>JAIXND010000715.1:2289495-3489495 GCA_023646645.1 Varanus salvator macromaculatus | reverse complement strand
TCCGTTTGGCCGTCTGTTTAAGGGTGATGAGCCAAAGAGAGGTGTAGTTCAACCTTGAGCAAGGAAAGGAGTTCCCTCCAGAACCGTGAGGTTCTGTACAAGGAATAAAGTCCTGTACAAGGAATAAAGTGAGCCATTTTGGTGAATAAGTCCGTAACAACCAATATGGTGGTGAAGCCCCTTGTTGGGGGCAAATCCATGATGAAATCCAGAGAAACAGTGTGCCAGGGGCCAGGAGGGGTCCCCAAAGGATGTAGCAATCCTGAGGGCTTGCTGGGCTGGCGTATGGCCCGTTGACAAGTGGGGCATGAGAGAACATAAGACTTGACATCGTAGCTTATGCAAGGCCACCAAAAGTCCCTGGTTACCGTATGCAAAGTCTTATAAACCCCAAAGTGACCCACAGAGGGGGAATCATGGCAATGTTGCAACACTCGTTCTCTAAACGGCAATGGAATGTACACAACTTGGTTATATAACAATATACCATTCTCGAAATTATAGACAGAAGGTAGAGTACCCGCCTCCCTTTCTTCCCTCTTGGCCCGGACAAAGGGGTCAACCTGTTGGGCTTGGAGAAAGTGTGCCTGCCAAGAGGTCGAAGCAGTGGCTGACGCAATCATTTCAGGCTGTAAGAAAGGGGCAGGTTCAGGGTGCGCTTCAGTCTCCCCAAAGTACTCAGGTTTTCTGGACAGTGCGTCTGCTAGAAGATTCTTTGAAGGTGGAATATACTCTATGCAGAAACAAAAACATGCAAAGAACAATGCCCAACATGCTTGTCTTTGGTTGAGGATCTTAGCTGAGGCAAAATGGACCCAGTTCTTATGGTCAGTTTGAATTAGGACCGTGTGAGAGGCCCCTTCCAACAAATGTCTCCATTCCTCTAGGGCTGCTTTTATCGCCAACAATTCCTTCTTCTCCCAAATTGTGTAGTTCTGTTCTGAACATGTGAGTTTGCGGGAATAAAACGCCACCAGCCTGAGATCATCTCTGGACCCTCCTGCTCGTTGCAAGAGAACTGCCCCTATAGCTCTGTCAGAAGGGTCGGTTTGTAGAACAAAAGGAACAGATGTGTCGGGGTGGATCAGATGGTTTTCTGAAGCAAAATGGTGTTTTAAGGTGGTAAAAGCCTCTGCTGCCTCAGGAGGCCAGCTCAAACGCCGTCTCTTCTCTTTCAAAAGGTCAGTCAAAGGGGCTGTCAAATGAGAGAAGTGAGGTATAAACCGGTGATAGAAGTTAGCAAATCCCCAAAACTTTTGCAGCTCCCTCTTCGTGCGCAGCGGTTGCCAAGACAGTAGAGCTCGCACTTTCTCAGGGTCCATCTGTAATCCATTCTGAGAAATTCAATACCTGAGATACATCAGGGAAGTAGTATGAAATTCACTTTTTTCCAGCTTAGCAGTGAGGTGATTCTCTTGCATGCATTGGAGGACAGCCCGGACGTGGCGCACATGGGACTCTGGGTCATTTGAGAAAATCAACAAATCATCCAAGTACGCAATCAAAAAGTTATCCAAAAAATCATGAAAGATTTCATTTATCAACTGAGTAAATGATTGGCCTGCGTTCACAAGCCCAAACTGCATAACTAAGAATTCGTAATTGCCAAATCTCGATGCAAAAGCAGTGAGATGTTCAAAACCAGGGCGGATGCGGAGTAAGTTGTAGGCGTTTTGGAGATCCAACTTAGTAAAAATGCTTGTGTGGCCCAGACGTTCTAAAATCTCAGAGATCAAAGGCATGGAATGCGTATTGGGGACTGTAATGGAATTTAGATGGCGGAAATCGATACAAACTCTAGGTTCATCGGAATTTTTCCGGGGAACAATAAGGGGTGTGGCCGAAGTGGGCAACAAGGAAGGACAAATGAAACCTTTTTTTAAATTGGTAGAAATGAATTCTTTGAGTACTTGCAGCTCCTTCGGAGACATGGGCCGCAATTTGCCGACAGGAAGGGTGGCTCCCGGCTGTATGTGGATTTCCATGTCACAAGCGCGGCAGGGTGGTAACTTGTCAGCCTCTTGAGGATCAAAGACGTCCCAAAAATCCTGATACTGAGGAGGAAGAGCAGTGCTAGATGTCGGGGGGAGGGGGGAGAGATTGGAGGAGCCTGGGTGGAAGAGCCAAAACAATGTAGGGTGCAAAGCTTGGAATTAAATTGTATATGCCCAGAGTCTCAAGTTATCTGAGGTTCATGCTTAACTAACCAGTCCATACCCAGTACCAGGGGGTACTGTAAATTCTTTACTAACAAGAACACAGCCTGCTTGCAATGTTTGCCAATCTGTAGAGTCAATGGGGAAGACTGGTGTGACAATGGACCCCCCTGCAGAGGTTGCCTCTGAATTGAGTCCACTTGGAGTGGGGATGGCAGCAATGACGTTGGAAAGGAGTGCTTTGTAGCAAAATTCTCATCCATAAACGAAGCAGTGGCACCACTATCAATCAAGGCTGTGGCCCGTATTTCAGGCTGAGGAGGTGTCTGTAAAGTAACATCAATCAGCAGGTGTCGGGTTGAAGGAGACCCTGTGGGGGCAGGACACCACTGGGGTTTTGGCATAGGCCCCAGCGTTGCAGTGCTTAATGACGCTGGGACTGGAAGTTTCCCGCCTGCTTCTTCCAAGAGCAGGAACAAGCCAGGTGCCCTCCTTGTCCACAAGCAAAACACAGTCTGGCAGCACGGCGGTAATCAATCTCCCCTCTTGGAATGCGGGGCCTGGCTGCTCCCAGCTGCATGGGCTCAGGCTCAGGCTGGACTGTTGCCTCGGCAACGTAATAATCTGGTGAAGGTGGCATAGAGAGAGAGAGCCAGTGTGGCGTAGTGGTTAAGAGCATGGGACTGGGACTCAGAGGATCTGGGTTCGAGTCCCCGCTCAGCCATGGAGCCAACTGGGTGACTCTGGGCCAGTCACAGACTCTCAGTCCAGCCTACCTCACAGGGTTGTTGTTGTGGGGATATGATGGAGGAGGAGAATGATGTAAGCTGCCTTGAGCCCTTTGTAAGAAAAAGGCAGGATATAAAGCCATAAATAAATAAATAAATAAGTAAGTAAGGTCGGCGAGGCCTGGCCTCTGTCTATGGGAACCATCTCTCTCCAACTGGCAACGGGCCAGAGCAGCCTTCCCGCCTTTCTTTTGCCCACTCAGTAAGCCGTGTGTCAAGTTGAATAGTCACAAGCATCAATTTTGAAAGCTTTCGGGGGGGGGGGGGAGACACAGGCCAAAATATCCAAAATCTCCCCCCTAAGACCCTCTTGATATTGTACCATCAAGGCTTCCTCATTCCATCCCAGGTCATTCATCAAGAGTTGAAATTGAGTCGTGTAATCAGCAGCCGAGCCCGCTCCCAGCCATAGGCGTTTAACTTCACGGACGGCCATTTCCTTGCGCGCCCCCACGCCTAGAAAGAGTCCCAAGGCATTCAGGAAAGCTGCTGCATCATTCAAAACGGGGTCTTGAGCCACCAGCCTCGCAGTTGCCCACCGAGCAGCCGCCCCCGAAAACTGATTGATTAGGAAGCCTACCTTGGTGTTCCGGTGATGGCGTCGAGACGACGCAGATGTGATTAGCGATCCTCCACTAATCATGCTGGTAAATGTCCAGTGATGGGTGTGAGCCCAATCTAAGCCCTGTCAGGGTGGAAGATAAGTGCTTGAGAAATCTCAACCTTGGCGGTGTGTGGACGGCAATCCCATGCCTATGGGGGGAGAACCAGACATTTTCAGCTGGGCAACACAGAGAAGAGTTCGGCCTCTCATTAGTCTCCGACATGTCAGAAGACTAGTTTAGGAATTTAATTGTCGTTGGATTCACTGGGACATATTTATCTTCTGTTTTTTTTCTGCATTATTACCCGTGGGAATGCTTTTTTTTTTTTTTGTTAACTGATACTAAGGAAAGAAAGAAAAGCCCCCCTTTTTGCAGAACTACAGGCGGCAACTGAGATAAAGCGGAGAGACGGAACTGTTTGTAAGTAAAAAGAAGGCTTTTTTTTCCTAATCTCTCCAGAGCGAAGAATTAAAAAAAGATAAGTAATTAAGGTGGAATTGATTGACGGATAGAAAATCTTTCTCTATACTGAACTCCTGCCAAGGATATTTGGATATCTGCCAAGAAACTTTTGTACTATGTGATGTCTTCTTTATCTTATGATTACTGTTGGGTGAGCACTGCTTTCTCTTTTAGAAGACTATTTGTGGAAAAAGCTGCATTTGTTACTAATTGGTATAAGAACAAAAGAAATAAGTCCCTTTGAGGGAGAAAGGGAGACTCCCCCCCCCCCCGTGATTACGGACTTAAGGCTTGTGTAAAAGCTGGAACCGTGTCTCTTAAACCTCCTCAAGGGCGAAAACTAAAGTAACAATTACGGTGGAATTAAGCTATACCAGAATATAATTTGTTGAACGGGATCTTTTGTGTTGCTAGCCATCTATTCACCTGCTGGGACCGCTGCCAAAAAAAGAAAAAAAAGAAATTTTGGATGACTGCCAAAATAAACTCTAGATAGGCTGACTGGAGAAGATTGTGGTCTGCTGACACTCGGTGGACATTGGACTTATTGCAAGCTCTTTTTTTTCTTTTTCCCCCTCTAACTACTTTTTGCTGACACCTGGTGGATACTGGAATTACTGCAAGCTGTGTGTTTTGTTTTGTTTTCTCCCTTTTCTTTTTTCCTCCTTTAGCAATTTTTTTGTTGACACCTGGTGGGTACTGGAATTACTGCAAGCTCTTTTTTTTTTTTTTTTTTTGCTGATATCCGGTGGATATTGGAATTATTGTGGATAATTTCCATCATGAGGAAAACACAGACCTCTTCCTCAGCTCCCTCTTCAGCGATTCAGTCCAACTCACCAACCTAAGATGGAAGAGATGGCAAGAAGTTTAAGGGAATTGCAAACGATGACTTTGGCGATACAGGCGGCCTTAACAGCTTTGCAAGCCTCTCAAGAAGCGATGGTAACACGGATGGAGAGTTTGTCAAGTGAACAGAAAGAGCAATGGGACAAATTGGACAATTCTATTAAGGAGATTACAACTCAGCTTTCTGATGTTCGACTTAAAGCTGAACAGAATACGCAAACAATACAGAAAACACAGGAAAAGCTAGAGATGGTAGATAAAGAAACACAGTTAATCAAACAAACAAGTAAGTCAACATGGGATGCTGTGACCGTACTAGAGATGGAGAAAGCATCTTATTACTTAAGATTTCAGAATATCTCAGAGGAGAAGAGTGAGAATTTGTGGGAATTGATGACCAATATGCTGGCAGACCTCTTAGGAGTAGATAATGAAGCCATGAACCTGGGGATTGATCTGATATATAGGGTTAATTCAAGCTATACTAGAAGAAACAAACTCCTGAAAGAAGTTCATGTCAAATTTTCTCTGAGGTCTATAAGAGATAATGTTTTGAGGGCTGCACATGAGAAACCGTTAAAGAGAGATGATCACCAAGAAGTGAAGGTTTTGAAACAAATACCATGGAGAGTTAGAGACAGGAGAAAGAAATACCTATTTCTTACTACGAAACTGATTAAGAAAGAGATTACTTTCTTTTTTTTTTTTTAATAAATTTTATTGGAGTTTTCAAACTATGAACCACACATATCCATCATCACAAACACACATCGGATCTACTGGATCAGCCCCTACAACATGTCTTTTAACATACTATAATCTTATTATACTCCTTTTTATAACAATATAAAAACTTCTTTAGAACCAAGTCCTGTTTTTTCAACCAATTCATGGTATATTTTCAAATTTGATAGAAGTCACAATCTTCCTTCTTCCATAGCATCAATCCCATCTTTCTCTCTTGAAAAGTCCTGCTTCTCTTGTCCATTATTCAAGGGAAGCTTCTCCAAGTTGGGTGAAATTACATCTTTTTTCTCCTTCAATAATAAGTTTCCTCTAGACATTTCTAAACACTTCAAAAACGTATCTATTATTTTTATTATTATACAAAATAACTTCCTCGCTATCAAAATTAGTAGTAACCTCAAAAAAATCTATTTAGCATCTCAATGAGCATCCTAACTACCCTGCTTGGTGATAACTTTAAACCAATCCTCTTTAAACTCACAAATATTTCATCATAGCTTAAACTCCATTAAAACAAATATAGTTAACTCCATATAGTTTTTAATTATAAAATAGGTTCGCCTATTTTCAATTTCAGATATAGTTAGGGATACCCATTTAACACTGTTTCATTAAGCTAAATTATTAAGTCAGCCTTTCTTTATCTCGTATCTACATACCAGTCTATTTAAATCATCCCTTTTTAAAGTAGAAAGAGGAAAAACGAGAAAGAGAAAAATAACTCCTTACGATTACAAATAACATCCAAAACATCCATTTATCCTCTCTAATAACAGCTTAATAATTCTATTTCGTCACTATACCCTGCTTGGTAATAGCTTTATATTTCATCTTAGCTTAAACATTAATACCTATAATAAATTCCCTTATTTTCAAATACAGATGAAAACAAAAGTATAATGCTTCACCAAAAACAATAGCACGGTTTTTTCTATGTTACATATCAGCATGCCAACCTCAATGCATCACCCCTTTTTGATACAACAAGAACAGGGTTCTCCTATCTCCCCTTTAAATTTCTTCTTTACCTCGCTACCAAATATATCTGTCTTCAGGTTATAAAATCGCCTTAAATAGTTAACTGTTTTCTTTTTCTTCAGGATAGCAAGCCAGCATACTATTAACTCCTCTGATTGCACCAGCTTCTCCAAAAGATATGCCTGTAATAAATCATGTATTAGATCATATCTGCTCATTATTTCTTGTACTCCAATTGTCCTCTTTGATGTTTTCAAATGGCCAGCTGCTTGTTGTCTATTTAAAATCCCGTCCTGTAATAGTTCATTTGTTGTCTTCTCAGCTTCAAATTTCCCTTCTGTTTGCTGGATATTTTGCTTATTCTGCTCAGATACGAATTGTTTGGTCAGAGTTTGATTAATAAAAAAGTCAATCTTGTCAGAGCCAACTTTTGATTCCATTAGTAAACTGTCAAGTTGCTTAATTAAGACATTCTCCTGGAAACTTAGTAGGGCTTTTAAGGAATTATGTAGTTCCAAAATTATCTTTGAAAAGTCTTTAGTTTCTGTATTAAACGCTTCCATCTTAGCAGTGATTTTACAGCCTTGGCAGAGGTCCAAGCGCTTCAAGAGACAAGGAAGGAAGATGGCCGGTATCTGGCATCCGTCCAATAAACTAGAAGATTGCGTCTGTCATATAATTAAGCATTAATTTATTAGTTCAAGTCTTGCCCTTGGAGAGATTAAAGAAAAAAGAAACTTTTGATTACTTACAAAACATTTTATCTCTCTTTCATGTAAGATGTCGCATCAATTCCGTGGAGGGAGGGAAGAATTCTTTCCTGTCCTTCACCCAAAGGGCTTTCAGTTTCTTTTTTTTAAATCAGTTGGTAAACAAAGTGGCTTTTTTCACGGGTATTATTGCAGAAAAAAAGAAATAAAAATAGTTTCCAGTAGATCCGATGGTAATAACTAAGATAGTCTATTTCTGCATGTCAAGGACTTGTAGAGGGCAAACTCCCTCCTGTATTCTTCCAGCTGAGAAAAGCTTGAATTTTCCCCAGTAAGCTCCAAATTGCTGTTCAGACACCCACTGGGAATTTGCTAAGCAATCTATCTTCACCCCTACAGGGCTTAGACTGGGCCCCCGCCCGCAACCAGGTAAGATACCAGCTTGCTAACGGAGCTCCGTTAGACACGTCTGTCTTGTCCCGACGCCATGTTTCTTCTCAAGAAAGAGATTACTTTCAAGTGGTTAACACCAGAAGGAATATTTTTCACTTGGAACTCTGTAAGATATAGATTAGACTCAATTCTCAAAGCCCAAGAATTTTATGAAAAATTTAGGTCGATACTCAAAGAGGAAGAACCCGGTATTTCAAAAGAAGAAGGAAAAAGTACTGAAGCAATGGAAGTAACAGAATATCACTCGGAAGAAGGAGAAGTAACGTATCTCGACACACAGCAAGAGGCACAAACTTTGGACCCAAAGGAGAAGAGAAAGGGTAGAGCTGTAAAGGTGAAAAAAAAGTAGATATGTATATATACACATATATATTTATATAATCTTTTTTAAATATGGCTACAAAAAGAGAAGGGAGAATTGAGCTCCTCTCCTTAAATGTTAATGGACTGAATGGACCCGCTAAGAGAAGAAGGGTTTTCGCTCAACTTCAAAAATGAAAACTAGATATAATTTGTCTACAAGAAACACATATTAAGAAGCAAAGTGTTAAACTTTTGGAATGTTTAAAACTGGGGAAATTGTTTGTATCTTCTACTTCTCAAAAGAAAAGAGGTCTAGCACTCTATGTTAAGGAAAAATTGGAACCTAATTTTATTTTTGCTGATGAGGAAGGTAGAATTCTGATGGTCGAAATTACAATTAAACGGAAAAAAGTACTTTTAGTGGCAATATATGCGCCAAATGATCATCAGGAGACTTTTTATCAAAAATTACACATGTTACTCCTACAAGTGGATGTCCAGATGATGTGTCTAATGGGAGATTTTAATGCGATTGTGGATAAACAAAGGGATTATAAGAATGCTAGTAAAGGAAAAAAGGGTAGGAGGATACTCCCAAAGTCCTGCTCTAACATGATCGAGGGATTCAGACTGACAGACACTTGGAGGCACAAAAACCCATCTTCTGCCAAATACTCTTTTTACTCAAATAGACCTAGATCGTGGTCTAGAATTGATATGGTTTGGATAACTCCAGACTTAGTACCAGATCTGATAGAAGCTGAAATAGAGGCAAATGTCTGGGCAGATCACAACCCGGTATTTTTATCTTTAAAAGGAACTGTAAGGATGCCCAGATGGAGTCTAGATAAAGCATTGTTAAAAGACAAAAAATTCATAGAAAAGAGGAATAAGGAGATGCAAGTATTTTTTCAAATAAATAAACCAGAAGAAACTTCTTTACAGAATGTTTGGGATACAGCCAAAGCTTATGTTAGAGGAGTGATAATAACATACTCAGTGCAAATAAATAAAAAGAAAAAGAAAGAGCAAGCACTGATAGTAGAAGAGTTGACGAAATTGGAACAAATGTTGCAGGATGTAGTGAGGGTGCTATAAAAACACACTCACACTTAGAGGTGCTTTAGCTGCAATAAATTCTTTAAACAAGAGCTGAGGTTCTAAATTGGTTTATTGCTCATTATCTACAAGATTTACGGTTAAACAACTATCCTAACGGCAAGGCACGCAGGCGAAGGAACGATGTTCCCCTGACAATGACCTCATCCCTATCCCTCCCCCTGTTTCTTTCTTCTCCGTTCTTCGTGAAGCTGATAAGAGCGCATCATTCGTCGTTGGTTAGCGTCAATCAAGTCAATGCCTCCGAGCTGCCCATCCCCTTCCGGCCCGCTGCTCTCCTCCTCCTCCTCCGGCACAGTATCTTTCCCCTCCCTCTCTCCTTCACAGTCTGTCTGGTTTAAAGGGCTAGCCTCCTGTGAAGCAGCCGGGGAACTCTTACAAATCTCAGGAGTCAGCTGATTAGTTTCTCCTTCTGGAAGTGTCTGCTCCTTCCTGATCCTAGTAATCACGGTTACCTCCTCCTCGCGAGGAGGAGCTACTGTCGTGCTCTCCTGCACGACACAGGAGGACCCATCAAAACAAAGTTTTAAGTCTCAGTTGGATATCTTAAGGCATAAGTTAAACCTTTTGGATACACATGAGCTTACTAAACAAATGAAGTTGACTAAACAGAACTTCTTCGAAAATGCTAATAAGCCTTGGAGATGGTTAGCACATAAAGTTAAGAAAGAAAAAGAGAAGAGATTGATTGTGAAATTGAAAGACAGAGAAGGACAGTTACAGTCACAGAGTGCACAAATCAAGAAAATAGCGGAAGACTTTTTTACTAAGCTTTATCAGAAGGAGGAGATCCCAATCAAGAAAATTAAAGAGTATATTCAAAAGGAAGAGTTACCAAAACTACTAGAGAAATATCAAAAAATACTAAACCAAGAAGTCACAATTACGGAAGTAATAGAAGCAATTAAGCGACAGAAGAATGACAAAACTCCTGGCCCGGATGGACTACCAGCCGAGTTTTACAAATCTTTTGAAGCAACTTTTGCTACACTCTTACAAAACATATGTAATGAAGCATTGCTAAATGCTAAAATACTGGCTACTTGGTCTGAGGCAAATATCACATTAATACCAAAAGAAGATATGGATGTAGCACAGATTCAAAATTATTGGCCAATATCACTATTAAATGTGGACTATAAAATTTTTGCTTCTATACTTACAGAAAGATTAAAGAAGCTATTAATAGACTTTATCCATCCAGACCAGAATGACTTCTTGCCAAAAAGGCAAATGAAGAATAACCTGAGAACTATCCTGGATATTTTAGAATACTATGAGATACATACCAAAAAACCAATGGCGTTATTGTTTTTGGACGCCCAAAAAGACTTTGATAATATTAATTGGCAGTTTATGAAACAGCAGATGATTCAAATGGAGTTTGGTGAAAGATTTATGAATGCAATATCAAGTATTTACCAAAAGCAAATGGCCAGGATCTTAATTAATGGAGAACTTTCAAACCCTATAGAGATTCAAAAGGGCACACGACAAGGATGTCCCTTGTCACCCCTCCTGTTCATTTTGATTCTAGAGGTACTAAACAGACATGTTAGGGGTGACGAGGACACCAAAGGAACTAGAATTAGGGACGAAAATTATAAATTGCAAGCATTTGCAGATGATCTGGTTTTTATAATGGAGGAACCTTTTTCAACAATGCCCAAACTTCTACAATGGATTGAAGAATATGGTGAAGTTACGGGAATGAAAATAAATAGAGAAAAAACGAAATTGATAGTTAAAAATCTTACACAAGAACAAAAAGAAAGACTTCAGGAACAAGTAGATTTGCAGATTGTTAAAAAGGTTAAATACTTGGGAATTTATCTCACAGCCAAATGTACCACTTTGAAAGAAGATAACTATGACAAATTATTGAAGGATATTAAAGGCTTTTTGGAAAAATGGACTAATTTACAATTATCTTTGATGGGAAGAATAGCACTTGTTAAAATGAATATATTACCTAAACTTTTGTTTCAGTTTCAAATGATTCCCATAAAAATTGATAAAAAATTCTTTGGTGATTTAAACTTTCATATCTCAAGATTTATCTGGAAAAAAAAGAAACCAAGGATTAAATTAAAAATGCTTCAGGATGCTAAAAGGAATGGAGGTTTTGGTCTTCCTGATTGGATGTTGTATTATCAAGCGTCTGTCTGAACTTGGCTAAAAGAATGGGTAACTTTGCGAAATTTATTTATTTATTTATTTATTTTTGGATTTATATTCTGCCTTTATCCTACAAAGGGCTCAAGGCAGCTTACATCTCCTCCTCCATCTTATCCCCACAACAACAACCCTGTGAGGTAGGCTAGGCTGAGAGTCTGTGACTGGCCCAGAGTCACCCAGTTGGCTCCATGGCTGAGCGGGGACTCGAACCCAGATCCTCTGAGTCCCAGTCCCATGCTCTTAACCACTACGCCACACTGGCTCTCACTAATAAGAGAATTCTGTATCTTGAAGGTCATGATTGGCAGATGGGATGGCATGCTTATATGTGGTATGAAAAAGCTAAGGCACATGGGTTGTTCCTGAGTCATTTTATTAGACGATCTTTAATGTCAGTGTGGGAAAAACTAAAGCTAAAACTGTACAATAAATTACCAAGATGGCTGTCACCTATGGAAGCTTTTGTATATCCAAATGTATTGAGCTTTGAAAAGATCATAAGATATGGTGATATCCTGGATAAGGATGGTGGCCTGAAACTGGAGCAAGAAATACAAGAACAGGGACTTAATATTTCCTGGTGGTATAAGGTGCAGATGCAATCAAGATATGCTAAAGATTGTAAAACATCGGGGTTCTACAAAGACCTAACAGAATTTGATCAAGTGATGCTTAAAACAGATGAGAAAATTATTAAAAGACTATATGTTTTTTTACTTGACAGGAAAATGGAAGGGGAACAGGGTAAGGAAACCAGGATAACATGGGCACAAAACTTTGGAGTTAATGTTGAGCTACAAAAATGGCAAAAACTATGGGAAAGAAACATTAAAGTAACATTAGCAACTTCGTATAAAGAAAATTTATATAAAATGTTTTATAGATGGTACATGTCACCAAGTCAACTAGCTCAGATGTTTCCAAATATGTCAAACAGATGTTGGAAATGTAAACATAAAGTGGGTACATTTTATCATATGTGGTGGACTTGTGATAATGCAAAAAAAGTACTGGATTAAAATACATAGATGGATGGAGGAAATATTACAAAAACCCTTTGTCTTTAAACCCGAAGTTTTCTTGTTAGGCATTATACCGGAAGACGTTAACAGACAGGAAATGTATTTGATGTTGCATCTAATCACAGTGGTGAGGATTGCATTCGCCCAATATTGGAAAAGTGAGGAGCTGCCCACCGATGGATTGAGTGTAAGAAAGATCTTGGACTGTGCAAAAATGGATAGACTGACTTTATCACTGAAGGAGAAAGAGGATACTGATTTCTATCGAACTTGGGACTCTTTTTATAATTGGCTGGAGAAACGGGACTTGGTGTAAACTTGGAGATGTTTTTTAAACTGTGATAAATTAATTTGAATTTGATATGTTAAAAAATATGTAGTAGGAGGTTGACCCAGTGAATCCAATGTTTGATGTTTGGGGTGTGTGTGTGTGTGTGTGTGTGTGTTTTGTAGTGTTAGTTTTTAAAATCTTAATAATATATATATATAAAACCCTGAAAAAAAAAAAGCCTACCTTGGTCTTCTCATCGGTGAAGTCGTTTTGGCGAAGATGTATATACAGTTCACATTGTGCCCTGAAAGTTGTAAATCCTTCCCTCTTTCCATCTTACTTGGGAAGTGGCTCTACTGGGCACCGATTCATCTTTATTTCCAAAGCCTGGGGGGGGGGGGGGCTGCTGCTGCCGCTGCCACAGGCACTGCTGCACGAAGCGAAGCAACTTCAGCATGCAGGCTATTAATTTGCTGATTAGCTGCCGTAGCTTTGACCCTCAAAAGGATGTTCTCATCTTGTAGAGTTTTGAACTCTAGGGGAAGTGCCGGCTGGGCTGAGACATCCATCAGCGAAATGTTCCAAAAAAGACAAAAAAACCCCTTCGCCTGGCTGTGTGAGTTGCAACGCTCCTGTGGATGCTGGAGCGTGGAGGAAGGAGGGGGCAAGCTGTCGTGTGGCCTTAACTCACGTCCCAATTACTCACACAGATGCAGGCAATAAAAGCTAAAGTCCTTTATTCCAAACGACTACAAGATTTACGTGTACGACAGATAGTGGAGGAGCTACCATAGACAATGCTAAGCAACACCGTTGCCCCCTCCTTTCCGACCTCTCTGAGATTTGCTACGTGGATCTCAGTCTCCTCGTCCATCCCTCCCTACAGGGGCTGGATAAGCATCTTTCTCTCCTCCTTTTGCTTTGCCTCTCCTCTAATTGGTCTAAGCGTCGAAGTCTCCTCCTCAGCTGGGCACTCTCCATGGCAACCACTTGCCCAGTCTGATCTCCAGGAGCATGCTCAAAAACTTCAGAGTCAGGTGGTGGGGCGAGGGGGGGGGCTGTTTGTGCCGTGGGCACCAAGTATAAATCTTCCTGCTCTAAAGCCTGATTCTTGCTGGGGGATCCTGGCCCTCTTTCACGTGCTAATGACTCCTCTGAGTCGTTAGGCATGACAGAGGCCTTCCTTGGGGGTGCCGAATGCCGTTGTCCTCCGGCAAGGCAGGGCTCCAGCTGACAGCTGCAAGCGCTATGCCTGACGTGACCCGACCCTCATCAGAAAACCTGTCCTTTCCATCCAGGCACGCACCTTCCCTCCCTGCCCCCCTCTCTCTCCCCACCCCCCAATAACGTGATGTCCAGTTATGCGCCTAGTCTTGAATGGTTTGGGGTCTGTATTCCGTGTGGCATTCCCTCTTAGCCCTTTTTATGCTACATTTTCCCCTCCGAGCTGCAAGCCAGCAGCCGCTTAAACCCACTTAAGAGCATTGAATGGCTTGACTTTTGTGCACCGGGACCAAGAGAGAGAGGTGTGCACAGCTGTTCATTTTAATGACAGAGATGTTCTGTGTGGCTGTGGAAGCATCCAGTCCAGGAAACGTCTCTAGGTCAGGTGGTGCATGTATCATTTTTTTTTCAAGCTAGGGCACCATTTGCTTAAAAAAAAAAGAAAGAAAAAGAAAAAACCAAAGCCCAGGAAGGGGGCCTCATCTATTTGGAAAGATTTGTCACACTTCCATTCTGTGATTCAGTGTGTGAATACATGCCCTTTTCTCATGGCCATGATGCCCACACTCCTCCTGACCTGTGAGGTAGCAAACAAAAATTAGGTCTTCAGGAAAACTAGAGCATCATCTGCATTTGATGCAAAAAAAAGTAAAATAAAATGTGTAAAACCCGGACTGGGTGGGTGAGCAAGCGCTTTGGGATTGCTAAGGACTTCATATCCAACAAGGTGATGGCAACTCTGTGTGCAGCTTCAGCACAGGGAACATCCCTGAGAGCAAAGCCCGGGTCCCTGCTCCTGGTCAAAACCTCCTTCCAAAACAGCCTCTGCAGCTGCTCGAGGATCTTTGCAGCAGCAGCGCCAACACTCAGGCCCTGGGGCAAAAGCATTTTGGCCCTGCAAGTAACTTGTTCTCAAACCTTGTTTCAGGGCTATGCAGCTAGCTGCCCACCAGAAAGTGCTTTCTTTAATGTATTTCTCATATTATATCCCACCTCCTTTTCCCCATAAAGAACTCAAGGTGGTTTGCATAACCCTTTTTAATATTTTCCTCACAACAACCCTGTGAGGCAGGTCAAGCTCCACATTGGTGACTGGTACAGAGTTACCTACATAATTTCCCAGTCAGGTGGGGACTCCCCAGTCCCAATCCACCACTAACCACTACACTAGCCTTCCTCAACCTGGTGGCCTCCAGAGGCATTTGGACTGCAACTTCCAGAATCCCCATTCAGCAGGGCCATTTCACTGGGAATTCTGGATGTTGCAGTCCAACAGGAGCAGTGGAGAGGAAGGGAGGCGGGGCCAGAGAGGCCAGGAGGAAGCGGAGGGGCGGGGCCAGCGGCCTGGGAGGCCTATAAGGCTGCGCTCAGCCCCTGCCAGCCCTTTTGGCTCTGGCCCCTTGGCAGAGCAGCAGAGGCACAGGCAGAGGCTGGGGGAGAGTGCTGAACGGCCAGGGGACTGGCGAAGGCAAGGCAGGAGCTGGGCAGGGGAGCAAGGGGACAGGAGCAGCAGAGAGGAAGGAAGGCGGGGCCAGAGGGGCCAGGAGGAAGTGGAGGGGCGGGGCCAGTGGCCTGGGAGGCCTATAAGGCTGCGCTCAGCCCCTGCCAGCCCTTTTGGCTCTGGCCTCTTGGCAGAGCAGCAGAGGCAGAGGCTGGGAGAGAGTGCTAAGGGGACTGGAGTGAGTTCTCCAGCCTCCCTCCAGACAGAGGGTTCAGAGAGGGGCCATGGGAGGAGCAGCCGGGCAGACATGGAGGCATGTCACCCACAGGAGGAGGAGGCCAGCATGGCCTCCTTCTCCTGGCGCCGATCTGGAGCTGGGAAGCAGGTTCTCTCCGCTTGGGGAGCCTGGGACCGAGGAGGCCTTGGGGGACCAGCAGGACCCCCAGCCTGGGACCGCATGCAGCAAGGGGGCTGCTGCAGGAGAGGCGAGGGCCGGGGCATGGCCGCCTACCACCACCGGGAAGAGACCGCAGTGGGTGATCGTCATTGGGGACGCCCTGCTGAGGGGCACTGAGGCGGCGGTGTGCCGCCCTGACCTGGAGGCGAGGGGGTCTGTTGCCTGCCGGGCGCACGCATCCGGCATGTGAAGGACAGAGTGGAGCGTCTTGTTCACTCTGGGATCACCAGCCGCTCCTGGTGATCCATGTGGGCACATATGGTGTGGCCAGGCAGGGTGTGGTTGGGATCACTAGGGACTTTGAGACCTTGGGAAAGAAACTCAGGGAGCTAAAGGCCCAAGTGGCCTTCTCGTCAATCTTACCGGTCTGGGGATTTGGGCCAGGAAGGGACAGGAGGATCTCCGAGGTGAATGACTGGATTAGGGTGTGGTGCCAGAAGGAACGCTTTGGGTTCCTTGACCTCGGCACCTGGTTTCTTGCCAGTGGACTTCTGACAAGGGACAGGTTACACCTTACGAGGATGGGGAAAAGGTCCTTTGGAGATGCTCTAGTGAGCTTCATCCGGAAGACTTTAAACTGAGCCGGGGGGGGGTACAGGCCCCCCAGTACCGTGTCTGCACTGGACAAGTGTGGGGAGAGGATCAGGGCCCTGGGAGCAGGGTGTTAGAGGTACTGCAGGGCCTGACAGGGCTCCTACAAAGAGAGGGCAGGTATCAGGGAGGATGGGAGGAAGGAGGAAGCTGGGGACTCCAAAGAAAGGAAGTGGTGAGAAGGAGTTGAGGCGCATGTACACCAATGCTAGGAGCATGGGAAACCAGCGGGAAGAGCTTGAAGCTCTCCTGGGAATAGGAGAGTGTGACCTGGTGGGGATCACGGAAACTTGGTGGGATGAAAGGCAAGGCTGGAATGTAAACATAGAGGGGTATCACCTGTTTAGAAAGGACAGGAAGGGAAAGAGGGGTGGAGGCATGCCTTTATACGTCAGGGAAGGGATAGGATGCGGTGAGATCGAATGCAGCACAGGTGGGGATTCGGTAGAGGCAGTCTGGGTGAACCTAAGGGGTTTTGACAGGGAAAGAGACCTGACAGTGGAGGTATGTTATCACCCTCCAGGTCAACTTGAGACCCTGGATGATGTCCTGACAGGCCAGATTCTAAGGATATCTCGGGGGAGAGACACAGTAATTATGGAAGATTTCAGTCTCCCGGATATTACTTGAGAGACTCACTCGGCAGTGACAGCCAGGTCACGTCGCTTCCTAGAAGCTATAGAGGGAGGGTTTTTCACACAGAGGGTCTGAGAGGCGATGAGGGGGGGAAACATTCTTGACTTGGTCTTGACCAATAGGGAGGAGCTGATAGATGAAGTACAGATTAGGGGAGCTCTGGATGCGAATGATCGCTCCATCCTTTGCTTTGAGATCAGGGGGCTGGGGGTGTGCAGCAGGTTGAGCACTAGAAGCTGGGACTTCAAGAGGGCCAACTTTGGCCAACTGCAGGCCAGACTGGGGAAAGTCTCCTGGGAGAGGGTACTGGAAGGCAAGCGAGTTGAGGAGGGGTGGATAGCACTCAAAAGGGAGGTTTTGGAGGCATAAGCCTTGACAATACCTCTAGTTAGTAAGGCAGGGAGGCGAAGGAGAGCACTGGCATGGATGCAAAAGGAGGTGGTTAGAGGGATTTGACGCAAGAGGAACCTCTGTAGGAAATGGTTACTGGGGCAAGCAGACAAAAGGGTCTACCGGGAGGAGGAGGCCCGTTGCAGAAGGATTCTTCGCAAGGGTAAGGCTGATTACGAGCTGAGACTTGCAAAGAATATCAGGAGCAACAAAAAGGGCTTCTATCAGCATGTAAATGGCAAGAGGAAGGGGAGACAAGTAGTGGGACCACTAAATAAGGAGGAAGGAGATCCAGTGACTGGCATGAGGGAACAGGCACAGATGCTAAATGACTATTTTGCCTCTGTGTTCTCCCCAAAGCAGGACGGGGGAAATCTGCACAGAAGATTAGATGAGGCCGGGGACTTAGGGCACAGATTAGAGTCACCCCCCCTTGAAGTCGAGGGGCTCCTCAGGGCATTGGACATTACAAAGGCGCCAGGCCCTGACGGGTTACACCCGAGAATACTTAGAGAGTTGGCAGGGGTCCTTTTGTGCCCGCTGGCCTCCATTTTTGAGGCCTCGTGGAGAATGGGCGAAGTCCCAGAGGACTGGAGAGTGGCATCAGTGGTCCCAATTTTCAGAAAGGGTAGTTGAGGGGACATGGAGAATTACAGACTAGTTAGCCTTACATCCATTGTAGGAAAAACAATGGAAAGGTTCATAATAGCAAGAGATCTAATGATGCTAGATAGGGAAGGGAGGCTGGTGGCCACACAACACGGTTTCCACAATAACAGGTCCTGCCAGGCAAACCTTGTGGAATTCTACAACAAGCTTTCAAGGTGGCTGGATGGAGGGGATGCAGTGAATGTGGTTTACCTGGATTTCAGCAAGGCCTTTGATAAAGTGCCCCATAATATCCTGGTTGAGAAACTGAGGAGTTTTGGGATAGACCAATGCACTGTCCAATGGATTAGTGCATGGCTGACGGACCGAAAGCAGAGGGTGGCCATTAGTGGGGAATCATCGAGATGGCAGCCAGTGACAAGCGGGGTCCCTCAGGGTTCTCTCCTGGGGCCAATCCTGTTTAATCTTTTCATCAGTGACATGGAAGAAGGGGTGAACAGTCTGCTGATCAAATTCGCAGATGATACTAAAACTGGGGCAGTGGCCACAACTGAGGAGCAGGTACTCCAGATCCAAAAGGATCTGAACAGACTATGGGAGTGGGCAGGAGACAACAGGATGGCGTTCAATGTGGATAAGTGCAAGGTCTTGCACTTGAGGCATAGGAATGGGTGTCAGAAGTACAGGTTAGGGGACAAGTGGCTGGAGAGCAGCACTTGTGAAAGGGACCTCGGGGTGCTGGTTGGCTGCAGGCTAAACATGAGTCAGCAGTGTGATGCAGCGGTCAAAAGGACAAACGCCACCCTTGGTTGCATAGCCAGAAGTGTGGCTTCTAGATCGACAGAGGTATTACTACCACTCTATACCACTCTGGTGTGCCCGCAACTGTGTTGAGTTCTGGGCTCCTGGAAGGATATAGCCAGGTTAGGGTCAGTGCAACGTAGGGCCGCAAAGATCATGGCTGGATTGCAGGGAAAGCCGTATGAGGCAAGACTGAGGGAACTGGATCTCTTTAGCCTGGAGAAGAGGAAACTCCAAGGGGATCTGTTGGTGACATATAGTTACGTGAGGGGGTGTCACATGGAGGTTGGTAGAGACCTGTTCACCCCTGCAGAGGAGGACAGGACAGACTCCAATGGAGCCAAGCTCAAGGAACCAAGGTTCAGTTTGGATGCCAGGAAGTCCTTCCTGGCAGTTAGGACCCCGAGGGTATGGAATGGGCTTCCACGGGAGGTGGTTGAGGCCCCATCAGTGAGGGTGTTCAAGGATAGGCATGGCGGGCATGTCATGAGCGGAGTTGGCTGGAGCTGGGGGTCAGACTAGATGGCCCAGGAGGCCGCTTCTGGCTCGCTATGTTTCTATGTTTCTATCCCGGCCCAGTTCCAAACATTCTGCTTCAGGTTCTTCCCTGCAATGCGCAGTTTTTTGACTTTGACATGGAAGTCAAGCCGGTGCTGGAAGTGCTGGTGGGCAAGAGGATAGAGCAGACCTTGCTGGAGGTCATGGAGGAGGAGTAACTGGCCAACCTGTGGGCACACCAGTGCATCTACCAGCAGCTGTGCTTTGCAGAGCTGGCCGAGGTCCAGCACCTGGAGGAGCAAGAGCAGCGACACAGAGAGGAGGAGGTGTGGTGTGCTGGGCCGGGCGGGGCGAGGCAGGCTGCTCTAAAAGTGCCCCGGAGTGTTTAGTTTGGAGCACAGCTTCCTATCCCAGGCCATGTTTTCTTGGGAGTAGTCTGCCAAGTGGCCTGCCATGGGTAGGCAGGGCCCAAAGCAGGTCACCTTCCTCTCTTCACGCTTTCAGTGGCACCCCCTTTCTCTCTTTCTTGTTCAGTGGCACCCACCCGCTTCCTCCATCTCTGCCCGTCCTGTCCACCTGCCTCTCTGTTCTCTCTCTGCCACCCCTCTGCTCCCGCTCTTGCTTTGCCACAAAACACCCACCCTGCCTTTGCACAAGGGCCAGTGGGAAACACCTATATCAACCTTGCTCCAGCATCACCCACTTTGCTCCCCTGTGCAGCAATGCTGCAAAAAGCAACAGATGCCAAGTCCTGCAAAAGGAGAAAGAGACCTTGGAGAAGATTGTGGGTCATGCCTTTACCTAGAGGTACCTCTTGGACCTCATCCTGTCAGTCTTCAGCAGCCTTTGTGACAGCAACTACTCCTTTGAACCCATGGAAAGAGGTGGGTGGGTGGTCCCACACTGGGGGACCTCTGGGCTGCAGAGGGCTGTGCTGGGCAGAGCTGGGGTCCCTTTGGAGGCCAGGTGTGTGTGTGTGGGGATGTGAAGGGTGGGGCTGGAGTCAGAGCCCAAAGCATTGGGGAGTGCCCAGATGGAAGAGGCACAGAACTGCTCCTTTTAATTAAGTTCTCACTCCATGCAGATGTTGAGACTGGGTTCTTCCCGTGGGTGATGGAGAAGGTTGAAGAGACAATGGAGAGCAAGTCACTCAGCAGACTGATAACCGACAGTGAGTTGAACATTCTGTTTTATGCTCCATTGAGATGTTCATGCTCTGCTTTAAGACCCCCTCCCTGGCAAAGACCCCCTGTCAGGCCTGCAGGAGAGGGCCTGCTCCAGGACCACTCCAAACCCTGCAACACACTGCCTGGAGCCGTCCCGCCTGCACTTTGCAGATGGTCGGGCACCTTTCTCTCTGTCATCCACTTGTTGACAGAACTGGAGATTGCGCGCCCGCATACATGCTTGCATGGATTTACATTTGTGCAAATTCACACTCCCAGAAATGCACAAATCCTCCCAGGTTGGGGGGGGGGGTCTTTCCACTTTTAGGGCAGGATAAAACCCAGCACAGTAACTCCCTTTGCAGGCATGATTCGCAAAGTGATGGAGACGAGGTTGGATTGTTTTGACCAAGGATTAGTTGCCTGTGCGACCAGAAGTTGCCGAAGTGCTCGTCCTGGAGGTTGAGCCCTCGGTCAAGGTGGTCCTGAAGGAGACCTCATTCTTCCTGGGGGTCCCAGTATCCTCAGAAGAGCAGGAAGCCCCAGCCCTGCTGGATGCCTTCGCTCAGGCTGGACCCCCTGCTCCGTTGCAATCCTTGGAGCAGCCTCCAAGCACAGATGACCCAGAACCCTCGGCGCAGCCAGGAGCCATGGATCAGGGCCAAGCAGCAGAGGTGGCGGAATCCAAGGAGCCTGGGCCCAGCGCTGACTGAATTAATCAGGTAAAGGTGGGTGGGGGGAAGAGGACGAGTCCCAAAGAGGAATGCGTGCATGAGACCACCCAGAAGGGAGGCAAGTGGGCTCGTTCGCGAAGCCTGTTGCTTGTCAAGGACAGGACAGGGGGTCTTCATGGAGAAGAGAGGAGGCGTGTTGGCTGTTACCACACTGGAACCACCACAAAATTTCTGAGGAAACCCTCCAGGATTCCCCAGAACACAGTCTGAAAATTGCTGCTCTGAAAGCATGTGCAACATTGCCGCCTCAAGCTCTTCCTGGTCACAGTTTCAGCCCCACCATTACATGCCTCCAGTCCTCATTGAGCATGGAGTGTGCTCAGTACTTGTTGAGTAGTTTTGGTGACTGAGCTCAGGAACAGGAAGGCCCCTCTTACGGGCTGAGTTGGGCTCTTATCGTCATTTTCACTGCATGACCTTTATACTCCACCCTTCTTCTCACAAGGGAGCTTGTAAGAGCCTCCTCTCCTCCTCCTCCTCCTCACAACAACCCTGTGAGGTAGGTTGGGCTGAGAGTTTGCGCCTGGACCAAAGTAGCCCAGTGAGATTCATGGCAAGGGGAGACTAGAACCCAGATCTCCCACCTTGGGCTGGGACAAGCCCTTGCAGAATCCACCCCTCGTATTCATGGAGGTGCTCTCATGCTCCAAGGAGAGCCAAGCTGAGAGGAAGTCTGCAGAGCCTCACAGAAGGGAGACTGCACAACTGGGAACATTCTGTGCCAGATGCAGGAGCACAGAGGCTGCTGGCGGTGGTGTGAAAGAGCAGCGCAGCTAGCCACCACAGGCAGATCCATTCCCGGCAAACCCCATGCAACCAGCCTTCTTCTACGTCAGATGAAGGAGCCCAAACAGCGGCTACATTGGACGTGTGGAAGAGGGGCACTGCTTGCGCAGCCCGCATGGCTCAATTCCTGGTGAGTGCCCCAAAATGCTGGGTGCACTCACTAGGAAATTGGACCCAGGACTGCTGCAAAATGGAACTGAGTCTGGGGAACCAAGCCGGGGAAGCTGACAGATTCCTGCCCCCAAATGTATTCCTCATCCTTCCCTACTCCCGAGAGCTAACCCAAAACTGCATCACAGGTCAATATATTGCCTGAACCCAACTGATAACAAAAACAACTCACAGTTCATAACCCAACTACAGGCTATGGGGTTTCTTCATCAGGTTTTCATGGTTGACGAGCCATGGTTTATTGGAGAAACTGGGTTCAGCCAGGATGATAACCCACACTCAAGGGCTGATAATGGATTGAGCATGGTTTGTCTTGGAATCATAGGTTATCACAGTGTGCCTGTACCTTCCTAAGATAAGAAGCCATGGCAAACAACCCAGAGTTTCACCACCAAGGAATAAACCATGGATTCTCCTTATGGGTTCTTTGTGGTTAACAAGCCATGGTTTATCTTAGCTGGGTTCAGACCACAGAATAACTGACATTTCTGAAGCAAACCAGAGTTCAACAGTGGCCTGCATTCAACCCATGCTCAAACCTTGAGTGCAGGGTATCATGTTGTCTGAGCCCAGTCCATGTGTCTTGTCCTGCATGTTGGTCTGGAGGCAAATCCTTTTCTGCTGATGTTCATGGCTTTTGTAAACCACTAGATGTCAGCCATGACACCTGGAACTGGGAAATTCAGGACAGCGGTTGGTTCTTATGCTCTGCAGAGTTCTTTCCATCTGTCTGTGCTTTGGGTTCTGTTGCAGGGGGAAGGGGGAGCTTCACCCCTGTGCTTTTCATTCCTGGAAATTGACCCCTTCTGAGCAGAATTTCACTATTTGGAAGAAGGAACTTTTGGCTATAAAATCTGCTTTGGAAGTTTGGTGTCACTTGCTGGAAGGAGCTGCCCACCCTCTGCTCATTCAAACTGATCACAAGAACCTGGAGCACTTTGGGACTGCCAAGCTCCTTAATCAGCGGCAAGTGCACTTTGTTTTTCACTTGTTTCCGCTTTAACATTGCCTATATTCCTCTGTCTCAGAACCTGCTGGCAGATGCCTTGTCCTGCAAGCCTGAATATTTTGAGGCTGGAGAGTTTATAGAAAGATTATAGAATGTATGATTTTTATAAGGAACAAACAATGTTTGACCAAATAATTTTAAAATCAAATGAAAGAATGATTAAAAGATTATATAATTTACTTTTGGATACGAGAATGAAAGATGAACAAGTTAAGGAAACTATGATGACATGGGCACAACATTTTGGATATAATATTGAGTTACAGAAATGGCAAAAATTGTGGGAAAGAAACATTAAGATAACTTTAGCAACTTCATATAAAGAAATTCTTTATAAAATGTTTTATAGATGGTATCTGTCACCAAATAGATTAGCAAAAATGTTCCCAAATATGTCAAATAGATGTTGGAAGTGTAAACAAAAACCTGGTACTTTTTATCACATGTGGTGGACTTGTGCTAAGGCAAAAAAAATTGGGTTAAAATACATAAATGGCTTGAGGAAAAGCTGCAAAAACCTTTAATATTTAAACCTGAAGTATTTTTCTTAGACATTATTCCTGATGATCTTGACAAACAAAGTATATATTTGATCTTACATGTAATTACTGCGGCAAGGATTGTATTTGCTCAATATTGGAGGAATGAAGAACCAACGACTGAAGAGCTGATTCTAAAAAAGATTCTGGACTGTGCAGAAATGGATAGATTGTCTTTGAAGGAGAAGGAAGTTACATACTTCTATCAAACCTGGAATTCCTTTTATCATTGGTTAGAGAAATGGGACTAGATGTAGAGTTGAATATGGTTATTAATTGTAATAAGAATAAGATGTCAACCCAGTATGTCCAATGTCTCGAGAATAATTGCTGTTTTTAATTTAAACTAGTAGAGAAAATAATAAAAATTTTAAAATGGAAAAGGTCAGTTTACATTCCATTTCCAAAGAAGGGCAATGCCAAAGAATGTTTGAACTACCGCACCATTGCACTCATTTCACATGCTAGCAAAGTTATGCTCAAAATCCTACAAGCTAGGCTCCAGCAGTATGTGGACCAAGAACTACCCGAAGTACAGGCAGGATTTCAAAGAGGGAGAGGAACTAGAGATCAAATTGCCAACATACGCTGGATCATGGAGAAAGCTAGGGAGTTCCAGAAAAACATCTACTTCTGCTTCATTGACTACGCTAAAGCCTTTGATTGTGTGGATCACAACAAATTGTGGCAAGTTCTTAAAGAGATGGGAGTACCAGACCATCTTATTTGTCTCTTGAGAAACCTATATGCAGGTCAAGAAGCAACAGTGAGAACCGGACACGGAACCACTGATTGGTTCAAAATTGAGAAAGGAGTTCGGCAAGGCTGTATACTGTCACCCTGCCTTTTTAACTTATATGCAGAGCACATCATGAGAAAGGCAGGGCTAGATGAATCACCAGTTGGAATCAAGGTTGCTGGGAGAAATATCAACAACCTCAGATATGCAGATGATACCACTCTCATGGCAGAAAGTGAAGAGGAACTAAAGAGCCTCTTGATGCGGGTGAAGGAGGAGAGCGCAAAAGTTGGCTTGAAACTCAACATTAAGAAAACTAACATCATGGCATCTGGTCCTCTCACTTCCTGGCAGATAGATGGGGAAGAAATGGAGGTAGTGACAGATTTCATTTTCCTGGGCTCCAAGATCACCACAGACGGGGACTGCAGCCAAGAACTTAAAAGACGCTTGCTCCTGGGGAGGAGAGCTATGGCAAATCTAGACAGCATAGTAAAAAGCAGAGACATCACCCTGCCGACAAAAGTGAGTATAGTCAAGGCTGTGGTTTTCCCAGTTGCAATGTATGGCTGTGAAAGCTGGACCATAAGAAAGGCTGAGCACCAAAGAATTGAGGCCTTTGACCGCAAGGTGATCAAGCCAGTCAGTCTTAGAGGAGAGCAACCCTGACTGCTCTTTAGAAGGCCAGATACTGAAGATGAAACTCAAACACTTTGGCCACCTAATGAGAAGGAAGGACTCACTGGAGTAGACCCCAGTGCTGGAAACAATTTTTCCCCCATTTTGTATTTTTTTTAGACAAAAAACCCCATAAATACAATACATCATAACAATAATAATATAACATAACAAAAACACAATAATAAAAGGTAAATGATAAAATGCCCCCACCACCCTGGAGACCAATGCTGCCAACATTCATATACTATAACAATTAATAATATATAATATACTTCAATTATTTCCACATCCCCTCCAGAAGTTCATATAGGTAATCCTGACTGGGTTTACAGCCTTTGCCTTCTATCAGTACTGCTTTTACAAAATCTTCCCAGATTTCATTATATTTATTTGCTGTTCTCCCCCCCACCCCAGCTGACTCCTGGATGGCCTGGTGGGCTGGGCAGCAAAGGCTCCAGGTCCAGGAGCAGCAGCGCCTGTTGCAGCAATTAGCAGTGCAACAGACGCAGCTTATGGAGCAAGTTTTCACTGCCCAGCTCCAGAACCAAAGCACATTGCTTCAGCAAGTGCTGGGGGGACTACAAAGCCCTCAAGCTGAGACCTTGGTAGGACAGATGGGAGGAAAGGGCCCAGGGCCTATGCGGATCTCTAAGATGACTGCAGAAGATGACCCTGAAGCCTTTCTAAATACCTTCGAAAGGGTTGCCCTCACGGCCAAGTGGCCCAAAGACCAGTGGGCCCTCATCCTGATGCCTTGCCTCACGGGTCCTGCCCAAGAAGCAGTGGATACCCTTACCCCGGAAGCGGCAGGCCAATATGATTGAGTCAAGGCGGCCATTCTAGGGATTTTGAATGTTTCTGAAGAGACCTATCGGCGGCGGATGAGAGGGGCCGGATTTGCAACTGGCACCTCACCCAGAGCCTTGGGACAGAAGATTTGGGCTAATGGGCTGAGATGGATGAAGCCTGCAGTCCACAGTGCTGAACAGGTGGCTGAGCTGGTCCTGCTGGAGCAGTTTATAACCGTCCTACCAGAAACTGGGTTAGGTGCCAAAGGCCTGAAACCCTACAGGAGGACATCATACTTATGGAAACTTTTGTGGCTGCGGAAGAGCCAGATGTAGGAGATAGGCCGGGGCCACCCTGGCAGGAGGGTCAGTGGCAGAAAGCCCCTGGGGGCTGGGGCAACAGGGGCCCAGAGAGATCAAGACCTGCTGAACCCACACCCACTGGAAGGGGCATGAGGCTCAAGAATGTCCCCCAGCTGGAAGCCCGTGCGCTGGGTCCCCCCTTGGCTTTGCAGTGCCTTACAAGTGGGAAAGGAAGAGGATCCCAGCAGAAGCCAGTGTGCTTTATTTGTGGCAAGGAGGGGCATTTCCAGTGAGACTGTCCGTTGATGGAGTGTGACTTCGTGGAAGCCTGGTGGTCCGCCCTGGTGAGTGCCGCCCCTCTGCAAGCTTGGCGGGTTCAGGCCAGGGTGGATGGGAAGGAGGTTGAGGCCTTGGTAGACACCGGCTGTGGCCGCACCCTGGTTAGGCAAGCCCGGGGCAGCCCCTTGGCAGAAGTACTGCAGGTGAAATGTATACATGGGGATGTCAAGCCTTATGCCACTCGATGGGCTAAGGTGGAGGAAAAGGGGAAGGCACACCTATTCAAGGTGGGGGTTGTCCCCAGTTTAGCATACGAAGTGATAATTGGACGTGATTGGCCCCATTTTGAAGAGCTGGTGGGGGAGGTGAGCTCAGAGGTTGCTTTGGCAGGGGAGGAGGAGGACGTAGGCCTTACAGCCCTGCGTACCTCCCGCAAGCGGCTGGTCTTCCTCCAGCAAAATGATGCCTCTCTTGTCCATGCCCTGAGACAAGCCCAGGAACCCTCAGGGGCAAGAGAGGGTGCAAGGAGTGGGCCCCACTTTGAGATGGCGGGGGGATTGCTATATAGGATTGTACCTGTGCAAGAAGGAAATGGGGAATTGTGACAGTTGCTGAGTCCTGAAACCCTGAGGCTAGCCGTTTTACGACTAGTCCATGACCTGCCTACCACTGGCCACCTGGAGAAAACCACTGACAGGCTTGTCTGAAGGTTCTACTGGCCAGGGGTGTATGCTCAGGCCAAGCAGTACTGCTTGTCCTGTCCAGAATGTCAGAACACTCAGAGGAAAGGAGCCCCAGCAGGGCCCTTGATACCCATGCCAGTTATAGGGGAGCCCTTCGAAAGGATTGGGGTGAACCTGGTAGGGCCCTTGGAAAGGTCAGCCCGGAGACACCAATATATTCTAGTGGCAATCGACTACGCTACCTGCTATCCTGAGGCCATGCCTCTAAGGAGTACTTCAGCTCGGGTGATCGGCCAAGAGCTATTGGAGGTCTTTGCCCGAGTGGGCTTCCCCAAGGAAATTTTGATGGATCAGGCCACTAATTTCATGAGCCAGGTGCTGAGGCAGATGTGGGACCTGTTGAGAATAAAGCCCTTGCACACCACAGTCTATCTCCCCCAGACCAATGGTCTAGTGGAACGTTTTAACCAGACCCTTAAGCAGATGCTTAGAAAGTTTGTGTCAACCTACCCACAACAATGGCATGTTTTGTTGGGGCCCTTGATGTTTGCAATACGGGAGGTGCCTCAAGCCTCTTTGGGGTTCTCACCTTTCAAGTTGTTATATAGGCGGCACCCCTGGGGGATTCTGGATCTGGTCAAGGAACATTGGGAAGCCTCAACCCTGGAACCCACCTCCACCCTCCAGTATGTGCTGGATATGAGGAGACACCTCACTGACCTAGCTCAGCGGGCCGAGAGTAATTTAAGGCAGGCCCAAGGAGAGCAGCAGTACTATTACGATCAGCACATCCAGCCCCGGACGTTTCAACCAGGCCAGCGCGTTCTCCTACTCCTGCCCATGGGAGGGGGCAAGTTGTTTGCATGGTGGCAGGGGCCTTACGAGGTCATAAGGAGGGGGGGGGTCAGTGGACTATGAGATACGCCTCACCGATAGGTGGCACTCGACCCAGATTTACCATGTAAATCTACTCAAGGCCTGGAGAGAAAGGGAGAGTACCAGTCATCAGGCGGACTGCACAGCCGTGTTGCCCAAGGCGCAAGCATTAGCCCCTGGGAAGTTATCTCTTGATCCACAACTAACACCCGCTCAAGTAGCACAAGTCCAGGCCTTGGAGGCAGAATTTATGGAGGTATTCTCTGATCGACCCGGGTACACAATGGTCGTAGCCCACCATATACAAACAGTCCCAAGGGCCATTGTCAGGGAGCCAACCCAGCCCTACCCACCACGATTGAGGCAAGTGATAATAGAGGAAGTAAGACGGATGCTCCAATTAGGAGTCATTGAGGAATCAGTGAGTGCTTGGAGGAGTCAGTCGGTCTTGGTTCCCAAGCAGGATCAGAGTGTCCATTTCTGTGTTGATTTCAGGAGGGTCAATGAGGTATCAAAGTTCAACGCCTACCCCATGCCCCGGATAGACGGGTTGCTGGATCCTCTGGGGCAGGCCCATTTCCTTTCAACCTTAGATCTCACTAAGGGGTATTGGCAAATCCCATTGACTGAAGAGTCCAAAGAAAAGACAGCCTTTACCTCTCCAGTAGGGCTATTTCAATTTAAATATATGCCCGTTGGGTTACATGGGGCAGCCGCAACCTTCCAGCAGCTTATGGACAAGGTCTTGGGACATTTGTCCCATTGTGCTGCAGCCTATATTGATGACTTTGTCATTTTCAGTCATACCTGGGGGGAACATCTAGACCACCTCCGGCAAGGTTTGGTGGCTCTAAGACAGGCTGGGTTGACGGCTAATCTGGGCAAGTGCAGAATAGCACGACAGGAGGTGCAGTATTTGGGGTATATTGTAGGTCACAGGCAGATAAGGCCTATGGCAGATAAAGTGGAGAAGCTGAGCCAGTGGCCATGGCCGCACACAAAGAAGGAAGTACAACAGTTTTTGGGCCTGGCCAGCTACTATTGGCGATTCATCCCTCATTTCTCCTTCAAAGCGGCCCCATTGACAGAGGCGCTTAAGAAAAGGCAAAGTCGTGCCCTGGTATGGACTGAGGAGATGGAACAAGCTTTTGAAGAACTGAGGACCTGTCTCCTCAGCCAACCTGTTTTACAGTCTCCAGATTTCTCCTGTCCTTTTATCCTCCAAACCGATGCCTCAACCGTGGGCTTGGGAGCAGTTCTGACCCAGGGAGAAGGGGCAGCTGAACATCCGGTACTCTACTTGAGCCGTAAGCTGGAGCCACGAGAGCGCCGATATGTCACAATAGAGAGAGAGGCTCTAGCCGTCAAATGGGCTGTTCTGGCTTTGAGACACTATCTCTGGGGTGCCCCATTCACGTTGGTCACTGACCACGCTCCATTACAATGGCTAAGTAGGATAAAGGATGATATCCATCCAGACCAGAATGGCTTTTTGCCAAAAAGACAAATGAAGAATAACTTGAGAACTATCTTGGATATTTTAGAATATTATGAGATACATACCGAAAAACCAATGGCTTTATTGTTCATGGATGCCCAAAAAGACTTTGATAATGTTAATTGGCAATTTATGAAGCAACAGATGATTCAAATGGAGTTTGGTGAAAAATTTATGAATGCGATATCAAGTATTTATCAAAAACAGTCAACCAGGATCTTAATTAATGGAGAACTTTCAAACCCTATAGAGATCCAAAAGGGCACAAGACAAGGATGTCCGCTGTCACCCCTCTTGTTGATTTTGATTTTAGAGGTACTGAATAGATGTGTTGGGGATGACAAGGACATCAAAGGAACTAGAATTAGGGATGAAAGTTATAAATTGCGAGCCTTTGCGGATGATTTGGTTTTTATAATGGAGGAACCTTTTGTAACAATGCCTAAACTTCTACAATGGATCGAGGAATATGGTGAAGTTATGGGAATGAAAATAGATAGAGAAAAAACTAAATTGTTAGTTAAAAACCTTACACGAGAACAAAAAGAAAGACTCCAGCAACAAGTAGATTTGCAGATGGTTAAAAAGGTTAAATACTAGGGAATCTATCTTACAGCCAAATGTACCACTTTGAAAGAAGATAATTATGATAAATTATTGAAGGACAATAAAGGTGGTTTGGAAAAATGGGTCAATTTACAATTATCTTTGATGGGAAGAATAGCACTTGTTAAAATGAATATATTACCTAAACTTCTGTTTTTGTTTCAAATGATTCCCGTAAAAATTGATAAAAAATTCTTTGATGACTTACCGTATTTTTTGCTCTATAAGACTCACTTCCCCCCCCCTCAAAAGCAAGGGGAAATGTCTGTGCATCTTATAGAGCGAATGTGTGTGTGCAGTAAGTCTGTCAGATGTGCAGCCCATGAGGAAGTGATGGGGAATGTGCCTGTGATTATGTGCCCATTTGATTCAGAATGTTTTTTTTCTTGTTTTCCTCCTCTAAAAACTAGGTGTGTCTTATGGTCAGGCACGTGTTATAGAGCGAAAAATACAGTAAATTTTCATATCTCGAGATTTATATGGAGAAAAAAGAAACCAAGGATTAAATTAAAAATGCTTCAAGAAGCTAAAAGGAATGGAGGTTTTGGTCTTCCTGATTGGACGTTGTATTATCAAGCGTCTGTTCTAACTTGGCTAAAAGAATGGATAACATTGCGAAATAAGAGAATTCTGTATCTTGAAGGTCATGACTTACAGATGGGATGGCATGCTTATATGTGGTATGAAAAAGCTAAGGCACATGGGTCGTTCCTGAGTCATTTTATTAGACGATCTTTAATGTCAGTGTGGGAAAAGCTAAAACTAAAACTGTACAATAAATTACCAAGATGGCTGTCACCTATGGAAGCTTTTGTATATCCAAATGTATTGAGCTTTGAAAAGATCATAAGATATGGTGATATCCTGGATAAGGATGGTGGCCTGAAACTGGAGCAAGAAATACAAGAAATACATAGATGGATGGAGGAAATACTACAAAAACCCTTTACTTTTAAACCCGAAGTTTTCTTGTTAGGCATTAAACCAGAAGATGTTAACAGACAGGAAATGTATCTGATACTGCATGTAATCACAGCGGTGAGGATTGCATTTGCTCAATATTGGAAAAGTGAGGAGCTGCCCACCGATGGATTGATTGTAAGAAAGTTCTTGGACTGCGCAGAAATAGATAGATTGACTTTATCATTGAAGGAGAAAGAGGATACTGATTTCTATTGAACTTGGGAGTCTTTCTATAATTGGCTGGAGAAACGAGACATGGCGTAAGCTTAGAGATGTTTTTTAAAGTATTACAAATTGATTTGAAATTTGACTTTAGAATGTTAAAAAATATGTAGTAGGAGGTTGACCCAGTAAATCCCATGTTTGTCATGTTTGATGTTTTCTAGTGTTAGTTTAAAATGTTAATTATATATATATATATGGATGACAACCCCCGCCTCACTCGTTGGTATTTAGCATTGCAGCCGTACGCCTTTACGGTCAAGCATAGGCACGGTCACCAACATGCTAACGCTGATTTCTTTTCCCGCCAGGGTCCCTGGCCCTTGCATGAAGATGGTGATCCCCTCTTGGAGGGGGGGGTATGTGAGTAGGCAGGAGGGCTCACCCCTTTTCCTGGGGCCTTCCACAGGGCCGGGCCGGAGACAACAGGGTGAGGCTGGGAGTCCATGTGGGGAGAGCAGTTTGCAAGGAAGCAGCGGCCAGGGGATATGAGTGAGTGCGTAGGTCTACGGGATTGCAGACCGGGGCAGGGACAGCTGGGTTGGGTGGAATGGTGTGCGAGGAGGGAACATAAAGAGAAGGCAGAGAAAGGGGAGTGGGGAGGAGAGAGAGCAAAGAGCGTAGAAATACACGTGTGTTGGAGGAAGAGCTGGTGCGGCTGCCGCTGGCAGGCAGGCCAGGGCAAACCGTGAGCAGAGACTGAGCAGCGCTACTGCCAGGACGGCACAGCTCATTGCCATAGTGCCAGGGGGGAAGGGAGCCAGAGCAGGCAAGGGCAAGGCGCTGCGGGAAGCGTGCGGTGGAAGTGTAACAGAAGAATAAAGGCCTGGTGAGTGCACCAGCTTTCTTGTGTTGCTCTACATGGAGAAGCCGGGAAAGCGGGTCTTTGGCCCACAGCCCCCTCCTGAGGCAGTCACAACCTCTCATAGGTAATGGGCTCATTAGCATGAACATGGGATGTATGTGTGGGAGGGGGAGCATGTCAAGGGGTAGTATGATGTAGGTGGACAGAGAAGATTGTACCTTCGGAGTAGCCCAGCCAATGGGGGAAAAGAGGAAGGGTCTGCGAGCCGGGAAAAGGGGATAAAAGGCAATGTTTTGTGTGTAAACGGCGCGCTACCTGTGTGGTGGGCGCCCGCTCTTGCAAGAACGTATCAAACTATTACTGCTTGGTACTTTGCCTCCATATTGTCACTACTGGAATTATTTTTACTCCTGACAATTGGATTTTAAATACTCCTTACATATGGGATGGCCAATGCCCATAGAGTCAAGAAATCTGTAGTTCTTCTTCATGGCCTCTGTGCATCACACATATGGGTGCTGCGCCTGCGCAGTGCCTTTGGCCAGAAGATTGATAGCTAACGATTTTTGGCGGGAACGCTCCGCTCCCCTCCCCCTTAGCCTATATAGAGCAGAGCATCCGCCATTTTGTTCAGTCTTTGCAACCGCCGTTCATCGTGCCTCGTGCCGTCTGCGCTCTAACCTTGACTATTCAACCTTTTTGAGCTTTTTTCTCATTCCTATTCTCCTGGTTTTGACTGTTCATATTTCCAAGTTTCATTCCCTTTCTGGTTGTTGTTAGCTGTTGTTGTTCTCACCACCTTTCTTGTTCAATCTAGTTCTCACTTCTTCTTCCTATAAAAAAACAAAACAAAACAAAACAAAAATATATACTTACCCTCTATTCTATCTCCTTTTCTTCTTTTTTCTGGCACGATGGCTCAACGGGCAGCATTCCATAAATGTGCGGACTGCGGTTCAAAAATGTCGCCCGCAGATCCCCACGAACTATGCCTCCTGTGTCTGGGAGAGGGGCATAGAACTGATAAATGCTCCCACTGCCTAGCCTTCTCCAAGCAGGCTAGGAAGAACCGGGAGAATCAACTCAGGAGGTTGCTTTGGGATCGTGCCCTCCTGCAGTTGAACCCGCTGGTCTCAGCCGCGGCTGTGGCTCCTCGACCTGCTCCTCCTGCTTCGGCTTCTGCGGCCCCGTCTACCAAGGCCGCCCCATCGTGCGCTTTGGACAAAGCTGCGCCCTCCTCAAGGGAACAACCTGCCTCTGCTTCCGGAAAAAAGTCAGAGAAGAGGAAGCATGCAGAGTCTGATAAGCCGTCTGGTCATAAGAAGACCAGACGTGATAAGCCCGAGAAGCCCAAGAAGGCTAAGAGCCAGGAACGGGCCAGACACCGTGATTCCAGCTCTTTTGTCCCATCGGTACCGACGGCTCTGATGGTACCGACACCACTGGGACCGGCCCTACAGGAGGCTATGAGGGTGACCCCCCCGGGATCCCCCAGGTGCCACACGGAGCCGGTGTCGGAACCAACGGCTATACCACCAAGGGAACCTAGTTCCAATGGGGAAATACATGACTCCCCACCAAGGGCCAGGTCTCCGACACCGATGCCACCTGTGGGACGTGATGTGGAGACCCAGATGCCCCCACACCGTCGGTGCAGCAGGTCCTCCGATCGAAGCTCGCCTGACTGGTATCCCAGGTGTGGTTGGCAAGAATACCAGTCTGTTGGCCGCTACCTGGACCCAGAGAGCTTCTCACCCAGGGACCGTCCACCAGCATCGGACCCGAGGCGCTCTTCCGCATACCCATTGAGGGAAAGCACAGTATTGAGATCCCCCGCCGAATCATCATCTTCGGTGCCTCCCTACTATGGCCCTGACTCGGACGAATCCGACATGGAGTCCACTTCACCGGATGCTGTTGTGACCGCGCAGGGTCCGGGATCCCCGGATGAATCATATTCTTCATTTGGGGAGCTAATGGCTCACTTGGTCCAGTCGCTGGACATTGATGTTGTCCAGCGACCTGGACTGAGCACGGATAAGTTCTACGATGTGGTGCGTGGTAAGCACTCTGCGTCCATCGTCCTCCCACTCATAACCACCCTTCGCCAAGCAATGGCCCAACCCTGGGACCTCCCAAACCAGCCCCAGGTGACATCATGAAGATTCGAGGCTATGTATTGGGTCCGGGAGGAAGATATCCCGTTCTTGCTGCATCACCCTTGCCCGAATTCTGTGATGGTGGAATCTTCCCAGGGAAGGGAATCCAGGGGCCACACAGCACCGAGAGACAAAGAGGGCCGCAAAATTGACGCCATCGCTCAGAAGGTGTACGCTGCATCGGGCCTGGGCATACGGATTTCAAACTATGAGGCCACGCTGGCCCATTATCAGTATTTTATCATGGAGCACTTGAACAATGTAGTGGCCTCCCTTCCTAATGCCCAGGCCGACCTTGCAAAGGTCCTGATTAAAGAGGCGATGCACGTCGCCATGCAGCAGCTCTCAACAGCGCGCCACCATGTCGATTCAGATTCCAGAGCCCTGGTGGGCGCAGTTTCCTTGAGGTGGCATGCGTGGCTCAGGAGCTCCAACTTCCCCGAAGAGACCAATTGAAGACATGCCCTTCGAAGGCACCAGCCTCTTCCACTCACGGACGGACAGACCATAAACTGAAAAAAATCCATGAGTCCAGGATGATTGTGCATCGCATGGAGCTCCAGTCTCAGCCTAAACGTAAGTGGTCCTGGACTTGGCCACCCTACCGTCCTCCTTATCAGAGCCAATGCCAACAGCCGCCCTTCCGACAGCAACAATTGCAACGCTGCCGCCAACAGCCCGCCCAGTGGTATCAACAGTCACGCCGCCGCTTCGACTCTGATCGGCGACGCCGTTGACAGGACGGGCGAACCTTTCCTCTCTTCATCACCCCACCCACCCAGCTCTCATTTGGGACCAGCTGAAAAGCCGACTCCCCATTTGGGAGTCCATCACATCTGATGGATCTGGGTGTTATCCATTCTTCAGCACGGATACCGTATAGAATTTGACATCGTTCCTCCTTCAACTCCGATCCGAGCTACCTCGTCCTCACTAACGCTAATTGAGGAGGTTCATCAGCTACTTGCTAAAGGTGCGATTCGCCATGTTTCTTGAAGCGAAGGAATGCACGGATTCTATTAAAGATACTTTACGGTTCCTAAGTGGGACAGTGGTCTCTGACCTATCCTTGACTTACGGGGTGTGAATAAATTTATTACCCCACGTAAATTCTGGATGACCACCCTGCAGAACATTTTACTGCTGCTGAGAAGAGAGGACTGGTTCGCCGCACTGGATCTGAGAGACGCCTACTTTCATATCTCCATCCATCCTTCTCATAGGCGTTTTCTCCGCTTTGCCATCGACTCCGAGGTGTATGAGTTCTCGGCGCTACCGTTTGGTCTCGCCACCGCTCCTCGAGTTTTTACTAAATGCATGGCTCCCGTCTGTGCCTTCCTACGACTACAAGGGATTCAAATCTATCCATACTTGGACGACTGGCTGTTGGTTTCCCAATCAGAACAAGACCTTCTGGTGGCTATCCGAACAACATGCTCTCTGCTACACGATCTTGGACTGTGTATAAACTTTGAGAAATCTTCTCCTGTTCCTGCACAGGTCATCACATTCATTGGAGCATGCCTGGACTCTGTACAAACTCGGGCGTTCCTCCCATCGGATCGACAGAGAACTCTTGTGCACCATGTCCGCACACTTCTTCGAGCCGGGACTACATCTGTCAGGAATATACAGAGACTTTTAGGACATGTGGCCGCATCAATCACTGCTGTGCCATATGCAAGACTTCGTCTCCGGCCCCTTCAACTCTTCAATGGAGTCTTCCGTCTGCAACAAGACAAACAATTGAAGACCCTTCGAATCTCATCCTCAGTCCTTCATACGCTTCTATGGTGGACAATCCCATCCAATCTGAACGTAGGTGTACCGTTCTGACAACAATGCCCATTCATGTCCCTTGGTACCGACGCATCTCTGAGCGGATGGGGAACAATGTGTGGCACCATGAAGACTCAAGGCCTGTGGAACCGGAAGGAGTCCAGTGATCACATCAACTTTCTGGAACTCCTAGCCGTACTGAAAGCACTGCATACATTCGAGGATGTCCTCCGCGACCGTATAGTCCAAGTTACATCAGACAATATCGCTACGGTCTTCTATATAAACAAACAGGGTGGAATGAAATCCCTGAAACTAGCCAATTTATTGATCCAAATTTGGGACTGGTGCATCCCGAGAGGGATCACCCTAGTGGCAGTACATCTTGCCGGTACCGACAACGTACAAGCCGACTTACTGAGCAGACAGATGTCGACTTCCCACGAGTGGGAATTGAAACCTCAAATATGCGATCTCATATTCCGCTGATGGGGCATCCCGGATAGGGACTTGTTCGCCACCAACCAAAACAAGGTGTGCAAAAATTACTGCTCGAGAGCAGGAATTGGCTGGGACTCTCTAGGAGATGCATTCATGGTCAGTTGGAACATGCAGAATTTCTATGCTTTTCTTCCAATACCACTCATAATGAGGATAGCTTCGAAGGTTCTTCATGAGAGGGCAACTGGACTGCTGATCACGCCATGGTGGCCACGTCAACCGTGGTTCCCCACCCTACTTCGGCTTTCTCAAGGGGAATATCTCCACCTTCCGATAGTCCTGGTTCTTCTCACTCAACAGAATGGTACCATCCAGCACCCAGACCCAGACTCACTGAAGCTGACCGCCTGGTGGATTCAGTGACTCTTGCTTCTGGATTGGCATCGACCATCGTGGATTCACTGACTCACCCTACTGACTCGGACTCGATGGTCCTACACAACGCTCCGCATCCGACACCTGATTCTCAAGACCACTCATCATCGAAACCGTTGCTTGCCACACCGACTTTACTAAATGATTCATCGGACTCAACAGCTATTCCTCCGGACATTCAGTTTATTCTTGACTCGGCTTTAAAACCCTCTACACAGAAATCATATGCAGCTCAATGGCAGCGTTTCTCCACCTTCGCGGACTCTCATTCCTTCTTGCCACATTCGGTGTCGATTTCGGACATTCTACAGTTCCTGATGGAACTGCATCGCTCCGGTCTCAAGCCATCCTCTATAAAGGTCTACATGGCAGCGAGTGCTCATTTTCGTGGCACTCTTCAAGGACAGTCACTTTTCTCACAGCCTCTCATAAAGAGATTCCTAAAGGGACTTTACAACATTAATCCAACGATCAAGCCAGCTGTCCCTACCTGGAGCTTGTCCGTCGTTTTACAAGCACTTACTAGGCCTCCATTTGAGCCCATGGCCACTGCGGACTTACGTCTCATTTCCTGGAAAATGGCATTCCTGGTAGCAGTGACATCGGCTTGAAGGGCTAGTGAACTTTGTGCCCTTCGTGTGGATCCCCCATACTTAAATTTTCATAGGGACAAAGTTGTAGTATGGATGGATCCAACTTTTCTTCCAAAGGTCTCCACTCCGTTCCATATGCAGCAGGACATTGTGTTACCAGCATTCTTTTCATTGCCGACGAATCCGCTTGAAAGATCTCTCCACAACTTGGACGTTCGGAGATGCCTTGCCTTTTATAGATCGAGGACTGAGTTTCTTAGACAGTCGCAGAAACTCTTCGTGAAGTACTCTGAGTGAGACCAGGGTTCTCACATAACCCCTCAAAGGATTTCCAAATGGATTGTCCAAACCATTACATTGGCATACCAAGTATCTAAAATTGACTTACCTGAGACTCCTAGGGCTCATTCTACCAGGGCAGTAGCAACTTCTTCAGCTTTTGCCTCTGGAGTGCCTATGGACGAAATATGCAGAGCTGCTACTTGGGCAACACCATGCACGTTTGCCAAACACTACCGACTCGATGTTTGTGCAAGAAGAGATGTCTCCTTCGGTAGAGCAGTTCTCTCCTCCATTCTTCATTGACGACACCTCCCCAGCCTCCAGTAAGGGTAAGCTTGCTAATCTACCCATATGTGTGATGCACAGAGGCCACAAAGAAGAAAAGCAGGTTGCTTACCTGTAATTGATGTTCTTCGAGTGGCCATCTGTGCAGTCACACAACCCACCCGCCAGCCCCGCTTGGTGTCGGTGAGTGGAAACCTTTTTTTCTTGGTACCGATGAGTTAAACTTTTTCCTCGGTACTCAGTAGGACTTGATTGTCATGATATTGGTATCTATCTGTAGTACAGATTCTATCCACACAAGGGCGAACATTCAGTTTTCAAGACTGAACAAAATGGCGGATGCTCCGCTCTATATAGGCTAAGGGGGAGGGGAGCGGAGCGTTCCCGCCAAAAATCGTTAGCTATCAATCTTCCGGCCAAAGGCACTGTGCAGGCGCAGCACCCATATGTGTGATGGCCACTTGATGAACATCAGTTACAGGTAAGCAACCTGCTTTTTCTAGCACACACCTCCCTGACTCCAGTTGGCCAGACCAAACCCAGGGAAGAGGCTGCAGTTGCTATCTCTAAATAATGGGGTGCTCTTCGCAAGCAAGGCAGGCTAACCCCCCCTTTTTAACCCAAAAGTTTCAGCAGCTGCATTCTTTACCCATTTCTTTTGTTATTTTCCCATTCTGCACTGAAGCACCTGTGAGAGAAGGAAAATTACTGTTACTAAGAAGAAGGATTACTAAAGACCAGAGCAAAAGACCCTTATTAGGCCAAAGGCCAGAGTAAGGAGCCATATAAGGAGATTTGTAAATAGGAAGTAGAAGGAAGTAGGCAGGCTTGAATTAATTACTAAGGTAAGCAAACAAAGACGAGTTAATATTTTATTAGCAGGCTCCCAGGCCCTGCTCCGCACCCGCCCCCTCGCGCGGTGAGTGGCAGGCACGCCGAGGTGGGCGGGCCGGGGCGAGGCCGGGGCCGGAAGCGGAAGCCGCGGGGCCTTGAAGGCCACGGGCCCGCCCGGGGGGGCAGCCGAGCGGCCTGATACCGCCGCTGCCGACGAGCCGCCCACCCGCCGTCGGAGGAGCCCGTGCCGCGCCGCGCCGGAGCCGGAGCCCGCGCCGTTCCGCCGTCGCCGTCGCCCCGGAGGCCGCCGGGGACCGGGAAGCCCAGCTGCTCCGCGGACCACCGGGCGGCCGCCGCGCCTCCCGCCGGCTCCCAGGCCCTGCTCCGCACCCGCCCCCTCGCGCGGTGAGTGGCAGGCACGCCGAGGTGGGCGGGCCGGGGCGAGGCCGGGGCCGGAAGCGGAAGCCGCGGGGCCTTGAAGGCCCCGGGCCCGCCCGGGGCCGGCGGCCTCGGGCCGGCGGCCGAAGGGCGACGGCCTAAGGGCGGTGACGCCGCCGTTAGGGCCGTTGGGGCCTTGGGGGGCTGGGCTGGCCGGGACTTTTGGTCTTGGGGCTCCGGCTAGGCTCCATAATAACCTTGGCCATGTTGGGCTGAGAGGGTAAGTGGGTGGGGTTTTTTAATGTTGATATTTTAACTATTTTAGAGGCCCATCTCAGGAAAGTTGTTAATATGTTACCTGGGGAGTGCGGGGGCGCCGCCATTGGGGTGGTGATGGGCAATGGTCGGTATGGTCGCAATGGGGGTCTAACGTTCCCGCCTAGGAGAAGGCGGGACAGATGGTTAACATCTGTCCCCCCTTCTGGTTATTCCCCCAACCGGCGGGTACCAGGGAGTCTTGTTAGCTACCCCACAGGCCTAACGGTGCTGCTACTCAATGCCAGGTCGGTCCATAACAAGGCAAACATCATCTATGACTTGATAATCGATGAAAGGGCCGACCTGGCTTGTATCACCGAGACCTGGGCGGGCGAGGGGGGAGATGTCTCCCTCTCGGAGCTTTGCCCGCCCGGGTATCTAGTACAGCACCAACCACGCCTGGAGGGGAGGGGAGGGGGGGTCGCTTTAGTTTATCGGGCTGCTTTTTCCCTCACGGGGCTTCCTGTCCCTTCGAGACCGGGGCTGGAGTGTCTCCATTTGGTGTTGGGCGATCGAGACAGATTGGGGATTCTGTTGGTGTACCGAGCACCCTTCTGCCCAACAGACTCCCTGCCTGAGCTGACAGAAGTCGTCTCGGACCTGGTGTTGAGGACCCCCAGGATGTTGGTCCTGGGGGACTTCAATCTCCATGCCGAGACTGACCTTACTGGGGCGGCTCAGGACTTCATGGCTGCCATGACGGCCATGGGGCTGTCTCAACATGTCACCGGCCCGACCCATGAACGTGGACACACTTTGGACCTGGTTTTCTCGACGGGCGAGGAAGGAGGTGATCTGAGGGTGAAGAATGTATGTTTGACGCCCTTGTCATGGTCAGATCATTTCCTCGTGCGGTTTGAGCTCGAGAGCGGCCTCTCCCTCTGTAAGGGTGCGGACCAGATTGTGATGGTCCGCCCCCGGAGTCGGATGGATCCGGATGGATTCCTGAGGGCTCTGGGGGATTTTCCGGCTGACAAGGCTGGCGCTCCTGTGGAGGCCCTGGTCGAAATATGGAATGGGGAGATGACCAGGGCCATCGACACGATCGCTCCCAAGCGCCCTCTCCAGCCTGGCAGAGCCCGTTCGTCTCCCTGGTATACATCGGAATTACGGGCGATGAAGCGGGTTGGGAGACGGCTAGAGCGCAGGTGGAGGAAATCTCGTGATGAGTCCGATCGAACACATCTTAGAGCACACTATCGTGCCTATGCTGTGGCGGTGAGGGCGGCGAAGAAGCGATTCTTCTCCGCGTCCATTGCCTCCTCACAATGCCGTCCAGCGGAGATTTTTCGGGTGGTGCAGGGGTTGACGAGACCGGGCCCCGATAAAGAACTGGTGCCACCCTCGAAAGCCCGCTGTGACGAGTTTGCCACGCATTTTCAGGAGAAAGTGGCTCTGATTCGTCACGAGCTGGACTCCACTTTTGATACAGATTCTTTTGGGGAGGGGCCAACCATGCCTGCTTGTCCCACGTTATTGGATGACTTTCAGTTTTTGCGGCCCGATGATGTGGACAAGGTGCTTGGATCGGTACGCCCAACCACCTGTTTACTGGACCCGTGCCCATCTTGGCTATTAAAGACCGCCAAGGACGGGATTGTGCCCTGGATCTTGGAGGTGGTCAACGCCTCTTTGAGAGACGGCCGGGTGCCGGCCACCTTAAAGGAGGCGGTAGTCCGGCCAGTCCTAAAGAAGGCTTCCCTGGATCCAGAGGTGGTCGCCAATTATAGACCGGTGGCCAACATCCCGTTTTTGGGTAAGGTGCTGGAGCGGGTGGTGGCGGGACAACTCCAGGCACTCTTGGAGGAAACTGATTATCTGGACCCATTTCAGTCCGGTTTCAGACCCGGTTTTGGCACTGAATCCGCCTTGGTCGCCCTGTACGATGACCTATGCCGGGAGAGGGACAGGGGGAGTGCGTCCCTGTTAGTCCTTCTTGACATCTCAGCGGCTTTCGATACCATCGACCATGGTATCCTTCTGGAGAGGCTGGCGGGATTGGGGGTTGGAGGCACTGCTTTGCAGTGGTTCCACTCCTATCTCAATGGCCGATACCAGAAGGTGGTGCTGGGGGACTATGGCTCTGCGCCATGGCAGCTATGCCATGGGGTTCCGCAGGGCTCCATTTTGTCCCCCATGCTTTTTAACATCTACATGAAACCGCTGGGGGAGGTCATCAGGAGGTGTGGGCTGCGGAATCATCAGTACGCGGATGATACCCAGCTCTACCTCTCGTTTTCCACCGATCCAGGTGAGGCGGTGGCTGTGCTGAACCGGTGCCTGGCCGAGGTGATGGGCTGGATGAGGGCCAATAAACTGAAGCTCAATCCAGACAAGACGGAGGTCCTGTTGGTGGGCGGGTCTGGCTACAGTGCAGGGGACTTGACCCTAGTCTTGAATGGGGTTGCACTCCCTCTGAAAGACGGGGTCCGCAGCTTGGGAGTGCTCCTCGACCCGGAGCTGACCTTGACTGCTCAAGTGTCTGCAGTGGCGAGGAGCGCCTTCCAACAGCTTCGGCTGATACATCAGCTGCGTCCCCTCCTGGAGTTCGATTGCCTGACGACAGTGACACATGCGTTGGTGACTTCCCGGTTGGATTATTGTAACGCGCTCTACGTGGGGCTTCCCTTGAAGACGGTCCGGATACTTCAATTGGTGCAGAATAGAGCTGCCAGGGTGCTGACGGGGACTGGGCGTGGTTCTCATATCACCCCAGTTCTCCGTCAGCTCCACTGGCTCCCCATTGAAGTCCGGGCCCAATTCAAGGTGTTGGTTCTTACCTATAAGGCCCTAAACGGCTTGGGCCCTGGTTACCTAAAGGAGCGCCTGCGACCATATATGCCCTCCCGCCCCCTACGATCAGCGACAGAGGCTCTCCTCCGGGAACCCTCCGTGCGTGAGATTAGGAGGGTGAGTACCCGGAGGAGGGCTTTCTCAGCGGTGGCGCCCCATTTATGGAATGCGCTCCCCAGAGAGGCTCGCCTGGCGCCGTCGTTATTTGCTTTTCGGCGCCAGGCGAAGACCTTTTTATTTAGACAATATTTTAATTAATATTATTGTTTAATTTAGGTTTATGTTTTGGTTTTAGTTTATGTTTAACTTATGTTTAATTTATGTTTAATTAATTTATGTTTAATGTTTAATTTATGTTTAATAGGTTTGATTTATAATTCTGTTCATGTTTTTATATAATAACCTGAGATGGGCCAGTTTTTAATTTTGTTATATGTTTTTAATAATGTAATAATGTAACATGTTGTAAGCCGCCCCGAGGCTATTGCAAGGGGCGGCATATAAATTTTTAAATAAATAAATAAATAAATAAATAAATATGTAGTATAGCTAAGTTTGAGCACAAGAGAAATAGTAGAATGGCATTTCTCACATCAAGTTTCTGAAGAAAAGAAAAGGGGAGATTGTAGGAAATGGTTAAACTGTTGCTTTTGCAGAAGATAGCAGGTGTCGTGCATGAGGTCACAACAGGAGCTGCTACTCACGAGGAAGACCTGACCTTAACAGCCTGAGTTCAAGAGACTCCACCACAGCTGGATATGGATACAAATCAGCCTGTTGCTGAGAGCTCCTCTAGTCAACAGCCCACTACACAGATGCCTGGCCCTTTAAGTCAGCCCGACTACGAGAAGGAGGAAGATGCTAGAACAGAAAAGAAACATGACAACCCCTCCTCTTCCGAGGCAGAGCTGACAGGGCCAGAAGCAGAAGGCATCATGGGATATGTGGACTTTAGTACGGAACGTAACAGAAGAATTATTAAATCTTATCAGTTGAAAGCCAAAAGGGAACAAGAGAGGAGGGAGGAACGAATGAGGGAGGGGGATATGACGTAGCGGGGAGAAGCTATCGCCATTCAGAGGCGAACATCAGCTCACCAAAGACTATCATTAAGGAGCTCTTCAGTAGAGTTGTAAATCTTGTAGATAACTAGCAATAAATAGATTTAGTTTTATTGCTCTTGTAAGTGTGGTTAATTACGACCAAAGCTATCGGGCCCCTGGCCCCCTTGACAGCAGGTAATTGTCTCTTGGCAGCTGGCTAAAAAGATAATTGGCCTGAAAGAAAGTTTGCTATTTCCTATCCCATCCTCCCAGTAGTTTTAGGAGATAAGTGGTTGCAAGGCAAGACTGATAAAGGTCAAGACAACCTTTTTTTTTCCGATTTCTATCCTGCCTTTTTCCTGCAAAGGGCTCAAGGCAGCATATATCATTCTCCTCCTCCATCTTCTCCCCACAACATCAACCCTGTGAGGTGGGTTGGGCTGAGAGTCTATGACTGGCCCAAAGTCTCCATGGCTGAGCGGGGACTAGAACCCAGATCGTCTGAGTCCCAGTCCCTTGCTCTTAACCACTACACCACACTGGCTCTCCTATTGAACTCATAGTGAGTAGTGCGCATGCTTAGTGGGCTTATGAATAATGACTGACACACCTCGCATAGGTAATGGGCTTACTAGCATGAGCGTGGGATGCATGAGCGGGTGGGGGGAACATATCAAGGAGGAGATTGTGACCTCCTAGTAGCCCACCCAATAGGTGAAAGGGGGAGGGACTATGCGGATGGGATAGGGAATAGAAGGCAATGTCTTGTGTGGAAACGGCGTGCTGCCTGTGTGGTGGGTGCCCACTCTTGCAAGAACGTGGTAAACTAGTGCTGCTTGGTACTTTGTCTCCTGTGTTGTCATTCCTTGGAACCTGATTCCATTCCTAACACACCCAATGACCATTCACCAAAACCCTTAAAACGCCCTCTCACACACCAGGCACCAAGCACCCCTTGAACCAAGGAATTCCTGCCAAGTGTATCACCTCACACCCGCTTGCTCTCACATGGCACACACACAACATCCACCAGAACATTCCTGTTGCCTTTCAGCCCAGTCCCACATCCCCAAGCCCAACCCCCACATCACATGTGGAGGGGAGAAAGAGATAATTGACTTGGAAGAAAGTGCGGTACTTCCGACCTCATCCTCCCAGTCATTTTATGAGATGGGGTCGGTCGTAGGGCAAGGTGAAGCCAGAGAGGGGTGAACTCGCACGCAGGTGTAATAGGTGGAGGAATATTGACTCACACCCCCCCAAATAGACAATGGGCTAATTGTAATGCACGTGCGATGTATGAAGGTGTATGCAGTAGGATGAGGCAGGGAATGCGAACTAGGCGGACGGAAAGGCTGTACCCTCCCAGTACCTCACTGTTAGAAACATTTTTTCTTTTGGAAGAGAAAAATATCCCAAGCATGCAGAGTTCTTTCTAAAACTTGATAGCAACAAAGGGAACGAAAAATGGTTTCCTTCCCACTTTCCTGTTCCCCTGGGCACATGCTCGCCTCCCCCTTTTGAACCCTGCCCCGGCCGCTTCTCCCTCCCCCTTTCCCCCATTGGCTGGGGAACCGGGAGTTCGCAATCCTCCGCTCCGCTCCGCGCTGCCCCAATCCCGCCCTGCCCCCGGTGGGCTACAATAGGCCATTTTCTCCTGCCCAGCTCGTCAATTAACAACCGGGAAGTCCGGAGCCAGTATTTGGCCAGCCTGCCTCTTCTCACACCTTGTGCTACCTGATCTTGGCCCCTCCCCTCCCTTGGGCTAAGTCGTTTCCTTGGTTGCCCTTTTAAATCTTTCTACTCCCTTGTTTCAAATCATCTTTTCACACCTATCAATTCCTCCCTTTCCTTTCTCTCACCCTGATTTGAAACAACAATTCCTAATTCTTAAACTTTGATACCATCATTCTAACCATTTACTCATCATCTGCGCATTTTTCCCCAGAGCAGTATACATTGCAGGCAAATGCAGCAGATTATGCTTATGGCTATTATCCCCAATATGAAAACAGGCATTCCAACCACATAAAGTTGGGGAGCCGTTATGTCAGCCATTCTCCTATTCCTGACTCCGGCCTTATTTTGATCCCTGGTATTACCTGTTGGATTGCTCTTAAGTCTTTGTTGACGTCTGTTTATCTAAATCCATCTTGCAGGTGTTCAATCACCCCACAGGCCCCTCCTTTGGTACCAAAACATGATTCAGAGCCACCCTATTTTGTGGTGTATATACCTCCATTTGTTGCCTCTCTCCAGCCAGCTTCCCTAGTGCGTGCATAGTAGCATTTCCAAGAGCCACTATTGCACAGGCCATTTGCTCCTGAAGAGGTGCTAAATATTGCTTGTATGTCTCTAGCATGCCTCTGTGAATAATGGCCCTGGCAGGGTACATCTTCTAATTTTATTATTCCTACTGCTACCTCTGTACATCCCTTATGATAATTGGAGAATCTCCCCCCCCCTCCATTTTCAAGAAAGAAAAATAACCAGGAAAGGTTACACAGCCATCCTCACATACACAGGTGCCAACCCAGTGTAGCATGACTGCTTTCCAGTACCCACTGGGCCTCCTCTTGTGATCTCAGATATATCACACTTCCATCCAGTCGCATTAATCAGCAAGGAACCCATTCTCCCTGAACTGCAGCCCTGAGCACACACTCATTCACCTTTATGGTCCACCTGTAACAGTCCCTGGTGCACCCCCATTTTACACATCTAGTTTCATTCGTCAAAACACTCCCCTTTCACCATAGTTCCTCTAACCCATGGGTCCTCAAACTATGGCCTGGGGGCCAGATCTGGCCCGCAATGCCCATTTGGACTCGCCGCACACGCCTGCACACACGCCACCACCCACTTCACCCCGCATGCTGGATGCAGCGGTTTGCTCACTCGCAGAAAACAATCTCCAAGTGAACAAGCTGCTGCCTTGTGTGCCCGCCTCGCCTCCTCTTCTGCACCTTGCCTCTCTGCTGTCCCCGCTGTCCCCACCGTTCCCGCCCCCTTTCCGGCCCATGCACACTGCCGGCACCACCTTTCCAGCCCACGCCCAGCACCGGCACCTTTCAACTGGCCCCCTGGTGGAAAAGTTTGAGGACCCCTGCTCTAACCTTTGAAAAGAGGTTCTCTATCCAAGCCACTTTCGACTGCCTGGGCAGTCTTCATATCCCAGCTTATTCCCCAGACAATTTCCTGCTCACCCATATCCAAAACTCCCCTCAATTATCTGATGGGGCCTTTGATGTCCAAAAATGACTCCCCCCCCCTTATCCTCCGTTGCCAACAAGCACCAGTGGGCATCCCGGAGGTCTTGCTGCACGGCTCTCCACCCTGGACTAGCCGCCCGCACTTGCTCTAGCCCTGCTTCCACTGTAACCCAGCTGTAAAATTGCCACTGAGGCACAGGGATCACTGTGTGTTCTGGCATGCAAACGAGGGCGATTGCAGTGCTGTCCACCTGGCAGCGTTATCTGCCCTACCCGATCAGCAAAACAACGGCCCCAGCAGCCCCTATGCAAGCCACCAGTTCCCGTCCTCTGGAACCAACAGCCAACACCGACAGAGATCTGACCTTAGCACATATAAGCAACCCCCCTCAGCCAGGATTTTCAGATTTCTCCAACAGTTCCCCCTTTTGTGAGCAACCAATCAAACCAGCCAGTTCAGACAACTCCCGGTGCTTCCTCTTTCTCAGGAAGCAGCTTCTATCCATGCAGCTCAGATGGGGATTGTCTCCCCCCCCTCCTTTGGCTGCAAGGAACTCCGTGCCAGCCAGCTCTCACCTCTAAGCTGCTCCCCTTGCACCTTTGCAGCGCTGTTACCCAATCTATTTTGAGGCCTGGTTCCTTTGCTCCCTAGGCCCCTCCTTTTGACCCATTGACCTAAAGATACCATCCTCATTGGGGCTGAGACCCCCACGATGATGACTACCCTGTCCAAGGCCACCATCCCTTTTGGTCCACAGACTTGGGTCAGCCTGCTTTGCAAGGGGGGAGCAGTGTGAGGTGAGGCAATGGCCTGATGTCCAGTCCGGTTATCTGTCTTGCCCTTTGAGGCGATTCTTCGAGATTTCGTTGTCTAGGCTTCACTCAACTTCTGGACTCAGCTGCACACTTGGCTGTAGGACTGGCCTCTCACGGTCTGCCTGGTCAGTCCTTTGCTTCCTCGTGGATGATGCAAAGAGCAAGGCAGAACACAGGAACCACAGTCTCTGCAGTTCCAGTTCATCTGGTGTCTGGAAAGTACAGCTCACAAAACAGGTGGATTAGAAAAAAACAAACATTTATATTTCTTCACAGACAATGGTTAACCACGTTAGCTTGGAGAGAAAGTTGAGAAATCTTTGTCCCTTTTCAAGCCTGGTCCCCCCTACAAGTCTGTTCAGCACAGTCACAAGAAAAATGTCTGAGATGTTGAAACCAAATCCAACCCATGCCAAAAACTTTTGATGGATTCTGAGTCACATGGGCCCAGCAGCTGGGCAGTTGACTAGGAAATAAGGGGAACACAGTCAGAAGAAGGTGAGAGCTCTGCAGAGAGGACAATAGTGTTGATTACAGGAGATGGATATAACAATCAAGAGTCATTGCCAGTCTTCACTGTGAATTTGGTCATGCAAATTAGGGTGAATGCAATGCTGTTAACCTGGCAGCCTTATCAGCTCTTACTGATCAGCAAAAAGAATAGCTCTGGCAGCTTCTCATAGCAAGCTATGAATTCCCACTTCTTAAAGTAACAGCAAATGCTAAACAGTAACCTACATCATACTACCCCTTGATATGACCCCCCCTTGCACATACGTCCCATGTTCATGCTAATGAGCCCATTACCTATGAGAGGTGTGTCAGTTACTATTCATGTGCCTATTAAGCCTGCGCACTACCTTCTAAGAGTTCAACAGGACAGCTTGGCCTTGGAGCCTCTCACTTGATGCCAACTTGTTTCCCAAATCTTGTGGGAGGCTGAGATAGGACGAACAGGCCTTCCTCCAGGCTCATTACGGCCAGTTGTAAAAGGCAATCAATTTTCTGCTCTCTTCCACTGAAGGTGACAGTTTTACCACTGCCCCCCCCCCAATTTTACCTTTGATGTAAGAAACACTATTACTCTTAGTATGGCTATTTACATGGTTCTGTCCTCAGGCCCTTTGGCCTTAAGGGACTTCAATGATCCTGCCCTAGCCCTGTATTTCACCCTTTCTTTGGTTTTCACTTTACCCCTTAGTAACAGTAACATTTCATTTCTCACAATCCACCCTTTTTCTTTTTTTAACACTTACTGTTACTAACTTAAATTGTTCCCCAGAAATTCCTCCAGCAGAGTATGCTCTGGGGAGGATTTTCTACCTTTTACTACCTTTAATGTCATTATCCTTTCCCCATGTTGGTTTATCCTTGGCATTGTGGTCACCTGAACAGATTCCACAGTCCGTTGGACCACCTGGGTCATCACAGGTATGAACCATGGCAGTGGTAGTAGTCCAGCTACAGCCATCAATAGGACCCCTCTCCATTTCAATAAGCCTCCACCAAACGACTCTCCCCACCATGAGGATCACACTCTTTTTTTTACAGAAATTGTGTAGAGGAGGACAATCAGGGCAGTGGGCGCAACAGCAGCTCTCGCATCAGCAAGAGCACCAGCACATCTGAGAGCCAGGCAGCGTCGCCTAACCAACCCTCCCGTGCTCGGCTTTTCTCAGCTTCAGCTTCAAGGGCCCGTCACCAGGATCCACTGTCCGCCCCTTTGGCGGCGGCACGGGTCCCTTCTCCCTTGTGCAATGGGTCCACCCCTTTTCTTTTGTCCAGACAGCCGCTTCGGTCATCAGTAACACCAGTGGTGGGCCTTCCCATTCGGGGCGCAGCTTGGAGTCCTTCCAGGGTTTTACCAGAACCCAGTCTCCAGTTTTGAACAGACGTACTGTGAAGTCCAGGGGAGCTGCGTGTGCCAGTAGTCCCTTCTCCCTGAGGGCAGATAGAGAAGAAGAAATCCCCAGTATATACGCAGTTCAGCAGAAATTTATCTTTTGACTCGAAACTTGGTAACTCCCCCACCCGCCCCAAGTAAGGCAACTCAAACAGCATCTCAGAGGGTGATCTCCCTGTATCTCTCCCCGGAGCAGTTCGCATCCGGAGCAGGGCTATAGGTAAACACTTTGTCCAAGGCAGTCTAGTCTCCATCCTTAGTTTCTTCAATTGCTGCTTTAGGGTCTGACTCATCCCAGTTCCTTCATCCTTGCTACTTCAGCCTCATCAAACTTAAGGCTTATAAAAAGGAACTTCAACCAGGGGGATCAAGTTCAGTATTGATCACCAATCCCAGAATGATCTCCCTTTACATGAATAATGGCCAATTGTTTAGGCAGAGCCAATTTTTACAGTACTTGCACCAACTTCTCATGCACCAAAACGTTTCCTCTACTCATGATCAAACTGCTTTCCTGCCAAATTTTCCCAAAGGCATGTGCTAGCCCAAATACATCCCAATGCCACATCAGTATTTAGAGAATGATCTACAAGAGCCTTAGCACCCCAAAGGCTACTTTCATGGAGTCTCTGGATTACTTGCCTAGCTAGTCCCTTAGATAGCCATTCTTAGCCATCAGACATTACCCATCTTCCAGAGTCAGGCATGTCCAAAGTCCGGCCCAGGGGCCAATTGCGGCCCATTTTCAAATTTTGAGCAGCCCACAGCCTCTTCTCCCCGCCGGCTCAGCCTGTCACTCATCCCCGTCGGCCGGCATTTTTCCCTTCACTGCACAGCGGTTCCCGCAGCTGTCCCCTGCTGCCTCCTGCTTCTTCAAGGCTGGTGGTTATATTTCACCAGAAGATGGCAGTAGGCCTGAGTCAGCACTCTCGCCGCGTGACCCTTGTGACACAAGGCTTGTGTGCCCATTTCTAAAATGGCGGCTGTAACTAAAAAAAGGAAAGTTGACAGCGAGGGCCACCGCTTCCAGGACAAGTGGAAATTGGAGTATTTTTTCACTGAAATACGAAACAACTGTGTCTGCCTAATTTGCCAAGAGACTGTGGCTGTTTTCAAGGAATTCAATATCAAGAGGCACTACCAGACGAAACATGCTAACTACAACAAGCTAACTGGGAACAAACGCGGCGAGAAATTGAAGGAACTGGAAGCTGCTTTAACAGCACAGCAGCGCTTTTTCACAAGAGCCCGTGAGTCAAATGAAAATGCCACAAAGGCGAGCTACAAGGTGGCAACGCTGATTGCCAAGCACTGCAAACCTTTTACTGAGGGTGAATTTATTAAAGACTGCGTGATGAAAATGGTGGAGAAAATTTGTCCGGAGAAGAAGCAAGAGTTTGCCAATGTTTGCCTGGCTCGTAACACTGTGGTACGAAGAATTGAAGACGTTTCATCTGATATTAAGAGACAGAGGCAAAAGGAGTGGAGTTTGACTTTTTTTTGTTAGCCTGTGACGAAAGTACGGAAGCATCTGACACCGCTCAGTTATTGATTTTTTTGAGAGGAGTGGACAATGACATGAATGTGAGTGAAGAGCTACTTGTCCTCCAGAGCCTTAAGGACCAAACAAGAGGAACAGATTTATTTGTTTCTGTTTGTTCCGCCATAGATGACATGAAACTACCATGGAATGAAGTCACTGGGATTATTACGGATGGCGCACCTGCCATGGCTGGCGAGCGAAGTGGATTATCAACCCTAGTCAGTGTGGTGTAGTGGTTAAGAGCGTGGGACTGGGACTCAGACGATCTGGGTTCTAGTCCCCGCTCAGCCATGGAGCCAACTGGGTGACTTTGGGCCAGTCACAGACTCTCAGTCCAACCTACCTCACAGGGTTGTTGTTGTGGGGATATGATGGAGGCGGAGAGATGATGTAAGCTGCCTTGAGCCCTTTATAGGAAAAAGGCAGGATATAAATAGCAATATAAATAAATAAATAAATAGTCTGTAACAAAGTCAGCGAAGGAGGAGGCAAAGCTATAAAACTCCACTGTATTATTCACCAACAAGTTCTCTGTGCCAAACATCTGAAATATGATCATGTTATGAAACCGGTGATGAAGGCTATTAATTATATTCACTCCAAAGCCCTGTGCCACCACCAGTTTCAACAGTTTCTACTCGACATCCAGGCTGAATACGGAGATGTTGTGTATCACAACGAGGTAAGATGGCTCAGTCGGGGGTCTGCACTGCAGCGCTTCTACTCTCTTAGGAAGGAAATCGGATAATTCTTGGCAAAAAAGGGACAACCGATGCCAGAGCGATCTGATCCTTTTTGGCTGGCTGATTTTGGATTTTTAGTTGACACAACATGACATCTGAACGTGCTGAACATGAGCCTTCAGGGGCAAAATGCAGTGGTAAGCCAACTGTATTCACATATCAAAGCCTTTGGGACCAAGCTGCTACTTTTCCAAAGGCACCTGTCACAAACACAGCCCGATATCACACATTTCCCATCGCTGCAGGAAATAATGACCAGTTTTCCACAGAATGTTAATGGTTCAAAGACTGTCAGGCTGAATGGTTGGCCCCCACACATTTTCACCTCACCAAATCTGGTCCTCCTTGCAAAAAATTTGGACACCCCTGGTCTAGATCCTTCTCAGTTCCCAGTTCCTTCCGACAATTTCAGGGCTCACTTCAGAGCCCATAACTCACAAGTTTGGGCTGACCAGGAGGAGGACAGTCTCCCACTATCCCTCACCTGGTTCCCTTTTATTACTTGTATCCATGATGCCTTTCCCCTTACTTTAGTTTCTAGATCCACTAATTCCATGCAAGCACGCTCTTACTCCAAGTCGTAGCTGCCTCCTCTCAAGAAATCTGCAGGATTCACACCTCCTCCAGCAGTCAAAATCAAATCTAGTTGATTCATCAATACAGCCTCATACTTATAAGTCAGGAGTCAGTTAGCCACTTTCCAGGCTAACAACCACTGTCCGGTGGCTAACAGAGCTTGCACTTGGGTGTGCCACTGTTACCACCAAAGCTTCCCCAATAGCTAATTTCCTGGCTTTGTCCACAGCCCTCTCTTTGACTCCCCTTCCTCAGTTAATACTGCAGTAGCAAATTAAAAAATGCTCCTATTCACCATGGCCTCATAAACTTTCCTGTAGCTCTCTTCTCCATGGGGCACCTGAGCCCTTCAAGAGGAGATGCACAGCATCATTTGCACATCATTCCAAGTTGAGTGATAGAAACAAAGTGAGTCAGAAAGGGGGGGTCTCCCCTGGTCATCTAGTCTGACCCCCTGTTTCAGCCAACTCTGTTCCTAAAATCCACAACATGTGGTTGTCCAAACTTCTTCACTGATGAGCCTCAACCACCTCCCATGAAATCCATCCCATTCTCTAGGGGTTCCTGACCCTCAGAGATTATCTTCTAACACTTAACCTGAAACCTAATTCCTGGAATTTTGTTTTATTGGAATGCGTCCTGCCCTGCTGGCATTAATTTAATTAGTGCTTTGAAACAAAGTTATCACCTTTTCAGAATCCTCTGGAAAAACTAGGACTCTGATTCTTCTAATTGTACAACTCAGAGGTGGCAAATGGTTGTTGAACACACAGAGAAACAGAAACACAAACACAAAGCCAGGCAGAACCGGTCACAGTGGCACCTGCCCTTTCCTGCTGTTAAGTTATGGCCTGCTCACTCTCGAGCCCAATGCAATAAATTCTTGCAGGGAGAGGCATCATGCCCCCCCCTTCCTCTCCAAGCCTGTAAACACAAAGTGTTCAATTTTCCTTCCAGGCCTCACAAGCACCAGCTGCCTGTGGTTTTAGAGGCAAGTCAGAATCGGTCCTCCTCATTAGCTTAATCTCTACCTCCCCTTCAAAATCTTTTACCAAAACTCCCAGTCCAGCTAGGTGATCTCTCCCTGCCAAGTGACAAATTTCCTCCCCCAGTACAAAATCACACCACACAACGGTTTCGCCAGGCTCATGTTTTACCTGAGCAGGTTCAAATATTTTCGCTTTTCCCAGATTACCTGCCACTCCTTGAGCCATCAATTCCCCTTTTCCCAATCTCATTCCATCTGGAATCAGATTCATTGTGGAGCAGGTAGCTCCAGAGCCTGCCATAAATGCCATGTCTTTCCCAAATGGTCCCACTTTCAAACTTATCAAGGGTTCCCAGTGGGTCCTCCTATGAGGAGACCCCTGACCTTCCTAGTCTTTGTCCATATTCGTGAGAGAAATCAACCTCTCCTCTCCCCTCAGCTCACTCAGGGCACTCTTGTTCAAAGTGCCCACCCTTTCCACATTGATAGCTTCCTGCGCTTAATCCTTCATTCATTCGCCCCTCCTAGGTGCGGGCTGAAGTCCTCTTCCTCGACCTCATCCTCTACCTTTCCTCTATTGCCATTGCCTTCCATCCTTTGAGCCATGAACTCCATTTCTCCTCATCCTCTCCCCTCGCATACACTTTGTGTGCCTCTCTCAACAAATCTTCCTACGTCCTTGCCTCTCTTCCGTCTAACTCCTGCAACTTCTGTTCTGCCTAATTTCCTCCCCTGCCTTCCCTGCAAACTGGCACTTCAGCAATATCTATCTGCTGGGCTGGATTCCTGGATCCAGTTGCCCATTTTTCTGCACCTGTTGCTTCAGTCTCTCCAGCCAGTCAGATGGAGTATCATCTTACTTTTATTCCAAAGACAAAGTCTTACGTACATTAAGAGGCTGAGGTACTGCTTCTTTGATTCCCTGAATCATATATTCTAATAATTCCCAACTCTCCCTTCTAAAAGTCAGCACGGAGCATCTCCTGCTCTGTGGAGATTTTCTCTATTCCAAACATCTGTAGCTGCCTGTTGGATCAAACTCAATTCTTCACCAGAAAACAAGCAAGCAAACAAAAATAGCTTGTAGTTCCTGCCTGCGTAAAAGGTTTCACCTCTGCTGCAGTCAGAGGGGACTCCACAAACCCAAATCCTCCCATTGCCAAAGTACCTGCCCCAAAGGGCCATAATATGAGTTTGCTGTCCTCATGCTTTAGGACCAATCAGCAAGACCCCCTCCTGTGAGCCGTGGCTAAGTTTTTCCTGTAAGGTGGGATTTCCATCCTTCAAGCTCTGAAGCTCCTTAGGGAGTTCGGGGAATGAAGAAGTGGTTCTTGTAAGGAGTTTTTAAAATCCAATTGTCAGTAGTAAAAATAATCTCAGTAGTGATGATATGGAGGCAAAGTACCAAGCAGTGCAGTTTAATACGTTCTTGCAAGAGCAGGTGCCCACCACACAGGCAGCGCGCCGTTTCCACACAAGACATTGCCTTCTATTCGCTTTGCCCGGCTCACAGACCCTGCCTCTTTTCCCCCATTGACTGGGCTACTCAGAGGGCACAATCTTCTCCGTCCGCCTCCATCATACCACCCCTTAACATGCTCCCCTTCCCGCACATACGTCCCATGTTCATGCTAATGAGCCCATTACCTATGAGAGGGGTGTCCGTTAATATTCATGCACCTATTAAGCCTGCGCACTATCTCCTAAAAGTTCAACAAGTCAAAGTGGCCTTGAAAATTCCAACTTGACGTCAACTTGTTTCTTAAACCTTGTGGGAGGATGAGATAGGAAGAGCAGACCTTTCTTCAGGCCCTTTACCACCAGTTATAAAAGGTAATTAATTGCCTGCTCTCTTCCACTGAAGGTGACAGATTTAACACTGTCCTCCAATTTTACCCCCCTCTGGCATTATTTATTTATTTGTTTGTTTGTTTATTAAAACATTTATATGCCACCCCATCGCAACAAAGCCTCAGGGTGGCTCACAACATTAATTAAAATACAATAAAACAGGTCTTTGATGTAAGAAGCACTACTTCCCTTAGTACAGCTATTTACATGATTCGATTCTCAAGCCTTTTGGCCTTAAGAGACTTCATTGATCCTGTCCTAGCCCTGTATTTCACCTTAACACTTAGTAACAGTAACATTCCATTTTTCACAGTTCCCAGGAGCAAGGTGCCTTCGCCTTTCCTAGGGTATGGTGGCAAACGATCGAAGGGATCCCATTGTTGTAAGGCCTCCAGACTGGTTGAAACTGAGGCAGGCAGTCAGCTGCCTGCATACCTAGATTCCTCAGTCCCCAATTTGGTTTGATTCTTTGTCAGTTTTAAGACCTGACATACAGAGGGGTCATCAGACCCGTATTGGGCCAGATGAATCCTCTAACCAGGGTGTATTTTCATCCTTTTTTTTTTTTTTTTTTGGCTTTTCTTCCTAAGATTCCCTTTAAGAGGGAAATCATTTAAATCTTTCTTCAGTTGTTCCAACCCTTTTCTCAACCCTCTATGCAGTCTCTGAAGTTGTTGTAAAAGACTTCTCTGGGCCTCTTGCTCGCCCCCCTCCTCCATCCCTGCATTCAAAATTCAGCCGCTCCCTCCCTTTCCGGAGCATATGCAGTCGGCCCCAGGGGAACGCAGGGCTCCAATAACCCATCTTCAATTAGGCCTTCAGCTGCTGGTTTTAGGCCATGACGCCCCTCCATTGATTTGGGTATTGCCTCTGTCTTGCCACCTCACCGGGCGTTTTACAGCATCTCCTGGTGAATACATTCCCTCCCCAATTTGAGGGTAGTGCATTGAAAAATGGGTACTGAAAATCCTTCCCCCTTCACTCCAGATACCTCGAGTTTCTGAGGTAACAAGTGTACTCCCTGGGGGATATAATTTAACGAGGTCCGGGCTGCCCCGGTATCAACCAGGAAGACCACTTCCTCCTCCTGGGGTCCCACCTTCTTTTTTTTTTTTCGCTCCTGCCGTTCCCCAGTAAGATGCTCTCTTATATGGGCCCCCTCTTCTTTAGGGTACCGGGGGGGGGGTGCCCACATTCCTTTCACAGCCTCATCTATCATAGACACCAGGATCTTTCCCTGTCTCTTCTGACTTTCCTCTTCCCTTCGTACATATACCTTCTGTGCTTCCTTCAATAATTCTTCTGAGGCCTTTTCATTCCACCCATCTATTTTCTGAAGCTTTTTCTGAACCTCTGGCCAAGGCTTGGTAACAAAATGGATCTTCAACAGCCCTACTGCAACAGGATCATTTTGCTCCTATCTGCAGCGCTATTGCTGTCCCAGCGGGGGTCTGTATTAGGGAATTTTTCCTCCGTGTTTCAGCACCCCCCAGGGGGGTTCTGACGTTCCCACTCTTCCAAAGCTGCCCTCCTGAGCAGTCCTCTCTCTTCCCCAGTAAAGAGAGTATTCACTATAGACATCAATTCTTCCCACGTATAGACATTAGGTCCCACGAATTGATCCCACTGCTCCGCCAGTCCAACAGGATCATCCACCCAGGACCTCCTTTCTTTCTTAAAATTCCTCACATCACCACTGGTTAGGGGTGCATTTCCATATCCCGCTTGTCTCTCCCCCATGGGGACTTCTCTCAAGGGATACATGTTCTCATTTGGCTCCTTTCTTTTCCTCCGGACACTGTCCCCCAAAGACAGGCTGGCAGCATCCTTCCTGCATTGATCGCTTTCTCTTTCCAGTCTGGGATGTCTATTCCTGACAATCCCTTCCGCACCTTGCTCCTCCTGAAGAGGAGCAGTCGGTTCCTCCCTTTCCCTTTCTCCTGGTGGGGCCTCTATCTCCCAGTCTGGCCCACCTCCCTGGCTTTTCCAGGAGTGTATGGCAGATCATCCCAATGAGACAGCAACCATCCCAGTGGACTATGAGGGGGAATTTTTGGCAGGGTTCCCCCCCCCACCTTTCCCTTCCTCCTTCTTCCTTAGTCTTGCCTTAGAGTTTCCCATGGTCACTCTTCCTGAGGCCTCCAATCAGCCAACAGTAGCGCCTGCTGCATCCCTGTGGACTCTGCGCTCGGCGATGGCCCTTTACTTTCCCGAGGCTTCCAATCAGTCAATTGAGACACCCACTTTGTCCTTCTCCGGCCGTCTTCCTCACAGAGGATAGGAACCGCGGATCTGGACTCCACACTCGCTTCGTACTTCTTAGTACATCTCAATCACTCTCAAGCCTCACACAGGGGGTTCTTCCTCCTTCCCTGGAGGTTTCCTCCCCCCAGTTCGCCACCAAGGTAGTCCTGGGAGTCCCACTCACTTCTTACCTTGGTCCATGCACGGAGTTGCCTCGCGACCGCGGCGGCAGCGCCTACCTGTTGGTCCGTCCCACCAACAGAGTCCCGTCCCAGCTGCTTCTCTTTGTCCCCGCATTACATCCAAAATTTAAATGGGGCTGCGCCCAGGCGGTCACTCTACTTGACCTAGGCCGCTGAAATCAGCAGGATGCATCTCCCTGGTGCAGGCTGGAGAAATATTCACCTGGGATGAGCCACCATTCCAGACAAGCCCCCAATTGTAGGAAATGAAATCCCAGTAGTGATGATACAGAGGCAAAGTACCAAGCAGTAATAGTTTAATACGTTCTTGCAAGAGCGGGGGCCCACCACACAGGTAGTGCGCCATTTCCACGCAAGACATTGCTTTTTATTCCCTTTCCCCGGCTCGCAGACCCTGCCTCTTTTCCCCCATTGGCTGGGCTACTCAGAAGGTACAGTCTTCTCCGTCCGCCTACATCATACGACCCCTTAACATGCTCCCCTTCCCGCACATACATCCCATGTTCATGCTGATGAGCCCGTTACCTATGAGAGGGATGTCAGTTACTATTCATGCACCTATTAAGCCTGCGCAGTTCCTTCTAGAAGTTCAACGGGACAGCTTGGCCTTGGAGCCTCTCACTTGATGCCAACTTGCTTCTTAAATCTTGTGGGAGGCTGAGATAGGAAGAACAGACCTTTCTCCAGGCTCATTACAGCCAGTTATAAAAGGCAATCAATTTCCTGCTCTCTTCCACTGAAGGTGGCAGTTTTACCACTGCCCCCCCCCAATTTTACCTTTGATGTAAGAAACACTATTACTTTTAGTACAACTATTTGCATGGTTCTGTCCTCAGGCCCTTTGGCCTTAAGGGACTTCAATGATTCTGCCCTAGCCCTGTATTTCACCCTTTCTTTGGTTTTCACCTTACCCCTTAGTAACAGTAACATTTCATTTCTCACAATCCACCCTTTTTCTTTTTTTAACACTTACTGTTACTAACTTAAATTGTTCCCCAGAAATTTCATTTCTCACACCCCTATTACGGGAAAAAGCGAGGGCGCTGGAGCAGCGAGTGTCCACCCTCGGGACAATCAAAGCCGACGAAGAGCTTCTGGACAGAGCGGAGGAGCTGCGACAGGTAAGTGTAGCCCTGAAGGAAGAAGGAACAGCAAGCCGAGGTGGCAGACGAGAACCCCGAGGGAAGGGAACATGAGGAAACTCGTTGGAACAGGGTGACAGTTAGATGTGGAAGACCAGGAAGACACTGCACCCGTGGAAGCAGTGGGACTCTCGAACCGCTTCGAGTCGCTTGAGGGAGGGACGTGTGAGGAACCCACTGTGAAGGAACTACACGCCACACTGAATAACTCTTTTTCAGAGAGAAAAGGCCAATCAAGAAAGGAGGAGGGTACCAACGTTTGCAACGCCAAAAGGGGAAGAGTGCTAGTTGTGGGAGATTCCCTCTTGCGCGGGACGGGAAAATACGTATGTCGCGATGACCCGGAGAATCGCCAAGTCTGCTGTCCCCCCGGCGCCAAGGTTAAAGATATAACCGGCAAGTGCACACACCTCGCACGACCCACTGACAAACATCCCTTCCTTCTCTTCCGCGTGGGAACTAACGACACTGCCAGGAGAAGTTTTGCTGAAATAACTTCAGACTTCGAAGCTCTAGGGCGGAAAATAAAAAACACTGGGGCCCAGATGGTCTTCTCCCCAATCCTGCCAGTACGTGGAAGAGGAACCGTTAGAGAAAGAAAAATCCTTCAAGCGAATGACTGGCTACATTGGTGGTGCTGTAAACAGTAGACACAGGTGAGAGCTGTGCTGTGCTGGGGGCGAAGCTGCTGCGGGTGGGGTAGAAGGAGCCCTTTTCCTGCCGGGCGCGCCCAGGGCCGGCAGCCAAAGGGTAGTGTGCTGCCGTTTGGGGCTGCTAGGAGCTGGGCTGGGCCAGAGACTCTGCCTCTTCTTTTCCTTTTTCTTCTTTTGAGTGACAGTGTTTTATTGGTTTTTAACTTGGGATAGTTTTACCTGGGGAGTGCGTGGGCGCCACCATTGGGGTGGTAATGGGCAGGGGAAGATATGGCATTGGGGGTCTAACTGGCCAGCATAGGAGAAGGAGGGACCAATGTTTGATACAGGTCCCCTCTTCTGGTTACTCCCCCAACCAGAAGGATCCGGGCAGCAATGTCAGCCGCCCCCTGGGCCTGACAGTGTTGCTGTTGAACGCCAGGTCAGTCCATAACAAGACATCCTTCATTCATGACTTGATCTTGGATGAGGTGGCTGACCTGGCATGTATTACTGAGACCTGGGTGGGTGAAGGGGGAGATGTCTCTCTCACGCAATTGTGCCCGCCCAGGTACTTGGTGCAACACCGATCACACCCAGAGCGGAGGGGGGGGGGTTGCATTAATTCACCGAGCCGACATTCCCCTCATGGGGCTTCCTGTCCCTTCGAGGCCAGGTCTTGAGTGTTTGTACCTGGTGTTGGGAGATCGAGACAGATTAGGAACTGTGCTGGTGTACTGCGCACCCTCCTGGCCAGCAGCCCTGCCTGAGCTGACAGAGATCATCACAGATCTGGTGTGGGGGAACCCCAGGATGTTGGTCCTGGGGGACTTCAATCTCCATGCCGAGACTGTTCTGACCAGGGCAGCTCAGGACTTCATGGCCACCATGGCAGCCATGGGGCTGTCTCAACATATCACCAGCTCAACCCATGAAAGAGGTCACATGCTTGACCTGGTCTTCTCGACGGGGTGGGAAGAGGGTGGCCTGGAAATGAGAAACTTGACCTTAACTCCTTTGTCATGGTCAGACCACTTCCTTGTAAGGTTTGTGTTCAGGGCCGATTCCTCCCTCCGGAATTGTGCAGGCCCTATTAAGATAGGGAGCAAGATGGATCCAGATGGATTCCTGAGGGCTCTGGGGGATTTTCCGGCTGATAAAGCTGGAGCTCCTGTTAATGTCCTGGTCGATTTGTGCAATAGGGAGATGACCAGGGCAATTGACACGATTGCTCCTAAGCTTCCTCTCCCATCTAACAGAGTCCACTCGGCACCATGGTATATGCCTGAGTTTAGGGATGCGAGATTACAGATTAGGGGAGCTCTGGATGCGAGTGATCACTCCATCCTTTGCTTTGAGATCAGGGGACTGGGGCCGTGCAGCAGGGCGAGCACTAGAAGCTGGGACTTCAAGAGGGCCAACTTTGGCCACCTGAAGGCCAGACTGGGGAAAGTCTCCTGGGATAGGTTACTGGAAGGTAAGCGAGTTGAGGAGGGGTGGATGGCACTCAAAAGGGAGGTTTTGCAGGCGCAAGCCCTGACGATACCTCTAGTCAGTAAGGTGGGGAGGCGGAGGAGAGTGCCGCCATGGATGCGAAAGGAGGTGGTTAGAGGGATTAGACGAAAGAGGAGCCTCCGTAAGAAATGGGTACTGGGGGAAATAGACAAAAGGGTATACCGGGAGGAGGAGGCCCGTTGCAGAAGGATTCTTTGCAAGGCTAAGGCTGATTATGAGCTGAGACTTGCCAAGAATATCAAGAGCAGCAAAAAGGGCTTCTTTCAGCATGTAAATAGGAAAAGGAAGGGGAGACAAGTGGTGGGACCACTAAATAAGGAGGAAGGTGATCCAGTGACTGACATGAGGGAACAGGCACAGATGCTAAATGACTATTTTGCCTCTGTGTTCTCCCCAAAGCAGGACGGGGGATATCCGTATAGGAGATTAGATGAGGCTGGGGACTTAGGGGCAGAGATTAGAGTCACCCCCCTTGAAGTCGAGGGGCTCCTCAGGGCATTGGACATTACAAAGGCGCCAGGCCCTGACGGGTTACACCCGAAAGTACTTAGAGAGTTGGCAGGGCTTCTCTCACGCCCGCTGGCCTCCATTTTTGAGGCCTCGTGGAGAACGGGTGAAGTTCCAGAGGACTGGAGGGTGGCATCGGTGGTCCCAATTTTCAAAAAGGGTAGTAGGAAGGACATGGGGAATTATAGACCGGTTAGCCTTACGTCCATTGTAGGAAAAACAATGGGAAGGCTCATAATAGAGAGAGATCTAGTGATGCTAGATAGGGAAGGGAGGCTGACAGCCACACAACATGGCTTCCGCAGAAACAGGTCCTGCCAGACAAACCTTGTGGAATTCTATGACAAGGTTTCAAGATGGCTAGATGGAGGGGATGCAGTGGATGTGGTATACCTGGATTTCAGCAAGGCCTTTGACAAAGTGCCCCATGATATCCTGGTGGAGAAACTGAGGAGTTTTGGGATACACCAAAGCACTGTCCGGTGGATTAGGGCATGGTTGACTGATCGAAAGCAGAAGGTAACCATTAGCGGGGAATCGTCGGGATGGCAGCCAGTGACAAGCGGGGTCCCCCAGGGCTCTGTCCTGGGGCCGATCCTGTTTAATCTTTTCATTAACAACATGGAAGAAGGGGTGAACAGTCTGCTGATCAAATTCGCAGATGACACTAAAACTGGAGCAGTGGCCACAACTGAGGAGCAGATACACCAGATCCAAAAGGATCTGGACAGACTATGGAAGTGGGCAGGAGACAACAGGATGGCGTTCAATGTGGAGAAGTGCAAGGTCTTGCACTTGGGGCATAAGAATAGCTGTCATAAGTACAGGTTAGGTGACAAGTGGCTGGAGAGCAGCACTTGTGAAAGGGACCTCGAGGTACTGGTTGACCGCAGGCTAAACATGAGTCAGCAGTGTGTTGCGGTGGTCAAGAGGGCGAATGCCACCTTTGTTTGCATAGCCAGAAGTGTGGCTTCTAGATCAAGAGAGGTATTACTACCACTCTACATGACTCTGGTGCGTCCGCAACTGGAGTATTGTGTTCAGTTTTGGGCCCCTCATTACAGAAAGGATATAGCCAGGTTGGAATCAGTGCAGCGTAGGGCCACAAGGATGGTGGCTGGTTTGTAGGGGATGCCGTATGAGGCAAGACTGAGGGAACGGGGCCTCTTCAGCTTGGAGAAGAGGAGACTCAGAGGGGATATGTTGGCGACATACAGGTATGTGAGGGGGTGTCATATGGAGGTGGGCAGAGACCTGTTCTCCCCTGCAGAGGAAGGCAGGACGCGCTCCAACGGAGCAAAGCTCAGGGAGCCCAGGCTCCATTTGGATGCCAGGAAGCACTTCCTGACAGTTAGGACCCCGAGGGCGTGGAATGGGCTTCCACGGGAGGTCGTTGAGGCCCCATCGGTGAGGGTGTTCAAAGACAGGCTGGACATGCACATGATGGGCATGTCGTGAGTGGAGCCGGCTGGTGCCGGAGGTCAGACTAGATGGCCCGGGAGGCCCCTTCTGACTTGCTCTGTTTCTATGTTTCTATGAGTTGCGGGCAATTAAGCAGGTTGGGAGATGGCTAGAGTGCAGGTGGAGGAAATCTCGAGATGAATCTGACCAAACAGTTACGTGCTCACTATCGAGCCTATGCTGGGGTGGTGAAGAGGCAGTTCTTCTCCACTCCCATTGCTTCCTCACAGTGCCGTCTAGCGGAGCTTTCCCGAATAGTGCAAGGCCTAACACATGCCAGCCAGGAAAATAACATGGTCACACCTATGGCAGCCCGCTGTGAGGACTTTGCCCAGCACTTTAAGGAAAAAATTGCTCAGATTCGCCGCAATCTGGACTCCACAGTTGATCTGATTCCCATACAGGAGGTGTCCAGAGCACCGTCTGATTCTTCATTATTGGATGAGTTTCAGTAATTGAGGCCTGATGATGTGGACAAGGCGCTTGGGATGGTGCATCCAACCACCTGTCTTCTTGACCCTTGTTCTTCCTGGCAACTTAAGGAGGCCAGTCCACGGGATTGGTCTGTGGGTCCAGGAGGTCATCAATGCCTCACTGAGGGACGGCCAGGTCCCTGCCCCCTTGAAGGAGGCAGTGATCTGGCCTGTCCTGAAGAAGGCATCCCTGGTCCCAGAGGTGGCCACCAATTTTAGACCAGTGTCCAATATTCCATTTTTGGGCAAAGTGTTGGAGCGGGTAGTGGTGGGACAACTCCTGGCACTCTTGGATGAAACTGATTATCTGGACCCATTTCAGTCTGGCTTCAGACCCGGTTTTGGCACTGAATCCACCTTGGTCGCCCTGTACGATGACCTGTGCAGGGAGAGGGACAGGGGGAGTGCATCCCTGTTGGTCCTCCTGGAACTCTCAGTGACTTTTGATACCATTGACCATGGTATCCTTCTGGATAGGCTAGCAGGATTGGAGGGTAGGGGGCACTGCATGGCAGTGGTTCCACTCCTATCTGGCCGACCGATTCCAGATGGTGGTGCTGGGGGACTATAGCTCTGAGCCATGGCAGCTTTGCCATGGAGTTCCTCAGGACTCTATTTTGTCCCCCATGCTTTTTAATATCTACATGAAACCGCTGGGAGAGGTCATCAGGAGTTTTGGGCTGCAGAGTCAGCAATATGCTGATGACACCCAGCTCTATCTCTAGTTTACATCTGCTCCAGGTGAGGCAGTGGCTGTACTGAACTGGTGCCTGGCCAAGTTAATAGGCTGGATGAAGGCCAATAAACTCAGCCTCAATCCAGATAAGACAGAAGTTCTGTTGGTGGGTGGTGCGGGTCTCCAATAGGTGATTTTGACCCAGTTCTGGATGGGGTTGCACTCCCTCTAAAGGACAAAGTCCACAGCTTAGGAGTGCTTCTCGGCCCGGAGCTGTCACTGGAGTTCCAGGTGGCGGCAGTGGCAATGAGAGCTTTCCTACTACTTCGACTGATTCATCAGCTGCGTCCTTACCTGGATGAGCACTGCCTAGCAACAGTGATACATGCTCCAGTAACTTCCCACTTGGATTACTGCAACGCACTCTACGTGGGGCTGCCCTTGAAAACGGTCCGGATACTGCAACTGGTACAGACTAGAGCTGCCAGGCTGCTGACGGGGACCGGTCATTATTCTCACATAACACTGGTCCTCTACCAGCTTCACTGGCTTCCAGTTGAAGTCCGGGCCCAATTCAAGGTGCTGATTTTGACCTATAAAGCCCTAAACGGCTTGGGACCAGGATACCTGAAGGAACGTCTCCTTCCCTACAAGCCCTCATGCCCCTTAAGATCTGCGGGAGAAGCCCTGCTCCAGGAACCCTCTCTAATAGAGGTAAAAAGGTCATCAACTCGGAGTAGGGACTTCTCTGCTGTGGTGTCCAGACTCTGGATTGTACTTCCCAGAAAGGTACGCCTGATGCCAAGTTTATACTCTTTTTGGCACCAGGCCAAAACCTTTTTTTTTAAACGGTATTTTAAAATTTAACAACTTTTACCCTTCATTTGCTCTGTTTGTTTTGTGATTTATTGTTTTGTTCTGTTTCAATTTATTTATTAGAAATTGTTGTTTTAATTGTTCTTTTAAATAATGTAAGCCACCCTGAGATTTTTGTATACTAGGATGGCATACAAAAGCTCTTAATCAATTAATCAATCAATCAATTGGATGCCGGGACCACAAGCTAAGCTTCCTGGAAGATGGACTGCTGGCAAACGATGGGCTGCACCTCACAAGGAACGGGAAGCAGGTGTTTGGCCACCACATGAAAACTTCACCAGGAGAGCTTTCAACGAAGACCTGTAGGCGAGGGAGATGTGCAGCAGGGCATACCATCACCTGGCAAAGACTTGCACATTTCAACAGAGGAAAAACCTCAGGCAGGGCCCAGCACCAGTCTCCCCAAAAACCCAGAAAGAAAACCAGGGCACAGCAAGAAGGAACTTCGATGTCTCTGCACCAATGCCCAGAGTATGGGAAGCAAGCCACACGAACTTGAGCTCATAGCACACGAGGGCAATTATGATCTTGTAGGAATAGCGGAAACTTGGTGGGACGACTCACTTGACTGGAACGCTACCACCGATGGATACAGCCTGTTCAAGAAAACAGAAAGGACAAAAAGGGGGTGGAGGTGCACTGCATGTAAGAGGCACATGTATCCGCACAGAAATGCAAGAAGAGGAACTTAGTGGCCCCATCGAAAGCATCTGGCTAATTTTAAAGGGCGCAAAGATAAGAAAAACATAGTCATTGGTGTCAAAAAGAGGACAAGGATGCAACCTTCGAAAAGCAGCTTGCCAGCATTTCCACGTGGAACGATGCAGTCATCATGGGGGACTTCAATTTCCCTGATACTGTATGTGCTGGGAGACAGGTTCTGCCAAGCATGGCCCCTCCAAGGGATTCCGGACATGCGCTGCCGACAACTTTCTCCAGCAGCAAGTAGAGGAAGGGGCGAGGGGATCAGCTGTCCTCAATTTAATACTAACCAACAGGGACGGCCCGGTGGACAAAATAACAACCATGGGAGCTCTGGGGGATAGTGTGATACTTGAATTCTCAATTTTGAAGGAGACCACAGGTAACAGGAACCAAACACGCATCCTGGACTTCAGGAAAGCCAACTTTAACAAACTCAGAAAAATGACAAGCGAAGTGCCATGGCAACACGCCCTTGAGGGAAAAGGCGTCCAAGAGGGGTGGGAAATCTTGAAAAGGAAGATTCTCCAAGCACAGCGACGGACAATTCCATCAAGAAAAAGGTGTAGAAGACAGCAGAGGAAGCCCACGTGGCTCCACAAAGGGTTAAGTGACAGCCTGAAAGAAAAAAAGAACATGCACAGGCAGTGGAAACAGGGCCAGGCCATGAAAGAAGGATATAAACAAATAGCAAGGGATTGCAGGAACAGCACCAGGAAGGCTGATGCGCCTGCGCTCCTGTGCGCCCACCATCAGCGCCGCCAGCCTGCAGCCCCCCCGTCACCGCTGCCACCACCGCTCACCGCTGCTGAGCCCGGCCGAGCCCAGCCGAGCTGTCGCCCACCGTGGGGCCAGGTACACCGCCGGCCCCGGGACTCGCCCCGGCCTGCCTCCCCAGCACGCGTGAGAGGCGTGCTGGGCGGGGCGAGCTAGGGGAGGGGCCCCGCGGGCCCACAAGACGCCGACGCCAACGGGGGCCGGCGGCCGAAGGGCACCGCCGTTTGGGGCGCCGTTCGGGGGGCCGAGCGGGGGCTGGGCTGGCCAGGGGCCCTGGCCCGTGGGGGACTGACGGTGGTGGTGGGTGCGTTGTTTAATAGGGGATTTTAATGGGGTTTAGATTTTAATAATTTTTGTGTTGGTGCATCTCGGCGGTTTGCTTGTTGTTATGTCTTTGCCTGGGGAGCGCGGGGGCGCCACCATCGGGGTGGTGATGGGCAGGGGGCGTTACAGCGGTGGGAGATTAACATGTCCGCCTAGAAGAAGGAGGGACAGATGGTTGACACCTGTCCCTCGTTCTGGTTATTCTCCCAGCCGGCGGGTTCCCGGTAGTCATGTCAGCTGCCCCCCGGGCCTGTCGGTGCTGTTGTTGAATGCCAGGTTGGTCCACAATAAATCTGTCCTCATCCACGATTTGATTGTGGATGAGGGGGCCGACCTGGCTTGTATCACCGAGACCTGGGCGGGAGAGGGGGGGATGTCTCCCTCTCACAACTTTGCCCTCCCAGGTACCTAATTCAGCACCGCCCACGCCCGGAGGGGAGGGGAGGGGGGTGGCTCTAATTTATTGGGCTTCAATTTCCCTTGTGGGGCTTCCTGTTCCCTCGAGACCGGGGCTGGAGTGCCTCCACCTGGTGTTGGGTGACGCTGGGGGATCGAGACAGATTGGGGATTCTGTTGGTGTACCAAGCACCCTTCTGCCCAACAGACTCCCTGCCTGAGCTGACGGAAGTCGTCTCGGACCTGGTGTTGAAGACCCCCAGGATGGTGGTCCTGGGGGACTTCAATCTCCATGCCGAGACGGCTCTTACCGAGGCGGCTCAGGACTTCATGGCCTCCATGATGGCCATGGGGCTGTCCCAACACGTCATTGGCCCGACCCATGAACGTGGACACACTCTGGACCTGGTTTTCTCGACGGGGCAGGAAGAGGGTGATCTGAGGGTGACGAATCTAAATCTGACACCCTTGTCATGGTCGGATCACTTCCTCATAAGGTTTGAGCTCGAGAGCGGCCTCTCCCTCTGTAAGGGTGCGGACCCGATTTTGTGGGTCCGCCCTCGGAGCAGGATGGATCCTGAAGGATTCCTGAATGCTCTGGGGGAGTTTCCGGCTGACAGGGCTGGTGATCCTGTTGACGCCCTGGCAACATTGTGGAATGAGGAGATGGCCAGGGCTATCGACTCGATTGCTCCCAAGCATCCTCTTCTGTCTAGCCGAGCCCGTGCATCTCCATGGTATACGTTCGAACTGCGGGCGATGAAGCAGGCTGGGAGACGACTAGAGGACAGGTGGAGGAGATCACGACAGGTATCTGACCGAACACACTTGTGTGCGCACTATCGCACCTATGCTGTGGCGGTGAGGATGGCGAAGAAGAAATTCTACTCCATCTCCATTGCCTCCTCACAATGCCGTCTGGCAGAGCTTTTCCGAGTGGTTCAGGGCCTAGTACATCCTGGCCATAAGAAGGATCTGGAGCCGCCCTCGGAAGCCCTCTGTGACGAGTTTGCCACGCATTTTCGGGAGAAAATCATTCAGATACGCTGCGAGCTTGACTCCACTTTAATAGCGGATTCCACTGTGGAGCCGCCTTTGACGCCGTCTGGTCCTTGCTTAATGGATGAATTTCAGTTGTTGCGGCCTGATGATGTGGACAAGGTGCTTGAACGAGTACGCCCTACCACTTGCGTACTAGACCCATGCCCTTCTTGGCTACTAAAGACAGCCAAGGACGGGATTGGACCCTGGATCCAGGAGGTGGTCAACGCCTCTTTAAGAGACGGCCGGGTGCCTGCACTCCTAAAGGAGGTGGTAGTCCGGCCAGTCCTAAAGAAGGCAACCCTGGATCCAGAGGTGGTCGCCAATTATAGACCGGTGGCCAACATCCCGTTCCTGGGCAAGGTACTAGAGCGGGTGGTGGCGGGGCAACTTCAAGCACTCTTGGAGGAAACGGATTATCTGGACCCATTTCAGTCCGGTTTCAGACCCGGGTACGGCACTGAATCTGCCTTGGTCACCCTGTATGATGACCTGTGCAGGGAGAGAGACAGGGGGAGTGCGTCCCTGTTGGTTCTCCTGGACCTCCCAGCGGCTTTCGATACCATCGACCATGGTATCCTTCTGGATAGGCTGGAGGGATTGGGAGTTGGAGGCACCGCTCTGCGGTGGTTCCGCTCCTACCTTGACGGCCGATTCCAGAAGGTGGTGCTGGGGGACTATGGCTCTGCGCCATGGCAGCTATGCCATGGGGTACCGCAGGGGTCCATTTTGTCCCCTATGCTGTTTAACATCTACATGAAACCGCTGGGAGAGGTCATCAGGAGGTCTGGGCTGCGGAGTCATCAGTACGCTGATGATACCCAGCTCTACCTCTCGTTCTCTACCGATCCAGGTGAGGTGGTGGCTGTGCTGAACCGGTGTCTGGCCGAGGTGATGGGCTGGATGAGGGCCAATAAACTGAGGCTCAATCCTGACAAGACGGAGGTCCTGCTGGTGGACGGTTCGGGTCTTGGAATGGGGGACTTGGGCCTTGTCCTGGATGGGGTTGCACTCCCTCTAAAGGACAAGGTTCTCAGCTTGGGGGTACTCCTCGACCCGGAGCTGTCGTTACAGGCCCAGGTAACGGCAGCGGCGAGGAGTGCCTTCCTACAACTTCGATTGGTATATCAGCTGCGCCCCTTTCTGGACAACGACTGCCTGGCGACAGTGACGCACGCATTGGTGACTTCTCGTTTGGACTTCTGCAACGCCCTCTACGTGGGGCTGCCCTTGAAGACGGTCTGGATACTTCAGTTGGTGCAGAATAGAGCTGCCAGGTTGCTGACAGGGGCTGGGCGTTATTCTCATATAACCCCAGTCCTCCGTCAGCTTCACTGGCTCCCAATTGAAGTCCAGGCCCGATTCAAGGTTTTGGTATTGTCCTACAAAGCCCTAAACGGCTTGGGACCTGGATACCTAACGGACCGCTTATGCCCTTATATGCCCTCCCGCCCTTTAAGATCGGCAACATTGGCCCTCCTCCAGGAACCCACTGTGAGGGAAATCAAGTGGGTGAGGACCCGGAGGAGGGCCTTCTCTGCGGTGGCGCCCCAATTATGGAATGCGCTCCCTGGAGAGGTTCGCCTGGCGCCGTCGTTATCTGTTTTTCGGCGCCAGGCGAAGACCTTTTTATTTAAGTCATATTTTAATTGTTAGTTAGATGTGTTTATAATTTGCAGTTATGTTTTTTTTTATTGTTGTTGTTGCTGTTGTTGTTGTTGCTGAGATGCACCGAGGGGGGGGGATATAGTGTTTATTGTTTAGATTTTTATGCTTTTATTGTATTTTATTATACTGTATTTTAAACTGTTGTAAGCCGCCCCGAGGCTTTGATGCGATGGGGCAGCCTATAAATGTTTTAATAAATAAATAAATAATAAATAAGGCTAAAGCAGGAAATGAACTGAGAATAGGAAGGGAAGCTAAGCACAACATGAAAGCCTTCTTCAGATACATCCAGAACAAAAGATGCGAGAAAGAGAAGGGTGTCCAGCTACTCAAAGTGGAGGGCAGAGTGATAACAAACGACAAGGAAAAGGCAGAGGTGCTCAATCCCTATTTCGCTTCCGTCTTCTCCCACAAGGAAACCTGCAATCAAGAGGAAGTTCCAGCTGGAAGTGAGAGATGGCAGCCCAAGACTGACAGACAAATGGTCAAGGAATGCCTAGGTGGAATCAACGTTTCCAGGGCCCCATGAACTCCATCCCAGGGTCATAAAAGAGCTAGCGGAGGAACTCTCAGAACCACTGGCTATCATCTTCGATAAATCTTGGAAAACAGGAGACGTGCCAGACGACTGGAGAAGGGCTAATGTTGTCCCTATCTTCAAAAAGGGGGGGGGAGGGGAGATGAACCTGGAAACTACAAACTAGTTATTCTCACATCAATCCTTGGAAAAAGTCTGGAGCAAATTATTAAAAAAAAATCCATCTGCAAGTATCTTGAAGAAAATTCAGTGATTAATAGAAGCCAGCATGAATTTATCAAAAACAAATCTTGTCAGACTAATTTAATCTCATTTTTTGACTGGGTAACATCCCAAATGGCGGAGGGAACACTGTGGACATAATCTACAAGTACCTAGACTTTTACTGAAGAACTATGGATGGAGGTTCGCAACATTGTACAAGAGGCAGCAACTAAAACCATCCAAAAGAAAAAGAAATGCAAGAAAGCAAAATGGCTGTCTGAGGAAGCTTTACAAATAGCTGAGGAAAGAAGGGAAGTGAAAGGCAAGGGAGAAAGAGAAGATACAAACAATTGAATGCAGAATTCCAGAGAACAGCTAGAAGAGATAAGAATGCCTTCCTAAATGAACAGTGCAAAGAGATAGAAGAAAACAATAGAATAGGGAGGACCAGAGATCTCTTCAACAAAATTAGAGATATGAAGGGAACGTTTCATGCAAAGATGGGCATGATAAAGGACCAAAATGGCAGGGACCTAACAGAGACAGAAGAGATTAAGAAGAGGTGGCAAGATTACATAGAAGAACTATACAAGAAAGAGCTTAACGTCCCTGATAACCACGATAGGGTGGTCGCTGACCTCAAGCCAGACATCCTGGAAGGTGAAGTCAAATGGGCCTTAGGAAGTCTGAGCAACAACAAAGCTAGTGGAGGTGACAGCATTCCAGCTGAGCTATTCAAAATCATAAAAGACGATGCAGTAAAAATGCTACACTCAATATGCCAGCAAATTTGGAAAACTCAACAGTGGCCACAGGATTGGAAAAGGTCAGTTAACATTCCGATCCCAAAGAAGGGCAATGCCAAAGAATGTTCAAGCTGCGGCACCATTGCACTCATTTCACATGCTAGCAAAGTGATGCTCCTACAAGCTAGGCTCCAGCAGTATGCGGACCAAGAACTACCAGAAGTACAGGCAGGATTTCGAAGAGGGAGAGGAACTAGAGATCAAATTGCCAACATACGCTGGATCATGGAGAAAGCCAGGGAGTTCCAGAAAAAGATTTACTTCTGCTTCATTGACTACGCTAAAGCCTTTGATTGTGTGGATCACAACAAATTGTGGCAAGTTCTTAAAGAGATGGGAGTACCAGACCATCTTATTTGTCCCTTGAGAAACCTATATGTCAAGAATCAACAGTGAGAACTGGGCACAGAACCACTGATTGGTTCAAAATTGAGAAAGGAGTTCGGCAAGGCTGTATACTGTCGCCCTGCCTATTTAACTTATATGCAGAGCACATCATGAGAAAGGCGGGGTTTGATGAATCACCAGTTGGAATTAAGATTGCTGGGAGAAATATCAACTACCTCAGATATGCAGATGATACCACTCTCATGGCAGAAAGTGAAGAGGAACTAAAGAGCCTCTTGATGCGGGTGAAGGAGGAGAGCACAAAAGTTGGCTTGAAACTCAACATTAAGAAAACTAAGATCATGGCATCCGGTCCTCTCACTTCCTGGCAAATAGATGGGGAAGAAAGGGAGGTAGTGACAGATTTTATTTTCCTGGGCTCCAAGATGACCGCAGATGGGGACTGCAGCCAAGAAATTAAAAGACGCTTGCTCCTGGGGAGGAAAACTATGGCAAATCTAGACAGCATACTAAAAAGCAGAGACATCACCCTGCCAACAAAAGTGCATATAGTCAAGGCTATGGTTTTCCCAGTTGCAATGTATGGCTGTGAAAGCTGGACCATAAGGAAGGCCGAGCGCAAAAGGATTGAGGCCTTTGAATTGTGGTGCTGCAGGAGACTCCTGCCAGTCCCTTGGACCGCAAGGCGATCAAACCAGTCAGTCCTACAGGAGATCAAACCTGACTGCTCTTTGGAAGGCCAGATCCTGAAGATGAAGCTCAAATACTTTGGCCACCTAATGAGAAGGAAGGACTCCCTGGAGAAGAGTCTAATGCTGGGAACAATAGATGGCAAAAGAAGAAGGGGACGGCAGAGGATGAGGTGGCTGGATGGAGTCACTGAGGCAGTTGGTGTGAGCTTGAGTGGACTCTGAGAGATGGTGGAGGACAGGAAGGCCTGGAGGAATGTTGTCCATGGGGTCGTGATGGGTCGGACACGACTTCGCGACTAACAACAACAACAACAACCTAGACTTTTGCAAAGCTTTCGACATAGTGCCACATGACATTCTGATAAGCAAATTAGCAACAACTGGACTAGATGGAAAAACTATTGGGTGGATCCCAAATTGGCTGCTGAATCGGACCCAGAGAGTGCTCATCAGTGGCACCTTCTCAAACTGGATGGATGCAACGAGTGGGGTGCCGCAGGGTTCAGTCCTGGGCCCAGTGCTCCTCAACATCTTTATTCATGATTTGGATGAGGGAGTACAAGGAGAGATAATCAAATTTGCAGTTGATACAAAACTGGGTGGAATAGCAAACACCCTGGAAGACAGAATGAAGATCCAGGGTGATCTTGATCAACCTGAACACTGGGCTGAAAGCAACAGAATGAGATTCAGTAAGGACAAGTGCCAAGTCCGCCACCTAGGAAAAAGAAACCAAAGGTGTCGATACAAGATGGGGAACACGTGGCTCAACAGAACTGAACAAGAAAAAGATCTCGGAGTAATTGTGGACAACAGGCTAAACATGAGCCAACAATGCGATGCAGCCGCCAAAAGGGCAAATGCTATTTTGGGATGCATGAACAGAAGTATGACTTCCAAATCACAAGAAGTACTAGTTCCTCTATACTCCTCACTAGTCAAACCTCACCTGGAATACTGTGTCCATTTCTGGGCACCAAGATTTAAGAAAGAGGCAGGTAAATTAGAAAGGGTCCAGCAGAGGGCGACAAAAATGACCCAGGGTTTGGAAACACTGCCCTGTGAGGAGAGATGGAGAGAAGTGGGCATGTTCAGCCTTGAGAAGAGAAGAAGGAGGAGGGACATGACATCCCTCTAGAAGTCCCTCAAAGGCTGTCACAAAGAGGAAGGGCAAGATCTCTTCTCGCTGATGCCAGAGTGCAGGACATGGAATAATCAGTTCAAGTTGTGGCAACCCAGATTCAGGCTGGACACCAGGAAAAGCTTCCTCACTGCCAGGGCAATACAGCAGTGGAAGCAGCTGCCTGAAGAGGTGGTGGGCGCTCCCACACTAGAGGCATTCCAAAAGAAACTGGGCAGCCACCTGAGTGGGATGGTGTGAACTGGTGTCCTGCAACAGCAGGGGGTTAGACCTGATGGCCTTCCTGGCCCCTTCCAACTCTACTATTCTATGATTCTATTAAAGGCACATATAAGCAACCTTTTCTGCCAGGATTTATCTGAATTTTCCCAACACATGCAAGTGGTCTCTGATTCAACTCCCCACAGCATCTCCAGGCCTGGCAAGAACCCTGCCATTCAGTGGCAGCCACGCTGAGCTTGGTGATATAGCATTGTGGCTAGGTTGACACAGCACTATGAGCTGCATAACTAGCCTTTTGTTGGACTGCGAGTTGTGTTCTGTGATCTCAGCTGCAGTGATGAACCATGGTTGTTAACCATGAACAGTCCACACAAGCAACCCTTGGTTCCTTGCTGGGTCATGAATTGTGGGTTGCTTGTGGTCAAGAAACCATGACTTATCAACATTGCTGGGCTCACACTACACAACAACCCATGATTCAATAGCAACTCTCACTTCAGTTTGTTGCAATGAGCGAACCAGGCCTGTCTAGGGAGGCTTCTTATGTGACAGGATTTCAGGTGCCATGTTCCCTACTGAAAAACAAGACTCAGATGAAAAGGACGGGCACCTCTTGATCCATGAAATTGTTCTAAAGGAACTCTGGTACAAGCCTTTCTAAAAAGGGGATTTCTAATCAATCCATGTAGCCAAGCATGTGAGAACCGCCATGCTGGCTCAGACCACAGGTCCATCTAGTCAAGTGCTCTGGGCAAACCAGGATCACTCCAGCAGGATGGGTGCAGGACCTCCCCCACCCAAGGGGAGGCCTGTCACTCTGGTGAAGGAGGTAAGCATGCTTTGAGCTGTCTGAACTGTGGTCATGGCACCCAACCCAATGCCAGAAGATGAGCAGTATCCATCCAGAGCAACTGTGGGCAGACTTTAGGTTTAGGGTATCTACTTAGTTTTTCACAAAACTTTAGGGGTAATATCTAATCTAAGCCCTACTTAGATTAACTTTAGCAGATTTCCTCTAAGCAGGACTAATGTCAGACTTTATCCCAGTGGTTCACCAATTGTTGTCAGGCAGAAAATAGCAGCTCAGGAAGCCATAGACTCATGGAACAACAGTGCCTCTAAGCATGCACTCTACCCAGCAATTAATTTCCAGCATCAGGGCAGGAGCTCTCAGGCCAATGCTTTCCCTCTCTCTTACCCCTTCCCATGCCTGTCTCCAGACTTCCTTATTTTATCAGCCTAGCTCAGAAAGGGGGTGGATGGGCCGGGTTTTCCACTCTGTTGGGAGCTGGGAACCCTTCTTAGACGAGTTCATGGTCTGCCTTCAAGGAAATTCCTGGATGCACTTCCTGGATGTGGGCTCCTGAATTTTGTGCAATGATGTGGGGCTCCATTTGGGCTTAAGCTGGAAGGTGCTGCTGGTGCAGGACGCAAGGATGAGGCCACCAATGGGTCTCCCTCCAACAGCAAGCAGTGCCCTGCTCAGAGTGGCACAGGCTGCCAGTAAACTCTTGGACCAAGCTCAAAGCGTGTGTGTTAGCCCAGAGAGCCCTGGCAACTTGGGACCAGCTCTCCCTGATGCCCCAACCCCCCTTGGATGGGAGGGTGCTGCAGGCTCTGGAGGCTCACCCCAGGAGTGCCTGTGTAGAGCCATTTGGTGCTCGGATATTTCCCCAGAACCCTCTGCTGACTAATAAGTGCTAAGCTGTTTTTAGGTCTTTTTTGTCCACTGCTTTGATAACTTTGTGGGAAGCTGGATGTTAAGTATGGTAATTAATAGTAGTAGTAATAGCAACAATGTGTGTGAGGAAGCCAAACCCTGGCCACCCCCAGCTAGGTGTCTGCTGCAGTGCCATCGACAGCACAAGGGTCTCCCTTGCCAAACAACACTGATTTGGCTTCTCTGGGTTGGCCGGGTGCATCGTGGGAATGTACATTTGCCCCATGTTCTTTTTTTTTTTTAATAAGATTTTATTAAGATTTTAAACTACAAATTAAAAACATCAGTCATCAGATACATCGGACAAGCTGGGTCAGCCCCCTATAACATATCTTCTAGCATTCTGTGATCATAATCAAATCAATTTATAAAAGTTTAAAGACATCTTTAAATCTAAGCCAAGTCCCGTTTCTCTAGCCAGTCCCAAGTTTGGTAAAAGTCAGTGTCTTCCTTCTCCTTCTACATTTGCCCCAAGTTCAAGGCAGGACAGCTGGCAAGCATGCACTTCTGAGCATATCACAGAGAACAGCTCAAGAATGTGCCAGAAAAAGAGGCACCTTGCAAGCATTTGCACTGGGGCCAGAACTCCTGGGATGAACCAATCCAGGGCCAGGCACAACTGCAGGTAGAAGGGCAGGGAAAGAAGCTGATGGTAGCAGCTTCCCCTGATGCAGGACAAGGTTCCTCCAGGCAGCCAAGGGTGTTCTGTTGCTTTTGTAGGGGCAAGAGCTGCCAGTATCCAACTCCACACCAAGTGCCTATTTTAAAATGCCACTTATCTTCTGGCCCAGGAGACAATGGCCCACACCATCCTCTGCTGCTGGGGAAGCCAGCCAGTGGAGTGCTGTTTGAGCATCTGGCAGACTCGGGCCAGGATGGCTCTAGTGACACTAAGGGTACCTGCCTCAGCCATCATCCTCACAGAGATGCCTCTTTTGGAGAAGTGCCTGAAGTCCCAAATGGGACTGTGGGGCTCCCCACAGACTGTGTGGTGGCTGTTCCAGGCTGAGGCAGCGGGCAGCCCCAGAGAAGGGTGCTCAAACACAGAAAGCAGTTCCTGGAAAGGCTGGCTCTCTTGTACTCTGCATTTGATTTCGTGTGCCACACTGCCCCCCAATGGACATGTCTCCCCCTTTCTATGGTCACTTCAGCCTTTTCTTGGCTACCTTTCCAGAATTGAGCCTTCCCAAAGGGGGTGTCCAGCAATAAGACCCATATGCCAGAGATGGAGAGGGACTCCAAGCCCTCCAGATGCTGTTGGACTATAACTCCCACAATCCCCAGGCAATGGCTATGCTGCCTTGGAGCTGATGGGAACTGGGAGTACAGCATCATGCGGGGTCAGGCTTCCAACCCCCTCATGGACAATCTTTTAGCATTTGTCACCATGGACTAATACTAAAATATTCAGGGCATTTTCCCAACCTGCCTTCTGAATTCTCAGCTCTCATCCAAGTCAGTCCTGACCCCTTTTCCTTGTGGAAATGGAAGGTAACGCTCACAGCCAGGATTGCAGACCCTGCCTGCTAAAACACACAGCAAAGTTCCTTCCCAGCAAATGATGGGCCCTTCACCAAAATCTGCTCTTTGTTAAATCTGCCTTCACCTCCCTGGTGCTGGACTGTGACTCCCAGCATGCCCCAGCCAGTCATGCTGCTGTGGTCCAACACATATGGAGGGCACCTGGCTGTGTAAGGGCTACTTTAAGAGGCCCCAGGTGACACGGGGCCATTTCTGCTGCGATCTGCTTAATGCAGCTGCTGTTCTCCCCCCAAAGCATCATAAAATTAAGCAATTGCCAGCACGCCTTGCTGCCAGTACCTACGTTCTGGGTGGTCTGCAACTCATCTCCAAGCCAACTTCTCTGGCCACTGATTGGTGCTCTGGAGAGTGAGATTTCATCTTCGCAGGGCACAGAGTGTGCAAGGATGCTGAGAAGTTGCAGATGGTGAGGCTGAAAATGCCATGCTGCAGCAGCCAAGCCTTTTCCTTATGACCCTCTGTGCAAGCTCATGAAGCATGGAGGTTTCATGGTCCCCAGCACTGCTTTTCAGGAGGGACAGTAAGGACAGGCAGGCAATGGGGTGATGGGGCTGAGGCTGGGAAAATTCCCAGGGGTCTGTTAGCTGTGACATGTAAGCATCCATGCTGTGTAGTTCAGTCAACCAACTGAGCCTGCTGCACACACTCTCTTGCATCCTTACAGGCTGTCACAGACTACGTTTCCCTCCCTCCAAGTTCTCCCTTCCTTGCTTAACACCCTGCCCAAAGAGTGCTGCCAAACATAAAAACTTGCTGTTTCATGACATGTTAAGCCACGAAATGTGGCTAAATCCATCTGAGTGGTGCTTACCTCCAAGTCCTTGGCCCTCTTCCTCTTGCTGTCTTCTGTCAGGGCACTGGGATGGGCTTGGCAGGATGGGTTTGCTTGCTGCCAAGACAATGCTTCAAGCACACGGTTCCCCTTTTCTTTGGTGGCATCTTCCCTCCTACCTTATCTTGCACACACATTGTCTGGCCTGATCTACTGTTCATAGGAAACATTTCTCCATTTCTACAGCGGGTGCCTGCCTTTTTGGGGGGCTCCACAAATGGTGTGAGGCATGCATCTTGCTGCCACAGCCAAGCAGAGAGGCAGCTGGGCTGCTTTTGCTAGGAAGTCCAGAACAGCGGCAGACTTGCTCTGCAAGGATCTTGTCACAGATGCAGGCCTGGCAAATGCCCAATGCTGTGAAATGCAGCTCAGGGTAAATGTAGGACAGGATGGAGTGCCCACTGGCATTTTTGGACATACCCAGAAGAGCAATGAAACAAACCTGTGTTCCAGGATTCAGAAGAGACATTTGATAGATGGGCTTTGTATTTGAGGTGCTGCACCTAGGCTCCCAAAAGGGCATTTCTAGGGTGAAATTTGCAGAGCTGATGGGCACCTGCTAGTCAGGAACACATAAGCCAAGATGGCCACAGGTCAATGGTTCTGATGCTGGCTATGAAAGAAAGCCACCAGGGTGTTGGGCAAGAAAAGCAGGTTGCTTACCTGTAACTGATGTTCTTCGAGTGGCCATCTGTGCAGTCACACATATGGGTGCTGTGCCTGCACAGTGCCAGAGGCCGAAAGATTGACAGCTAACGATTTTGGCGGGAAAACGCTCCGCTCCCCTCCCCCATGACCTATATAGAGCGGAGTGTCCGCCATTTTGTTCAGTCTTCGTGACCGAACGTTCTCCCTCATGTGGGCAAAATTCTGTACTGCAGATTTCCCTAAGATAGTTACCCGAACTATCGGTACCAGAATGGTACCGAAGCTAACATGGTTATCGGTATCGAGAAGGTTGGAACCGATGCCGAAGTCAGTATGACTATCAGTATCGAGTGATAGAAATATCAATAATCAGTATTTAGTGAAGAGATTTCTTTCCACTCACCGACACCGAGTGGGGCCGGCGGGTGGGTTGTGTGACTGCACAGATGGCCACTCGAAGAACACCAGTTACAGGTGAGTGACCTGCTCTTCTTCGTGGCCTCTGTGCATCACACATATGGGTAGATTAGCAAGCTTACCCGTTTAGGAAGGTTGGGAGGTGTCGTCAATGTAGAATGGAGGAGAGGACTGCTCTTCTGAAAGAGGCATCACGTCTGGCACGAACATTGAGTCTGTAGTGCTTGGCAAATGTACACGGTGTTGACCAAATAGCAGCTTTACATATCTCGTCCAGCGGGATGCCCGAGGCAAAGGCTGAAGATGTAGATATAGCCCTGGTAGAATGGGCTGTTGGGGTTACTGGCAATTCAATGCGTGCTAACTGGTATGCCAGAGTGATAGTCTGCACAATCCATTTTGATATTCTTTGGGCTGTAACGGGTAGACCTTGTTCATGCTCCGAATACTTGACGAAAAGTTTCTGGGAGCGCCTGAGAGACTCAGTACGTGATCTGTAGTAGGCAAGACTTCTGACATCTAAGCTGTGTAACGCCCGTTCTATTGGATTCGACAGAGAGGAGAAAAAGGCGGGAAGTACTATGTCTTGCTGAAGATGAAAAGGAGTCGAAACTTTGGGAAGAAAGGCCGGATCCATTCTAAGGACTACTTTATCCTTATGAAAGTTTAGATATGGGGGGGTCTATACGGAGGGCACAAAGCTCACTAGCCCTCCGGGTGGATGTCACTGCTACTAAAAAGGCCGTTTTCCAAGATACAAGACGTGAGTCTGCTGTAGCCATAGGTTCAAATGGTGGCTGTGTCAGTGCTTGAAGGACGACTGAGAGACTCCAAGTAGGTATTGTAGGTTTGATAGGTGGATTGATATTGTATAGTCCTTTGAGGAATCTCTTTAAGAGCGGCTCAGAAAATAGGGATAGTCCCTGCGATGTGCCACGGAAGTGGGCGATCGCCGCCATATAGACTTTAATTGATGAGGGTTTCAAACCCGAATGGTGAAGATGCATGAGGAATTGCAGTATTTGAGGTATCGAAGCCTGGTCTGGAAGGAACGAGTGAGAAGCCGCAAAGGTTGAAAAACGTTGCCATTTTGCCATATACGATTTTCGTGTGGAAGGTTTCAAGGCCGCGTCAATCACTGTTTGAATGTCCGGAGGGATTGTAAGGTGTCCCTATGTCGCACATGTGGAGTTTGTGGGGGGCGTACTCGAGTCTGAGTGGTTAGGAGCACTCACGAAAGCTCGGTTCGTAGCTGGGCACTGTACTTGTCTGGAGCTCGTCGGGTTCGATATGGTTGCGATCCTCAAGGAATTCTCCAGGCCGTCAATTTCAATGAAGCCAGATCCGGGTGTTGAATCGTGCCGTCCTTCTGTGTGAGAAGGTCCAGCGTTGTCTCGAAATGATAGAAATTCCCCCGAGAGAGATGGAGTAGAGTGGGGAACCACGGTTGTCTTGGCCACCACGGTGTTATCAGTACATCCGTGGCTCCTTCGTGGAGGATTTTCGAGACCGTCTTCATTATGAGCGGAATCGGAGGGAACGCATAAAAGTGGTACTGAGTCCAACTGATTGTGAACGCATCCCCGCGAGAGTCCATCCCAAGACCCGCTCTGGAGCAATAAGTGTGGCAGATTTTGTTGTAGCAGGTGGCGAAAAGGTCTATCTCCGGAGGACCTCAACGACGAAAGACAGTAGTGATCGCTGGAGGGCTCAGTTCCCACTCGTGGATATCCGACATTTGCCTGCTGAGCAAGTCAGCTTCCACATTGTCGGTACCGGGGAGGTGTACCACTATCAAGGTAATATTGTTGTGGATGCTCCAGTCCCAAATCTGCATGGACAATCTCACCAATTTCGGGGATTTTGTCCCCCCTTGTTTGTTGAGATAGAATACTGTGGCGATGTTGTCCGATGTGACTTGAACCACATGGTTCCGAAGAACATCCTCGAAGGCCTGAAGCGCTTTCGACACCGCCAGGAGTTCCAAGAAGTTGATGTGACATTTGGACTCCTGTCGGTTCCAAATACCTTGCGTTTTCATTGTACCGCAAACTGCTCCCCAGCCCCCGAGGGACGCGTCGGTACCGATGGAAATAGTTGGGCATCAAGGTCGGAAGGGGACACTCACAGTCAGGTTCTGTGGGGCGAGCCACCAATGAAGAGTCCGAAGCACCGATGAAGGGATGTGGAGACGAGTAGACTGGCTGTCCCGTTGGGGCCGGAACACTGAGTTGAAAAACAGCTGTAAGGGCCTGAGACGGAGCCGAGCATAAGGGACAACCATGATCGACGCTGCCATGTGCCCTAACAGTCTTTGTCCTAACAGTCCTGGCAGACACGGTCTGATGGCGTATAACCCGAGTGACGCATCGTGTCAAAGATCGTTGACGGTCCTGAGGTAGGAATGCTCTCATTTGGATGGAGTCGAGGCGCGCTCCGATGAATTGGATGACCTGTGTGGGGACAAGCGAAGATTTTTCAAAATTAATGCAAAGTCCCAAGTCCTCTAGGAGAGAGCATGTAGCCTGTATAGCCAAAAGGAGTTCTTGTCTGGACTGAGACACTAGGAGCCAGTTGTCCAAGTAGGGGTAGATGTGAATACCTTGTAAACGAAGGAAGGCACATACAGGGGCCATGCATTTTGTGAATACCTGGGGTGCTGTAGCAAGTCCGAAGGGTAACACTGAAAACTCGAAAATGTCGGAGTCGACAGCGAATCAGAGAAAGCGCCTGTAGGCAGGGTGAACCGAAATGTGAAAATATGCGTCCTTAAGGTCCATGCGGCGAACCAGTCTTCTTCCTTCAACAGCGGTAGGATGTTTTGTAGGGTGGTCATCCGAAACTTTTGGGGGGTGATGAATTTATTAAGTCCCCTCAGGTCAAGGATTGGACGGAGGCCACCATCGTGCTTGGGTACCATAAAGTATCTGGAGTAAAATCCATAGATAGCATCTTCTGGGTTCAAATGATGAATCGCTCCTTTAGCAAGTAGTTGGTGGATCTCACCAAGAAGAGCTGGTGATGGCAAAGTGGAGCGGATCGGTGTTGATGGAGGAATGATATCGAATTCAATACGGTATCCGTGCTGAATAATCGAAAGTACCCACCGGTCAGATGTAATGGACTCCCAAACGGGGATCCGACTTCACAGTCGGTCCCCGAATGAGAGTGGGGTGGGTGGAGTGGAGGAAGAAGAGATGGTTCGCCTGTCCCATCAACGGCGCCGTTTGTTCGAATCGTAATGGCGGCGGACGGGCTGGTAACGTTGGGCAGGTTGTTGACGCCTACGCTGTTGCTGTGGCTGCTTGTACTGAGGTTGGAAACGTGTCTGGAATTGAGGCTGGTACCCAGGCCGGTTCCATGGCCACCTACGTTTAGGCTGTTGTTGTTGCTCCATGCGCCGCACCGTCATACGAGACTTGTGTATTTGCTTGAGTTTCCTGTCGGTCTGGGAGTGAAACAGTCCGGTGTCATCAAAAGGCATCTCTTCGATGCATCTCTTGGTCTCCTCAGGAAAATTTGAACTCCTGAGCCACGCGTGACGCCTCAAAGAAACTGCTCCTACTAGGGCCCGAGAGTCGGAGTCAACGTGGTGGCGCACCGTTGACAACTGCTGAACCGCCACATGCATTGACTCCTTGAGAAGGACCCTGGCCAGGTCCGCCTGCGCATCCGGAAGAGTCGACAGTACGTTGCTAAGCCTGTCCATTATAAAATATTGGTAGCGAGCGAGGGTCGCCTCGTAGTTTGATATGCGAATCCCTAGGCCCACTGCCGCGTAGACTTTGCGCACAATACCGTCAATTTTTCTGCCCTCCTTGTCACGTGGGGAGGTGTGGCCCCGAGACTCCCGTCCTTGAGAAGACTCAACCATGACCGAGTTCGGGCATGGATGTTTAAGGAGGAATGGAATGTCCTCTTCCCGAACTCAGTACATGGACTCAAAGCGGCGGGATGTCGGTTGCGGCTGGCTGGGGAGGTCCCAAGGCTGGGCCATAGCGTGCTGCAGGGTGGTGATTAGCAGCAGCACTATCGAGGCCGAGCGCTCCCCGTGGATGACATCATAAAACTTATCCGCTGTTGGTCCGGGCTGTTGAATCGTGTCTATATCGAGAGATTGAACCAGGCGCGCCATAAGCTCCGAAAAAGAGGAGTAGGATTCGTCAGGTGATGATGGCCCTTGCGCGGACACAACATTGTCCGGGGAGGTAGAATCCAGTTCCGAATCTGACTCTGGGCCCAGATATGGTGGGACAGACGAGGAAGACTCAGCCAGGGACATCGATAGCGAGCTCTCCTCGCGCCCATAGGATGTTGGGCGTCCTCGGGCCGATGTTGTTGGGTGTCGGTCCCGAGGAGAGAAGCTACCTGTACGAGGGTAGCGACTGACAGAACGCTCGGACCAGGTGTGCCTGGGGTACCATCCGGGTGAGCTCCGGTCGGAGGACCTGCTCCTTCTTCCCCGGGGAGGGATCTGGGTTTCTATGTTGCGGGCAGCCGCCGGCATCGGAGTAGGTGATCTAGCTCTTGGGGGGGGGGTCTTGAATTTCCCCGTCAGAGCTGGGCTCCCGGGGCGGAATAGGGAGTGGCTCCTGAGTCGGTTCCCCAATGCGTCTGGGGGATCCCGGAGGGGTGACGCACATGGCCTCCTGAAGAGTTGGTCCCGGTGGAGTCGGTACTGAGCAGGCTGTTGGTACCGATGGGACCGACGAACCCGAATCGCAGTGCCTGGGCCGCTCAGAGTCTTTGGGCTTCTTGGGCTTGTCTGACTTGTCGTGTTTGGTCTTCTTATGACCAGAAGACTTCCCAGACTCAGCGTGCTTCCGCTTCTCTGTTTTTTTCCCAGAAGACAAAGCTGGCTGGGAGCGCGATGGCGACGTTACTTCATCCGAAGTGCGAGCACGAGGCACTTTAGCAGCAGGGCCTGGCGGAGCAGGTTGGTTGGCCGCAGCAGCAGTCGGGGCAGGTCTTGCAGTCACTGGGTCTGACTGTAGAAGGGCCCTATCCCATAGAAGCCGCTTTAGACGGTTCTCCCGGTTCTTCCTGGCCTGCTTAGAGAAGGCCAGGCAGTGGGAGCACTTGTCCATTCTATGCCCCTCCCCGAGGCAGAGGAGGCATAGATCGTGTGGATCAGCAGGTGACATTTTTGATCCGCACTCCACACACTTGCAGAACGCCGCTCGAAGGGCCATAGTGCCAGAAATGAGAAGAAAAGAGGATAGTATAGAGGGTAAGTATATATTTTCGGTTGGTTTTTTTTTTTATAGGATAGAAGTGAGAAATACGAACAGTAAAAACGAAGTGAATAAGAACAAGAGTATATAACAAGGGGTAATAAACTTGGAGAATAAAGAGAATGGAACAACTAACAAGATATTCTGCGAAAAAGGGTCAGAAATAGTCAAGGCGAGAGCGCAAGCGGCACTAGGCACGATGAACGGCGGTCGCGAAGACTGAACAAAATGGCGGACGCTCCGCTCTATATAGGTCATGGGGGAGGGGAGCGGAGCATTTTCCCGCCAAAATCGTTAGCTGTCAATCTTCCGGCCTCTGGCACTGTGCAGACACAGCACCCATATGTGTGATGCACAGAGGCCACGAAGAAGAAAGGCACTGTGCAAGACAACAGCCACTCCATCCTTCCATTCTCAGGAGGAAGAGAGGCCAAGGCAGCTTTCAGTAGTGAGTCAGATCAAGAGTTACGAAGGCTTTAACTGATCCACCAGGAGCATCTGAGCACATGTTGAAACAAGGAGGTAGTTCTTAGGTAGGGACTCTGCACACCAAACCTTTACATCACCAGCTAGGCTTTCCTGTGTGCTTCTGGTGGTTTTCTCACAGCTAGAGAATGGACAAGAGTGAACAGCAGTGAAGAAAAGGCAGGCAACCAAGTCACAGATATTCTTGGATAATTTATTAAGATTTTTTCTTTTTTAATATGAACAGTTAATTCTTCAATATTTTACACACAGCAAATTTCCACTTTATATTCAAAGAAATTTTCTATACACATCATTGCCTAGGATGTTATAAGAAAGCATTGAAAAAATAAATCAAGTGGATGCATTTTCTATTAAATTTTACTCAAAACCATGGCACATTTTGATCCTTTACTGTAAAACAAGAGGGATTTCTGTGAAAAACTGTGTTCTGGGACCGCTGGCATGCATGGGGAGCAGTCACAAGGCAGGTGGTCCAGGGAGACTGGGCTGCCAAGACACTCCAAGCATAGCCAGGGCCTTTGCTCCATCTAGGGTGGAGGCAGAAAGGCCCTTGGCTGGCCACCCACCTGCATGTCCATCCCTCCCCAAAGTCCTGGGGAGGGGGATGATGCTATCCTCAAAATAGAGGCACCAGCGTAAATTTCTCCACAGAAAGATCTGTACATCTGTCAAGTTCTGGCAATACAGCAAGTTTGACGTTTTCTGGAAATGCTTGCATAATGATTTTAAGATAATTGATCAGCTGTTAAGCCGTCGCCACCCCCAGTCTTCCACAAATTAATGCAAGTGACTTCATTAATAGCAATATGTGTGTGTGGAAATCAATTCACTTCTCAAGAGACTAAGAAGCACCTCCAAGTTTTACATAAAATAAACTGGGGGGGGGGCACTTTGACACTTTCTTTTGCAGCAACTGCAACTGCCGAGGGAAGGTCAGCTTAAGATGGAAAGAGCTGCACCATTTCGGCTGACGTGCTCGTATGGTGGGGCTTTGATGAAAATGCAAGGAAGTCCAAGAGCTGAAAATGCCAACACAGACTGAAATCCAAATGCCAAGAATGGCACAGAATGTGAACTTGGTGAAAGGCCAAGTACCTGGGGGCTGATTGCTTTCTTGCACCTAAAACTATTCAAAGATGGACAGGCCCAGGCACAGAAATGGGTGCTGTGGAATGCAGCAGAGGACACACATGGCCAAGCAGGATGGGTCTGCATGTGTGCATGTGGACCAATTAAGGAAAGTGTGGCAGAGACAACAGCTAACCTTTATCTCAGGAGGATCCACTACATCTGTAGAGTGGCCTGGCTCTGACTCCAGGCTGCTGAAGCCCTGTCTCCTCCTCCTGGACTACATCTGCTACACTGCAAGCACAAAGAGATGTTAAGGCCATGCAAAGAAGGGCAGAAGGTGAAGGTAATCTGCAGTTTCTTGCTCACAAGGTCTCCTGAGGGGCTGAAACACTCAGCAGGGGGTGCAGGTGTGCCTGGAAGAGGGTCTTCCTATAGCAGGTTTTGGCTATCTGCCAAGTACAAGATCTCCCTGCCCAGAACCACCATCATCAGGCCCCTACAGAGGAAGGGCTCTAAGTGTGCAACGCCCCTACACATTACAGTGAATGACCATGCAGCACCTGGCAGTCACCTGGAAAGGACCTTGCTCCTGATAGCTGAGGCTGTGGGCACGGCTGAGTCGGTGCCTGCCTGCTCCTGCCCCCTCCAACTCACTAGAATGGCTGGCCCCCAGGGCTACCACTTCCACCCTGCAGAAGTGGGCAGGAAGAGCTCAGTCAATACACCATTCACTGGATGCCATTTTTGTAAGTCGAAGTGGTGCCACTTCCCTCCTGGACACATGAATTGCTGAGTGTGCAGGGAGAACCCCTGTTCTCATTAGGAAGCATGAAACATTCATCAGTTGTTACCAGAAAATACGGGCAGGGATAGTGAACTGCCTCCACCTCCGGCGCTTTGAGGCTGGGAAGGTAACATCCACTGTGCTTGGGCAGAACGAAACACACATCCAGGTTTGCAAAAGGCCATCCAGGACGGATGAGAGGCAAGTGTGAAATTGGCAACTGACACCTCCCACCCTCTAGAGAGGCCTTCTGAACCCACGGCCCATTCAGCTGCCCACAGCCTCCCCTTGCCAAGCATTGTAGAACCAGGGGCAGTCTCACCCCTAGGCCCCTGGAGCTGGAGGTGCTCTGGCCAGCCAGTGGGGTCCCCATGTGCCAGGCTGTGCACTCCTGCTGATCTCCTCTGTCTTGCCCAACTCTCTCCCAGCCATTGGTTCAAACCTCTGCAGAAAAGAGAGTTTTCAAGGGGAAACCTCAGCAAGGACATGGTCCGTCACCAGCTCTTCTGGCTTGCCCTGATGCCCTCATGTGGACAGACTGCTCCACTTTCCCTCAAGCCTAAGAGCACAACTGTCATGGGGCAGTGCCAGCATTTTCTGAGCAAAAATACAAGCCTCCCCACCCACAATACAGGGGCAACTTCCTCTGCAGATCATTTCCTAGAGCCCCCCCCCCGATTTCTCTGCAGATCATTTCCAAGGGCACCCCTCCCAAATAAGTATCCTGCTTCCCTCCAAATTCAAATCTGACCACCCCCTCATGCTAAAAATGCACCTTAATTCATTTTCAGTGAAGGAGAACTGACAACAGGCAGTGTGGTTCAGAGACACACTGAAAGAAATGCCTCGTGTCTTTTTTGTTCTGCTTAAAATCCACTTATAATTCATTTTTCCAACAAGAAAAGAAGGTCCTTTTGATTTTCTTTTCATAACAACGATTCACATTATATGGGGATGGTTGTTAAGAGCTTATTTAGACAAAAGAAACACAAAGAGATAAATTATGATTCTAGTGAGGCTGTTTTTCAGCAAAGAAATGAATTTATCTTACACATTGAAGAGCACTTGAAACATTGGCTGGGACTTTGGAGATGCAAAGGAAGAGAATGGAGTCTGCTGCCTTATGGGAATGAGCCCACAGAGGGCAACATGACCAAACCACGGAAAGCTACAGTTCACAATACTGTGAGGGGGCCAGAATGGCCACCCTCAGTCTGAAGAAGAAATTCAAGAATACAAGCCAAGCTCCACTGCCAGAGTGTGGTTTTCGTGTGCAGCACACGTGCAGGTGAGGGTGGGAGGAGTTGCATGCACATGGCTGCATGTTCCTTTTGGCTTAAGCACAAATGGTATGCTCACAGTACAGTTCCACTGTGGTCTGGTGAATGGAGAGTGAGTGAAGCCTGCAGCCCTCCTTTGCCGCTCCGATCTCAACATCCTGTCTTAGAGCTTTGATGACTTTAAAGGTGGGCAAGAAAAATCCACAAAGTTGCGCCCCACCAGGGCTCATGAGAGCCTTAATGTTCCCATAGGGCAGTCTCTGAGCATCCAAGGCTAAGGGCCAGGCAGGAAGAGGCCACTATTCTTGGGCTTGCCTGGGGGGGGGGGGCAGCAGCCCATGACTGGAACAAAGGGTCCTTCACTACCCCCCTCCCCCCATTCTGATGTGTCTACCACTCTGCATGCCCTTGGTCCCAGCTCTGGGGACCATGCTAGTACAGCTCCTGCACATGCTTGTGCAAGAAAGATTGTGGGTGGCCAGCGCAGGGGAGGTGAAGGAGGGGAGAACCACGTGCTGTTCACACCAAGCATTTCTGGCACTGCAGGCTTCCCTTCCTAAGCAAGCCCAGCAAAGAAAAACAAGAGGAAGCCCTGGGCCTGGAAGCCCCAGCAGTCAGGGCAGCAGCTACATGCTGAAAAGCGGAGGAGGAGCCACTCAGCTGCTTCCCCATCAGGATATCCTGTGGCTGAGCAGTGCAGGCACTGGCCAGAAGGCACATGCAGAAAGGAGGTGAGGGATGGGAGAAGAAAAGTGGGGGATTGCCCCAAGGCAGGCAGAACCCCCACAGCCCTTCCAGCTGCAAGAGCAGCAGCTGGAGCCATGGGCCCCTGAAGTTGCTTCTTCAGCAGCCTGACAGTTTCAGGCTTTGCACAATGATGGGCTTTTAAAAAAAAACCAATGTAACACATGCACACACTGTGCTATTTCAGGCTTGGGCATTCCAGTTCCTAGGCAGTCACTTGCCAAAATTAGTGGGGACACCAAGGGGCCCCTTCTAAGGCCAAACAGGCAAATGCTTCCCCTTGTCCCTTGGAGGGAGGGAGGGAGGTTCGTTCATTAAAGGCATCAATAATTTATAGGGAGGTAACCTAAGATTTAAATATGGTACAACAAACCTATATACACTTAAATGCTAATCAGACAAGCTCCTGGGTGGGTCATGAGAACAGAAGAGCAAGAGGGAGCAAAGAGGGGTGGGGGAGGGCTGCTTGCTTTGCTTCCCTTCATTTTGCATGTTCTCTCCAGATGAGGAATGGGCCGTGAGCAACTGCTCTGGCTCCCCTGCTCAGCCAAATTTGTGGTGGGGGGGGAGCCCACCCCCACAAAAGTTCTTCTGTATAAAAATACGCTGCCCAGAATCCATTCATGCTGAGGGAGTTGAGGGAGTTGGTCAGAGGACCATGCCCGCCCCCTTGACTCTGTGGTTAGATAAAACTGCCATGTACAAAGGGACTCACCCATTTCCACACATACCTTTGCATATATAATACACTCACTCAGTTTCTCAGGCACACACACAGCAGGTTAACCCATTAAGAAGAAATGCAGCAGCTGTTGGTCAAATTGGAGAAAGAAACAATCTGTGTTTGATACATCTTGAAGATCCTTCAGCCTAAAAGTAAAACGATGAGACCATCCTCTAGGGAAGGGACTGGAGGAAGAGAAAAGCTTCAGGGTCTGCCTGGGGATGCTGGGCTCTGTTTCACTTGGGGCCCCTTCCGCTCCACCAGTGCAGAGCGGCCCAAGTCTCTTCAGCCAGGGGTGGGCAAGGGGGGGCGACAGGCAGAAGTGCTTGAGCAGCAGCAGCAGCAGTAGCTTTGCATAAGAAGCCTGCCAACAGCAAGTCAACTCTTGCACTGAAATACAAAGGCAACAAACAGGAACATGCAAATAAAACACCTTCCCTTCCAGCCCCAAAAGGTCTGTGTAATCTTCAGACAATTAAATTGTGAACAGTGCACATGTCTGTACAGTATATCACAGAAGTGAGTACACCCCTCACATTTCGTAAATATTTTGTTATATATTTTCATGTGACAACCCTGAAGAAATGACACTTTGCTACAATGTAAAGCAGTGAGTATACAGCTTGTATAACAGTGTAAATTTGCTGTCCCCTCAGAATAACTCAACACACAGCCATCAATGTCTAAACCACTGGCAACAAAAGTGAGTACACCCCTAAGTGAAACTGTCCAAATTGGGCATTATTAGCCATTTTCCCTCCCCGGTGTCATGTGACTCGTTAGTGTTACAAGGTCTCAGGTGTGAATGGGGAGCAGGTGTGTTAAATTTGGTGTTATACTCACTACTTTACATTGTAGCAAAGTGTCATTTCTTCAGGGTTGTCACATGAAAAGATATAATAAACTATTTACGAAATGTGAGGGGTGTACTCACTTCTGTGATATACTGTACATCTCACTGGCTGCATTGGCATGACTGCCAAGTCCTGAGATTGGTGGAGAGAGGAATGCCCAAAGGAGAGGTGCAATTAGGATGCACTCAAGCATGGCATGGAGAGGATGTGCTCATTCTTCTTGCTGGCATTCATGTGGGTGTAGGGAACGTGCTCCTCGTAGCTCCCTTTGAGCCCCACCGCAGACCCACTGTCCCTCCCAAGCACTTCATCCCACTGTAAGTAGGACAATGGGTCAAGTGGGATGCTCTCCATGTGCACAAAGTCCAGCTCAAACTCCTCTGTTTCAGGAGGTTTGTTCTCCTCACTGTAGAAAAAAGAAACCTCCTGGAAGGTGGGGTGAAGGTCGTCCTTCAGCATCTCGATGATCTCGATGAAGGTGGGCCGCATCTTGGGGTTGTACTGCCAGCACATCTGCATGAGATCAAGGCTGCCACAAGACACAATTGCACCCTGGTCAGCCCCCTGTGGAGTCAGTGGCAGGAGGGCAGAGCTGGGGACCCAAGCTCAGCTCTTCTGCCACTCAGCAATTCCATTCTTTGCAAATGGCCCCACTGCTTGCTCCCTCACTCCCTCCTGTAACAAGCTGTCCTGCGGCAAGCCCCACCTCTCACAGGAGAGGAAGAGTGGTCCAGGGCCCCAAAGGAAGGGCTGTGCTGTGAGGACCAACACCTTTGCCATCAGCCAGCCCTGAAGCTAAAGAGAACTGTCTCTTCACACTGTATCCCCAGGTATATTGCCCCATCACTTGGATGCTTACTGGTACCTGCTTAATGAGATGATCTTGGCTGGGAGGCAGGGGCAAGAGAAAGCAAACACTTTGCAATGGGCCACGGGATGCTCTGGAAGGGCTGCACCCTCCACCTGAGGCAGCCAGCAAAGACCTGCCCTGTGGCCTTCCCTGGTGATGCAGTAGGTAGGTATACCCACCTGCCCTGTTCAGTATGCAGGGCACCAGTCTTCCACCCCAAGCCACCCTGCAGCAAGAGCTGAGCCCTGTGTGGGATACTTACAGCCTCTTGGCACAGTTTTCTGGTCACTCAAGGCACCCTCCATCCATGACAAACTTCAAGACCTGCTCGTTGGAGAGTCCCTGGTAAGGCTGCTGGGCCAAGCTGCTGATCTCCCACAGGACAACACCAAAGGACCTGCAGAAGCAGGGTGAATGTGGACCAGGTGCCAGAAGGCCCCTCCTGTCCCCCACAGGTGGTCCTTGGCTCTGCACACCTGGAGCTGGGGGTCAGAGGCCACTTGGTGCAGCAAAGCCAAGCATTTTGCAGTGGAGAGCAGCTGAGGCAAAACCTAAAAGGCTGTGCTGCCCCTGATCTGCTGAAACACTCCCAAGGGCACCTGGGGTAGGAGGCAGCTACAGGAGCAGAGCTGGTGCTGAGCAGCTGGTGAGGGCCACTCACCAGACATCTGAGTGAGCAGTGAAGATGCCGTCTTTGAGTGACTCTGGGGCCATCCACCGCACAGGCAGCAGGCCCTTACCCCCTTTGCGGTAGTAGTCCGTCTCATAGATGTCCCTAGTCATGCTGAAGTCTGGAGGAGAGAGAGCGCACTGCAGTAGTGTGTCTGTACAGCCCCTGGTGACCAGCAGGCTGGACTGTAGGGCCTCCCTGGACCAGCCCCCCCCCCCGGAAGCTGCCAGCTGCCCCAAAAGCGATGCCTGGGTGCCTGGCTACCCTCCTACCTCATCCAAAGGGAACCCCCCCCCCCCCCGGCAGACTGGCCCAAGGGCTTCCATAGTAATGGCCCAGCGACAGGCATACCTCCGATTTTGACTGTGAAGTCCTTGGCCACCATGCAATTCCGGGCTGCCAAGTCCCTGTGGACAAACTTCTTGGCATTCAGGTAAGCCATCTCATCAGCGATTTTGGCGGCCATCTGGATCATCTCATGGAGGGTTGGTGACAGCTGGCTGGCATTGTTCTGCAAAGCCAAGCCTGTGGCATCACATGACCCTGATGGAGAACCAGTGTGCCCCTTGCCCTCCCCGGGCCAGAGTCTACCCAAGCTCTCACCTCTGCATTAGGGCGCAAGGACCTGAGGTGACTTTTCAGATCGCCGTGTGCCATCAGCTCCATGATGACCAGTGTGGGCTGCCCTTTGGACACCACCCCTAAGAGACGAACCTAATAAAAGAAGCAGGCCAGAAGAGAGAGGAAGTCCCTTTTAAGGCTGGAGACAGAGGTCCGTCCCTCCCTGCTGCTCCAAGCAGTTGATCCTGAATGGCAGATGCTGCCCCGAGAGCAAAAGGGAGGCTCCAAAACATGGTCTGAGCTCCAAATCCGGGAGGAGAAACGTGGCTCATGCAATTCTTTGCTCTCCTTCCAGCCCAGCACTGGAGCAGCCCTCCAAGGCCCCAGGCACTGATAGGGCCTTTCTCTGCCCCGCTGCCCCTCTGGGCTGGTTAACTGGAGCTCTTCTGGTTGCAATGTGAGGGCTCTGGCATGGAGGCCGCCTCCTGCCCTTTGAGTGCCTTGCTCACTCCTACCAGAGCCTCTGCATGCCACTCGTGGGTACAGAAGGGCTGCCGATGCCCTGGAGGGAGGGTCCTTCTCAGTGTAGGGTTGACCCTCCCCCCAGGGTGGGGCAGGCAGCCTGTCTTTTCCCTCACCACATGGTGGCAGCTGAATCCCTTCATGACAGATGCCTCATTGAGGAACTCAATGTGCTCGCGCATGCTGGCCGACTCCTTCACCGTCTTGACTGCCACCCAGATCTCGGCCGCACCCTTCACAAGGTCTCTGGCAATCCCCTCATACACCATGCCGAAGGAACCCTGGCCCAGCTCCCACAGAAGTGCAATCTTCTCACGTGGCACCTCCCACTCATCCGGGATGTACACTGGAAGGAGGAGGGAAGAAACTAGGATACACCCTTGGTAGGGAGGTCCAGCAGGGAGGGAGAGGCCCCATGGGGTGAAGCCTCTCCTTTAAGCAGGGAAGGGGTCTTCAATGCTACCTTCGTGTCACCCTGTCTTCTTGTAGCTCTCCTGTTTGGATGCTCCAAACATGTAACCTTTCCTTTGCATTTCCATTCCAGCTTCTGCCCCCACCTGGCACTTGCACATGGCATCTGCTTTGTCTACGTCTCCTCAGAGTGCACTCACCAAACAGCTGAAATGCTCCTTGTCTCCACAATGGGGAAGAGCAGAGACCCTCACCGCTCAGCCTCATGACACTGCTAAAGCCTTTGCCCAGGCTTGGAGGGCCTGAGCTCCTCCCGGACAGCCCTTCCCTCTACAATTTAGAAACATAGAAACATAGAAACAGAGCGAGTCAGAAGGGGCCTCCTGGGCCATCTAGTCTGACCTCCGGCACCAGCCGGCTCCGCTCATGACATGCCCACCATGTGCATGTCCAGCCTGTCTTTGAACACCCTCCCCGATGGGGCCTCAACGACCTCCCGTGGAAGCCCATTCCACGCCCTCGGGGTCCTAACTGTCAGGAAGTGCTTCCTGGCATCCAAATTGAACCTTGGCTCCCTGAGCTTTGCTCCATTGGAGCGCGTCCTGCTTTCCTCTGCAGGGGAGAACAGGCCTCTCCCCATCTCCATGTGACACCCCCTCACATACCTGTATGTTGCCAACATATCCCCTCTGAGTCTCCTCTTCTCCAAGCTGAAGAGACCCAGTTCCCTCAGTCTTGCCTCATACGGCATCCCCTGCAAACCAGCCACCATCCTTGTGGCCCTACGCTGCACTGACTCCAACCTGGCTATATCCTTTCTGTAATGAGGGGCCCAAAACTGAACACAATACTCCAGTTGCGGGCGCACCAGAGTCGTGTAGAGTGGTAGTAATACCTCTCTTGATCTAGAAGCCACACTTCTGGCTATGCAACCAAGGGTGGCATTCGCCCTCTTGACCACCGCATCACACTGCTGACTCATGTTTAGCCTGCGGTCAACCAGTACCCCGAGGTCCCTTTCACAAGTGCTGCTCTCCAGCCACTTGTCCCCTAACCTGTACTTATGACAGCTATTCCTATGCCCCAAGTGCAAGACCTTGCACTTCTCCACATTGAACGCCATCCCGACGATTCCCCGCTAATGGTTACCTTCTGCTTTCGGTCAGTCAACCATGCCCTAATCCACCGGACAGTGCTTTGGTGTATCCCAAAACTCCTCAGTTTCTCCACCAGGATATCATGGGGCACTTTGTCAAAGGCCTTGCTGAAATCCAGGTATACCACATCCACTGCATCCCCTCCATCTAGCCATCTTGAAACCTTGTCATAGAATTCCACAAGGTTTGTCTGGCAGGACCTGTTTTTGCGGAAGCCGTGTTGTGTGGCTGTCAGCCTCCCTTCCCTATCTAGCATCACTAGATCTCTCTCTATTATGAGCCTTTCCATTGTTTTTCCTACAATGGACGTAAGGCTAACCGGTCTATAATTCCCCATGTCCTTCCTACTACCCTTTTTGAAAATTGGGACCACCGATGCCACCCTCCAGTCCTCTGGAACTTCACCCGTTCTCCACGAGGTCTCAAAAATGGAGGCCAGTGGGCGTGAGAGAACCCCTGCCAACTCTCTAAGTACTCTCGGGTGTAACCCGTCAGGGCCTGGCGCCTTTGTAATGTCCAATGCCCTGAGGAGCCCCTCGACTTCAAGGGGGGTGACTCTAATCTCTGCCCCTAAGTCCCCAGCCTCATCCAATCTCCTATACGGATATCCCCCGTCCTGCTTTGGGGAGAACACAGAGGCAAAATAGTCATTTAGCATCTGTGCCTGTTCCCTCATGTCAGTCACTGGATCTCCTTCCTCCTTATTTAGTGGTCCCACCACTTGTCTCCCCTTCCTTTTCCTATTTACATGCTGGAAGAAGCCCTTTTTGTTGCTCTTGATATTCTTGGCAAGTCTCAGCTCATAATCAGCCTTAGCCTTGCGAAGAATCCTTCTGCAACGGGCCTCCCCCCCCCCCCAAGACCCTTTTGTCTATTTCCCCCAGTACCCATTTCCTATGGAGGCTCCTCTTTCGTCTAATCCCCCTAACCACCTCCTTTCGCATCCATGGCGGCACTCTCCTCCGCCTCCCCACCTTACTGACTAGAGGTATTGTCAGGGCTTGCGCCTGCAAAACCTCCCTTTTGAGTGCCATCCACCCCTCCTCAACTCGCTTACCTTCCAGTAACCTATCCCAGGAGACTTTCCCCAGCCTGGCCTTCAGTTGGCCAAAGTTGGCCCTCTTGAAGTCCCAGCTTCTAGTGCTTGCCCTGCTGCACGGCCCCAGTCCTCTGATCATAAAGCAAAGGATGGAGTGATCACTCGCATCCAGAGCTCCCCTAATCTGTACTTCATCTATCAGCTCCTCCCTATTGGTCAAGACCAAGTCCAGGATGTTTCCCCCCCTCGTCGCCTCTCGGACCCTCTGTGTGAAAAACCCACCCTCTAGAGCTTCTAGGAAGCGACGTGACCTGGCTGTCACCGCCGAGTGAGTCTCCCAAGTAATATCCGGGAGATTGAAATCCCCCATAATTACTGTGTCTCTCCCCCGAGATATCCTTAGAATCTGGCCTGTCAGGACATCATCCAGGGTCTCAAGTTGACCTGGAGGGCGATAACATACCCCCACTGTCAGGTCTCTTTCTCTGTCAAAACCCCTAAGTTTCACCCAGACTGCCTCTACCGAATCCCCATCTGTGCTGCACTCTATCTCACTGCATCCTATCCCTTCCCTGACATATAAAGCCACACCCCCACCTCTCTTTCCCTTCCTGTCCTTTCTAAAAAGGTGATACCCTTCTATGTTCACATTCCAGACTTGCCTTTCATCCCACCAAGTTTCTGTGATTCCCACCAGATCATATCCTCCTATTCCCAGGAGAGCTTCAAGCTCTTCCTGCTTATTACCCATGCTCCTAGCATTGGTGTACATGCACCTCAACTCCTTCCCACCGCTTCCTTTCCTTGGAGTGCCCAGCCTCCTCCTTCCTCCCATCCTCCCTGGTACCTGGCCCCTCTCCGTAGGAGTCCTGTCAGTCCCTGCAGTATCTCTAAAGCCCTGCTCCCAGAGCCCCGATCCTCCCCGCACACTTGTCCAGTGCAGACACGTTACTGGGGGGCCTGAACCCACCCCCCACTGGCTCAGTTTAAAGTCTTCCGGATGAAGCTCGCTAGAGCATCTCCAAAGGACCTTTTCCCCATCCTCGTGAGGTGTAACCCATCCCTTGCCAGAAGTCCATTGGCAAGAAAACGAGTGCCGTGGTCGAGGAACCCGAAGCGTTCTTTCTGGCACCACACCCTAAGCCAGTCCTTCACCTCAGAGGCCCTCCTGTCCCTTCCTGGCCCAAATCCCCGGACAGGTAAGATTGACGAGAAGGCCACTTGGGCCTTCAGCTCCCTGAGTTTCTTCCCCAAGGCCTCAAAGTCCCTGTTGATCCCGACCACCCCCTGCCTGGCCACGTCGTTTGTGCCCACATGGATCACCAGGAGTGGCTGGTGACCCCCGGAGCGAACAAGACGCTGCACTCTGTCCTTCACATGCCGGATGCGTGCGCCCGGCAGGCAGCAAACCTCCCTTGTCTCAAGGCTGGGGCGGCACACCGCCGCCTCAGTGCCCCTCAGCAGGGAGTCCCCAACAACAATCACCCGCCGCCGTACCTTCCCGGTGCTGGTGGGCAGCCGTGCCCTGGTCCTCGCCTCTCCTGCAGCGGCCCCTTGCCGCCTGATGTCCCAGGCTGGGGGTCCTGCTGGTCCCCCGAGGCCTCGTCAGCCCCAGCCTCCCCAAGTGGAGAGAACCTGTTTCCCAGCCCCAGATTGGTGCCAGGAGAAGGAGGCGGCCGTGTTGGCCTCCTCCTCCTGTGGGTGACATACCTCCATGTCTCCGCAGCTGCTCCTCCCGTGGTCTCTCCCTCAGCCCTCTGTCGAGAGGGGGGCTGCTCCAGGGGGGCCCGGAGAGCTCTCTCGGCCCTCAGGCACCTCACCTCCTCCTCTAGCAGGGTCACCATCTTGCACCGAGGGCAAGTGTATCCCTGCCTCTCCTGGGGGAGAAGGGCGAACATGTCGCAGCTCTCGCAGCGGACAGCAACACCCGTGACTCCCGCCAAGGCCATCTCCTGGTCTGCCATCTGTAACCCTTCCGAGACCTTACCTTGGTCCCCTGCCTTGTTAGTCCTGCAGTTCCTCTCACTTGCCCAGTTATCCCAGGCAAAAACCCCACTTGCACACACACACAAGGAGAAAATAAACTTAAATTTAAATTGGAAGGAAAAAAACAAAGCACAACAAAGCAAAGCAAAGTGCAAACAAAACAAAACAAAACAAAACAAAAACACACAAACAAAACAAAAAACAGACAAACAAACAATCAAACAACCTCTGTGTCTCAGGGAAGGGAGTCCCTGGACCGTCCGGACCGCAGCTCAGGGACGCAGACGAGGGATGACGCCCGAGCTGGGCCTGCTCAGTCCCTCCGGCCAGTGGCCCTGCCCCCTGCTTCCCCCTGGCTGCTCTCGCTCTCTGGCCCACCCCTCCCTCTCTGCTGCTCCTGGACCTCTGCTCCCACCTGCCCAGCTCCTACCTTGCCTGTGCCAGTCCCCTGGCCACCCAGCACTCTCTCCCAGCCTGTGCCTCTGCTGCTCTGCCGCTCTGCCAAGAGGCCAGGGCCAACAGGGCTGGCAGTGGCTGAGCTGGGCCTCCTCAGCCCCTCCGGCCAGTGGCCCTGCCCCCTGCTTCCCCCTGGCTGCTCTAGCTCTCTGGCCCACCCCCTCCCTCTCTGCTGCTCCCGGACCTCTGCTCCCACCTGCCCAGCTCCTACCTTGCCTGTGCCAGTCCCCTGGCCACCCAGCGCTCTCTCCCAGCCTGTGCCTCTGCTGCTCTGCCGCTCAGTTTGTCCACCTCCCCCCCATGAATGTCAAGCACCCCAGGAAACTCATCTGTTGTTGCCATGAAGAGTTGCTCCCTCTGGTTCTCTGCTTATGTTCCTCAGGTTTGTCATCCCCCCACCCCATGATCTCAAATTCCTCTCTCTGAGTCTCTGCATGTTAAGCTTACTGAAAAGCAGATGCCCAAATTGAAAAGGTTCAATACAGAAGTGGGCCAGCAAGTCAAAGGGTTCCTGAACAAGCTAAACAGAAGGCAAACATGTCAACATGCATTCCTGGAAGACATTCCGTGTCAGTGCAGAGAAAACAGCCAGTCTGGAAGGGTAAGCCTGCTCTTTCATGCTTGCAGGTGTTCAGCAGACAGGGACAGGGAATGTCTCCCAAAATGTCTGAGGCTCCTACCCCCAGGGAGCCAGAACAAGCTTTTTAAGGGGCTAGAAAGCCAGACCATGAACTTCCAAGTCACTCAACCTGACCCTAGAAATTCAGCCTGTTGCTCACCATCACTGGTGCTGAGATACTCTGGGTTGGAGGATGCATAGAGTGGCCCAGTGGGTCCTTCCATTTGCCTGGAAAAGAGAGGTGGAGAGAACCAGTCACTTGACAAGCAGCACAGCCACTCTTCAGAGTAACACACAACCCGTCATCCACCTGGAATCCTTAACACAAAAATTGGGGGCAGGAAAGGGAGGTTTCCAAGCACAATCTAAAAGGCTGCAAATTCTTTGCTTTAAAACAAAAACAAAAGCACCACAGAGGTTTCTAGTCCTTGTAGCATGCTCAAGAAATGCTGCTGGCGACTGGCTAGTCCTGGAGACAATTCCTGCACAGCTCTCTGAGAAGCAGCTGCCCCTGCCAGCAAGCTGCAAGGAGCCTTCACAGAGCTAGTCCAGGGCAGTCAGGGATTGCTTTCCAGAGCAGTGTGATTGCACACAACCAACTGGAGGACAGGGCACCCACCTCTTCTTGATGAAGATGTAGGCTCCTCTGATTATCACAATGAAGAAGATGGTGAAAATGATTGGGAGAACAATACCCACGAGGCTGGTGGGGCCATTCACTGGAGCCAGGAGAGAGGGCATGCAAGGTCAGGTGGGAGGACAAGCCTGCCTCCCAAGAGTGGCCTTGTCAGAGCCCCTGCCTAGGACAGATTGGCCCACAGATACTCACCAGAGGTGTTGGACCACAGCTCCCATGATCCCCAGTAAGCTGGGACTCATGGAGTTTGTGCTCCTGCACCTCTGAGGCCACCAACTTGGGAAATGCTTCTCTGGAGCAAGGGCTGGGCCTTGGCCACCTTCCCAAGCACCAAGCACTTCTCCCTCACATGTGGGCTGGAGATGAGACCTGCTGCTGCCTCCTGCAGAAAAGCCATCCTGCTCACCATAGTCAGAGACATAGAAGTAGATGGGCTCCATCCAGGAGCCATTGCCCGCCAGGGATGTGGCTCGGACACGCACACTATGGTTGCCTGCCTGCAGCCCCTTCAGCTTGCAGCCCTGGTCATTGCTGTAGTGCCAGCGGGACGCACAGTGGCGCTGCTCCTGCAGGGCCAGAGAGCAATGGGAAGGGGTTACCTCCCCAGAAGCACAGCCAGGTGGAGTGCAGCAAAGGAGGGGCAGAGCAGTGTCCTGCCCCCCCCCCAAGCATGATCACTGCTTTCTTCCCTGAGATGCTCTGTGAAGCACAGCCAGGCAGGCTGGCTTTTCCAGAGAAAGCAAGGGGGGGGGGCGAAACGGTGCTCACCTCTGTATCTCCAAGGCGCCCATAAGTCACTTCATAAAGGATGATCAGCCCGTTGGGCTCCCTGGGCTCCTGCCACCGCAGGTGGACGATGCTTCTGTCCAGAAACTCATACACAACAGGCCCAACAATGTCATCTGCTTTGGCTGGTGGCAACAGGCAGGGAGGAGAGAAGGCTGCTCAGTGGAAACAGGGCATGTGGCACTTCCCATGGAGATGCCTGCTAGGCTGACCCAGCTAGGCAGCCATTGTGCCCTGCTCACCTTCAGGCATAGTCCTGGCACTGACGTAGGATGTGATGCTGCACTCCTTCGGGGCCTCACTGTTACAGGCCTGGATCTCAATCCAGTAGCCTGTGAAGTGTTGCAGGTTGGAGATAACCACCGACTCCTTTAGGACCACCATCTCAAAGGGCCTCGACTCTTCGGGGCTCTCAGGCACTGCTGTGGAGCCATTAACCAAGACCGGGATGGTGGGGGATGTTGTGGCAGAGCTGTTTGTGACAATGCTGATGTCCCTCCGCTTCCTGGCCGGCCTGCAGAATGGTCCAAATAGAAGAAGTCAAGGGAAGGCACTTGAGTGGCGTGGTGTGGTGGGGCCTGTCACGTCTCCAACTGCAGGAGGCCAGCATGTCCAGCAGCAGGGCTGGGAAAGCTGCTCTCTGGCTAGGCAGTGGAAGCCATCCCGCTTTTGTTTTTAAATAATTTTATTCTAACTTAGCACTACTTTTCCTAGTGGGCAGCCTCTTGATATGTTGGACTCCCATTGGCACAAACCAACAGGACCTTTGGGAAGAGGGGAATGACAGTCCAACACGTCCAGAGGGCATCAGGGTAGAGGAGATGGCTTTCACACTCCTACCCAAATCTGTCTTGCAGCTGGTTGCCTCCTGACTAACAGGTAGTGGGAGAGGGAGCTGCATTCCCACACCCAAGTTGCAAGGAGGGCAGCCACCCCATACCTTGGAACAAAGACCACGTTGTGGAGATAGTTCTCAAAGATCTTCCGGAAGGCAGACTCTTCCTGCTCTTTCTGGATCTAAGAGTCCATTTTGGGGCAGGAGCAGCACACCCCGCCAATGTCCTCATTCTTGCTGAGGTTGTGCTTGTGGAGGTCTTCCTGCTCCAGAGCGGGGGACCACATCCGGGAGGGCAGCTTCAAGCCTGTGAGGCAAAAAGGACCGCAAAGGCTCTCCCTCAACAGCTCTGCAGCCCGCCAAAGTTAATCTAAAAACATGGGGTTGGTAGGGCAGAGGACAGAGCTGTGCCTGGAAGGTGGGGCTGGGCTTATCACAAGGGCAGTCCTCACAGAGGAGAGCAGGTGCAGCCACACAGCCAATCTTGCCCCTGAAAACAGCATCAGTATCTCTATTTTTAATCGTATCTCTTGTCTGCATTTTTGAGAAATTGTGATGCACTTCCCAGAGAGCTTCGGCCACTGGTCAGTACAGACATAAGAAAATAAAAATCATTGTTGTTGTTAGTCACAAAGTCATGCCCGACCCATCACGACCCCATGGACAATACTCCTCCAGGCCTTCCTGTCCTCCACCATCCCCCGGAGTCCACCTAAGCTCACGCCCACCGCCCCAGTGACTCCATCCAGCCACCTCTCTTCTGCCGTCCCCTCCTTCTTTCGCCATCTATTGTTCCCAGCATTAGGCTCTTCTCCAGGGAATCCTTCCTTCTCATTTGGTGGCCAAAGTATTTGCATTTCATCTGCAGTATCTGGCCTTCTAAAGAGCAGTCAGGGTTGATCTCCTCTAGGACTGACCGGTTTGATCGCCTTGCAGTCCAAGGGACTCGCAGGAGTCTCCTCCAGCACCACAACTCAAAGGCCTCAATCCTTCAGCACTCAGCCTTCCTTATGGTCCAGCTTTCACAGCCATACATTGCAACTGGGGAAGACATAGCCTTGACTATACACACATTTGTTGGCAGGGTGATGTCTCTGCTTTTTAGTAAGCTGTCTAGATTTGCCATAGCTTTCCTCCCCAGGAGCAAGCGTCTTTGTTTCTTGGCTGCAGTCCCCGTCTCCGGTCATCTTGGAGCCCAGGAAAATAAAATCTCACTACCTCCATTTCTTCCCCATCTATTTGCCAGGAAGTGAGAGGACCGAATGCCATGATACTAGTTTTTTTAATGTTGAGTTTCAAGCCAACTTTTGTGCTCTCCTCCTTCACCCACATCAAGAGGCTCTTTAGTTCCTCTTCACTTTCTGCCATGAGAGTGGTATCATCTGCATATCTAAGGTTGTTGATATTTCTCCCAGCAATCTTAATTCCCACTGGTGATTCATCCAGCCCCGCCTTTCTCATGATGTGCTCTGCATATAAGTTAAATAGGCAGGGCGACAGTATACAGCCTTGCCGAACTCCTTTCTCAATTTTGAACCAATCAGTGGTTCCATGTCCTGTTGCTTCTTGACTCTCATATAGGTTTCTCAAGAGGCAAATAAGATGGTCTGGTACTCCCATCTCTTTAAGAACTTGCCACAATTTGTTGTGATCCACACAATCAAAGGCTTTAGCATAGTCAATGAAGCAGAAGTAGATGTTTTTCTGGAACTCCCTAGCTTTCTCCATGATCCAGCGTATGTTGGCAATTTGATCTCTAGTTCCTCTCCCTCTTCGAAATCCTGCCTGTACTTCTGGTAATTCTCGGTCCACATACTGCTGGAGCCTAGCTTGTAGGATTTTGAGCATCACTTTGCTAGCATGTGAAATGAGTGCAATGGTGCGGTAGTTTGAACATTCTTTGGCATTGCCCTTCTTGGGGATCGGAATGTAAACTGACCTTTTCCAATCCTGTGGCCACTGTTGAGTTTTCCAAGTTTGCTGGCATATTGAGTGTAGCACTTTAACTGCATCGTCTTTCAGGATTTTGAATAGCTCAGCTGGAATGCTGTCACCTCCACTAGCTTTGTTGTTGCTCAGACTTCCTAAGGCCCATTTGACTTCACATTCCAGGATGTCTGGCTCGAGGTCAGTGACCACGCCATCGTGGTTATCAGGGACGTTGAGATCTTTCTTGTATAGTTCTTCTGTGTAATCTTGCCACCTCTTCTTAATCTCTTCTGCCTCTGTTAGGTCCCTGCCATTTTGGTCCTTTATCATGCCCATCTTTGCATGAAACGTTCCCTTCATATCTCCAATTTTCTTTAAGAGATCTCTGGTCCTCCCTATTCTATTGTTTTCTTCTATTTCTTTGCACTGTTCATTTAAGAAGGCATTCTTATCTCTTCTAGCTGTTCTCTGGAATTCTGCATTCAATTGGGTGTATCTTTCTCTTTCTCCCTTGCCTTTTGCTTCCCTTCTTTCCTCAGCTATTTGTAAAGCTTCCTCAGTCAGCCATTTTGCTTTCTTGCATTTCTTTTTCTTTGGTATGGTTTTAGTTGCTACCTCTTGTACAATATTGCAAACCTCCGTCCATAGTTCTTCAGGCACTCTGTCTATCAGATCTAATTCCTTAAATCTATTTGTCACCTCCACTGTATATTCATCAGGAATATGATTTAGGTCATACCTGAGTGGCCTAGTGCTTTTCCCTACTTTCTTCAATTTAAGCCTAAATTTTGCCACCAGAAGCTCATGATCGGAGCCACAGTCAGCTCCTGGTCTAGTTTTTACTGACTGGATAGAGCTTCTCCATCTTTGGCTGCAGAGCACATAGTCAATCTGATTTCTGTGTTGACCGTCAGGTGATGTCCATGTGTAGAGTCGTCTCTTGGGTTGTTGGAAAAGCGTGTTTGCTATGACCATTGTATTCCCTTGACAAAATTCTACCAGCCTGTGCCCTGCTTCATTTTGTACTCCAAGGCCAAACTTGCCTGTTATTCCGGTTATCTTTTGGCTTCCTACTTTAGCATTCCAATCCCCCATGATGATAAGGACATCATTTTTTGGTGTTAATTCTAGAAGGTGTTGTAGGCCTTCATAGAACTGGTCAACTTCAGCCTCTTCAGCACCAGTGGTTGGGGCATAGATTTGGACTACTGTGCTGTTGAATGGTTTGCCTTGGATTCGAACTGAGAGCATTCTGTCATTTTGGAGATTGTATCCCAGTACTGCTTTCCCTACTCTTTTCTTGACTATGAAGGCTACTCCATTTTTTCTGAGGGATTCTTGCCCGCAGTAGTATACCTGATGGTCATCTGAATTAAATTCACCCATTCCTGTCCATTTTAGCTCCCTGATTCCTAAGATGTCGATGTTCAGTCTTGTCATCTCTTGTTTGACCGCATCCAGTTTGCCTTGATTCATGGATCTTACGTTCCAGGTTCCTATGGAGTATAGATCTTTGCAGCATTGGACTCTCCTTTCACCACCAGATACATCGGCAACTGAGTGTCCTTCATTCCCAGTCGCCCAGTCACTTCATTCTTTCTGGTGCTAGTAGTACTAGCCCTCTGCTCTTCCCCAGTAGCACATTGGACACCTTCCAACCTGAGGGGCTCATCTTCCGGTGTCATATCTCTTTGCCTTTTGGTACTGTCCGTGGGGTTTTCATGGCAAGGGTACTGGAGTGGGTTGCCATTTCCTTCTCCAGTGGATCACGTTTTGTCAGAGCTCTCTGCTATGACCTGTCCGTCTTGGGTGACCCTGCACGGCAGAGCTCATGGCTTCATTGAGCTACGCAAGCCCCTTCGCCATGGCAAGGCAGTGATCCATGAAGGAGCAAATAAAAATAATAACCAATTATTCTCCTTTGAGTTCTACTGCTGAGGCGCATCTACTGCCCTTGCTATGCTGGCTGGGGAATGTTGGGAGCTGCACTCCAACCTATTTGGACGTCACCAGGTTGGGGAAGACGGCTTCCTTTCCCACTGCCCAGCTTGACAGGGCTGATGGAAAGAGCCTGGCAATTTGCCCCAATGCTGCAGGGGGAGGGGGTGGCCCTGCACCTCACCCTTGAGGCAGTAGTCTAGCTCGTAGAGCTCGCTGTCTTCTCTCTGCTGTTCCCAGGACACCAGGTAGTGTGTAATGTTTCCATTGGGGTCTGAGGGGGGCTTCCACTTAAGAATGGTCTGAGATGAAGAGTTGGAGACAGAAATTGGATCCTGAGGGGGTGTTGGCACTGTGGAAAAGGACAGAACAAAGAAAGAAATCACTGGTGCAGAAAGAGGAGCAGGGCCCACACACACACCTGGGCTGGACCATGGTGGGTCTCTCTGGCCAGCTGGACAGGCTTAGAAATCCACACAAGCAGGGAAGGAAGGCAGATGTGATCCTGAAATGGGCCTTTTGCACTCAGGGTGCAGGCAAAGTGCCTCCAAACTTGACCCACTGGCCTTGCATGCCTGCCACTCCATTGTCTGAGCCTCCCTGAAAGCTACCCAAGCATCTCCTGAGTCAGGCTGCAGGATGGCAGGGTATGATCTGTGCCTGAAGCCAAGGACAGCAGTCCTGCAGGGGCTCAGAAAGCCATTCCCACCAGCTGGCTCTCCCCATGTTCTACAGACCAGCAGAAGCTCCAGTGCCCATGCCCCGAGGTGTTCAGAGCTTGCTGTGTGCTGGCAGCACCACCCACCTGAGGCATTGGTCTGCATGTAGATGATCTCGCTCTTGGCCCCATAGGTCTTGTGTTCATCTGAGTAGGTGACCAGAGTCTTCACGAAAATGGCATACTGGGTCCAAGCTTTCAGGTTGTGCATGAGCCATCCTGGATGCGAGGCCACTTTGCCATCACTCGGTCGGGGTGGGGGGGTCAATGTCCACAACCGTCCAGCTGTTTGAGCCGCAGACATCCTGGCCATCGAACTCTGTCACGTTCTGAAAGGGCCTGGCCCCGGAAGAGGCAAAGGAAAGGGGGGGACTGTCATCTCTGAAGGATGGATGAGGTGCTCACCTGCTCATTTGAAAGGGGAGCAGGCAGCCTGGACAGGAAGGAGACTTGGCCCATTATGCTGGCCCAGGAGCCACAATCAAAGCTTCCCTGAAGCAGGGGTTGCGAGTTCCTTTTTTAAAAACTTGCCCTGGTGTCTTTGGGTTAGCCAAGACAGGGGTGGGAGCTGCTTGCAGACTGGCACTCAGAGACTCCTTCCTGTCCAGCCAGCCCTTCATTCAGAACCATGAGGACTAGAGTCTTCTCTCTACTGACTACAATCAACTTCTTTGGGGAAATGGTTGCCATCATTTTTCTTGGCTTCTGTTAATAATTCATTTTTCAAAAATTCCTCTTTTAATTTTCATTTCAGGTATTTTAAAAATTGCTACTGTAATATGACATCAACATCTGGAATTGGTCACATTTATAGAAGCCTTACTTAACACAAATAACAGATAGACTATAAAAAATGGCCTGGACTCCTCTTCAGCCATGCCAGCATCCTCACTGGCAGGGCCTGGGGGAGTGTGGTCAGTCAGCTAGACATGTGGCTGCCATCCTCCAGCCTAGCCCTGCCAGGGCCACGCAGGACCTGCTACTCACGCTTCTTTGTAGAAGAGCATGAAGCCCAGGAGGTCACGGAAGTCCTGTGGCCAGTATGGCTCCCACTTCAGCACAATCTTGTCGGGGGCTGTTTTGATGTAAGAGAACTTGAGCACCTCGTTCTCGCCTGTGGGAGAAGGCAGGGGTTACATCAGGACTGGCAGGCATGTGCACAAGGCAAGCCCACAGTGGCACAAGGCTGGCTGCTCAGGGGAGTCAGGAAGGGCCAGCCCCGTGGAAGCAGGGTCATGCCCTGTGGGAAGATGCCAAAGGAGACAGCAGGGTAGGGAGAGCCGGTGCTCTGCATGAAAGGTGAGGCTTGTCTGGAGGCCAGTTCAGAAACCAATGAACAGGCAAACAACAGCAAGAAGGATGGACAGGGTGGGTAAAGGCAGGGAACTGCCCTGGGCAGGCTGCATTTCTGATGGTGGTGGAGGGAGATGGGAGTCTTTTTTTTTCCAAGGGATGAACACAGCAGCAATAGCAGTGGCAGCTTCCAGTGGACATATGCTCAGCTGCAGAAGTGTCCTCCAGACTGCAGGTGGAGACATAGGCTCTCCCACATGGACGGCCACATGCTGCCTTGGGAGCAGAGGCTGAAGCAAGCTGCCCTGTGCTCTACCGCCACCTGGCAGAGGCTTGCAGAGGGGAACGATTTTGCTCCACTGCAGCTGGCCCTGAATGCACATGGAGTTGCAGACATAAGCAGGACGCTGCCAGTTTGGAGGCTGGACTCGTAAATGCAAAATTACTCTCCACACTTTGGAAAATGCCGGAGCACGACACAGCCAGGGCTCCAGGAGCAATGCCTGTCCTGGTGTGCAGAAGCCCTGCAAGCAGGCACCAGGCAGTTCCCGAGTCCAGCTCAAAGCAGGTGCAGCCCCCAATCAGGCAAAGGGAGCCGCCTCTGCCTGCCGGTGTTCCACACTCCCCCCCCCCCCCCCGGCAGAGTCTACAGGCCATGAAGTCATAATCTTAATGAACAGCCTTTTTGGAGCCTTTTTCACACTATTAGCACCTGTGCCAGAGAACTGCAGGGGGAATTTCCGTCCCTTCCAAAGAGGATGCTCACCCCAGCTTAAGGAAGAGGCTGCCATCCCCCACACAGTCTGAGCCCTGTCCCATGGGACCCCAGGGTGCTCCCCCTCCTTACATGAGGCCTGGTCACCATTGGTCTTGAGAGCAATGTCATTCTTCTCCTGGCGGCCTTTTGTCTCCGAAATCTCCTCCAGCTTGTGGATCTCTGAGAGGCACAGCTTGGGGTTGTAATGGAAAAAGAGCTTCCCCCGAGCAATGGTGAGGTTGTGTTTGCTTCAGTCCCAGAGCTGGCGGAGGTTCTGGTTAGCCAAGGCATAGAAGGAGTAGTTCCTGGGCACAAGGGGGGAGAGGGAAACCTGGGGCTACGGAGAGGGCTCCAGGCCAGGCCCAGAAACCAGAGCTGCCCTCGTGAAGTGAAAGCCAAGCTTCTGCTCCCAGAAGGCACATGCCCCTGCTGCCGCTCCATGTGGCTGCACAAGGCCCTCACCCCCTGGATCTGAGAAGGCCTGCTCCTGAAAGCAGCACCCAGGTGAGATGGCAAGGGGTACCTTCTCTTCACTGTCTGGGCTCTTGCACCAGCCAGGCTCATGCAGCCTTGTGGTTGCCCCAGAGCAGGGTTGCCACAAGCCTCCACTGTCCCCAGGACTGCCTTCCAAACAGCAGAACTCACCCTGCTTCCAATGCCTCTCCTCGGATCAGATGGAGCTTGTGGAAAAAAGACAGGGAGACCAGGGCATAGGAGCGGCAAATTTTCAAGTAACCGGTGATTTCTTCAATCAAACCCAGGTTGGCCTCCAGTTCAGCAGCAATATTGTCTGAAGGAGGTGGATGGGGGGGTACACGGAGAATCAGGGAACCCATGAGGCAGGCAGTGGCCAGGAGGGGGGTGTTGGAACAAGACCCCTCTTATGATCTGACCAAGAGAAAGAACTTGACGTCCCACTATTTTATTTATTTATTTACATGTAATTATAGGCCGCCTCTAATTGCCAAGGCCTTCCAAGGCAGCTTACAATGCAGCTTCACTATTCAAGTGAAGAAGCGCTTGGGCCCCTTCCAGAATGACTGAGCACAGGTACTGCTGGTGCTGGCCTCCCCCATCCCCAGAGACTGCAGCTGTGGGCAAGCCCCTCCCCCCAGCATCCCTCCCACCACAACCTTTGTCCCACCCCTCTGGCCCTCAGTTCATGTTACTGCGAACCCCTCCAGGCCACACAGGGCCCCAACACTCACTTCCTCCACGAATGTTGAGAATCAAGCTCTCATTCACAACTGTGCAGCCTTGGAGATCCTGCATGGCAGTCACTGAGTTAATGACCTTCTCCTTGCCCAAGTCACAGACCTTTGGGCAGAGCCCCACACAAGGGGTGCACAAGAGGCTGGAAAAGCAAGCCCCGGAGGGGAGGGCTTAAGAGGCCAGTGAGCACCTTTGGCAGAGGATTCATAGAGCCAGTGTGGCACAGTGGTGAAGAGCGTGGGGCTGGGACTCAGACGATCCGGGTTCGAGTCCCTGCTCAGCCATGGAGCCAACTGGGTGACTCTGGGCCAGTCACAGACTCTCAGCCCAGCCTACCTCGCAGGGTTGTTGTTGTGGGGATAAGATGGAGGAGGAGAATGATGTAAGCTGCCTTGAGCCCTTCGTAGGAAAAAGGCAGGATATAAATCACAATATGAATGAATGAATGAATGGAGGGATGGAGGGATGGAGGGATGGAGGGATGGGAGATGCTCCCTTGTCGCCACCCCCAGCAAACACGGGAGCCCTCCCAGAATCTATTTGGCCTCCCACCACACAGCCCCTCACCTGCCCCTTCCACTCAACTGCCCATCTCCATTCTACCCCATCAAAGGGGTGGGCAGGGGATGGACCATTTTGGATGAGGAGCAGATGAGCCCAGCACCAAGAGAAATGGCAGCAGTGCCAGAAGGCCTTTCATCAGTGTACAAACAACTCAGCTGATGCTTGAAAAGAACACTAAGCCTATTTGTGCAGATTGCTTTCCATTACAAATCATGGAAATGAGAGAAGTCCACTTGGCCAGGGGAGGTGCAGAAGTGTAGCTGAGCCCTACAAACTGATGCCTGGAAGCAGCAAGCCAGCTCCTGCAGTCTTTAATTAGAACACTATGAGAACACATGTGCCTCAGTTCAAGACCTCTTGCACAGCCACGGGGGCTCTGAGCTGCTCTTGGAGCCCTGTGCAGGCCTGGCCTATTCTCACTGGGATCAAGAACTGCTCTGTGGAAAGCCAGACTGGAATATCTGAAACTTCCACCACTTTTGGTTTCTCAGTTTCCACTACATTCTCTACACATGTCAAAGGTCTGCCCCAAATGAAATGACTATTTTATAAATCCTGGCCTCCTTCCTAGAGAGTGGGCCTCTTCCAAGCATTAACTGCTTTCTCCCAAAAGATGTAGTTTGGGCTTCTTTAACAGAGATGGGAGCTCCCTCTAGTGTTCAGCACTGCTACATCGGAAGGGTTTGCTAAGGTATAGAATCCTAGAACAACAGAGTTGGAAGGGGCCAAGGAGGCCACTGGGTCCAACCCCCTGCTGTTGCAGGACACCAATTTCCACCACCCCACTCAGATGACTGAGATTTAGAGCTTTCATGAATTGTTACTGTGCCTTACATAGTTTTTAGAAACTGTTAGGAAGCACCAAATAGCACTGCCTGAAAGCACTGTTCTAAATATCTGCCTTACCTGAAAGATTTTCAGAGGATTTTCTTTAGAAGATGTGGGGCAATTATTTCTGAGTTACACTTTGCCAGACACAGAATTTTACCCAGGTTTCTGTGTTGTTGGGAAGACAGTGGAAAGGTACACAACTCAACCCCTGCCTCCAGTTTAAAGGGTTCCCTACAACTGGAATCAAACTGGGGGAGCCACCTGTTGAAGGCCATGTTCCTTTGTGGAAACTCTCTCAGGGACAACAAAGAGGGTGGGACAGCAGCTCAACGGGGGGGGGGGGAGGTTGCCCTCTTCTCCTTCTGTTCTGGCTGGCTCATTTTTCTTGCTCTTTCTACCAGTTGCTTTCCTTTCCTCCACTTTCCTTCCTGCCCAGCTGGCTGTCAGGGCTATAAACTGACTGCAAGAAGAAGGCTTGTGAAGTCCAAGCCCGGGATGGCTGGTTGCCCACCATGGTTTTAAGCCCCACTTTGGGAGCCAACTTCCTCCTTTCCGATTCCTGGAGTGCTAACCTGAAGCCAGTGCCAGTGTCAGGATGACACCAGTGTGCAAACAGGGGGCTTCCTTGGCACAACCGAGCAGTGGTGATGAGGGCAAGAGGAGCAACTCACTTGGTGGAATTCATGGTGTAGCCAGAAGGGCAGCCCAAGATGCATTCGCCATTGAAGATGACATGGCAGTTGGTGTCACGAGCTGTCTTGCATTTGTTGTGGAGCTCCTGGCAAAAGTCAAAGGTCACGCAACGCCAGCCCTTGAAGTGGTAGAAGCCAGGTGGACACGTCTCCAGGCACTTGCCATCCAGCATGTAGTTCTGGCATGCCACACACTTCTTGGGGTCATTGGGCTCCAGGCAGTTGCCCAGACACTCTGTGTGGCAGCACTTGCCAGCAGTGGTGCAACCCTGAGACTTGCATGAAGGGAGGCACACTGGGGGCAGAGGGAGGGAGGGAGAGGAGAGAAGGGGTGAGCCCTCCCAGGGGTGAGTAAGCAGCCCTCATCCCACAGACCCCAATCAGCTCCCTCCCTCACTGGGTGTCGTGCCTGATGGCTCGACAGAGATGTCAACTCGCGAGAAAGAGTCAAACGTTCAAAATGAGAATCAGACATTAGAACAGGATGACTTATGCTTGGAGCCCAGTAGCCAAACGGCCCCTTCGCAGCCTGACTCTGGAACTGCTGAGCAAATAGCCCCCCCCACAGAAAAATGATGAGGCTTCTCCTCATCCTGACTCTGAGGTGCTTGAATAAGTTGCCCCCCCCCCCCCGACTCTGAAGCTGCTGGGCAGAGTGCAGGAGATCAAGAAGAGGGAACGATACTTTTGGCAGATGCCCAATTTAGGAGGAGTTTACGACATCTGGAACAAATGAGAAGACCGGACAGAGGTTTGTCCCGCCCACGAGCAGAAAGACATGACAGGAAAAGCTAATCCCACGTGGGCTCCTGAGAGACTTCACTAAGGGGGAAGCAACTGGACTGTTTAGAGCCTCTCATTAGTACTTACCTATTGCATCGTAAATCTTGTAGAAAGTAGCAATAAAAGACTTTAGTTTTATGGCCAGCTGCTGTGTGAGTTAATTGGAGACCTGAGTTATGACCTCACAACAGCAGGTGCTTCTCTGCTGCCTTCACAGGAAATTACAGGGGCCCTGGCAAGGCTTCCTTCCACTGGTGCCCTGCCCCCTGCTTGGCCACTGCTGCTTCTGCCTTTCTCCTTGATGTGGAAAATGCATTAAAGGGGAAAAGTGGAGCCTCTCCCTCCCCCAATCCAGACACACTGTCTTCCCTTACTGCTCCAGGGTGCACAGCCCCCCTCGCTTCTGACTGGAAAAATTAAGTGCATGTTGTGCGCACAATGCTGTGTGGGTAGGTGTGTTGTGCCTGCCATTCTAAACCAAATCAGCATTTGAAAAAGGTTCTGGATGAATTCTTGGGTATGTGCCCCAAGGGTTTACCAACTCCAGCAACAGCCATCTGGGGGGAAAAAAATCACCTTGAGTAAAACTCATTCCTCCTCCACTAGCTCTGTCTACTGAAACTGAGAATAAACTCTCACTTTCTCTTCAGACCAAAACTCATGCAGGAGGTTTCTGAGCAGGCCTCCAGGCAACCAGGCAGAAGAGGGCCTGCAACTCTGGGGCAGTGCCCCAGAGGAGCAATTCCAGACAGCAGTGGCTGTCCAGGTAGAGCCCCAGAAGCCCAGGAGAGCCACTGCTCTGAGTCAGGTGAACCTGTTAGATAAATGCAACCTAGCAGTTATCAGTATAAAATGAACACAGGCCATACACTATGCTATGCAACATGTAAAATGACCAGGTAGGCTGAGTTAGACTGCTTACTGATGTTGGGGAAATTCAGATAAATCCTGGTAGAAAAAGGTTGCTTATATGTGCCTTTTGTGTTATAAAATCAAACCTGCAACATCTCTGCACCTCCTTCTCAGAAAGAACCAGAATACCAAGGCAGGCTTCTGCTTAGCGTCCTTTTCAACGCTGCTCCTTTAAGAGATGGCTACTGCCTTTGGTTGGAAAAGCCTTTGGGAAATGGGGCTGTGGGAAGTGTAAAATCTGTATCTTTTAGAATGTGAATGAAGGCCTGTTCTTTCTCACAGGAATGTGATGGAGGAGGAAGGAGGTGACTAGGCGCAGCTGTGGCGGCATTGTAAAAGTAGAAACAATATCTTCTTGAATGTAAATAGTATCATTGTAAAATGTAAATGGTGCAGAGCTGGTGGTGGAAGAGCAGGTTGCTTACCTGTAACTGATGTTCTTCGAGTGGCCATCTGTGCAGTCACACACATGGGTTCTGCGCCTGCGCAGTGCCTTTGGCCGGAAGATTAAAAGCTAACAGTTTCTTTGGCGGCAAACTCCACTCCCCCTCCCCCCTGGGACTATATAAAGGAGTGGAGTGTCCGCCATTTTCCAGTCTTGAAGACCGGACGTTCGTTTTGCATTAGGTAAAAAAAAATTTTAAGTTCATCCCCCTTCTTTTGTATTTTTTTTTTTTTTTAGTTTGGAAGAAAAAAAGAAGGGGGTGGTATCGAACTGGAGAGAATCAGATCGGAGCCACCCATGACACCGTGTGGGGTTGGTGGGTGGGTTGTGTGACTGCACAGATGGCCACTCGAAGAACATCAGTTACAGGTGAGCAACCTGCTCTTCTTCGTCGTGGCCTCTGTGCATCACACACATGGGTAGAATAACAAGCTTACCCGAATAGGAGGAGGGAGGTGTCATCAACGGAGAACAGAAGAAAGGACAGCTCTGCCAAAGGAGCAATCCTGCCTGGCACGAACATCCAGCCTGTAGTGTTTAGCGAAAGTACATGGCGTGGCCCAGGTGGCAGCTCTGCAGACATCTTCCATCGGGACCCCGGACGCAAAGGCTGACGAGGCAGCAACAGCCCTGGTGGAATGGCCCGTTGGAGTAGACGGTAAGTCCAATTTCGCTAGTTGATAGGCCAGGACAATAGTATTAACTATCCATTTCGCAAGCCGTTGGGGGGTGACTGGGCAGCCCTTGCCATTTTCAGAATATTTAACAAACAGTCTATTAGATTGCTGAACAGACTCTGTTCTGGATCGGTAAAATGCTAGACAGCGTCGGACATCCAGCATATGCAGGGACCTCTCTATCGGATTTGAGGGTACAGGAAAAAATGCTGGTAGAACTATTTCCTGCTGCATATGGAAGGAGGTAGCGACCTTAGGAAGGAAAGTAGGGTCTAGGCGTAAAACTACTTTCTCTTTATGGAAGTTCATAAATGGAGGATCTACCCTAAGGGCACAAAGTTCTGAAGATCTACGGGCTGACATAACTGCTACTAAGAAAGCAGTCTTCCAGGAAGCAAGGCGCATATCAATTGTCGCCATGGGTTCGAAGGGTGGTCGGGTCAGTGCCTGCAAAACCACCGAGAGGCTCCAGGTGGGCATAAATGGTCTGACTGTTGGGTGTAAATTACAGAGTCCTCTCAAAAATCTCTTGATCAAGGGTTGGGAGAAAATGGAGAAGCCTTGAATAGTCCCACGATAATGAGAGATCTCCGCTGTATATACTTTAATAGAGGAAGGTTTCAGTCCAGACCGATGCAATTCGAAAAGAAATTGGAGAATCTGCGGTATCGAAGCCGATGTGGCCAGGAACGAGTGGGAGTCAGCGAAAACAGAGAATCTGCGCCATTTCGCAGCGTATGACTTCCTCGTGGATGGTCTCAACGCAGAATCGAGAATATACTGCAACTGCGGAGATATGGAGAGTGAAGGCACAGTATCGACGGACGGAGGGTGTGTCTACATCGATACATCGGACCCGGTCATCGGATTCGCCAGGCAGTGAGCTTCAGCGACAGGAGATCGGGGTGTCGGATCGTGCCCTCTTTCTGGGTAATCAGGTAAGGGAGATGTGGTAGTTGGATGAATTCGTCTCGCGATATGTGAAGGAGAGTCGAGAACCACGGTTGACGGGGCCACCAAGGGGTTATTAGGAACCCCGTAGCCCTTTCATGGACAATTTTTGCCAGCACCCGCATAATGAGGGGAATAGGTGGGAAGGCATAAAAAGTCCTGTCATTCCAGGGAATCATAAAAGCGTCCCCGGACGACCCCCGTCCTATCCCCACTCTGGAGCAGTAAGTCTCGCACACCCTGTTGTGACAAGTGGCAAAGAGGTCTATGTCCGGTACGCCCCAAAGGCGAAATAGCTCGTCTCGGATTCGAGGGTCCAGCTCCCATTCGTGTGAGCGCGACATGTGTCTGCTTAGGAGATCTGCCTCTGTATTGTCCGCGCCTGCTAGATGGACTGCTAGTAGCGTGATGCTCCGCGGGATGCACCAGTCCCAGATCTGTATCGCCAAGTGGGTCAGCTTTCGGGATCGAGTGCCCCCTTGCTTGTTCAAATAAAACACCGCAGTCATGTTGTCTGACGAGATTTGGACTACTTGGTGTCGAAGTACGTCCTCAAACGACTGTAGGGCTTTGAAAATAGCAAGCAGTTCCAGGAAATTGATGTGATTGTTGGCATCTGTAGTATTCCAAGTCCCTTGAGCGCGGAGGTTGGAGCATACGGCTCCCCATCCCAAAAGAGACGCGTCGGTTCCGACAGTTATCGTAGGGTATCGAGGTCGAAACGGGACACCGATGTTTAGATTGACTGGATCTGTCCACCATGAAAGAGACTGCAGGACAGAGGACGGAATTCGTAACCTTCTGGTAGGCAGGTCCCTTTGCGGTTGGAAGACCCCGTTGAAGAATAGTTGTAGTGGTCGCAGGCGAAGCTTGGCGTGCGGAACTACAGCGATCGCAGCTGACATGTGTCCCAATAGTCTCTGAATGGATCGCGCAGGGACGGTCCTTTGTCGTCGAATTCAGGCGATGTGACATGCAATGGCATCTTGTCTGTCTTGTGGAAGGAAGGCTCTTGCCACCGTCGAATCCAGTCTGGCTCTGATAAAGTTGATCACCTGTGTAGGGAGAAGGGAAGACTTCCTTCGATTAATACAAAGTCCCAACTCTTGCAAAAGAGTACAAGAAGCCTGAACCGCCGAGGCAAGTCCTTCTCTAGTCTCAGAAACCAACAACCAATCATCAAGGTATGGGTAAATTCGGATTCCACGCAGTCAAAGGTGCGCACAGACAGGAGCCATACACTTCGTAAAAACGCGTGGTGCAGTGGCCAGTCCAAACGGTAACACCTTGAATTCGTAGATATTGGAATCTACCACAAAGCGAAGGAATTGCCTATGCCGTGGATGAATAGCGATGTGGAAGTAGGCATCCTTCAAGTCAAGCGAGGCGAACCAATCTCCTCTCCCTAGCAGCGGAAGGATATTTTGCAGTGTGGTCATCCGAAATTTTTTAGGTATAATGAACGTATTTAGGGCTCTCAAGTCCAAAATTGGTCGGAGACCTCCATCCCGCTTCGGGACGGTAAAATATCTGGAATAGAATCCATGGAGTCCATCCGAGAGTGGTAACTGAGTGATCGCTCCTTTAGCGAGCAGCTGGCTGACTTCGTCTAGTAGTACCGACGAGGCTGCAGTAAAGCGGATAGGACTCGGTGATGGAACAACATCGAATTCAATTCTATATCCGTGCCGAATGATGGATAACACCCAACCATCAGATGTAATGGTCTCCCAAATGGGGAGCCGACTCTTCAGTCGGTCCCCAAAAGAGAGGGGGAAGGGTGTGAGTGGGAGGAGAAGGGTTCGCTCGCCCCGTCAACGCTGGCGCCGATCGACGTCGAAACGGTGACGGGTCTGTTGGAAGTGCTGAGATGGTTGCCTACGGCGCTGCTGACGTTGATGAGGCTGTTGTTGTTGCCGAGACTGGTACTGTTGGTGGAACTGAGGGCGGGGCCATGACCACTTACGCCGAGGCTGGGATTGCAGCTCCATCCGACGGGCCGTCATCCTGGATTCATGTATCTTTTTAAATTTGCTGTCCGTCTTAAGATTGAACAAGCCGGACCCGTCGAAAGGCATTTCCTCTATTCGGCACTTCATCTCTTCCGGGAAGTTACAATTCCTCAACCAGGCATGTCTACGGAGAGAGATGGCACCTACGAGGGACCTCGAATCAGTATCGACGTGGTGGCGGGCCGTCGATAATTGTTGCACCGCCACCTGCATCACTTCCCTCACAAAGGTCTTTGCCAGGTCAGCTTGATTTCCTGGGAAGGTGGAAATGATGCTGTCGAGGCGCTGCATCAAGAAATATTGATAGCGCGCCAGGGTCGCTTCGTAATTGGATATCCGCAATCCGAGGCCGGATGCTGTGTAGACCTGGCGCGCTAGGGAGTCCACCTTCCTGCCCTCCTTATCGCGGGGTGATGTATGTCCGCGTGCCTCCTGGCCCTGAGAGGATTCAACAACAACCGAATTCGGCTTGGGGTGCTGGAGGAGGAATGGGATGTCTTCCTCTCGGACCCGATACATGGATTCGTATTTACGCGAGGTCGGTTGTGGGTGGGCCGGGAGGTCCCATGGTTGAATCATGGCTTGCCGCAATGCTGTGATCAGCGGTAGGGCAATCGATGTGGATTGTTCTCCCCTGACCACATCATAAAAGCGGTCGGTACTCGGTCCCGGTTGTTGGTGGGCTTCGATTTCCAGGGATTTCACCAGCCTAGCCATGAGCTCCGAGAAGGAGATGTATGGTTCCTCGGGTGACCCAGGGCCTTGTGAGGTAACCGCTGCATCTGGTGAGGTCGAGTCAATGTCCGATTCGTTAGATTCCATCCAGTAGGAAGGAGGAGCACTAGAGGAGGACTCCACTGGTGACTCTGACCTGCTACTCGCTCTGGATGGAGGTATTGGAGCATCTCTAGGTGCCGGCTGGAAGTGATCCCTAGGAGCTGGTGGCGAGGACCGACCTCTGGGAGCCGGGTAGTAGGCCATAGAATGGCGTTCCTCCCGCCTCGGTACGGAGGAGTACCGTGACTGGTACCAGTCGTCAGACTGTATCTCTGAGGAGCGGCTCCCGCGGCTTCTGGGTGGCGAGACGATGGGTTCAGCCTCAAGAGGAGCAGCCGGCATCGGTGTCGGGGATCGAACCCTGGGGGGGGAAATCCCTTATCTTGCCATCAGATATCGAGTCGTGATGCGGGTCCTCTTGCACCCTAGGCTCTAGAGGGTGTGGCGAGGCTGGCGGAGTGACCCTCATCGCCGCCTGGATGGCCGGAGTCGAGTGTGTCGGGTCCGAGACCGGTATCGGCACCGAGGAGGCCGTCGAACCCGAGTGCCAATGTTTGGGGCGTTCGGGATCCCTCGGCTTCTTAGAAGGCTTACTAGCCTTATCTTTCCTGGCCTTCTTATGCACAGTGTGTTTCTCTGGATCACTGCGTTTCCTTTTTTCCTTCTGCTTCCTCAGAGCAGATTGGTCGGCCATACTCAGAGCGCCTTCAGCCGAAGGGCGTGAGGGTGGAGTAGCCGAAGAGGAAGCCGGACGCTGTGGCAAATCGGCCGAGGCTGGGTGGCCTTCGGGCGGAGCTAAAGTTGTGGTCTTAGCCACAAGCTGGTCCGACTGGAGGAGCGCCTGGTCCCACAATAGCTTGTGGAGGCGGTTCTCCCGATTCTTCCTCGCTTGTTTTGAGAAGGCCAAACAATGGCGGCATTTATCGGTCCTGTGCCCCTCCCCTAGGCACAGGAGACACAGATCGTGCGGGTCAGCCGCAGGCATTTTGGAGCTGCACTCCCCGCACTTGCGGAACGCCGCCCGTTGCGCCATCGCAGAAAAAAGGAAGAAAGAAGATAGTGAAGCGGGAAAGTAATATTTTTATAATAATTTTTTTTTTTTTTAGGAACAGAAGAGAAGTGCACGAAAGAACGAACGAAGTGAATATACTTAACAGGAATACTAACAAGGATGAATAACTTGGAGAAAAACAGGGAGGTTTTCGAGCAAGAAGAGAGGTAAGCGAGAGCGAAGCGGCATGAGGCACAACGAACGGCGGTCGCAAAGACTGGAAAATGGCGGACACTCCACTCCTTTATATAGTCCCAGGGGGGAGGGGGAGTGGAGTTTGCTGCCAAAGAAACCATTAGCTTTTAATCTTCCGGCCAAAGGCACTGCGCAGGCACAGAACCCATGTGTGTGATGCACAGAGGCCACGACGAAGAATGTAAAAATGTAATCTGTCTGTCCTGGGAGATAAGGGAAAGAATGAGGTACACAGATTCTTTCACAGGAACAAAAGAGATGAGCTAACAACTTTTGGAGGAACTCTAAACTGTTGATGGACAGGGGAGAAGACCAATAAAATTGTAGTTACTAGAGTTCTACCTTATGAGGCACACCGGAAGATTGTACGCAAAATGAGAGTAGAGTTGAGCGGCGGGAAAAAGAGGATGTATAAAATCTCTTGTAAACTGTAAAAGATCACTCTTTGTTTCTCAGGCCTCTGAGACATTGAGTCAGCCTTTGCAAACGCTTTTTGTATGGAATAAACGGCTTGTATCTACCTGAATCCTGTCTAATGGAGTTTTGAATCTCACAGGGCTGCCAAGGGAAGCTAACCCCTGGCTATTCTTGGGCTAACAGCAAGCAAAACTGATAAGGCAGCCAGGCTAGTTTTCGAGCAGTACTGCAGTCACCCCCATTTGCATGCCGAGACCCGCCATAATCCCTGTGCCGCAGTGATCCTTATGTTACTCTCCTGTAAGCAAGGCTACTGTGTTAAGTCCCTCTGCAGACCTCTCACCTTCTTTTGACTGTGCTTCGTCACCATCTGCTCTGCTGCTGTGACTCTGAACCTATAAACACTCTGTGTATGTCCTAAAAGCTTGTAGCTGGCTGTGAGGACCCCTACCGGGGCGCATGCTGTCAAAGTCACTGCAGGGGGCCTGGGTGATCTCGCCAATACAAACGCCGGGGTTCAAGGCGATTAGGTCTTCCCTGCGGGTCCGAGCGTTCATTCCCACCATTGGCACAGAGACTCTGACACTGACCATATAAGGAAACTTGACCAATTGATTGCTTTGGATAGGTTCACAATTGTTCAGTCGCAGAGTCATGCCCAACTCTTCACGACTCCATGGACAACATTCCTCCAGGCTCTCCTGTCCTCCACCATCCCCAGGAGTACACCCAACCCCACACCCACTTCCCCAGTGACCCCATCCAGCCACCTCAACCTCTGCCATCCCTTTCTCCTTTCACCTTCAATCATTCCCAACATCAGGGTCTTCTCCAATGAGTCCTTCCTTCTCATTTGGTGGCCAAAGTATTTGAGCTTCAGCTTTAGTACCTGACCTTCCAAACAACAGTCAGGGGTGATTTCCCTTAGGATTGACTGATTTGATTTCGTTGCAGTCCAAGGGACTCGCAGGAATCTTCTCCAACATCACAATTCAATAGTGTCAATTCTTCAGTGCTCAGCCTTCCTTATGGTCCAGCTTTCACAGCCATACATTGCAACTGGGAAAAACATGTTGTTGTTAGTCACAAAGTCGCATCTGACCCATCGTGATCCCATGGACAACACTCCTCCAGGCCTTCCTGTCCTCCACCATCCCCCGGAGCCCACCTAAGCTCACTCCGACTGCTTCAGTGACTCCATCTAGCCATTTTTGCCCTTTATCATACCCGTCTTTGCATGAAACGTTCCCTTCATATCTCCAATTTTCTTGAAGAGATCGCTAGTCTTTCTCATTCTATTGTTTTCCTCTATTTCTTTGCACTGTTCATTTAGGAAGGCCTTCTTATCTCTTCTAGCAATTCTCTGGAATTGTGCATTCAGTTGGGTGTCTCTTTCTCTTTCTCCCTTGCCTTTCATTTCCCTTCTTTCCTCAACTATTTGTGAAGCTTCCTCAGACAGCCATTTTGCTTTCTTGCATTTCTTTTTCTTTGGGATGGTTTTAGTTGCTGCTTCCTGTACAGCACTGCAAACCTCCATCCATAGTTGTTCAGGCACTCCTGAACACTCTGTTGTTCAGGAATATGATTTAGGAATATGATCTGAGTGGCCTAGTGCTTTTCCCTACTTTCTTCAATTTAAGCCTAAATTTTGCAACGAGAAGCTCATGATCTGAGCCACAGTCGGCTCCTGGTCTAATTTTTACTTACTGTATAGAGCTTCTCCATCTTTGGCTGCAGAGCACATAGTCAATCTGATTTCTGTGCTGACCATTTGGTGATGTCCATGTGTAGAGTCGTCTCTTGGGTTGTTGGAAAAGAGTGTTTGCTATGACCATCATATTCTCTTGACAAAATTCTAGCAGCCTGTGTCCTGCTTCATTTTGTACTCCAAGGCCAAACTGGCCTGTTATTCTGGTTATCCTTTGACTTCCCAGTTTAGCATTCCAATTCCTCATAATGATAAGAACAGCATTATTTGATGCTATTTCTAGCAGGTGTTGTAGGCCTTCATAGAACTGGTCAACTTGAAGGAAATGAAGGAAACTTTGATTTCTTTGTGTAACAAACAAACAAACAAGACTTGCGATTCTTCCAAGTGGCCAATGGAGGGATTGTAAGATTTGAACAAAATTAATCAGGTGTATCAGACAGCAGTCGCCAGTGGGCATTGGGACCTGTTCTATGTAAATGAGTTTCAAGGAGTGTTACGGAAAAATCCTTGTTGGTTACTCAAGTTTAAGGAGTAAATGTGTAAGAATATGATGACAAGACCCATGCACGGGGCTTAAAAAGCAACAACCTCCAGCCTCCAGCCCAGGCTGAGACTGAGGGAGTGTGAGAGTCATTCAGAGCTGTTACCCCCCACCAAAAAACCCCAACACCCCAATGAGGATGAAATAACACAAGGGTTGCATGAGAATCTCTGAGTGGCAATGCAGGCGTTCAAAGAGCATATTTTGAGGAAAGGGGGTGAGGAATGGGAAAAGATAACAGACAGGCAAGTGAGAGTTGTTTGAATGATGTGGTAGCAGGAATGAGGAAGGTGGCAGCTTGAGTGTGGGAGCTGAGAGAATTGGGGCAGTGGAGGGGGGAATAGATTTGAGTTGGACCAGAAAGGTCATGGCACCAGCCTTTGAGGTTCGAGCTCTGACACAGGTGCAGGCTCATAGAGAACAGGAGGAGGAAAGGAAAGGTCCTCTAGCTAGAGATCAGTGTGCATATTGCAAAAAATCTGGGCACTGGAAAAATGAATGCCCCAACCAGAGGCAAGAGCAAATTTCTCACCACAAGCTCAGAGGCTGAAAAAAAAAGGAGGGAGGAGACTGAAGGAGACTGGGCCTACCTTTTCACCTCCACCTCATCAAGTCCTTTAAGCTCTAAAACAGTTTGCATTGAAAGAGTTGAACGAAAACCTGATCAGTTTCCTGTTTCCCAGTCCCTCCTAGTCAAAGTTCACAATTTGCCCTGTGGTTCTGTTAGGTCATATACCAACCAAACTACAGACTCAAGTTTCTTTTGAGGAAGATCAGATAGTAGTGCAGATCCCAAAGCAGCAGGGATCGAATTACCAAATGGTTCTGAGAGAAGCTGTCAGCCCCCTTAAGGGGGTGGATCCCAGAGTGTGGGCAGAAGAGCTTGGCTGGCAATGCCTGTAAAAATCAAATTGAAACCCGAATCTCAGCCAGTTCAAATTATACAGTACCCATTTGAATCTGGAGAGCCAGCAGGGTCTGAAGTCCCTGGTTGACAAGTTCCTAGCCTGTGGATGGCTGTGAGAGGTTTAACTCCATGTTTTGAATTCTGAGACTGCAAACTAGTTATTGAAATACCAGAAGAAAAATGAAACTCTAAGCATAGAAGAATTCTTGCTTCATGTGAAGGTCAGATTGAGAAAGGCAGGTTGCTTACCTGTAACTGTCGTTCTTCAAATGACCATCTGTGCATTCACACATAATGGGTGCTGCGCCTGCACAGTGCCTGTTGCTGGGAAGATTTAAGAGCTTTAATGGTTTTGGTGGGAACTCCGTGCCCCCCCCCATAGTATAAATGGGCGGAGTGCCCAGTCAGCTGAAGACCACCAGTTCACCCCCAGCTGGGACCGGCAAGTATAGGACCCTGGTTCCATGAAAGGAAGTATAAAGATAAACAATATACCCAGTCACCGACACCAAAGTGAGGCCAGTGGGTGGGTTGTGTGAATGTACGGATGACCACTTGAAGAACGACAGTTACAGGTAAGCAACCTGCCTTTCTTCATTGTGGTCTCCGTGCATCACACATATATGGGTGACTAACAAGCTTACCATACCCAGAGGCAGGACGGTGTCATCACTGGAGAACTGCGGACAAGACGGTGTGGCCAAAGGAGCAGTCCTGTTTGTACTTGATGTCTAAGCAATAGTGCTTTGTGAATGTGCACAGAGTAGACCACGTGGCCACTTTGCAGATATCGTGTAGTGGAATGCCCGCATGGAGGGCAGAAGAAGCAGCAACAGCTCTTGTGGAATGTCCTTTCAGAGTAATAGGTAAGTCCAGTTTGGAGAGGCAGTAAGCAAGTTCAATCGTCTCAACGATTCATTTCAAAAGTCTTTGAGTCCCGATGGGCACTCCTTTGTCATGTTCCGAGTATTTGATGAAGAACCGTTTGGTTTTTCTGAATGACTCAGTTCGGGATCAATAGAAAGCCAAACACCTGCAGATGTTGAGGCTGTGTAGAGTGTGCTCAATCAGTGTCGATGGAGCAGGGAAATAAGCTGGTAGAATACACGTAGAGCACACAGTTCACTAGCCCTTCTGGCCAATGTCATGGCAACTAGGAAAGCCATTTTCCATGAGAGAAGGCAGAGATCAGTAGTAGCCATTGGTTCAAATGGAGGTTTGGTGAGAGCCTATAAGATGACGGAAATGCTCCACATCGGGACAACCGACCAGATCGGAGGTTGTAGGCTTTGTAATCCTCGTAGGAATCAACATATAAGCTGGTGAGAGAATACAGACGAACCTCCAATGCCCCCTCGATGATGCAAGATGGCTGCAATATACACCTTAATAGAGGAAGGTTTGAGACCTCCATGGTGTAACGAGAGTAGAAATTGTAAAATGTTCTCAATGGTGGCAGATTGAAGTAGGAATTGATTAGCAGCAGCAAAGGAGGTGAAGCATTTCCATTTGGCATTATAAGAGCGTTGCATATTTGGTGGTAATGCAGATTGCAGGATGAATTGAATGTCCAGGTGAAGATCTGTCGGATTCGTGGATGTTGTCAGTATCAAAGACAGGTCCGATTGAAGCAATGGTATATTGAGTGTCTCTGATTCCATGGAGAAATCTGTGGATGAGGTAGGTAGCATTGAAAGTGCGACTGTCGGTCTCAAAGAAGAAGGTGCTTTCATCGGATCTGAGGGAGCTGTCGGTACCGAATGAGTGAATGCAATAGTCGGTACCGAGGATGTTGTCAGTTTCGAAGATGCTGCCTGAGGAGCAGTTAACAAATGAGCCAAGCGGTGAGGTTCAGTGAGCGTAGATCTGGATGGCGTATAGCACCTTGTTCCTGAGTTAGAAGGTGTGGGAGGTGAGGTAGATGCAAGAAATTGTTGGACAGCTGGAGGAGAGTGGGGAGCCAGGACTGTCAGGGCCACCAGGGCATGATGAGGATGCCGCAAGTGTTTTTGTGATGAATCTTTGCCAGAGTTTTTGTTATTAGCGGGATCGGGGGAAACACGTAGAAGAAGTCGTTCTCCCAAGAGATCATGAGCGCATCCTTGCTCAAATCCAGGCTGATGCCCACTCTGGAGCAGTAGGTCCTGCAGACGGAATTCCTCCGCATGGTGAAAAGATCTATGGTCAGCGTCCCCCCTAGCTGGAAGAGATGGCGGCAAACCTGACAGTCTAGCTCCCACTCATGGGTCGTGGACATGTGTCTGCTGAGGGAGTCGGCCTCCTCGTTGTCAGTGCCGGCTAGATAAACTGCTTGAGGAGCGATCCTGTGGGCAATGCACCAGTTCCACATGCAAAGGGTGAGGTGTGCTAATGGGACCGATCTCGTTTCACCCTGCTTGTTGACATAGAACACAGTCACCATATTGTCTGATGCAATTTGGACAGTGTGACCTTGTAGAACAAATTGGAAGGAACATAGGGCCTTGAAGACCGCCAGAAATTCCAGATAATTGATGTGTCTGGTGGTCTCGTGTCCATGCCAGGTGCCTTGAGTCCAAAAAGATGCACAGTGGGCACCCCATCCAGTCAGGGAGGCGCCAGTATAGAGTGTCACAGTTGGTTTTGGTGCACGGAATGGTACTCCGCAAGACAGGTTGGTGTCAGTCAGTTCGGTCAATCACATTCTGGGTGGAAATTGCAGTTGAACCACAACTGTAATGGCCGCATTCGCAATCTCACATTCAGTACCACTGATACCGTGGACACCATGTGGTCGAGCACCTGTTGGATGGAGTGTGGGACAGTCCATTGAGTGATAAGACATCATATAGAGTTTATCAGTCTCTGTTGTCGGTCCTGTAGCAGAAAGGCTCAGGTACGGAAAGAGTCCAGGCGCACTCCAATGTAATTGATGACTTGGGAAGGAACAAGGCATGATTTTTCATTATTGATACAAAGTCCCAATTGGTCAAGCAGGGAGCAGGTGATGTTGATCAATGCCAGTAGGTTGTCTCTGGAGTGGGAAACAATGAGCCAATCATCCAGGTAAGGATAAATCTGGACACCCTGAAGTCTGTGGTAGGCGCAAACCAGGGCCATGCATTTCGTAAAAACCCTTGAAACAGTAGCAAGCCCAAACAGAAGCACATTGTACTCATAGACCTCAGTACCAACAGTGAACCGCAGGAGGCGCCTGTGAGCAGGATGGATGCTGATGTGGAAGTAAGAGTCTTTCAAGTCTAGGGATGTGAACCAATCCTTTTTCCTGAGCAACGGAAGTATGTTCTGGAGTGTGGTCATTCTGAATTTTTTGGTTTTGATGTATTTATTAACTCCACATAAATCCAGAATGGGGTGGACACCCCTGTCTCTCTTCGGTACCGTGAAGTACCTGGAGTAGAAACCATGCAGTTCTTCTGAGTGACTAACTTTCTGGATCGCTACCTTACAAAGCAGCTCAATGACTTCTTTCAAGAGGGCCGGAGAGGCTGCTGTATATCGGATTGGACCTGAAGGCAGCACAGTTTCAAACTCTATTTTATATCCGTGCTCTATGATGGAAAGAACCCACCAATCAGATGTGATGGACTCCCAAATGGGGAGTCAACTTTGCAGCTGATCCCCAAAAGGGAGAGGGAAGGGTGGGTTGGAGGTTCGTGCATCCCTTCAACGTGGGTGCTTGTCAGCATTCACATGATGCCTAGGTTGTTGGTAGTGTGGGGCATTGGTGTGTCAGGACCGAGGTTGTCTTTGACCAAACAGCTGCCATCCAGAAGAGTATCCCTGGTGATAGGGCTGGAAAGGTCGGTATTGCATGGATCTATTCCATGGTCACTTACGTCTGGGTTGAGAAGTGGACCATCCATTCGATGGGCAGTGAGGTGAGCCTTGTGAATATGTTCACGTTTATCATCAGTCTTCGAATGGAAGAGACTGATGCCGTCAAATGGCATGTTCTCGACGCGCTGTTTGGTGTCTTGTGGCTGGTTTCCAGCTCTGAACCAGGCATGGTGTCGGAGGGCTACAGCACCAATGAGCGCCCTCGAGTCACAATTGACATGATGCCTCACTGTTGTAAGCTGTTGTTTTGAAAGCTGCATTGCCTCCCCGATGAAGATGCAGGCCAGCTCTCTCTGCTGGTGTGGGAGGAATGCAGCAAGGGACTCGATCTTTTGCCAAAGGAAATATTAGTAACGAGCCACAGTGACCTCGTAATTAGAGATCTGACGACTGAGTCCCATGACGGCGTAGATGCGGCAAGACATCATGGCGATTTTTCTCCCCTCGTGATCAGATGCAGTCAAATGCTCTCGATTGACAACCCTGTGTGGACTCTATCATGATCGAGTTCGGTTGTGGATGTTTAAGCAGGAACAGTATATCCTGCTCCCGAACCCTGTACATAGCCTCCAGACACCAAGAAGTAGGGTGAGGGTGATTCAGCAGCTGCCAAGACTTTGTCATTGCCTGTCGAAGGGTGGAAATGAAAGGTAGGGCAATTGGGACTGAGTCTTCTTTATGAACCACATCATAGATGTTGGACTGGTTTGTGTTGGTATGCTGTTGTATGTCAATTTCAAGAGAGGAGGACATATGAGCAAGCAGCTCCAAGAATCGACCATGGCTGTCACCCGGTGATCCCGGACCCTGGGTGGTGATCATGGTGTCAGGAGACGTGGAAACTTGTTGGGATTCTTCCGAGTCTAAATCTGACTGATACAGAGGACTGGAAGAGGAAGAGCTGTCAGGGGATGGTGGATGGGCGAGCGCCGTGGCGGATGTTGATGGAGCGTCCCTCGACACCAATTGAGGGGTGGAATGGTGGCAACGCATTGGTGGTGGTGAGTAGTAGCCATATGGGGGATAGAAACCCCATGGATATGGACGATCCAGGCATTCAGGATCGAAATCCCTATAGGGTAAAGGCACCCAGTACTGCAAAGGTTGCAGAGCAGGAGGTTGTGGAGGCAGGAGGGAAGAATGACGATGAGGGACCCTTGGAGATCCCTCCAGAGATGAGTGGCCGGCAGGTGTAGGAGTCGGCAACCTTGCAGGTTGTTGTTCCGGACCCAACTGAGGTGACAATTCATGGATTACTCTGTCGGAAATGGAGGCTTGAGCCAACGGATCTGATCGGTCAGGACTGGAGTGAGGGGAGATGGTGATCCGTGGAGGTGACGATGGAGGTGTCACCTGCATAACCAACTGGCGGCCAGATTGCTCGGTCAGTACAGAGGCAGAAGGTAGATCAATCGGATGCTTTTTGTGCTGATGCTCGGTCTTGTAGGATTTGTCTTTCTTGGGGCGCTTAGATTTCATGGCCCTGTTGGATCTGACATGCTTTCTCTTCTCCTTATGCTTTTTAGGAGGAGAGTGAGAGGAGTGCTTTCCATCAGTACCAACAGTGTCCCCTTTGGATGGATGAGAGGGGGTGTTCTTTGAAGAACCGGGAGCCAAGGACAAGGCAGCAGCCGCTGTGACCTGCCTCATAGCAACTAGGGCTTGGTCCCACAGCATTTTCTTCAGCCAATATTCTCGGTTTTTCTGAGCCTGCCTGGTGAAAGATTGGCAGTGGCTACACTTATCCATCCTATGCCCCTCTCCTAAGCAGAGGAGACAGAGGGAGTGCGGTTCATATGGAGACATTTTTGCTCCGCACTGGGTGCACTTACAAAAAGCCGCCTGCAAAACGGAAAGAATAAAAACGGAAAAGAAGAAAAAACGGAAAGAATATAGCGGTAAGGTAAGAGAACGATAGAAGGGTTTGTTTTTTGTGGGTTTTTTGGGGGGGAGGGGGAAAGGGTTTGGTAAGGGAGTGAACGACTAGGGAAGAAAGTGTTTGTGAAGGGGTAGAAAGCGAGAGAAATTTAGAAGTAATTGGAGTAATTTTATGTGAGCAGTCCCGAGGCTATAAGCGATGGGATGGCATATAAAAATTCTAAATAAATAGATAGATAGATAGATAGATAGATAGATAGATAGATAGATAGATAGATAGATAGATAGATAGATAGATGTAAAACTATTGTGAAAACAGACGAGGAGACAAGCAAAAAGGCCCGAGGCACGGTGAATGGAGGTCACAAGCAGACTGGCAAAGGGGTGGGCACTCTGCCCATTTATACTATAGGGGAGGGGGTGGCGCAGAGTTCCTGCCAAAACCATTAAAGCTCTTAAATCTTCCCGGCAACAGGCACTGCGCAGGCGCAGCACCCATATGTGTGTGATGCACAGAGAACACAATGAAGAATGGTCTGTGTGTGAATGCATTGCTGTTTGCCTTGCAGTTATCAGTACATGGAGTTGTGACTAAATGAGTAGTCCCCTTAGTGAAAGATGTACCAAAAAGTAAAAGAAGAAAGTTCAGAAAACTGAAGGATGTGTTTTGTACCACAATAAGAGTTATGACCATCGTATTCCCTTAACAAAATTCTGCCAGCCTGTGCCCTGCTTCATTTTGTACTCCAAGGCCAAACCTGCCTGTTATTCCAGTTATCTTTTGGCTTCCTACTTTAGCATTCCAATCCCCCATGATGATATGGACATCGTTTTTTGGAGTTAATTCTAGAAGGTGTTGTAGGCCTTCATAGAACTGGTCAGCTTCAGCCTCTTCAGCACCAGTGGTTGGGGCATAGACTTGGACCACTGTGATGTTGAATATGAGCTTTCTGGCTGCGAAGGAGGGACCCCAGCTTCCAGGCAAGTCGGGTGAGGAGAGAGGCTGTGGTGAACCCGCTGGTTCAGCAAACAATACAGGCTGGGAGGATGTGGGATGGCTCCAGATCCTGAGAATCCCAGGTCAGGAAATGCTTCCGACCAGAGAACCACCCTCAGCCTCAGCCAATGCCTTCGCTGCCTGCACTAGGGAGTCATTCAACATATTTTTATATCTTTGCACAAAGCAAACAGATACTTAAACTCCTCCACTCTGATGCAGAGGACAAAGACTGGGACTCCCATAGTGGGTGGGCAGCTAATAAAATCCTCCCTAAGAGGAGATTCCAACTTTTGAAATGTCTACATTGGGGGGAGTTTAAAGCCACGTTGCAACTGCAACTGCAAAAGATCTGGTAGGCACAGCAAAGCTTCACTCCTGCCATCCCACCCCAGAATTTGGACTAACTATGGACCTTGTTTTGGCCAAGATCCATAGGTGTAAAGACTGAGGCATGGGGACTGTTCTGATCAAGAAACCACCAAAAGGAAGCTGTGCAGCTGAAGGCTGTTCTGGGACGTGTGTGTCGGTTGCCCTCCAGATATGCTGGATGACAACTTCCATCACCCCCAGCCAGTTTGGTCAATGCCTACACACCACCATCTAACAAAGTCAAGTTACATTTGCAGTGGAAACCCTCAAGTGAAGTTCTCAAAATTTTATTTTATTTTTTCAATTTAAAGCATTTCCATGCCAACTCCTTCCTCATAAGGGCTCCTGGAGTGGCCTCCATGTGCCAGTGAAGCAAGACAGCCCTTGCCCCTTCAAGCTGACCATCTAAAAAGACACAGCATGCAAAGGGAAAGGGACAGGGAGCACAGACGAAAAACCCAGGGTGCATGCCTGTGACTTCTTTGCTTCCATGCATGTCTTGAATGCATCCTTGGACCACAAAGGACTACCGCCACACACAAGCAGGTGTTTAGCTTGGTCACAAGTGTGCCCAGGGTCCCGATCCAACAAAATTTCCAGCCCCAGGTTATGTATTCCAGAGAGGCTGCACCGCTGCAGTTGGCTTCTTAAAGTTTGAAGGAATGCCAGGCCACTCTCCTGCAGCTGAGTTCCTTATGACCTTCTGATCCATGGGCCTGTTGCATTTGACCTTTCCCAAATTTGTCACTGCAACAGACAAATTCTGCATCTTTGCTCTGCACCTGCCCAAGCAGAACCAAGACAGCCTGTGCATTATGGATCCTGGGAATGGGACCGTGCAGGCTGACAGGGGCAGAACTGAGGTGTGTGTAGGTATCAGCCTATGGAGGTGCCTTGTGCTCCAACCCCCAACAACACCAGGCGGGGGGCTGCTCTAGACTATGGCACATACTTGGAACTGGAAAAGCATGTTCAGAGTACTCCAAGGAAGCAGACCAACTCTTGTAAGAGGGTGTAAAAAGTGAGGGGGGAGTGAAAGGCACCTGCTCCAATGGCTCTGAACAACCCCAATCGCAAGCAGGGAACAAATGCGGCTGTTTGCATAACACCGACTGGAACATGGGGTGTGGCATATCCAAGCTGCACCAAACCTCTGCCACATGCATGCAAATCTGCATCTTGAGAAGGGGGAGAAGAGAGGGCATTCCTGCCCCGAGACAAACAACTGGTACCTCTGTGGGGAGGGGTCTTCGCAGTCTGAGGTGCTAAGATATGGGTCTAGCGCTACTCTGCCCTGTTAGGTATGGTAACTGCTTCCACTCAGAAGATGCCTGTCCAAAATGGGATGCCTTGGCATAACAGGGCCACAACCTGCCTGAGTGCACTGTGGGAGATGTTTTCCCAGAGGTTTCGAACCCTGAAGAAGCATCTCCAAAATAATCCAGGCAGAAAACAGGCCCAGTCCCCCTGCTTCACTGTGTGCTTGTAAAATTCCCAGTCACTGACCAATGGGGGGGGGGGGTAGCATCCATTGCTCAGAGAGGTTTTGAGGCCAGCCACGGGTCTGCATACAAGGCAGGATCTTTATCTGGCTAAAAAGCAAAACAAAGATCAGGCAACCAGCATAGCAGTCTGTGGGTTGGTGTCTTCCAGTGAATCAGGCTAGCATGCTTGTGGCACCAAGAAGACAGAGAGATCAATTGCAGCAGAAGCTTCTGTGGACCAAAGCACCACATGTCCAGGCATAACATGTTATTCCCAGCCTGAAGTCACCACACACGCATGTGTGCACATGAACCAGGAAATCCCTCATGGATGTGCAGATTTTATGCAGTGGCCTCCTGGAGTCCACAAAGTCCTGCAGCCACAGTAATACAGGATTGGTTCCCTTTGAGATCTGGGCTTCCTGCACTGCTGTCACCCTCTGCCTTCCAGATCAGCAGGAAATGGTTTGGCCAACAGTGATTACAACAAGCTTTGCAAAAGGGGCAATTTGCCATCATCTTTTCTTAAGCTCCAAGCAACACCAAAGTAAATTGCTGCATGTTTACAGTATACAGTGTGCAGAGGACGTCACAAGATCATACTCTGAGCCAGGAAGTACCCAGAGAGGAATGGCCCAATTCGCTCTCACCAGCTGGTTTACAGCTTGGTGGCTTTAAAAGAAGTTCATAGAAAACAGCCACCAAAGCACCTGCCAAAGGAGGAAGACGATAGCTTGAGGAGCAAAGCCAATGTTTTGTTAGCTCACAGCTACTAATGTGGGGATTTCTTGAAAGCTGTAAACAATCTTGCTTTTGTAGAGCTGTGCGTACTAATGGTGAGAAAGCTTGGCAGCCACTTCCAGCCCAAACATCTACAGTACAGTAATACCTTGGTTCACAAACGCTTCTGTTCGTGAACAATTCTGGTAAAATTTCGCTTCCATTCGCAAACTCTGCATTGGGTGACGACCACAACCGTGCCCATCTTCCGCTTGCTCAGGCTGCAGCAGAAGTCCAAGATGACACCGCGCCTCCCGCCGAAAGGGAGAGCACAACACGAGGGGATCCATGAGGGTGGCTCACCTCGGTTGCGGCCTTCCTGGCCCCTCGCCGCTGCCCCGCTTCCGAGCCGGAGGAAGGAAGGACCCCTCACAGGCGCTCGCCTGGCTCTGAGAGCGGAAGGCTGGAAAGGCGGGCGCGGGGCGGCTCTGTGTCCTTCTAATCAGCTTGATCTCAGTACATGAGTGATTTTATGTTTCCAAAAAATGCAGACAGAACACTATTGTTGCTTTCTCTCCATATCCCTGGGCACAACCTGAAATCCATGGGACACCTCGAAGAGACTAATCTAATTCATGTTCAGGAGGGTCTCTGTGTTGTTTGATTTAATTAGGATTAACCAGGATTGCCCAACACCCGCTGCGCTCCACTTTAAGACTGTTACAAACAGCAGAACTGCGGGCTTGAATGGCGTGCCAGTGTTTCACCACACACATTTCTCTTCTGCGCAACACCCAGCACAAACACTGTCCTGAAGAATTTGGAAGTATTTTGGACCTCTCTGCTGGTCTTAATAAAAGTACCACTGAGTGCAGTTCTAAGGATTCTCTGCCTGTTCAAAGGTGCCTTCAGCCACAACTGAGGGCTTGGAGGGGACTGGAGCCTCAGGTCTCCCTCTCTCTGGAACAAGTCCTGCTGCAAACCTGCAGAGCCACAGCAGCCAGTCCGTGTTGACAACCTAGATGAGCTGCGCAGGTGGCCTGACCCTGAATCGGGCTGCCTCCTCAGACTCTCAGAAAGGTCCTCTTTGCTGCATTGACATGCTTGCCCCGATATCGAGCATGCGAGGGGACAAGCAGGCCTTGCTCCTGCCCCACTTGACAAAGACTACCTAATAAATAACTTGAGCATATTGACCAATATTTGACTTTGGGCCAATAACCACAAGCAGCAACCTAAAAGTGGCTTGAAAAAGGCCACAATCCACCCAGCACCATGCTTCCCCTGCTGCAGCACTAGCCCCAAACTCCAACAGCTGTGGCAACTGCTGCCAGAGTCTGCCTGTCTCTGCACAAATCCAAGGTGTCGTCCTAAGAAAGTGCAATGGGATGTATGTTGGGGCAAAAAGTCCCAGCTTCGTGTTCAGGCTGATGGGATCTGAGCTAGCAGGTGGCCCCATGGAAGTCGAGCCTGCAAAATCCAAAGGGTGTGTTTTGTGTGTGTGCTTACACACATGCACAAGGGCATGTGCACAACCACACGTAGAGGAGGAATGACTAGGAATCATTAGCATCAAGAAAAAACCCGGAAGTGTCAGAGACCTTTAGCATACTTCAGAAATTAATTCATTCATTCATCCATTCATCCATTCATTCATTCATCCATTCATCCATCCATTCATAGCTTTTATATCCCACCCTTCACAGTGTCTCAGGGCGGTAATACAATAAAATAATTACATAAATAAGATACAACATCCAGATAATAATATATAAAATCAATCTTAAAACACTACTAACATTTAAAATAATGGGAAAATAAAAAGGTTTTGGCCTGGCACCAAACTGAAAAAAGTGTCAGCACTAGGCACACCACTCTGGGGAGCCTATTCCAAAGCTGGGGCACCACTGCAGAGAAGGCCCTTCTCTGGGGATCCACTCTTCTGATCTCCTTCAGAGAGGGCTCCCGAAGAAGGACCTCCACTCCTGATCTTCGAGGCTGGGCAGGTATATATGGAAGGAGGAGCTCCTTCAAATATCCAGGTCCTAAGCTGTTTAGGGCTTTATAAGTCATCATTAGCACCTTAAACTGGACCCAGACTTCAATTGGAAGCCAGTGCAAGTGGTACAGGACTGGTGTTGTGCGTGTATATCTGCTGGTCCCTGCTAGCAACCTGGCTCCTCTGTTCTGAACCAACTGAAGTATCTGGACTGTCTTCAAGGGCAGCCCCATGTAGAGCACGTTACAATAGTCCAATTGGGAGGTTACCAGGGCATGGGTCACCGTTGTTAGGCTCTGCTCATCCAAGTAAGGGCACAGTTGATGGATCAGACGAAGCTGGAGGAAAGCGCTCCTCACCGCAGTAGTCACCTGGAACTCCAAGGATACCTCTGGGTCAAGGAACACTCCCAAACTATGCACCCTGTCCCTTAGGGGGAGTGCAACCCCATCCCGAACAGGGCAAATATCGTTTACCTAGAAAGCTGAACCACCTACCAACAGGACCTCCATATTATCTTGATTAAGTCTCAATTTATTGGCCCTCATCCAGCCCATTACCCCGGCCAGGCACCGGTTAAGGGCGGCCACTGCCTCACCTGGATCAGATGTAAAAGAGAGGTAGAGCTGGATGTCAGCATCACACTGGTGACTCCACAGCCAAAACCCCTGGATGACCTCTCCTAGTGGTTTCATGTAGATGTTAAAGAGCATGGGGGACAAGATGGACCCCTGCGGAACTCCATGGCAGGGTTGCCATGGCGCAGAGCCACAATCCCCCAGCACCACCTTCGGGAATCGTCCAGACAGGTAGGAGCGGAACCACCGCAAAGCAGTGCCTCCAACTCCCAACCTGTCCAGCCTGTCCAGAAGGATGCCATGGTTGATGGCATCAAAAGCTGCTGAGAGGTCCAGGAGAACCAGCAGGGACGCACTCCCCCTGTCTCTCTCCCTGCACAGGTCATCGTACAGGGCGACCAAGGCAGATTCAGTTCCATAGCCGGGCCTGAAGTCAGACTGGAATGGGTTGAGATGATCCGCTTCCTCCAAGAGTGCCTGGAGTTGTCCCACCACCACCCGCTTGAGTACCTTACCCAAAAATGGGATATTGGCCACTGGCCTATAGTTGGCAGCTATCTCTGGGTCCAGGGATGCCCTCTTCAGGATGGGTCTGATCACTGCCTCCTTCAAGGGTGCAGGGACCTGACCCTCCCTTAGAGAGGCATTAACTACTTCCTGGACCCAGATAGAAATTCCAAATATGTACCATGAGAAACCACCATGGATGACTGAGGTGCTCTGCAAGGGGAAAGGGAGTTCTCAAGAGACCAAGCGGGCTGCTTACAGGAAAGCAGCAAGTGCCCTGGATGGATCCAGTTAACTCTAAACTGGATCTAATCTAAAGGTGGATGGGATACCAAGAAGTCCAGGCACTGGTTGGAGGAGTACAGGAAATGAGTGGGCAGGAAATGTTATGTCAGGTGATTCCGTGCAAGGAACTGGGAAACCAAGTGGTGAAGCAGCCAGGTTTGTCCAGAGGAAAAACCCAGGCCAGGGCCAGGATCTCCTGGCCTCTCCAGAGCTGCTTTACAGCCCGCCTGGCAAAAATTGTGGCAGCCGACTCAGAGACTACGAGAAGGTTGAGGGGACAGTGGCACAGGTCTTTGCTGTCCTTGTGACCACTGCTGCTTATGCTCCTCGTTCCTCCCTCCCATGGCCTCTCTGACCCAACTGAAGGGCTGCAGCTTTCCCTCTCAACATAAATGCCCCGAAGGGTTAGATTCCAAAATGTCAAAATCCCCTGCACAGAGACATGCTGGGTCAACAAAACCCCCATTCAAGGACTTTATCTTTAAAGCAAACAAGAAAAGAGATGTTAAAGCAACACAGTGTTTTTTGTACATGTTTAGGCCATAATTTCATGGCCCTTCAGAAGTACAGGTAGTAAAGGGACTATGCTTACTGCGGGAATGACTCAGCAGGTACCTCTTTCCCAGAGATGACAACTTACAAGAAAAGCAACCGCCCTCCTTTCCAAGAAAGATAATCACACATACCACAAGTCTTCCCAAGCTGCGGCCCAAAAATGTACCAGGTTACAACTCCCACCAGCCCCCCAAACATGGCCTGTTACTCAAATAGCCAAAACAGCGGTTATTTTGCAGGTTCCAGTTAGCAAAGCACACAAGGCGGGGGGGGGGGAATTCCTCAAGCAGAAGGGGTGGAGGGTTTGAAGCAGCCACTGAACAGGGAAACACAAAGGAAGGCTCCAACAGGAGCAGTGAACAGGGAGTGGCCTGAGCTGCCAGGTCATGCAGCAGGGAGGTTCCCCATGCTCCCAGCTACAACAAATAAGCAGGCCAGCATGATCAAATTGGAGGGGTGTGTGCATGCTCATGTGTGTGGGCTTTATTTACTATCCGGCCAGCCAAATGGCCCTAAATCTGCCTCATACTTCCTCATGCTGGAAAGGACCCTCTTCTGTGTCAAGGTGGAGGTCTTGCAAGGATCGGCAGAAGGGCCAGCCTAAACCCTGTCACTGCCAAAGACAATGTGGTGCCCCTCATTCCCTGTACAGGCATGCATTTGACTGGCAACCAAACCCAGGTCGAGACCGGCTGAAGCTCAGCATGGTCTGTCACTCAACAGACCAAGGGGCTGCTCCATGCCAGCACCTGCCACCCTGGGCCCCAGCCTCACTTCATCTGATGCAGGGGAGATGGGCTGGCAGAGCCACCAAATGAAGAAGTGCCATCAGGAGGGCCAAACCCAGGAGCGGGTGCTGCAGAAAGCCATACTGCCCACTGCCTTGGGGAGGCCTGGGGCACTTGGGTCTCCGGCAGGCTTCTTTCCCACCCCAGATGACCACCTAAGCTCCCAGCCCTGAGCCAGTTCCCAGCTGCTGATGTGCAAGGGAGTGTAATGAATGGATGCTGGCGGAGCTGCCCTGTGCTGGGCCTGACTTGAACTGGCTGCTGTCAGGGAGATGCAGACAAGCGAGAGTGCAGGCAAGTCACAAAAGACCCACTGGGGAAGCAGGACGCAGGCCCAGTGTGGTGGGAATGGGAAACAGCATGTGTGCTCTTGTAGCTTCTGGGCACAACTGCTCAACACTATGTGTGGGCAGCACAGGGTGACTCCCGTACCACTCCTGTCCATGGCCATCTGCTGCCCAGCTGTGTTGACAAAAGTCCCCCTTCGTTAACCGCAGTCCTTTTGTTCCATGGGCAGTACTGGGCATTCACCACCGGACTGGCCTCTGCATCTGAGCAAGGGGAAAGCAACACTCTCAGCTCCCATGGAAACAGCTGAGAAGCAACTTGGCTACCAAAGCTCTTCCTCCTCTCCCTTACCATGCAAGGCACACGGACATCTTGGGAGCCACAAGGCAGAGGCTAAAAGGGAAGTGATCACCCGCATCATTCCTTACAGGGTGCACCTGCCTGGAAGCTGGCAATGTGTGCCTGCCATTGCCAGGGAAGTGGTGGAAGTCATGCGCCAAGGGAAACCCCAGAGCTGCTCTGACTAGGACCCCTCCTTGACTTGGAGTCAGAAAAAATGCACCCAGTAGGTCACTGTATAAACTCCACCTTTACATGTATCTTCCCTTCCTCCCAGGGGGGCTTAAAGAATACAGTTTGTGAGGGTACCCTTTTTCCATTGGGGTATTCCAACTTCTTTTCACCAGGCTGGGAGACCCTGGGCCAGACAGGGCAAGTCCCATCATCCCCAGCCAGAGTGACCAACCAGAGTGAGTGGCTTAAGCCAAGTACCCAACAGAAATGTGTCGCAACCAAGCCAGTGGATCCGGATTTCTCGGAGCATGGAAGAATTCAAGATCTTAGTGGCTTGGAATCACTCTGTGAAACCTGCCTGGAGCAAATTAATCTGTCCAGTAGCAGATGCTGACACATGGAGTCCCTAACCCTGCTATTAACCAGAAGCCTGTGTGAACTCCTGTATTTGCTAAAAAGCCATCAAGATAGCATGCAACAATTTAAAACAAGAAAAACACCCCTCCCCATTACAATCAGCTAGACTGTAAAACAGTGTAATTTAAAATATTAAATTAAAGGGACAGGTCTTTGCATCTTTTCTCAGGGGCCAATTTTAACTCTTGAGGGAGTGACAAAATGTGTTCAACAAACAGGCCTCTGTGGGTCATGGTGCCCTCGGACAAGGCCCTCCCACAAATCTTGATGCTCAGGCAGGCTTCCTGGTGAGGAACGAGGATGATACTTTAGGGAGGAAGGATGAATCAGCACAGAGGACAACTTTTTCTTTATGAAAGGTCAAATATGGAGGATCTAGCCATAGTGTGCAAAGTTTTCTCACCCTGCGAGCCGAGGTAATTGCCACCAGGAATGAGACCTTCCAAGAGATGAGGCACAGGTCCACATTTGCAAGTGGTTCAAATGGCAGCTTTGTCAGCACATGCAACACCATGGATAGACTCCAACTGAGGATGATAGATCAGATCAGAAGATTCAGATTCTGGAGACCTTTCATGATGCTTCATGAAAGGGGATGGGAGAAGGCAGAGTAGTCCTCAATGCGACCTCAGAAGGTGGAGATTGTGGATAAGTACACTTTGATAGAGGTTGGTTTAAGTCCTCTTTGATGTAGAGAGTGCAGGAATTCCAATATTCTTTGAATGGTTGCGGTCACTGGATCAAAGGAGTGATCCCTCACATATCTCCTAAACTTTGTCTATTTGGTAGAGTATGAGCGTCCTAGTGGTAGGACGCAATGCCGCTTGTAAAATGTTCTGGATTTAAGGGTCTAAGTCTATGGCTGTGCTCATTAAGTAATTGGGTGGATTTTCGAGGGATGTTATAGGGGAGATGTGTGCCCAGGAAACAGTTTTAATGGGGACAGTCGATGTGGACAGGTATGGGAGGTTGTAATTGGAGGGGGTTTAAGGAGATAGTTGTGGCCATTAAGAGATTAGCCACGCCATCAGGAGAAGGCTTTAAATGTCTGGGTGTAGTATTTTCCCCTGTGCTTGGGACAGTAAATCTGGAGTGGATGGCAGGAGTAGGGAGTTGTGGCTGGAGAGTTGGAGTAGGGAAGGGAACCAAGGCTGTCTGGGCCACCATGGTGTTATTAGGATGGCTCCAGTTTGCTCGTTCCTCATTTTCATTATGGTCCTTGTGATGAGGGGGAACAGAGGAAATGCATAGAAAAAGGTTCCTGTCCATGGAACGAGGAAGGCATCTCCAATTGAGTTCTTACCAATCCCCGCTCTGGAACAGTAGTTGCTGCATACAGCATTCTCCTCCATGGCAAAGAGGTCTGTAGATGGGATGCCCCATGCAGCAAAAATGTTGCTGTGAATTTCTGGGTTGAGTTCCCATCCGTGAGTTTGGAATGGGGTGCAGCTGAGTATATCCAGTCACATTGTGTATCCCTGCCATATGGATGGCTACCAGGGTGATGTGTTGGATACAGCAGTCCCTTATTCACAGGGTCAGTTGTGTCAGTGTGGTAGAGTTCGTCCCACCCTGCTTGTTGAGATAAAATACAGTGGTGGTATTGTCCGAAACTATTTGCATGTGTCTGCTGACCAGCATGTTCTGTAGTGCCGTAAGTCCCTTGTAGATAGCCAGAAGGTCCAGGTGATTTATATGGAGCCTTTTTTTTGGGTCCGGACCACATCCCTTGTGTCTGGTAGAGATCGGAGTGGGCAACCCAACCGGTGAGTGATGAATCAGTGGTTAGTGTGGTTGTCGGTTCTGAGGGTAGGAACGGGAGTCTCTCCAACAGATTTGACTTGTGCATCCACCAGGCTAGGCTTGCCCTTATGTGGAGGGGCAGAGTTAGTTTCTTTTTCGGCAAATCATGCTTGGGCCAGAATGCTCCCATGAACCAGATCTGGAGTGGACACATTCGCAGTCTGGCACAGCGTACCATGGCGACAGTTGACACCATGTGTCTTAGCAACTGCTGGATTTCTTGAGTGGGAGACCTTGGATTGGTGCAAAGGTCAGAGGCTGCAGCTATGAGCTTCTCCATCCGGTCTTGGGGCAGGTATGCTTGAGCCAGCACAGAATTGAGGACCACAGTGGAGCCCTCTTCTTGCCGGCCCTGGCCAGGGACCCCCAGGGATTCAGCACTCCAGACTGTTGCTGACTGATTGGCCCCACCACCCCTCACCCCATTGATCTGCCACCATTGGGCCACAATGCAAGGCCGGGGATGCTGCCACTGCTGTCTCCACTGCTGGCAAGGCCTCTGCAGGCCCCACCCTTGCTGCCTTTGCCTCCCTGTACAGGTGGGAGTTGTGCCGGGGGTGGGGGCTGACTGTGGCGGAGGGGCCACAGTGGAGCCCTCTTCTTGCCGGCTGTGGCCAGGGCCAGTGACCTTGGGCTGGCAGCTGGGCCATTCTGGGCTGGGCTGGGCTGGGCTGGGGATTCTGCCCGTTTTTGTTTTTTGTTTTAGATTGATTTGAGGGTTTTAACTTTTTTTGAAATTGTACTTGCAACTGTGTTTTATTGTTTTAGGTTTTAATTTAATATGGGAGTGCCTGGGGAGTGCGTGGGCACCACCATTGGGGTGGTAATGGGCAGGGGACGATATGGCATTGGGGGTCTAACAGGTCATCATAGAAGAAGGAGGGACCATATATGCCCACCCGCCCCCTACGATCGGCAGCTGATGCTCTCCTCCGGGAACCCTCTGTGAGAGAGGTGAGGAGGGTGAGTACCCGGAGGAGGGCCTTCTCTGCGGTGGCGCCCCATTTATGGAATGCGCTCCCCAGAGAGGCTCGCCTGGCGCCGTCTTTATTTGCTTTTCGGCGCCAGGCGAAGACCTTTTTATTTAAGCAATATTTTAACTGTTAATTTATTATTGTAAATTTTGAATTGTTATATTTATTGGATAGGGACTGCAGGTGGTGCAGTGGTTTAAACCACTGTGCTGCTGGGCTGGGTGATCGAAAGGTCGCTGGTTCGAATCTGCACACGGGGTGAGCTCCCGTGCGCCGTCCCAGCTCCTGCCAACCTTGCAGTTCGAAAGCATGCAAATGCAAGTAGATGAAAAGGTGCCACTTCGGTGGGACGGTAACAGCGTTCCGTGCACTTCGGTGTTCAGTCATGCAGCCACATGACCACGGAGACCGTCTGCGGACAAACGCCGGCTCCCTCGGCCAGGAAACGGAGATGAGCACCACCCCGAGAGTCAGGCATGACTGGACTTCACGTCAAGGGGAAACCTTTACCTTTAACCTTTACCTTATTTATTGGATATTTATTGGTTATTGTTTTTAACTTTGTGACTATGAGATGGGCCAGTTTTAGATTGTATATTGTTTTAGATTGTGTATTTTCTATATATTGTTTTTCCTGTGTTGTGAGCCGCCCCGAGTGTCGTGCAGGAGGTCACGACAGGGACTACTCCTCGTGAGGAGGAAGTAACAGTAGTTACTAGAGTCCGGGAGGATCAAACCCAGCCAGAGATAGAGGCTAATCAGCTTCTGCCCGAAAGCGTCACGAGTCCACAGACCCCCTCCCAAGCACCTAGCCCTTTAGAGCAAACAGCCTGTGAGAGGGAGGAGGGCGAAAACCCCTCCTCCTCTTCTGAAGAGGAAATGACGGGGCCAGAGGCAGAAGGCAGGATGGGGTATGTGAATATGACGGACGCTGCCCAAAGACGTATGATCCGTTCATATCAAATCAGGATGGACAGACTGGAAAGGAGGCAGGAGGAACGGCTGGAGGGGTAGGAGATGATGTGAAGGGGAGGAGAGATCTCTATCCTCAGGCGAACATCTTTCCAGCAAAGAGGCTCCTCTATTTGCTTAACAGTAGAGTCGTAAATCTTGTAGATAACTAGCAATAAACAGATTTAGTTTTATTGCTCGTGTCTGTGTGACTAATTGCAACCAAAGTGCCCAGGCCGGCGGGGCTCCCCCGTTCACGACACCGAGGCTAGTTGGCAAGGGGGCGGCATAGAAATCTGTTAAATAAATAAATAAATAAATAAAATCTGTCCCCTCTTCTGGTTACTCCCCCAACCAGAGGGTTCCTGGCAGTAATATCAACCGTCCCTCAGACCTGACGGTGCTGCTATTGAATGCCAGGTCGGTCCATAATAAAACATCCCTCATCATACACACCGGCAATAGAAATCATGCTTAGCTTTGGATTGATCTACTGGCTGGATCACACCTTTTGCTAGTAAATTGGTGGCTTCCTCCATTAGGGTTGGAGAGGGAGGAGTGATGTGGACCGATCCAAGAGGAGGCAAGACCTCAAATTCAATTTTGTATCCATGCTGTACTATGGAAAGTACTCACTGGTCAGATGTGATGGATTCCCAGGTGAGAAGATGATGACTTAGGTGGTCCTAAGGTAGGATGTTACATGAGGGACTGGTTTGCACTGCCCATCAAACTGCCCCAGAGAGGCTCGCCTGGCGCCGTCTTTATTTGCTTTTCGGCACCAGGCGAAGACCTTTTTATTCAAGCAATATTTTAAGTGTTAAATTATTTTAGGTTTAAAGTTTTGATTAGTTATTTTTATATTGTATTGTATGTTTTAATTCGGACCTTGAGATGGGCCAGTTTTTTAATATTGTGTATGTTTTTAATATTGTGTATGTTTTCTGGGATGTTGTAAGCCGCCCCGAGGCTTGTGGCAAGGGGCGGCATATAAATTTGTTAATAAATAAATAATAAATAAATCAGTGCTGTGTCTTTTTGGCCTTGGGCTATTTCTTGGTTTGGGGAAATCGGGCACCATCCCGACAGCATTGGCGGTTTGGTGGTTGATGACCATATTGAGGAAAGTTGAGGAAGGGGGCTTTTTGCCTTGAGTGGAAAGGCTGGTATTGAGGGGCTTGGGCCCATGACTACTTACGTGCCCTTTGTTGAAATGGGCTGATGCCCATTCAGCAAGCCATCACTCTGGCCTTCTGGAGAGTGTCCAGACATTTGTCCATTTGAGCATGGAAGAGGCCTTTTCCATCAAACAGCATGCTCTGAATCCGGGAATGCCTCTCTTGGGGGAGGTTAGCCACACGAAGCCATGCATGATGTCAAATTGCAACTGCACTAAGGATCTCAAATCGCAGTTGACGTGATGGCACGTCATGGCAGTCTGTTGCTTGGAGAGCTGAATGGCTTCAGCTAGGAAGACTCTAGTTAGCTCCCATTGTTGATCTGGCAGGAAAGCCGCCAGAGTCTCCATCTTCTGCCATAAAAAGGCCTGGTACCGCCTCTTCATGGCCTCATAGTTCGAGATGTGGAGGCCCAGGCCCATCACACAGTATATCCGTGACCCTCTTTGTCTGTTGATGCGGAATGCTCCCTATGAGGTCATCCTTGGGTGGATTTGATGATGATGGAATTCAGGCACGGATGGTGTAGGGAATGTCTCTCTCCTGCACCTGGTGCATCCCTTCCAGTTGATGGGAGGTGGAATGCAGTTGGTTGGGAAGCTCCCAGGGTTCTTTGGATAGTGTAGAACCCTGTAATGGTATCACTACTGGAATCAAGTCCTCCGTCCAGATGATGTCGTATATCAGATCTCCAGTAAGGTCCATAGTTTGTTGGACCTGGACGTCTAAGGACATGGCCATCTGGAGGACTTGTTCCAAAAAATGTCCAAAGCTTTCCCCTGGGGATCCTAGGCCTTGAGGGGAGACGATGCTGTCCGGGGAGATAGAGATGAGTTCCGTGGAGTCTGCATGTGATTCGGAGTCCAAGTCATAATCCATCAGATTGAAAGAGTCAGATCCAGTTGATGGAGAAGCTGATCTTTGGACACTCTCATGAGGTTGTTAGGCTCTGCGAAGTGCCTGGTTCATGCTTGGCACGTTGGAGTGGTCTTGGTGGAGACCAGTGCTCTGCAGAGCGAGGCAGAGGTGGAACTGGTGGCCAGGCATATTGACAAGGATCTGCAGCATGTTCCCATGGATAGCCATGGAAGTTATGTCCTAGGAAGGGGCATGCACCCCAGTACAGGTTCCCCCCATATGAGTTCATCATCGGTTTGACACCAGAGATGAAACAATGAACAGAAATAGCTGACAGGTTGGAGGAAGGAGCACGGAATGGACAGGGTGTCCATGATACTGACTCCATATTCGGATTGCGGTGCAGTGTGTGCATCAACCTTGCAGGAGAATTCAGACCTGCATTCGTACTGAAGGAAACTGCATGTGCTGGGAGAGAAGATCCCACTGGCTTTGAGAGGCAGCTGAGGCCAGTGGTTGGGGCTATCATGTTATGAATTGCTAACTGGAATCATTGATCAAATTATTCAGTCTTGAAGTGGAAGTAAGCATGCTGTATGTTGCAGCAGGGACAGACCCATATTTCCCACGTACTCCTTCTTAAAATCTTTTTTAAAAAGACAGCTATCTGATTACAGCTGTTTAAAAACAACCTGCTGCCTGATTAACTGGGCCACACAAAAAGTTTTTCAACAGGTTACTTCAGGGGACAGGACAGTCCAGGCTGGGAGTCAGAAAAGCTCCTGGGGGCAGCACTCCAGGGCAGGCAAGGCCAAGGCAAAGGGCATGAAACATGCCAGTGTATCTTAGCGGAATGCTCTCAGAGCTAGTAACAGGGCCTTTGTGGGAGTGGTCCAACCTTTCTGAATGGGAGAAAGTCACCAAAAAGCTGGGGTTGGGCAAATCATCCATCCAGTGGTCTGCAGAAGGCCCCATTCAGCCCCAAGGCCTGGAGTTGCCCACCTGCTACTGCCCTTTTATTACACCAGAGCTGTGACAAGTGTTGGTGGCTGCATGGCTTGGAACTGAGGACATCTGAAGGGCAGGGGAAGACACCACCTGTGCCTGCACCAGCACCCACACCGCCACCTCCCCCAGTCCTTGCCTCACAGGCCTACCTCTCTGGCAATGCTCATACGTCCAGCAGCGCTCAATGAAAATCCCGTTGATCACGGTGGGCGGGCAGCTGCCTTTCCCAAGCACGATCCCTGGGCACACGTCTCCACACTCCTCCTTGTCGTCCTTGTTGGCCATGATGTAGTTGTCTTCCACAGAGTCCAAAATCTGGGACCAGTCAATCGTGGACAAGTAGCAGAGCTCTTCATTCTTCTCAATGCGCACAGCCCCACGGGTAATGTTCATCAAGTTGTAGAGGCCAATCTCCTTCAGGTGAACCATCTCAAAGATGACCAAGGCATAGTTGAAGAAGAGGTGAGTCCCTTGGATGACAGTGAGGTTAGGGAAGAACTTCTTGAGACTTTCCAGGCCGTAGACCCAGAACATCAGCAAGTAGTCTGTGATCATGGTCAGCATGGGGAAGCTGAGGTCACGGAAGTCCTCAGTCTTGGTTTTAAACAGCAGCAAGATCTGCAAATGTTCCTCAATCACGGTGCAGTTCTCCAGCAAGCTAAAAAGGGTCAGGTTGTTGCAGATGTCAACACTGTTGCAAACTGAGAGGGAGAAAGAGAGAACCAAACATGTTAGGATAAGCAGCTGTCTCCCTCCTGACTCCAGCAGTCACGCTAGCCAGGAATGAAGGTCACTGACACACAACACACTTGGGAGACGCTGACCAAGGGATGAATTTCTGGAGCAGTTCCAAGGCCAGGCCAGGCCATCCACCCACACAACTGCATCCATCATCCCACAGGTGTTTCACCCCCAAACCTGGTTTCAATTCTTGTTATACAAGCATCAGCAAACAAATTCCATCAACACACACAAAAGTGAAAAGCAGTTCACTTTTCAATCCAGGGATTCCTGTTTGGTCTCCATGGCTTTTCATCCATGGTGTTCCCTGTGTAATCAATATTTCTATGTACCTGCTACAGGAAGGCATTTGGGGCTTTCAGATGCCAGCACCACCCAACCACTCAACTGCCCTTTGTCACCTCACATAAAGAAGCAGTCAAGCTCCTTGAATGCTGCCGAGGTTCAAGAATGGACTGTGTGAGGGTAAGCAAATGGAGGTGTTTGCAGGTCAGTAGAAAGCCCAATGGTTTTAATATTGTTGAGCACTGCCCTAGTGCCTTCTTAGCAAAAAGGGGCATGATGGAAATTATGATGATGTTGTCATCGTCATCAACTACAGGAGCATCAGAAAATGTGGTATGAAAGGCCAGGGTGTCAGTTTGGATTGTCACCCTAACAATGGAGGCTGTTTTCCACAACCCACTTAGACAATCTCTCCCCCCCCCCCCCCAGCCAGCACACAACCTTTCATGCTCAGACACACCAATGCTGCCTTCCCCAATACTGTGCCGCCATCATGCCTGAGCACTGGTGTGCTGATGGGAGTTGTAGTATAAAACATCTGGAAAGCACTAGGCTGTGTTAATGTGACAATGGGGAATGAGAGAGAGCTACTCCTCCAAGTTTGGATACTGCAAAAAAGGAAACCACAACCTGCAGCTGGAGCAAAATCCTTGAGTTAAAGCACCTGGGCCCTATGAAACAACTTGCACAAGGAAGAATCACCACTGCATGAGGTGATGATCACTTCATTGCTCAGGCAGGGCAGGGCAGGGCAGGGCAGGAACATGAGGGCCGGTAGCTTGCTGCAAAGCAACTGTGGTCTCTGGCTCTTCGGATCTGAGTGATGGGGCTCCAGGCCAGGCTGCAAAACTAGCAAGCTGCTTACCAAAGGAACCAGTCTGTATTATGCAGGGCTGTACAGGCTGGGAGCTTTCCACTGATCCATAAAGCACTTGAAGTGTGCTTCTGGCACAGCGATTACTACATGACTGCTTGCTGCATGGTGCAGCTTGTCTGGGTAACCCTGGATAGAAATTCAGGATTGTGAAGGCAGGCTGCTTGGCAGCTGGGAAACATTCCATCTAGACAGTCTCACCCTCCCCATTCTAATTTCTGCAAGGCATGTGACCTGCTTCAGACTGATCTTTGTGGCATCACCTGCTTTTTTTAAAAAAATCCTAAGACTAAATTTGCTCAGCTACCAAATGTGATAAACTTTTATGAACAGACTTTTGGGGGATTTTTTTTTAAGTGTACAGATTGAGCCATTTCCAAATGAATTCTGTAAGGTCCAATTTCCAAACATCAGAAAGTTTTCCTGACCTCCCCTTTCACAATAGTGCATGCATACGCATGCAGAGATTAGATTGTTTATGTGGGGCTGCCTTTAAGATTAATCTGGAAGCTCCAAAGTGCCTTGGCCAGGCTGGTAATGGGCATGTCTTATCACCAGCATATTTCACTTAGGCTGAGGGAGCTGTGCTGGGTGCCAATATGTCACTGGGCTAGGTTTAAGGCTTTAGTCCTAGTTTACAAAGCGGTAAACAGCTCAGGACCAGGATTCTTAAGCAAATCCTCTAATCTTTTGCCAGCCTGTTTGATTGCTGTGCTCTTACGGATATTCTACTCCTTGTAGTAGCAAGATTTTGGAGGTCTGGTCCATTATCTCTCAGAAACAGCACCTTGGCTGTCCGTAACACCCATGTTTGAAGCTCCCCATCATTACAAGTTAGGCATATGCCACCATATTCAGTAGACTTTCGGCACCTGCTAAACACATCCCTTTGTCAACAGATATTCCCAGGAAATGCAATAGTCTCCTCTGTACATTGCTTGGAAATTAATTTAATACCGTACAATAAATCAATGCACAGAAAGCAATGCAAGAATAAAGCACTCCAGTTTACAAAAGCATCTGTATAGCCACTCTGCAGGGAAGGCAAAAAAAATCAGCTGGCTGGCTAGAAGCTCTCATCCCTGTAAAATTGCTCTAAGGAGAATTTAATTGCCCTAGCTCAGGGGTCGGCAACCTTTAACACTCAAAGAGCCATTTGGACCCGTTTCCCACACAAAAGAAAACACCGGGAGCCGCAAAACCCGTTTGACATCTAAAATGAAGATAACACTGCATATATTGTTTTTTTACCATTATGCTATGTATAAAAAAACTATAGTGCATTGCATTTATGAAATCAATGAACTGCTACAGAGAAAACAAATTTTTATTTCTGCATGCAACAAAAACATTTTGAACTCCAAAAAAAAGACACTGGGTTGAAGGTTACTTTCAAATAAAATGCTCAATGTCTATCTGAGTCCTCCTTGTATTTATGAAATAAAAAGCCGAACTTATCCACTAGCAGCAAACCAAACATGCCATCTGCCTTGTGTGCCCTCATCCTTTTATCACGTGGTGAAATATTGAACAAGCATCCCTCTCCCAGTGTAACAATGTTGCTGGATTTTTTATAAGAATCTTCTTAAAACAAAGAAGTAGATCTATATCTTCATTATGATTTAGCTGCAGCTCTTGTTCAGTCACTAAAAACTGTTATTTTTAATCTTACATTATAAACTAGTGGGACTCCTTTCATATATTTTGAATAGGGGAACAGCTTCCTGCAGAGTCAAAGTCAGTGCTAAAGGGCTGCATGCATTAAGCAGCAAACCCCATACGTTCGTCAGCAGTAAAAGCAAATGAATCTACCCACGTACCATTAAACATTCGGTTTTCTTCAGAAACTTTTCTTCGATTTATCCATGGTTGGCCTACGGGGGAGGTGGGGGGAGCTCAGTAAATCGGCGTGGGTCCACAGATCTGTCCGGCTGTGCCAGAGATCTAGGTATGTTTAGTGACTGATTAGCAGATACTAAACAGTCAAGTGCTGTGAATTGTGACAGGTCCCAAGCGCAGCTTTTATCATTCAGAGGAAGGCGATTACATTGGGACAAAGAGAATCCTTTCAGCAGTGTTTCATGTAACATGAGAGCCTGCAGGAAGCTTGTTTAGCAGAGGAATGTAGCGATTTACTTAACCAGCTAGCGCTGCGTTCCTGAGTGGAGCTTCCAGTAGATCAGCGGCTGTGCCGGCGCGTGTTTTGAGCGATGGAGCCGCAGCAGAGGGGTTCAAGAGCCACGTGCGGCTCCAGAGCCACAGGTTGCCGACCCCTGCCCTAGTGGAACATGCTGAGCAAGCTTCTTTTACAGGGGACTCTCCATTAACAGCTGCCTGGACAAAACCCTCCTTCCATTTCTAGATAGATATGCTTGATCTGGGCATCAGGACAAATGGACGATACAAAAAATGTTAGTGCCCTATACTCAAAAAATGGCTATTGTACACATACTTGGAAAATGTTACTTGAAATGTGGCATATTAATCTTATGTTAAGCAGTATATCCAATTACTTACTGAGAAAGGGGAGGCACCATTTTGTGACTTGCTGGCATGAAATGCACACACACATGGGCCTCATCACAAACACAAAGCCCATCACAAAGCACACATAAGCCCTTAACTACAAGAGCATGAAGCCCAGGGAGTCATTATTTGAGCCTGTTAATATCTATTCCTTCACTCTTTTTGTTATTGCTTGTAACAGACCTATTTTTTGACACTATAATGCAATAAGGAGAGAAGGGCCCTGTGCCCTTCCAGTGGTAGAGTACAAAGGACAAATTCATGGAACGCATAACCAAGGAGAACACTTGGATTGCTTCCCCTTCCTCTGCACTTGCATATAGAGAGGGGGACTGGCTGTTTCCCACCCCCAGATCCTTAATTGTTTCTGTGGAAATCAGAACTCCTACATTCCAGCCCAAGACAGTCCATTCTGGGGAATCTACAGTGTACCTAGGATGGATGAAGTTTTGGGAAGGGACCACCAACCCCGGGGCCCTCAGAGGGAGTAATGACCCTGGCAGCTTAATCCAGCACAGAGATGCCACTTCTCAATCCAGTTAAGTTAGGATAAGGTGCCTGCAGTCAACTTTCATCTCTTGCAAGGCTTGTGGTTTCTTCAAAATACAAGTTAAATGTGCCACTTCTGAAACATTTGTACATGGAGGGTGAGAGCATGGTTACTCATGTGTTAAACACCAGCTGGTGGGCAGAGGCCACACACACATACACGCATGTACATGGGCCTCATCACAAACACAAAGCATTCATAAGCCCTTATCTACAAGAGCATGAAGCCCAGCTTACTCAGATCACTGTGTTCACAGGAAAGGTAATCACCACTATCACAATTACTTGGGATATTTGTGTATTCATGGAAGCCAAGGTGAAGTTTACAGTTCAAACCATAATTCTGTGGTGCTGCTTGAGGTTACAGCCATTCAGTAAATGCAACCACAGAGTTTTGTAGTACACAAACCCTGAAAGAGCAAGCGCCCACATAGGATGCACCAAGTGAGCTGCATAGCTGAGCTCTGGCATGCACTTTAACTCTTCACACATGATCAGGCCTGAACAGGCAAGCAGCTGGGAAGAATGGATGTTTCCATGAGGCACATTCACCTCCTTATGATGCAGCATTCACATACCATTTTTCTTCATGTAAATACCTTTCTAGCCTCCCTCAGCTTGGCTGGGAATGATGGGAGTTGCTGTCTGACACATCAGAAAGGCAGCAGGCTGGGAGAGGCAGCTGCGCACCTAAAAAACGGCACACCTCCTTCATTCTCAAATTGCTCCAGAGACAAGAGGACCATGCTAGAAGTGGAATGAGAGGCAGCCAAGGCCAAAGGTCATTCATGCTTAACCCTGACAAATGTCATTATTGCAGCCCACATCCATCTCACTGCATGAGCTTCTGCAGATGGGTAAGAAAGAGATGAAAAGCCACCCGAGAAAACAAGACCTGTGACCAGGAATTCCACCTGCCTTGCAGAAGTGCCTTCAGTGCCAAGCATTGAGCAAACTTGTGCTTGCAGTGCTGCATTTGCAAGCCAATCCAGATTTAGCCTTTCATTCCTCCACAGCAGGCTCAGTGGAACATGCAATGTGTACAGTGGCCTCCCTCCCCATGCCCAGCTGGGAGCTCCGAGGACAGCAAGGCAAGCTCCAGAGAGGCTCCTGGTGTCAACCTGGCAACAGTACTGTGAAATCTGGAACAATATGGCTATTCAACAGGATTCCTTTGGCAGTCACAGCCAAGTTGCCTCATAAATCATTGGTGGAATTTTTCACTCTCTTTTAAAGCAACACTCCACACATCTTGTTTTTAAAAGTAATCACACAAGGGCCTCTTTGCCTAGGCATTGGCCACAACCATTTTGCCACAAACTGGTTCTTATGTTTATGGACATTCACCAGTTCTTGCTATTTAAAATGGCTATATATCACTTCCTGTTGATAAAATCCCAAAGCACTTTACAACAAAAAGTAAAGGTAAAGGTAAAGGTTTCCCCTTGACGTTACGTCCAGTCATGCCTGACTCTAGGGGGCGGTGCTCATCTCCGTTTCCTGGCCGAGGGAGCCAGCGTTTGTCCGCAGACAGTCTCCGTGGTCATGTGGCCAGCATGACTAGACACCGAAGTGCACGGAACGCTGTTACCGTCCCACCGAAGTGGTACCTTTTTATCTACTTGCATTTGCATGCTTTCGAACTGCAAGGCTGGCAGGAGCTGGGACGGAGCACGGGAGCTCACCCCGTGTGCAGATTCGAACTGGCGACCTTTCGATCCACCAGCCCAGCAGCACAGCGGTTTAAACCACTGCGCCACCTGCAGTCCAAGGATATAAAATATTACAATAGTAGAAATTATGAGGCAAGAAAATTTCCAATTAAAAAAAACACAAACAAGAAGTGACCCCCATGCCTCCCAACTTTCCTTAAAGCTTTGCTTCCAGAGCAGGAGGAGGAGCAGGCTCCAGAACAGTCAAGCTGCCAGCTGAAAGAGCAGCCACTGGCCGGAGAGAGACTTTGGGTGGCCAAAGCTCCCCTGGCAGAACAATGCAACGGGCTCAATAAGGGACCATTATCTCAAGGGGTGTATTTTCCTCAAGGATTTGTTTGTCAAGACAGTTGTGCTACAGCATTTCAAGGCTAGCAGATAAATCTAACCTTCTACTTGGCTTTTCTGGGGACTTTTTAAAGGAATCCAACAAGAAAGGTCAAAACCAAATTTGACTCTGGAATAGTGAGCATAAAAGGCAAGGCTTGTGGGTTCAGACAGCACCTCAGTGCCCCCATCCCAATGAGCCAAACCCGTACAAATAACAGGCATAAGGGCAACACATCAAAGGGTTTGCAGCTGTGGATTCCACACACAGCATAACCCAGAGTGCCACCTTCAAAGCTGCATGTGTGCGGGGGTCACCTACACTGCCCCTCTTCTGCCTGCCCGAGCCACACAGAAAATTTGGCCTGGGAGCATTAGATGGCTGCAGCACACAGCACGTCAGCCTCACGCCCACAACTCACAAAATTTCAGAGGTCTCCAGATGCAAAGAAAGTGTGCAAGGGCAGAAGCAGAGCTGCTTATGTAAGCTAGCTGTGCAAACTACCCTTGAGGTACCCAGAGTAAAGTCAAAGCCCTGCACTGTTGGGACAATTCTGGAATGCAAGTGTGTGTTTATAGTAAACAGGGCAGAAAGCAAGGGTTTGGGCTCCCTTGTGCAGGACAGCCTGAATAACAGAAGAGGAGAATGCAGACCACCAAAGATGGAAGAGGAGAGCCAACACTGCTGACATGGGGTGGTGGTTGTTGTTGTTTGAAAAAATATCTGGCAGCAAGAATATTTCAGTTTAGCCTATCAAAAAACAAACCTTGAGTTCATTCCAGTGAAACCGGGCAAGTTCTCTCACAAGCCTAAATGATGACAAAGCCCAAAGCAGTATAAAATATTATTTGGGGGGGACAGAAAATGAGCCACTCCACCCCTTTTGAATATTTTCTCCCTCCACACCCCAGCAATCAAACATTCATCTTCTTGCTAAACAATGCCCACCACTACAGAATGAAAAACCAAGAATCTTCCCTTACATCTTTGAGAAAGCAGATGTCCAGGGTGTTTAAAAATCTATTTTCCCTGCTATTCTTGCAGCTGACCCTCTCAGCAGTTAGAACCCAAATGCTACTTGAATAAATGTTAGCTTAATTTCAAGCCTGAGTCTGTCAGCTTCAGCTTATTGCTTTCAAACAAGAGTTCTCCAAAACTGTTAGTGGTTTTTGTTTTTAACACATGCAACCATTTTGCTGACTAGTACTGTTACAGTGTAACCTGGAGAGCACCCAGAGACCACTCAAACGCCCAATTAGTCAAAAGCAAAGTACTTTACTGAAGCCGGCATCTGCATGAGGCAACAATCCTGCCCAAATCATGCAGCCCCAATCAACATTACTATCAGTCTTTTATACCTTGTGTAGTTCATGTTAAGCTGAGATTTACTATCACCTTTTTTTGGTCTGGGAATCAACTGTTCTTTGTGTGCTGGGCCTCATTATCACCTTTTGGTCCCGGAATCAACATCTGTGGATACAGTTGTTTTTGTTGGCTGATTTACAGACCCAGAGACTGCCAGGGACCTTCATTATCTGCCTCCTAGTCATGTCTTTGTGGTGTTTTCCTGGGAGAATGCTGATAAGCCATATGCTAGGCCTAGGCGGTATCCTAGCCATCCTGTGGCAATCAAGAGGCTATTCAGATCAAAGGCCCCTCAGAACAAGGGCCGCTTAGGCATTTATTTAACCTTGGGGTACGTCCATCCCAGTGCCTGGAACAGAACTGAATTGTGAAGGTATGCAAGCATATATACAGAAGCAAAGAGCCAAAAAAATTATTATGCCTACTGATATTAGCTATATTATAACTACCACTAGAGCCAATACGTTTGTATCACACTGTCACAGTACCTAAGTTTCTGTTTAAACCTTGACTTGTATATAGTATTACTAGGGGCACTGTAGGGCCACATGGCCATTAACATGCATTTGGTTTAGACTTGGGGTTTCCAGAAGGAAGCCAGTTTTTGGGAAGCAGCACAGGGATCCTCACAAGGAGCACAGAATGTGAAGCAGGCTGACCAGAAAGCACTGCTCGAGCCTCCCTAACAGAGGCCCTGCTCACACAAGCCATCACTCTCATTTTCTGCAATGATCCTGTTTGGTCTGGTTACCAACCTTCCATCCTCGAAAATATACTCCAAGCCATTATTAGGGTGAACTGTAACTAGGCTAAAGAGGGGCATTTCTCCAACCTGGTGCCCTCTGGCAGAGCTGGACTGCAACTGGTCAATGGCCATGCTGGCTGGGAATGATGGGAACTGCAGTCCAATGCTGGCAGGGGGCACCAGGCTGCAGGAGGCTGCTGCAAAGTCTGGCTCTGGAGGCAGAAGTGTGTAAGTGCCACAAAGAACCCTCGAAAGGGAGCACAGCTTTTTCCTGGCATGACTCAAGCCCCGCAATGCTACCCCGCACTTTGTGTAGAAGAATATGTGCACAAACCCCTGGCCATGTGCCTTTTGCCTCCCTATTTTATATATATAGCCAGCTAGCGATATATCAGCCTGGATGCTGCAATTATACCCCTTCACATTCCAAATGCCACATTGAAGGGAAACTGTTTTAGAAGCGGAGGCACCCAGCAATGAAGCACACAGGCCATAGTTGTTTTTTCAGGGTAGTGAGGAGACTTCGGATCCATTTCAACATATTGTGGGGAGACATGAAGGGGGGCAGAAATCAAGCCATCCTGCTAAGCACAGGAAGTCAGAAATGGTCCCTCAGGCAAGAAATTTCAACATCCGATGTAAAATTTAACTTGGATGTACACGAACACAAATTTGGAGAGGCTATTCTGCCTGAAGCAGAGGCAAAGACCCCTGCTCCTGCTGTTCAAAGGCCTGTTGGAGCATTTAGCTCACAAACTAGAACATAAAGAGAAAAAGAAAAACAGAGATCGTTCAGTTCTTTACCTCTGTGCCCTTTAGTGCACTTTTTCTGAAGTAACTTTTCATCTGGAACTATAGCCCTTCCTGATATGAAAATCCACACTTTATTAATTTCTACCCAGGGTGACCACAGCATTGTAGAAATGTTCTCCATATTAAATTCACAGAAGCTTTCCAGGAATGCCTTTTATAAATGACTTTGCCCCTGTCCTTTCTCAGACAGACAGCCTCATTTTTCTAAGTACAATACCAATGAGCAATGTGAGGCAAGTGGGAAAGGGGCACGCAGGCCACCCCCACTAGAAAGCAATGCAGCATTGCTGTCCGTGCCCATGAACTCAGGTGACTTGCTCTCATCACAGGGCCTAAAAGCTAGCACAGGCCCGCCTGAGTTAATGCCTCCCTGGGTGTTGAGATGGTGGCCTGGAACACCAGCTGTTCTCAGGGGTTTCACACAAGATTTGGAGGAAGTACTGCAACCGAAATCAGCGAGGCTTCTGGCCAGAACAGCACCCACCCCAGAATTTGCAGGCAGAACAAGCTGACAGCTCCGGACCAAAGAAATGAAAGCTGCCACAAGGGCTAGAGCAAACAGGCAACCTTCCAGGATTAGTTGCCTCTGCGGTACAGCTTTCTGCCACAGTGGCAGGGCTAAACAAATATTTCCTCCATTTTGCCTGAACAGAAGAGAGCCCCCTTTCTCCAAGGTGGCAGTCCTGTTCCAGGGCATGCTGTCCAAGCAAAGCACTTTAGGGCAAAAGGCAACTTGCAGGGCCCACCTCCCAGATGTTTTAGACTCCTGACTTCTGGTTATGTGAGCTGGGGCTGACAGGATTTGAGGTCCAAAACATCTGGAACCCAGAGTGTTGAGGGAGGTTGTGTGAGAGGGTGGAAGGACATGCTGCTCCCTGAAAAAGCTGAAGAGAGCTTAATGGAAAGTGAACTGTGGAGAATTAATGGAGTAGCTGGTCTCAGCACCTGGCAGTACCAGGGCCACAGACAAGGAGAAACACAGACACAATACATTCCCTTGAGGTATCTTCCAAAAGAGTAAAACCTTCCTCATGGACAGCAGTGGGTGTTCTGCCCCTGAGCAGCCACCTTGCCAGGGACATGCTGGAGGGATTTCTGCACTGAGCAGAGGATTGAACTCTGAGGCTTAAATAGACTCCCTTCCCATGCTGTGAATCTCAGAAGAGAAGTGGGGAGACTGCAAATGGGCCTTTCCACTTCCACATGGCCCTACAGAAAGGATTTTCCTCCCTGGGAGGGCAGTACAGTCTTATTCTGTACTGCAGTCCCAGTCGGCCGCAGCTCAAAAAGTAGAGAGAGGTGCCACTTTAGTATGGAGGGGATGGAAAGAAACCTCAAGTCTTCTTTCTGGCATCAGACTGAGTTTTGGAAGTACTTGGAGCTGTGACCAGGGGGAGGAAGTGCCCCCTCCCCAGCTCAGAGCTGAGAAGGAGGGAAGGACACTGGGCTCATCCTGCCACTGGCTCAGCATGAGGACTTGCGTGGGTGGATTCAGGAGACCCCACAAGATTCTGAAGGAGCCTGATTAGCTTAACTGACACTATTTGCTTTTGTAAACAGCCGCTTGCATAGGAGCTTAGTTAGCCTAACAAAGGCCATTTGCTTTCTGTATAACTGCTTGCTTTTGAGACGAAAAGGGGAAGGCAAAAGAATGGTGATAAAGAGAGACAAGGAAGTAGTGAGTGAAGAAGACCCCTCCGCAAGGTCTGGCATGCAGTGATCACGCTCCCCCTGTGAGGGGATTGGACGTAGATAAGCACCGGCATGAGGCCAGGCATGCAGCGGGCATGCAGACCCCGCGAGCGGATTGGGTGAAGGGTCGGGCAGACCCCGCGAGGGGATTGGGTGAGGGAACAATGGGGCGAGATTAAGTGGAAAAAGAGAGGAAAAGGGATAAGAAGGATGAGTGGGAGGGATGTGGGTGTGTCGCTGCCTGCCTGTGGACACCCGGTGGCTTTGCTCAGCTGAATAGAGAAACTGAACGGATCTCCGCCTGACTGAACCTCATTGGCACTTGGTTTGGTGGGTCTGTGGTCACCTGGCTAGCAGGGACAGCAACATTTTCTGGCACCCAACGTGGGGCACGAGGGCCGTGTTGCCCTGCCAGAGAAGAGCCCCCCTTTCAGGGACTCGGCCTTTGGACGAACTCTGGCTGGAAACCGCAGACGCCCCTTCGAGGCCTCAAGCGTGCTCCACCACTCCTTTGGTTGGGAGGCCTCGGCCAGGCCGGCTGCAGCAGACTCCAGTCAGTTCGAGCCCAATGCCTTTGGCGATTCAGAGGGACTTCTGGTTACGGTGCAGTCTTCTGGATACTCTGGCGTGAGTATATCTGGCTCTGGGAAGCCTGGTTTTGGAAATCTGGTGCTGGGAAAGATAAAAAGGGTGGGGGGTTGTGTGTATGTCTCGTGGTATACAAGAAAAGTCCACACGGACGAGTGAGTGCAGAGGACTTAGTACGCGGTTTCCCGTGAGGGGAACGGCCGGAACGGTTTCGAGCGAAAGGTGTGTGCGTGCGTTGAACACGAGAATACTGTCTGTATCTGGGGAATATCAGGTTCGGGTTCGGGACAGCCGTTCGAACAGGGGGCGACAGGCCGGCCCTGACTCTATACCCACCGAGAGAGGTTTGTTTAAGCGGATAAGAGGCAAGAAACCCGTTAGGCTGTCCCTGGAATGGGTAACCAGAACAGTTTGTTGGGAAAAAATCCCCCATGCACCCCCCCCCATGTGCTCTGGAAGTTTCAAGCCAACTTTTGTGCTCTCCCTTTCTTCATGTCCTTTCCTTGTTAGAAACCAGGAACACTGTTTTAATGTCTTGCAAGTTTTCCAGCCTCTTCCATCTGCCTTACAGCCCTCCTAGGTAGGAAAAAAATTTCCTTCTTGTTAAGATTAAATAATTGCATTTGAAATTCCAGGAGGGGAGGCAGATGGGCAGATGAAAGATGGGGAAAAAATATATGTATATACTGTTGAAAATTCTCACAGTAGGAATCCTGCAAGGATTCCCAGAGAGAGAGGAAAGGATTTTTCTTTTATATTTTGGGGACATTTGCTGGTAAAGTCTTGGAAATTTGAATGGTTGTGTTTAGCAATTAGCCCGAGCAGTAGCAGGCTGGAGTTCAACAGGGGAGAGTGTAAAATCAGGGGAAGACAGATTGCAGTTGACCATGAATAAATATATTTTTGCCCAAATTGGCTAGTTTTTCTCCTCCTGTTGAACTTGCAACTGTTTGGAAAGTGGAGTTAGAGTGGAAGGCAAAAAGATTTTTTTCTGAATTTTGTGTGTGTGCCATGTGAGAATGAGAGTATGCATTTGACAGGAATTCCTTGATTCAAGGGGTGCTTGGTGTGAGTCAGAATTTTAAGAGTTTTAGTAAATGGTGATTGGGTACTTTTTCTAAAAAAAAATATGGAAGAAATGTGTAACTTTTGGGGTAAAGAAAAGAAAAAAACAAATGAACAAGAGAGGGATGGTCTACCTTGCTAAGAGCACTCCATTATTTAACTGCAGCCTCTTCTCTGGGTTTGGCCTGGCCCACTGGAGTCAGGGAAATCTGTGCTGGAAACTCTGGAAGAAAGGGGAATGCTCTGGCAAGAAGGTACCACCACTTTGTGAGTACTGCAGGAGCAGCACACACAAAGCCTCTGACCACGTGCAGAGTTCAAAGCACTTTGGGAGGTTGGAGCAGCTCTGCTTTCAGCCACAGGTTGGAGGGGGGCTTGCACTAGTTCTCAAAAGAAGTCTTGGAATATCTAGAAAACTCAAAAGAAATCTTGGTGTCTAAAATATATATATATATATAACAGGTTCTGTATTGGGACTACAGGTGGCGCAGTGGTTTAAACTGCTGTGCTGCTGGGCTGGTTGATCGAAAGGTCGCTGGTTCGAATCTGCACACGGGGTGAGCTCCCGTGCACCGTCCCAGCTCCTGCCAACCTTGCAGTTCGAAAGCATGCAGATGCAAGTAGATGAAAAGGTACCACTTCGGTGGGCAGGTAACAGCGTTCCGTGCACTTCGGTGTTTAGTCATGCGGCCACATGAGCACGGAGACCATCTGCGGACAAACGCCGGCTCCCTCGGCCAGGAAACGGAGATGAGCACCACCCCGAGAGTCAGGCATGACTGGGCTTAACGTCAAGGGGAAACCTTTACCTTTAAGAGGTTCTGTAACTGAGGCAAGGCAATTGAGGTTTTTTGAGTGTTCAAAGCTTGTATTGCCTCAGGAAAAATTCTGCCTGGGAAGGCTTGGGTTAAAACAAAGACCCTTAAGCATCCACAATGAGGAGGAGCTAGGGCAGGGGTTGGCAACCCGCAGCTCCGGAGCCGCACGTGGCTCTTGAACCCCTCTGCTGCGGCTCCATCGCTCAAAACACGCGCCAGCACAGCCGCTGATCTACTGGAAGCTCCACTCAGGCACGCAGCGCTAGCTGGTTAAGTAAATCACTACATTCCTCTGCTAAACAAGCTTTCTGCAGGCTCTCATGTTACAGGAAACGCTGCTGAAAAGATTCTTTTTGTCCAAATGTAATCTCCTTCATCTGAATGTTACAAGCTGTGCAGCCAGTCAGTCAAACAGGCATGGCTGCTTTGACCTTGCCGGGCAGCCAGCATGGCCACTCTGGGCTCGGAGAAAGAGCGATGCCGGCCAGCTAGCCGTTCTTGTGCGGTTTGCATCTTCTTCTTGGTGACCTAATCAACTCTAGCAGATGTGCACCAGTCTGTGACTTCAGTGGCAATTAAAAGGTTGTTCATATGCTGCAGAAAGAACAGCATTGAAGTCTCGGGTCCATCTAGGCAAGTCCCTAGCCAGTGTTTGAGAGAAAGGTGGGTGAATTCCCTCCTCCCCTGAGCAAGGGTGGTTAGACACAGCTGGCTTTTCCTTCCAGGGCTGTAGAGAAAAGGAGTCTTTTTATTTATTTATTAACAAATTTATATGCCGCCCCTTGCCACAAGCCTCTTTTTCTTTTCTGGGGTGCCAGTGTGGCTGTTTGGATCACTCAGGTGAAATACCGTATTTTTCGCTCTATAAGACGCACCTGACCATAAGACGCACCTAGTTTTTAGAGGAGGAAAACAAGAAAAAAATATTCTGAATCAAATGGTTTACTGAACTATTTAATAAACTATGGGATGTGTTGGGATGTCTTAATCCCAGTTGCTTTACTCTCATGTGCCTCTAGCATACTGTGTGCATGACCCCCCCATCCCCCACAGACTGTGCATGTAACTGTTAGGGGATGAAAACATCTTGTATAGAATCCACCTCTGCAGTCCCTTCAATGCCACATGTATTTCCTGTAGGTCTGAATAAACTGTAAATATTCTTTTGATTGCACACCCCCAGCATACCTGCTCTCTCTGGTTTTTCTTGCCTCTCTCTTAGACAGAGAAGGTGAGCAATGAGGAGAGACCTAAATTCAATCCTCCAACTTTGCTCTCTCTCTCTTTTTTTTTCATATTTAAAAGTGATGCTTAAGAAACTTGGGCTGCATCTACGCATCCTTTTGAGTCGAGAGGAATGCTCACTCAGTGGTCTCTTGTGTGTCATTTCTTCCTCTGGACCAAGGGCATGAAAATCTAACATTTGCACAGTTGCAGAGATCACTATAATAATTGTGTTTCTTGTATCCTCAACTGGGAAGGGAACTTGATATCCACATTGTTTTTGTTAAGCATTTAGAAGTCCCAGTTAATTATCCATGAGGTATTAAAAGGCCCAACCCTTGAAAGACAAAGCTGAATTGTGGGGAACTTTCCTTCCATCCCCAAAAGGTATTTCAAGCTCACTACACTTCTGCTGTTGAATCTTTTTTTTTTTTTTCCCAGAACAAAGAAGTGATGGGTGTTTTCGTGGGGATTAACCCTTTTTTTTTCAGAGAGGAGGAAAATGTCCCACTTTCCACTTTTTCACACCATGCATAATTTTGAACATCTTTGCCATGCTTCCCATTACTCATCATTTTCCTAAGAGAAGCAATCCTGGTTGTTGTAACAAAGTCTGATAGGGGAGCTGCTCCAATCCCTTGATTGTTTTAGTTGCCCTTCTTTGCACTTTTTCCAACAATGTCATTTTTCAGGTGTGGTGGCCAGCACTGTACACAATACTTTAAGTATGGTCATATTAAAGATTTGTGTAAGAGGAATATGATCTTGGGAATTTGATTTTCAATTCCTTTCCTAATTATGGCATTTCCTCCTAACATTTGACATTTTCATCAAGCTGTCCCCCACATTCTCAAGACCCTTTCTTGGTCTGTCAGCACTAGTTCAGATTCCATCAGCTTATACTTGAAGATGAGATTCTTTCCCCCCAGCATGCTAACTTTACACTTGCTCACACTGAAAGCATTTGCCATTCTGATGCCCTTTTTCCCAGCTCAGAGAGATCCCACTGGAATTCCTCACAATCCCTTTTAAATGTTTTATTTTAGTATCATCAGCAAACTTGGCTACTTTATTGCTCACTTCTAATTCCAGATCATTTATGAACAGGTTGAAAAGCACTGATCCTAATGCAGAATCTTGTGAGAATACCATGCATTCTCAATGTTGGCTTTCAATTCTGTAATCAGTTACTGATCCATAGGACAACATGTGTGTGCACACACAGCCCTTATTCCATCACTGCCAGGTTTTCTCAAGAGTCTGTTGATGGATTTTATCAAAAGGCTTTTGGAAGAAACAATGTCTATTTGACTGCTCAGTCCATGTGTAGTAGTGACACTCTCAAAGAATTCTACTGGATTAGCAAGACAGGCTTACCCCTGCAGAAGCCATGTTGCTTCTTTTAAAGCAGGGCTAGTTCTTCTATATGTTAACTGAATCTATCCTGAATAACACTTTCAACCAATTTACGCAGAACCAACAGAAAGCAAAGCAGCATATAATTTTCCAGATCCCTTTTTAAAAATTGTCCTAGAGTGCTGGTACATGGCTAGAGAGTGATCTTAGGGACATGATGTACATATTGTATAAGAAAGTCATCAATTGATTCTGAGGCAGAAGAGCAAAGCTGAATAGATGAGTTGGCAATTTATAGGTTATTTACTGAAGATGCTCAGGGCAAAGAGAGAGAACCAGCCCTCTTTGGAAAAGGAGGGAGACATTTCAGAGTGGTGGGGAGGAGATGGAAGGGGTGTCCTTGGCACCAACAGGATATGACAGGCTAAACAAGTGGACCAATTCAGAAGTGTCCAGCATTCCTGCTGTCTAGCCCTCAAGCAGCAGGGGCCACCTTCAGGGCTGAAGTCTTTCTGAAAGGAATGGAAGGAGGGGAAGCTTAAGTTTGGATCCAGCTCTTTACATTGTCAATTGCTTCTCTCACATCTCAAAGTGAACGCTGCTTCAATGTATACTGTTTCTTAACCTGTTAAACTTTAATAAAAGGATTGTGCATCTGTGTGTGCCACGGCAGTGGCGTGGGGGGGGGCGGATCGGTGCGGGATGACAGTGCGGGCGGCAGAGGCTTTAGAAGGATCGTGCTTCTAAAGCGTCATCTGTGCCTGCCGCGGAAGTGGCGTGGGGGGGGGGGCGGATCGGCATGGGATGGCAGTGCTCGAGCAGTGGTGGCGCAGAGCGACGGTGCGCGGTGGCGGCGGCATGGGGCGGCACAGTGGTGCGCGGCAGCAGCGTGGGGCGGCCGCGCGCGGTGGTGCGCGGCGGCGGTGGCACGGGACGGCGCCGTGCGTGGCGGCGCAGAGCAATGGCGCGGGGCGGTGGGGCGATGGCGGCACGGAGCTTCCCGGTGGGGGTGATCAGTTCCCGGAGTGCGAGGTGGAGCAGGGCACGCCGAGCACATGCCAGCCTGGTGGTGCCGGCGGGCGGGCAACGTCCTGGGTGTCAGGCACATTCGCTCTATAAGACGCACAGACATTTCCCCTTACTTCTGAGGGGGGAAAAAGTGCATCTTATAGAGCGAAAAATACGGTAGGTTGCAGAGTTGCTCTGGTGTCTGGAAAGGTGCAGCTCAAAAAACAGTTAATTAAGAGGAAAAAAGGCTTTTACATTTCTTCACAGAAGCTGGTTGTAGGCAGTGGCAGAGAGATCCACATGAGTTTGGGGAGAAACCTCAAGATGTAAAGTCTATGTCCTTTTTGTGTCTCTTTAGCACAGTCTCCAGAAGAAATGTTTGGGTTGCTGAACTCAATCCAGCCAATGCCAAAATGCACACAAAGAAACCCTTTGCTGAACTTGTGTTGCACAAACCTGTTGCTTGCCTAGGCTAAAGAGAAAGGTGCTTCCTGCTGGACAATGAGAACAGTTTCACACAATTTCTTGTTACAGAGATGATACATAGATACAAAATGCACCAACCCATTGTGAGCACAAACAAACCTGAACTAGCACACATTTCATCTAACAATCAATGTTTGCGCACTTAGATGCACATATGAGTGTTTATGTTCATGGAAAGAAGTTTTTTGGGTTTTTTTGGAAGAGAACTTGCCAATTTAGCTGCCCACATCCCTGGGCTGGCAACTGGGCTCAGTCCCCAACAAACATTAGGCTACTGGAAGGGAATTTTTCTTTTAGCACCAGTTTTTAATGTTAGTTTTAAATAATGTAATTCGTTGCTGTTTTATTTATTGTTGTGAGCCGCCCCGAGGCTTGGTCGCAAGGGGGCGGCATACAAATTTGTAAATAAATAAATAACAACAGTAACAACAATCATTATCACCATCATTATCATCATTAGCTTTAAGGTTGGTATAGAGCACACCCTACAGGTACCGTATTTTTTGCTCTATAAGACTCACTTCCCCACCCCTCAAAAGTAAGGGGAAATGTCTGTGTGTCTTATAGAGTGAATATGTGTGTGCAGTAAGTCTGTCAGATGTGCAGCCCATGGGGAAGTGATGGGGAATGTGCCTGTGATGATGTGCCCATTGGATTCAGAATGTTTTTTTCTTGTTTTCCTCCTCTAAAAACTAGGTGCGTCTTATAGAGCAAAAAATATGGTAATCTTTTCATTGTGAATTTTTGTTTGTTTGTTTGTTTTTGGGCCTGATCAAAAATATTTGGCACATTGCAAAAAGGAAAAAGGAAACAAAACCTTTCTGTTGAACTCAAAGGGAAAAGTAGCCTCATGGATTTGAAAAGAGACCCTTCCCACTGCATGCGCGTGCACGCACACATACGCAGCCCCAGAGTTCCCTCCATTCCCTCCCAATCCTACAGCTGTAGCATAGTAGTAACAAGATGGTATACTCAGAATTCAGAACACGTTTATCCATGTTGCATCGGAAAATGAAGGCTATTGGAGAGGGAAAACTCTTGATGGCTGACACAAACAATTGACACATGCTCACAACATTGCTTTTAGAAGGTTTCCCTTCCTTAAAAGAACTTCCCCTAGCTCAGGGGTCGGCAACCTTTAACACTCAAAGAGCCATTTGGACCCGTTTCCCACACAAAAGAAAACACCGGGAGCCACAAAACCCGTTTGACATCTAAAATGAAGATAACACTGCATATATCGTTTTTTATTATTTATTTATTATTTATTTATTTAGGAAGCTTCTATGCCGCCCCATTCACCGAAGCCTCGGGGCGGCTCACAACAATAAATAACAACATAAAAACAATATAATTGGTGACATCCTGGCCAAAGATGTAAAATCAATAAATAAAATCAACAATTAAAATGACGTTTAAATAAAAAGGTCTTGGCCTGGCGCTGAAAAACAAATAATGACGGCGCCAGGCGGACCTCTCTGGGGAGCGCATTCCATAAATGGGGCACCACTGCAGAGAAGGCCCTCCTCCGGGTGTTTACCCTCCTTATTTCAAGGGCAGCCCCATGTAGAGCACATTACAGAAGTCTAGTTGGAAAGTCACCAACGCGTGTGTCGCTGTCGCCAGGCAGTCGTTCTCCAGGTAGGGACACAGCTGATGGATCAGCTGAAGCTGAAAGAAAGTGCTCCTCGCCACCGCTGTCACCTGAGCTTCCAGTGAAAGCTCTGGGTCGAGGAGCACTCCCAAGCTGAGGACCCTGTCCCTAAGAGGGAGTGCAACCCCATTCAGGACTAGGTCAAGGTCCCCTTCCCTGAAGCCCGATCTGCCTACCAACAGGACCTCCGTCTTGTCTGGATTGAGCCTCAGTTTATTGGCCTTCATCCGGCCTATTACCTCGGCCAGTACAGCCACTGCCTCACCTGGATCGGTTGTAAAAGAGAGGTAGAACTGTGTATCATCAGCGTACTGATGATTCCGCAGCCCACACCTCCGGATGACCTCTCCCAGTGGTTTCATGTAGATGTTAAATAGCAAGGGAGACAAAATGGAACCCTGCGGGACTCCATGGCATAACTGCCAGGGCGCAGAGCCATAGTCCCCCAGCACCACCGTCTGAGATAGGAGCGGAACCACTGCCAAGCGGTGCCTCCAACTCCCAATCCCGCTAGCCTATCCAGAAGGATACCATGGTCGATGGTATTGAAAGCCGCTGAGAGGTCCAGGAGAACCAACAGGGACGCACTCCCCGTCTCTCTCCCTGCACAGGTCATCGTACAGGGCGACCAAGGCAGATTCAGTACCGTACCCGGGTCTGAAGCCGGACTGGAACGGGTCCAGATAGTCAGTTTCATCCAAGAGTGCTTGGAGTTGTCCCGCCACCACCCGCTCCAACACCTTGCCCAAAAACGGGATGTTGGCCATCTCTGGATCCAGGGACGCCTTCTTCAGGACAGGTCGGACTACCGCCTCCTTTAAAGGGGCAGGTACCTGGCCATCCCTCAGAGAGATGTTAACCACTTCCAAGATCCAGGTCCCTGTCCCGTGCTTGGCGTTGTTAATTAGCCAAGATGGGCAAGGGTCCAATAGGCAAGTGGTGGGACGTACTCATCCAAGCACCTTGTCCACATCATCAGGCCGCAGTAACTGAAACTCATCCATCAATTTTGGACCAGACGGCGACATTGGTAACTCCCCAGAATCCTCTGAATCACTAGTGGAGTCCAGCTCGTGACGAATCTGAGCGGTTTTCTCCCTGAAATGCTTGGCAAAGTCGTCACAGCGGGCCTTCAAGGGCGGTACTGGGTCTTTCTTAGGGCCAGATAACCCATCGTGGTTATCAGGGACGTTAAGCTCTTTCTTGTATAGTTCTTCTGTGTAATCTTGCCACCTCTTCTTAATCTCTTCTGCCTCTGTTAGGTCCCTGCCATTTTGGTCCTTTATCATGCCCATCTTTGCATGAAACGTTCCCTTCATATCTCCAATTTTCTTTAAGAGATCTCTGGTCCTCCCTATTCTATTGTTTTCTTCTATTTCTTTGCACTGTTCATTTAAGAAGGCATTCTTATCTCTTCTAGCTGTTCTCTGGAATTCTGCATTCAATTGGGTGTATCTTTCTCTTTCTCCCTTGCCTTTTGCTTCCCTTCTTTCCTCAGCTATTTGTAAAGCTTCCTCAGTCAGCCATTTTGCTTTCTTGCATTTCTTTTTCTTTGGTATGGTTTTAGTTGCTACCTCTTGTACAATATTGCAAACCTCCGTCCATAGTTCTTCAGGCACTCTGTCTATCAGATCTAATTCCTTAAATCTATTTGTCACCTCCACTGTATATTCATCAGGAATATGATTTAGGTCATACCTGAGTGGCCTAGTGCTTTTCCCTACTTTCTTCAATTTAAGCCTAAATTTTGCCACCAGAAGCTCATGATCGGAGCCACAGTCAGCTCCTGGTCTAGTTTTTACTGACTGGATAGAGCTTCTCCATCTTTGGCTGCAGAGCACATAGTCAGTCTGATTTCTGTGTTGACCGTCAGGTGATGTCCATGTGTAGAGTTGTCTCTTGGGTTGTTGGAAAAGCGTGTTTGCTATGACCATTGTATTCCCTTGACAAAATTCTACCAGCCTGTGCCCTGCTTCATTTTGTACTCCAAGGCCAAACTTGCCTGTTATTCCGGTTATCTTTTGGCTTCCTACTTTAGCATTCCAATCCCCCATGATGATAAGGACATCATTTTTTGGTGTTAATTCTAGAAGGTGTTGTAGGCCTTCATAGAACTGGTCAACTTCAGCCTCTTCAGCACCAGTGGTTGGGGCATAGATTTGGACTACTGTGCTGTTGAATGGTTTGCCTTGGATTCGAACTGAGAGCATTCTGTCATTTTGGAGATTGTATCCCAGTACTGCTTTCCCTACTCTTTTCTTGACTATGAAGGCTACTCCATTTTTTCTGAGGGATTCTTGCCCGCAGTAGTATACCTGATGGTCATCTGAATTAAATTCACCCATTCCTGTCCATTTTAGCTCCCTGATTCCTAAGATGTCGATGTTCAGTCTTGTCATCTCTTGTTTGACCGCATCCAGTTTGCCTTGATTCATGGATCTTACGTTCCAGGTTCCTATGGAGTATAGATCTTTGCAGCATTGGACTCTCCTTTCACCACCAGATACATCGGCAACTGAGTGTCCTTCATTCCCAGTCGCCCAGTCACTTCATTCTTTCTGGTGCTAGTAGTACTAGCCCTCTGCTCTTCCCCAGTAGCACATTGGACACCTTCCAACCTGAGGGGCTCATCTTCCGGTGTCATATCTCTTTGCCTTTTGGTACTGTCCGTGGGGTTTTCATGGCAAGGGTACTGGAGTGGGTTGCCATTTCCTTCTCCAGTGGATCACGTTTTGTCAGAGCTCTCTGCTATGACCTGTCCGTCTTGGGTGACCCTGCACGGCAGAGCTCATGGCTTCATTGAGCTACTCAAGCCCCTTCGCCACGACAAGGCAGTGATCCATGAAGGAGTGTCGAAACTTAAGGAGCTGCAAACTCTGATCCTGGCTTCCCCAGTCACTGAAGTCATTGGATGAGGCTGGCAACTCCTCATTGGCCTGAGGTCCCTCCATGTGGGAGCAGAGCTTTTGGGGTGCTGCCTCCCTCCACGGCATTTCACGCTAGATGATGCCAGTTCTTGAACAGTCTTTTCCTCGGCCACTGCCATCTGCCATTTTCTGGCTTTGGTTCCGCATTTTAAAGGCCAGGCAAATCTCCTGGAAGTTTGCTTTCTTGTAATAGGCATCTCAGGGACAGCACATGCCTAGATGGGGCATGCTGGAAGTTGTAGGATTTTTCCCCTCTAAAAGGGCATAGGATTGTGCCTTTAAGGTGCAGTTTGTGGGTATTTTGGACTCCACCTCTTTTGTCCCACATGCCAGTGGAGTGTGCCTCTTCCCCCCAGATTGTCTCAGAAATGAAATTAAGCCTTCAGACTGAAAGCAGTCCAATTCCTCTGCTTAGGTTTAATTAGAAAATTGTTTTCTTTTGCCCCAGTCTGTCTTCTCTGCTTCTACCTCTGACAAACTCATTGAAATAGGATGCTCAGAGCTGCTTTTCCTCAGCTCCTGTAGCCAGAGCTGGGCACAGTGCCTTTCAGACACTGTTCTGTTTCTGACTGAGCCCTGTGCTTTTTCACCCCAGGAATTCATTGCCATCAGCCAACTGGGGCTCTACCCAGGGCAGGATCCTTTGCTTTTCTCCCTGAAATGCTTGGCAAAGTTGTCAGAGTGGGCCTTCGAGGGTGGTACCGGATCTTTCTTAGGGCCAGGGTGAACCAGCCCTTGTACCACCCGAAAAAGCTCCGCCGGACGGCATTGTGAGGAGGCAATGGAAGCGGAGAAGAATTTCTTTTTCACCGCCCTCACCGCCACAGCATAGGTCCGATGATGGGCTCTTAAGTGTGTTCGGTCAGATTCATCCTGTGATTTCCTCCACCTGTGCTCTAGATGTCTCCCACCCTGCTTCATTGCCCATAGTTCAGGTGTATACCAAGGGGATGAATGGGCTCTGCTGGGAGGAAGAGGACGCTTAGGAGCGATCGTGTCGATAGCCCTGGTCATTTCCCCATTCCACAGTTCAACCAGAGCATCAACAGGAGCACCAGCCTTGTCAACCGGAAAATCCCCCAGAGCATTCAGGAATCCATCCAGATCCATCCGGCTCCGAGGGTGGACAGAATCCCCAATCTGTCTTGGTCACCCAACACCAAGTAGAGGCACTCTAGCCCTGGCCTTGAAGGGACTGGAAGCCCCATGAGGGAGATGAAGACTCGGCAAATGAAGGCGACCCCCCCCTCCCCTCCAGGCGTGGATGGTGCTGAACTAGATACCCGGGCAGGCACATTTGAGAGAGGGCGACATCCCCCCCCCTCCCACCCAGGTCTCTGTGATGCAAGCCAGGTCGGCCCCCTCATCCACAATTAAGTTGTGGATGAGGGATGTTTTGTTGTGGACCGACCTGGCATTAAGCAATAGCACCGTCAGGCCCGAGGGGCAGTTGATAAGCCTACCTGGAACCTTCCGGTTGGGGTAATAACCAGAAGGAGGAACAGGTGTCAACCATCTGTCCCTCCTTCTATGCCAACACGTTAAACCCCCAACGCCAAAACGACCATTGCCGAAGACCACCCCAATGGTGGCGCCCACACGCTCCCCAGGCAACCTTGTAGCAGTGGCCAGGAGTGAATCCATTAAAAACTTAAGCTAAAATAGAAATTAAAAACAATAAAACCAATAAAACCCGACCGACCACCCAAATACCCACACTCCATCGCCCAAAGTCTCTGGCCAGCCCAGCCCCGGCACGGCCCCGAACAGACCCAAACGGCGATGCCGCCAGCCCCAGCTGCGTCCGGCGAGTTAAGTCGGCGGCTCGTCCCCGCGCCCCACCCCCAATCCAGCGCAGCTGCCACCCACGCCGGGGGGGGGGGGGCAAGGGCGGCTGTGGGGAAAAAAGAAAAACTGAACGAATCTCTGCCTGACTGAACCTCATTGGCACTTGGTTTAGTGGGTCTGTAAGTCACCTGGCTAGCAGGGACACCAACAATTCCCTCTCCTACTCCCACTGCAGAGAGGAAAGGAGGCCCACTGCCCTCTGGCCAACATGCTCTTCTCCACTGCACGGCATTGGTAATGATATGTATTAGTCTGTGCTCGGTTGAGAACATTCTAATGTGCTCTGGATGTTCCACAAACAGCCATGGTGCAGATGTAACACCAAATAAAGTCAGCAGTGAAGCCACCATAGATTTTCCCCCAAAGACGAATGCAGGCATGCATGGTATTATCTAGGCTCAGCCATACACCTGGCTTTCTAGAAAGCAGAAAGGGGCTCACCAACATGAGGCTGCCATCCAAGCACTGGCAAACACTGATGCTGATGATGGGCAACATTGAATGCAACTGCTATTAATAGCAATTGAAATAATGAATCGATATAATAAAGCACACACCCCTGATCTTCAATTGAGTTGCTTTCTAGAAGAAGCGTGGCATAGAAGATTGCCTCATTTTAACGCTCCCCCTCCTTTTTTTTAATGATTCTCATGGTTTCAAAGCTTAGGCGTGAGATAGGCATCTTAGAAATAAGTAACAGTGTGATCGGGTCCCCTTGGTTTGTCCGCCACATGCACACCTGCAAAGCCACACAGGCATGCTGGATAGCTCTAATATCTATACTTAAATTTGGTTGTTTAGGCTAAAAGAAACCCAAAAAGCAACTCATTTGAAGCTGAGAAAGATCAACTCACCACTCACAAAACAACAACACAACAACAACCACAATTATTCATCAATGTGTAGTGATTTCTGGGAAACCTGGGAAAGCACCCTAACTAATATCTTTCCAGGAAGGGAAATAGTTTATTTTAGAATATACTGCTTCCCATTTTTAAAGTCCTAAAATAGTTTATAACAAATTATAAAACAATACATCATTATATCAACCAACAAAATATTCTGTCAGTATTACATCAACGATAAAGAGCTTAATAACTCAAGTAAACTATGTTTGTTTCATTAGCAATACTTTTATTATGCCAGACAGTAAAACAACAACAATGCATCGTTATGAAAGCAGGGCACTGGTGTGCTTCCTCTCAGCTAACAGTTACTGTGTGCAGAGCAGCCTGAAGTGCAGAACATTCAACTCCCAACTGGCCGCATTTGTGTGTCACAACAAAAATAAGAGTCTTGTGGCACCTCACAAATTTATTGCAGTGCACTTTCATGGACCAGAGTCCATATTAGTGGACTTTGTGGCCATAATAAATCTGTGCACATCCAGGGTGCCACAAAATGTCTTGTCATTCTTTTGAAAGCATTCGGTATGACCTAATCATTTTTCTGACATATCATAACATTAGAAGATCCCTTATTATGAGTACTTTGTTATTTATATTAATATGGATATTAAATCTAATTACTGTTAGCAGTGTTGACATGGGTGAGAAAGAATTTTCTGGGAGCTCCAGATTACGTTATTGCAGCCTTCTCCTGGCGCCCTCGGCATATGTCGAACTGCAACTCCCATGACCTCCAGGCAGAATGACCAAAGGTGTTGCAGTCCAATGCATCCAAAAGTTGCTGGGCTGGGGAAAGCGGGCTATGTTTGGCTGAGGCCAGCGGGGGTTGCAGCCCAACATTTCTGGAAGGTACAAGAGGAAAGCTGCTTGGGGATGATGGGATAGATAGTCTAATTCAAGGAGAACGCTGGCTGGAGAGGATAAGAAATATAGCCCTATAGACGAGAGGGCGGTGGGCGGCTAGGACAGGGTTGTCTGTGCTGTCTGGGGATGATGGAAATTGCAGCCCAGCCAACCCGGCGAGCAGGCCCCTCCCGCTCCTCCGGGCCCCCCAGCACGTCCGCAACCCCCGAGCGCCCGCTTGCCCTGCCCCGCGGCGCACTCACCCTTGGCGCAGTCCCAGGAGCCCATCGCGACTAGGGCCACGGCCAGCGCCGGCCACCCGCGCCCGGGGCCCATGGCGGGCGGCTGTCGGGCCGGGCCCCGGCTGCTCTGCTCGGTGGGTCCCGCCGCTGCTGCTCCTGCGGGAGCCGCGCTCTGGCCGTGACCACGGCGAGCGGGCCGAGGCAGTCGGGGCCGAGGTAGTAAACGAGCCCGCCACGGCGAAGGCACAGGACGGACAGCGCCGAGGGGCGGCGACAGCCAGGAGGGTGGCGGCTCGGGTCTGCCTCCGCCGCCAGTCCGGCCAGGGTAAAAGGCGGCACGGAGTGCGAACGGGAAGCGGCCCCGCGCAAGCCCGGAGCTCGGCCTGCCACGGAAAGACAGGGCGCCGAAGGCATATAGGGAAAAAGATGCTCCTTCAGGTATCCAGGTCCCAAGCCGTTCAGGGCTTATAGGTCGAAACCAGCACCTTAAATTGGGCCCGGACTTCAATCGGGAGCCAGCGTAGCCGATAGAGGAGCTGCGTTCTATGAGAATAACGGCCGGCCCCCGTCAGCAGCCTGGCAGCTCTGTTTTGAACCAACTGAAATATCCAGACCGTTTTCAAGGGCAGCCCCACAATAGTCCAACCGGGAGGTTACCAGAGCATATGTCACCGTTGCCAAGTGGTTCTCATCCAGGTAAGGGCGCAGTTGGTGGATAAGCTGAAGGAAAGCGCTCCTTGCCATGGCCGCCACCTGGGACTCCAGGGACAGCTCTGGGTCGAGGAGCACTCCCATGCTGTGGACCCTGTCCTTTAGGGGGAGTGCAACCCTGTCCAGGACAGGGCAGAGATCACTTACCTGGAGTGTTGAACCACCTACCAACAGGACCTCCATATTATCTGAATTAAGTCTCAATTTATTGTCCCTCATCCAGCCCATTACCCCGGCCAGGCACCGGTTAAGGGCGGCCACTGCCTCACCTGGACTAGATGTAAAGGAGAGGTAGACCTGGGTGTCATCAGCATACTGGTGACTCCGCAGCCTAAATCCCCAGATGACCTCTCCCAGTGGTTTCATGTAGATGTTGAATAGCATGAGAGATAAAATAGAGCCCTGCAGAACTCCATGGCAAAGCTGCCATGGCACAGAGCCACAACAGGCCAGTTTCCATACCAAAGGCTCGCCTGAATTGAAGCATCTTGGCCTTCTAGGAAATATTAATTTTCATAGCACTAATGGATTTCTTAAAATGGGCTGTTGGGTTGAGGACTAGACATCAATTGCTAAGGTGGGTGTGTTAATGGATGAACCATCTGATACTGGGAGGAAGATTTCTGGAAGGGGAGGTCAAGGGCTAATTGGCTAGCTCATTGGTTAATTAGCGGTTTAGTTAATGAAGGCTGTAAGGGGACTTTTTTTTTTTTTTAATGCAGATGAGTTCATCCGTTAATCATTCCAACTATCCCTAAGTGGGTGCCCTTGAAATGTGTTGGATTACAACACCCATCACTCCTAGCCATTTGGGAGTTGTAATCTGACACATCTCAAGGCTTGATCATATAGATGCTTTAATGATTGGTGTTACAACTTTAAATTGATTGGTTGTTATACTATTTTATTAGGGTTTTATTGTATTGCGCTTCTGAGAGCCCTGGGCTAATGAACGGGATAGAAAACTTAAATAAATAAGGTTAGGGATAGCCCTTGTGGGTATTGTGTGAGGAAGAGTGTTATGGGTGCCTTTCTTCTGCTGTGGGGAGGGCAGGAGAAAGGAGCAATGTATGAAGCATTGGTAAAAATGGGAAGCAAGGCGCTAGCTGAGAAGGAGTTGCAACAGAGTTCCCAGCCTGCTGTGATCCACTGGAGAAGGAAATGGCAACCCACTCCAGTATCTTTGCCATGAAAACCCCATGGACAGTACCAAAAGGCAAAGAGATATGACACCGGAAGATGAGCCCCTCAGGTCGGAAGGTGTCCAATATGCTACTGGGGAAGAGCAGAGGGCTAGTACTAGTAGCGCCAGAAAGAATGAAGCGACTGGGTCAAAGCCGAAAGGACATTCAGTTGCCGATGTATCTGGAGGTGAAAGGAAAGTCCGATGCTGCAAAGATCTTTACTCCATAGGAACCTGGAATGTAAGATCCATGAATCAAGGCAAGCTGGATGTGGTCAAACAAGAGATGACAAGACTGAACATCGACATCTTAGGAATCAGTGAACTAAAATGGACAGGCATGGGTGAATTTAGTTCAGATGACCATCAGGTATACTACTGCGGGCAAGAATTCCTCAGAAGAAATGGAGTAGCCTTCATAGTCAATAAAAGAGTAGGAAAAGCAGTACTGGGATACAATCTCCAAAATGACAGAATGATCTCAGTTTGAATCCAAGGCAAACCATTCAACATCACAATAGTCCAAGTCTATGCCCCAAGCACTGGTGCTGAAGAGGCTGAAGTTGACCGGTTCTATGAAGGCCTACAACACCTTCTAGAATTAACACCAAAAAATGATGTCCTTATCATCATGGGGGATTGGAATGCTAAAGTAGGAAGCCAAAAGATAACCGGAATAACAGGCAAGTTTGGCCTTGGAGTACAAAATGAAGCAGGGCACAGGCTGGTAGAATTTTGTCAAGGGAATACAATGGTCATAGCAAACACGCTTTTCCAACAACCCAAGAGACGAATCTGCACATGGACATCACCAGACGGTCAACACAGAAATCAGACTGACTATGTGCTCTGCAGCCAAAGCACTATTCAGCATCAGGCAACAGCCTGACCAGCAAAAGGACTGAACGGCAGCCCTATTCATCCTCATAGTTCACCATGGGGACATTGCTACCTATGTGTGCAGGGGGACCTGCCATAGAACAACACTGCAGAGGCAATCAAGGGACAAAGGTGAACCTAGGTGGGATGACTTCAGACTCTGGGGGAGAGAGGTCTTGGAAGAATACTGCTGCATCCAAGAAAACAGAACCACCCACCCAGCCTGTCCCCAAAATGGCAGCCTGGAAGAAAGCTTCTGGCCACCTGCTAGTTTTTTCTGGTCTGCAGAGGGGGAGCAACTGGTCCTATGAGCTGCCCTGCTGCAGTGTACAACAGTGCAATCGCAGCACAAGCTCTCCATCTCTTCCTCCTGGGAGAAGCAGACCTCTGAAGAAGCTGTTTTCTGACTCCTCGTCCCATGTCTGCTGCAGGTCATGAGAGGCCACACTCCCTTCACACAGGTCTGTTTCAGCTCACACATGAAGCTACACACACACAGGAAGTCCAAACTGTCTGACAGCCATGAGCAATGCTGAGTGGGGTCTCCTAGTGCAGTTCTTGTAGGCAGGTGGGGCTTCTTCTCTGGAGCAGAAAGAAGAGCTTTGGATGGATCGAAGGGCTGCAGCCCAGCTGGGATGGAGCTTTTGGCTCTGGAGCCTTCGCTCCCTGGTCGAAGAAGTGTCATGAAGCCTCATTGGAGACGGGGGCAGAGTGAGTTAAGAGGCCAGGATGCTGCCACTACAGCCTCCACCATGAAATCAGTGCAGCTTCAGGAAGATCCTGATGAACAGGATCATGCTGATGAAAATGAAGCAGACAACAATCAGCATCAGCCACAGCAGCCAGTTGACAGATTTCTTGGGCATGCTGCTCCAGGCGGTCCAATTCAGCCTTCAGCTTCTCCAAGTTCTGGTCAGCCAGCTTCAACGAATGAGACATCTGCAACAAAAAGGGAGCATCAAGGTACTGAAAGTACAGCTCTTCCCCAGCTTAGGCACTTGCAGAGGAAGCTGCAGCACCTCGAGTTGGGATCCTGGTCCTTCCAGCCTGGTTTGCACTGACTGGCAGTGAATGCAAACCTCCAGGGTCTCGGGCAGCACCCTTCCTCAGCCCAGCCTGGAGATGCCCTGAGGATGAAGCTGGACCAGGCATGGCTGCCACAGAGCCACAACCCACAGAGCAGTGAGGGGAACTGCAGGCCTCCCCAGGGGCTACACCTCCTTTTCCTGATTGCCAACTTTTTGGTTGTTTCCTGAATGTCAAGAGGGAGGTTTCCCCATTCCAAGAAGCTGAAATGTGCCTCCTAAGGTCTAGCTGGGGCCAGTGAGAGCTTTAAGTTGAGATGGGATGATCTTTGGGGTATTTTGGCCCTGCCCCTTTTGATTTTGGACTCCACCTTGACCCAAATGCACCCAGGAGCTTCCCCAGAATGGAATTCAGGGATTGGGGAACCTGGCATCCATGCTGAGAGACACCCCGCCCCCTGCACCTGGTGTTCCCTATCCTTGGTCATCACTGGCAGGGCCTAGGAATTTCAGTCCAGACAGCCACAACAGGGGGGCAGTTGAAGTCCCTGGGGAAATTCTCCACAGGAGGAAGGGGCAGCATGCCGCACCTGGTTGTCCTTCTTGATCATGTTTTGTGCCACCAGCATGCTGCTCTTGAGGGCTGCGTGCCAGATACAGCATCTCTTTGGCCAGCCTCTCCTGGAGGCAGAGCCTTCCTCACCCACATAGGACCCATGGCTTTGGCCTTTGCCACTCCAGCCACTGAGGTCATTGCCAAAAATGCAGTAAAACCCAATCATACTGAAAAGGATTATCAGCAAGTTGCGGGTGTCCATGAGTCATTTAGAAACCAGACCTACAACATGCCCTTTTGGGCCAAACACCCTTGGGGAGCAGCCAGCTGAGGCCCACAGAGATGGCCTTGTACACCTCCAAGCATCCATAGGCCCCCCCAGGAGACTGCAGGCCAACCACCAACTTGCAGCCTGCCTGGAGCCACTTGCCTTGCAGCTTCCACTGCCTGGTGTCTGCTCTGCTCTGCTCTACACAAACCCTCTTGGCTTCCCCAACTTCATTTGCTGCCTGGAGAGTCAAGCAGGGGGCACCTGGCTCTGTGCATGTGGTGGGGCACAGATTAGGCAGGAAAAGGGGCAGTCCCAGACAGCTCTTTATTTGGCTGCATGTCCTTTGGACTGCCTACCTACAGCCTCTGGAGTGTAGCATTCTCACAGGTTCACTGGGACCCCCCCCCCCCACATTGCATTCTTCACATGAAATGACAAGCTCCTGTGCCGGCCTCAATGCCATAAGCATGTGCAAGACAATGGCAGGCAGAACAAGAATGGCATCTTCTGGCCATGCAGAGGAGTGAGAGAGGCTCTGACCTCCCTACCCCAGTGCAAAGGCCTCCCCTCTCCTCCCCATTCCCTTTAGGAAGCTCTAAACCCCAGAAGCACAGGCTGGCCTATAGCTCCACCCCCCCCCCAAATATACTTCTCAACATTCATGTGCATTATCTCAAGTTCATGTCTCCCAAATCTGGAGAAAAACAGGGCTGCTTTGAGCAGCTGGCAGACTTTCCAGCCTTGGAAATCAGCTTCCCTAACCAGCCTGGCAATGTCTGGGCAGGAGATGCCAGGGCAGAGTCCACCAGGGTGGGCAAGAAGTCCTACTCAGGGGGTGACCCTGCCAATTCAAGCAGGATGGGAAGGGGAAGAATTGGGGCAAGGGTGGGTTTCTAAGCATACATGTCAGTGCTTCCTCCAAGCAAGCTCCAGAAACCATTCACAGGAACTTACTGATGACATAGGGGGAGTCCTCGGGAGGCAGAAAGAAGAGGAGAGAGACAGGGAAGGTTCAAAGATGCAGAAGCCTTTAGGGCTTGGAAGTCACTGACACTGCCTGCCCAGGCCAGCGTTCCCAGGACTGCAAGGCAGTGAAGTAAACTGCCTGTTGTGACCTCAACTTCACAGGCTCAGCAGCTCCAAGGCCACTGGGCCCTTCCTGACCAAGCCTGCAATGCAGAAGCTGCCCTTGTACTGAGTCGGCATTGCTTGGTGGCCCCCACAGCCCAGCAAGGGCATGCACAAGCAGCCTTCAGCATTCCAGACCAGCTGTCCCAGCCCTGGCTGAAAATGTGTTAACCAACTTGGCCTGGCCTGAGAAAAGGGAGGAACCTCCTCACCGGAACAGCAAGTGCACACACACATGTAGGGAGTGGGGCAACAGTAGCTGGACTGCATCTCAGCCTGGGTGACACTCAGAGAGAACGTCCAGAGGGGGTGCCCCAGTGGTTCTAGCCCAGGGAACATACTGTACGTTTGCCAATCAGCCAGCCTGGCCAAGAGCGGGGTCCTCATGCATGCAGACATACCTGAGCTTTCCCGTGCAGGTAAGCCGGAAGTCATCGTTCACCCTGGCTACTGGGAAAGCTTCTGGATTTCTGGTATCCTTTTAGTGCCCTGCTTCCTAAAAAATATGAATCCTGAAAACAATTGGTGGCAAATGACAGTTCCAGGATTTTCTGTTGGGACAAGGACAGTGGACTAGACCAGGATGAGCTACACCAACCCATCCTGCCTCTCCCCTTGATCTGAGGGCTTCACAGACATGGAAAAAATGGGCTTCCAGCAACTTGCTATATTTTGGCATGGAAGATCTCAAACTTGCACTGGGCAATTTGGGGCTGGCCAATCTCATGACATGAGGCCTCAGATGCCAGCCCACCTAACCCCACTGCTCCAGTCACGCCCTTCCTAGAAAGCACCTGCTGGGGTTGTTTTGAGAAGGCCCAAAGAGAATCATTGCAGGTCCTACAGAAAACATGCACCTGAAGTGCTTCTGCAGCATGAGCTGCATCTCCTCCACAGCCATGACATTCTAAGGAGAGAGACAAGGGACACATTTTGAGTGACTCTGGTGCAGATCATTTCACCAGTTCAGGAAAAGCTAACATGGGCACTCAGCCTGGGTCTTGCAGATGCCGCTGCAAATACTCCACAAAGTTTTGGCTGCCACTTTTCAGCCTTAATGCAGGCCCTGGCTGTGGTCTGGAGTGCAGTCAGAACAAGACAGGAATGCCTGCTTTAGGGGGGCATCACCTGAAGAGGATCCCACCCTCTCCTTTGGTGCAGCCACTCCAGGACTGCTCTTGCTTGCCTAAGTGACATCCTAGAACTTGAACTGCCAAAGGGTGCCAGGCAGACAAAGAGCAAAAAAGAGCAGCAGCTCTCTGTGACAGCCCCCTCAGCTTCCCCCAGGACAGGCATCCACATACCTCCAAGAAAACATGACTGGCACGAGGGCACCAGGCCCAAGGCCTGAATGGAAGCCATGAATTTCTCAGAGGGCAGTGCAGGGAAAGCACTGCCAGGCCAACATGGCAGGAGTGTGTGTGGGAGTGCGTTGCTGGGGCGCAGCTCATGGAAGCTCCCTTTTGATCCAAGGAGCCCCTGAGGACCACCTAGAATATGATGAGGTCTGACTAGTGAGGAGTATAGGGGAACTACTACTTCTTGTGATTTGGAAGTAATGCTTCTCTTAATACATCCCGAAATAGCATTTGCCCTTTTGGCGGCTACATCACATTGTTGGCTCATATTTAGTTTATCGTCCACAATTACACCAAGATCTTTTTCTTGTTCAGTTCTGTTGAGCCACATGTTCCCCATCTTGTATCAAGGCATCTAGTTTCTTTTCCTAGGTGGAGGACTTGAACATGTCCTTATCGAATTTCATTCTGCTGCTTTCAGCCCAGTGTTCAAGTTTATCAAGATCTCCCTGGATCTTCATTCTGTTTTCTAGGGTGTTTGCTATTCCACCCAGGTTAAGTTAGCCTCTCCCTGCTTGGGAGATGCTGGGAGCTGTAGTCCAACACAGCAGGGTGGAGGAAGGTCAGCCTTAAATTGATTTTATGCACCTTTATCACAATTCCCCTCATTAGCTTTTCTCTAAGCTAAACAATCCCAGATGTTGTAACTGTTCCTCACTGGAGAGTTGCTCCAGCCCCTTGAACCCTTTTGTTACTCTCCTCAGCACTTCTTCCAATTCTGCAATATCCTTTTTGAGGAGCAGTGACCTCAACAGTACACAGTATTCCAAGTCTGGTTTTAGATTCAGGCAGTATGATATTTGCAGGTTTATTTTCGATCCCTTTCCAAGTTATGCCTAATTATGCTGGCATTGCAATTGAGCTGTCCACCACAACTCCAAGATCTCTTTCTTCCTCATTCATCACCAGCTCAGTGTATGAGGAAAACTGGGGGGTTTGCCCCAAGGTGCATCACATTTGTTTCCCAGTTTTAATCCAGGTCCTTGTGGGATCCCACTTATTCCTACTTTTTGTTTATGTTATGTTATTTGCAAAGTCATGCCTGACCCATCGCGACCCCATGGACAACACTCCTCCAGGGTCTTCTATCCTCCACCATCCCCCAGAGTCCACCACTTACTATTCCATAAAAGGATCTCTTGTCTTATTCCATGACTGCTAAGTTTACTCAAGAATCTTTGGTTAGACTTTGTCAAAGGCAAAGTTTCCTGTCTTTGGACATGGTTGGAAAATGCCAAGAAATTGCTAGCCTTTCTATCCTGAAACTTTTACCCATCTCCTCAGCTGAAAAGATTGTCCAAAGTTACCCTGAGTGTTCCACAGCAGGAATCCAAACCAGGCTTGCCCCCTTCAAGGCCTGAAGCTGTCAGCCACTCTATCTCTCAGTGTATGCTGCAATGTGTTGTGATACTGGAGGGAGGAGATGGCCCTGCTGGGTCAGGGGGCCTTCCAGAATGTTAGCCTTTCTGCTGCTTGAAAGCAAAGGCCTCGTTGGGTGGAGGGCGACCCTCAGTGGTGGCTGGCAGGAGAACCGCTGTATATCTTGCAACACCCATTTGTTCAGTATGACAGCTACTGACAAACTAATCTTCTAAAATTGCAAGGCTAAGGAAAAAACCCCATGATTACAGGGAGAGCCCTTGATTACATATTAACACATTCAAACATAACCTTTTGGAGCTGAGTCAACCTCTAGGGGAAAAAAAAGAAGCTAAGTGCACCAACACCAACATTTTACCACGTGGCCAGTCTGGATGCAAAACCTCCTGTTCCAAACTTCATTAGCCTCTGAACGCCATTACAGCAATAGGGTTCTTAGCCTTTTTTACACCATTGTTTGCTCTACTTCTCAAGGCAACTCTTAAATGTGTTTGTTATGACCAAAAATTGAACATAGAGTATGTATGTATACCTTGCAGGTGTTATAACAAACAGCTCAAGCACTACATCCTGCCTGTGACTTTATACCCTTCCACAGCCTTTGCCTGCCTCAGTTTCTCTCAAATGAAACCAGGCATTTTGGTGTTGAACATCACTTCCAAGAACCAAAGCTGGTCCACCATGACCCCTAGGATGGTGACACTTGCCCTTTTCTCTTCCTGTCAGTTGCATGGTGGTTTCACTGCTTTTGCATATTCCCCTGCCACATTCTAAAAGGTTGAAATACCTCTCTCGGCCTTACTGGCAGGAAGAGCTGTGTAGTACTATTCTATGCATGTTTAGAAAGAAAAAACTCCTGCAACTCCTAGTATTCCCCAGCCAGCAGAACCCACAATATCCATACTGCAAGCTGGGGCTGCAGCTAGGAGAAACTAGCTTACAACAGCCCTGCAGTGTGCTTCACATGGAACAATGCTGGTTGAGTTATGCAGTCTTTGGTTACCTTTGTGCTTGTGCATTCAGCAAATGAATGATACAATGAGTCTTCAGTTACAGCCACTGAGAGTGGGTGGGCGCAATCCTCTTATTTTGGTAACTTGGCAGCTGAAATCCAACAACATAATTTGCATAATTCTGACTCCAAACCAGTTCCTCCACCATCAAGTAAGGATTCAACACTCCTTGCCCACAAGCTGGCAATGACCATTAATAACTGCTGGACCACTGGGAGAGTGCGGCAGGAGTGGCCCAACGCCGCCCACCGCGCCAGAGCCCTGCACCCGCCTGAACCTGCCCCGACCACCGCGCCGGAGCCTCATGCCCGACGAGGCCACGCTGTCCATCACGCCCACAGCGCACAGCAGCCGCGGACCGCCCCGTGCCGGCACCAAGGCACCTGCTCCTGCTCTGGCCCCGCCCTTCTACGGCGTGAGTGGCAGTCACGCCGAGTTGGGCGGGGCGGGGGCCAACGGAGGCCTTCAAAGCGCTGGCGGCCTTGGGCCGGCAGCTGAAGGGTGACGACTTAAGGGTGGTGAGCCATTAGGACCGTTCGGGGCTGGATGGGGGCTGGGCTGGTCAGGGACTCTGGCAGAGGCTTTGTGGGCGAGTTGCTGGTTGCAGACTGTGGAGTGGAGGTGGTGGGTGGGATTTTAATTGTTTCAATCTTTTTAGCCAGTTTTAGGGGCCCACCTCGAGTTTAGCTTAGATATGTTACCTGGGGAGTGTGTGGGGGCCACCATAGGGGTGGTGATGGGCAATGGTCGCTATGGCGGTGGGGGCTTAACAGGTCCGCCTAGAAGAAGGAGGGACAGATGGTTAACTCCTGTCCCTCCTTCTGGTTATTCCCCCAGCCGGCAGGTGCCAGGTAGTCTTGTCAACTGCCCCTCGGGCCTGACGGTGCTGCTGCTTAATGCCAGGTCGGTCCAAAACAAGGCCACCCTCATCCATGATTTGATTGTGGATGAGAGGGCCAACCTGGCCTGCATCACGGAAACCTGGGCAGGAGAGGGGGGAGATGTTACCCTCTCACAACTGTGCCCACCCAGGTACCTAGTCCAGCACCGCCCATGCCCGGAGGGGAGGGGAGGGGGGCCGCTTTGGTTTATCGAGCTTCTTTCTCCCTCTCGGGGCTTCCTGTCCCCTCGAGACCGGGGCTGGAGTGACTCCACTTGGTGTTGGGCGACCGAGACAGACTGGGGATTCTGTTGGTGCACCGTGCACCCTTCTGCCCAACAGACTTCCTGCCTGAGCTGACGGAGATCATCTCAGACCTGGTGCTCAAGACCCCAAGGATGCTGGTCCTGGGGGACTTCAACCTCCATGCCAAGACGGATCTATCCGGGGCGGCTCAGGACTTCATGGATTCCATGATGGCCATGGGGCTGTCTCAACGTGTCAGCGGCCCGACCCATGAACGTGGACACACGCTGGACCTGGTTTTCTCGACGGGGCGGGAAGAGGGTGGTCTGAGGGTGAGGAACATATGTTTGACGCCCTTGTCATGGTCAGATCACTTCCTCATGAGGTTTGAGCTCGAAAGTGGCCTCTCCCTCTGCAAGGGTGCAGACCCGATTGTGTTGGTTCGCCCCCGGAGTCGGATGGATCCGGATGGATTCCTGAGGGCTCTGGGGGACTTTCCGGTTGACAAGGCTGGTGCTCCTGTTGATACCCTGGTTGAACTGTGGAACGGGGAGATGACCAGGGCTATTGACACTTTCACTCCTAAGCGTCCTCTCCCACCGGGCAGAGCCCGTTCATCCCTGTGGTACACAACTGAATTAGGGGTGATGAAGTAGGTTGGGAGATGACTAGAACGTAGGTGGAGGAAATCACGGGACGAATCTGACCGAACACACTTAAGAGCCCACTATCGGGCCTATGCTGTGGCGGTGAGGGCGGCGAAGAACAGATTCTTCTCCGCATCCATTGCCTCCTCACAATGCCGTCCGGCGGAGCTCTTTCGGGTGGTGCAGGGGCTGATAAATCCTGGCCCCAAAAAAGATCTGGTGCCACCCTCGAAGGCCCGCTGTGATGACTTTGCCAAGCATTTCAGGGAGAAAGTCGTTCAGATTCGTCATGAGCTGGACTCTTCTATTGACTCAGATGCTTCTGGGGAGGGGCCAACGACGCCGTCCTGTCCCCCATTGATGGATGAATTTCAGTTTTTGCGGCCTGATGATGTGGACAAGGTGCTTGGATTGGTACGCCCAACCACCTGTTTACTGGACCCGTGCCCATCCTGGCTACTAAAGAGTGCCAAGAACGGGATTGTGCCCTGGATCCTGGAAGTGGTCAAAGCCTCTTTAAGAGACGACCGGGTGCCTACACCCCTAAAGGAGGCGGTAGTCTGGCCAGTCCTAAAGAAGGCATCCCTGGATCCAGAGGTGGTCGCCAATTATAGACCGGTGGCCAACATCCCGTTTCAGGGCAAGGTGCTGGAGCGGGTGGTGGCGGGACAACTCCAAGCACTCTTGGATGAAACTGATTATCTGGACCCATACCAGTCCGGCTTCAGACCCAGGTATGGTACTGAATCTGCCTTGGTCGCCCTGTACGATGACCTGTGCAGGGAGAGGGACAGGGAGGAGTGCGTCCCTGTTGGTTCTCCTGGACCTCTCGGCGGCTTTTGATACCATCGACCATGGTATCCTCCTGGATAGGCTAGCGGGATTGGGAGTTGAAGGCACTTCTTTGCAGTGGTTCCACTCCTACCTGAACGGCCGATTCCAGAAGGTGGTGCTGGGGGACTATGGCTCTGCGCCATGGCAGCTATGCCATGGGGTACCGCAGGGGTCCATTTTGTCCCCCTTGCTCTTCAACATCTGCATGAAACCGCTGGGAGAGGTCATCAGGAGGTGTGGGCTGCGGAGTCATCAGTATGCTGATGATACCCAGCTCTACCTCTCGTTCTCCACCGATCCAGGTGAGGCAGTGGCTGTGCTGAACTGGTGCCTGGCCAAGGTAATGGGCTGGATGAGGGCCAATAAACTGAAGCTCAATCCTGACAAGATGGAGGTCCTGTTGGTGGGTGGCTCAGGCCTTGGATTGGGGGACCTGACCCTTGTCTTGAATGGGGTTGCACTCCCTCTGAAAGACAGGGTCCGCAGCCTGGGAGTGCTCCTCGACCCGGAGCTGACCTTGGTAGCCCAAGTGTCAGCGGTGGTGAGGAGTGCTTTCCATCAGCTTCGGCTGATCCATCAGCTGCGTCCCTTCCTGGAATACGACTGCCTGACGACAGTGACCCACGCGCTGGTGACTTCCCGATTAGACTTCTGTAACGCGCTCTACATGGGGCTACCCTTGAGGATGGTCCAGATACTTCAATTGGTGCAAAACAGAGCTGCCAGGGTGCTGACGGGGACTGGGCGTGGTTCTCATATCACCCCAGTTCTCCGTCAGCTTCACTGGCTCCCCATTGAAGTCCGGGCCCAATTCAAGGTGTTGGTTATGACCTATAAAGCCCTTAACGGCTTGGGTCCTGGTTACCTAAAGGAGTGCTTCTGTCCATACGTGCCCTCCCGCCCCTTGAGATTGGCAGCAGAGGCCCTTCTCCAGGAGCCCTCCGTGAAGGACTTTAGGAGGCTAAGTACCCATCGTTATTTGCTTTTCAGCGCCAGGCGAAGACCTTTTTATTTAAAAGTTATTTTGTTAGGTTAAATTGTTTGTATTTATTGTATTTATTGTATTTTAATCTGTATCTCGAGATGGGCCAGTTTTAAATAGTTTAATAGTTAATGGTTTTAATTGTTTATGTTGTGAGCCGCCCCGAGGCTAGGTTGCAATGGGGGCAGCATATAAATATGATAGATAGCTAGATAGATAGATAGATAGATAGATAGATAGATAGATAGATAGATAGATAGATAGATATGGATGGATGGATGGATGGATGGATGGATGGATGGATGGATGGATGGATAGATAGATAGATAGATAGATAGATAGATAGATAGATAGATACAAGAACGACACGAGCATATAGCCTACCTTCTAGGATTAAATCCTCACAAAGTCCCACCAAAGAAACAGAACTGGGCTGGTCTCTTCCCTGCAGCCCCATCCTCCAAGGCCGGGATCTTTCCACGGGAGTGGCCTACAGTTCCCAGCTTCCACAGCCAACGGGTTGATGGGAGCTACAGTGGGGGAAGCAGCTGCAATGGCCTCAACGCAACCAGGCAAACAGTCTACAGGTCCAGCCTCCGCAACTCAGACTGAGGAAAGGGGCGCTCCGGTGAACTTCAATCTGCTCGCCAAAGCGGGTGTCAGAATCCCGGAATCTCAATTTGAGAAGAGGGAATAAAACTCGGGTTCGTGGGAAAGATCAATCGTTATGAACCTCCGCAGTCTTTATTGTCTATCCCAGGTTCCCGCGGTTGACTCACAATAATGCATTACCGGGCAGGCAGAGGTGAGCTCTGCTGCAAAGTTTTAATCCAACTGAAGGGCATTTTTATACTCTCTCAGTCACGTACACTGGTACAGAGCCATTACGGACAGAATACAAGTATTACAATAAGATTCTGAGGTCATCACATACAGAACAGATAAAGGAATGTCAGTCAATCACACTGTAACAATGAGATTAAAATATTTCTAATTGCCTGTATTGACACTTCAGTTGAGTAACTTGACCCCATCTCCAGGTCTGCTCAGACATGCAATTTCAAGCTACTAGAAACTATTCATGATAAGCTCAGACTCCCATCTAGACATTCTGCATGATCAGGGCACATGAAGCCCTCTGGGCTATCAAAAGATTATTGTAAACTGAATTCCAACAATGACTATTTACAATGTATATGTGGACTGAATGGCCTGTCTGCTGTAGCCCACAGCTAAAGGTGAGAGAGAGGAGCGGGGGATGAAGGCCATTTGAAACAGTGACAGCTTGGTTTTGAGAAGGAAGACAGGATTTGATCCCACAATGCAAAAGCACACAGAAGTAATGCTTTTCAGACAGGATTTATCCAAATGTTCCCAAGATGGGCAGAAGTAGCTCCAGGGAGGCGACTCCCTCAGAGCCCCCGTTCCCATAGCAACCTGTGGGGCTTTTTGGGAGTCCCCCTTCTACCTTCTCCAGTTGCCACTCCTCCGGGTCCTGCCTGTCGGCCGCCAGCGCCTCACAACAGCTCAGCAGCCGCACTAGCTTCAGTTCCACGCAGGACACCAGACCAACACCTGCCCCGACCGTCTGTCCTCGGCTGCCGGAAGTAAATGGGCACCCATCTCGACTTCCAGCTGAGCGCTCGCTGGGTGTCGTTCTAGGATTCCGCTTCTGGAGCGGCTTTATCGGGCATGCACAGAGGGTGCCGCTTGGGCGCAGTTGCGCACGCAGCTTCCCTTCCTCATTCGGTGCGGCCTCCATAGCACAGTAATTGCAGGTGAGTGCCGGACTCGAGGTAAGGCGGGATCTGCGGCCATCCTCCCGCGTGAGCGGCCGGGAAGCTCCGAGGGCGCTGATCCGAGCGGAGGGGAGGCGGCTGGGCGGGGCCAGGTGGAAATCGCAGGGAAGGCCTGGGAGGCAACAGTGAAGCTCGGGGGTGTGGGCCATGGCAGCTCACCTTAGTCTGGGACCCTGCGGTGGGGTGGACTACATCTCCTATCAGCTCCAGTTGGCATGGTTATTTATCGTCCCCTCAAAGCATGGGGCCTTCCAGAGTTGTTGAACTGCAATTCCCAGCAACCCTGGCCAGCCTGCCACGCCACCTGAGAGTGGTGGGAGTTGCAGTCTAATGCCGTTGCAGAGTCCCCACTTGCGCGGGGGGGGGGGGGGATTTATGAATCTTATTTTCTATAGAGGCCCTAAGGAATGAATACTCTGCCCAGACACAAAGTAGTAGTCCATAAATAAAATAAATGTGGACCCTGCATAGAACATGCTTATCAAGTTAGATGGGGCTTAAGATCACAATGGCTGTTTCTCATCAATTTTAGTGAGTCTACTTTGTGCGGATGACCCTTGGGTACTGCTCCAAGTCATGCTTGGAGGAAATCCATGGGAATTTTAGTCACAGACGTCACTTGTTGGGTGACTTTCAGTGGGTCCGACTTGTAATGGGTGGTTACCTTTGGATTCAAGGGATCATGCAGTAAATCTTACCAAGGGAATGTGGCAAGATGGTGTCCAGAGCAGCGTGGTACATAACCCTTGGCCATCACTGCAGGACTGTAGAACTGTTTTCTGTGTTTGGACCAGTCTTCCTTGATTTGGTGCTCTCTGAATGCATTAGGCTACAAGTCTCATGATTCTGAGCTAAGCATGGCTAGGAGCTGGAGATCATGGGTGCTGTCATTCAACACATCAGAATGGCTGGTCCAGAGTGTGGCCAGGACTACTGAGAGGTGTAGGCCAAACCTTTGGGGTTCAGCTGGCCTGCTACTGGGCTAAGTCTTTAGGGTCTGCCTGAAGGTCTGTAATTGTGGGGCCTGGTGGAAATTCCCAGGCTGGGGCCACCATCAAGAAGTTCCTATCTTGTATGCCCACCTGTCTGCCACACAGATGGGGTTCCTCCAATGTGGGGCAGGATGGGATGGAGTGAAGGTTGTCTTTCTAGTAGTCTTTGGAATTGCGATATGTTTTAAATCTGTATATCTTTCTACAAGCTGATAGAGAAAATAAATAGAGTTGCATGCAGACTAAAGAGGGCCAAACAAGGACAGGAACATTGGATGTGTTATATCAAAAGAGAAGCCAATAAGGATAATCTGTGTGTTCTGTCTCCCTTAGACATGGCAATTCACTACCCAATGGCCATTGGCCTAAACAAGGGCCACAAAGTGACTAGGAATGTGTCAAAGCCGCGCCAGTGCCAACGCTGTAAATGCCGTGGGGTAAATTGAGAATGGGCCTTCATCTGCCCTGCTTAATCCTAGTCTGCAGACCTTTGTGAACATCAGCATATTTATTTATTTATTACAAACATTTGTATCCCGTCCTTCCGCACAAGCACTCAGGACGGCTTACATAGTATAAAATACTGGTTGCACGGCTTCTGTGTGTGGAAAAGTGGTTCTAATAGGGTGGGAAAGCAGTGCTTTGCATGCTGAAGACTCCAAATGGCCCCTCTAGTTACTTTACTGTTTCATCTTTTAAAGTACCGTATTTTTCGCTCTATAAGACGCACCTGACCATAAGACGCACCTAGTTTTTAGAGGAGGAAAACAAGAAAAAGAATATTCTGAATCAAATGGGCACATAATCGCAGGCACATTCCCCATCACTTCCTCATGGGCTGCACATCTGACAGACTTACTGCACACACATATTTGCTCTATAAGACGCACAGACATTTCCCCTTACTTTTGAGGGAGGGAAAAGTGAGTCTTATAGAGCAAAAAATACGGTATTTCTTTCTCTCAGTCAGCAGACAGTCCTGGCCTGGCCTAGATAAACACACAATTTCTTACATTGTCTGCATGGCTTTTTCCCTCCCACACAGTGCCTGACCAAGCACACCAGGTTTGTATGGAACATGGTTTGGGAAGTGTGTGGCTTTACACCCTATGAGAGATGAGTGATGGAATTGCTCAAGGTCTCCAAAGACAAGTGTGCTCTGAAATTCATCAAGAAAAGGGTGAGTGCCAAGGGAAGAGAGGTTGGTCCTTGAACCTTCAAGGATCCATGGGTACTGCCATAAAAGGCCAAATTATTATTACTATTAACAATTTCATTTCTATACCACCCCAGTGGATCTGATACTACTTTGTTGGTTGCCTCTTTCATTGATGGATTTTAGGCTGATTGTACTCAGCTAAAATGTTCTGCATCTCTTGGACAGTGCAACGTTGCTTTTGCTTTGCTCTAATTTGGCTCATCACTGGCAGAGCAGCACAGGTGATGCTTCATTTAGAGACATGTTTTGGCAGTGTCCTGCAGTTGCTTTTTGGGGGGAGCACGTTACAGATTGTGCTACAACCATGTAATATGCACTGATTTATGTATTCTTATTTACCTGCTTTATGAAAATTCATGAATGGCAACATCACTGGATTCTCTACCATTCTGACAGTTGAGGACTGATATTACAAGACTGGAAGGGTAAACTCTCACCTCACCTCACCTCATGTCATGTATGGGACTGAGGAGCTCACAGTGCTTCCAGTGTTTGAATGGGTGGCATACAGATGCCATTACCAAATACCCAAAGAAGTATCAATTTGAAATGGAGAGGTTCGCCTGGTGCCGTCGTTATTTGCTTTTCAGCGCCAGGCAAAGACCTTTTTATTTAAGTCTTATTTTAATTGTTAGTCTGAGTTTGTTTATAGTTTATTTGTGTTTAGTTATTTATTGTATTTAGTTATTTATGCTGAGATGCACCGAGGGGGGAGGGATAAATTAATATGTTTTATTGTTTTATTGTCTTTTTAATTAATGTTGTGAGCCGCCCCAAGGCTTTGTTGCGATGGGGCGGCATATAAATGTTTTAATAAATAAATAAATAAATGCTTTTGTTCGCACCTAGGTAGACTTGCTAGAAAGCTGTGTGCATTCCATATACATTTCTGTAAATCTATGTACATTTAAAAAAGTAGTAGTTTTACAAGCTTTTTGGGTGCCTCCAAGAACCGTCTTCTGAGAGATCTCGAAGGGAGGGCAGGTCACTCACATGCAGGAGGTTGATGAAGGGAAGTCTTCCACCTCCATGGCAAACCTCCTGAGAGACAGGATGAAAGAAGTGGAAGGTCTTTCTTTCACCCATAGGTTCTGGCTTTGCAGCATTGACCTTGATCACTTTTGCCCCCCTGCAGGTTGGGACTCACATCTGGGCAAAGAGGAAGCGTGAAGAGCTCAGCAATGTCCTGGCGGCCATGAGAAAAGCAGCAGCCAAGAAGAAGGACTAGATTCTGTAGCCCTTTGTTCCAATGAAACTGGCTGTAAAAACCCAGCCAGTGAAGGGCATCATCTTCTTGGGGGGAAGGACTGGAGGTTTTGGAGGGGTGGCCTGACAGCCAAAACAGTGGATGCTGCTGTTCTTTGGGGGGGTTAAGACTGTGGGTTTCTTAACTTGCTATTGCTGCTTGGTAGACCACCACGAAGGAATGGATGGCTTTGAGGCCACCTTTTAGAAAGTGGGCTTAAGCCTGTTCCTTGACCCTCCATGTCCCTCTTCGGGCCACTCTACAAAGGCAGATAACCTTGACAGCTGCCTTCCACAATCTGGTGCCCTTCAGAGGTTGGCACCAGGTTGGGGAAGGTTGACTTGCAGGCCCAAACTGTTAGGGGAAAGATACATTTTTACAACAAAGGTATTTTCAATGGGCCTGAAGGCCTGGACGTACCATGCCCTAAAGACATCACTGAAACTAACTGACCTATTGTCGTGCAGGAGGTCACGACAGAGACTACTCCTTGTGAGGAGGACGTGACTGTAATAACGAGAGTCCAGGAAAATCAACCCCAGTCGAATATAGATACCAATCCGCCTGTGCCTGAGAGCATCTCTAGTCCAGAAGCCTCTACCCAGATGCCTGGCCCTTTAAATCAACCTGAATTCAAGAGGGGGAGAGGCGAGGAAAAGACGACTGACAGCTCCTCCTCTTCTGAAGCGGAACTGACAGGGCCAGAAGCAGAGGGAGTGATGGGATATGTGAACTACAAGGATGCCTCTCAGAGAAGATTGATAAGGTCTTATCAAATCAAAATGCAAAGGGAGAAGCAAAGGCGGGAGGCACGGCTGGGGGGAGAGGATATGACATAACAGAGAGATGAGATCGCCATTCAGAGGCGAACATCTCTGCTACTAGGATATTACTGGAGCAGCTCTACAGTAGAGTCGTAAATCTTGCAGATAACTAGCAATAAATAGATTTAGTTTTATTGCCTCGTAAGTGTGGTTAATTACAACCAGAGTGCCTGGGCCGGCGGGCCCCACTCACAACACCTATTCAACCAGACTTCCTTGTGCTGCCTCAAGTTACCGTATTTTTTGCTCTATAAGACTCACTTTTTTCCCCCTCAAAAGTCAGGGGAAATGTCTGTGCGTCTTATAGAGCGAATGTGTGTGTGCAGTAAGTCTGTCAGACGTGCAGCCCATGGGGAAGGGATGGGGAATGTGCCTGTGATTATGTGCTCATTTGAGTCAGAATATTTTTTTTCTTGTTTTCCTCCTCTAAAAACTAGGTGCGTCTTATAGAGCGAAAAATACGGTACTTTAAATGACAGCATATAAAAGAAAATGTGATCAAGGCCAAGCTTTTGCAGAAAGAACCATGCATGGAAAGTCAAGTTTTGAGATACCACTTTATGTGCAAATTAATATTTTGACATACATATCTTATTGTCCTTTTTATTTTACGAGCTGCCTTGATGGCCAAAAGGTGGGGCAGGCATTTTCTGAAGTCAATATTTAGGGGAGAAATGCTGATCCAGAGAAGAGCAGCAGCAGCTGCTGCATTTTACACACTGCCATAAGAAAACTTCATTTCAAATGGAAGAGATGCTTTCTGAAATCCTCACAGCAGCATTGTAAGCCGTCCTGAGATTTTGGTATAATAGGACGACATACAAAAGCTTTTAATAAATAAATAATAAAATTTCCCTGGAAATGATTTTAATCAGTTCATAATTCAGATCATTTGGTGTGCACTATGGTTCAGTGATGAAGGCAGCATGAAAGTGGAAGAGTCAGGCAACAGTTGAGTCTCTCTGCAGAGCCTGCACTTCCCTGCTTCTGAGGCATGAGGCAACCAGCTGCAGCTGCTCTTCATCCTGGGGAATCAAGCTTTGGAAAAACAATGTCAAACATGTATGTATGTATGTATGTATGTATGTATGTATTTAAGGTTTTCATATGCCGTCCCAATCACTAAAGAAGTCTCTGGGCGGCTTACAGAGAGCGAATCAAAAAAACAACCCATAACAATGACCACACACATCTTTTTTCATATATCTATATATATTATTGTTATTAGCACTAATATATTCATTCATTCATTCTCACTATAGTACTCAACAAAGTGTACTTAAAGTCCTTCTGTGATGGGTCAGCAAGGTCACCGAAATCTGTTTTCTGATGGGAGAATGATGCAGGAAATGCTGGCTCACTTGGCCTAGGAGGGCAAGAAAACTGCTGTCAGTTCATGCCCAAAATGATGCGACCCCCCAGGCCCTGCTTCAAATGATCTGCCCCTGCAAGGCAGCCTTCCTATTTGCAGGTCCAGAGGATGGAGAACCTCGGCTCAAGAGCTATGAAAATTGGGAAAGAGGCTGTAACAGGATCAGGAGGCAGGGGTGCATTGAAGGCGCCTTGTTCCATGTAAAACTCGTGAGGAAACAAGCTCACCCAGCAGGTCCTTTATTTTTGGTTCACAGCTTCTGTCGTGGCCGTGCTGCCCAAAGCGCAAAAGTCCTCGCCTGGACCCTTCCTCACCCCTGGTTCTAAGGCAAAGAGCAAGGTCGCCTCTGGGGAGGTGGGGAGCTGCATGCTTTGGGTGCAGGGTCTGTCCTTGCTGCTCTTGTCTGGCCATTTGCACATTGCGGCAACCACCTCCAGCTTACTTCCAAAGGCTGCTTTCGCACGTCACCTCATCCTTCCCTTCCCTCCTCTGCTCTCTCCTCTTTAGAATTGTTTAACGAAGAAAACACCAGCAACACTACAAAGGTGAGCAAAGGATAGGAGGGGGACAGCTGTTCCCTGGTCTTGATCCCTCCCACAGTGAGGATTTTCCCTGTCAGGGACACTTCCCTGATCATGGCCATGTTCTGCCTCACAGGCTGATCACCAAGGACAGCAGGGCCATCACGATGGTGCAACCAGCACTGGGCCCATCAAAAACCTTTCCTTGCAAAGGCCTTGCAAAAACATGTCTGGGGGGCTGTAAGAGACAAGCTGGAAGGGCTCTGCTGCTAGAATGTGGCCAGTTCACAGAACTCAAACAGAGGGACAAGATTGCAGGATCCAAGCAGACAGGCTGTGGGTCGTTTCTACTCTTTGTACTTTGCTTGGGAATGATTTGAAAAATACAGCTTCAGAAGGCACAGGAAAGTATTCCTTGGAGGCTCACGGATTGTTTCCAAAAGGCTTTCACAGCCTTTGGATGTCCTGGATTACTACTTTCAGCACCGATCAGCCCATCATTACAAACCAAGGCTTGTCAAAACCATGGTCTCTTTTATCAAATCCCTGTATAACAGGGAAGTGACAGCATGGAAACCTGAAGGTTCTCAGGGTGGCTTACAATGCTAAATCAAAATAAAACATATGTAAAATACAATTAAACAATTGACAATCTGATAAAATAGAATACATACATACATGTATGCATACCTCAAATCTCTGTTTAACTAATTTTTGCATGGTCTAGTTCACAAGAAAGAAACATTTGGGGGGAAAGACCAATTCTTTTGCAGATGATTCTGAATGGCCTTCAGCCAGTTTGACTGAAAGTTGTCACAAAAAACCAAGGGGAAAAGGCCTTGTGGGTTAAGATGTCCCTTTAGCCACATGTATATAGACAAAATACTGACCCAGGCTTCAACTTTTATACAGCCTGTCTCCAATCTTACCCTAGCATTTGACACACACCTAGGGACCTAGAAAATGGTTCTTAGAAACAGAAACTTAGATTGGACTCTTTCCTGTGGGGCAAAACACAAGCTGGGTAGTCCCATAAAGGAACCATAGAGCAACTGGGCCAGTGTCTTTGCCTTAGAAAGTTTAAGAGCTGCAGGGACAACCCCCCCCCCCCATTGTGCTTGGTGGAATTTTGCAACACTGTTTGCAGATGCGTTATCATAAGGATAAAAGATATGACGCTGGAAGATGAGCCCCTCAGGTCGGGAGGCGTCCAGTGTGCTACTGGGAAAGAGCGGAGGGCTAGTACTAGTAGCTCCAGAAAGAATGAAGCGACTGGGTCAAAGCCGAAAGGACACTCAGTTGCCGATGTATCTGGTGGTGAAAGGAGAGTCCGATGCTGCAAAGATCTATACTCCACAGGAACCTGGGACGTAAGATCCGTGAATCAAGGCAAGCTGGATGTGGTCAAACAAGAGATGACAAGACTGAACATCGACATCTTAGGAATCAGGGAACTAAAATGGACAGGAATGGGTGAATTTAATTCAGATGACCATCAGGTATACTACTGCGGGCAAGAATCCCTCAGAAGAAATGGAGTAGGCTTCATAGTCAACAAAAGAGTAGGAAAAGCAGTACTGGGATACAACCTCCAAAATGACAGAATGCTCTCAGTTCGAATCCAAGACACACCATTCAACATCACAGTGGTCCAAGTCTATGCTCCAACCACTGGTGCTGAAGAGGCTGAAGTTGACTATGAAGGCCTACAACACCTTCTAGAAATAACACCAAAAAATGATGTCCTTATCATCATGGGAGATTGGAATGCTAAAAGAGGAAGCCAAAAGATAATCGGAATAACAGGCAGGTGTGGCCTTGGAGTACAAAATGAAGCAGGGCAAAGGGTGACAGAATTTTCAAGAGAACATGCAGATCCTAGCAAACACTCTTTTCCAACAACCCAAGAAATGATTCTACACATAGACCTCACCAAATGGTCAACACAGAAATCAGATTGATTATGTGCTCTGCAGCCAAAGATGGAGAAGCTCTATACAGTCAGTAAAAACTAGACCAGGAGCTGACTGTGGCTCAGATCATGAGCTTCTTGTTGCAAAATTCAGGCTTAAATTGAAGAAAGTAGAGAAAAGCACTACGCCACTCAGGTAAGAGGTGAAGAGGTGGCAAGATTACAAAGAAGAACTATACAAGAAAGATCTGATTGTCCCTGATAACCACAATGGGGTGGTCACTGACTGCGAGCCAGACATCCTGGAATGTGAAGTCAAATGGGCCTTAGGAAGTTTCAGCAACAACAAAGCTAGTGGAGGTGACAGCATTCCAGCTGAGCTATTCAAAATCCTAAAAGACCATGCAAAGGTAGGTTGCTCACCTGTAACCGATGTTCTTCGAGTGGCCATCTGTGCAGTCACACAACCCGCCCGCCGGCCCCACTCGGTGTCGGTAGGTGAAGCTTGTCGGTACCGATGTATATCTTTGCTGTCGGTACCGACCTTTCATCTGTTCACTGGGTTAACTTCTTGTCAGGGAACATACGTTCGGTCGCAATAGACTGAACAAAATGGCGGACGCTCCGCTCTTTTATAGGTCTAGGGGGGAGGGGAGCGGAGCTTTTCCCGCCTAAAAAAAACCGTTAGCTTGCAATCTCCGGCCAGAGGCACTGCGCAGGCGCAGCACCCATGTGTGTGACTGCACAGATGGCCACTCGAAGAACATCGGTTACAGGTGAGCAACCTACCTTTCTTCGTCGTGGCCTCTGTGCATCACACACATGGGTAGAATGCCAAGCTTACCAGAAAGGAGGTGGGAAAGGTGTCCTTACTGCAAGACCGATGAAAGAACAGCTCTTCCAAAGGAGCAGTCTCGTCTGGCTCGGACATCAAGGTGGTAATGTCTTGCAAAGGTGCAAGGAGTCGCCCACGTAGCAGCCTTACAGACGTCCTCGAGGGACACCCCTGATGCGAATGCAGAAGAAGCAGCAACTGCCCGGGTCGAGTGGCTTCGAGGAGCCACAGGCAAATCGAGTTTGGCGAGTTGATATGACAAAGTGATAGTATTCACTATCCATTTCGCTAATCGCTGTGAAGAAACAGGGGTTCCCTGATTTACTGTGGAATATTTAACAAAAAGTCTGTTCGTATGCCGAAGAGATTCTGCTCTGGATCGATAGAAGGCCAAGGAACGCCGAACATCGAGAGAATGCAGTGATCGCTCAAGAGGAGTTGTAGGTGACGGAAAAAAAGCTGGCAGAACGATGTCTTGTCCCAAATGGAAAGAGGTTGAAACTTTTGGTAGAAAGGAAGGGTCAAGTCTCAAGACAACTTTCTCCTTGTGAAAGTTCAAGTATGGTGGGTCGATACGAAGCGCACAGAGCTCACTAGCTCTCCTCGCTGAAGTGACTGCCACCAGAAATGCAGTCTTCCAAGACACCAGTCTGAGGTCAATTGTAGCCAAAGGCTCAAACGGGGCTCTAGTCAAAGCCTGAAGAACTACCGAGAGGCTCCAAGTCGGCATCAGTGGTCTTATGACAGGAGTGATGTTGTGAAGTCCTTTAAGAAATCTTTTAATGAGCGGTTGAGAGAATACCGGAAAACCCTCAATCATTCCTCGATGCTGGGAAATCGCAGCGGTGTAAACCTTAATCGAAGATGGCTTAAGCCCAGAGCGATGAAGTTCTAGCAGAAATTGCAGAATCTGAGGTACAGACGATTCCAGTGGAGAGAAAGAGTGGGAATCGGCAAAGGTGGAAAAACGATTCCATTTGGCTGAATAAGACCTTCTTGTGGAAGGCTTCAATGATGAATCCAGGATAAACTGGATGGATGGATCCAGGTCTGTCGGATTCGACAAATTACGGACCGACGCCGAAGAGGGAGTCGAGGCCGGCAAAGACAAAGGTGCTGATGGTACCGATGAGGACACAGGAGCTATCGAATCCGCCAGGCCGTCAGGTTCAACGTGAGCAGGTCTGGATGACGTATTGTTCCCTCCTGCTGGGTTATGAGATCTGGAAGCAACGGAAGGCGACGGAATTCTCCGTGGGAAATAGATAGAAGCGTGGCGAACCAGGGTTGGCGTGGCCACCAAGGGGTGATTAGAATTCCCAATGGAGTGTCGCAGGTTATCTTCGCCACAACTTTCGTTATCAGTGGAATCGGTGGGAAGGCATAGACGTGGAGACGGTTCCAAGAAATCATGAAGGCGTCCCCTAGGGATCCGATGCCGATCCCTGCCCTCGAACAAAAAAGGTTGCATACCCTGTTGTGCTGGGTAACGAACAAGTCCACGTCCGGGGCTCCCCAGAGACGAAAAAGTTGGCTGTATATCCGAGGGTGTAATTCCCATTCGTGGGAGAGAAGCATGTGGCGGCTGAGAAAATCCGCTTGGGTATTGTCCACGCCAGCGAGATGTACTGCTATCAGGGCGATTCCCCTCGGGATGCACCAATCCCAAATCTGAAGTGAAAGTCTGACCAAGGCTGGAGACTTGGTTCCTCCTTGCTTGTTCAGATAAAACACCATTGTCATATTGTCCGACGTTATCTGAACAACCCGATAGCGAAGAATATCCTCGAAGGAGCGGATTGCTTTGAACACTGCTAAGAGCTCCAGGAAATTGATGTGCTCCTTGGATTCGGAATGGTTCCAAATGCCCTGAGTTTGGATACCGTCGCAAATCGCTCCCCAGCCCAAGCGGGACGCGTCGGTCGTAACCGTCACCGATGGAGGTGGTTGCCGAAAGGGCATTCCCACAGACAGGTTTGCCGTGGACGTCCACCAGAGGAGGGACTGGAGAACCGAAGATGGGATTCGAATCGATTTCGACTGCGGATCGTACTGCGGTCTGAAGGACTTGATGAACAGTAGTTGTAGTGGCCATAGGCGAAGTCTGGCATGAGGCACCACAGCTACCAACGCTGCCATGTGACCAAGCAGGGTTTGGAGTGCACGTGCCAGTACCGTACCGTCGCGACGAATCCGAAGAATATGTCGAATCATCGTTTCTTGTCTGTCGCGGGGGAGGAAGGCTCTTTCCAGCGTCGAATCCAGACGAGCTCCGATGAAGGTAAGTATCTGTGTTGGAACGAGAGATGATTTTTCCATATTAATACGAAGGCCCAAGTTGTCCAACAGGGAGCACGTCAAATTGATAGAATGAAGAAGATCGTCTCTAGACTGGGAAACCAGGAGCCAGTCATCCAGATATGGGTAGATCTGGACGCCCTGGAGGTGGAGGTAGGCACATACCGGGGCCATGCACTTAGTAAACACTCGTGGTGCCGTAGCCAGTCCAAAGGGCAAAACCATGAATTCATATAGGTCGGATTCGACAGCGAAGCGAAGGAAGCGCCTATAGCCAGGATGGATTGAGACGTGAAAGTACGCATCCTTCAGATCTATGGAGGCGAACCAGTCCTCTTTCCACAGCAATGGCAAGATATTTTGAAGAGTGGTCATCCAGAACTTCTTGGTTGGAATAAAACGGTTTAGAGAACGCAAGTCCAGAATTGGTCGGAGACCACCGTCCCGTTTCGGGACTGTAAAATACCTGGAATAGAATCCATGAAGTCCGTCCAGAGGGGATAATTGGCGAATAGCCCCTTCAGTTAAAAGTTGTTGTATCTCGTCGAGCAAAACCGACGAGCATGATGTAAACTTTATCGGGCTCGATGGAGGGATGGCATCGAATTCAATCCTATAGCCATGCTGGATGATGGACAACACCCACTTATCAGATGTAATGGACTCCCAAATGGGGAGCCGGCTTTGCAGCCAACCCTCATCTGAGAGGGGGGTGGGAGTTGGAAAGGAAAGCGGAGAGGTTCGCCCGTCCCGTCAGCGTTGGCGCCTATCCATATCGAATCGGTGCCGAGCCTGCTGGTACCGCTGTTGAGGCTGCTGACGGCGACGCTGCTGCTGTTGTTGTCTCTGCTGGGGCTGCTGCCTAGCCTGGAAAGACTGTCTATAAGTAGGGCGGTTCCACTGCCACTTATGCCGGGTCTGGGGTGGTAGCTCCATCCGGCGCGCTGTCATACGGGACTCATGCAGCTTCTTCAATTTATGGTCAGTCCTGGAGTGGAACAGCCCGGACCCATCGAAGGGCATGTCCTCGATGCGACGCTTGGTTTCATCGGGGAAGTGGCAGTTCCGAAGCCAAGCGTGCCTCCGAAGGGACACGGCACCGACGAGGATCCTTGAATTCGTGTCCATGTGATGGCGTGCCGTGGACAACTGTTGAATGGCCACTTGCATGGCCTCCTTTAACAGAACCTTGGCCACATCTCCCTGGTGGTCCGGTAGGGTCGAGGCGACGTTGTGGAGGCGCTGCATTAAGAAGTATTGGTAACGCGCCAACGTCGCCTCGTAATTGGAGATGCGGAGCCCCAGTCCTGCCGCCGCGTAGACTCTGCGGGCGAGTGAATCAATCTTCCTCCCCTCTTTGTCACGTGGTGCAGTATGGCCTCTGGCCTCCCTACCCTGGGAGGATTCGACGACGATCGAGTTCGGCTTCGGATGTTTGAGGAGGAAGGGGATGTCCTCCTCTCGAACCCGATACATTGTCTCATACCTCCTCGATGTAGGTTGGGGGTGGGAGGCCAGGTCCCAAGGTTGGGTCATAGCCTGCTTGAGAGTTGTTATGAGGGGGAGAACGATAGATGTAGACTGTTCTCCCCGAACAATGTCGTAAATCCTGTCCAACGACGGGCCCGGACGTTGGACAGCGTCGATTTCCAGGGCCTGAACCAGCCTACCCATCAGGTCCGCGAATGAGCCATGAGACTCATCCAGTGAGGCTGGGTCCTGGGTGGTAATGACGGCCTCGGGAGAGGTCGAGTCAATCTCAGAATCATCGGAATCGGCCATGTAGTATGGTTGGGCCGATGATGAAGATTCCGGTGGTGACTGGGAGCGGCTGCTATCATGCCTGGACGGTACTGGTGAATCCCGTCTCGGGTCCCTTGGACGAGAACGGTCCCGAGGGGGTGAAGAGCGACCCCGAGGAGCCGGGTAGTACCCAACCGAATAGGGTTCGGGCCATTGCTGATAAGGCTGTCGGTACCAGCTGTCTATCGGTCTGTCAATAGACCGGCTCCGACGGCCTCGGGGTGGAGATAAGACGACATCCACTGCAGCAGAAGGCATCGGTGTAGGGGATCTCGCCTGTGGAGGGGAGTCCCGTATTTCTCCGTCCGATATAGAATCCCTCGGAAGGGTAGGAAGTGGATCGGGAGGACGGTCAATTACGCGTCTCGGGGACCCTTGCGGGGTAACCCTCATGGCCTCCTGAAGTACAGCGTCGGGTGGTGTCGGTACCGAAGTCGGAACCGGTACCGATGGCGCTGATGAACCCGAATCTCGGTGCCGTGGACGCTCGGATTCCTTCGGGCGCTTAGAAGGCTTTAGAGGCTTATCTTTTTTAGCCTTCTTGTGGCTGCTCGACTTAGAGGAGTCAGAATGTTTTCGTTTCTCCGACTTTTTCTTAGGAGAAGCGGGAGGAGCCATCACCGATGAGGCGCCTTCGTCCGAAGGATGCCGTTGCTGGGCCACAGAAGAAGAGGCCGATTTAGCAGCAGTCACCACGGGGTCGGACTGCATGAGAGCCCGATCCCATAACAGCCTGCGAAGGCGGTTTTCTCGGTTTTTCCTGGCTTGTTTGGAAAACGCCAGACAATGTGCGCACTTATCCATTCTATGCCCCTCACCGAGACAGAGGAGGCATAGTTCGTGTGGGTCGGTAGGCGACATCTTCGACCCACACTCTGCGCACTTGCGGAAGGCCGCCCGCTGCGCCATCGTTAGAAAGGAAGAGAAAGGAGATAGTGCAGAGGGTAAGTATATATTTTTGTTTTTTGTTTTTTTTTATAGAAAAAGAAGAAAGAACAAGACAGAACCAACAACAAGAAGAAGAACTATACGAACAGTAACGAGGAACGAGGGAGCAAAAAACTGGGAGAATCTCGAAGAGCTAACCAACAGATAGTCAGAGCGAGAGCGAAGCGGCACAAGGCACAGCGAACGGCGGTCGCAAAGACTGAACAAAATGGCGGACGCTCCGCTCTTTTATAGGTCTAGGGGGGAGGGGAGCGGAGCTTTTCCCACCTAAAAAAACCGTTAGCTTGCAATCTCCGGCCAGAGGCACTGCGCAGGCGCAGCACCCATGTGTGTGATGCACAGAGGCCACGACGAAGAATAAAAGTGCTACACTCAATATGCCAGCAAATTTGGAAAACTCAACAGTGGCCACAGGATTGGAAAAGGTCAGTTTACATTCCAATCCCAAAGGAGGGCAATGCCAAAGAATGTTCAAACTACCGCACCATTGCACTCATTTCACACGCTAGCAAAGTGATGCTCAAAATCCTACAAGCCAGGCTCCAGCAGTATGTGCACAGAGAACTACCAGAAGTACAGGCAGGATTTCGAAGAGGCAGAGGAACTAGAGATCAAATTGCCAACATACGCTGGATCATGGAGAAAGCTCGGGAGTGCCAGAAAAACATCTACTTCTGCTTCATTGACTATGCTAAAGCCTTCAATTGTGCGGATCACAGCAAATTGTGGCAAGTTCTTAAAGAGATGGGAGTACCAGACCATCTTATTTGTCTCTTGAGAAACCTATATGAGAGTCAAGAAGCAACAGTGAGAACTGGACACGGAACCACTGATTGGTTCAAAATTGAGAAAGGAGTTCGGCAAGGCTGTATACTGTCGCCCTGCCTATTTAACTTATATGCAGAGCACATCATGAGAAAGGCGGGGCTTGATGAATCACCAGTTGGAATTAAGATTACCGGGAGAAATATCAACAACCTCAGATATGCAGATGATACCACTCTCATGGCAAAAAGTGAAGAGGAACTAAAGAGCCTCTTGATGCGGGTGAAGGAGGAGAGTGCAAAAGTTGGCTTGAAACTCAACATTGAGAAAACTAGTATCATGGCATTCGGTCCTCTCACTTCCTGGCAAATAGATGGGGAAGAAATGGAGGTAGTGACAGATTTCATTTTCCTGGGCTCCAAGATCACCGCAGACGGGGACTGCAGCCAAGAACTTAAAAGACGCTTGCTCCTGGGGAGGAGAGCTATGGCAAATCTAGACAGCATACTAAAAAGCAGAGACATCACCCTGCCAACAAAAGTGCGTATAGTCAAGGCTATGGTTTTCCCAGTTGCAATGTATGGCTGTGAAAGCTGGACCATAAGGAAGGCCGAGCGCAAAAGGATTGAGGCCTTTGAGTTGTGGTGCCTGAGAAGACTCCTGCGAGTCCCTTGGACCGCAAGGTGATCAAACCAGTCAGTCCTAGAGGAGATCAACCCTGACTGCTCTTTACAAGGCCAGATACTGAAGCTGAAGCTCAAATACTTTGGCCACCTAATGAGAAGGAAGGACTCCCTGGAGAAGACCCTGATGCTGGGAACAATTGATGGCAAAAGAAGAAGGGGACGGCAGAGGATGAGGTGGCTGGATGGAGTCACTGTTGTGCAGGAGAGCACGACAGTGGCTCCTCCTCGCGAGGAGGAGGTAACCGTGATTACTAGGATCAGGAAAGAGCAGACACTTCCAGAAGGAGAAACGAATCAGTTCACTCCTGAGATTTGTAAGAGTTCCCCGGCTGCTTCCCGGGAGGCTGGCCCTTTAAACCAGACAGACTGTGAAGGAGAGAGGGAGGGGGAAAATACTGTGCCGGAGGAGGAGGAGGAGGAGGAGGAGGAGAGCAGCGGGCCGGAAGGGGACGGGCAGCCAGGGGGCATTGACTTGATTGACGCCAACCAACGACGAATGATGCGCTCTTATCAGCTTCGCGAGGAACGGAGAAGGAAGAGACAGGAAGAGGGGGAGGGATGAGATTCATTCTCAGGGGAACATCGTTCGTTCATACACGTGCCTTGCCGTTAGGATAGTTGTTTCGCCGTAAATCTTGTAGATAATGAGCAATAAACCAATTTAGAACCTCCGCTCCTGTTTGAAGAATTTATTGCAGCTAAAGCACTTCCAAGCGTGAGGGTGTGTTTATAACACCCTCACTACAGTCACTGAAGCAGTCCGCGTGAGCTTGGGTGGGCTCCAGGGGATGGTGGAGGACAGGAAGACGTGGAGGAGTGTTGTCCATGAGGTCACAAAGAGTTGGGCACAACTTTGTGACTGAACAACAACAGAATGGCAAAAACTGACTGGGACTACAGCTACGAACACGCTACGCTCCACAGCTGCCAATGCATCAACACGCCATAAATGCCAAGGGCAATCATAGCAACAGAACCAGAGACCCAACTGGTATCAAAACAGCGGTGTTCTCACCTCTGCTATGGTGAGCTACTCCTGCACAACATATCCCGAGATGTTGATTATTTCCATCCCATCCTACACACGCTCTGGGATTGTTTCCATCACATTGGCCGTACAAATGAAGAGAACCTGGATGCAGGGAGAGGCCAGGTGGCTACTGTACTTAGGCTGTGCAACTTGGGAGAACTTCAGAACAGTAAGGCTAGACTTATTTTACATAAGGCAATCCTATGCCTCCCCCTGCACCTGTGGGGCTCCAGCTGGCACATAGGAAGAGGAGAAAATGCATAACAATGAGATATCAGAATAGGATGGCACAGAGGAAAAGCCAATGAAGACTGAAATGAACTTTAAGGGTCCCAAGCCCCCTGGAAAGCCATTAAGAAATGTCTGCAAAACAGACTGCTTAAAACCCTGGGAGAATAAGGAAATATTTATCCCATGCCTGGTGCTGAAAAGAGTTCCTCAACCTTTTGGTTCCCAGAGCACAGTCACTCAACATAGGCCAGCCTTCTCCTAACTTGGCATTGACCTGGCATCCTGCACCCAGTGCGCACAGGCCAGGGGAAGGCTGGTGGTGGTGGGGTGAGGTATAGAAAGAAAAGCCAGGGGAAACCTGAGCAATGTCTTCCTACAGAGTTAGACCCTGAAGTTCACCAAACCCACCACTGTCTGCTCTTCCTGTCACCTGACCACTGATCAAGACAGAGCTTTTGGTGTGCCAAGTAAGGCTTCTAGCACCAAACTAAGACCTTGGCAATGCCCACCCCCCCTCCCCATAATCTGTTACAGTGAGGATGGGGAATGTGTGGCTGGACCATCAGCTAAGGCTGATAGGAATGGTAGTTCCCTATCCCTGTCCTTGGGACTGCATTAGCCAGCGTGGGGCACAAAGGAAACCATACCTTGGAGAGGTCCACAGGGACATCAAGATAGTGGTCCAGGAAGTTAGTGCTCTGCTCAGGGTCTAGCAGCTCCAGCAGTACCAAGAAGGGGTCCCCTTGGTACCCTCGCCAATTTTGTCCACCTGCACCACAGAAGAATGGGTTGCTGCAGTCACTTGGTGCCTCTGCGCTGGCCAGAGCCAATGGGGCTGCTGCAGCACTGAAGGGCTCAATTTCAAAAAGGCAAGAAACAGTTCCCCAAGATCTTTACCTCATCAATTGGGATCAGCGGGTTCTCCATTTTGGTCTTCTTCAGACACTGGATGATCTTTCCTGGCATGGCTCCCATGTAGGTCTGCCTGCAAGGCAAGGGACCACACTTGGGGTCACACACCCCATACCCATGCAAACACAAAGAACAAGGGGATGTTTACCTTCCCTGCACTCCCACAGCCCCAGTTTTAGATCTCAGGCTGTGAAAAGTATAGATGGGAAAGAAAAAGTGACACTATGCCAAGAATTTGCCTCCCTAGCAAGCTGCATTTTTTATTCTTGAAAGGAGTGCGTGCCCAGGTTTCTGGTCTTTAAAGCCTGAAAGATTCATTTGAAAATATAGAAAGTCCCTGTCGACTAAAGTTGACTAAAGACAGTCCCAAACTCTCAGGATACTCAACCAGATATACACAAGACAAAACACATAATTACATATTGTAATGTGAATTTGTGAAAGAGGGAAAGGGGGGCTGTTCTGGTTTTTCCTGTGCGACCTTACTCATTTTAAAAAATGCTGTTTTCCCTAGAATTTAGAAGCACAAAGCAACATGGAAAGTGAAAGGACATCTCAGAAGATGGGCTAAAATCCTGCAGCAGGCAGGATTCCATTCACCTTGCCAAGCTGTGTGCAAGAAATTGTGCAACTGCAGAATCCAGTTTGTCTCAACACAGATCTCAGATTGTTTTTTATTCTTAAAAATACTCATTTACAGTTCTTCCACCAGGAGCAGAGTGCCTGACAAGGTAAAAAAGCACATGCTAATACAAAGCAACCCTAAAATGACCCTTTTGAACTGTAACCATTAAAATATAACAATAATAAACGGCCCAACAAGAAAGAAGCCCAAACATTTGTCTAATCAATGCAAAAAGTGCCTTATGGTTAAAGATAGTCCCAGTGGGGTTAATAGCACCTCTCCTGAAACAGAGTTGTACAAAAGTGGAGCCACCATGGACAAGGCTCTCTTTCAAGTCTCCATCCTTCTTCACCCTTCTTTTGTGGGGAGGAGGATGGTTCTCAGGTTGTGTCTTGCTCAGCAAAACTCTTGTTCCACACCTACTGGATGTCACAACATCCCATTTTGGGGTAGTTTTAAGTCACCTAATTGCTGGAGGGGTGCTGCTGGAAAGGCCATTGCAACTGCAGTCTGGGGGGGGGGGTGAGGTCTCATGGAGGAGGAAGAGGGAATAGCCCCCCCACACACACCCCTGTGCCCTTTGATTTCTGCGACATCTGTCATCCCACCTACACTGAAGAAGAAGTATTCCCAGTTCAGGTTACGGGCAATGGAGCTGGCAATGCTTGTCTTGCCAACCCCAGGAGGACTATAGAAGCAAAGGATCCTGCCCTGGGTAGAGCCCCAGTTGGCTGATGGCAATGAATTCCTGGGGTGAAAAAGCACAGGGCTCAGTCAGAAACAGAACAGTGTCTGAAAGGCACTGTGCCCAGCTCTGGCTACAGGAGCTGAGGAAAAGCAGCTCTGAGCATCCTATTTCAATGAGTTTGTCAGAGGTAGAAGCAGAGAAGACAGACTGGGGCAAAAGAAAACAATTTCTAATTAAACCTAAGCAGAGGAATTGGACTGCTTTCAGTCTGAAGGCTTAATTTCATTTCTGAGACAATCTGGGGGGAAGAGGCACACTCCACTGGCATGTGGGACAAAAGAGGTGGAGTCCAAAATACCCACAAACTGCACCTTAAAGGCACAATCCTATGCCCTTTTAGAGGGGAAAAATCCTACAACTTCCAGCATGCCCCATCTAGGCATGTGCTGTCCCTGAGATGCCTATTACAAGAAAGCAAACTTCCAGGAGATTTGCCTGGCCTTTAAAATGCGGAACCAAAGCCAGAAAATGGCAGATGGCAGTGGCCGAGGAAAAGACTGTTCAAGAACTGGCATCATCTAGCGTGAAATGCCGTGGAGGGAGGCAGCACCCCAAAAGCTCTGCTCCCACATGGAGGGACCTCAGGCCAATGAGGAGTTGCCAGCCTCATCCAATGACTTCAGTGACTGGGGAAGCCAGGATCAGAGTTTGCAGCTCCTTAAGTTTCGACACTCCTTCATGGATCACTGCCTTGTCGTGGCGAAGGGGCTTGAGTAGCTCAATGAAGCCATGAGCTCTGCCGTGCAGGGTCACCCAAGACGGACAGGTCATAGCAGAGAGCTCTGACAAAACGTGATCCACTGGAGAAGGAAATGGCAACCCACTCCAGTACCCTTGCCATGAAAACCCCACGGACAGTACCAAAAGGCAAAGAGATATGACACCGGAAGATGAGCCCCTCAGGTTGGAAGGTGTCCAATGTGCTACTGGGGAAGAGCAGAGGGCTAGTACTACTAGCACCAGAAAGAATGAAGTGACTGGGCGACTGGGAATGAAGGACACTCAGTTGCCGATGTATCTGGTGGTGAAAGGAGAGTCCAATGCTGCAAAGATCTATACTCCATAGGAACCTGGAACGTAAGATCCATGAATCAAGGCAAACTGGATGCGGTCAAACAAGAGATGACAAGACTGAACATCGACATCTTAGGAATCAGGGAGCTAAAATGGACAGGAATGGGTGAATTTAATTCAGATGACCATCAGGTATACTACTGCGGGCAAGAATCCCTCAGAAAAAATGGAGTAGCCTTCATAGTCAAGAAAAGAGTAGGGAAAGCAGTACTGGGATACAATCTCCAAAATGACAGAATGCTCTCAGTTCGAATCCAAGGCAAACCATTCAACAGCACAGTAGTCCAAATCTATGCCCCAACCACTGGTGCTGAAGAGGCTGAAGTTGACCAGTTCTATGAAGGCCTACAACACCTTCTAGAATTAACACCAAAAAATGATGTCCTTATCATCATGGGGGATTGGAATGCTAAAGTAGGAAGCCAAAAGATAACCGGAATAACAGGCAAGTTTGGCCTTGGAGTACAAAATGAAGCAGGGCACAGGCTGGTAGAATTTTGTCAAGGGAATACAATGGTCATAGCAAACACGCTTTTCCAACAACCCAAGAGACGACTCTACACATGGACATCACCTGACGGTCAACACAGAAATCAGACTGACTATGTGCTCTGCAGCCAAAGATGGAGAAGCTCTATCCAGTCAGTAAAAACTAGACCAGGAGCTGACTGTGGCTCCGATCATGAGCTTCTGGTGGCAAAATTTAGGCTTAAATTGAAGAAAGTAGGGAAAAGCACTAGGCCACTCAGGTATGACCTAAATCATATTCCTGATGAATATACAGTGGAGGTGACAAATAGATTTAAGGAATTAGATCTGATAGACAGAGTGCCTGAAGAACTATGGACGGAGGTTTGCAATATTGTACAAGAGGTAGCAACTAAAACCATACCAAAGAAAAAGAAATGCAAGAAAGCAAAATGGCTGACTGAGGAAGCTTTACAAATAGCTGAGGAAAGAAGGGAAGCAAAAGGCAAGGGAGAAAGAGAAAGATACACCCAATTGAATGCAGAATTCCAGAGAACAGCTAGAAGAGATAAGAATGCCTTCTTAAATGAACAGTGCAAAGAAATAGAAGAAAACAATAGAATAGGGAGGACCAGAGATCTCTTAAAGAAAATTGGAGATATGAAGGGAACGTTTCATGCAAAGATGGGCATGATAAAGGACCAAAATGGCAGGGACCTAACAGAGGCAGAAGAGATTAAGAAGAGGTGGCAAGATTACACAGAAGAACTATACAAGAAAGAGCTTAACGTCCCTGATAACCACGATGGGTTATCTGGCCCTAAGAAAGACCCAGTACCGCCCTTGAAGGCCCGCTGTGACGACTTTGCCAAGCATTTCAGGGAGAAAACCGCTCAGATTCGTCACGAGCTGGACTCCACTAGTGATTCAGAGGATTCTGGGGAGTTACCAATGTCGCCGTCTGGTCCAAAATTGATGGATGAGTTTCAGTTACTGCGGCCTGATGATGTGGACAAGGTGCTTGGATGAGTACGTCCCACCACTTGCCTATTGGACCCTTGCCCATCTTGGCTAATTAACAACGCCAAGCACGGGACAGGGACCTGGATCTTGGAAGTGGTTAACATCTCTCTGAGGGATGGCCAGGTACCTGCCCCTTTAAAGGAGGCGGTAGTCCGACCTGTCCTGAAGAAGGCGTCCCTGGATCCAGAGATGGCCAACATCCCGTTTTTGGGCAAGGTGTTGGAGCGGGTGGTGGCGGGACAACTCCAAGCACTCTTGGATGAAACTGACTATCTGGACCCGTTCCAGTCCGGCTTCAGACCCGGGTACGGTACTGAATCTGCCTTGGTCGCCCTGTACGATGACCTGTGCAGGGAGAGAGACGGGGAGTGCGTCCCTGTTGGTTCTCCTGGACCTCTCAGCGGCTTTCAATACCATCGACCATGGTATCCTTCTGGATAGGCTAGCGGGACTGGGAGTTGGAGGCACCGCTTGGCAGTGGTTCCGCTCCTATCTCAGACGGTGGTGCTGGGGGACTATGGCTCTGCGCCCTGGCAGTTATGCCATGGAGTCCCGCAGGGTTCCATTTTGTCTCCCTTGCTATTTAACATCTACATGAAACCACTGGGAGAGGTCATCCGGAGGTGTGGGCTGCGGAATCATCAGTACGCTGATGATACACAGTTCTACCTCTCTTTTACAACCGATCCAGGTGAGGCAGTGGCTGTACTGGCCGAGGTAATAGGCCGGATGAAGGCCAATAAACTGAGGCTCAATCCAGACAAGACGGAGGTCCTGTTGGTAGGCAGATCGGGCTTCAGGGAAGGGGACCTTGACCTAGTCCTGAATGGGGTTGCACTCCCTCTTAGGGACAGGGTCCTCAGCTTGGGAGTGCTCCTCGACCCAGAGCTTTCACTGGAAGCTCAGGTGACAGCGGTGGCGAGGAGCACTTTCTTTCAGCTTCAGCTGATCCATCAGCTGTGTCCCTACCTGGAGAACGACTGCCTGGCGACAGCGACACACGCGTTGGTGACTTTCCAACTAGACTTCTGTAATGTGCTCTACATGGGGCTGCCCTTGAAATAAGGAGGGTAAACACCCGGAGGAGGGCCTTCTCTGCAGTGGTGCCCCATTTATGGAATGCGCTCCCCAGAGAGGTCCGCCTGGCGCCGTCATTATTTGTTTTTCAGCGCCAGGCCAAGACCTTTTTATTTAAACGTCATTTTAATTGTTGATTTTATTTATTGATTTTACATCTTTGGCCAGGATGTCACCAATTATATTGTTTTTATGTTGTTATTTATTGTTGTGAGCCGCCCCGAGGCTTCGGTGAATGGGGCGGCATAGAAGCTTCCTAAATAAATAAATAATAAATAAATAATAAAAAACGATATATGCAGTGTTATCTTCATTTTAGATGTCAAACGGGTTTTGTGGCTCCCGGTGTTTTCTTTTGTGTGGGAAACGGGTCCAAATGGCTCTTTGAGTGTTAAAGGTTGCCGACCCCTGAGCTAGGGGAAGTTCTTTTAAGGAAGGGAAACCTTCTAAAAGCAATGTTGTGAGCATGTGTCAATTGTTTGTGTCAGCCATCAAGAGTTTTCCCTCTCCAATAGCCTTCATTTTCCGATGCAACATGGATAAACGTGTTCTGAATTCTGAGTATTCCCAAGTTCAGCAAAGGGTTTCTTTGTGTGCATTTTGGCATTGGCTGGATTGAGTTCAGCAACCCAAACATTTTCTTCTTGAGACTGTGCTAAAGAGACTCAAAAAGGACATGGACTTTACATCTTGAGGTTTCTCCCCAAACTCCTGTGGATCTCTCTGCCACTGCCTACAACCAGCTTCTGTGAAGAAATGTAAAAGCCTTTCTTCCTCTTAATTAACCTTTTTTTGAGCTGCACCTTTCCAGACACCAGATCAACTCTGCAACCTATTTCACCTGAGTGATCCAAACAGCCACACTGGCACCCCAGAAAAGAAAAAGACTCCTTTTCTCTACAGCCCTGGAAGGAAAAGCCAGCTGTGTCTAACCACCCTTGCTCAGGGGAGGAAGGAATTCACCCACCTTTCTCTCAAACACTGGCTAGGGACTTGCCTAGATGGACCCGAGACTTCAATGCTGTTCTTTCTGCAGCATATGAACAACCTTTTAATTGCCACTGAAGTCACAGACTGGTGCACATCTGCTAGAGTTGATTGGGTCACCAAGAAGAAGATGCAAACCGCACAAGAACGGCTAGCTGGCCGGCATCGCTCTTTCTCCGAGCCCAGAGTGGCCATGCTGGCTGCCCAGCAAGGTCAAAGCAGTCGTGCCTGTTTGACTGACTGACTGGCTGCCTGCAGTGTGTGACGCTGCGGCCACTGGCTGGTTGCTGCCTCCGGCTTGCAATGGCACAAGGGAAGGGGGGCTGCTGTCTTACGCCAGCTGACTCGCCTGAGACTGGACCGCCTGGAGACCATTGATGCAGTGGGAGGACCGTGCCCAGGTGCCCCTCGCTACACAGCAGTGAGATCTGCGGGAGTGCCTGCGTGGGACCGTTGCACCAGGCTGAGGAAAGCTCCAAAACCACAAGGAGACCAGAGGACTATGGAACTCATGGAGAACCTGAAGTTCTTGTTCAAACACCAACCCTGCAAGGGAGGACCAGTGGCGTAACAGACCAGGATGAGAAGAAGCTGGCATCAGGGTCAGCCAAGGGCCCACAACTGGAGGGGGCAAGGGAGAAGAGCCCCGAAGAAAAGCAGCCTATCGGGGACCAGGATCGGGTTCTGCCTTGAAGACTTAGACCAGGTTTTCACATTTCGAGCGGCCCGCAGCCACTTCTCCCTGCCAGTTCAGCTTGTCACTCATCCCCGCCGGCCGGCGTTTTTCCCTTCACCGCACAGTGGTTCCCGCAGCTGTCCCCTGCTGCCTCCTGCTCCTTCAAGGCTGGTGGTTATATTTCACCAGAAGATGGCAGTAGACCTGAGTCAGGACTCTCGCCGCGTGACCCTTGTGACACAAGGCTTGTGTGCCCATTTCTAAAATGGCGGCTGTAACTAAAAAAAGGAAAGTTGACAGCGAGGGCCGCCGCTTCCAGGACAAGTGAAAATTGGAATATTTTTTCACTGAAATACGAAACAACTGTGTCTGCTTAATTTGCCAAGAGACTGCGGCTGTTTTCAAGAAATTCAATATCAAGAGGCACTACCAGACGAAACATGCTAACTACAACAAGCTAACTGGGAACGAACGCGGCGAAAAATTGAAGGAACTGGAAGCTGCTTTAACGGCACAGCAGCGCTTTTTCACAAGAGCCCGTGAGTCAAATGAACATGCCACAAAGGCGAGCTACGAGGTGGCAACGCTGATTGCCAAGCACTGCAAACCTTTTACTGAGGGTGAATTTATTAAAGACTGCGTGATGAAAATGGTGGAGAAAATTTGTCCGGAGAAGAAGCAAGAGTTTGCCAATGTTTGCCTGGCTCGTAACACTGTGGTACGGAGAATTGAAGACGTTTCATCTGATATTAAGAGACAGTTAGAGGCAAAAGGAGTGGAGTTTGACTTTTTTTCGTTAGCCTGTGACGAAAGCACGGAAGCATTTGACACTGCTCAGTTATTGATTTTTTTGAGAGGAGTGGACAATGACATGAACGTGAGTGAAGAGCTACTTGACCTCCAGAGCCTTAAGGACCAAACAAGAGGAACAGATTTATTTGTTTCTGTTTGTTCCGCCATAGATGGCATGAAACTACCGTGGAATAAAGTCACTGGGATTATTACGGATGGCGCACCTGCCATGGCTGGCGAGCAAAGTGGCTTATCAACCCTAGTCTGTAACAAAGTCAGCGAAGAAGGAGGCAAAGCTATAAAACTCCACTGTATTATTCACCAACAAGTTCTCTGTGCCAAACATCTGAAATATGATCATGTTATGAAACCGGTGATGAAGGCTATTCATTATATTTACTCCAAAGCCCTGTGCCACCGCCAGTTTCAACAGTTTCTACTCGACATCCAGGCTGAATACGGAGATGTTGTGTATCACAACGAGGTAAGATGGCTCAGTCGGGTCTGCACTGCAGCGCTTCTACTCTCTTAGGGAGGAAATCGGACAATTCTTGGCAAAAAAGGGACAACCGATGCCAGAGCGATCTGATCCTGTTTGGCTGGCTGATTTGGATTTTTAGTTGACAGAACACGACATCTGAACGTGCTGAACACGAGCCTTCGGGGGCAAAATGCAGTGGTAAGCCAACTGTATTCACATATCAAAGCCTTTGAGACCAAGCTGCTACTTTTCCAAAGGCACCTGTCACAAACGCAGCCCAATACCACACATTTCCCATCGCTGCAGGAAATAATGACCAGTTTTCCACAGAACAATATGAGTGCGCAAATAAGGAGGTATGAAGCAGACATCTCATCTCTGGCTGAGGAGTTTCAACAGCGCTTTTGGGATTTTGCAGCTGTTGAAAAGGAGACCACGCTTTTTTCATCTCCTTTCTCTGTGGACCCTGATGACGCTCCAGACCACCTGCAGCTGGAGCTCAGTGAGCTGCAGTGTGACGCCGAGTGTCGCAGTCGGCACCAACAGCTCCCTCTTGTCAACTTTTACCGCCAGCTGGATAAAGACAGGTTCCAAGAGATTCGAACATTTGCTAAGAAAATGCTGAGCTTGTTTGGTTCGACATACTTGTGCGAGAAGACATTCTCGGTTATGAACATTCACAAGAACCGCGTGAGGACGAGACTAAGTGACTTTCACCTGCGTGACATCTTGCACATCAAAACCACTGTTTTTGAGCCAGACCTGGCCTATATAATGCAGTCGAGATCTCAGTATCACCTTTCACATTAGTGCAGTTAAGTTATTTGTTTAGTCTTTCATAAAATAGTTCATTTGCATTTAATGTTAATGGTTCAAAGAATGTCAGGCTGAATGGTCGGCCCCCACACATTCTCACCTCACCAAATCTGGCCCTCCTTGCAAAAAGTTTGGGCACCCCTGACTTAGACCAAAGAGACTAGCATTTGCCTAATGCTAAATAGCCTAGATGATAATGCTGAAGGAAAGAGGGGGAGTTTCTTGAAGTTATTACTCTGGCTGTCTCTGTGTACTTCTGTTAATTTTGTTACTCTCTTCTATACCATCTGTCCTTGTAGGAAGAAAACAGTGGATTTCCTAATTTCTCTGTTTTCAGTTTTAGAATACTGCCTCGTTGTGTAATAGAATGTTTATGCTTTAGTAGCGCTGGTGAAAACCCAGCATGGATTTCTTACACCTGGAACATGTTATATGTCTGGATTCCCACCAAGGACCAGGTAAGACAGACATGCAGATTACAGAAGGGCAGGCATGTGCTGTCCCAGATCAGCTAAAGGAGAGTAAAAGGAAAGAAAACTTATTTGTTTACCAAAAAAAAAGATTCCACAGGTCCCTGGGGAAAACAATCTCCACGTGAAGCCGCTACAGGTAAGGACCACTGAGAGCACTGTACCAGTTGGGGTGATGATGGTGGACTAGCAACATCCTTACAGCCAATTGGCACATGCTGGGATAGGCTCCCTGTGTGTGTGAGAGTTTGTTTGTTTGTTTATTTATTTATTAAAACACTTATATGCCGCCCCATCGCAACAAAGCCTCGGGGCGGCTTACAACATATAAAAAGTACAAAAAATGCATTAAAAACCTAACTGTCCAGAGTTTGGTGCAGTGGCTAGCATGTGGCTTTGTTTTTGCTAAGCTGGAAAGGCCCTGGCCTGCAGCTGGATGGGCAACCACGTGTGGATGCTGACTGCTGTGCATTATTCACACAAATGGGGCTGGTGAGTGCGACTTGGTACAGCCTGGAATCTTTGGTGGGCTGTTCCGAGATTGGAAACGAGTTCTGTTTATGCAGATTTGTGCCTTTGGTGGACTTATGCTTGCCTAATCCCCATAATTCGGTCTACAGTAACTCGCACTATTGAAGGTATGATGGTGGTCACAACCAACTTGAAGAAATCTGATGCCCCAGCAAAAGCCCTGGTACTCAGACCTGTCCCGAAGGAATGTTCTTCCCTGCTTCAGTGACAACCCATGGAGGCCACCTCCAGGGTTGCATATATGAAAAGGGAGGAAATGAAGGAGCCTGATTAGCTTAACTAATGTTATTTGCTTTTAGCCTAACAAAGGCCATTTGCTTTCTGTATAACTGCTTGCTTTGGAAAGGAAAAAGGGAAGGCAAAAGAATGGTGATAAAGGGAGACAAGGAAGTAGTGAGTGAAGAAGACCCCTCCGCAAGGTCTGGCACGCAGTGATCACGCTCCCCCTGTGAGGGGATTGGACGTAGATAAGCACAGACCCCACAAGGGGATTGGCTGAAGGGTCAGGCAGACCCCACGAGGGGATTGGGTGAGGGAACAATGGGGCGAGATTAAGTGGAAAAAGAGAGGAAAAGGGATAAGAAGGATGAGTGGGAGGGATGTGGGTGTGTCGCTGCCTGCCTGTGGACACCCGGTGGCTTTGCTCAGCTGAATAGAGAAACTGAACGGATCTCCGCCTGACTGAACCTCATTGGCACTTGGTTTGGTGGGTCTGTGGTCACCTGGCTAGCAGGGACAGCAACATTTTCTTATCAAAGGGAAAAAAAATAAAATCAGTCAAGAAAGCAACCTCCTCCTTATCTCCACTTCCCTAGCTGTTTTTAAGCTTATTATAACCAGCGGCCGAGGTGTTTATAACATAAACGCTGTTTCTCAATCCATAAACAGTCAAAATGCAGCTTACTCTGCACTAGGCCCAGCAGTTCCAATCACAAAAACAACTCTTGCTCCACGTCTGTGTTTCAAATCTTCCCAGAAGATAAGCAAAAGAATTAACTTACGTTTCATGCATTTATCCAGTGTTTCTTAATCTTAGTATATTTTAATCATGTTTTCTGTCAATCATCAGGAGGGGTAGGGATTTTAGCCTCCAGAATCCATCCGAGTTAGCTTCGCCCCCCAGGCTAGAGGGATGGCTTGATGCAGTGCAAGCCATCATCACCTGATGCAGATTTCACGATCTGCAGCAAAATTTTTATGAAATTTCTGTTCGCGACCTGATTTGGTCGTGAACTGAGGCATTCATGAGCTGAGGTACCAGTGTATGTGGTGGGATTTTGATACTATACAAAAGATTTGGATTATGGTGTGCAATGAAATTTGAGAAATTTTAGATATAGATTTAGAAATGTCACCGAGAATTGTGTTATTACTGCTGGTTGAAAAACAAGATATACCGTATTTTTTGCTCTATAAGACTCACTTTTTTCCCCCTGAAAAGTAAGGGGAAATGTCTGTGCGTCTTATAGAGCGAATATGTGTGTGCAGTCTGTCAGTAAGTAAGTCTGTCAGATGTGCAGCCCCTGGGGAAATGACGGGGAATGTGCCTGTGATTATGTGCCCATTTGATTCAGAATATTTTTTTTCTTGTTTTCCTCCTCTAAAAACTAGGTGTGTCTTATGGTCAGGCACGTCTTATAGATCGAAAAATACGGTAAATGAAGTTAAGAAAGAATTGATCTTAAGTTTGATAATGGCAGCCAGGTTAGTGATGGTTAAATCTTGGAAACAGAATTGGGTTTTGCAAAGCCATGAATGGTATAATGAAATATGGAATATGGTAATTAATGATAAACTGACAACGGAAATAAAAATTTAAAAAGGGTTAATGAAAGAAAATAAATATAATGAAATTTGGGAAGATTTTGTAAAAGCAGTATTGATAGAGGGTAAAGGTTGTAAGCCAATCAAGATTATATGAATTTTTGGAGGGGATATGGATAGAATTGAAGTATATTGTACATTATCAATTGTTATAATATGTGAATTAAAGTGGAGGTATTATTGGTCTCCAGGGTGGTGGGGGCACTGTATTATTTACTTTTTCAATTATTAGTTGAGCTTTGGTCCGTCATATTATTCATATTGTGATGTGTTTGCATTTATGTTTCTTTTCTCTGTATTAAAAAAAAATCAAAAAGGAAAAAAAAGCCATCCCTCTCACCCAGCCTGCCCTTTCCCACCATGGCCAGCCAGATACGCACAGCAAAGATGTTGCAGTAAAAGCCCCCAGTCACTTTCCTGTTGTAAGATATAAAAATATCCAATAGAATCCAAGCAGTGGCGATAGGGGAGGCAAAGTAACAAGCAGAGAAGTGTAATTCGTTCTTGCAAGAGCGGGCGCCCACCTCACAGGCAGCGCGCCGTTCACACACACAACATTCACCTTTTCCCTTTCCCCGGCTCGCAGGCCCTTCCTCTTTTCCCCCACTGGCTGGGCTACTCAGAGGGCACAGTCTTCTCCGTCCGCCTCCATCGTACCACCCCTTGATATGCTCCCCCTCCCGCTCATGCGTCCCATGTTCATGCTGATGAGCCCGTTACCTATGCGAGGGGTGGCAGTTACTATTCATGCGCCTATTAAGCCTGCGCACTATTTTCTAAAAGTTCAACAAGTCCAAGTGGCCTTGAGAATTCTTCCTGGACGCCAATTTGCTCCTTAAATCAAAATGGGGAGGATGAGATGATGAGAACAGGCCTCTCTCCAGACTCTTTACCGCCCGTTATAAAGTGATCCATTGCCTGCTTTCCTCCACTGAAGGTGACAGTTTTACCACTGTCCCCCAATTTTACCCCTTCTGGCATTTCTCAGGACTTTGAAGTAAAAGCCCTACTTCCCTTAGAACAACCATGTACATGTTTTGATTCTCGGCCTTTTGGCCTTAAGAGACTTCAATTAACCCTGTATTTCACTCTTTCTTTGGTCTTGTCTTAACACTTAGTAAAAGCAGGTTGCTTACCTGTAACTGATGTTCTTCGAGTGGCCATCTATGCATTCACACATATGGGTGCTGCGCCTGCACAGTGCCTAAGCCAGAAGATTAGAAAGCTAATGAGTTTTGACAGGAAAAGCTCTGCTCCCCTCCCCCCTACAGTATAAATAGAGCGGAGCGTCCGCCATTTTACTCAGTCTTGAAGACCGACGTTCGCCCCCTAGCAGTCAAGGACAGTACTGCAACAAACAGTATCGGTACCGTAAGATCAGTACGGAACCGATAGAAAAAACAATTCCACTCACCGACACCATGCGGGGCTGGCGGATGGGTTGTGTGAATGCACAGATGGCCACTCGAAGAATATCAGTTACAGGTAAGCAAACTGCCTTTCTTCATCATGGCCTCTGTGCATCACACATATGGGTGACTAGCAAGCTTACCAGACTCGGAGGAGGGAGGTGTCGTCAGTGAAGAATGGCAGAGAGCACTGCTCTGCCAAAGGAACAGTCCTGTCTGGCGCGCACATCAAGCCAATAATGTTGGGCAAAAGTACACGAAGCAGCCCAGGTTGCGGCTCTACAAATATCTTGAATTGGAACACCTGCCGCAAAAGCCAACGAAGTCGCTACTGCTCGCGTAGAATGGCCCCTCGGAAGTGTAGGTAAGTCCATTCTTGCCAACTGGTATACCAACACTATGGTCTGCACAATCCATTTAGATAATCGCTGAGATGAGACTGGAGAACCTTTGTCATGATCAGCATATTTAACGAAAAGTCTGTTAGAATTCCTAAAGGATTCTGTGCGAGATCTGTAAAAGGCTAGGCAGCGGTGAACATCAAGTGCGTGGAGAGAGCGTTCAATCGGAGTCGATGGAGATGGGAAGAATGCAGGCAAGACGATGTCCTGATTCGAATGAAACGATGTTGCCACCTTAGGAAGAAACGCTGAGTCCTTTCGAAGAACCACCTTTTCTTTCTGAAAACTCAAAAATGGTGGATCTATGCGTAGAGCACAAAGCTCACTGGCCCTTCTGGCTGAAGTAACCGCAACAAGGAAGGCAGTTTTCCAAGATACTAGACGTAGATCCACCGTTGCCAGAGGTTCAAACGGTGGCTTCGTAAGTGCTTGGAGTACAACAGAAAGACTCCAAGTCGGCATGGCTGAGCGAATTGATGGGTGTAGATTTTGTAGTCCTTTAAGAAAACAACGGATCAGAGGTTGAGAAAAAACTGATGAGCCTTGTATGTGTCGTGAAGGGGGCCAAAGGCCCAAGCACTTTGGTCATAATTAACCACACTTGCAAGAGCAATAAAACTAAATCTATTTATTGCTAGTTATCTACAAGATTTACGACTCTACTGTAGAGCTACTTAAGGAATGTCTTTAGCGAAGAGATGTTCACCTCTGAATGGCGATCTCTTCTCTCTGTTATGTGATATCCTCTCCCCCCAGCCGTGCCTCCCGCTTTTGCTTCTCTCTTTGCATTTTGATTTGATAAGACCTTATCAATCTTCTTTGAGAGGCATTCTTACAGTCAACATATCCCATCATTCCCTCTGCTTCTGGCCCTGTCAGTTCTGCCTCAGAAGAGGAGGAGCTGTCATGTTTCTTTTCCTCATCTCTCCCTTTCTCGCAGTCAGGTTGATTTAAAGGGCCAGGCATCTGGGTAGAGGTTTGCGGACTAGAGATGCTCTCAGACACAGGCTGATTGGCATCTATATCCAGCTGGGGTTGATTCTCCTGGACTCTCGTTATTACGGCCACGTCCTCCTCGTGAGTAGTTGTCCCTGTCGTGACCTCCTGCACGACAGTATGTTACCACGGAAATGTGAGATGGCAGCTGTGTAAACTTTTATAGATGAAGGTTTAAGTCTCAAACGGTGAAGTTCGAACAGAAGTTGCAAAATGTTCTCAATGGAGAAAAGGAATGGCAGCCAGCAAAGGAGGAGAATCTTTTCCATTTTGCTGAGTAAGATCGGCGTGTGGAAGGTCTTAGCGCAAATTCGAGAATCGCCTGGATATCAGAATGCAAAATCGTTGGTCCCGAGACGGTTTCTGACGATCCCGAAGGAGGAGTCGGTCGTGTACACAGTTGAGGTGAGGATTTCGTCGACCGAGATGGTAACGGAACCGATAGAGAGACCGAATCTAGCGAATGTTCCACACTGTCAATTTCAGCGAAGCTAGGTCCGGGTGTCGGATTGCTCCGTTGCATTGCGTCAGCAAATGAGGGACCGGTGGAAGTCGACGAAAAACACCTTTGGACTGAATGAGGAGAGTGGTGAACCAGGGTTGCCTTGGCCACCATGGGGTTATTAAAATTCCTGTAGCGTTGTCCTGAACAATCTTCGATACCACCTTCATCAGAAGGGGAATCGGAGGAAACGCATAGAAGAACAGGTTGTTCCAATCGATCATGAGGGCATCTCCCCTCGAGTCCTGTCCGATACCTGCTCTGGAGCAAAACAGTTCGCATACCCTGTTTTTCCGGGTAGCACACAGGTCTATCTCCGGTATCCCCACAACTGGAATAGTTCGTTGCAAATCATCCGATCCAACTCCCACTCGTGGGTCGTTGACATCTGCCTGCTCAGTGTATCTGCTTCTACGTTGTCGGTTCCTGCAAGATGTACCACCAGTAGCATCATGTCCCTTGGGATACACCAATCCCAGATTTGCATTGACAATCGGGCCAAGAGAGGTGACTTTGTTCCGCCTTGCTTGTTGACGTAGAAAACAGCAACTATGTTGTCGGACGCAATCTGCACCACTTGGCGGTGTATGACGGTTTCGAAAGATTTGAGAGCATTGAAAATCTCTAGAAGCTCAGCAGTCCAGCAGTCTTTGTATAGTGACGGCTTGCACTGTTCTCACTCGTCGAATCCGATGAATGTGGGCACACACAGCGTGGCTTCGTGGGATGGAGGAAGAAACGCTCTTTGTAGAATGGAGTCGATACGTGTCCCGATGAAATCGATGACCTGTGCAGGGATGAGTGACGATTTCTTAAAGTTAATGCATAGGCCAAGGTCATCAAGCAAAGTACAAGTCGTATGGACAGCCGAAAGGAGGTTGTCTTTAGTCTGTGACACAATCAGCCAATCATCTAAATAGGGGTAGACTTGTATACCCCGAAGCCGTAGGTGAGTGCATACCGGGGCCATGCATTTTGTAAAAACTCTCGGTGCCATAGCTAGACCTAACGGCAGAACATTGATATTTTTGAATTCAGATCCAACAGTAAAACGCAGGAAGAGTCTATGGGAAGGATGGATGAAGATATGAAAATAAGCATCCTTCAAGTCCAATGAGGCAAACCAATCCCCTTTTTTCAGCAACAGAAGGATATTCTGTAAAGTGGTTATCCGGAACTTTTTTGGTTTGATGTAGTTTGACCAAACTTTTTTGGTTTGATTTGATTTCTCAGATCCAGGATGGGTCAAAGACCACCGTCCCATTTGGGGACTGTGAAATATCTAGAATAGAATCCGTGTAGCCCATCAGTGCGAGAGAGTTGTCGAATCGCTCCTTTACGAAGAAGTTGGTAGACCTCATTGCACAAAACCGAAGATGGTGGTGTAAATTGGATAGGGCTCGACGGTGGAACGATGTCAAATTGTATTCTATATTCAAACTGAATGATGGACAACACCCACCTATCAGATGTAATGGACTCCCAAAAGGGAGAGGGGAAGGTGGGAGGTGGAAAGATGAATTGGTTTGCCGGGACCGCCAACGAGGGTGTTTTTCGGAGTCGAAGTGCCGACGGCCCTGAGGGAAGCGCTGTTGAGGCTGTTGCCTTCTACGCTGCTGCCTCTGTTGATATTGTTGGCGAGGTTGATATTGCTGGCGTCCATAAGGCCTGGACCATGGCCACTTACGTTTGGTTTGTGGGAGCTCCATGCGACGCGCTGTCCTGCGGGATTCATGGATGGCTTTGAGTTTCCGATCAGTCTTCGCGTGGAAGAGGCCAGTGCCATCGAATGGCATTTCCTCTATCCTCCTCTTCATTTCCTCAGGAAAGTTACAATTCCTGAGCCACGCATGTCGTCACAGGAAAATAGCACTGACCATGATGTCTTGCGGTGGACAACTGCTGTATGGCCACCTGCATCGCCTCTTTTATAGAGACCCTGGCTAGGTCTGCCTGTTGGTCCGGGAGGGAGGAGGCGATGTTATCCAGCTTCTGCCTAGGCGGCGACTGTGTTCCCTCAGGTAGCCCAGCAGTAGGCATCGGAGTCGGGGAACGTTGCCTCGGTGGGGAATCTCTAATTTCTCCATTGGAGATGGACTCCCTAAGCGGTGGCTCCGGTGGAGGAGACACGCTCTCAGGCCAAACCACAGGCCTGGGGGATCCCAGCGGAGTCACCAGCATCGCCGATTGCAGGGCCGGTCCCAAGGGAGTCTGTACTGTGGCGGCGGTCAGTATGGAGAACCCCAACGAACCCGAGCCCCGATGTTTGGGGCGGTCGAGTTTCTTGCCCTTATGGGCCGCCTTAACCGCCTTATCTTTCCTCGGCTTCTTGTGCCTGGAGGATTTATCTGGTTCTGAATGCTTACGCTTCTCCTTTTGTTTAGCTGGAGGAGAAGGTAGCTGTTGCGCTTCTGTCGAAGCAGCGCCTTCATCCGAAGGGCATTGCGATGGTGCGGCCTGCACCAAGGCGGGACTCTCAGAGGGTGCGGCCGGAGTAGAGGCGAAGCGCTGAGGCAGCACAGCCGAGGAAGGGGTAGGCCTTGAGACCAACAGCCGAGGCAGAGGAGGCATAAGTCATGCCGGTCAGTGGGAGACATTTTGGAGCCGCACTCACTACACTTGTGGAATGCCGCCCGCTGTGCCATCGCGAAAAGGAAGAAAGAGATGGTAGTACAGAGGGTAAGAGTAATATTTTTGTTTTTTGTTTTTTTAGAGAGATAGAGGAAAAAACTACAATGAGGAAGAGAAGAAAAACTGGGAATATAACGAGGAATGAGGTAAGTAGAACAAGGCATAACCGTAGGAGCACAAGGCGAAATCTAAGTGAGAGACGAACAGGCACGAGGCACAGCGAAACAGCGGTCGCAAAGACTGAGTAAAATGGCAGACGCTCCGCTCTATTTATACTGTAGGGTGGAGGGGAGCAGAGCTTTTCCCGCCAAAAACCGTTCGCTTTCTAATCTTCCAGCTTAGGCACTGCGCAGGCGCAGCACCCATATGTGTGATGCACAGAGGCCACGACGAAGAACAGTAACATTCCATTTCTCACACTGTCACCTCCATGTCATTGGCAAGGCTTGGTTCTCACTCTTCCCCCCAAAAGGTGCTCAGGGCAGCTTACATGGGCTGGTTGTGCTGCAGCCCATGCTCTGGACTGTCAGCTTGAAGGGCTGGGCAGGGAGGCAGAGACACACACAGCTCTGGCCCCCATGCTGAGTTCGTTTAGGTGCTACTCCTGGCCAAGGAGGGCAACAGCCACGCCCAGCAGCTGTTCTTCCTCAGGTGGAGGCTCGGGACTGGGCTGGTCTCCTGCATACCAGGATGTTCTTCTTGGGAGGCAGTCCCCCAGCAATGGTTTTTAAGTCTGTGCATCTCCAGCACCTAGCAGGGAGTTAAATTGCTGTTGCTACTGAATGCATTTCAGAAATGCCTCTGCCAGAAATTGGTTGCTTTTGTAGCTCTGCAAGGCAACTTTGTTGAGAAGTGCAGGCTGAGAATTGTGTGTTTGTCCCATGTGGGGTGGGTGGGGGGGTCAGCAGTCTCATTGCCGGGACTGCAAGCAGTCTTTATTGTATTCTCCCACCAGCAGGTGGAGGGGAAGAGCAAGCAGACCCACTGCAAGTACCTGCTGCAAGAGCAGCTCAAGATCATCAAGAAAGAACTTGGCTTGGAGAAGGAAGACAAAGACACCATCAAGGAGAAGTTCCGGGACCACCTCCAGGAGCTCGTGGTGCCCAAGCATGTCATGGAGGTGATTGAGGAGGAGCTGAACAAGCTGGCCCTTCTGGACAACCACTCCTCTGAGTTCAATTGAGTGGCAGTGCCTTGCTCTAGCCTCCAGGAAGGGCAGGAAGTGATGAGTGTGGGAAGGGCAATACAGACCTCTTTAACAGCCTTGCAACTATTCCAACAGGTGATAATAATACAACAGAAGACTGTTTTAATTAGGCAACTTGACTGTTTCCTAATTGAACAAAAAGCTGGTTTTGATAAACTAGACGTTTCCATTCATCAGGCTTTGGGCAAGCGATTTGTACCCGAGCAGAATATGCAAAATATCCAGCAAGCAGAAGAAAAATTTGAAACTGGGAAGATAACAAGTGAATTATTATGGGAAGGGCCTATAAATAGACAACAAGCAGATGGATATTTGGAAACATCAGGAAAGTTAATACAACCAGTAAATTTAATAAATAAGCCTCCATGTGATTTGCTTGTTATGCTGGAAAAAGAGAAGATAGCTGGGCTACAGTCCAAGACACATGATCTACTACAGACACCACGACATTCTAATCTAAACAAAGAAGCAACGGGCGGACACGATTTATTACATGATTTATCACAGGCATTTTTTTTGTACAAGCGGAAAAGTTGGCGCAATCTGTGGAGCCAATAAGCAAGAGTTTATTGGATTTGCTTGCTATGTTGGAGAAGGAGAAAACAGTTAACCATTTAAGAGAGGCTTCGTTCATGTGGCTACATTTGAAAATTCTATTACAGATATTACAACATTATAATGTAAAGAAAACAAAGGTTTGGTAGAGGTGTAAAAAAAATCAAAGGGAAGATAAGAGAACTTTCTTCCTTGTTATTTCAAAAAGGGGTGATGCATAGAGGTTGGTATGCTCATATGTAACGTAGAAAAGCTAAGCTACTGTTCTTGGTGAAGCATCAGTAATTTAGTTTAAAGAAATCTTGGCTAAAAGATATAGGTATTAGTTATCACCAAATAGACTAATTAATGGTGCTTTTAAAGATGTTAAGTGGATGTTTCTGATTTTATCTGTATTTGAAAATAAGAGAATTCATTATAGGTATTAAAGGTAAAGGTTTCCCCTTGACATTAGTCCAGTCATGCCTGACTCTAGGGGGCGGTGCTCATCTCCGTTTCCTAGCCGAGGGAGCCAGCGTTTGTCCGCAGACAGTCTCCGTGGTCATGTGGCTGGCATGACTAAACACCGAAGTGCACGGAACGCTGTTACTTGCCCACCAAAGTGGTACCTTTTTATCTACTTGCATTTGCATGCTTTCGAACTGCAAGGTTGGCAGGAGCTGGGACGGAGCACGGGAGCTCACCCCGTGTGCAGATTCGAACCAGCGACCTTTCGATCAACCAGCCCAGCAGCACAGCAGTTTAAACCACTGCGCCACCTACAGTCCCATTATAGGTATTAATAATCACCAAATAGAGTTATTAAGCCGTTTTTAGAGATGATAAATGGATGCTTTTGATGCTATTTGTAACTGTAGAGATTTTTCTCTTTCTTTCTCTTTGTTCTTCTTTTCATCTTAAAAAGGGATGATTTAAATAGGCTGGTATGTTCACATGAGATACAGAAAGGCTAATTTAATATGGTTGGTGAAAACTTAAAAATCTAGATTAATGAAACATTGTTAAATGGATATCTCTGACTATATCTGTAATTGAAAATAGGAGAACTTACTATTTTTAAAAAAATGAATGACTTATATGGGTTGGTAAGTCTATATGTGATACTGTATGGAGTTAACTATATTTGATTAAATGGTGTTTAAGTTAGATGAAACATTAGTAAGTGAGTTTAAAGAAAATTGGCTTAAAGTTATCACCAAGCAGAGTAGTTAGGATGCCTTTTGAGATGTCAAATAGATCTGTGAGGAGGCAGAGGGGATGCGTCGCCGAGCGCTTAATGGCGGCGGCTCGGGCGTCCAATCAGAGCCGGTCACAATGGAGCGTGGGCACTTTAAAAGCATAGAACAAACTGGAAGGTGCTCGGGCGCACCTGGTGTCGGGGGGCAGGGTCAGGTAGACAGATTAAAAGTGGCCGGGACGGTGGGAATAGGGGGCGGAGAAGAGACGGAGCAGAGGCGCGATTGGCGAAGAGCATCAGAGGGCGCACGTTGGAGAACGCAGCAAGAGCCGGCGCTGAGCTGGAGAGGACGCCGCGGGTCCGTGCCGTGAGCCCTGGAACAGGCAGCCGTAGGGACAGGGACAAGCGCTTCGCGGAGCGGCGGGGGCTGTGCGCACCTGAAATAAAGGCGTCTGTGGCTGATTCCCCGTGTGTAGACGCTGTTATGTTGCCTGGAGCAGGTGGGTTTGCGATCCCGCAGGATGACAGCATGACACTGGTGGAGAATGCGGGCAGGGGGAGGTCCGGAGGGGCCCTGAGAGAAGCTCCTTTAACCCTTCAGGAGACTTTCTGAATTGGTGGACAGAGCAGCAAAAGAGACAGGCGGAAGAGCAGGCAAGGCTATTGCATGAGATGGCAGACCAGCAGCGACAAATGATGGACCAGATGCTGGCTGCTCAGTTGCAAAGCCAAAGCCAAATGATGAAACAGGTGCTGGAGAGTGTCCAGGGGTTGCCAACAGCAACGGGGCTCACTGCAGGGGGCCCATTGTTTAAGGTGAATAAGATGACAGATACTGACGATCCAGAAGCTTTTCTAAACGCGTTTGAGCGTATTGCCATGGCAGCCAGATGGCCCAAAGAACAGTGGGCTTTGATATTGCTACCTTGCCTAACGGGCCAGGCACAAGCCGCTGTGGATAATCTGACCCCTGAGGATGCAGGGCAGTATGACAAGGTGAAAGAGGCGGTGCTGGGCATACTTAACATCTCAGAAGAGTCGTATAGAAGGCGCCTGCGGCAGGTGACGTTTGAGAAGGGGATGGCCCCTAGGGCAGTAGGACAGCAAATAAGGGCCTTAAGTCTGCGATGGTTGAAACCAACAGTGCGAACGGCTGAGCAAGTGGCTGAGCTGGTGATGCTGGAGCAATTCGTAATCATTTTGCCATTAGTAGCGCGGAATTGGGTGCGCTGCCAGAAACCGATTTCCTTGGAAGATGCTATAGCCTTAATGGAAACTTATGTAGCGGCAGAGGAGCCGGAAGGAGTCAAGCCAGCGGCAGCGTTGTGGAACGAAGGGAAACAGAATCAAGGCCTGGAAGGACGGGGCGGTAAGGGCGTAAGGGGAAGTCAAAACCCAGGCCCTTCACCTGCAGGTCGAGGGGTGGCGTTGCCCAAAAGCACTCCGGCGGAGAAACGAATCCTGAGGCCTCCATTGTTGCCGATGCCACGAGAGAACCTAAAGGATTCAGTCAGGCCTACTGCGGCCACCTGCTTCCGTTGTGGGCAGGAGGGTCATCTTCGCCGCGATTGTCCCATGATAGAGTGCGACTTCATGGAAGCCTGGTGGTCAGGACTGGTGAGTTGCAAACCATCAGCGGGGTGGCGGGTGAGGGCCAAGGTGGATGGCAAGCCCGTGGAAGCATTGGTGGACACAGGTTGTGGGCGCACCCTAGTAAAAACACCGAGGGGACAACCACTAACGGAGGTGCTGCGAGTACAATGTATCCATGGCGATGTTAAGCCATATCATGCCCGCTGGGCAAAAATAGAGGTGGCAGGTCGGGTGCATTTGAACAAGGTGGGGGTGGTCCCTAGCCTGGCCTATGAAATGATCTTGGGGAGAGATTAGCCCTATTTTGACGAGCTGGTGCGGTCCTTGGGCATAACCGAGGCTCAAGCAGGAAACGCAGAGGGGGAAGAACAGGATGTGGCAACAGTATCCTGGGGAAAAATAACATTCTGGCAACAGAATGACGCCTCCCTAGGGTATGCCTTGCGGCAAGCGGTTGAAGCAGGCCAAGAAGGTGGGAGGACTGAGCAGGGCCCTCACTTTGAGATGGAGGGAGGTGTGCTATATAGGGTGGTACCCGCTCAGGGAGAACAGCGGGAGCTGTGGCAACTGGTGGTACCGGGCCCATTGCGAAGGGCTGTGCTGCGGTTGGCACATGATGTGCCTATGGCTGGGCACCTGGCAGCAGCTAAAACCGTGGAGAGGGTGATTCAACGCTTCTATTGGCCCGGAGTATACGCCCAGGTCAAACAATATTGCATGTCGTGCCCTGAGTGTCAGAAAACCCAGAGGAAGAGCAGTGTGGGAGCCCCATTGATACCGATGCCCATCATGGGGGAGCCCTTTGAAAGAGTGGGGGTTGATGTGGTAGGACCGCTGGAAAAGTCAGCGAAGGGGCATCAGTACATCCTGGTGGTGATCGATTATGCTACCAGGTATCCCGAGGCTGTACTGCTACGCACCATAACGGCCCAAGTGGTGGGACAAGAGCTGGTGAATATTTTCGCGAGGGTGGGGCTACCAAAGGAGATCTTGACCGACCAGGGGACAAACTTTATGAGCCGCATTTTGAAGCACATGTGGGAGGTGCTTAAAGTTAAACCACTACGCACCTCAGTCTATCACCCTCAAACTAATGGGTTGGTAGAATGCATGAACCAAATGCTAACAATTATGTTAAAGAAATTCACCAGGGATTTTCCTCGCCAGTGGCATGTGCTTCTTGGGCCGCTGATGTTTGCAGTCAGGGAGGTACCGCAAGCTTCACTAGGGTTTTCTCCCTTTGAGCTGCTGTATGGCAGACATCTGCGGGGCATTCTCGACTTGGTCCGCGATCAATGGGAAGCTGCTGGGCCTGGACCCATATCTGCGTTGCAGTACGTGCTTGACATGAGAAAGCACCTGGCTGATTTAGCCAAAAGAGCTGAAACTCATTTGCGTCAAGCCCAGGAAGTACAGAAGTATCATTATGGTGGCAAGGTGCAGCCTAGGTCGTTCCAACCTGGGCAGCGGGTGCTGTTACTATTGCCGGAAGGGGAGAATAAGTTATCGGCTAGATGGCAAGGGCCTTTTGAAGTCCTCAGGCAAGTAGGGCCGGTGGATTACGAGATACTAATGCCTGGCAAGCGCCGGGAAAGGCAGGTGTACCATGTCAACCTGCTGAAGGCCTGGCATGAATGAGAGGTGCCCAGGGATGAGCCAGGGGGTTCAGTGGAGGCCGTGGCCTTGGCCGAAAAGGAAGGAGGAGAGCTCACCATAGGGGAACAGTTGTCCTAACGTCAAGTGATGCAGGTACAGGCCCTAGAAACAGAGTTCAGAGATGTGTTCTCCGATCATCCCGGTCGCACTAATTGGATAGAACACCAAATTCAAACGGAGCCGGGTACAGTGATACGGGTACCAGCTCGACCTTACCCTCCACGGTTAAAACAAGCTGTTGTGGAAGAAGTTAAGCAGATGCTAAAGTTAGGAGTAATCGAGGAGTCACGAAGCGAGTGGTGTAGCCAACCGGTGCTAGTTCCCAAGAAAGACGGGAGCACTCGATTCTGCGTAGATTTTAGAAGGGTGAACGAGGTATCTAAATTTGACGCTTATCCTATGCCCCGGGTGGAGGATTTATTGCATCTGCTGGGAAGGGCGCTCTTCCTTACTACCCTGGACTTGACAAAAGGCTATTGGCAAATCCCTTTGTCAAGGGACTCACGAGAAAAGACAGCTTTTGCAACACCTTTAGGACTGTTTCACTTCAAATATATGCCTTTTGGCCTCCACGGCGCCGCGGCTACTTTTCAACGATTGATGGACAAGGTGTTGGGGCCGCTGACTCGCTGTTCAGCCGCGTATATTGACGACATAGTCATTTTCAGTGAATCTTGGGAGGACCATATAAGGCATATACGGCAGGTGTTACAGGCCTTGCGCCAGGCTGGGTTAACTGCCAAGCCAAGTAAGTGTACCGTAGGCCGGTCAGAAGTTCAATTTCTAGGCCACATAGTGGGGAAGGGCCAAATTAGACCTATGCCGGACAAAGTAGAAAAGTTGAGGCAGTGGCCGTTACCCAAAACGAAGAAAGAGGTGCAGCAGTTCCTAGGGCTAGCCAGCTACTATAGACGTTTTATTCCCCATTTCTCATCTAAAGCAGCATCCTTAACAGAAGCGTTAAAATAGAAATATAAGAAAGAGATACAGTGGACGGCGCAGATGAGGCAGGATTTTGAGGCCCTCCGTTCAAGCTTGCTCAGTTATCCGGTGTTGCGGTCTCCTGACTTCACGCGGACCTTTATATTGCAAACAGATGCTTCCACTGTGGGGCTGGGAGCAGTCTTGTCCCAAGGCGAGGGCCAAGAAGAACATCCGGTGTTGTATTTAAGCCAGAAGTTAGAGCCCAGAGAAAGACGGTATTCCACAATTGAGCGGGAAGCATTGGCAGTGAAATGGGCGGTGGTCACTCTCTGACAATACCTATGGGGGGGCCCGTTTATTCTGGTTATGGATCATGCCCCTCTACAGTGGTTGAATAGGATGCGAAATGACAACCCTCGCCTTACTAGATGGTACTTAATGTTGCAACCCTATGCTTTTACTGTACAGCATTGGCAGGGGAAAGAACATAGCAACGCGGATTTCTTTTCCCGGCAGGGTCGCTGGAGTGGGGCTGATGATGGCAATCCCCTCTTGAAGGGGGGGATATGTGAGGAGGCAGAGGGGATGCGTCGCCGAGCGCTTAATGGCGGCGGCCCGGGTGTCCAATCAGAGCCGGTCACAATGGAGCGCAAGCACTTTAAAAGCATAGAACAAACTGGAAGGCGCGCAGGCGCACCTGGCATCAGGGGGCAGGGTCAGGTAGACAGAATAAAAGCGGCCAGGACGGCAGGAATAGGGGGCGGAGAAGAGACGGAGCAGAGGCGCGATTGGCGAGGAGCATCAGAGGGTGCACGTTGGAGAACGCAGCAAGAGCCGGCGCTGAGCTGGAGAGGACGCCGCGGGTCCGTGCCGTGAGCCCTGGAACAGGCAGCCGTAGGGACAGGGACAAGCGCTTCGCGGAGCGGCGGGGGCTGTGCGCACCTGAAATAAAGGTGTCTGTGGCTGATTCCCCGTGTGTAGACGCTGTTATGTTGCCTGGTGCAGGTGGGTTTGCGATCCCGCAGGACAACAGCATGACAAGATCTTTTTGATGTTACTCGTAATCGTGGTTGTGAGGAAGTTATTTATTATTAGAAAAAATGATGGATTTTGAATTGTTCAGAAATGTTTAGATGGAACTTATCACTGAAGAAGAAAGAAGATGTAATTTCACTCAACTTGGAGAAGCTTCCCTTAAATAATGGTCAAGAGAAACAGGACTTTGCAAGAAAGGATGGGATTGATTTCACCAATGGAGAAGAAGGAAGATAGTGACTTCTATCAAATTTGGAATTACTTTTTTATTTGGCTGGAGAAATGGGACTTGGTTTTGATCTAAAGATGTTTTCATGTTATTATAAATGGATTTTAGTATGATCATAGAATGTTAAAAGATATGTTGTAGGGGGTTGACCCAGTAAATCTGATGTGTGCGGTGGTTGATGTGCGTAGTTTTAGTTTAAAATCTTAATAAAAAATTTCTAAAAAAAAAAAAAAAAAGGATTCAGATTGTTGTTGGTCTACCAAAGGACCTGCACTTCTCTCCCTCTTTCTCCCAGTCTTATGCAAGGGAACGATACACCAGCCTTCCCCACCCTACACACTGAGGTCTTTGCTGCCAGAGATCACAAGGTAGTTCTACTGTAGCCCAGGGGTCAGACATTCTTTCGGAGTCCTGGAGACACATCATGTGTGAATCCGGTGTCCTTGCAGGGCTGAGCAATGTCAGGGTCTGTGCAGCAGCTCAGACCAGAGTGCTGTGAACAATGGCAGTGCTGATAGAAACCGTGGAAATGGGAAATGCTGCACTTTTCCTGGCTGGCTCCTGCCACTGACCCAAAGGGGCCCGGAGCTACTTGCTTAGCAGGGTTGCTCATACCCTCTCCCAACTTTTAAAGTTTAGGGTGCCAGAGATCCTGCTTGCTTCACCTCTTCGCAACCTTTTTTTGATTTTTTTTGCACCCTCCTCCACCTTTTTTCCACTTATCCTTTTTCCCTAAACTGAAGGTTGTACAGAATTACACGACACAGGGATGTGGTTCTGCACAAAAGCCTCCCTCTTACGAGTCAGCCCCTTTATTTTATACAGTCAGGTTACTCAATAAGGAGGGGCCACAGTCAGGTTGCTTAACAAACAGGAAAACAGGTATTGTCTTGGGTCACTTATTTACGTGACATTTGCTCGGACTGCATGTTTGTTTAGCCAGACCATTCTGACCTTGCTATCAGTTGCCGCCTAGTATACTGATAAAGCTGAGCGTGCAGGACCAAGGTTGGTGTGCCAGACCGTTGACCCTGCTACATCCCACTCTTCTCTTTTTTCTAAAGGCTGTTAATGACAAGGCTAATAAAAAAAAATTCTGGTGGAACTGCCAGTGCTGGCAACGAAGGCAAAGCTTCCACTAAACAAAGCCCCATCTTACATTCTGCCACCTCCTCCCCCAGACCTCATGGGAGGAAGAACCCTCTTCCCGATCTCCTTTATTGCAGGATCCATCTTGTGACCTGACAGTGGGAAGAGAAGAGAATAGTCAAGGCTGTCGGTGTCCTTTCCATGCAGTCCAGTTGCATGTGTTTTCTCCTCCCTCCTCTCTTGTTCAGGAGAAAGGCCACCAGCAGACTGAAGCCAACAGCACTCTGGAGGCCAACAAGTGTGAAAAAGTGGATCAGAACACACAGTAGTCCTTTGTGTTTGGGCAAAACCTGAGAGACCGAGTGAAGGTATCTGTGTGGGGTGAGCTGGAGGAGGTCCCTGCACTCAGTGGCTGGGCACACACCTTTTGCACACCCTTGGGCTTGGGTACCCTTGTGAAAAGAGCCCAAGGCGGCGGGCAAGGGGCACAGCTGACCTCTCTGACAGAGAGCCAGGATTGCTGCAGCAGGACTGGATGGCAACTTCTGGGCCCTTGCAGCAAAAGCAGGGGAATGGTTTGACAAGCCACATGCGCCTTGACTCATTTGAAAACGATCGCTCCTTTTGCTGAAGTTTTGCTGTTGTTGCTGCAGTTGTGAACTCAACAGCAGGAAGCCACAAAACAGACACAGTGGGCCAGAAATGGGCTGTGTGTTGTTGCCCATCCCGGCTTTGTTTTGTTTTATTGTGTTAATTTTATTTCTGTCCCATCCAATAGCTGAAGCTCTCATGTTGCATTGAGCACTAGACTTGCTCTCGTGATCAAGTCAAACAGAAAGCATTGCTTAGGGCTCTGAGTGCTGGCAGGGTCATGTCTCTGTGACTGAGTGCAGAGCTGAAGGGTGCAACCTGCATGCCCTGGGTGCATTTGCACACTTTCTCTCTTTGGGATGGCTGCCCTCCAGTAGCCCTCCTTTGTTTGAACCAAGGCTTGCAATTTGGTCTTGGCGTGTTGGTGGGGAAAGTGGGTCACCCATGGTCCTTCTGCCGTGGGGAGGCCTTGTATCTTGGCTGCAAAGAATACGCAGAATGCAGCAAGAACCTGGGGGGCAGTGGGCCAAACCCAGTCCTCCAGTTTCCCAGACTGGCCCTTTGGGGTTCCCCAGGAGGCCTGCCCCCTTCTCAAAGGATGCTCTTTGGTGCCTTTCACACAGCTTCCCCCATTCTTGGAGGTTGAAATGCCTCTCCTGAAGATGAAAGACTGGCAGGAAGCGCTCCAGGCTGAAGCATGGCCTTTTTTGGCATTTCAAGCCCCCTTTTGCCTCTTCCCCATGGAAAGTGGCCCTTGAGAGCATCCCCAGAGTTGAATTTAGCCCCTGAGCTGAAGGAGGTTGTCAGCCCTCATTTTAACTGGAGATGAGGCCCAGGGATGGACCCTGGCCTTCTGCTCTGAGTGGCCCCTGGGCTCCAGGGCCCTGGTAGCTGCACTAAGGCAGGCTCTTTGTCCTGCTTGGGAAACGCTTTGCTTGTCTGCGTGCAGTCAAACTTGCAGTCAAGCTCCTCTTCACGGGGGTCAGGGCAGGGCAGGCTGGGCCATGTTTCTCCTCGGATCAGCCTGTCAGCAGCCCTGTGTGAACACATGCAGAGCAGCTGCTAATCAGAGGAAACACAATGGGCATGGATGGAGCAGTGCCCTGACACGGGATGGGGCAGTCCCCTCTGCCCTTCTCTGGGCGAGCGCTGGGGCCTTCACACCGCTCTGTGTCTCAGCACCCTCCCTCTCCCCTAGCTAGGAGACGAAGGGGACGACTCAGTTGGTGTGCAGAACTCCCTGCTGCCGAACGCTGAGGCACCTTTGGCCACAAACTACTTCCTGCAGTACATCAGCTCCAGGTGAGGGAGAGTCCAGCAGGGGGGATGCCTGGGCTTGGCAGTGCCCCGCCCGCTCCCCTGAAGGGCGTGCATGTGAGGCGCGCATGTGCTAACACCTTGTGCCCCTTCCTCTCCAGCATAGAAGAGCCCCCGCACAGCACCGACCCCTCCAGCAACAAGTTTGTGTTTGGGCAGAATATGAGTGAGAGAGTGTTGGTAAGTGATGCTCTGCTCTGGGTTTCTCGCCCCCCACCCAGGCAGTTTGGATGCTGCGTGGGCAGGCTGCTGGAATGAGGCAAGGGGCTGGGTGGTGCTTGCCCCCAGCACCATATGGACCAACTGGCAATGGGTAGAGCCAGGCCCTTGATGTTCAGAGGGGAGCTGCCCCCTCACAGGCCATCCCTCTCCTGATGCATCTGCAGCATAGGTTTCTTCTCTCTGTTTTTGGGAGGGGAGGAGGCACAAGGGGATCCCCCAGGTCTCTCCAATCCCCAATGCCGCCTCTCCTCCTTCCTCCTGGCAAACACCTCCAGCGGGGGCCTGCGTCTACTCCCTTCCTCCCTCTGCAGAGTCCACCCAAGTTGAGCGAGGCCAGCACGGACAGCAACAAAGAGAACACTGCCAGTGATTCTGGTTCTGAGTCCTCGTTGCAGGAGGTCACGCTAGAGAAAGGTACAAGGGAGGCAGCCCGCCTCTTGCCTCATTTGGCCCAGAACATCTTGCCAGGTGGAATGCTAGCATGAAAGTAATGCTGGGATTCTCGAGTTCTGTGTCTGAGCTCTGGAAACGCTGCCAGCCCTCACTCAGCAACCACTGAGAGGCTTTCTGTATGGCAGCAGGAACTTCAGGAGTTACCCAAAGTCATGCTTTAGCTCTTTCCCTTGCTGTGAGCAGAAAGTGGTCAAAGGGGGCTTCCATAATCCCACCGTTAAAGGCTACATTTTCTTAGGTCACAATCCTACTGATACCCCTGAAAAAGGGCATCGTTTTTCTTGCTGCCCCAATTTTCTCAATGTCTGTATGCAACCCCCAAAGTGGAATAGTCTTTATCTTCCTGCATTTTGAGGAAGAGCACAGTGCATGCTCAGACTCCCTTCCTGGAGTAGCTTTGTGGGATTCATGAAATAAACCTATCCGATTTCTGTCCAGCTAATAATATTTCAGAGTCCCTGGCAGAATCTGCTGCGGCCTACACCAAGGCAACAGCCAGGAAGTGTCTCCTGGAAAAGGTGGAGGTGATCACAGGAGAGGAGGCAGAGAGCAACGTCTTGCAGGTGAGCGGGGGCTGGGGAGGGCACAGACCTTGCAGTCAGCTCTTGTGCATCTGCACAGCTTCAGTTGTCCCCAGCCACAGGGCCTTCAGGGAGCCATGAATGCTGCTGCTTCGTCCACATGTTGGCAGGTTTGAGTCACATGGCCTCCTTTCTCCCTCTCCCTCTTGTTCCAACCAGAAGATCTTTTAAAATCCCTGGCCCTTTTCTCTGCTGCAGATTCAGTGCAAGTTGTTTGTCTTCGATAAGACCTCCCAGTCCTGGGTGGAGAGAGGCCGAGGGCTCCTACGGCTGAACGACATGGCATCCACAGATGACGGGACATTGCAGTCACGCCTGGGTAAGAGTGCAGGCTACAAGCGCCAGGGAACAAGTGAGGGAGGGTGGCGGCTGGGAGGAGGGCCACATGTTCCCCCAGGCCCTCCTTAGGATTTCCAACATGGCAGCCACTTCAGGGAGTGTCCTGCGTCTGCCGGGGTGGGGATGGCAGCCCTCAGATTTGGGCCCTCTGGGCACATGAGCCACTGCCTCTGCCACCCCGTCTTACCCTCATCTACCCCCAATTCAGTCATGAGGACACAGGGCAGCTTGCGGTTAATCCTGAACACCAAGCTGTGGGCACAGATGCAGATTGACAAAGCCAGTGAGAAGAGCATCCGGATCACAGCCATGGACACCGAAGACCAGGGAGTCAAGGTGTTTCTCATCTCGGTAAGGCTTTCCAGCCCCCTTGCCTTGGGAAAGAAGTCACCTTGGGAAGCCAGGACTCCCTTTCCAGGGGTACATGGCACGCAGCATTGGGACCTGCCTCTGTGAATGTGTGAATTGTTGCCCTGTCCACTGACTGCTGGGAGCAGGAATAAAGGGATCCCCTCCGTCACTCAGTAACTCTTTAAATGGCTGTTTGTGGGCGTGGACCAGAGCTGGCAAGTCTCAACCCCTGTAGGATTCCCAAAGTTGGGAATGGCTGTGCATGGTCCAGCTGGACCAGCCATCCTTCTTCTGGCACCAGCTGACCTGTCCTGGGAAGCTTCCACCCACAGGCACAGCGGGGGGGGGGGGAGAACCCAACTGCCCCAGAAGTGCCTGGTCCCAGCCTCAGGCCACTGAAGATGGACTGTTCTAAACATGGGGTCCTCTGCCAGGTGCGGCCCCCGTGAGTGACTGAGCATAAGGGAGGGCTTTCCTTGCTGACCTTGGCGAGGAAAATCCCAGGGGTGAAGGGGTGGGTGAGCACTCCGTGACCGCCTCCCAATGCAGTCCTCAGGGTCTGAGAGTTGCACTCCCACCTGGAGAGTGGGCTGTGTCCCTTCCTGGCTGGAGGTGGCACAGCATTGGCTCCTGGCCTGTCAGTAAGGGATCCTTTCCACTCCTGTAGGCAAGTTCCAAAGACACAAGACAGCTGTATGCAGCTTTGCACCACCGGATCCTGGCCTTGCGGAGTCACATGGAACAAGAGCAGGAGGCCAAAAATGCTGCTCTGGAGCCGGAAGTGACCCAGTCGAATGAGGACAGTGACGACGACGTCCTTGCTCCTTCAGGGTCACCCGGGAGTGGTGAGCCATTTCCCAGGATTCCCTTTGCCAGAGCTCTGAATCAGTAGATGGGGCTGCCCCCCCCCCAAACTGAACTCAGCTGCATTCTAGAATACATGCTTGTTGTTTCCTGCAGAATTGGCCCAAGCACGCCCCCAGCCACACCATGCCCCCCGAGTGTTTAGCTGAGAGGTTGGGGTGGAGGCAGGGAGGAACAGGAGAAGAGTACCTTCTTTTCTTGGCGTCCACATGTGCCTGGGCCCTGTTGCAGCAGGGGCAGGCCTTGGGAGGAATGCCAGGCTGCAGGGTGGAATTGGAAAGATGTAAAGAGGGAGGTGGCACAGAGGGGCACTTTTCAGTGTTGCATGACATCCCTGCATGATTTCACTTATGCATAGCCCTGGGAGCAGATTACGGAGAGGAGCAGGAGCCCCCTGCAAAGCAGGCCCTCAGCTGGCGGGGGGGGAGTCAGATTACACTTGCTGATGCTGTTCTGCATGTGGGGGTGCATCTCTACTGAAAGAGGAGTGGCAAACTTCTTGCAGCATGACAGCCAAATCCCATTTTCGAGCCACTCTCAGGGGCTGGGGGCCACTGGTGGGCAGGCTAAAGATGATCAGGGCTGGAGCCAAAATGCCCCAAATACAAGCCTGTTTGAGGCAAAAGCTCCTGCTGCTGATCATTAAGCCTTAGGCAAGCCTTTCTGGCCCATTTAGACAGGAGAAGCTCTATTGCCCAAAGGCCAGGGAACTGCTGGATTGTCAGTAGCTGTAGCATATGGCAAGCACCAAAGGCTGGGCCAAGACCTGGGGCTCAGCACCCTGCTGCAAAGGAGCCCCTGCTGCAAATGAGCAAGCGAACAAGCAAAATCCTGTGCTAGCAAAAGTCTCCCAAGCAATAGCATGGAACAGGATAGGTTTTGGTCTCTTGGTGTAGAGGGGAGGTTTATGTTTTTTCTTGACCTTCCTGATGCTCAGCCTATGCGAACTCCTGGCTCCTGTTGACTGGGCTAGAATAGCCATTTTGGGGCTACTTCACCTTGGTGGGGTAATGTGTTTTCTTGACTTTAAATTGGGTAATCTTCTTTGGGCTTTTTGATTAAGTGGGATTTAAAGTTCTAAAGGTGTGGGGGGGGGGGGGCAGCTGTCCTTGCCTGGTGTCTGAGCACCAATTTTGTTGCGCCGGGGCAAACTGATTCTAGGCTTGCACTGAACTGTGTCCTCATTTCCCGTTGCAGGCCCCACTGATGGAGGGGACGGGCAAGTGGCCAGCAGCACATAGCAGCCACAGTCCGCTCTGCTTGCAAGAGCTGCTGCCGGAAACACCCCAAGCAGGCCCCTCTGGACCTGTGCCCCAGGCCAAGTCTTGCCCCAGGCAGCAATGGAGGCGCCAGGATTCAGACTCTTCATCCCTGTTCTTTTTTCCCCCTCCTCCTCCTCCATGTGCGTGTGTGTGATGGAATTTTGGGGGGTGGGGGCTGGGTCAGTTGATTCCATATTAAACAAAAAAAGCAAAACACAGCAGACTTTGGACAAAACTGGCCAAATGTGGTTTTGGGACATTTAAATGCTCATCATATTGATGAGCGGGAAGAAAAACCAATTCCTTTTCCCCCGCACACACTTGCAGTTGTGGGAAAGAGACTTTGAGACTTGGCACAGCTTGCCCATGGGACCCTGCATCCTGACATGCAGTCTCTTGCTTGCCCGCCCACACTCCCTGGTTCCCTCATCTCCAAGAGCACATGGGCCTCCACTCTGGACTTTTCCTCATGTGGAATTCTTTTGTAATCCCACCGTCTGCCTCTTCCCCACTCAGGCCCCTGCCTTTCCCAACAGCCCTGCAAGAAAGCTGGATTTCAGCTGGAAGACCTCTTACTTTTCAAACTGTTTGCCCCAGTGGAACTTCGCAGATTTCTGCATTGCTTTGGGCCTTTTGTTTTCTGTTTCCCACAAAGGTGAAGAATGACACGAAAGCTGCTTGCTGAGTTTGGAAAAGACTTTTACACTCTGGAATGCAGAGTGCTTTTGCTAATGGCCCCTTCCTTTGGTTCTTATATTACCGTTGATGTTTTGGACTTCTACTGTGGTGATAATGTCTTTTTTATTTTCATTTTGAATACTGTTAACTTTCTGTTACTCGAGGGAGAGCAAAGCCACAATACATGAACACACACACACATACATGTGCACACACACTACAAAACACACACCAACCTCTCTTTCTATGTGTATATAACAGGTGTTAACACGCCAGGTTGTGTTTTCTGCTTCTGAGGAGCCTTATTTCCTTCTGACCTTGGCAAGGAGCTTAATAGCTGCTGCAAGAGGTGGCATACAAATATTTAAATAAATAAATAAATAAATAAATAAAAATAAATAGCTGGTTAAGAAGCCACTCTGCCTCTTTTGACCCAGCAGCAGGGGTGTGGGCAGGGGAGCGAGCTGCTCAGCAGAAAGAGGCCAGCTGCCGAAAACATGCACCAGTCCCGAGCATGTTCCCCAGTCAGCATGGAACTTCAGCTGGTGCCTAAAAACAAGCTGTGCAGGCAGCAAAACCTGCTGCTGCATTGCTTAAATGCTAAGCTCAAAGTGCCCCATTTAAATTAGGAGACTTTTTCTAACTTTTCTTTGATGGGAGGTTTTTCCTCTCCAAAAGTTATTGCAGTATCTGGGCAAACACAAGTGGGCTTGGAATGGTTGTGGAACTGCAGAGCATGCAGCCCACGCCCCAGCGCAGGGTGGGAGGGCAATGGTACGGGAAAACCCTGCAGTGCACACGTTTCCTGGAATGTGGCCGCTGCTCCCTTTACCACACTTGCAGCCTCGAATTGTTTGGAGCCAAGACGGGGTTTGGGTGGGGTCTGTTTGGCCTGCATCCCTCAGAACACCCAGGCCCTAAGCATGGGTTTCATTTGGTGTGTGTGCGCATGTATGAAAGGGGGTGTGCGAGTGGATGGCATTGAATGAGGCACCAGGAAGCTTGGAGAATGAGAGCTGACTGGTTTCTCTAGGCATGTTAGGGTTTGATGGAACATTGAAACAGTTCTCTTGGAGTGGGGTTTTTTGATTTTTTTTTTTAAGCATCATTGTGGGAGCTATTTATGGATATGGTGGTTTGGATTCAGACAGCTCACCTGTGGCAAAGAGGAGGGGGAGGAGATGCTGCATTCATTGTGGAAGGGCCACAGGTCTTGTTCCTGGCATGGCAGCCATCCGGAAGTCTCCCGCTGTGGGTACTTTTCAGGGAGGCAGGAACGCCAGCGAGGCCGGAGACAACCTTACCCACTTTACTTTCTGCGTCAAATCATTAGCCAACTAGTGACAGGCTAAAAAAAGCAAAACCAGTCAATGCCCATGTGTTTTGGAAGACTTCTGTAGAATTGTCATATCAGATGTATTTGGGAATTACATTAAAAAAAACCCTTGTAACAAAAAGTCTGGCATGCTTGCTGTTCGCCGACTGGGGAAAGGGAGAGGATGAATGCCACATTCCCTTGCTTTTATGTGCCTGTTTTCAGTAAATGAACTTGTGGAACTCGCTGCCACGGGGCCTCTGGTGGCCACCTAGCTCAGGTGATGTTGCAAAAGGGTCAGGCATTTGTGAGCACACCCTGTCCTCTTGGCAGCGGCTCTCGTGCCTTGGCTGCCTCGCACAGAGACTGCTTCAGTGCGCCCTGCATAGAGAGCAACACCTGGCAGCTTCACCTGCTGCAAAAATGTGAGGATAGGCTGCTGGTTGGCTGCATCCCCCCAAGGCATGTGCTGGTTGCCAATTGTTTTCTGGACCAAACTCGGGGTGCTCATATCGAATGCCCTGAACAGCCTATCTCAGGATGGAATTGCTTGCTTGCAAGGAGGCCTATCTGCTTGGCCTTTTAAGGCCTTTCTGAGGCCCTTACCCATACAGCGACTTCCTTGTGGCCCTGAAGCACCCGTTTGCCTGTGCAAACTGCCTCCAAGTTGTTTATGATTGCTCAATATATTCAAGACAGGACTCCGCCTTCTTCCAGCCTGGTCCATGAGTCTCATGTCAACATCTAGGGCCCCCAGCCAGCAGAGGGGAAACACTTGGGTCTGGCCTGCCTCTAAGCTGCCAGGGCTGGAGGGACAGCTGTGGGCCATCACCAAGGCAAAAATGGACTAAAATGCATCTGTGTCATACTCAGTCTAACTGGAGCCTCAAGGGGACACCCTGTTCTCCATCTGAAAATGGCCCATCTGGGAGTGGTGCTGTCTGCTATAAATCTAACAGCTTTAAAAGGTGAGACTGAGCTTTCACGGATGAGTCTGAGACATGGCTCTAAACCAGAGCTGGATGCAAAATAGGCCAACCGGAAAGGAGAAAACCACAGACAGGTGAGGCCGTGCACACAGATGCAAGTATTCAAAATAGGTTTCATTTATTTTTGCTCTGAGGAAGGAGAAGTAAGATGGAGGACCTAGTGTACCCAAGTCCCTGCAGGCACTTAAACTGGCCTCCCTGTTGTCACCATCAGCAGAAGAACTGCCCAGCCCTTGGTGAAGCCAAGTTGCTGAGTGAACCCCAGACCAATATTGTGCAATTTTACCCCAAGGGAAGGTCTTATCAGGTTCTGCGAGGATCACCCCTTGAAAGAATGTTATAGATCACTGCTTGGAATTTATTTAAATGGTTTAGGTGTAGCAAGGGTCAACGGTCTGGCACACCAACCTTGGTCCTGCACGCTCAGCTTTATCAGTATACTAGGCGGCAACTGATAGCAAGGTCAGAATGGTCTGGCTAAACAAACATGCAGTCCGAGCAAATGTCACGTAAATAAGTGACCCAAGACAATACCTGTTTTCCTGTTTGTTAAGCAACCTGACTGTGGCCCCTCCTTATTGAGTAACCTGACTGTATAAAATAAAGGGGCTGACTCGTAAGAGGGAGGCTTTTGCGCAGAACCACATCCCTGTGTCGTGTAATTCTGTACTACCTTCAAGTGGCGCCCGCGCAGGGACAATACTCATCAACGCCTGGCATAGGCCCCTCGAGTGCACTCCGTCCCCCTCGGTGACCCCTTCATTGGTGAGTATGGGAGGACAATTCTCGCAAGCCCAAAGGCAGCATGTGGATGACCTAAAATTTCTCATTAACAAGTCCGGCGAGTCCGTGACTTCAGGGTGCTTAAAGGCGCTTATTCAAGAAATCCACAAGCAATGTCCCTGGTACCCAGAACAGGGATCACTAAAGTCCAGGGACTGGGAAAGAATTGGTAAGACTCTCCATTCTGAGCCCAGGGCCAGTGTGGAATTATTACAAGCATGGCACCAATGTCGTCATGCGGTGGAAAAATTTAAGCCAGTCTCTCACACTGGCCACTTAACAAAGGATCGCCCACCTAATTATTCTGAGGTTCAATTGGCCCCTCCAGCGCCGGTACCTCCTGATCCCACGACCCATCCCTTGGCTCCCCCGGGACCTGCCCAGCCTGGGAAAATGGTTTGGGACGTCCTAGAAAAAGAATTGGCACAAGCTAAATTGGAGGATCTGGGTGAATTGGCTGATATGTTGGCTATCTGCCCAGTCCATGATACTGGTCAACAGGATGCGCAGGGTCGTCGCGTCGTTGAATATCGCCCTCTCCCTTATAAAATCTTAACCGAATTACAGATGGCTATTCGAGATATGGGTCTTCAAAGTTCATATGTCCAGGGAATGCTAGAAGCTGCCATGAGAAACCACACTTTAGTCCCGGAAGATTGGAAAACGACTATTAGAATGCTCCTCACCCCGGCACAATTTGTTGTGTGGGATAGTGAATTTCGACAGCAGTGTGTCATAAGAGGCCAGGCGTCAGGAGGTGCTTACACTCCTGAACAACTTTACGGGGCTGGGGACTTTGCACTCCCAGAACAGCAGGTTGTCTTACCAGTGGCAACGTTGCAGGTGTCCTCTGAATGTGCATTTCGGGCCTTTCAGAGGGTGCCAGTTACGGGTAAGCCCCTCCAGACTTTTTCCAGTGTTCGCCAAAAGGCGAGCGAGCCCTATACTGACTTCATCAACAGATTACAGGAGGCCCTTAAACAGCAGATTGATAACCCTGAGGCACAGACAGAGTTACTCTTGAAATTAGCTAAGGAAAATGCGACAACCGAATGTCGCCGGGCTATTACTGGGCTAGGCAGAAACCCTGAGTTGGCTGACATGATACGTGCATGTCAGGATATAGGTACCCCAACGCATCAGGCATCTCTTTTGGCAGCTGCCCTACGGCGAGGCAATCGTCCCACAGGGAACTGCTTCAATTGCGGGAAACCAGGACATTTCAGGGCCGAGTGTTGGGCCCCTGGGGGCGGAGTAGTAACAAACCAAGAGCAAAATCAGGGGGAGCACCCGGGAATAAGGCCCGAGCTCGATCAAAATGTCCTAAGTGTGGAAAGGGGTTTCATTGGGCTAATGAATGCCGGTCGGGAAACTCCCGAACGGGCCCGTCTCTGGCCCCAGTCCAAACAGAGACCTCGGAAGCCATGACCGAGTAGAATCTTCCTCTGCACAAGCCACGATTTACAACACTCCCAGAGCCACTTCAGGGAGTGCTGGGATGGATCTTGTTCTCCAGCAGGAGGTCATTTTTAAATTTCCAGCTGAAGTCCAGGTAATTCCCTCCCAGATATCCAGTCCCCTGGCTCCAGGTATTGTTGGCCTTGTTTCGCCCCGCTCCTCCAGTGGCAAGAAAGGGATCTTTGTGGTCCCTGGGGTCATCGATGCAGACTATCAAGGCGTGATTTACGTCCAGTTATGGACTAATCTCCCACAGACCCTGCCAAAAGGTTCTGCCCCGGCACAGCTGATTACTGTGCCTTATGTATTGCCCACAGGGGGAACAGAATGGGACAGGGACACTGGCGGCTTTGGCTCCACTGATGGGACGTCGCTGGTAGGGCTGACAGCATCTGTCACTCAGAGCCGTCCTGCTCAGATTGTTTCTATACAAGGCTGTCCCTTCTCAGGTATTATAGACACTGGGGCGGATGTCACAGTCATTGGCCGTTCCCAGTGGCCCCCTGAATGGCCCATCGCGCAGTGTCCTAGTGTGTGGGGGGTAGGAGGAAAACGAGGCGCGCTGCAAAGCGCCTCTTTTCTAACGGCAGAACTTCCAGGGTCCGACCGACGAGTCTATTTTAGGCCTTATGTCCTTGATATTCATATTAACTTGTGGGGCCGAGATTTGTTGAGCCAATTTGGGACTACAATCACAATAGCTGAGTGACCTGTTGTCTCTGCCGCTTACATGGTTGAGTGATCACCCTGTGTGGGTAGATCAGTGGCCTCTATCTGCTGATAAGCTTGCGGCTTTGCAAAGCCTTGTAAATGAACAATTACGGGCTGGGCATATTGAGCCCACAACCAGCCCTTGGAATACGCCGGGGTTTGTGATCCGGAAAAAAAAAAAAAAAGAAAAGAAAAGAAAAGAAAAGAAAAGAAAAGAAAGTGGTAAATGGCGCATGTTGCATGATCTCAGGGCAGTTAACGCCTGCATTCAACCTATGGGACCGCTGCAATGCGGAACACCAAATCCAAATTTAATTCCTAACGATTTCCAGTTGTTTATTGTAGACCTAAAGGATTGCTTCTTTACCATCCCTCTATGTAAAGCTGATCGACCTCGCTTCGCCTTTACCGTGCCTGTCCTTAATCATCAGGCCCCTACGGCTCGTTATCACTGGAAGGTGCTTCCTCAAGGAATGCTGAATAGCCCAACTTTGTGTCAACATTTTGTAGATCAAGCCCTGCGTCCGTTTCGGGAAAAACATCCCTCGGCGCTGGTATATCATTATATGGATGATATATTAATTGCAGCGCCTCGCATTCCTTCAGATTGGTTGGATGATCTCGTTCAATCTCTACGCCCTTTTGGACTATGTGTGGCACCAGAAAAGATTCAACTGAGTGAGCCTTACCTTTACCTAGGGCATCGCATGCTCCACTCATTTGCAGCTCCTGTAGTGCCCCGGCTGCATTTCCCATCCCCACTTACTTTAGTGGCGCTTCAGCAGTTTTTAGGCACCCTTAACTGGGTTCGACCATTCTTTGCCCTACCCACTAGCCTGTTAAGCCCGCTGTTCTCGTTACTCACATCTGCTAAACACCCTGCAGATGTCATAACAGTTCCCCCGGAGGGGCATGCCGCTTTGCGCTGCATAAATTCCCATCTAGGTCAGCAATGTGTGGACCGTCTTCCGTCATACATTCCTGGCCTCTCCCTCCTTATTCTACCATCATCGCAGACCCCAACGGGCATTTTAGCAGCAGTAACTGAGAAAGTTTATATTCTGGCGTGGCTCTACCTCTCGCATGGTCCTCACCAAAATGTTTTGCCATACCCACAAGCTACAGCTGACCTGATCGCTCAGGCTCGGGAACGCTCGTTATCTCGGATCGGCCTGGACTTGCTTGCCATAGTAGTTCCTTTTTCTAAAGCTGACTTTGATCGTCTTATGATGGTTTCTGTTGCAATCCAAACAGCTCTTGCAGAATTTGTGGGGCAGATTCAGTTCCACCTCCCTCGAGACCCACGCCTGACGCTTGTCCAAGCTGTCCCCATCCGGCTCACACCCATGCAGTCACCTCTCCCCCTCCGCGATGCTCTTACAGTATTCTCAGATGGGGGCCGATGCCGGGGCGCAATTGTTTATCAGGAGGATTCTATTTGGATCACCAAGTATTCGGCCGCACAGGCCTCTCCTCAACGTGCAGAGCTGGCAGCAGTGATCCTGGCCTTCCGCCTGTTTTCGGATCGCCCTCTTAATCTAATTTCAGATTCTCACTATGTTTGTCGCCTGGTCTCCAGCCTCCCTGGGGCCTATGTGGCCCCGCGCATTGACTCCAATTTATTGGCCTTGTTCCTTACTTTACAGGCGCTACTAGAGCAACGTGTCCATGAACACTATGTGGCCCATATACGTAGCCACACCTCTTTGCCTGGTTCCCTCACTGAGGGTAATCGGCGTGCTGATCATGCTGTCCACCCCCTCTTCTCTGATCCCCTAGCTAGTCATCAGTTTTTCCACCAGAATGCCAAAGGGCTGGCCAAGGCTTTTGGCATTCCTCTCTCCCGCGCACAAGCCATTGTCACCAACTGCCCCCACTGTTCTGGGTTTTCTCATATTCCAGAACCGGGTGTGAACCCTCGTGGTCTTGGCCCGGGTGAGCTCTGGCAGATGGATGTGACGCAGGTGCCATCCTTGGCCCCCTGGAAGTTTCTCCACATCGTGGTGGACACTTATTCTGGGGTGATTTGGGCTACCCCCCAAAGGGGGGAAGCTGTCTCTCATGTTGTTTCCCATTTGCTTGCCTCCATGGCCGTGTTGGGCCGCCCATGTAAACTGAAGACTGATAATGGGCCTGCATGTGTTACAGTGTAACCTGTAGATCACCCAGAGACCACTCAAAACACCCAATTAGTCAAAGTAAAATGCTTCATTTTTAAGCCAGCGTCAGCCAATTAACGTTACTATCAGCCTTTTTATACCTTGCGTAATTTACAGCGTCTTGGAATAAGCATCTGTGGATACAATTGTTTTTGTTGGCTGAGTTACAAGCCTAGAGACTGCCAGGGACGGTTCACTATCTGCCCCCTAGTCATATCTTTGCAGTTTTCCCCTGGGAGAATGCTTGATAAGCCATATGCTGAGCCTCCTGTGGTGATCAGGAGGCTTCCTCAAACAAAGGCCGCTCAGAGCAAAGGCTACTTATGTATTTGTCTTTTTAACCTTGGGGCATATCCACCCTAGTCTCTGGAACAGAACTGAACTGTTAAGGTATTCTAGAGTTTATACAAAAGCAAAGAGCTAAAATTATTATGCCTACTGATATTAGCTAGATTATAACTATCTCTAGAGCCAATACATTTCTATCACACTGTCACACGTGTCGCTCCTCCGCCTTCCACGACTTCTGTACTCAGTGGGATATTGGCCTCTCCCATGGGATCCCCTACAATTCCACCGGACAGGCCATCGTGGAACGTGCCAATCGTACATTCAAAACGGCCCTTCAAGAACAATTAAAACAGGGGGAACTTCGGACCCCTAATCTGGCATCCATCACACAGCAGGTTCATACAGTATTATTTACTGAAGGTTGGACAGACTTACATGACACAGGGATGTGGTTCTGCAAAATCCGCCCGTTTAAGGCTGTGCCTTTATTTTATACAATCAGGGTACTCAATAAGGAGGGGTCACAGTCAGGTTACTTAATGAGGAGGGGTCACAATCAGGGTACTTAACAAACAGGGAAAACAGGTATTGTCTTGGGTCACTGATCTACATGACGGACTGCATGTTTGTCTAGCCAGCCCATTCTGACCGTGTTATCAATGGTCACCTATTATCATGATAATGTTGAACGTGCAGGACATGCAGAACGTGCAGGGCCAAAGTAGGTGTGCCTGACTGTTGGCCTCTGCGACCTCCTGCTGACCTCGCCACATCTCACTCTTTTGTCTTTTATTTTTATTTTTTCTTTTGAAGGCCAGTAATGAAAAGGCTAATCAAGCAAACATTCCTGTTCACTTTTCTAAATACCGTATTTTTCGCTCTATAAGACGCACTTTTTTCCCCCTCAAAAGTAAGGGGAAATGTCTGTGCGTCTTATAGAGCGAATGTGTGTGTGCTCAACATCCGGGAGGCTGCCGGCCCACCTGCACCATGTGGCACCACCAGGCCGGCATGTGCTTGGCGCGCCCTGCTCCACCCTCCACTCCAGGAACTGCCCACCCACACTGGGAAGACCTGCCGCGCTGCAGTCTCTGCGCCGCCGCTGCCGCCATGCTCCCCCCCCCCGCGCCGCTGGCACATCCGCAGGCTGGTGCACCCCCCCCACACAGCGCCCACCGCCGCCGCCTCCAGGCCGCCACGCCCCCCCCATGCCGCTGGCGCATCTGCGTGCCGCTGTGCCCCCCCCGCCGCATGCGTCGCTGCTGCGCCCGCACATCCGCCTCCGCACCACTGCTGCCGCGTCCACCCCCCCTCCGCGCTGCTGCCGCCTCCGCACGCACTCGGCCAGCACGCACCTGGCCGGCACGCACTCGGTGCGCCCTGCTCTGCCCCCCTCCTCCAGCGCAGGTGAGAGCTGTGCCCCGCATGGAGAGACGGACAGCTCTCCCCCACCCGCTGGGGAACTGCTCACCCCCACAATCAAATAGACATTGTTTCTTCCAAAAGCCTTTTGATAAAATCCATCAACAGACTCTTGAGAAAACCTGGCAGTGATGGAATAAGGGCTGTGTGTGCACACACATGTTGTCCTATGGATCAGTAACTGATTACAGAATTGAAAGCCAACATTGAGAATGCATGGTAATTTCTCCCAGTGCAGGAGTGTAAGCACAAGATTCTCACAAGATTCTGCATTAGGATCAGTGCTTTTCAACCTGTTCATAAATGTTCTGGAATTAGAAGTGAGCAATAAAGTAGCCAAGTTTGCTGATGATACTAAACTATTTAAAGCATTGAAAAGGGATTGTGAGGAATTCCAGTGGGATCTCTCCGAGCTGGGAAAAAGGGCATCAGAACGGCAAATGCTTTCAGTGTAAGCAAGTGTAAAGTTAGCATGCTGGGGGGAAAGAATCTCATCTTATAGAATCTCATCTCAAGTATAAGCTGATGGAATCTGAACTAGTGCTGACAGACCAAGAAAGGGCCTTGAGAATGTGGGGGGCAGCTTGATGAAAATGTCAAATGTTAGGAGGGAATGCCATAATATGCACATAAAAAGTGCAAAGAAGGGCAACTAAAACAATCAAGGGATTGGAGCAGCTCCCCTATCAGACTTTGTTACAACAACTAGGATTGCTTCTCTTAGGAAAATGATGACTAATGGAAAGCATGGCAAAGATGTTCAAAATTATGCATAGTGTGAAAAAGTGGAAAGTGGGACATTTTCCTCCTCTCTGAAAAAAAAAAATGGGTTAATCCCCATGAAAACACCCATCACTCCTTTGTTCTGAAAAAAAAAGATTCAACAGCAGAAGTGTAGTGAGCTTGAAATACCTTTTGGGGATGGAAGGAAAGTTCCCCACAATTTAGCTTTTTCTTTCAAGGGTTGGACCTTTTAATGCCTCATGGATAATTAACTGGGACTTCTAAATGCTTAACAAAAACAATGTGGATATAAAGTTTCATTGCCTGAAGACCTGCCCAACTGAGGATACAAGAAACACAATTATTATAGTGATCTCTGCAACTGTGCAAATGTTAGATTTTCATGCCCTTGGCCCAGAGGAAGAAATGACACACAAGAGACCACTGAGTGAGCATTCCTCTCGACTCAAAAGGATGCGTAGATGCAGCCCGAGTTTCTTAAGCATCACTTTTAAATATGAAAAAAAAAGAGAGAGAGAGCAAAGTTGGAGGATTGAATTTAGGTCTCTCCTCATTGCTCACCTTCTCTGTCTAAGAGAGAGGCAAGAAAAACCAGAGAGAGCAGGTATGCTGGGGGTGTGCAATCAAAAGAATATTTACAGTTTATTCAGACCTACAGGAAATACATGTGGCATTGAAGGGACTGCAGAGATGGACTCTATACAAGATGTTTTCATGCCCTAACAGTTACATGCACAGTCTGCGGGGGATGGGGGGGGGTCATGCACACAGTATGCTAGAGGCACATGAGAGTAAAGCAACTGGGATTAAGACATCCCAACACATCCCATTCTGTTATAGTTTATTAAATAGTTTAGTAAACCATTGGATTCAGAATATTTTTTTCTTGTTTTCCTCCTCTAAAAACTAGGTGCGTCTTATGGTCAGGTGCGTCTTATAGAGCGAAAAATACGGTAATCATCAAAAGCATAATTGTGAAGTTGCTGTGCAAGAGTCCAAGCCTGCCATGTCTGGAGTGTGTAGTTGTTTGGCTGTCGCCTGCATCCCTGTGCAGTCATAGTCACTGGTCATGCAAGGAGGCCGCCTCCCCCACTGGAGAACAGAGAAGCAAGAATAGAATGAGAAGCGAATTGCCAGTGATAACCACAAAGATGGCAGCACATAAGTTCTCCGGTGTCTCCGGCTGGTTGTTGGCCTGGAGCAGCTGCTGCGCTTTGTTCGTCATCTTTTTGATTGCGCCCCAAGTCACCAACGGGGCCCTCAGCATCCGCGGACCCTTGGGAAGGGGCCGGAAGGGTCGCTGAGCCTGCTCCATGCTGACTCTTTCCAGCTCGGGTACTGGGTTGGTCACTGCCTGATGCCACGCCATGAGCTGGACGTACGCACTTACCTGGTACCCACAGAGGACCTGTAGGGGCAAGAACAGAAACAAACCCTCGACCCCAGCTGATCAGCTGCACTGGTCCCAGCCATGTGCGGTCTGGTAACGCGCGGTAATACACCAACGGCTGGGGCAGCTTGGGTCGACAACGGAAATGTCTGTCATATGGGGAGACAGCTTCCGAATATCTTGACCCTGGAAGGCTAAAGAAATTTAATTGATTTATAGTAAATAAAACTTTATGAACCTGCTGTGTGATGGATGCCAGATTAGGGGTCCGAAGCTCCCCCTGTTTTAATTGTTTTTGAAGGGCAGTTTTGAATGTCCGATTGGCGCGTTCCACGATGGCCTGCCCGGTGGAGTTGTAGGGGATCCCATGGGAGAGACCAATATCCCACTGAACACAGAAGTTGTGGAAGGCAGAAGAGCGATATGCAGGCGCATTATCAGTCTTCAGTTTACATGGGCGGCCCAACACGGCCATGGAGGCAAGCAAATGGGAAACAACATGAGAGACAGCTTCCCCCCTTTGGGGGGTAGCCCAAATCACCCCAGAATAAGTGTCCACCACGACGTGGAGAAACTTCCAGGGGGCCAAGGATGGCACCTGCGTCACATCCATCTGCCAGAGCTCACCCGGGCCAAGGCCACGAGGGTTCACACCCGGTTCCGGAATATGAGAGAACCCAGAACAGTGGGGGCAGTTGGTGACAATGGCTTGTGCGCGGGAGAGAGGAATGCCAAAAGCCTTGGCCAGCCCTTTGGCATTCTGGTGGAAAAACTGATGACTAGCTAGGGGATCAGAGAAGAGGGGGTGGACAGCATGATCAGCACGCCGATTACCCTCAGCGAGGGAACCGGGCAAAGAGGTGTGGCTACGTATATGGGCCACATAATACTCATGGACACGTCGCTCCAATAGCGCCTGTAAAGTAAGGAATAGTGCCAAAAGATTGGAGTCAATGTGTGGGGCCACATAGGCCCCAAGGAGGCTGAAGATCAGGCGACAGACAGTGAGAATCTGAAATTAGATTAAGGGGGCGATCTGAAAACAGGCGGAAAGCCAGGATCACTGCTGCCAGCTCTGCGCATGGAGGAGAGGCCTGAGCGGCCGAATACTTGGTGATCCAAGTAGAATCCTCCTTATGGAAGATTGCGCCCCGGCATCGGCCCCCATCCGAGAAAACCGTAAGAGTGACGCAAAGGGGGAGAGGCGACTGCATGGGTGTGAGCCGGATGGGGACAGCTTGGACAAGCGTCAGTCGTGGGTCTCGAGGGAGGTGGAACTGAATCTGCCCCACAAATTCTGCAAGAGCTGTCTGGATTGCAACGGAGACCGTCATGAGGTGATCAAAATCAGCTTTAGAGAAAGGAACTACTATGGCAAGCAAGTCCAGGCCGATCCGAGATAACGAGCGTTCCCGAGCCTGAGCGATCAGGTCAGCTGTAGCTTGTGGGTATGGCAAAACATTTTGGTGAGGACCATGCGAGAGGTAGAGCCACGCCAGAATATAAACTTTCTCAGTTACTGCTGCTAAAATGCCCGTTGGGGTCTGCGATGATGGTAGAATAAGGAGGGAGAGGCCAGGAATGTATGACGGAAGACGGTCCACACATTGCTGACCTAGATGGGAATTTATGCAGCGCAAAGCGGCATGCCCCTCCGGGGGAACTGTTATGACATCTGCAGGGTGTTTAGCAGATGTGAGTAACGAGAACAGCGGGCTTAACAGGCTAGTGGGTAGGGCAAAGAATGGTCGAACCCAGTTAAGGGTGCCTAAAAACTGCTGAAGCGCCACTAAAGTAAGTGGGGATGGGAAATGCAGCCGGGGCACTACAGGAGCTGCAAATGAGTGGAGCATGCGATGCCCTAGGTAAAGGTAAGGCTCACTCAGTTGAATCTTTTCTGGTGCCACACATAGTCCAAAAGGGCGTAGAGATTGAACGAGATCATCCAACCAATCTGAAGGAATGCGAGGCGCTGCAATTAATATATCATCCATATAATGATATACCAGCGCCGAGGGATGTTTTTCCCGAAACGGACGCAGGGCTTGATCTACAAAATGTTGACACAAAGTTGGGCTATTCAGCATTCCTTGAGGAAGCACCTTCCAGTGATAACGAGCCGTAGGGGCCTGATGATTAAGGACAGGCACGGTAAAGGCGAAGCGAGGTCGATCAGCTTTACATAGAGGGATGGTAAAGAAGCAATCCTTTAGGTCTACAATAAACAACTGGAAATCGTTAGGAATTAAATTTGGATTTGGTGTTCCGCATTGCAGCGGTCCCATAGGTTGAATGCAGGCGTTAACTGCCCTGAGATCATGCAACATGCGCCATTTACCACTTTCTTTTCTTTTCTTTTCTTTTCTTTTCTTTTCTTTTTTTTTTTTTTTCCGGATCACAAACCCCGGCGTATTCCAAGGGCTGGTTGTGGGCTCAATATGCCCAGCCCGTAATTGTTCATTTACAAGGCTTTGCAAAGCCGCAAGCTTATCAGCAGATAGAGGCCACTGATCTACCCACACAGGGTGATCACTCAACCATGTAAGCGGCAGAGACAACAGGTCACTCAGCTATTGTGATTGTAGTCCCAAATTGGCTCAACAAATCTCGGCCCCACAAGTTAATATGAATATCAAGGACATAAGGCCTAAAATAGACTCGTCGGTCGGACCCTGGAAGTTCTGCCGTTAGAAAAGAGGCGCTTTGCAGCGCGCCTCGTTTTCCTCCTACCCCCCACACACTAGGACACTGCGCGATGGGCCATTCAGGGGGCCACTGGGAACGGCCAATGACTGTGACATCCGCCCCAGTGTCTATAATACCTGAGAAGGGACAGCCTTGTATAGAAACAATCTGAGCAGGACGGCTCTGAGTGACAGATGCTGTCAGCCCTACCAGCGACGTCCCATCAGTGGAGCCAAAGCCGCCAGTGTCCCTGTCCCATTCTGTTCCCCCTGTGGGCAATACATAAGGCACAGTAATCAGCTGTGCCGGGGCAGAACCTTTTGGCAGGGTCTGTGGGAGATTAGTCCATAACTGGACGTAAATCACGCCTTGATAGTCTGCATCGATGACCCCAGGGACCACAAAGATCCCTTTCTTGCCACTGGAGGAGCGGGGCGAAACAAGGCCAACAATACCTGGAGCCAGGGGACTGGATATCTGGGAGGGAATTACCTGGACTTCAGCTGGAAATTTAAAAATGACCTCCTGCTGGAGAACAAGATCCATCCCAGCACTCCCTGAAGTGGCTCTGGGAGTGTTGTAAATCGTGGCTTGTGCAGAGGAAGATTCTACTCGGTCATGGCTTCCGAGGTCTCTGTTTGGACTGGGGCCAGAGACGGGCCCGTTCGGGAGTTTCCCGACCGGCATTCATTAGCCCAATGAAACCCCTTTCCACACTTAGGACATTTTGATCGAGCTCGGGCCTTATTCCCGGGTGCTCCCCCTGATTTTGCTCTTGGTTTGTTACTACTCCGCCCCCAGGGGCCCAACACTCGGCCCTGAAATGTCCTGGTTTCCCGCAATTGAAGCAGTTCCCTGTGGGACGATTGCCTCGCCGTAGGGCAGCTGCCAAAAGAGATGCCTGATGCGTTGGGGTACCTATATCCTGACATGCACGTATCATGTCAGCCAACTCAGGGTTTCTGCCTAGCCCAGTAATAGCCCGGCGACATTCGGTTGTCGCATTTTCCTTAGCTAATTTCAAGAGTAACTCTGTCTGTGCCTCAGGGTTATCAATCTGCTGTTTAAGGGCCTCCTGTAATCTGTTGATGAAGTCAGTATAGGGCTCGCTCGCCTTTTGGCGAACACTGGAAAAAGTCTGGAGGGGCTTACCCGTAACTGGCACCCTCTGAAAGGCCCGAAATGCACATTCAGAGGACACCTGCAACGTTGCCACTGGTAAGACAACCTGCTGTTCTGGGAGTGCAAAGTCCCCAGCCCCGTAAAGTTGTTCAGGAGTGTAAGCACCTCCTGACGCCTGGCCTCTTATGACACACTGCTGTCGAAATTCACTATCCCACACAACAAATTGTGCCGGGGTGAGGAGCATTCTAATAGTCGTTTTCCAATCTTCCGGGACTAAAGTGTGGTTTCTCATGGCAGCTTCTAGCATTCCCTGGACATATGAACTTTGAAGACCCATATCTCGAATAGCCATCTGTAATTCGGTTAAGATTTTATAAGGGAGAGGGCGATATTCAACGACGCGACGACCCTGCGCATCCTGTTGACCAGTATCATGGACTGGGCAGATAGCCAACATATCAGCCAATTCACCCAGATCCTCCAATTTAGCTTGTGCCAATTCTTTTTCTAGGACGTCCCAAACCATTTTCCCAGGCTGGGCAGGTCCCGGGGGAGCCAAGGGATGGGTCGTGGGATCAGGAGGTACCGGCGCTGGAGGGGCCAATTGAACCTCAGAATAATTAGGTGGGCGATCCTTTGTTAAGTGGCCAGTGTGAGAGACTGGCTTAAATTTTTCCACCGCATGACGACATTGGTGCCATGCTTGTAATAATTCCACACTGGCCCTGGGCTCAGAATGGAGAGTCTTACCAATTCTTTCCCAGTCCCTGGACTTTAGTGATCCCTGTTCTGGGTACCAGGGACATTGCTTGTGGATTTCTTGAATAAGCGCCTTTAAGCACCCTGAAGTCACGGACTCGCCGGACTTGTTAATGAGAAATTTTAGGTCATCCACATGCTGCCTTTGGGCTTGCGAGAATTGTCCTCCCATACTCACCAATGAAGGGGTCACCGAGGGGGACGGAGTGCACTCGAGGGGCCTATGCCAGGCGTTGATGAGTATTGTCCCTGCGCGGGCGCCACTTGAAGGTAGTACAGAATTACACGACACAGGGATGTGGTTCTGCGCAAAAGCCTCCCTCTTACGAGTCAGCCCCTTTATTTTATACAGTCAGGTTACTCAATAAGGAGGGGCCACAGTCAGGTTGCTTAACAAACAGGAAAACAGGTATTGTCTTGGGTCACTTATTTACGTGACATTTGCTCGGACTGCATGTTTGTTTAGCCAGACCATTCTGACCTTGCTATCAGTTGCCGCCTAGTATACTGATAAAGCTGAGCGTGCAGGACCAAGGTTGGTGTGCCAGACCGTTGACCCTTGCTACACCTAAACCATTTAAATAAATTCCAAGCAGTGATCTATAACATTCTTTCAAGGGGTGATCCTCGCAGAACCTGATAAGACCTTCCCTTGGGGTAAAATTGCACAATATTGGTCTGGGGTTCACTCAGCAACTTGGCTTCACCAAGGGCTGGGCAGTTCTTCTGCTGATGGTGACAACAGGGAGGCCAGTTTAAGTGCCTGCAGGGACTTGGGTACACTAGGTCCTCCATCTTACTTCTCCTTCCTCAGAGCAAAAATAAATGAAACCTATTTTGAATACTTGCATCTGTGTGCACGGCCTCACCTGTCTGTGGTTTTCTCCTTTCCGGTTGGCCTATTTTGCATCCAGCTCTGGTTTAGAGCCATGTCTCAGACTCATCCGTGAAAGCTCAGTCTCACCTTTTAAAGCTGTTAGATTTATAGCAGACAGCACCACTCCCAGATGGGCCATTTTCAGATGGAGAACAGGGTGTCCCCTTGAGGCTCCAGTTAGACTGAGTATGACACAGATGCATTTTAGTCCATTTTTGCCTTGGTGATGGCCCACAGCTGTCCCTCCAGCCCTGGCAGCTTAGAGGCAGGCCAGACCCAAGTGTTTCCCCTCTGCTGGCTGGGGGCCCTAGATGTTGACATGAGACTCATGGACCAGGCTGGAAGAAGGCGGAGTCCTGTCTTGAATATATTGAGCAATCATAAACAACTTGGAGGCAGTTTGCACAGGCAAACGGGTGCTTCAGGGCCACAAGGAAGTCGCTGTATGGGTAAGGGCCTCAGAAAGGCCTTAAAAGGCCAAGCAGATAGGCCTCCTTGCAAGCAAGCAATTCCATCCTGAGATAGGCTGTTCAGGGCATTCGATATGAGCACCCCGAGTTTGGTCCAGAAAACAATTGGCAACCAGCACATGCCTTGGGGGGATGCAGCCAACCAGCAGCCTATCCTCACATTTTTGCAGCAGGTGAAGCTGCCAGGTGTTGCTCTCTATGCAGGGCGCACTGAAGCAGTCTCTGTGCGAGGCAGCCAAGGCACGAGAGCCGCTGCCAAGAGGACAGGGTGTGCTCACAAATGCCTGACCCTTTTGCAACATCACCTGAGCTAGGTGGCCACCAGAGGCCCCGTGGCAGCGAGTTCCACAAGTTCATTTACTGAAAACAGGCACATAAAAGCAAGGGAATGTGGCATTCATCCTCTCCCTTTCCCCAGTCGGCGAACAGCAAGCATGCCAGACTTTTTGTTACAAGGGTTTTTTTTAATGTAATTCCCAAATACATCTGATATGACAATTCTACAGAAGTCTTCCAAAACACATGGGCATTGACTGGTTTTGCTTTTTTTAGCCTGTCACTAGTTGGCTAATGATTTGACGCAGAAAGTAAAGTGGGTAAGGTTGTCTCCGGCCTCGCTGGCGTTCCTGCCTCCCTGAAAAGTACCCACAGCGGGAGACTTCCGGATGGCTGCCATGCCAGGAACAAGACCTGTGGCCCTTCCACAATGAATGCAGCATCTCCTCCCCCTCCTCTTTGCCACAGGTGAGCTGTCTGAATCCAAACCACCATATCCATAAATAGCTCCCACAATGATGCTTAAAAAAAAAAATCAAAAAACCCCACTCCAAGAGAACTGTTTCAATGTTCCATCAAACCCTAACATGCCTAGAGAAACCAGTCAGCTCTCATTCTCCAAGCTTCCTGGTGCCTCATTCAATGCCATCCACTCGCACACCCCCTTTCATACATGCGCACACACACCAAATGAAACCCATGCTTAGGGCCTGGGTGTTCTGAGGGATGCAGGCCAAACAGACCCCACCCAAACCCCGTCTTGGCTCCAAACAATTCGAGGCTGCAAGTGTGGTAAAGGGAGCAGCGGCCACATTCCAGGAAACGTGTGCACTGCAGGGTTTTCCCGTACCATTGCCCTCCCACCCTGCGCTGGGGCGTGGGCTGCATGCTCTGCAGTTCCACAACCATTCCAAGCCCACTTGTGTTTGCCCAGATACTGCAATAACTTTTGGAGAGGAAAAACCTCCCATCAAAGAAAAGTTAGAAAAAGTCTCCTAATTTAAATGGGGCACTTTGAGCTTAGCATTTAAGCAATGCAGCAGCAGGTTTTGCTGCCTGCACAGCTTGTTTTTAGGCACCAGCTGAAGTTCCATGCTGACTGGGGAACATGCTCGGGACTGGTGCGTTTTCGGCAGCTGGCCTCTTTCTGCTGAGCAGCTCGCTCCCCTGCCCACACCCTGCTGCTGGGTCAAAAGAGGCAGAGTGGCTTCTTAACCAGCTATTTATTTTTATTTATTTATTTATTTATTTATTTAAATATTTGTATGCCACCTCTTGCAGCAGCTATTAAGCTCCTTGCCAAGGTCAGAAGGAAATAAGGCTCCTCAGAAGCAGAAAACACAACCTGGCGTGTTAACACCTGTTATATACACATAGAAAGAGAGGTTGGTGTGTGTTTTGTAGTGTGTGTGCACATGTATGTGTGTGTGTGTTCATGTATTGTGGCTTTGCTCTCCCTCGAGTAACAGAAAGTTAACAGTATTCAAAATGAAAATAAAAAAGACATTATCACCACAGTAGAAGTCCAAAACATCAACGGTAATATAAGAACCAAAGGAAGGGGCCATTAGCAAAAGCACTCTGCATTCCAGAGTGTAAAAGTCTTTTCCAAACTCAGCAAGCAGCTTTCGTGTCATTCTTCACCTTTGTGGGAAACAGAAAACAAAAGGCCCAAAGCAATGCAGAAATCTGCGAAGTTCCACTGGGGCAAACAGTTTGAAAAGTAAGAGGTCTTCCAGCTGAAATCCAGCTTTCTTGCAGGGCTGTTGGGAAAGGCAGGGGCCTGAGTGGGGAAGAGGCAGACGGTGGGATTACAAAAGAATTCCACATGAGGAAAAGTCCAGAGTGGAGGCCCATGTGCTCTTGGAGATGAGGGAACCAGGGAGTGTGGGCGGGCAAGCAAGAGACTGCATGTCAGGATGCAGGGTCCCATGGGCAAGCTGTGCCAAGTCTCAAAGTCTCTTTCCCACAACTGCAAGTGTGTGCGGGGGAAAAGGAATTGGTTTTTCTTCCCGCTCATCAATATGATGAGCATTTAAATGTCCCAAAACCACATTTGGCCAGTTTTGTCCAAAGTCTGCTGTGTTTTGCTTTTTTTGTTTAATATGGAATCAACTGACCCAGCCCCCACCCCCCAAAATTCCATCACACACACGCACATGGAGGAGGAGGAGGGGAAAAAAGAACAGGGATGAAGAGTCTGAATCCTGGCGCCTCCATTGCTGCCTGGGGCAAGACTTGGCCTGGGGCACAGGTCCAGAGGGGCCTGCTTGGGGTGTTTCCGGCAGCAGCTCTTGCAAGCAGAGCGGACTGTGGCTGCTATGTGCTGCTGGCCACTTGCCCGTCCCCTCCATCAGTGGGGCCTGCAACGGGAAATGAGGACACAGTTCAGTGCAAGCCTAGAATCAGTTTGCCCCGGCGCAACAAAATTGGTGCTCAGACACCAGGCAAGGACAGCTGCCCCCCCCCCCCACACCTTTAGAACTTTAAATCCCACTTAATCAAAAAGCCCAAAGAAGATTACCCAATTTAAAGTCAAGAAAACACATTACCCCACCAAGGTGAAGTAGCCCCAAAATGGCTATTCTAGCCCAGTCAACAGGAGCCAGGAGTTCGCATAGGCTGAGCATCAGGAAGGTCAAGAAAAAACATAAACCTCCCCTCTACACCAAGAGACCAAAACCTATCCTGTTCCATGCTATTGCTTGGGAGACTTTTGCTAGCACAGGATTTTGCTTGTTCGCTTGCTCATTTGCAGCAGGGGCTCCTTTGCAGCAGGGTGCTGAGCCCCAGGTCTTGGCCCAGCCTTTGGTGCTTGCCATATGCTACAGCTACTGACAATCCAGCAGTTCCCTGGCCTTTGGGCAATAGAGCTTCTCCTGTCTAAATGGGCCAGAAAGGCTTGCCTAAGGCTTAATGATCAGCAGCAGGAGCTTTTGCCTCAAACAGGCTTGTATTTGGGGCATTTTGGCTCCAGCCCTGATCATCTTTAGCCTGCCCACCAGTGGCCCCCAGCCCCTGAGAGTGGCTCGAAAATGGGATTTGGCTGTCATGCTGCAAGAAGTTTGCCACTCCTCTTTCAGTAGAGATGCACCCCCACATGCAGAACAGCATCAGCAAGTGTAATCTGACTCCCCCCCCGCCAGCTGAGGGCCTGCTTTGCAGGGGGCTCCTGCTCCTCTCCGTAATCTGCTCCCAGGGCTATGCATAAGTGAAATCATGCAGGGATGTCATGCAACACTGAAAAGTGCCCCTCTGTGCCACCTCCCTCTTTACATCTTTCCAATTCCACCCTGCAGCCTGGCATTCCTCCCAAGGCCTGCCCCTGCTGCAACAGGGCCCAGGCACATGTGGACGCCAAGAAAAGAAGGTACTCTTCTCCTGTTCCTCCCTGCCTCCACCCCAACCTCTCAGCTAAACACTCGGGGGGCATGGTGTGGCTGGGGGCGTGCTTGGGCCAATTCTGCAGGAAACAACAAGCATGTATTCTAGAATGCAGCTGAGTTCAGTTTGGGGGGGGGGCAGCCCCATCTACTGATTCAGAGCTCTGGCAAAGGGAATCCTGGGAAATGGCTCACCACTCCCGGGTGACCCTGAAGGAGCAAGGACGTCGTCGTCACTGTCCTCATTCGACTGGGTCACTTCCGGCTCCAGAGCAGCATTTTTGGCCTCCTGCTCTTGTTCCATGTGACTCCGCAAGGCCAGGATCCGGTGGTGCAAAGCTGCATACAGCTGTCTTGTGTCTTTGGAACTTGCCTACAGGAGTGGAAAGGATCCCTTACTGACAGGCCAGGAGCCAATGCTGTGCCACCTCCAGCCAGGAAGGGACACAGCCCACTCTCCAGGTGGGAGTGCAACTCTCAGACCCTGAGGACTGCATTGGGAGGCGGTCACGGAGTGCTCACCCACCCCTTCACCCCTGGGATTTTCCTCGCCAAGGTCAGCAAGGAAAGCCCTCCCTTATGCTCAGTCACTCACGGGGGCCGCACCTGGCAGAGGACCCCATGTTTAGAACAGTCCATCTTCAGTGGCCTGAGGCTGGGACCAGGCACTTCTGGGGCAGTTGGGTTCTCCCCCCCCCCCCCGCTGTGCCTGTGGGTGGAAGCTTCCCAGGACAGGTCAGCTGGTGCCAGAAGAAGGATGGCTGGTCCAGCTGGACCATGCACAGCCATTCCCAACTTTGGGAATCCTACAGGGGTTGAGACTTGCCAGCTCTGGTCCACGCCCACAAACAGCCATTTAAAGAGTTACTGAGTGACGGAGGGGATCCCTTTATTCCTGCTCCCAGCAGTCAGTGGACAGGGCAACAATTCACACATTCACAGAGGCAGGTCCCAATGCTGCGTGCCATGTACCCCTGGAAAGGGAGTCCTGGCTTCCCAAGGTGACTTCTTTCCCAAGGCAAGGGGGCTGGAAAGCCTTACCGAGATGAGAAACACCTTGACTCCCTGGTCTTCGGTGTCCATGGCTGTGATCCGGATGCTCTTCTCACTGGCTTTGTCAATCTGCATCTGTGCCCACAGCTTGGTGTTCAGGATTAACCGCAAGCTGCCCTGTGTCCTCATGACTGAATTGGGGGTAGATGAGGGTAAGACGGGGTGGCAGAGGCAGTGGCTCATGTGCCCAGAGGGCCCAAATCTGAGGGCTGCCATCCCCACCCGGCAGACGCAGGACACTCCCTGAAGTGGCTGCCATGTTGGAAATCCTAAGGAGGGCCTGGGGGAACATGTGGCCCTCCTCCCAGCCGCCACCCTCCCTCACTTGTTCCCTGGCGCTTGTAGCCTGCACTCTTACCCAGGCGTGACTGCAATGTCCCGTCATCTGTGGATGCCATGTCGTTCAGCCGTAGGAGCCCTCGGCCTCTCTCCACCCAGGACTGGGAGGTCTTATCGAAGACAAACAACTTGCACTGAATCTGCAGCAGAGAAAAGGGCCAGGGATTTTAAAAGATCTTCTGGTTGGAACAAGAGGGAGAGGGAGAAAGGAGGCCATGTGACTCAAACCTGCCAACATGTGGACGAAGCAGCAGCATTCATGGCTCCCTGAAGGCCCTGTGGCTGGGGACAACTGAAGCTGTGCAGATGCACAAGAGCTGACTGCAAGGTCTGTGCCCTCCCCAGCCCCCGCTCACCTGCAAGACGTTGCTCTCTGCCTCCTCTCCTGTGATCACCTCCACCTTTTCCAGGAGACACTTCCTGGCTGTTGCCTTGGTGTAGGCCGCAGCAGATTCTGCCAGGGACTCTGAAATATTATTAGCTGGACAGAAATCGGATAGGTTTATTTCATGAATCCCACAAAGCTACTCCAGGAAGGGAGTCTGAGCATGCACTGTGCTCTTCCTCAAAATGCAGGAAGATAAAGACTATTCCACTTTGGGGGTTGCATACAGACATTGAGAAAATTGGGGCAGCAAGAAAAACGATGCCCTTTTTCAGGGGTATCAGTAGGATTGTGACCTAAGAAAATGTAGCCTTTAACGGTGGGATTATGGAAGCCCCCTTTGACCACTTTCTGCTCACAGCAAGGGAAAGAGCTAAAGCATGACTTTGGGTAACTCCTGAAGTTCCTGCTGCCATACAGAAAGCCTCTCAGTGGTTGCTGAGTGAGGGCTGGCAGCGTTTCCAGAGCTCAGACACAGAACTCGAGAATCCCAGCATTACTTTCATGCTAGCATTCCACCTGGCAAGATGTTCTGGGCCAAATGAGGCAAGAGGCGGGCTGCCTCCCTTGTACCTTTCTCTAGCGTGACCTCCTGCAACGAGGACTCAGAACCAGAATCACTGGCAGTGTTCTCTTTGTTGCTGTCCGTGCTGGCCTCGCTCAACTTGGGTGGACTCTGCAGAGGGAGGAAGGGAGTAGACGCAGGCCCCCGCTGGAGGTGTTTGCCAGGAGGAAGGAGGAGAGGCGGCATTGGGATTGGAGAGACCTGGGGGATCCCCTTGTGCCTCCTCCCCTCCCAAAAACAGAGAGAAGAAACCTATGCTGCAGATGCATCAGGAGAGGGATGGCCTGTGAGGGGGCAGCTCCCCTCTGAACATCAAGGGCCTGGCTCTACCCATTGCCAGTTGGTCCATATGGTGCTGGGGGCAAGCACCACCCAGCCCCTTGCCTCATTCCAGCAGCCTGCCCACGCAGCATCCAAACTGCCTGGGTGGGGGGCGAGAAACCCAGAGCAGAGCATCACTTACCAACACTCTCTCACTCATATTCTGCCCAAACACAAACTTGTTGCTGGAGGGGTCGGTGCTGTGCGGGGGCTCTTCTATGCTGGAGAGGAAGGGGCACAAGGTGTTAGCACATGCGCGCCTCACATGCACGCCCTTCAGGGGAGCGGGCGGGGCACTGCCAAGCCCAGGCATCCCCCCTGCTGGACTCTCCCTCACCTGGAGCTGATGTACTGCAGGAAGTAGTTTGTGGCCAAAGGTGCCTCAGCGTTCGGCAGCAGGGAGTTCTGCACACCAACTGAGTCGTCCCCTTCGTCTCCTAGCTAGGGGAGAGGGAGGGTGCTGAGACACAGAGCGGTGTGAAGGCCCCAGCGCTCGCCCAGAGAAGGGCAGAGGGGACTGCCCCATCCCGTGTCAGGGCACTGCTCCATCCATGCCCATTGTGTTTCCTCTGATTAGCAGCTGCTCTGCATGTGTTCACACAGGGCTGCTGACAGGCTGATCCGAGGAGAAACATGGCCCAGCCTGCCCTGCCCTGACCCCCGTGAAGAGGAGCTTGACTGCAAGTTTGACTGCACGCAGACAAGCAAAGCGTTTCCCAAGCAGGACAAAGAGCCTGCCTTAGTGCAGCTACCAGGGCCCTGGAGCCCAGGGGCCACTCAGAGCAGAAGGCCAGGGTCCATCCCTGGGCCTCATCTCCAGTTAAAATGAGGGCTGACAACCTCCTTCAGCTCAGGGGCTAAATTCAACTCTGGGGATGCTCTCAAGGGCCACTTTCCATGGGGAAGAGGCAAAAGGGGGCTTGAAATGCCAAAAAAGGCCATGCTTCAGCCTGGAGCGCTTCCTGCCAGTCTTTCATCTTCAGGAGAGGCATTTCAACCTCCAAGAATGGGGGAAGCTGTGTGAAAGGCACCAAAGAGCATCCTTTGAGAAGGGGGCAGGCCTCCTGGGGAACCCCAAAGGGCCAGTCTGGGAAACTGGAGGACTGGGTTTGGCCCACTGCCCCCCAGGTTCTTGCTGCATTCTGCGTATTCTTTGCAGCCAAGATACAAGGCCTCCCCACGGCAGAAGGACCATGGGTGACCCACTTTCCCCACCAACACGCCAAGACCAAATTGCAAGCCTTGGTTCAAACAAAGGAGGGCTACTGGAGGGCAGCCATCCCAAAGAGAGAAAGTGTGCAAATGCACCCAGGGCATGCGGGTTGCACCCTTCAGCTCTGCACTCAGTCACAGAGACATGACCCTGCCAGCACTCAGAGCCATAAGCAATGCTTTCTGTTTGACTTGATCACGAGAGCAAGTCTAGTGCTCAATGCAACATGAGAGCTTCAGCTATTGGATGGGACAGAAATAAAATTAACACAATAAAACAAAACAAAGCCGGGATGGGCAACAACACACAGCCCATTTCTGGCCCACTGTGTCTGTTTTGTGGCTTCCTGCTGTTGAGTTCACAACTGCAGCAACAACAGCAAAACTTCAGCAAAAGGAGCGATCGTTTTCAAATGAGTCAAGGCGCATGTGGCTTGTCAAACCATTCCCCTGCTTTTGCTGCAAGGGCCCAGAAGTTGCCATCCAGTCCTGCTGCAGCAATCCTGGCTCTCTGTCAGAGAGGTCAGCTGTGCCCCTTGCCCGCCGCCTTGGGCTCTTTTCACAAGGGTACCCAAGCCCAAGGGTGTGCAAAAGGTGTGTGCCCAGCCACTGAGTGCAGGGACCTCCTCCAGCTCACCCCACACAGATACCTTCACTCGGTCTCTCAGGTTTTGCCCAAACACAAAGGACTGCTGTGTGTTCTGATCCACTTTTTCGCACTTGTTGGCCTCCAGAGTGCTGTTGGCTTCAGTCTGCTGGTGGCCTTTCTCCTGAACAAGAGAGGAGGGAGGAGAAAACACATGCAACTGGACTGCATGGAAAGGACACCGACAGCCTTGACTATTCTCTTCTCTTCCCACTGTCAGGTCACAAGATGGATCCTGCAATAAAGGAGATCGGGAAGAGGGTTCTTCCTCCCATGAGGTCTGGGGGAGGAGGTGGCAGAATGTAAGATGGGGCTTTGTTTAGTGGAAGCTTTGCCTTCGTTGCCAGCACTGGCAGTTCCACCAAGCCCTTCCTCCCAAACTGGCCTAGTTCCTGCAGGCAGCCCCATTTTTATCTTCAGGGGCTGAATGCTCAAACTGCTCCAAGCTGCAGGCAGGAAAGGGCCTGCAGCTTTCTCCAGGCCCCGCCAGCATGCCAAGGCTGCAGACCTTTCCCCCACCCCAGGCACGCACCGGGCTCTGCCTCAAATGAGCTTCCAGGCTGAGTGGGGGACACAAACTCAGGTCTCCCAGAATCTGTCCTGGGCAAAGAACCCTTTCGGGCAGGCCTGGCACACTGGGCTGGACACAACCATAAAGTGGCTGCTGGGGAGGCGTGGCGAAGGATGCACTACCTGCCCCAAAGGCTCGTGTACAAAGCAGACATGGGGACCGAGTGTCAAGATGTCACGCTCCTTGAAGCCCAGAGTATTCCACCAACAGAAAGAGGGCTCCCTGGTGCCAGTTACAAAATACGCTAATTTAAAGATGAGGTGTCTCTGGGTGCAATGGGGCCTGCCCTGTCCCAGTCATCTGAAGCTCAGGCCTGTGGGCCAGATCCAGTCCCCTGGCATGCCAGCCTCCTCTCCCCAGTCACCCATCTTTTGGTGGCTTCCCAGCTCTTGTGCAGCTTTCAACCACACTCTAAAAGGTGGAAATCTGGATTATTGGTTAGAAGAGTAGTAGGTGTTGTTCACAAAAGTGGGATTTGGTCCTGGCATGTGCACTGGCCAAACAAACACTTCAGGGGTGTGAGGTGGAAAAAGCTTCATTCTGCAGAAAAAGGGTCTCTGTGCACAAAGCAGGCAAAATGGAGCCCCAAGGAAAAAACAACTTCCCTTTTTATCACATTTTACAGGAATGGAAACAGATGCCAGCACAGTCTTGTTTTTCAAGGTCACAGAAATGCCTCCTTCCTGAATCCATGGATGGGGGACTCTGGCCTACCCTAGATAGGTTAAAAATGCTGGGCTCTTTTGTATTTACTCTCACATAATGCCACTCATCTATCAGCTACACTAGCTCCTGATTGAAGTCTGGGCCCAATTCAAGGTGCTGGTTTTGACCTATAAAGCCCTGAACGGCTTGGGACCAGGATACCTGAAGGAACGTCTCCTTCTCTACAAGCCCTCATGCCCCTTAAGATTGGCGGGAGAAGCCCTGCTCCAGGAACCCTCTCTAATAGAGGTAAAAAGGTCATCAACTTGGAGTAGGGCCTTCTCTGCTGGGGTGTCCAGACTCTGGAATGCGCTCCCCAGAGAGGTACGTCTGGCACTAAGTTTATACTCTTTTCGGCGCCAGGCCAAAACCTTTTTATTTAAACAGCATTTTAAAATTTAACAACTTTTAACCTTCAGTTGCTCTGTTTGTTTTGTGATTTATTGTTTTGTTCTGTTTCTATTATTTATTAGAAATTGTTGTTTTAATTGTTCTTTTAAATATTGTAAGCCGTCCTGAGATTTTTGTACAATAGGACAGCATACAAAAGCTTTTAATTAATTAATTAAAGGAAGGACATGCAGCCCGAGCGTCTCCCCATTCCGCCAAGACCCTGGCTGGAGTCGAGCCGCACAGCTCTGGGGTTCTCCTGAGCACCTCTACAGAACGCGCCTTCGCAGTACAGCATGAAGGCCAGCACAGCCTGCAGAGTCTCACCTTCTCCTCTGACTCCGGTCTCTGCGGTGCTGTGTTGGTTGAGGAGTCAGAGCCGGCCACTGCAGAATCTGGAGGCATACTGATGCCGTTCGTTCCACTACTTGGAACTGCAAGAAGAAATGCCAAACAACGGGCTGAGTGCTCCCAGCTCTCAGTTGAAACTCAGCTGCTACTCTGCTACCTCCGATGACGAACAGGTAGCTGAGCCGGCTCCGCTTTCCCAAACTACAGCTCCATCCAAACAGAACAATGCGCAGCTCCGTCAGCTGCGAGAACTGAAGCAGAGCCCTCCCGACGAGGCCACGGGGCTCACTTGCCTTCCAGTGAGAAAGCCTTTGGCTGCGGGGCCTGCAGCACCGCTGGGCGCAAGACGCTCCGCTGCTGCTCCTTCTGTTTCTGACTGGGCACCCCTGGGAAAGGATGGAAAGACATCTTTGGCCCCCTTGGCAACTGGATGTAGGCAGAGGAGAGGCCACCGCTGGGCTGGGGTCCCAGGGGCCACATGCAGGCCACCAGTCCTGTGTATCTGTCGTGCAGGTGGTCACGACAGGTGCTAATACTCACGAGGAAGACCTGACCTTAATAACCAGAGTCCAGGAGAATCCACCCCAGCTAGGTATAGATACAAATCAGCCTGTGTCTGAGAGCATCTCTAGTCCACAACCCTCTACTCAGATGCCTGGCCCTTTAAGTCAACCTGACTGTGAGAAGGGGGAAGACGCTGGAGCAGAAAAGAAACATGACAGCTCCTCCTCTTCTGAAGCGGAACTGACAGGACCAGAAGCAGAAGGAATGATGGGATATGTGGACTGCAAAGATGCTTCTCAGAGGAGGCTTATTAGGTCTTATCAGTTGAAAATGCAGAGAGAACAACAAAGGCGGGAAGAACGGCTGAGGGGGGAGAATATGACGTAGCAGGGAGAAGCGATCGCCATTCAGAGGCGAACATCTGTTCACCAAAGGCTCTCATCAAGTAGTTCTACAGTAGGGTTGTAAATCTTGTAGATAACTAGCAATAGATTTAGTTTTATTGCTCTTTTAAGTGTGGTTAATTACAACCCAAGCGATCGGGCCTCCGGCCCCCCTTGACAGTATCTGAGAGGCAGAGGCTCAGACCTGTGGGCAGAGGGAGCACCCCTGGGCTTCCCAAAGGAGTCCAATCTGCACCCCTCCCTTTCCCAAGATCGCGGGGCGGCCTCTTGGTGTTTCTCCCGCTTGGAGGGGCTGAAACGGCTGTACAGAGGTTGTGTTGCTGGTGCTGAAAGGTTGCTGGGAGGTGCAGCCTAGCTCTCGCGTGGGAGGGCCACTCTTCGAGGCAGAGGCATGGCCAGAAGGATGCAGGCCAGGTGGCTCGGTGCTGCAGAGGGACTTGGGCTTTCTGCGGCAGCATTTGCCACAGCCCCTCCCAGCAGGACTTTGGCAGCACTAAATTCAGAGTGATGACAAGGCCTGAAAAGCGTCAGCTGACCAGGGGCATCAATTTCCACCAGTGTCCCAGTGGAAGATGGTCTGGTGAGCCGTGGCATCTTCGCTTTCCCTGCGCTTCAGCAAAGGCCTCACTCACCTGCGCTGGGTGCCTGGCCGTGGATAAGAGTGGGGGGCTTCAACCGGAATCCAGTACATTTTTCCTCTAGAATTCAAAAGTGGAAGGTAAGGTCACTGGGCAGAGGGGGGCTCGCAGGACTGCCAGCTTCAAAACCTGCCTCACACTGGCTTGGACCGTTTGTCCCAGTGCAGGGTTGCAGAACCTTGTGGGAAGTACAGCCTGCTTGCAGGCCACATCCGGTCCTCCGGCTCTTCCCCAGATGGCCACATCCTCCCCCTGCTGTAACCACTGATCCTTGCGTGGGTTCAGGCCCCAAGGCAGCCATTCCCCGTGTGGCACAGCTGAGTCGCACCTCCTGAGAGCTCGGCTAACAACAGTCAGAGATTTCGGTGAATGCCTGCAGGCATGGCCGGCATGCTGCCCTGCCTCTTCTGCCCTTTTGTCTGTTTTGCCTGCTCCCACAAACAACCCATGGCTCTGTGCTCACACTGGACACCCCAGATGGCGCAACCCAGCCATCTCACGGAGGGCCGTTTAGTCTGCAACAAACTACAGCAAGTGCCAGGCCCCCTTCTGAATGCACAACTGTTGACTGGGCTGTTGTGAGGCTGCAGCGTGTCATGTGACTCTGCCCGCTGTGGATTATTTGAGGGTTAAATATCCCACACATCACCCTTGACCAACAACCCTTGATTAATCCCAGTGCACATGGCAGGGTTTACATGACCTGATTGCGGCTTTCAATTTGAAATGGCAGCTGCACTGCACTGCAAACTGTCTTGGGCTGGTTCACGGCACCCTGTGAACCAGCTCAAGACAAATATGGCTCCAGTGACCCCAAACTCACACCCAGCACAACGCAGGTGCTGCTTCTGGTGGTCCATGTTACATGCAGACAAGGCCAGTGAGAGATGGGAAGGGGCAACAGAAGAGTCCGGCTTGGCAGTTTGTGGACTCCCCACCCCCCCAGAGGCTGTCCCTGGGCTCTGCCTTGGAGGGGATCTCCAGGGCCTGTGGGGCAGCACACCACGACACTCACCAGGTTCTGAGTCAGAGTTTCCTGCAGAAGGTTCGCAGAAGCTTGAGGGCATGAAGACATTGTTCTTTGCCACTGCAGAGGAAGAGAGGGAATAAAGACTGCCAGAGTGAGGTTGCGCACAGAGAACTCGTTGTCGTTTTCCCCTCCATCCTCCCGAATCGGTCAAGCAGCCAGCACCCCTGGACCGGCCCCGTTTCCTGGACTTAGGGTGAGGACCCCTGCCACAGCATCCTCATAAAGGCCTCCCCAACTTAGGGGCCTCTGGATGGTTTGGACCTCGACTCCCAACACACCTAGTCAAAGCCTCCAGAGTACAACAGGTGGGGTCATGACGGCCCACTGCTCTCCGCCCTTCTCAACCCACCAACCCTGCAGTCCTGCTCTCATGGTGCACCAGTCCGAGTGGATGTGCACCTGGTGGTGCTGCCGGCCACTAATGCCCTCTTCTCACCACTGTAGATTAGCTCCTGCTGAAACCTATCAGTTTTTGTTGTTGTTGTTAGTTGCAAAGTCACGTCCATCCTTTATCATGCCCATCTTTGCATGAAACATTCCCTTCATATCTCCAATTTTCTTGAAGAGATCTCTGGTCCCCCCTATTCTATTGTTTTCCTCTATTTCTTTGCACTGTTCATTTAAGAAGGCCTTCTTATCTCTTCTAGCTGTTCTCTGGAATTCTGCATTCAATTGTTTGTATCTTTCTCTTTCTCCCTTGCCTTTCGCTTCCCTTCTTTCCTCAGCTATTTGTAAAGCTTCCTCAGACAGCCATTTTGCTTTCTTGCATTTCTTTTTCTTAGGGATGGTTTTAGTTGCTGCCTCTTGTACAATGCTGCGAACCTCCGTCCACAGTTCTTCAGGCACTCTGTCTATCAGATCTAATTCCTGAAATCTATTTGTCACCTCTACTGTATATTCATCAGGGATATGATTTCGGTCGTACCTGAGTGGCCTAGTGCTTTTCCCTACTTTCTTCAACTTAAGCCTAAATTTTGCCACCAGAAGCTCATGATCGGAGCCACAGTCAGCTCCTGGTCTAGTTTTTACTGACTGTATAGAGCTTCTCCATCTTTGGCTGCAGAGCACATAGTCAGTCTGATTTCTGTGTTGAGCGTCTGGTGATGTCCATGTGTAGAGTCGTCTCTTGGGTTGTTGGAAGAGTGTTTGCTATGACCATCGTATTCTCTTGACAACATTCTCCCAGCCTGTGCCCTGCTCCATTTTGTACTCCAAGGCCAAACTTGCCTGTTATTCCGGTTATCTTTTGGCTTCCTACTTAAGCATTCCAGTCCCCCATGATGATAAGGACACCATTTTTGGTGTTAATTCTAGAAGGTGTTGTAGGCCTTCATAGAACCGGTCAACTTCAGCCTCTTCAGCACCAGTGCTTGGGGCATAGACTTGGACTATTGTGACGTTGAATGGTTTGCCTTGGATTCGAACTGAGATCATTCTGTCATTTTGGAGATTGTATCCCAGTACTGCTTTTCCTACTCTTTTATTGACTATGAAGGCTACTCCATTTCTTCTGAGGGATTCTAGTCCTCTCCAAACCTGGTACCCCCAGAAGTTTGGGTATCAAGTCCCATCAGCCCCAGCTAACAGGGCCGAGGGTCAGGAAACCTGGGAGCTGGAGGCTGGGCGAGGGGAGTTCGCTGCAGGAGCCCCTGGGCCGGAGCACTCCATGCTGCAGCTCTGCCATTGGAAGGCTGTCTGATGCCTCCTCAAGACCCATGGCTCCACACAGCCTTTCCCCAAATGCTGCTGATATGCCACAGGTTTTTAGGCTTGCCTCTGGCATGACGGCAGCAGAGAAACTGGTGAAACAACAAAAGAGAAAAAGCAGGCAGTCCCCTGCCCCCAAAGTGCTTCTAGTGCGAAAGACCCAAATGAGGCCAGCAGAGAGCCGCAGACTGCACTCCCCACACCCAGCCTCCACTGGCACTGATCTGGGGGCTCAGCCAGCCTGCCCAGTTCATGAGCTCTTTCCCCTTGGGAACGTTCCACAGCCCAAGCATACTGGGAACAAGAGGGGCAGAGTCACAGCGGCATCCCCCTTACCTGGCTGTGAAGGAGGGAACTGTGTGAGTGACGAGGTCCTTTCGCGCTTTATGGGAGGGCAGTAGCCCCCGTCCTCTCTGTCGGACTCTGCAGGGAAGAAGGGTGGAGAATGGAGAGGGTGAGACAGCAGATGGGGGCTTTTCAGGTGCTTCGGAGTGGAGGGGGAGGCACCTTCCGGAGGAGCTGGGATGGCAACTGCAACGCTGCGCCTTTGGCTGGGAAGAGCGGGTGTCACAGTCCAGCAGGCCGGGGCAGCTACCTTTGGTGTATGGCGCTCAAGTGGCGATTCATCCTGCAGGTGCCCCCAAGGGCTTCAGGCCCAGCCCTGCCACACACAACATGCTTCAAGGCTGTTCCCCCCCCCCTTACTCTTGGGTGGCTTTTTAGGTAGGGGGAAAAGGGGACACTGCCTGAATGGCCGTTTCCACACAACAGACCTGAGGAACTTTGTTCTTCCCACCCACTCTGCTAGTTGGTTACTTTGCTTCTTACTTTAAAAATAACCTTTTAAAATAGTAGTGTTGCTAGTTAAGAGCAGTTTCCTTCACAGCAATGCACAGCCTAGCCAACAGCACTTGACTGCCCCAAGAGGTACAGAGGGTCCCCCACTCTGGTGCTTCCAAAGGGGGTTAAATATATTCTTGGCAAAGGTGGGGGGGAGAAGCTGTGAGGGCAAAGCTCAGGAGCACAGCCCCCCCCAGCCCCCCCTTCCATGGTCAGGCTGGAGGGAGGTAGTTCTGGAGGCCAGGTGGGGGCTGGCAGTCCAGATGCAGCCCGAGCTCCTGAGGTTCGGCCTGCTGGCTAAAAAGAACCTCTTCCACAGCTGGGGAAGAATGGGGGAGGCCGGCCACTGCCAGAGCTAGGTCCTTCCTGGAATGCTAGCCCAGGCAACACCTTCGATGCCTCTGGAGGGTGCCTGGGCAGAGAAGCCTGGCTGAGATGCACCAGGGCTGTTAGGGATGTTAGTGGGTGCTTCTCCCACACCCTTCGGCTGGGATGCGACCCCTCGGAACAGCAGAGGCTCCGTTTCTTACGGGTAGTACGAGTTTGACCTGGCTGGGGGCAGGACGCACAGAAGATGCAGATTGGCCGCTAGACAGCCATGCCAAAGCAATGCGCCCGCACCAGCCCCCACCCCCTTGATGCCGGGTGCAAGCACTCTGCACTCCTCTGCACCCAAAAGGCTGGCAGGGAAGGAACTGCCAGGCCCTGAGGGCAACAATCTTCCATGCGGGCTCCTGTGGATTCTCCGGGCGGCAGACACGAGCTCCCTCACCTTCCCCATCTTCTGGACTTGACCCATCTGCTGACCTCTGTAACAAATATACATACAGATTCATTACAAAATAGCTTCCCTCAGAAACCCCCCAACACCTTGCCTGCTCTCTGGATCTGTTTTTCAGCCACTCAGGGCATTGCAGGCCTGGACGACAATTCAGTGCTCCTGATCACACTCTGCTGGCTGGGAGCTGAAGTCCAAAACAATTGGGGGCACCCACTTTAAAGGCTGTTTCAAAATGACAACATGCACAAGGCAGCCAGAAAACTGTTTGGGTGCAGCGTTGCTCCTTAAATGGCAACTGCAAAACCATAGAGAGAAGGAACCAAGGGAAACAGAAGCCCAAGAGAGGCAGCCTTGACATTGCCTCCTCGCAGGGCAATGGCAAGAACATAAGACCACGGAGCATGTGCAGAATGATGGAAGCAGAGCCCCCTCCACCCACTGCCCTCTGCATGTGCTGGACTTCAATTTGTGCAGCCCCCCGGGGGAGCTGCGGTTCAACACATGTGGAGGGTGGCAGGTCCAGTCATCAGTGATGCAGAAACTACATTCGCCCTGGTCACACCATACAGGGCTGCCCAGGGCCTGAGCACCAAACACCAGAGACAAGCAGGAGCCAGAAGTGCCCCCCCCCCCACACACACACACACTTTATCTGAAGCTGAGGGCTTCTGGAGCACAAGAGGTTTTGCAGGGCCAAAATGGTGCTCACCAGCTCTCGGCCATTAGCATTCACTCGCTTGGCTGCCCTGGAGCAAGTGCCTTTGCACAGCCAGATGTGGACAGGGAGGCCTGGAGCTTCTACGGCAGCTGCCCCCAATGTTGACGCCCCCGGAAGCGCTGGCTGGTAGCTTTGGCAGGGGCTTCTGGAAGGTGCCATGTTGGGGGAGGCTGCTCCGGGGCACATTTCTGAGGTGGGATCACAATGCTGGGAGAGAATGAAGAAGTCCAGCACAAGGCCAGGGTTCGTCTTTTTTATCCGCTTCTACCCCAGCCTCAAGTCAATGTGCCAGGTGTATCACTGCTCTAAACCAACCGAAAACAGGCGTGCACCCCCAGCTATTCCGAAGCCCTGGATGTCTCAGCTTGTGGTCTTTCCCTCACATACAAGAAATGCTTCCTGTCAGCCCCATTCCAGAATTCCCACTTAACTCCCAGCCCAACCCCACGACTCAACATGCCCCAAGCTCCTGGGCACAACCCCTGAACATGGGGAGGGGGTAAGGAAGAGCCCTGGTGGGCTGGGCCAAGGGCCCCTGCGTCCCGCCTTCCACTTCCATGGCAACCAGCCAGGGAGATGTAAGTGCAGCGGCCCCACCCAGCCATGCGTCCTGTGTGTGGTGCACGCGAGCATCCCACGGCCACAGAAGTAAGTTAGCGCTGCACTCTGTGATTCGCCTGAGTATCCATGGGGTGAGCCCTTTGGGGTCCCACTGTTTGAGAGGAGGAGCGAAAGGGCTCCCCCTCTGCATTCACCACATCGTGCACCATTTGGTACCCTTCTAGCACGCCCCCCCTTGCTCACTGCTTTCCTAAGCAAAACAATGCCAGTTGCTGTAACCTTTTCTCACAGGGGACTTACTCCGGCCCCTGGATCACCTGGAGTTGTCCTTTCCCACCCTTTTCCAATTCCACAGTGTCCCTTTACAGTGCAGTGACCAAAACTGTGCAAACTTTTTGTTTATTAGCTCCCTATCCCACCCCTTAGGGAAAACTTTTCCAAGTGTGGTCACATGATAGATTTGTCTAAAGAGAATAGAGCATTGGAATTTGCTTTTTCACCACAACTGCATGCAAGGACGACTGCTGTGAGGTTCTTATCCATGCTGGGACACTCCCTTTGACATGCCATCTGGGTGTCTTCCTAGCACCAGGCAAAATAGTTTTCCCTTCCCAGGCTTTTTAGCTTTTTCACTTTGGCTGCCAGGCTTCAGTTGGATACTTTTTTTACAGAGTGTCTTTCTTTTTCAAGCCTGTTTTAGGATGAAATCCTATGTAGGTTCAGACACAGGGTAGTCCCACGACTTCTGTGCTATGCTGGCCGGGGAATGCTGGGAGTAGTAGGACTAGTTCCAGTCTAAACATGCACAGGACTGCAGCTGTAATTTACTAATTATTTAATGGTGTTTTTAATGGTATTCAAAGGGCAGGGTAGAAATAATTCAGCGCACTGTCTAGATGAATCTTAAGGCCTAGTTTAAGACCCCGGGTGCTAAATGCTTCTGAAATGCATTCTGCTGATTTGCGTTCAGCTTCTGTTGGGGAATGGAAGTTGGGATGCTTTCCCAGGAGGGGAAGGAGCTCTAAATCTAAATAAATGAATGGATGGACAAATGCACATAGGACAGGGATGGACAGCTCGTCTCGGTCTACAACTTCGGTCGGCCCAAGCCAATGCAACCAAAGTTGGGCAATGATACAAACCCAAGGCCAAAGCACCAGAGGGCCACAAGATGCCCAGTCCTAACAGGGGCAGCCTTGAAGAGCTTCCTCAAACTTTTCCACCAGGGGGCCAGTTAAAAAGCTGCCGGTGCTGGGTGTGGGCCAGAAAGGTGGTGCGGGCGGGCAGGCGCAGGGGTGGTGCGTGCGCGTGTGCTGAGGTGGGGGCAGGGTGAGCGGCGAGGCAAAGTGAGGCGCGGGCAGGCAGGTGTGCGTGGCAAGGGGAGGCGAGGTGGGGGCAGGCACACGAGGCAGTGGCTTGCTTGCTTGGAGATTGTTTTCTCCGAGCGAGCAAACTGCTGCCTCCCTGCACGTAGCGCAAGGTGCGCGGCGGTGGGTGTGCACATGGGTGTGGGCGCGGCAGTGTCATGCAGGAGAGCACGACAGTGGCTCCTCCTCGCGAGGAGGAGGTAACCGTGATTACCAGGAGCAGGAGAGAGCAGACGCTTCCAGAAGAAGAAATAGATCAGGGGCCTCCGGCCGCTTCCCAGGAGGCTGGCCCTTTAAACCAGACAGACTGTGAAGGAGAGAGGGAGGGGGAAAATACTGTGCCGGAGGAGGAGGAGGAGGAGGAGGAGGAGGAGGAGAGCAGCGGGCCGGAAGGGGACGGGCAGCCAGGGGGCATTGACTTGATTGACGCCAACCAACGACGAATGATGCGCTCTTATCAGCTTCGCGAGGAACGGAGAAGGAAGAGACAGGAGGAGGGGGAGGGATGAGATTCATTCTCAGGGGAACATCGTTCGTTCATACACGTGCCTTGCCGTTAGGATAGTTGTTTCGCCGTAAATCTTGTAGATAATGAGCAATAAACCAATTTAGAACCTCCGCTCCTGTTTGAAGAATTTATTGCAGCTAAAGCACCTCTAAGCGTGAGGGTGTTTTTATAACACCCTCACAACAGGCAGGTCCAAATGGGCATAGCGGGCCAAATCCGGCCCCCGGGTCATAGTTTGAGGACCCATGCTCTAGTGGGTGCAAAATGCAGCAGGCAGGCTGCTAACACGCACAGAGCCTGGGGAGCGCATTGCCTCAAGGGTCCTGCTCTGCACACAGAAAGTCCTGGGTGGGAATCTGCACGGCCTTCCAGTTACTTTTCCAGCTAAATCCAAAGGGCACTTCCAACCTTTAGGCCACAATCCTCTGCAGACTCACCTTACCATTGAATTTATTGGGGCTTTCATCCGAGCAGACACGCAGAGAATGGGCCTCTCGGCTACAGGCTATCTAAGCAGCCACCTGCCTCATTAAGAACCTGCCAGGTTATCCAGATGTGCAGCAGAGACCCTTTCAAGGCAAGCCCCCCACCCCACCTTGTCAGGGACACGGAACAGGCTTTTGCCCACATCGCTCCCAAACTGCGGCATGCCCCCCTTCTGGGCCACAAGCCCCACTCCCTCCATTTTCAGAAAAGGGGCCAAGTTGTAAAGTGTAATAAAAAGGGATGTTGTTTTGTCCTTGGGGATCCACTTTGCTTACTTTGCGCACAGAGACCTTTTTTCTGCAGAATGAAGCTTTGTCCACCTCACACCCCTGGAGTGCTTGATTGGCCATTGCACACACCAGGACCAAATCCCACTTTTGTGGAGAACACAGGGATTGTTGCTGTTCCCATTTCTTTCCCCCAGCGCTCTTTGGCTTTATGCGAGTTGGTGACAGTGTGCAAATTGGGATTATGCACTACATTTCTTAGGTGTCAAATCAAAAGGGCTACAACCACTATCCACTGAATTACCACTACCCCATAAAATGACTAAAACGTTAGCACAGACCCTAAACAATTCTGCTGATGTTTTAAACAGTCCATGGCATGTCATCAAATGCCCAGGAAAGCAGGAAAGTCTTAACTTGGCCTGCAGCATTCCACAACTGGGGGCCACCACCAGGTTCAAGCTGGGAGAGGTGCTCCATTGGCTACTGCGGTCCTGAGCCACATAAGGTTTTACAGGTCTAACCTGCACCTTGACTCAGGATCAGAAGTCGGTACAAGCAGGCCAGAATCAGTACTACACACCTTAGGTAACCAAGCAGGGAATTTTCCTACTCGAAATCGGAAGAGAATTATCTTGTGCTTTCCCCAAAGCCCTGCTGCACAGCTCCCTGAAAAAGACCGACTCCAGAGACATTGGCCCCAGCAAGCCACCAGATGCTGAGGGCCTCTAAGCCACGCCACTGGAACACCACCAGCTGGGTTCCCAGAGGGGTCCTTAAGACAGGACTTGTAGATACGACCCCCTGCAATTTACAAAGCGAAGGCAAAAAAGGTCGTGTGGAAATCCACTGTGCAGCCAAGCAGCCTGCCTCCTTGGAACGGGGCATTCATTGCTGCCTCCAGGACGAGACCAACACCACACAGAAGGGCATTTTATTCCTCCACAGCCAGGGGGCAGGCTTTTCTGCTACTCCCCCAAAGAGTTTTCAAATGACTTTTTGCTTGAATATTGGGCTCCTGCTTGTCAGCACGGATGCCCTTTCCCCAGCTCATCATTAACATGGCACAACAGCCATGCAAGTGAACTCACACCCACACCAGCAGTTTGCCCACTTTCCCTCACAGACTGCTGCACATGGCAGCCAGCATGGGCAGAAGAGTTCCCATACTCTTCCAGCTTAAAGAACCTAAGCTCCCAGCCAGGTTACCTAAATCATCTTCTTTCTTGCCATGGGCATGGGGCTACTGAGTAGCACACACTGTGCTCGAGGGAAAGATGCTACCCTGTACCTTCACAGCCTCATCCCCTTGACTTGCCTTGGAAACAGATTTACCTTCCATTGTTAAACAAGCCCCTTTGTAACTCTTTGAAGGCTGCAATGCAAGACAGGAGTTTTAACAAGCAGCTTTAAGTATGCTACATTTTATTAACATTTTAAAGCTGCCTTTAACAACAGGATGAAAGGTGGGATGCTTCTGTTTGGAAGGTATAAACATAAATGTAAATAAATGGCATTTACTTCTGAGGAGACCCTCGCGAGTTCTGCCTGCATGTACTTTACTAGAGCACAACCACCTTGCAGAAGCAGCTTTAGGACAGCCCTTCCTGACCCAGTGCCAGCTGGCCAAGAGCTGGGGTGATGGACCTTGCAGTACAAGACATGTGCCGGGGGGGGTGGCGGCACCAGGTTGGGAGAGGGTTCCTTTGCACAGCCAGACACCAGTGCCAGAATGACAACAGGCACAGTTCCTCCTCCGTGGTTCATTCGTCTCACCCACTGCCCAATTACCAGCACAAAAGCCTCCAAGCTTTCCCTTTCCCTTTCCCTTCCCCAAACGATGCTAAAATAAGAACCAGCATGGTTTCACAAAATACTGAAAACTGATGAAAGGCCTTGAAAGGCTTTTAAATGCCAGCATGTGCTATGCTAACTTCTTGCTTTACCAGACTAGATGAAGCACGCAGTTGCCACCAACCTGCTCCAGGGGTTAATCTGAACACGAACCAATTGAGGGGTGTCCCTGAAGCCCCTCCAGGTCAGCAAAGACTAGACCCTCTCCTGCTCAAATCGGGCTCAGAACTGGACAGCATCCCCTGAAGATGAAAGGTGGCTAAGAGGGTTTTTCAAAAGCCTCTCTACCTCATCTTGGAATGATTCCTGGCAAGCTCTTGAGGAATCTGTGAAGCTCTAACCTGCATCCAGACTCACCCACCCTTTCCTACAAGACATCTTATTGCCATCACTTTTGTTAACTGCCTGGAGAGCCTAAGTTCTCCAGCAGTATAGAAGCGAAATAATAAATAATCCAGCAGCAACAGGCAAAAAGGTGGCCTCCTGATGTGTTGGACTTCAACTTCCTGCCTTTCTGACAATCAGCCACACTCCAGAAAGACCCTGCTTCTGTCAATGCCCTCACAGAGCACCCAGTGACTTCTATGTTGCTACTGGGAAAAGTGGGAGGACCAAGAGCCAAAATAATGTTAGACCCATTCACATACAGGGTGCATTTCCTTCAGCACCCTAGCAAAGATGAGGTATGGTGTTCAAATTCAGGCTGGTCACTTCACTTTGCCAGGCCCATGATTTCCACAGAACTGTACAAAATGCAACACTTAAATTGATGCAGCAGTAGCAGAAAATAAAATCTGTAAGCCAATTTGAGGAACAATCCTGCATATGCATTCCCGAGTTATTGGGCCTTCTCCTACCATAACATGGATAGGGTTGTGCCCTCAATAAAAACAAGAGAGCCACAATCCAGAGAAAGGAATTGTAATTGATGAATCGTATGAGTTTCTCAATGAGCTGCCTGCTCCGTTGGACACACAAAACTCAAGAGGCAAAGCAATGCCAGTGATGCAAGGCAGTGAACCAGACGCTTCTGAGGCGACGTGCACACCCGACACAGGAGCACCATCCTGAGTGGGGCTTTTCTCTTAAAGGCTGCTTCTAAGATGGTGCTTGCCAGCTCCACTTGTGTGTAAATATAATAGAAGTCTACTAAACATAACTCTCTTTTTTAAAAAAAGTTCTGCCTCCTTCTCAGTGGAGCACTTGGACCACAAATTGGGGGGAAATGCTTGCTTTGAGTGCCAGAGATCTACGGCTCATTTTCTGGAATCTCTCTCCACACAGGGAAAGATGTCTGCCAATCGGTGGAGAAACTGTACCAGCGCTCCCAACCAGGAGGTCCTCAGCTGTGCTGTACTACAACTCCCAGCATTCCCCCAGCAGCCATGCCAGGAATCATAACCCAACATGGCTGCAGGTCGCCATGTTGGAGAAGGCTGGCATGGGTTACAGGCACAGGGTGGACAGCTTCTGGCTCTCCAGGTGTTTGGGCCTACAACCCCCATCAGCCCCAGACAATGGTAAGGGGCAACAAGAATTGTGCACAAACACATCCAGGGGGCCACAAGCTGCCCACTTCTGCAGAAATACTGATTTGAGCTAAAACAGCTCTCTAAAAAATTAGAGAGCTAATTTTTAGGGGGGAGGGGATGGTTTTAATGGACTTTTGCATTATATTAATGTTGTTGTAAGCCGCCCCAAGGCTTTATTGCGATGGGGCGGCATAGAAATGTTATGAATGAATGAATGCATTCTCTAACTGATGGATTGATTGAACACTGGAGTCCTACTGGCAATTCTTCTGCCATCCAAGCTACCTTTTCTTATAATATTTGCTGTTTGAAAGCCACCCAGGTAAAAATTATGGAAAGGTGGGAGGCCAAGGTATCAATCCTTGAGCACATGGAGGAGCCTCATAAATGCCTCATTCCTGCACTCCAAAGGGAGCAATCTCCTCCCCCCCACTACCTCCTTGCCCAGGGTCTGTCCTGGCCATTTTTCAAGCCTGGAGAGTTCGGCTGAAGCTTCCTGCACAAAGGGCCTTCCTTACCTTCTGTGCTTTATCCTTCTGAAACACAAAGACAGGAGGAGCAATGGCTGGCTTTTCTGGAAAAAGCAAAGGAAACTTGTGTTACAAAACAGCCAGGTACACGTGGCCCGTGCTGGTTTCTCTTTTCACTCATTTGAAAACAAGTGCTTCCAAGTTAGCAGGCACATTTTTCTTTCTTTCCCACAAAATCTTCAACTGCGGATAGAAAAATGTTCCCAGAGCAGGAACATTTAGGAATGGTTGTGTTGGCAAATGTGAAGGGCCCTCCTGGAGGTGGTTTCAGCTGGGGAACTCTCTTCCAGTTAACAAGTACAAAAGGCCTTAAAAACTGCCGCATTCTCTTAAGACAGAGGTAGGCAACTCCTTGGGGGCCACATCTCCCCGTTCACAGATCTCACTAAGGGCTGCTCTCCCCTCGCCTAACTGCCAACTCTGAAGGAAAGTAACAGGGAGTACACCTAGTCTACAGCCAAAATAACAGTCCTGGGAGGTTTCTAGGAACTTCTGTTCTGCTTAGAACACTCTCCCCATGGAGAGGAGACAGAGAAGCAACATCACCTTTGTGCTTTGGACACCACTGCGCACCCATTTCACTGCTGGATTCTGCCTGCACCATGGTTCCTTCCTCAGGGGCAAGGATGATAAATGCCATTTGGGGGAAATGGCACATTATGTTTCTAATGTCCACCAGGATGGAGCGTGGTTAAAGCATGGTTGCAGAGCATGGATATTTTATATTTTAAATATTTTAAACAATATTTTAAAGGAGGGAACCCTCTGGTGATGGCCTCGGAGATGGATGGGTGTTAGAGGAGGGCACCAGGCTGCAGAAGCAGGGCTTGTGCCTTTGGGAGCACATGGCTCAGAGGGCTTGCAACATGCCCCAGCCCAAATTTCAACCAGGAGGCATATTTTGAGGCACGCCTGTCTGAACAGGGGACTTTGCCACAAAGGGTGTTTTATTAACTGCTCTCTCCTACTGACCTCACTAGAGCAAACTGATCTAGCCATGAAGCCAAGGTCCCATGCTCCTGGCAATGACAATATAAAAAGCCTGGTCAAACTGGGTCAGAAGATTAACCCTAGAAAATCTTCTCCACTGAGTGGGTAAAAAGAAGGTTAATCAGCAGCTCTCATTCATCATTCTTTCAGGGATGATTCCTTGGCCATAATTACAACCATCACATGACCGGCTGTTTGTGGGGTACAAGTGGAGAGAGGCCCACACAGGTCAGCCACAGCACCTGATCCCAAATGGAGGCATGAGGAGCAAATCACAGGGACCACTGCCTCTTAAGGAGCTACAGGTTGGTTTGGGTTTTGTTTTGTTTTGTTTTGTTTTTTTACAAAGCACGAACTTCTCAGCAGTCTCCCTCAGAAGCAGGGCTCTCCTGCTTGCAATGTGCAGGAGGCTGGGGGAAAATAAAAGATTTACAAGAATCCTTGCAACAGCGCTACTCTGGTCTTCAATGTGTGATGAATCCTTTCCAGGACCATCTGGGACTCCCCAAGACTGCTTCTCGGTGGATGGTCAACCTCAAGGCAACTTTCCTGGCCTTAAACTAGTCCTGGGAGAGGTCTGTCGTTTCACACCCCAACAATCCACATCCAATTTTAATCCTGTATTGCCAGTAAAACTGAAATACTTTTGTGTCTCTTCCATACCCAGTGAGTCTGTGAGGAAAGTTTGGCACACCCCACACCTGTAGGGCTTCAGATTGAGTTGAAACACAGAAGCCCTTAACGGCTTGGGTCCCGGTTACCTAAAGGAGCGCCTGCGACCATATATACCCTCCCGCCCCTTACGTTCTGCTGCTGATGCCCTCCTCCGGGAACCCTCTGTGAGAGACATTCGGAGGGTGAGTACCCGGAGGAGGGCTTTTTCTGCGGTGGCGCCCCATTTATGGAATGCGCTCCCCAGAGAGGCTCGCCTGGCGCCGTCTTTATTTGCTTTTCGGCGCCAGGCGAAGACCTTTTTATTTAAGCAATATTTTAAATGTTAATTTATTTATTGTATTATATTCTAGTTGTTTTAATTCGGACCTGGAGATGGGCCAGTTTTTAATGTTTTAGAACTTTTTATTTATTTATTTATTTATTTGGAAATTTATAGGCCGCCCCTTGCCACAAGCCTCGGGGCGGCTCACAACAAAATACAAACAATTTCTAATACATTAAAATTTCCAAATATTAAAAATTACATACATTAAAAACTGGCCCATCTCCAGGTCTAAATTAAAAACCATCCAAATATCAATAAATTAACATTTAAAATATTGTTTGAATAAAAAGGTCTTCGCCTGGCGCCGAAAAGCAAATAAAGACGGCGCCAGGCGAGCCTCTCTGGGGAGCGCATTCCATAAATGGGGCGCCACCGCAGAAAAAGCCCTCCTCCGGGTACTCACCCTCCGAATGTCTCTCACAGAGGGTTCCCGGAGGAGGGCATCAGCAGCAGAACGTAAGGGGCGGGAGGGTATATATGGTCGCAGGCGCTCCTTTAGGTAACCGGGACCCAAGCCGTTAAGGGCTTTATAGGTAAGAACCAACACCTTGAATTGGGCCCGGACTTCAATGGGGAGCCAGTGAAGCTGACGGAGAACTGGGGTGATATGAGACCCACGCCCAGTCCCCGTCAGCACCCTGGCAGCTCTATTCTGCACCAATTGAAGTATCCGGACCGTCTTCAAGGGTAGCCCCACGTAGAGCGCATTACAGTAATCTAACCGGGAAGTCACCAACGCGTGAGTCACCGTCGCCAAGCAGTCGAATTCCAGAAAGGGACGCAGCTGATGGATCAGCCGAAGCTGATGGAAGGCACTCCTCGCCACTGCTGACACTTGAGCTATCAAGGTCAGCTCCGGGTCGAGGAGGACCCCCAAGCTGCGGACCCTGTCCTTCAGAGGGAGTGCAACCCCATCCAAGACTAGGGTCAGGTCCCCCATTCCGAAGTCCGAACCACCTACCAACAGGACCTCCGTCTTGTCAGGATTGAGCCTCAGTTTATTGGCCCTCATCCAGCCCATTACCTCGGCCAGGCACCGGTTCAGCACAGCCACCGCCTCACCTGGATCAGTAGAAAACGAGAGGTAGAGCTGGGTATCATCAGCATACTGATGATTCCGCAGCCCACACCTCCTGATGACCTCTCCCAGTGGTTTCATGTAAATGTTAAACAGCAAAGGGGACAAAATGGAACCCTGCGGAACCCCATGGCATAGCTGCCATGGCGCAGAGCCATAGTCCCCCAGCACCACCTTCTGGAATCGGCCATTGAGGTAGGAGCGGAACCACTGCAAAGCAGTGCCTCCAACTCCCAATCCCGCCAGCCTATCCAGAAGGATACCATGGTCGATGGTATCGAAAGCCGCCGAGAGGTCCAGGAGAATTAACAGGGACGCACTCCCCCTGTCTTTCTCCCTGCATAGGTCATCATACAGGGCGACCAAGGCAGATTCAGTGCCAAAGCCGGGTCTGAAACCGGACTGAAATGGGTCCAGATAATCAGTTTCATCCAAGAGTGCTTGGAGTTGTCCCGCCACCACCCGCTCCAGCACCTTGCCCAAAAACGGGATATTGGCTACCGGTCTATAATTGGCAACCACCTCTGGATCCAAGGAAGCCTTCTTGAGGACTGGCCGGACTACCGCCTCCTTTAAAGGGGCAGGCACCCGGCCGTCTCTCAAGGAGGCATTTACCACCTCCAAGATCCAGGGCACAATCCCGACCTCGGCACTCTTTAATAGCCAGGATGGGCACGGGTCTAGTAAACAGGTGGTTGAGCGTACCGATCCAAGCACCTTGTCCACATCATCAGGCCGCAACAACTGAAAATCATCCATTAACGAGGGACAAGCACGTACGGTCGGTCCCTCCCCGAGAGAAACTGTATCAAGGGTGGAGTCCAGTTCGTGACGAATCAGAGCAACTTTCTCCCTAAAATGCATGGCGAAATCGTCACAGCGGGCTTTCGAGGGTGGCATAAGATCTTTTTCGGGGCCAGGTTTAATCAGCCCCTGAACCACCCGAAAAATCTCCGCCGGACGGCATTGCGAGGAGGCAATGGATGCGGAGAAGAATCGCTTCTTCGCCGCCCTCACCGCCACAGCATAGGCTCGATAGTGTGCTCTAAGATGTGTTCGGTCAGACTCGTCACGAGATTTCCTCCACTTGCGCTCTAGCCGTCTCCCAACCCGCTTCATCACCCGTAACTCTGGAGTGTACCAGGGAGACGATCGAGCTCTGCCAGGTTGGAGAGGGCGCTTAGGAGCGATCGTGTCGATGGCCCTGGACATCTCCCCATTCCATATATCAACCAGGGCCTCGACAGGAGCACCAGCCTTGTCAGCCGGAAAATCCCCCAAGGCCCTCAGGAATCCATCAGGATCCATCCGACTCCGGGGGCGGACCATTACAATCTGGTCCGCACCCTTACAGAGGGAGAAGCCACTCTCGAGCTCAAACCTCACGAGGAAGTGATCTGACCATGACAAGGGCGTCAAACATAGATTCTTCACCCTCAAATCACCCTCTTCCTGTCCCGTCGAGAAAACCAGGTCCAGAGTGTGTCCACCTTCATGGGTTGGGCCAATGACATGTTGAGACAGCCCCATGGCCGTCATGGAAGCCGTCATGGAAACTTGTTGTTTTTGTTGTTGTTGTGAGCCGCCCCGAGGCTTGTCGCAAGGGGCGGCCTATAAATTTCTAAATAAATAAATAAAAAAATAAAAACATGGGGGTGCCCCTCTGCCTCTGTTCCTATGCCATGGCACTCCTCTTTTGTTGTGTCACAGGCTAAAACTAACCTAATTCACCCTTCCATCTAGCATCTGGGGCAAAGGGGGCTCCTTTCTTCCAGCTGCTTCTCTCAGTGTTTTATAGGACCTCCCTGGGAAAAACAGAAGGGGTATCTGAAAACATTCTTTGTCCCCAATGTGAGAGGATCACCAAGAGCTTGGCACAGCCTCAGAGGAAATTAGCCCCATGTCCTCTGCGCACCATGACCAAGCCTGGAACATCACAACTTGTTACTCTGCGCATGCACCTGAGAAATTAGCCAAGGAAGAGAAACACTGGCTGGAAACACTGTTTACTCATTCCTTATTTGGGGAAGGGAAGCTGTGCCTGTCCCAGTGGCACAGCTCACCCTTTTCCATTAACCATGTCCTCTGCCTACACAAACAGCGATTCTCCTGCTTGAACCCTATTCCAGTGCAGCTAACAAAAAAGTCAATGATTTGGATATGAGGGAGAATAATCCGTGCCTGAACCTCTACCTGCTAGTGTTGCTCCCACTAAGTAGGCACTCCAACCATCCTCAGAGGCACTCTTAACCTATTTTCTGCTGGTGTGAAGAGAGAGATGGACTGCATAGGACTAGGTAAAGCACCCCACCCTCAAAGCAGTGCTTCCTGCAGGCATTTTGGACTACAACCACAACTTTTCAACATGGCTGACCATGGGTTATGTTGGTAGGGGCTCATGGGAGCTGAAGTTCAAACCAATTGTACAGCACATCTTAAGAAAACCCAGGGTCAATCAATTAAGGGAAGAAGGAGCACAGAGAGAGAACTGCTCAGGCTAGAATCCTGCTTTATATAGGTGCGGATTACCTCTGGCTGGCCGCCACCGCCAGCCACCCCCCCCCCCCCGCTCAGAAGCCCTGTCATCCTGAGGAGGTAAGAGAGATAACCCTGCCTGAAAGTTGCTGTGTTCCCTGCACCCTCTGCTCATGTTCAGAAGAACGCTCCTCTTTTATATGTTCCACAAAAGTCTTGAACAAAAAAAAAGTGTGAATAACATATACAAAAAAAATAAAATAAAAAATAAAAATTAGAACGAAAGAGGGAAGTGGTGCCCAAACTGGAAAACCCAACTGACTGGCACAGCCCTGCTTATCATTAAGCCAGGCATCGCACTGGTGCTCAGGAAGTCTCTCATCCTTCATCTTGCATCCTACTAATAACACATGGAGGGCGAAGGAGGTTGATAACCGTCTGTTAGACAGTGTTCTCTCCTGACTTTCTATCCATGTTTAGAGAAACTCTTCTCTGCTTATTATTTCATGGCAACCTTAGAAAAATTAATGTCTATGATATAATATGCCGTAAGAGGGCGAGGTCCGCCAGAGGTAAACCCTGCCTGGATGGTACTTGTTCTCCCTGCCACACTGTCCAGCTACGTTCAGAGGCACCCTCAGCCTGCACCGGTTTTCCCGCCATCAGTCCATGCTCAGAGGCACTCTCCTTCTGCGCCAGCGGGCGCGCCCTCTGTCCATGCTCAGAGGCACCCCCACCTCAGCCATCCAGGGAGCCGCTCCCTTTGTCCGGCCTGGCCGCAGCCCCGGCCCGGCGTACCGGCGAAGGCCGGCGCGCGGCCGCGCGGGGGGCTTAGCTCCGGCCGCGCCGGGGCGGCCGCGACCCCTCAGGCTGCGGCCCGCGGCCTCTCACACTGCCGCGACCCCCACCTCAACCCAGTCGCCTACCTTCGTTCGCCAGGTCCGCCATTTTACTTCCTTAATCACTCCCACAATGCCCCGCGTCAAGAATGGGCAAACGCCGCTCTGCCCGGTCGCTTAGAAGCCGCGCGGGCTACCGCGGAGCATGCGTACAGAGCGGAGGGGCGAGGCCCGCCGCGCAGGCGCACGACGAGCCGGGTTGCTTTGTTGCTTGTTGTTACTAGTTGCGAAGTCGTGCCCGACCCACCGCGACCCCACGGACAACACTCCTCCAGGCCCTCCTGTGCTCCACCGTCCCCCGGAGGCCACCCAAGCTCACGCCGACTGCCTCAGTGACTCCATCCAGCCACCTCATCCTCTGCCGTCCCCTCCTTCTTTTGCAGTCAATCGTTCCCAGCATCAGGCTCTTCTCCAGGGAGTCCTTCCTTCTCCTTAGGTGGCCAAAGTATCTGAGCTTCATCTTCAGGATCTGGCCTTCTAAAGAGCAGCCAGGGTTGATCTCCTCCAGGACTGACCGGTTTGATCGCCTTGCGGTCCAGGGGACTCGCAGGAGTCTCCTCTAGCACCACAACTCAAAGGCCTCAATCCTTTTGCGCTCGGCCTTCCTTATGGTCCAGCTTTCACAGCCATACATTGCAACTGGGAAAACCATAGCCTTGACTATACGCACTTTTGTTGGCAGGGTGATGTCTCTGCTTTTTAGTATGCTGCCTAGATTTGCCATAGCTCTCCTCCCCAGGAGCAAGCGTCTTTTAAGTTCTTGGCTGCAGTCCCCGTCTGTGGTGATCTTGGAGCCCAGGAAAATAAAATCTGTCACTACCTCCATTTCTTCCCCATCAATTTGCCAGGAAGTGAGAGGACCGGATGCCATGATCTGAGTTCTCTTAATGTTGAGTTTCAAGCCAACTTTTGCGCTCTCCTCCTTCACCCACATCAAGAGGCTCTTCAGTTCCTCTTCACTTTCTGCCATGAGAGTGGTATCATCTGCATACCTGGATACCTAACGGACCACTTACGCCCTTACATGCCCTCCCGCCCTTTAAGATCGGCAAGATCGGCCCTCCTCCGGGAACCCACTGTGAGGGAAATTAAGTGGGTGAGCACCCGGAGGAGGGCCTTCTCTGCGGTGGCGCCCCAATTATGGAATGCGCTCCCTGGAGAGGTTCGCCTGGCGCCGTCGTTATCTGTTTTTCGGCGCCAGGCGAAGACCTTTTTATTCAAGTCCTATTTTAATTGTTAGTTTAGGTTTTGTTTATAATTTGTGGTTATGTATTTATGTATCTATGCTGTAGTTCAGTTTGGTTTTTTTTTTTTTTTTCTTTTCAGTTGCCGAGATGCACCGAGGGGGGGAGGGATATATTGTTTATGGTTTTATTGTATTTTAAACTGTTGTAAGCCGCCCCGAGGCTTTGTTGCGATGGGGCGGCCTATAAATGTTTTAATAAATAAATAAATAATAAAATATCTGAGGTTGTTGATATTTCTCCCAGCAATCTTGATTCCAACTGGTGATTCATCCAGCCCCGCCTTTCTCATGATGTGCTCTGCATATAAGTTAACTAGGCAGGGCGACAGTATACAGCCCTGCCAAACTCCTTTCTCAATTTTGAACCAATCCGTGTGTCATGAGGCCAGAACACTCTTCCTAATCACTCACACAGGAACAGGCAATAAAGGTTTAAAGCTTCTTTATTCTAAACAACTTCAAGATACGCAGGCCATGAATAATACAGGAGCTGTTAATGGCAGTTCCAGGCAACACAGTTGCCTCGTCCTTTCTGACCTCTCTCAGATTCATGACGCACTCTTCACCTGACAGTGAAGCTATGACCTGTCCGTCTTGGGTGACCCTGTACGGCAGAGCTCATGGCTTCATTGAGCTACACAAGCCCCTTCGCCATGGCAAGGCAGTGATCCATGAAGGGGACGCATTACCATTAGCTGCACAATATTACTATTTCTATTGTCATTGTTCCCATGGTTATCATACGAGGAATGGTTATTGTTTAGTAAATGGCATAATTAAATGCTGCTTCATTTATATCTAAAAAGGTTTCTGAGGGATAAAATTGCAAGAAATATCAACATATAATGTCCTTTTTATGCTGTCATATGACATTCTGCTTAAGCTTTTTTATCATTACTAGTTGGGTATTAAAAGTATACCATTGAAGAAATGGACAGACTGACTTTGTCTCTGAAGGAGAAAGAGGATACAGACTTCTATCAAACTTGGGACTCTTGTTATCATCGGCTAGAGAAACGGGACTACGCGTAGACTTGAATATATTTACGGATTGCTGTAAAAAAAATAATGGGGGGCTGACCCAGCAGGTCTGATGGTTCTGATGATTGATGTTTCTTAGTTTCTTTTTTTTCAGTTTGTACAAAATAATAATAAAATTTATTCCAAAAAAAGTATACCGTTGAATAACACGTAAAGTAATACTTGAACAACATGTGTGTGACTTCATGCCTGTCTGGACATTAAAATGCCAAGATTGCCAGGAGTTTATTCATTTATTCAAAGTTTTTCTATAATATCCTTCACTAAAAAGTCCCAGGATGGTAGTACAATGAAATAAAAGTACATCATTGGAGGACAAAATTCGAATAAAACCCCATCTTAAAACACTTTCATTTTATTTATTCAATTTATATTCCTCTACTAACTAGTCTGAGGAGTTTCTACATGGAGTACAACATTTTCTTAACATTTTCTTTCTGTGTCTCAGCTTGCACAGGATCGCGCCTTTCATTCTTCTCCTTGCTTTAATAATTTTAAAATGACACATTTGAACAGGCTGTGCTGAGAGAGTTGAAAGGGGGAAACAACCCTGCTGAAAGTCTGCTGTTCTTTCCTCTTCCCTCCCCTTTCCTTTGTACTCAGAAAAGCAGTTCTTGCCATCCCGCCCCTCTGCCCTGCCATAAACACATCAAAAGAGGCCTCGGTGGCTGGTGGTGAAGACCAGGTGACCCCACTCCATTAGCGGGAGACTGTCAAAGGGCAATCTCTGTGTTTTATAGGCCTGCCAGCGTGCCTCCCTAACCCAGTAAGTTCGCCCATGTAACCTTTCTGCTTACTTAACTTGGCCAGCCTGTTCAAGGTAACTTTAGTTTAGCTATGGAGCTGTCTTGTGCAAGCGCCTCTCGGGAGCTCGTGCCTAAAAGGGGTACGTGCGAATGAAACAACCGACTGTGTGGCCCCACCTCTCCTTGTCCCAGAACGAGCCCGCTGCCCCCTTACCACCATCAAGGGCGCCACTCATCCTGCTACTGCCTGCCGGGGGGGGGGGCACTGCCCACCTGCTCCCTCTTTATGATGGCGCTGATGACCTCTCGCCCCCAGAGGACAGGGGGACGCCTGCGGGGCCCGGCGCCCGGCTTGCCCTCCTTGGCCACAGCCACATGCCTTTCTCTCCAAGCGTTTGGGGGCCGCGAGGAGCGCAGGAGATGCGCCTGCCCGAGCGGGGGCGCGAGCTTGCGCGCAACTCACGTGTGCTAGCACATGGGTGGGCGCAGCCTGCCAGGGAAGTTGTCAATTCGAACTGAAACGCTGCACGGGAGAAAACGCTTTGCTTAATCCGCACAGAAGCTTCTGCTAATCCGCATCAGAGGGTTTTTGTCAATGCCCAGTTTAAAAATTTAAAAATGTTCGCAATATTTCTCTCCCACGACGCTACGCTGTCGGACCCCGCAAACGTGAACGACAGCCCGATTCTTCAGTACGGAAGAGCCTCACCGCTCCTGGGGCGCCCTCTCTCTGCCGCCTTCGAAACAACAACCCTGCGAGGTAGGGCAGGTCGGCAGAGAGCCTGCAACGGGCCACCCTCCCCGCCCTCTGAGGGCGGAGCGCCACACGGCCCAATCACAGGCGCAGCGCGGTTTCCTCGGCAACCGCTCGCGGCCGCCCCCGAGGACGCTCAGCGGAAGGGAGGAGGCGAGTTGGCGGCGTAAGAGGGTAGCGCGCCGCGCCACTTCTGGTCTGGGGAGGAAGGCTCGACTTGGCGCGAGCTGACATGGCGGCGTCCGGCTCGGTTCAGCCGCTGCTCCCAAAAAACTCGGCCAGGCTCCAACGCAGGCACCGCCGGTCGCCCGCCCCCTCGCCCCCGCCGCTCCGGCGGCGCCGCCGCCCCTCGCACGACGAGTCCTCGTGGGGCAGCCGCGTGGAGCCGAGCGCCGTGGCCGCGCCGTGGCCACCGCCGTCGCTCCTCTCGCTGACTCTGCCGGAGCGAGTCGTGCGGAGACGGACGAACTTCCCCGCGCGGGGAAGCGGCCGGCGGGGCAGGCCGACGAGCCCGCGGAGGCCGCCGGGCAACCCGTCGCGGAAGGGCAAGAACCGCTGGGACAGCCCCCTGAGGGCCCCCGCGGAAGGCTGGGCCGAGTCCCCGGGCGCGAGGGGGGCTTCCCGGGGGGCTTCCGTGAGGACCGGTGGAGCAGCCCCGAGCGACGGGGAAGTCAGCAGAGGCTGCCCTCGCCTCCCGGCAGAAGGCGGCCGATCGGGCAAGGCAGCAGCGAGAGGATGACAAAGCAGCGCAACCTCAGCAGCTACCACATGGGCTGGGGCAGCCCCACAAGGGAGGCCAGGCAGAAGTCCCCCAGGGGCTGGGAACACAGCCAGACAAATCTCCCCAGGAACCGGTGGAGCAGCCCTGGAAAGCGGGGGAGCCAGCCATACCCACAGCCCCTTAGTAGAAGGCACGCGGAGCCAGGCAGCCCTGAGGGTGTGAGAAGTCTAGAGAGCCCCAGCAGCCACTCCAGGGCCTGGAGTGAGCCTGACTGGGAGCACAGGCAAGAATGCCCCTCAGGCTGGAACCATCCCAGTCGGGATGCTGGTGGAGGCAGGTGGAGCAGCTCTGAGAGGAGGGGAGGAGAACAGCGCCACCCTCCCAGGAGATGGCAAATGGGGCCAGGCAGCCCCAAGAGGCCCCTCCGGAAGAAGGCCGGCACCAGCCACAATCCCCAGGGCTACAGCAGCCTAGAGCAGGAGTCCCATCAGAAATGCCCCCATGACCAGCGCCCTCCTGCTGAGGACTACTTCTGGGAGAGTCCCGGAGGCAAATGGCGCAGCCTGGAGAGCAGAGGGAGGGAGCATGAGAGTCCAGCCAGAGTGCAAAGGTGCAGGAGGCAGGAGAGCATGTCTGGAGAGGAAAGGGCCTGGGACAGCCCGAAGCAGAGAGAGGGGTGGGAGGGTTCTGGGAGCCTCAGCAGCCAAAGCCAGTTTGATTCAGACCAGGGTGGTGTGAGTTGGGGTGTTAGCAGGCAAAGCAGTCTTGGGCAAAGAGGGGCAGGAGCTGAAAGCCCCCAGAGCTCTGATCGGCAGCAGAGGCCCACTGGGAGCCAGCAGGACTGGAGCCGGCCCACATTCTTTAGCGGGGGATGGGATCCTGGGGAGGGCCAAGCAGAAACCGAGAGCCACGGAAGGGGCGAGCAAGGCAGTAATTTTGGCAGGGAAGAGGGCAGCCCCAGGAGGAGCCCCTCCCCTGTGGAAGCAGCCGCCAGCACCTCTGCAGCCCAGTTGCTGACATGGATGCCGCGTGAACAGTTGGTGCAGTATTGGATGCGGTGCCGGGCCACCTTGAAAAACAGGTTGCGGGAGCAGCTGATGGCCTTCTGCCCCCGGCCCACCTTGCCCGACAGGTCTTCCGAGGTCCCGATCCTGAACCCAGAGATCCTGTGTTTGTTCAGCGCCAAGCAGGTCAAGGAGATCGAGAGCCTCTCGCGGCCCCTGCGGGTGCTGCAGAACGAGGTCCTGGACATGCTGGGGCCTGCCATGACCATCTATGAGATGGCCGAGGAAGCGATGGAGCGGGGGCAGTCTGTGGATCCCATGGAGCTGCGGGAGTGGATGCACCGCCTCATCCGCTACATTGGCAGCATCAACCACAGGCTGACCCTGCAGCGCCGCATCCAGGTCCTCGGCACCCTCAACCCGCGGCTCAAGATGGTGTCGTCCAAAATGGCGAGCCGCTGCACCGAGGGGCGGCTCTTTGCGCAAGACAAGGTGAAGCTTTTGAAGGAGATCGTCAAGAGGTTCCCGCAGCTGACGGTGTCCCAGAACAGGTTGTCTGCTAGGAGGTACCAGCTCGCTGCCCGGCGACCTGCAACTGTGGCTGCCTGGCAGAGAAGATTTCCTCAGGAATCCTGCTGCTCATCAAAGCCCAGGTAAGGCCTTCCGTGGCTGGCACCGGCAGGTTGTTCCTCTCAGGCCCTGCAATGTGTCAGAAGCCATGAATCCTCTCTCTGCTCGTGATTGCTTTCAAAATCAGATGGTGAGAGATCAGTCTGTTTCTCAGTAAAAGTTAACGCTGGCTTTTCCTCCTCAGAACAACGAATTCTTTGGAGGAAGGCCTTTAGCAGCAGAGCATGATGGTGACGTAACAGGTGCATCCATTTGCAGCATTCAGTGACAGACAGACAACCCTTAATCCTCACACCTGCAGCACCTGAAGATGCTCTTTAAGATGCTTCATGGAAGCTGCTAGAGTGCCCTGGAGAGTATTGGCAACTCTGAGCTGCCTGCGCCCCTGGGCAGGGCATCCGTGGCCCCTGAAATGACCTTGAACTTCCCACAGGTTCTTTGTTGGACCTTCGTTCGTCCTTCACTGACTAGATCAGCAGCATGTGCTCTGCTCTTGGGAGGCCAAGAGGTCTCCTTGGTGGTGGTGGTGGTGGCAGCTGTCATCAACTCTTCCTGCCCCACGACTTAGTGGAGGCAACGGGCAAATGCCTTCCTCTTAAACAAAACCATACCGTTCTCTTCCTGCACCTTGAATGCATCTGGGAAGTTGAGGGAGAATTCACATTCCATACAGTTCCTGATCCTTGTTCAGGCCCCTCATTAAGTTCAGTACATGGGGCACAGTGGGCAGACAGTGGCCTTGGGCGAGGGAAGCTCGTGGGGTCACTGTCATTCTCTGACTAGAACCCCAACATCTGGCCGCCAAAGCCAGGTGCAGGTGCAAGGAGGGCACTTAGAATGAAAGAAAATGTTCTCATGCTAGGCGTGTGTTTCAGTGCCAGAACAGAACCGAGATTACAGCCCTTTCATGCAGAAAGTGCCCTGGTGAAGCCTGTCTGTTTCTATTTCAGCAGCCTAATTTAGTTGGGGAACGGAAGGATCCACAGGAAGGCTTGCTGGCCTGCCCTTATTCCTCCTCCCTGTGTGGTGGAGGAATAAGGTGCAGAAAGTGCTGTTGCTTCTGCCACTTTCAGACAGGTACAGGCCACCTCACAAAGGGGGTCCTGACCCACACAAGGACACGACTTCAAGTCCCAGGAGCACGAGGTGAAGGCCCTCATGCGATCACGTCCACAGAATGGAGCATCCAACATCCTTTCAAAAAGGACTTCCCATCTGAGATGATTCCCCCCACACACACTGCCTGAGGGCTGCCTGTCAAGAGTAGATCAAGGTGGGCTACTTGTGGCCTTCCAAAAGATTGGCCCACAGGTCTTAGCCCTCCTAACTGGCCCAGGACAGAACAGTGTTCCTGATCAGTCAGATGTGGGGAGGAACCAGTGATGGATACTTATGAGTACGGCACCTTTTTAATGTGTTATGGAGTTCCCCAAACACAAAAGAGCCATGCTTTGAAATGGGTGGAAGCCCTTCCAGGAGAGGGGCCCCAGCACAGCACTGGAGTTCCCTGTTTTCTGTTCTTCTCTAAAAGGGCTAGTAGGGAACCCTGCCAGGAATCCTGACGAGCCACAGCTGCCAGGCAGTGTGGGCAAGACTGGCCTAGATGGACCCAGGGTCTGCTGTACAGGGCAGCTTCTGATGCTCCAGAGTGGACCATTGCACACTGGTGCTTTCCCCTTCTGGCTCGCTCCTGCCCCACTGAGAGTTCTCACTTGTTTTGCAGCCAACTGGCACAGGAATGAGGACCACCACTGAAGAGTTAGAGGCCCCATCCAGCAGTACAATGGCCAAGGCCCAGGAGGTGCTTGTGCCCTGTCAGGCCACATGCCGCTGTTTCTCATTGGGGCTGAACGGCAACCCACAGCATCTCATCCCACACCGATCATCCTTGAGGCTTCTGCGAGGGTAACGGAGGGGGAAAAGCCTGAGTTGGATAGACATGGCCTCTTTGTTTCTGCAGCACCAGAGTTTGGATGTGGACTTGTGTGGCCCAGCATCAAGACCGACCAACACACTTTGTGGGCTAGCCCACTCGCACAAGGGCCACACTTGGTGTTTCTTCCTTTGCAAGATGGGTGTGGTCCCACATCCCCACCTGGCCCAAATATGAAGAGCAACCAGGGAAACCTCTGGGCCCTTTTTCAAACCTCATAGTTTCCACTTGCAGCTTCCAGGAGAGAAGCCAGAAGAGAAGGCATGGATCAAGGTTGAGAGACAACCAAGGGGCACCCCTTAATACAAGTGTCCTTTTTCCCTTCATTTTATTTGCCTGGATGCACCTTGGGTGGTAAGACCATATGTCTGGTTTGATCATCCCTGCTCTGGATCTTTGGGTGAGGGGGAGCCAGCCCTCTTCCCGCTTTCCCTAGTAGGCTGCATTGGTTCTGCAGCCACATACCTGTGGAACAGAAAGGTCTCTGGTTTAAGAAGACCAATTAACTTCGGTTCCTAAAGGACCATCAGAGGCTTTTGTAGGGAGGGTACAAACCTCTTCCTAATGGACATATGCTTCAGCCTCCTGGAGTAGCAGGCAGGGTTGGAGTGAAGACTGTGATAGATGATTCCCACTCCTTCCCCCTCAAGCTGTTCCTCGGATAAGTACCCTGAATTAAAGTTGATTTGGTTTACAAAACTGTGTCTGGGCTGATAGTTCCCCATCACTGGCAAGTCATCTTTTTACCACTGCCTCAGGCTTCCAGTATTCAAAGTGCCCTATTTTTATTTGCATTATTTAATTCTATCTATTTTCTTAGATTTTATATGCTGCCCAGTGGCTTACATTCTAAAAACCCCCCCCAAACCAATAAAATAATCAGAACCATAAAATCAACCATGAAAAATGTTAAAGCATTTAATATAGTTATAAAAATCAGTAGTGAAGTTAATGTCCTTCATGGATCACTGCTTTGTCGTGGTGAAGGGGCTTGTGTAGCTCAATGAAGCTATGTGCAATGCCGTGCAGGGCCACCCAAGGCAGACAGGTCATAGCAGAGAGCTCTGGCAAAACGTGATCCACTGGAGAAGGAAATGGCAACCCACTCCAGTCCCCTTGCCAAGAAAACTCTATGGAAAGTATCAAAGGGCCAAAAGATATGACGCCGGAAGATGAGCCCCTCCAGTGCACTACTGGGGAAGAGCAGAGGGCTAGTACAGTGGTACCTTGGCTCACGAATGCCCCAGTTCACAACCAAATTGGGTCGCAAACAAAAATTTCATAAAAATTTTGACTCTGGTGGCAAACTCCGCATTGGGTGGCAACCGCGATCGCGGCCATTTCCCCACCCCCACCACCCCCGAGTGGGGAGCTGCCCGTAATCGTGCTGGGGACAGAGGGGGAGATGGCCAGACATGCCCGTCTTTCCTGCATGAGCGCAACTGCGATCTCTGCTATCTCCCCCCAGCACGATTGCGCCCGTCTCCCCCCCAGCACGCCCGCATTTGCACCTATCTCTTCCCCCCCCCAGCGCGCCCATGATCGCACCCGTCTCCTCTCCCCCCCCCAGCATGCCAGGATGCTGGGGGGGGGGGCGGGGAGATGGCTGTGAACTTTGTTGTTCTATGTCACTTTGCTTCACATTTTTCCGATTAAAAAAATAGTTGCAGAACGGATTGACCTTATTCACATTGAACCTTATGGGGAAATTTAACTTGGCTCACGACCAATTTGGGTCATGACCAGAGTCCTGGAACGGATTGAGTTTGTGAGCCAAGGTACCACTGTACTAGTAGCGCCAGAAAGAATGAAGCGAAAAGGTCAAAGCCGAAAGGACATTCAGTTGCGGATGTATCTGGTGGTGAAGGTCTGATGCTGTAAAGAGCAATGCTGCATAGGAGCCTGGAATGTAAGATCTATGAATCAAGGTAAGCTGGACATAGTCAAACAAGATGACAAGACTGAACATCGACATCTTGGGAATCTGAACTATAATGGACAGGAATGGATGAATTTAATTCAGATGACCATCAGGTATATTACTGTGGGCAAGAATCCCTCAGAAGAATTGGAGTAGAGACACAGAAACAGTGAGTCAGAAGGGACCTCCTGGGCCATCTAGTCTGACCCCCAGCTCCATTCATGACATGCCTAGCCATCATAGTCAATAAAAGAGTAGGAAAAGCAGTACTGGGGTACACTCCAAAATGACAGAATGATCTCAGTTCGAATCCATTCAACATCACAGTAGTCCCAAGTCTATGACCCAACCACCTATGCCAAAGAGGCTGAAGGTGATCGTTCTATGAAGACCTACAACACCTAGAACTAAAACCAAAAAAAGACGTCCTTGTAATCCTGAGGGATTGGAATGCTAAAGTAGGAAGCCAAAAGATAACTGGAATAACAGGCAAGTTTGGCCTTGCAGTACAAAATGAAGCAGGGCACAGGCTGGCAGAATTTTGTCAAGAGAACACGCTGGTCATAGCAAACACGTTTTTTTCCAACAACCCAAGAGACGACTCTACACATGGACATCACCAGATGGTCAACACAGAAATTAGATTGACTATGTGCTCTGCAGCCAAAGATGGAGAAGTTCTGTACAGTCAGTAAAAACTAGACCAGGAGCTGACTGTGGCTCAGATCATGAGCTTCTTGTTGCAAAATTCAGGCTTAAATTGAAGAAAGTAGGGGAAAGCATTAGACCACTCTGGTATGACCGAAATCATATCCCTGATAAATACACAGTAGAGGTGACAAATAGGTTTAAGGAATTAGATCTGATAGACAGAGTGCCTGAAGAACTATGGACGGAGGTTCGCAACATTGTCCAAGAGGTAGCAACTAAAACCATCCCAAAGAAAAAGAAATGCAAAAAAGCAAAATGGCTGTCTGAGGAGGCTTGACAAATAGCTGAGGAAAGAAGGGAAGCAAAAGGCAAGGGAGAAAGAAAGATACAAACAATTGAATGCAGAATTCTAGAGAATAGCTAGAAGAGATAAGAAGGCCTTCTTAAATGAACAGTGCAAAGAAATAGAAGAAAACAATAGAATAGGGAGGACCAGAGATCTCTTAAAGAAAATTGGAGATATGAAGGGAACGTTTCATGCAAAGATGGGCATGATAAAGGACCAAAATGGCAGGGACCTAACAGAGGCAGAAGAGATTAAGAAGAGGTGGCAAGATTATACAGAAGAACTATACAAGAAAGAGCTTAACGTCCCTGATAACCACGATGGGTTATCTGGCCCTAAGAAAGACCCAGTACCGCCCTTGAAGGCCCGCTGTGACGACTTTGCCAAGCATTTCAGGGAGAAAACCGCTCAGATTCGTCACGAGCTGGACTCCACTAGTGATTCAGAGGATTCTGGGGAGTTACCAATGTCGCCGTCTGGTCCAAAATTGATGGATGAGTTTCAGTTACTGCGGCCTGATGGTGTGGACAAGGTGCTTGGACAAGTATGTTCCACCACCTGCTTACTGGACCCTTGCCCATCTTGGCTAATTAAGCAGAAGAGATTAAGAAGAGGTGGCAAGATTACACAGAAGAACTATACAAGAAAGAGCTTAACCTCGAGCCAGACATCCTGGAATGTGAAGTCAAATGGGCCTTAGGAAGTCTGAGCAACAACAAAGCTAGTGGAGGTGACAGCATTCCAGCTGAGCTATTCAAAATCCTGAAAGACGATGCAGTAAAAGTGCTACACTCAATGTGCCAGCAAATTTGGAAAACTTAACAGTGGCCACAGGATTGGAAAAGGTCAGTTTACATTCCAATCCCCAAGAAGGGCAATGCCAAAGAATGTTCAAACTACCGCACCATTGCACTCATCTCACATGCTAGCAAAGTGATGCTCAAAATCCTACAAGCCAGGCTCCAGCAGTATGTGGACCGAGAACTGCCAGAAGTACAGGCAGGATTTCAAAGAGGGAGAGGAACTAGAGATCAAATTGCCAACATACGCTGGATCATGGAGAAAGCCAGGGAGTTCCAGAAAAACATCTGCTTCATTGACTATGCTAAAACATTTGATTGTGTGGATCACAACAAATTGCCACATGTTCTTAAAGAGATGGGAGTACCAGACCATCTTATTTGTCTCTTGAGAAACCTATATGCAGGTCAAGAAGCAACAGTGAGAACTGGACATGGAACCACTGATTGGTTCAAAATTGAGAAAGGAGTTCGGCAAGGCTGTATACTGTCACCCTGCCTATTTAACTTATATGCAGAGCACATCATGAGAAAGGCAGGGCTGGATGAATCACAAAATGGAATTAAGATTGCCCAGAGAAATAACAACCTCAGATAGGCAGATGATACCACTCTCATGGCAGAAAGTGAAGAGGAACTAAAGAGCCTCTTGATGCGGGTGAAAGAGGCGAGTGCAAAAGCTGGCTTTGAGACGCAACATTAAAAAAAACTAAGATCATGGCATCTGGTCCTCTCGCTTCCTGGCAAATAGATGGGGAAGAAATGGAGGTAGTGACAGATTTTATTTTCCTGGGCTCCAAGATGACCACAGACGGGGACTGCAGCCAAGAAATTAAAAGACACTTGCTACTTGGGAGGAGAGCTATGGCAAATCTAGACAGCATACTAAAAAGCAGAGACATCACCCTGCCGACAAAAGTGCGTATAGTCAAGGCTATGGCTTCCCCAGTTGCAATGTATGGCTGTGAAGGCACATAGGGAAGGAGATGCTCCTTCAGATATCCAGGCCCTAAGCTGTTTAGGGGTATATAGGTCATCACCAGCACCTTAAATTGGGCCCGGGCTTCAATTGGCAGCCAGTGTAGAAGGTAGAGAACTGGTGTTATATGTGAATACCTGCCGGTCTCTGTTAATATCCTGGCAGCTCTATTCTGAACCAACTGAAGTATCCAGACTGTCTTCAAGGGCAGCCCCACATAAAGCGCGTTACAATAGTCCAGCCAGGAAGTTATCAGCGCATGGGTCACCACTGCCAGGCATTGCCCATCCAGATGGGAGCGCAGTTAGCCTGTGGATGTGCTTTCCTTGCAGAGGGCCGTGTGTGCATGCATGTGTATTGCTCCAGGATATTGGCAAGAGAGCTAGAACCATGCTCTTTTGTGGTCATCATTTTAATGCAAGTCAAGTGTTTCAGGAAGTTGAATTCTAGTGCCTGGGCTGCTCTTCTGCAATTTTATCCAGCCTTTCCTTTTGTTCCGAAGCAAATTCTTGTATAGCATTTTGCATAGACTCTTGAGATGCTTGGATAGATGTTAGAGATGCTTGTATTGCCAAGAGTGTTGTTTGTAAGCTTTGAGAATCAGACGTAGATGCCAAAGATGATAGGTAAATTTTATCCATGATGAAAGTAAAAGGTTTAATTAAAACAATTTTGAAATAACCTGTTGCGGTACTGGATAGCCACTAAATAGCAGCAAAGAATCACAAAGAGGAAAATAAGGGATTTTTTTTTTGTCAAACAATGTATCTAAAAAAATAATAATAAAATGACCACAGGTGGCAGCAAAAGGTTATTTGTTCAACCATACAGGAGCTGGAAGAATCTAGTGGCCATGTCTCTGAAAGGGAAAGCAGAAAAAAAAAACTTCTACCAATTAATGTACAGTAAGTTCAAATTTAATTCTTCGCCTTTGGGGAGATTAAACATAGAAAAGATCTCTTCCAAGTCTCAAATTTCCCCAGTTTCACTTAATCTCCCCTAGATTTGAACTCCACAGGGAGAAGTTTCCTCCCTCAGCCAAAAGGGCCTTTCTTTTGTTATTCAGATTGATGTTTATTTCACAGGTTCTTTCATGGGCAGTATTTTAAAAGGTTTAATTGCTCACCCAGCAGGTCCAATGTCCACTCTTAAGCTTCTTTTTGTTTTCTTCGCTATTACTCCAGCGCCAACAGCTTGTGAGGGGAGGTGCACCCCTCTCTGTCCGTTCACTGAGAATTCCCCCGAATTTCTCCCAGCGGGTGAGGGACTGCCGCCCCCCACCAGACAGAAGTATGCTCGGGCTACTAATCCCTGCCCCAACAGGGCTTGGATGCCCCCCCCCCCCCGGCCCTCTGTAGAACGGATTTTGACATGGAGAACAGAGCCCTGTTCTCCACAGCCGTCTCACTGCGACGTCAACCGGAAGTCCCAGTTTGGCTTCCTTTTTAACAACGCTGACCTTGGCTGGGGGCTCTGAGGGGGCTTTGGGGCTATTTACGACCGGTTCCTGTTGATTTCTAACCCAGCTCCATAAATGAAGGAAATCATTCTGTACAAAACAAGGCTGGGCCGTTGGGGCTGTTTTTATTTTTATTTATTTTATTTATTTTTCGATTTCTATCCTGCCTTTTTCCTGCAAAGGGCTCAAGGCAGCTTACATCTCCTCCTCCATCTTATCCCCACAACAACAACCCTGTGAGGTAGGTTGGGCTGAGAGTCTGTGACTGGCCCAGAGTCACCCAGTTGGCTCCATGGCTGAGCGGGGACTCGAACCCAGATCGCCTGAGTCCCAGTCCCACGCTCTTAACCACTACACCACACTGGCTCTCCTCACATGCTTTAATGGGGCCTGGAGGGAAACTTTCCCTTTCAGGGGACTCCAGACATGTGTGCACACGTTGCCCTTGACAGAATCTCGGTTTTCAATTTGTGAGGAGGAAATGAACACTTGGGTCCATGGGAAAGATCAAACGTTCGAACCTCTGCGGCTTTATTGACCGGTGCCCTGTACCTGCAGTCACTAACGATAATGCACTACCGGGCAGAGGTAAACTCAACTGCAAAATCTCAGCCCATGTACAGACGCTTTTATAACCTGCTAGTCACGTACACCAAGGCAGAGTGTTCTGTTTCCAGATAATCTCAGTGCAAGAGCATCCTGATGTCTCTAGGCATGACATAATGTTCTAAACCGTCAGAAATACTGGCAACAATAGCATGGAAAACATTACCAATTGCTGTATTGACAGGTCAGTCTAGCAAATTCTGGACCATGGGTCCTCAAACTATGGCCTGCGGGCCAGATACAGCCCACCATGGTCATTTACCTGGCCCGCCTCAGAGCTTTTGGACTCGTTTGAAGAAAATGATCTCTGAGCAAGTCCGAAAGCTCTGAGCCGACACAGACATTCTCTGAAACTCTTTCAGTTTCAGAGACTAGCAGAGAGCCGGTGCACACGCCAAATTGTGACAGCTCCCTTCAAATGCACATGCACCAGCTCTTCCCCCTATTGCACGTATGTGTTGGCTGTGAATACAGAGTGGGAATACGGAGCGGGAATACAGGAGAGAGAGAGGGGGAGGGGGAGGGGGAGGGGGAGGGGGAGGGAGAGAGGGGGAGGGAGGGAGAGGGGGAGAGGGAGGGGGAGGGGGAGAGGGAGAGGGAGAGGGAGAGAGGGAGGGGGAGGGGGAGAGGGAGAGAGGGGGAGGGAGAGAGGGAGAGGGAGAGAGGGAGAGGGAGAGAGGGAGAGGGAGAGGGAGGGAGAGAGGGAGGGGGAGGGGGAGGGGGAGGGGGAGGGAGGGAGGGAGAGAGGGGGAGGGAGAGGGGGAGAGGGAGAGGGGGAGAGGGAGGGAGAGGGAGAGAGAGGGAGAGAGAGAGAGAGAGGGAGAGAGAGAGGGAGAGAGAGGGGGAGGGGGAGGGGGAGGGGGAGGGAGGGGGAGGGGGAGGGGGAGGGGGAGAGGGAGAGGGAGACACTAAAAAAGGATAGAAGGTAAGAAAAATACAACTTTTTAAATCAATTTTTAATTATGTGAGCCACATCCTCGGGCTATGGGCCAAGCTGCAGCCGCCTCGCTGAGCCCAGGGGCGGATGGGCTGAGGCGGAGCAGGGCTGCGGCTCCCACGCCTCTGCCATGGCCTTCACTGGGCAAGCCGCTGTCAAGCGGCTGCCATGCTTCTTCCCCCCACAGCGGGGAGAGGCGTGAGATGCCCCACTCGGCCAGTCGTGGCCCTGTCTCTCACCTCGGAAAGAAGCCCTTACCTCGGAGCCACCCTGCGCTCACCTTTCCGGCCTCCCACTCCCTTGGAACTGGGGCAGCGGCGAGGACTATAACTTCCATCATGCCCAACCAGCATGGCCAATGGAAGTTGTAGTCCAACTCATCTGGACAGTACCAGTTTTGGCAAGGGTGCACTTAAAAATATGGTAGTCATTAGCTCTGCATCCAAATGCAGCCATTGTGCATTGTGGGAATTGTTCCGGGCTGACTTGCTTCAAATACTAAGAGTGGCATTGACAGTATTTGTCCTTAGTATTTTTGCTTCATTCTTTGTTGATGCCAGTTGCAGTCCTCAGCTGCATTATGCAAAATACTCTATTTAGTGCCTTGGTTGTGTTGTAGCTCTGTCCCTCGAATATGGACATATGGCCCAAGTGAGCGGAGCAAACATTTTTTTAATTTTTAAGTAATTTTTAAAATGTTAATTATTTAAATGTATTTTAATTTTAATTAGTTTTTTAATGTGCAGTGCACATAGGAAATCGTTCATATTTTTTTTCAAACTATAGTCCAGCCCCCTGTTTAAAAAGTTTGAGGACTTCTGCTATAGAATGTGCACCTCAACAGGACGTGCTCTGTAGTTTCTCTCTGTTCCACACCACAGGGGCAAAGGCGCTCTGACCAGGGGATCTTTTTTAACCCCTTAAAAATACAATCTAAATTAACAAATATAAATATTAAACAAATTAACAATTAAAATATGATTTAAATAAAAAGGTCTTCGCCTGGAGCCGAAAAACACATAACGACGGTGTCAGGCGGACCTCCCCGGGGAGCGCATTCCATAGATGGGGCGCCACCGCAGAGAAGGCCCTCCTCCAGATACTCAGCCTCTTGATCTCATTCACTGAGGGTTCCCGGAGGAGAGCCTCTGTTGCTGATCTCAAGGGGCAGGAGGGCATGTATGGGCGTAGGCGCTCCATTAGGTATCCAGGTCCCAAGCCGTTTAGGGCCTTATAGGTCAAAACCAACACCTTGAATTGGGCCCAGACTTCAATCGGGAGCCAGTGAAGCTGACGGAGAACTGGGGTTATATGAGAATAACGCCCAGTCCCCGTCAGCAACCTGGCAGCTCTATTCTGCACCAATTGAAGTATCCGGACCGTCTTCAAGGGCAGCCCCACGTAGAGCACGTTACAGAAGTCTAATCGGGAAGTCACCAACGCGTGTGTCACTGTCACCAGGCAGTCGTAGTCTAGAAAGGGACGCAGCTGACGTATCAGCCGAAGCTGTAGAAAAGCACTTCTTGCCGCCGCTGCCACCTGAGCATGTAATGACAGCTCCGGGTCAAGGAGCACTCCCAAGTTGCAGACCTTGTCCTTTAGAGGGAGTGCAACCCCATCCAGGACAAGGCCCAAGTCCCCCATTCCAAGGCCCGAACTGCCCACCAACAGGACCTCCGTCTTGTCTGGATTGAGCTTCAGATTATTGGCCCTCATCCAGCCCATCACCTCGGCCAGGCACCGGTTCAGCACAGCCACCGCCTCACCTGGATCGGTAGAGAACGAGAGGTAGAGCTGGGTATCATCAGTGTACTGATGATTCCGTAGCCCACACCTCCTGATGACCTCTCCCAGCGGTTTCATGTAGATGTTAAAGAGCAAGGGGGACAAAATGGACCCCTGCGGAACTCCATGGCATAGCTGCCATGGCGCAGAGCCATAGTCCCCCAGCACCACCTTCTGGAATCGGCCATTGAGATAGGAGCGGAACCACCGCCAAGCGGTGCCTCCAACTCCCAATCCCGCTAGCCTATCCAGGAGGATACCATGCTCAATGGTATTGAAAGCCGCTGAGAGGTCCAGGAGAACCAACAGGGACGCACTCCCCCTGTCCCTCTCCCCCTGCACTCCCCCTGCACAGGTCATCGTACAGGGCGACCAAGGCAGATTCAGTGCCGTACCCAGGTCTGAAGCCGGACTGAAATGGGGGCAGATAATCCATTTCCTCCAAGAGTGCTTGGAGTTGTCCCGCCACCACCCGCTCCAGCACCTTGCCCTGAAACGGGATGTTGGCCACCGGTCTATAATTGGTGGCCACCTCTGGATCCAGGGATGCCTTCTTTAGGACTGACCAAATTACCACCTCCTTTAAAGGGGCAGGTACCTGGCCGTCTCTTAAAGAGGCGTTGACCACCTCCCGGATCCAGGGCCCAATCCCGTCCTTGGTTGTCTTTAGTAGCCAGGAAGGGCATGGGTCTAGTAAGCAAGTGGTAGGGCATACTTGTCCAAGCACCTTGTCCACATCATCAGGCCGCAGCAACTGAAATTCATCCATTAATTGTAGACCAGACGGCGTCGATGGCAACTCCCCACCAGAATCTGGTACCAAAGTAGAATCGAGCTCGCGGCGTATCTGAGTGATTTTCTCCCGAAAATGCTTGGCAAACTCGTCACAGCGGGCCTTCAAGGGCGGCACCAGATCTTTCTTTGGGCCTGGATGTACTAGCCCCTGCACCACTTGAAAGAGCTCCACCGGACAGCATTGTGAGGAGGCAATGGAAACGGAGAAGAATTTCTTCTTCACCATCCTCACTGCCACAGCATAGGCACGATAGTGTGCAGTTAAGTGTGTTCGATCAGATACGCGTCGTGATCTCCACCTGCGCTCTAGACGTCTCCCAACCTGCTTCATCGCCCGTAATTTGGTCGTATACCACGGAGATGAACAGGCTCCGCCAGACGGGAGAGGACGCTTGGGAGCGATCATGTCGATAGCCCTGGTCATCTCCCCATTCCACAATTCAACCTGGGCCTCAACAGGATCACCAGCCTTGTCAACCGAAAAATCCTCCAGAGCACTCAGGAATCCTTCAGGATCCATCCTGCTCTGGGGGCGGACCCACACAATCTGGTCCGCACCCTTACAGAGGGAGAGGCCACTTTCGAGCTCAAACCTTATGAGGAAGTGATCTGACCATGACAAAGGCATCAAGCTTAAATTCCTCACCCGCAGATCACCCTCTTCCTGTCCCGTCGAGAAAACCAGGTCCAGAGTATGTCCACGTTCATGGGTCGGGCCAATGACGTGTTGAGACAGCCCCATGGCCATCATGGAGGACATGAAGTCCTGAGCCACCCCGGTAAGAGCCGTCTCAGCATGGAGGTTGAAGTCCCCCAGGACCACCATCCTGGGAGTCTTCAACACCAGGTCCGAGACGACTTCCGTCAGCTCGAGAGAACAGGAAGCCCCACAAGGGAAATAGAAGCTCGATAAACCAGAGCGACCCCCCTCCCCTCCCCTCCGGGCGTGGGCGGTGCTGAACCAGGTACCCGGGCGGGCACAGCTGTGAGAGGGAAACATCCCCCCCCCTCACCTCCCAGGTCTCGGTAATGCAAGCCAGGTTGGCCCCCTCATCCACGATCATGTCGTGAATGAGGGCAGATTTATTATGGACCGACCTGGCATTGAGCAACAGCACCGACAGGCCCGGGGGGCAGTTGAACCTGCCGGCTGGGAGAATAACCAGAAAGAGGGACAGGTGTTAATCATCTGTCCCTCCTTTTATGCGGATGAGTTAGACTCCCACCGCTGTAACACCCCCTGCCCATCACCACTCCAATGGCGGCGCCCACGCACTCCCCAGACAGCAACATATCAGCCGAGATGCACCAATTAAAATTAAATAATCTAAAAAACCCCTAATTAAAACCCCATTAATCTGCTATGCGCTGCTCAATAGTTTAAAGTCATCTTGCAAAATTAGTGGAGCAAGGCTGACTGGAAATTATACCAATGTGAGCCAGTGTGCAAGGACAGCTCCCAATTCCCAGCTTCAATTTTGATCTGGCCGGTCTCCAATCTTATCTTTGCACTGGAGACATCCCTAGGAACACCCAGTATTGCCCTCAGAAATTTTGATTGAACACGTTGTAGTACTTGGGTACTCAGAGAAGGCCCCAATTGAGATCCATACAGTAGCTGAGCTAGTACTTTTGCTTGGTATAGTTGGAGGGCTAGGGGGATATAGTGGCCACCTTTAGACCTCCTGAATTGTATTACGGCTGAAGAGCTTCTCTGAGCGTTTAGCACCACATATTCGCCATGAGCCTTCCTGGAGCCATTTGCTTGTAGGACTACACCTAAACATTTGAACTGGGAAACCTGCTCGATCTTGTGCTGATTTATCTTCCATGATCGAGTTTTTGGTCTTTTTGCAAAGGTCATGTTTTTTGTTGTTTGATAATTGTCAGATCTTCTTCCTTGCAATATTCAGTCAGCTTCCACAGTGCTCTTGTGAGCTCAACTGCAGTCCTTGAAATAACAGCTGCATCATCTGCATATAGTAGTATAGTTACATGCCTCCCCGTAATTTGGGGGGGGGGGTGAGGTTCGATGTGGTTTAGCTGGTTGACCAGTGAGTTGATATAAAAGTTGAACGAGAGTGGGGGCAAGAATGCAGCCTTGTTTGACCCCTTTTTGTGTTGAAATAGCATTTGTAAGGTGACCATGCGCACTGCTTCTGGCCTTGAGGGAGGTGCCTCTATGTAGGGTCTGAATAAGTAGGAGCAGGTGCCTATCTATGTTGGAGCCCTCTAATTTTTCCCATAGTTTAACCCTTGAGATGGATCAAAAGCTGCCTTGAGGTCAATAAAGGCTGCGTAGAGCGAGGTGTCTTTGCTTGAGATGCATTTCTCAGTGAGATGCTGTAGCACCAAGTATTGATCTATGGTAGAGCAACCCTCCCTGAAGCTGGCCTGCTCCTCCGCCAATAGCATGTTCTGTTCCAGCCAGTCTTTGAGTTTCACATATAGGTGCCTGGCATATAGTTTACCGATAATGCTTAATAGACTGATAGGTCTATAAATTGCAGGGTCATCTCTCTTTCCCTTCCTAAATATGGGGACAATGATGGCAGAGCCCCAATCTTCTGGGATCTGCCCAGTCATGTCAATAAGAGAATAGCAACGCTAGAACTGGGGACCACCATTCTAAGTTGTTTTTGACCACCTCTGGAGGAATCAGGTCTTCATTTTCATCTGGGCAGCTAGTTCATAAATTTCTGAAATCGGGACTGGGGGCCAAGATGGAACACCTTCAAACACAGTATTCCAGGTCACGTGGGCAGCATCAAGATCTTTGTATAGTTCATGGAAATGCATCTCCCAAACCTTCGGGTGGATGTAGCAGTCTGGCATTGTTGGTCCACAGGTTGGTGAGAGCTTTATCAACCGCCAGAACATGGATGCATCTGTGGATTTGGCTGCTTGAATTAATTTCACAGCGTTCTCCTGCCAAGTCTCTTTTTTCTTTCATGTCAATAGCTGTTTGTAGGATTTTTTTCTCTGTTCAAGGAGATCTTGAGCCGCCTTCATATCAGAGCTGACTTTGTACTTTTGATATATGTTCTATAGGGCTTTCTTTGCTTGAACACATTCCCTATCAAATGTGTAGGGCTTCGAGGCTGGGTGGCACTGTTGCTGAGGCACCTTTGCTCTCCAAGTGAAGGCTTGTTTCAATTCTTGGGCTAACTCCTGATATACTTCCACCGGGCTGGTAGTTTGGGTGTTGGACATTAGAGATGCCCTGATGTGTTGTATGCTGTCTGATGCAAGTAAATCCCATGATTCCATGTCCATTCTTGGAGTTCATTTGATACGGCAATACGCTTCCCCCTCCGGGAATATCATAGGCATGTATTGAGTGGTACTTCGTGGGTAGGGGTGTGGGGCTTTCTAAGTCAGTGAGACTGGAAGATGATGACTGCAAAGTTTTGGGGCGACCTCCATGTCCTCTAAAAGAGGAATCAAGTTTGTTGAAGCAACGAGGTAGTCTATTTGGCTCATTTTGGTTCCTGCCAGGTAAGTAAATTCCGCCGGGTGGTCTTTTCCAAACGGACCGTTGAGGGTGTGCAGATTAAGCCTTGTGGTCAGTTGATGTACTAAGAGCCCAGCATAGTTAAATTTTACGTCTTTAGATTGCCTAATAGGAGGAGGCCCATTCAGGCTAGGTTTAGGGGGCTGAGCTTTTTGCTGCAAGTATAAGGCATGATCACTTGGGCCCCTCCTGGCATTAAAGTTCCCTCCCATGATCACATATGTATTGGGGTAAGATTGGAGCAGATCTGCTACGTATGTTTCAAATTCTGCCCAAATTGCCCCAGTCTGTGGTTTCTTCTTTTGTGGGAGAAGATAGATGTTTATTGTCAGCAGGTCCCATCGAGCAAAATGAACAAGGACAGCCATTGCATGTTGTTTGTAAGACGGCAGCATCCTTGTGCTTACACTCAGAGACGTGGCAATTAGAATTCCTAGGTCTCCTTTATGTCTTCCATGGCCTGCCCTGGGGACTGTATCGATGGAGTGTGATTGGAAAACAATAAGTAGCAAGGCCCCCTAGACCAATGTTTCCTGTAGGAGTACAATGCCCTTAGAAACTTAGAAACAGAGTGAGTCAGAAGGGGCCTTCCAGGCCATCTAGTCTGACCCCCGGCTCCAGCCGGCTCCACTCATGACAAGCCCAACATGTGCATCTCTAGCCTATCCTTGAACACCCTCACCAGTGCGGCCTCAACCACCTCCCGTGGAAGCCCATTCCATACCCTTGGGGTCCTAACTGTCAGGAAGTCCTTCCTGGCATCCACCTTGAACCTTGGTTCCCTGAGCTTGGCTCCCTTGGAGCGCATCCTGCCCTCCTCTGCAGGGGAGAACAGGTCTCTGTCCACCTCCGTGTGACACCCCCTCACATACCTGTATGTTGCCAACATATCCCCTCTGAGTCTCCTCTTCTCCAAGCTGAAGAGACCCAGTTCCCTCAGTCTCGCCTCATACGGCTTTCCCTGCAAACTGGCCACCCTCCTAGTGGCCCTACGCTGCACTGACTCCAACCTGGCTATATCCTTTCTGTAATGAGGGGCCCAAAACTGAACACAATACTCCAGTTGCGGGCGCACCAGAGTCGTGTAGAGTGGTAGTAATACCTCTCTCGATCTGGAAGCCACACTTCCGGCTATGCACCCAAGGGTGGCATTCGCCCTCTTGACCACCGCCTCACACTGCTGGCTCATGTTCAGCCCGCAGTCAACCAGCACCCCGAGGTCCCTTTCACAAGTGCTGCTCTCCAGCCACTTGTCCCCTAACCCTACTTATGATGCCCATTCCTACACCCCAAGTGCAAGACCTTGCACTTATCCACATTGAACGCCATCCTGTTGTCTCCTGCCCACTCCCATAGTCTGTCCAGATCCTTCTGGATCTGGAGTACCTGCTCCTCAGTTGTGGCCACTGCCCCAGTTTTAGTATCGTCTGCAAAATTGATCAGCAGACTGTTCACCCCTTCTTCCATGTCATTGATGAAAAGATTAAACAGGATCGGCCCCAGGACAGAGCCCTGGGGGACCCCACTTGTCACTGGCCACCATCCCGATGATTCCCCACTAATGGTTACCCTCTGCTTTCGGTCAGTCAACCATGCCCGAATCCACCGGACAGTGCTTTGGTCTATCCCAAAACTCCTCAGTTTCTCAACCAGGATATCATGGGGCACTTTGTCAAAGGCCTTGCTGAAATCCAGGTATACCACATCCACTGCATCCCCTTCATCTGGCCACCTCAAAAGCTTGTCATAGAATTCCACAAGGTTTGTCTGGCAGGACCTGTTTTTGCGGAAGCCGTGTTGTGTGGCCGCCAGCCTCCCTTCCCTATCTAGCATCACTAAATCTCTCGCTATTATGAGCCTTCCCATTGTTTTTCCTACAATGGATATAATGCTAACTGGTCTGTAAATCCCCAGGTCCCTTCTACTACCCTTTTTGAAAATTGGGACCACTGATGCCACCCTCCAGTCCTCTGGAACTTCACCCGTTCTCCACGAGGCCTCAAAAATGGAGGCCAGTGGGCGAGAGAGAGCCCCTGCCAACTCTCTAAGTACTCTCGGGTGTAACCCGTCAGGGCCTGGTGCCTTTGTAACATCTATTGCCCTGAGGAGCCCCTCGACTTCTAGGGGGGTGACTTTAATCTGTGACCCTAAGTCCCTGGCTAGGACAGGTCACTGCAAAGAAGGATCTTCTGGATAGCCATTTGTCATGGCATTTTGGGTAGCAAAGAGCTAGCGCATGACAAAAATGTGTCTGCAGATTTAAGTCAAGCCTTACGTATACTCCCAGAAATGGAATAGAAGTTGGTCAGCAAAGGGTCCTCTCACTTAATTTCCTTTACCTGTCCTTCATAGCAAGTTATTTCTGAATGGATGACAGTCACCTTGCAAGGTAAAGGTTTGGCACTTGAAGATGAGGTGAGGTCACTGATTTACATGGTAGTCAAAGCAGGCTTTTTTAAAATCTGCATGGAATGGTCCAGGACTGTGGTCTGCACATGCAAGGTGCTGCAAACTGGCTGATGATGGATGGAAGAAAAGTTTGCAGAAACTGCAAGACAGGAAACATCATTAATTATAATTTGGCTTATCTAAAGATGTACCCCCATCTGAGAACTGGATTCACTAGTCCAGGTACACAGAAATGGAATTCTTTTGGATCTGCAGGCTTTTAAAAATTATCTAAAAGTTAAGATGTAAAGAGTTAAAGAGCTACCAAAGGGCACAACTTTGCACACTTAAGACTATCCAGCTGGTCTCCTTCAAAGGCTTCTTGTGAGGATAAAATGGGGAAGGGGAGGAGGAGTGGGTCGGCCCCTTGCAGGAAAGAAGATGGGATGGCAGTCTAATAACTGAATCAACCACATCATATTCCAGCACAGAGTTTTCAGAGCAACTAAGAATAAAGGATAAGCATAAAGAATAAAAGAACGTGTTAAAAATAACAGATGAGCAAAACCTTGCATCAAAAGCCATGGCTATTAGGGCAGGAAGGCCTCCTGAAACAAGGGTGTTTTTAGGGTGCAGGCCTGACCTCGAGAGGCTGGGAGCTCCGTGGAGAGGGGGCTGCCACACTTAAGGCCTTTCTTTGGGTGGACCCCCTGTGGGCCACGTGGAACTACCGGGAGCATCCCATCCCAGCAACCGACCCAGTTGCCAAGGGAGAAGGTGTTTCTCAGGCATCCCGGTCCTAGCTTCGGGCAGTGCAAGCTCAGTGGCGCTGCGTCCCGGAGAGGAACCCTTGAGAGGCCGCGACAAGCCCCAACTTGTAGAGCACGCTGCACCAGTCCAAGCCCAACACGCACGTGGCGGGATCGGCAGGGGAGCATCCGCTTCCCACGTTGCCTGGCCCAGAGTCATCCAGGGCTTTGCCCTCCAGTCCGTGAGGCCTCGGCCTGCCCAGCAAGGGCCATACCCGAGGGCGTTTGGGCTGCCCCAGCCTCTGTGTCCGGAAACTCTCTTCGTGGCCACGCCCGGCGCGTGGTCGAAGCCTGGCGACGGGAAGAACCCTCCATCAGGCTCACCCCGGGGCCGCCTCCTCTCCCCGCTCGCGCTCTCGATCTCGCGACAGCTGCGGCCGCATTAAAATGGCTACAGTGTAACAGCCCGTCCCCGTCTCCACCGCCGCTGCGAAGACCGCAGGGGAGAGTCCCGGAAGGATTTTGGCGTTGCCACAGCAGCGGAAAACGGTCGGGCGCAGAGACTCGGGCTAGAGATAATGGTAGGTGGACTTTCGCGTACCTGCTCCAAATCTGCGCCTTCCTCTTCTCTTGGAGGGAGCACTTCAGAGCGCTTCCTCCCTTGCGGGACTGCCACCTCCCTCCCCTCTCTATCGGCTCTCTTATTTGCCAAGGCGCGGGGAAAATGCAGACCAAAAGCCCCCCTCCGATCCACCCACGGGGCGAGTTTGCGACCGGCTAGACGGGCGCTGCGGGTGGGGACCTGCCGCATGCTCGTTCGTGCCTGAGAGTGGCCCTCACCTCGCCCAGCAGCTGTTCCCGCTCTGGCTCTGCGCTGTATCGAGTGGCTGCCCTCGAAAACTTTTAGGACAGGTTCCTCCGCCTTGCAGAGGCGGCTATGAGGAGCACTTGGAGGCAACAGTTTCGGGGAGGGGGTCGGTCTTGGAGGAGGTACGGCTGGACCGCAGCATCCCCCAGCCTCGTTCGTTGGCTGCACTAACTGGGGATGGGGATGGCAGTAGTCGCAGGCCCAACATCCGCTCACTTGTCTTAGACAAAACACTCAGCTCGCCCTTGGTTCTGCTTTAGGGAAAATTGGGGTAGGGGGGATTGGTGTAAGGAGTAAATCCCAGTAGTGACGATACGGAGGCAAAGTACCAAGCAGTACAGTTTGATTCGTTCTTGCAAGAGCGGGCGCCCACCTCACAGGCAGCGCGCCGTTCACACACACAACATTCACCTTTTCCCTTTCCCCGGCTCGCAGGCCCTTCCTCTTTTCCCCCACTGGCTGGGCTACTCAGAGGGCACAGTCTTCTCCGTCCGCCTCCGTCATACCACCCCTCGGTATGCTCCCCCTCCCGCTCATGCGTCCCATGTTCATGCTGATGAGCCCGTTACCTATGCGAGGGGTGGCAGTTACTATTCATGCGCCTATTAAGCATGCGCAGTTCCTTCTAAGAGTTCAACAGGTCGGCTTGGCCTTGGAGCCTCTCACTTGATGCCAACTTGCTTCTTAAATCTTGTGGGAGGCTGAGGTAGGAAGAACAGACCTTTCTCCAGGCTCATTACCGCCAGTTGTAAAAGGCAATCAATTTCCTGCTCTCTTCCACTGAAGTTTTTCCACTGCCCCCCCCCCCAATTTTTTGGTTTTCACCTTACCCCTTAGTAACAGTAACATTTCATTTCTCACAATCCACCCTTTTTCTTTTTTTAACACTTACTCTAACTTAAATTGTTCCCCAGAAATTCCTCCAGCAGAGTCTGCTCTGGGGAGGATTTTCTACCTCTTACTACCTTTAATGTCGTTATCCTTTCCCCATGTTGGTTTATCCTTGGCATTGTGGTCACCTGAACAGATTCCACAGTCCGTTGGACCATCTGGGCCATCACAGGTATGAACCATGGCAGTGGTAGTAGTCCAGCTACAGCCATCAATAGGACCCCCCTCCCACTTTGACAAACCCCCACCGAACAATTGTCCCCACCATGAGGTATCTCTGCCCCATTCCAAGTTTGCACAGGGACATGGGCTATTTTCCTCATTCTAGCAGTTATTTCTTCAATAGCTTTCCCTTGATCATCTTATCTGGAGGCAGCAGTTGGTTAAGTTGAATTTCCCACATACTCCCCCCTCCTTTGCTAACAGGTAGTCCAATGCCAATCTATTCTGATATACTGCAGTTCGCAACTGGGTGCTTTGTTTAGCCAATAGATTGAGTGCTACTGCTGTCTCATTGGTGATTATTTCTAGCACCGCTTGCAACCTAATTATACGATTTAACATATATATTGGGGTTTGATACCCCCAACTCCCATCTTCAGCCCATGTAGCTGGTCCATAATACTGAATTATCCTTTCTGGTGGCCATTCGTTGTCTTTCCAATTCCCTATAACTACCTTTGCTGCCCGCTTGGACCTTAGTAGTCCCACCTCATCATACACAGGGGCGCCCAGGCGTTCTCCCTGTTGAATGGGCAGTAGAAAGAAGCTGGGTCTCACTGTCCCCAACACACATGCTCCAGTCCATCTCTTCGGCAACTGGGTGTACGCAAACTTCCCACAGATCCAGCATAATCCATCCGGAGCCTTCCAGTCCAAGGTGACATTCCCCACTTCTCTCCATAGTCCTTTTAACTGAGCTATTTTCTCAAAGGGGTTATGGGGTTGAGTTAAGTCCTCTCCACTCCACCAATAAGACCAAGGGGCAGAACTACTATTGCTGAACACCTGGTTACTGCACACCAGAGTCCCCACAGTCTGGTTGAATTCAGTTCCGGGCCGTGTAAAACACAAATGGCCAATAATAGAAGTCTTAAGGGTCCACGGGTAGATCCCTCCTTATGAGGGTCCCTAGACGTCAGAGACACATTGCTTCCTGCTATACTGCTTAAGTAAAACTCCTCTGACTCCCAGGGCCATTGTTCTCCCATGTTAGTTCCCCACATACATAGCAGTTTGTCACATTCAGAGAGGAAGCTGTCCTCTCTGCCAAATCTACAAAGAGATTCCTGGTGATTGCTGGAATCTCTATTTCGGTGTCCAGCTCTTCATAGAATGAGTGGAACAGCCTATGCTCCCTTGGATGTCTGACTATAGTTCTAATCCCCACATGGCTCACAGTGCCAGGGTCTGACCAGTTCCTGCAATCTGGATTCCAAACTGTCCCTTCCACTGTAGATTCCAGTACCTGGGCTTCAGAACCGTGAAGTTAACCGGATTGCAATGGTCCTGGTCACAATTCGGTTGTGCAATCCCTTGACTCAGAAGGGCTGAGCGTCCCCTCCCCGTTGTCCACGCCCCCAAGCTACACATTTCCATTCATTGCAGTAATTCCAGTCTGCAGTGCTACTGCACCCCACTTTGAGTCCATTTGCTGGACACATATATGTGCCATTCTGGGAGCAGGTGCGGATCCAACTCAGGGAGCCACACTTCCATTTAGGCCAAGGATTTTTACCAATTGCAGCGCACACATCCAAAAACAAAAAAACAAAAAACCCACTCACCGGTCGGTCCAGATCATGTATCTGGGAGGAATTCAGTACTTCCCCTGTACTGGTCAGGTGCCTCACCTCCAGCCAGTATTCTCTTGGGTTTGCCTTTGGATCATAGCATATCTTCTTACCATTGTGATCACAGATCTGACACACAGTGTTGTTGTGCATACAATCTCCCATCTGAATCCCCACACAAGTGTAGCTAGAATGGTAAATCAAGGTCCTAGTAATCTGATTCCCTATTTTCGTGATTGCTATACAGTCATTACAGTTCCTTTCAGATTTTCTCCCCGTTGTAGGGAGGATGAGCCACCATAACAGTAGACTGATCCACATCCTCACCCAGAGGGGGATCCACAGGCAAGCAATCCAACCAATCGTCAATTATAATAATATCACACTCTTCTGTACAGAGATTATGTAGAGGGGCACAATCAGGGCAGTGGGCACAGCAACAGCACTCGCACCAACAGCAGCAATCGCAAAACCAGCACATCCGAGAGCCAGGCAGCGTCGCCTAACCAACCCTCCCGTGCTCGGCTTTTCTCAGCTTCAGCTTCAAGGGCCCGTCACCAGGATCCACTGTCCGCCCCTTTGGCGGCGGCACGGGTCCCTTCTCCCTTGTGCAATGGGTCCACCCCTTTTCTTTTGTCCAGACAGCCGCTTCGGTCATCAGTAACACCAGTGGTGGGCCTTCCCATTCGGGGCGCAGCTTGGAGTCCTTCCAGGGTTTTACCAGAACCCAGTCTCCAGTTTTGAACAGACGTACTGTGAAGTCCAGGGGAGCTGCGTGTGCCAGTAGTCCCTTCTCCCTGAGGGCAGATAGAGAAGAAGAAATCCCCAGTATATACGCAGTTCAGCAGAAATTTATCTTTTGACTCGAAACTTGGTAACTCCCCCACCCGCCCCAAGTAAGGCAACTCAAACAGCATCTCATAGGGTGATCTCCCCGTATCTTTCCTTGATAACTGTTTCTTTAGAGTCTGGTTCATTCTCTCCACCCTTCCTGATGAAGGCGGATGCCACGGGGTGTGATACTCCCAAGACATTCCCACTCCTTTCATTACCTCTTGCAGTATTTTTGCTGTGAAGTGACTCCCTTGATCTGAATCCACTCATTCCATTATTCCATATCGCGGGAGAAGATGCTCTAATATTATTGTGGCCACCCCTCTAGCCGTAGCCACAGCGAGAGGATACGCCTCGACCCATCCAGTTAAATGATCAACTATGACTAAGAGGTACTTGAGACTTCCCACTGGAGGGAGTTCAGTAAAGTTTATTTGAGCACTTTGAAAAGGCCGAAGGCCAGGTTCCCGCCCACCAGCCGGTTGTTTTTGCAGCACTTTCTTGTTTACATATAATGCAGCCTTCCCCCACTTGCTTCGCTACCGTGTAAATACCTACACATCCGTAAGTGCGGAGCAAGAGGTCGCACACTGCCTTTGCTCCCCAGTGACTCCCCTGGTGCAAAATCCTCGTTAATTCCCTCATTATGGACTTGTTTAACATTTGCCTCCCATCTGGCAACACCCACTTGCCTTCCGCTGTCCTCACAGCCCCCATCTCCTCCAACTGCTCGACTTCCTTTGGAGTGAAAATGGGGTTGGCTGTGGGAACCGGGACTCTGGGGGTGGCAATCATTATTTTGGCTTCCTCCTGACTTAATTCCCTAGCGGCCTCATCTGCCAGTCTGTTTCCACGAGCTTCAAACGTGTCAGTTCTTTGATGCCCATTTACATGAACCACTGCTACTTCCGTAGGGAGTAGGAGGTTCTTCAATATTTGTTGTATCAATTCTCCATGAATTAGTTCCCTTCCCTTACTATTAATCAGCCCCCTTTCCTCCCAAATTTTCCCAAAGGTGTGCACCACTCCGAAGGCATATTTGGAGTCTGTATAGACAGTTCCCTCAGTTCCTTCCAGCCTCTTTAATGCCTGAGCCAGTGCGTATAGTTCGCAGGTTTGGGCAGACCACTCTCTAGGGAGAGAGCCCTGTTCTTCGATGGTTTCATTTTCTCCATCTACTATGGCATAACCATTTCGTCGTTTTCCTTCAATCACCCGGGATGACCTGTCAATAAACAACCTCTGGCCTGATGGCAGGGGTTTTCCTCTAAGATCTGCCCTAACTTTGGTTTGGTATTCAATAATATCTAGACACTGATGTGCCAGGTTCTGCCCTCCCTCCTTTCCTTTCCACAGGAAGGTAGCAGGATTCACACAGGAATCAGTAGTCAGGACTAGATCATCCTTTTCCAACAATATGGCCTCATATTTCAGGATCCGGGAGTCTGTCAGCCATAGGCCTGCCCGCTGAATTGATATTGTTCTCACCTGGTGAGGGGTGCTTACCACTAAAGCACCCCCAAAGGTAAGCTTCCTAGCCTCCTTTATGAGCAGGGTGGTGGCTGCCACGGCCTGTACACACTCCGGCCACCCTCTAGATATGGGGTCCAATACTCAAGATAGACAAACCACCAGCTGCCTTTTACCCCCCCCCCCACTCTTGAGTAAGTACTCCCAGAGCCATTCCCTCTTGCGCAGTGGCAAACAAGTGAAATGGCTTGTCTAGGGATGGTAGGGCCAAGACTGGAGCTGAAATCAGGTCTTTCTTTAGGCCCTCTACCTGTTCCACTTCCTCTTTTTCCCAGCTCAGTTTCTCTTGCTCCTCCGGTAATAATTTGGCATATAATTTCTTGGTTTTCTGTGCATATGACTCAATCCAGAGTCTACAATATCCAACCAATCCCAGAAACTTCTGGAGTTCCCATTTACTCTTGGGTAGTGGCAGCTCCACTATTCCCTTTATTCTCTCTGGAGTTGTTATTCTTTTCCCTTCACTTATCAAGTGTCCCAAGTATTTCACCTCCTTCTCAACATATTGAAGTTTACTCTTTGAGACCCTGAGGCCTTCTTCCCCCAAGAAATTGAGCAATTGGTTGGTGGCTGCCGATACAACCCCCCTCTTGTCTCCTGAAATGAGGAGATCATCTACATATTGGAAGAGCGCCGTCCCTTCAGGGACTCGACATTTTTTGAGTTACTGTTCCAAAGCCTGTCCAAATAAGTTTGGAGATTCCGTGAATCCCTGGGGTAAAGTGGTCCAGTGGAGCTGTTGCCTCCATCCGTTTTGAGGGTCCTCCCACTCAAAGGCAAATAAATCTCTGCTTTGCTCCACTAGGGGGCAGCACCAGAATGCATCTTTAAAATCCGCCACGGAGTACCATTTGTGAGAGTGGGGGATCTTGCTCAAAAGGGTATAGGGGTTTGGGACCACTGGGTGTCTGACCAACACGATTTCATTCACCCTTCTTAAGTCCTGTACCAGACGGAACGTGCCATCCACCTTCCTAATAGGTAGAATTGGTGTATTAAAAAGGGACATGCAGGGTTCCAATAACCCATCTTCAGTTAGGCCTTCTATCACTGGTTTTAGGCCTTGGCGCCCCTCCATTGATATAGGATATTGCCTCTGTCTTACCACTTCACCAGGCATTTTCAGTTGAATTTTTATTGGTGGGATGTTCAATTTCCCCCAATTCCTTGGCCCAGCCCAGACTAGGGGATTAATCTGCTTCTCATCCTCCTCAGTCAACAAGGCCATAGTTATCTTAATGTGTCCTGATTGCGACTTCAATTGTAGCCCCAGATCTATAATGGAATCTCTCCCCAGAAGGTTACACCTGGCTTCCGGGATATACAACATCTCCTGGTGGATACATTCTTTCCCCAATTTGAGGGTAGTACACTGAAAAATGGGTACTGCAAACCCTTCCCCCTTTACTCCAGATACCTCGAGTTTCTGAGGTAACAAGTGTACTCCCTGGGGGATATAATTTAACGAGGTCCGGGCTGCCCTGGTATCCACCAGGAAGATCACTTCCTCCTCCTGGGGTCCCACCTTTATGTTTATCAAGGGTTCTTGGTGGGACTTTACATAAAAGAACCCCTGAGTTCCCTATTCCTCATCAAAAGTCATGAGAGGTATCACTTCCTGATCCCTTCTCAAGTCCAGGCATTCTCATTTTAAATGGCCATTCCTTCCACAGTTATAGCAGCCTGCCGTTTGAAGATGGCCAGGCCTCCTTTCGCTCAACCTTCCCTTATCTTTCTGCTGGTTATTCCACCGTTTCTCAGCCCCTGCCGTTCCCCAGTAAGATGCTCTCTTATATGGGCCCCCCCTTCTTTAGGGTACCGGGGGGGGTGTCCATACTCCTTTCACAGCCTCATCTACCATAAACACCAGGATCTTTGCCTGTCTCTTCTGACTTTCCTCTTCCCTTCGTACATATACCTTCTGTGCTTCTTTCAATAACTCCTCTAAGGCCCTTTCATTCCACCCATCTATTTTCTGAAGCTTTTTCTGGATATCTGGCCAAGACTTGGTCACAAAATGGATCTTTAACAGCCCTACTGCAACAGGATCATCCAGATTCATACCGGCGCACTTGGTTCCGCAACCGCTGCAGAAACGCTGAGGGATTTTTGTCCTTTTCTTGCTGGACCTCAAAGGCCCTGACCAGATTTTGGAACTTGGGAGTGGCCTCCTGTATTCCCCGTATAATCAAGTCCCTCAAGTCCCTCATTTTACCCCTGTCTTCAGTGCTATTGCTGTCCCAGCAGGGGTCTGTATTAGGAAATTTTTCCTCCGCTGGTTCAGCACCCCCCCCCCCAGGTGGGTGCTGATGTTCCCACTCTTCCAAAGCTGCCCTCCTGAGCAGTCCTCTCTCTTCCCCAGTAAAGAGAGTATTCATTATAGACATCAATTCTTCCCACGTATAGACATTAGGTCCCACGAATTGATCCCATTGCTCCGCCAGTCCAACAGGATCATCCACCAAGGACCTCCTTTCTTTCTTAAAATTCCTCACATCACCACTGGTTAGGGGTGCATTTCCATATCCCGCTTGTCTCTCCCCCATGGGGACTTCTCTCAAGGGATACATGTTCTCATTTGGCTCCTTTCTTTTCCTCCAGACGCTGTCCCCCAAAGACAGGCTGGCAGCATCCTTCCTGCATTGATCTCTTTCTAGTCTGGGATGTCTATTCCTGACAATCCCTTCCACACCTTGCTCCTCCTGAAGAGGAGCAGTCGGTTCCTCCTTTTCCCTTTCTTCCGGGGGGGGGGGGGCTCTGCCTCCCGGTCTGGCCCACCTCCCTGGTTCCCCTGAGGATGAGCAGGGGGCACAAAGGGAGGGGGCAAGTTCTCAAGAGGGTCCCATGGCTTGGAATTAATTTCCACTCTCTTCTCCTTGGGTTTGAGGGAGTACAAACTAGCGGGAACTGCCTGGATCCAGCAGTCAGCATATTCTGATTCCTCCTTTGAAAACAGGTTTTTACTCTTCACACAGGTAACTAAAGTCTGGCACAGCCATCCTTCATCTGACCCAAACTTGGGCCAGAATATGGCTGGAGGCCTTATGCTCTCCTCAGTCCAAACAAAACAACAGTGTTTCACCATTTTCTCCCTGGCTTTTCCAGGAGTGTATGGCAGATCATCCCAATGGGACAACAACCGTCCCAGTGGACTAGGAGGGGGAATTTTCGGCAGGGTTCCCCCCCCACCTTTCCCTTCCTCCTTCTTCCTTAGTCTTGCCTGAGAGTTTCCCATGGTCACTCTTCCCGAGGCCTCCAATCAGCCAACAGTAGCGCCTGCTGCATCCCTGTGGACTCTGCGCTCGGCGATGGCCCTTTTCTTTCCCGAGGCTTCCAATCAGTCAATTGAGACCCCGCTTCGTCCTCCTCTGGCCGTCCTCCTCGTGGAGGATAGGAACCGCAGATCCAGAGAAATACTCACCTGGAGAAATACTCACCTGGGACGAGCCACCATCCCGGACGAGCCCCCAATTGTAGGAAATGAAATCCCAGTAGTGACGATACGGAGGCAAAGTACCAAGCAGTAATAGTTTGATACATTCTTGCAAGAGCGGGCGCCCACCACACAGGCAGCGCACCGCTTACACACAAGACATTGCCTTTTATCCCCTTTTCCCGACTCACAGATCCTTCCTCTTTTCCCCCATTGACTGGGCTACTCAGAGGGCACAATCTTCTCCGTCCGCCTACATCATACTACCCCTCGGTATGCTCCCCCTCCCGCTCATACATCCCATGTTCATGCTAATGAGCCCATTACCTATGAGAGGGGTGTCCGTTACTATTCATGCATGTATTAAGCGTGCGCACTACCTTCTAAGAGGTCAACAGGTCAGCGTGGCCTTGTAAATTCTTACTTGATGCCAACTTGTTTCCCAAATCTTGTGGGAGGCTGAGATAGGACGAACAGGCCTTCCTCCAGGCTCGTTACGGCCAGTTGTAAAAGGCAATCAATTTTCTGCTCTCTTCCACTGAAGGTGACAGTTTTACCACTGCCCCCCCCCCAATTTTACCTTTGATGTAAGAAACACTATTACTCTTAGTACGACTATTTACATGGTTCTGTCCTCAGGCCCTTTGGCCTTAAGGGACTTCAATGATCCTGCCCTAGCCCTGTATTTCACCCTTTCTTTGGTTTTCACCTTACCCCTTAGTAACAGTAACATTTCATTTCTCACATTGGTGGTGCCATCCGACCTGGCAGGGTTGGTGTATACTCGATTGAAGCGGGGCAAAGCACTCTGTACACCCAAGAAGTGCACCTTGCATTTGTTGCTGAAGTTCGCAAAATAAGGTTGGGGGTGTGCTGGGAGCTGCAGTCCCAGTGCATGGTGGTGGGGGGGGGGGGGCGGACAGGCTAGCCTAGCACAGAGACTGAACTTTCTCTGCATTTGCTATGCTGGTTGGGGCATACTGGGAGATGTAGGACCTTTTCCATCCCCCCGCCCCCATGCATTGGACTGTGCTGTTAATCTAATTGCAAGCATAGGGCAGCAGTGCTCTCCACCTGTCCTTTTCCCTCCTATCCTAAGATAGCAGACCAGATTGCCAGGCAGAGTTAATTCTAGTCCTGATTCGGGGGCGGGGGGCAGGTGCATTGAGCAGATGGAGGGCCATGGGGTTGCTGCTGTCAAGTTTGCTTTGTTTACATGGCTTCTAAATTGGAAAGGAAGCTGCATGTGAGAAGTGGGTGGATAGCCAAGAGTGTCATGCACCAGAAACCAGCCTGGAGATTAATTTCTCTCGCGCATGAGGAACTAGAACATTCTTCGTTGTGGCCTCTGTGCATCACACATATGGGTGCTGTGCCTGTGCAGTGCCTTTGGCTGGAAGATTGTGTTGTGAGGGTGTTATAAACACATCCTCACGCATGGAAGTGCTTTAGCTGCAATAAATTCTTCAAACAGGAGCTGAGGTTCTAAATTGGTTTATTGCTCATTATCTACAAGATTTACGGTTAAACAACTATCCTAACGGCAAGGCACGTGTATGAACGAACGATGTTCCCCTGAGAATGAATCTCATCCCTCCCCCTCCTCCTGTCTCTTTCTTCTCCGTTCCTCGCGAAGCTGATAAGAGCGCATCATTCGTCGTTGGTTAGCGTCAATCAAGTCAATGCCCCCTGGCTGCCCGTCCCCTTCCGGCCCGCTGCTTTCCTCCTCCTCCGGCACAGTATTTTCCCCCTCCCTCTCTCCTTCACAGTCTGTCTGGTTTAAAGGGCTAGCCTCCTGGGAAGCGGCCGGAGACCCCTGATCTTCTGGAAGCATCTGCTCTCTCCTGCTTCTGGTAATCACGGTTACCTCCTCCTTGCGAGGAGGAGCCACTGTCGTGCTCTCCTGCACGACAGATTGCAAGCTAACGGTTTTTGGCAGGAAAGCTCCGCTCCCCCTCCCCCATGGCCTATAAAGAGCGGAACGCCCACCATTTTGTTCAGTCTTTGCGACCGCTGTTCGCTGTGCATCGTGCCGCTTTCGCTCTCGCTCCGACCATTGCTCGTTTACAACTTGTTCTCCTTCTCGATTGTTCTATCCCGGTTGTTATAGCCTCGTTACTTCTTGTTAATTCTTCATAGTTCTATAGCTCTTTGCTTTTCCTTATATTCCTCTATCGTTCTACCTTCTCTCCTTTTTCTATATATTAAAAAAAACCCAAAAATATATACTTACCCTCTGCACTGTCTTCTTTTTTCCTTTTCTTGTGATGGCTCAGCGAGCGGTTTTCCGCAAATGCGCAGAGTGTGGGTCTAAAATGTCTCCGACCGACCCACACGACCTATGCCTTCTCTGCTTGGGAGAGGGGCATAGGACCGATAAATGCACTCATTGCCTGGCCTTCTCTAAACAGGCCAGGAAAAACCGCGAGAATCGCCTGCGGAGGCTCTTATGGGATTGGGCTCTCATGCAGTCCGACCCGCTTGTGGCTGCTCCTAAGCCTGGCTCTGCTTCAGTAGCTCCACCCTCACACCCTTCGAATGAAGGCACGTCAACCGTGGCTGCTCCACCTGCTTCTCCTAAGAAAAAACACGAGAAGCGTAAGCATGCTGATTCCTACAAATCAGCAGGCCACAAAAAGGCCAGGAAAAAGAAGGCTCCTAAGCCTCCGAAGAAGTCGAAGGATTCGGAGCGTCTTCGACACCGGGACTCGGGTTCGACGGCCCCCTTGGTACCGGCTCCTCTTACCATACCGACCCCACCAGACCCGATGCTTCAGGAGGCTATGAGGGTCACCCCTCAAGGGTCCCCTCGCCGCGTGGCTGACCGTCCTTCTGAGCCTCTTCCAACTCTTCCACGAGGCTCGATTTCTGATGGGGAAATTCAGGACTCCCCCCCAAGGGCTAGGTCGCCCGCACCTATGCCCACAGTCACTCTGGAGGCGGATGCTGAGATTTCCTCGCCTAGGAGCCGAAGGAGTCACTCCATGGAGCAGCGCTCTGAGGGATGGCGTCGCTCCTACTATCAAACCTGGGACGACCCACTCTCCGTCGAGTACTACCCCGCTCCTAGGGGTCAATCCTCGCCTCCTTCCTGTGACCGGCCGCAGTCTTCAGGCCCGAGGTGCGCTTCCCCGATGCCTCCTCAGGATGGGAGTAGCCGCTTGTTCTCCCCGGCAGAGTCCTCTTCATCGGCTCTGCCTTATTATGGTGCCGACTCCGACGACTCGGAGGTTGATTCAACCTCCCCAGATGTCGTCATGACCTCTCAGGTCCCTGCGTCGCCGGATGAGTCCCACATTTCATTTGCGGAACTGATGGCCTGGCTCGTCCAGTCCCTCGACATCGATGCCATCCAGCGTCTGGGCCCTTCTACAGACAAATTCTATGATGTTGTCCGCGGGGAACAGTCCACCTCCATCGTCCTGCCTCTGATCGCCACCTTAAGACAGGTGATGACGCAGCCCTGGGACCTGCCCTCTCACCCTCAGCCCACTTCTAGGAGGTACAAATCGATGTACCGGGTTCGGGAGGAGGACATTCCCTTCCTCCTCCATCACCCCAAGCCGAACTCAGTCGTCGTGGAGTCCTCCCAGGGTAGAGAGGCGAGAGGCCACACTGCACCATGAGATAAGGAGGGATGAAAGATCGACTCCCTGGCCAGACGAGTCTACACTGCCTCAGGCTTGGGGCTGCGTATCTCCCAACTACGAGGTGACATTGGTGAGGTACCAATACTTCATAATGCAACGCCTCCACAACGTTGCCTCGACCCTACTGGACCACCAGGGCGATCTGGCCAAGGTCCTTATCAAGGAAGCGATGCAGGTTGCTGTCCAGCAGTTGTCCACAGCCAGGCACCATGTGGACACAGACTCAAGGGCCTTGGTTGGTGCCGTCTCGCTCCGGAGACATGCCAGGCTCAGGAATTGTAATTTCCCGGAGGAGACCAAGTGCAGAATTGAGGAGATGCCCTTCAATGTGTCCGGGTTTTTCAACTCCTGCACTGACCACAAGTTGAAAAAGCTTCATGGATCCCAGATGACGGCATGCAGGATGGAGCTGCAAACACAGACGAGATGTAAGTGGTCGTGGACTCGTCCATCCTATAGGCAGGCCTACCAGCCTAGGCAGCAGCCCCAGCACCACCAGCAGCAACAGCAGCATCGCCATCGGCAACCCCAGCAGCGCTACCAGCAGGGCCGTTGCTATTTCGATGGGGACAGATGACAGCGTTGACGGGACTGGCGAACCATTCCTCTCATCCCTTCCATACCCACTCCCCTCTCATCTGGGGACTGGCTGCGAAGCCGACTCCCCATTTAGGAGTCCATCACATCTGATCGGTGGGTATTGTCCATCATACAGCACGGCTATTGGATAGAATTCGACATCGTTCCTCCATCGAGTCCGATCCGGTTTACATCATGCTCGCCGGTACTGCTCGATGAGATACAACAACTTCTTCATAAAGGAGCGATTTGTCAAATAACTCCACCTGACGGACTCCACGGATTCTACTCCAGATATTTGATGGTCCCGAAACGGGATGGTGGTGTACATCCGATTTTGGACTGACGCAATTTGAATTGATTTATCCTGACAAAAAAGTTTCGGATGACCACTCTTCAAAACATTTTGCCGCTGCTAAGGGAAGAGGATTGGTTCACCTCATTGGACTTGAAGGACACCTATTTCCACATTTCGATCCACTCCAGTTATAGGCATTTCCTTCGTTTTGCTGTTGTACTCCATTTCTACGAATTTACGGTTTTACCTTTTGGACTGGCCACTGCTCCGAGAGTGTTCACCAAGTGTATGGCCCCTGTCTGTGCTTTTCTACACCTCCAAGGCATACAAATTTACCCGTATCTTGATGACTGGCTGCTAGTATCCCAATCTAGGGAAGGACTCCTCGCATCCATACATACAACCTGTGCCTTGTTAAATGATCTGGGCCTACACATTAATACTGAGAAATCTCTTCTTCCGATGCAGACGCTCACCTTCATTGGAGCTCACCTGGATTCGACACTGGGAAAAGCCTTCCTTCCTCGGGACAGACAACAGACTCTTGCTCGCCACATCCATCGAATGCGATGAGATGGGACGGTTCCGGCAAAGTCCGTCCAGCGGCTTCTGGGACATATGGCCTCTTCGGTCGCTGTAGTGCCACACGCCAGACTTTGACTCCGTCCGTTACAACTCCTCTTCAACAAGCTGTTCCACCTGCAGAGAGACCTGCCATCAAAACTAATTCAAATACCATCCTCGGTGCTCCATTCTCTACTCTGGTGGACAGTCCCAGCCAATCTGACTGCTGGGGTTCCCTTCAGGCCTCGGGCTCCATCGATAACCCTCGGTACCGACGCATCTCTCCTAGGATGGGGAGCGGTATGCTCTGACCTCTGCACTCAGGGCACGTGGAATCGTCGAGAATCCACAAATCATATCAACTTCCTGGAGCTATTGGCAGTATTCAAGGCCCTACGTTCCTTCAAGGATGTTCTCCAGCATCGAGTCATTCAGATAACTTCGGACAACATTGCCACCGTCTTTTATCTGAACAAACAAGGGGGAACAAAATCCCCGACCTTGGCCAGACTTTCAATGAAAATTTGGGACTGGCGTATTCCTAGAGGCATTACACTGATGGCAGTTCATCTGGCTGGTGCAGACAATGTACAAGTGGACCTTCTCAGCAGACACATGTTCATCTCTCACGAATGGGAACTAGATCCTCAGATACGCGACCATCTTTTTCATCGCTGGGGATTCCCAGACATGGACTTATTCGCCACCCAACAGAACAAGGTGTGCGATGCTTTCTGCTCGAGAGTGGGAATCGGGTTCGGATCCCTAGGGGACGCCTTTATGATTATATGGAACAACCAGAACTTTTACACCTTCCCACCGATTCCTCTTATAATGAGAGTGATAGCGAAGATAGTGCACGATCGGGCCACGGGGATACTAATTACCCCTTGGTGGCCGCGCCAACCTTGGTTTGCTACATTGATCGCCATCTCTCGCAGGGAATACCTTCATCTTCCACTGCTTCTGTACCTCATAACCCAACAGGACGGTACGCTTCGTCATCCAGATTTGCTATCGTTGAATCTAACAGCCTGGCGGATCTGATAGCTAACACTGTGCCATCTGTATCAACGGCAACTTCAAATGGCTCGAATCCTACCTTCGAATCCGCTGAGTTCAGTGCCTTTGAATCCACTGGGTTTATTTATTTATTATTTATTTATTAGAAAAATGTCTATGCCGCCCCTTGCCAGCTAGCCTCGGGGCGGCTTACAGCAGGTCCATATAATACAAAATACAACATAAAATTGAAACACAAAACGACCTACCGCATTCCAATTAAAAACTAAAACTAAAATTGGCCCATCTCATAGTCCCAATTAAAACTAACAAAAACTAAAATTCAAAACTAATAAATAATAAAATAAATAAATTAATAATTAAATTAACAATTAAAATATTTCTCAAATAAAAAGGTCTTCGCCTGGCACCGAAAAGCAAATAATGACGGCGCCAGGCGAGCCTCTCTGGGGAGCAGATTCCATAAGTGGGGTGCCACCGCAGAGAAAGCCCTCCTCCGGGTACTCATTCTCTTCACCTCCTTCACAGAGGGCTCCCGGAGGAGAGCATCTGCTGCAGATTGTAAGGGGCGGGAGGGCATATACGGTCGCAGGCGCTCCTTTAGGTAACCAGGACCCAGGCCGTTAAGGGCTTTATAGGTAAGAACCAACACCTTGAATTGGGCCCGGACTTCAATGGAAAGCCAGTGTAGCTGACGGAGAACTGGGGTGATATGAGAACCACGCCCAGTCCCCGTCAGCATCCTGGCAGCTCTATTCTGCACCAATTGAAGTATCCGGACCATCTTCAAGGGTAGCCCCACGTAGAGCGCGTTACAGAAGTCTAACCGGGAAGTCACCAACGCGTGTGTCACCGTTGTTAGGCAGTCGAACTCCAGGAAGGGACGCAGCTAATGAATCAGCCGAAGCTGATGGAAAGCGCTCCTCGCCACTGCTGACACTTGGGCTACCAAGGTCAGCTCCGGGTCGAGGAGCACTCCCAAGCTGCGGACCCTGTCTTTCAGAGGGAGTGCTACCCCATTCAGGACAAGGGTCAGGTCCCCCACTCCGTAGCCCGAACCACTCACTAACAGGACCTCCGTCTTGTCAGGATTGAGCCTCAGTTTATTGACCCTCATCCAGCCCATTACCTCGGCCAGGCACCAGTTCAGTACAGCCACCGCCTCACCTGGATCGGTGGAAAATGAGAGGTAGAGCAGGGTATCATCAGCGTACTGATGATTCCGCAGCCCACACCTCCTGATGACCTCTCCCAGCGGTTTCATGTAGCTGTTAAATAACAAGGGGGACAAAATGGAACCCTGCGGTACTCCATGGCATAGCTGCCATGGCGCAGAGCCATAGTCCCCCAAGACCACCTTCTGGAATCGACCTGTGCGGTAGGAGCGGAACCACTGTAAAACAGTGCCTCCAACCCCCAACCCCGTCAGTCTATCCAGAAGGATACCATGGTCGATGGTATCGAAAGCCGCCGAGAGGTCCAGGAGAACCAACAGGGACGCACTCCCCCTGTCTCTCTCCTGCACAGGTCATCATACAGGGCGACCAAGGCAGATTCAGTACCAAAGCCGGGTCTGAAACCGGACTGAAATGGGTCCAGATAATCAGTTTCATCCAAGAGTGCTTGGAGTTGTCCCGCCACCACCCGCTCCAGCACCTTGCCCAAAAAGGGAATGTTGGCCACCGGTCTATAGTTGGCGACCAGCTCTGGATCCAGGGAAGCCTTCTTAAGGACTGGTCGGACTACCGCCTCCTTTAAAGGGGCCGGCATCCGGCCGTCTCTCAAAGAGGCGTTGACCACCTCCAAGATCCAGGGCACAATCCCGTCCTTGGCGCTCTTTAATAGCCAAGATGGGCACGGGTCCAGTAAACAGGTGGTTGAGCGTACCGATCCAAGCACCTTGTCCACATCATCAGGCCGCAAAAACTGAAATTCATCCATCAATGAGGGACCAGCCGGCACGGTTGGCCCCTCCCCACAAGAATCTGTAGTAACAGTGGAGTCCGGCTCGTGACGAATCTGAGCAACTTTCTCCTTAAAATGCGTGGCAAAGTCATCGCAGCGGGCTTTCAAGGGTGGAACAAGATCTTTTGTGGGGCCAGGTTTAATTAGCCCCTGGACCACCCGAAAAATCTCCGCTGGACGGCATTGTGAGGAGGCAATGGACGCGGAGAAGAATCGCTTCTTCGCCGCCCTCACTGCCACAGCATAGGCCCGATACTGGGCTCTAAGTTGTGCTCGATTGGATTCGTCCCGTGATTTTCTCCACCTATGCTCTAGCCGACCCACTTCATCGCCCATAATTCAGGTGTATACCAGGGAGCTGGACGGGCTCTGCCCGGTTGGAGAGGGCGCTTAGGAGCGATCGTGTCGATAGCCCTGGTCATCTCCCCATTCCATACCTCAACCAGGGCCTCAACAGGAGCACCAGCCCTATCAACTGGAAATTCCCCCAGAGCCCTCAGGAATCCATCCGGATCTATCCGACTCCGGGGGCGGACCATCACAATCCGGTCTGCACCCTTACAGAGGGAGAGGTCACTCTCGAGTTCAAACCTCACGAGGAAGTGATCTGACCATGACAGGGGCGTCAAACATAAATTCTTCACCCTCAGAGCACCCTCTTCCTGACCCGTCGAGAAAACCAGGTCCAAAGTGTGTCCACGTTCATGGGTCGGGCCGCTGACATGTTGAGACAGCCTCATGGCCATCATGGAGGACATGAAGTCCTGAGCCGCCCCGGAAAGGTCAGTCTCGGCATGGAGATTGAAGTCCCCCAGGACCAACATCCTGGGGGTCTTCAACACCAAGTCCAAGACGTCTTCCGTCAGCTCAGGCAGGGAGTCTGTTGGGCAGAAGGGTGCACGGTACACCAACAGAATCCCCAATCTGTTTCGGTCACCCAACACCAAGTGGAGACACTCCAGCCCTGGTCTCGAGGAGACAGGAAGCCCCGTGAGGGAAAAAGAAACTCGATAAACTACAGCGACCCCCCCTCCGGGCGTGGACAGTGCTGAACTGCATACCCGGGCGGGCACAATTCAGAGAGGGCAACGTCTCCCCCCTCGCCTGCCCAGGTCTCGGTGATACAAGCCAGGTCGGCCCTCTCATCCACAATCAAGTCGTGAATAACGTTGGCTTTATTACGGACCGACCTGGCATTAAGCAGCAGCACTGTGAGTCCCGTGGGGCAGCTGATAAGACTACCTGGCACCCGCCGGTTGGGGGAGTAACCAGAAGGAGGGACAGGTGTTAACCATCTGTTCCGCCTTCTCCTAGGCGGGAACGTCAAACCCCCACTGCGACCGTAACGACCATTGCCCGTCACCACCCCAATGGTGGCCCCCACGTGCTCCCCAGGCAACATTCCTATCAGACTAGAGATGGGCCCCTAAAACACTTAAAATCTTAAAAACGCTTAAAAACAACACCCACCTTTAACCCTTGCCGAGCGCAGTCCGACCGCACCCGGGCAGGGTCCATGGCCAGGCCAGCCCCCCAGCGGCCCCAACGGCTCTAACGGCGGCGACCGCCCTTAGGCCGTCGCCCTTCGGCCGCCGGCCCCAGGCGCTGCCGGCCTTTTGCACCCTTGCACTTTCGCCTGACATTAGAACCCTTGCACTTTCGCCTGACATTATCGTCTAGACGTTCGGGCTCAACAGGATTGCTCTTTTGGCAGAGCTGTTCTTTCATCTGTTCTTCACTGAGGACACCGTCCCTCCTCCATTATGGTAAGCTTGTTAATCTACCCATATGTGTGATGCACAGAGGCCACGATGAAGAGCAGGTTGCTTCGCCCAAGTAGCAGCTCGACATACATCATCAATCGGGACCCCCGATGTGAAGGCAGACGAGGCAGCAACAGCCCTGGTCAAATGTTCTGTGCAGTCACAGAACCCACCCGCCGGCCCCACTCGGTGTCAGTGAGTGGACATATTGTCGGTACTGATGTTTCTTTTCTTAGCGGTACCGATTTTTTGTCTCATTTAGTAATGACAGTTTCTCCACATGGGGGCGTACGTTCGGTCATCAAAGACTGAACAAAATGGCGGACGCTCCACTCTATAGGCCTAGGGGGGAGGGGAGCGGAGCTTTCCCGCCAAAAACCGTTAGCTTGCAATCTTCCGGCCAAAGGCACTGCGCAGGCGCAGCACCCCATATGTGTGACTGCACAGATGGCCACTCGAAGAACATCAGTTACAGGTAAGCAACCTGCTCTTCCCTTTCTGAGCAGGGTCTTTCTCTCTTGTCCTGTCTCCCATACAGGAATTGAAGCCCATGCCCAGCTAATGTGATTCTTTCAAAATTAGCTTACTTGTTTCTTTTTGCTATTGCTACCTTTTGCTACAGGCCTGCTGCTGACACAGAGGGAAGCATGCCCCTTAATAACAACAATAATTGGCTTTTGGATAGCAGCATCCACCTGCCCACCCACTCACTGGTGTTTGCATTGCTGTGGCTGGCTTACCTCATCTTCTCAGGCCTAGAACAGGGAGCCTGGCTACAGACAAAGGGGGAAAAATCACTTGCCTGAAATGAAGTAGGAATCCAGCAGAGATAGAATTCAGGGAGTGGCACACCCTTTGCTTAGAATCTTAAAGATCCCAAGTAGCATGCCTGGGAAAGGCTGGTCTGAGAAGGGGGTAGCGGCACAGATGGGTCAGTGGTCCAGTTTCCCAGTGCTCCTCATGGCCTATGGCTTCTCCCTCTATACCTGCACAGGAATGGGGCAGGGAACCAAGCGAGCATGATCCAAATGTGGAAGATGGTTTGGTGGCCTTTCCACCCAGCATATGCAGCACTTTCCAGCAGTTCAGGACTCTGGGCTTAATGGTCAGTGAGGGCCTTTAGAAATGGCCATGCTACAACTTGCACTGTGAGTCTCACAAAGGTTTCTCTTTGGCCTGCTCCCTTTCTGTGCTTAAATCTGTGCCCTGACATGTCAGTACAACAGACATTTTGCCAAGGCAGACTTTGCAAAATTACACACCAAGAACATGCAGTTTTACATCTTGAACTCCTGGTACTGCTGGGGTTGCCTTTGCTGCTCTCTGGGCAGTCATTTGGGGGGTGTGAGTCTTGGGTTTTGGCCCTGAGGTCCAGCCCTTGTGGCATCACTGCACTGCATGGGTATAAATAAAAATTGGGGAAATGCAGTGCAGAATATGTCAACATGCTTGAATGCAGAGGGCTTGCTCGAACAACTAGTCCCACAGTGGTACCCTCCAGATGTCTTTGGCTGCAACCACAAAGAGAGTCATGCTGCACAAAGAAAGAGGGTTGGGGAGAGAAGAGGAAAGGTCTTGCAGCAGGGCTGCTGGAAGGGCTCTGATGGTTAGCAGATTAAGAGAACTGTAGAGTATCTGAAGAGTATCTAGTTGAAGAAGGCTGCAGGAAGATGTGGGAACAAAGGAAGTTAAGCCTAAGGCTTCCTGGGAATGGTGGCTTTTGAGGAGGGAACTGAAGGACAAAAGAGAAGTGGCATTGCAGCTGCATTCTTGGAGGCAGTTCTGGGTATCCTAAGCAGCAAACAAGCTCAAGGGGCAGTGTTTGAAACCCTCAAGTTGTGGCAGAGGTGGAATGTACAGTGGTACCTTGGCTCACAAACACCTCAGTTCACAACCAAATCAGGTCGTGAACAGAAATTTCATAAACATTTTGCTGCAGGTCGCGAACTCTGCATTGGGTGACAATCGCGAGCGTGTCCGCCTTCCCTGCACAGGCGTGATCGCGGTCGTGCTTGGGGGGGGGGGGATGGCCGTGATTGCTCCTGTGTTCTCTGTCTGAGCGTGCCCGTGCCCACCTCCCCCCCCGCACGATAGCTGGGGGGGGGGGGAGATGGCCGCGATCTTTGTTGTTCTTTGTCACTTTGCTTCAAATTTTTGTGAGTAAAAAAAATAGTTGCAGAACAAATTAACCTTATTTACATTGACCCTTATGGGGAAATTTGACTTGGCTCATGACCAATTTGGGTCGTGACCAGAATCCTGGAACGGATTAAGTTCGTGAGCCGAGGTACCACTGTAGTTTAAATGGACCCATTTCATGTTATGGGGGACTGAGACAATAAGGCTCCGGCTCACCCCCTTTCCACTTGCCCCTTTCCCTATTATTTATTTAAAACATTTATAGTGTTCCCTTCCTTGTGCTTCCTCCCCCTGCCCCCCTCCCCCCCAGGACAAAGCAGCCACTGCAGTCCCATCACTGCCAGCACTTCCTGCCACTCTGCTGCCATGCCAGGACCTCAGGGCTTCCCCCACCCACATCAGAAGCCAAGGGGAGAAGAAGGGACCCTCGTCCAACTCCTCCTTGGGTGGTAAGCATGGCTTGGGTGGAGGGGCTGGGGGGAAGAGTGGTGGACAGCTTGTGGGGCCTGGGGTGGCACACCCCTTTTGTGGTGGCTCAGCTGGAGATGAAGCTGTAGGATTCCCACTGTTTAAGGTGGAAAGAACAGTCTGGATAAAGAATAGCAGACATGCAAATGGCTCAATGCCATCTACTTGACTAAGGCACTACTGAGGGCTAGAGCCTTAGAATAACTAAATCCAAGTTTGCATCTTGCATGGAGCATGCAAGGTGAACACATATATCTAAGTATCTAAAAGTTTGTATTTGAATATAAAAAATCAGCTGCTAATGTGAAAATGTCAGTGTCTTAGTGTTCTACCTTCCTTTTCTGGTGAGGAACCTGCATGCAAGAAAAGGCTCTGGGGATATATTAGATGGTGCCATTGCCTTACATAAGGGCTGAGCAATTTCTGGCCATGAATGTTTTGCACATCAGCATGCAAGACTTAAATCTGGAGGGGTGGGATGAACCCCATCCTCAGCCTTCTGTGGGCTGGACATGCCCAGAATGATTGTGGGTAGAAATAGTGTGCAGTCTTGAGGGAGCATTTCCAGTTGCACCCCTGCTACGTGCAGGCAGCTATGCTACTTGTGGCAAAAGGGGAATAGTTGTTCAAATTTCTAGGAGTTACCAGGTTCAGGAAGAGTAACAGAGGGAAACAAACCCCATCCCTGTTCTTCGTCGTGGCCTCTGTGCATTGCACATATGGGTGCTGCGCCTGCGCAGTGCCTAAGCCGGAAGATTAGAAAGCAAACGGTTTTTGGCGGGAAAAGCTCTGCTCCCCTCCACCCTACAGTATAAATAGAGCGGAGCGTCCGCCATTTTACTCAGTCTTTGCGACCGCTGTTTCGCTGTGCCTCGTGCCTGTTCGTCTCTCACTTAGTTTTCGCCTTGTGCTCCTACGGTTATGCCTTGTTCTACTTACCTCGTTCCTCGTTATATTCCCAGTTTTTCTTCTCTTCCTCATTGTAGTTTTTTCCTCTATCTCTCTAAAAAAACAAAAAACAAAAATATTACTCTTACCCTCTGTACTATCATCTCTTTCTTCCTTTTCGCGATGGCACAGCGGGCGGCATTCCACAAGTGTAGTGAGTGCGGCTCCAAAATGTCTCCCACTGACCCGCATGACTTATGCCTCCTCTGCCTTGGTGAGGGGCATAGGACCGACAAGTGCGGGCATTGCCTGGCCTTTACTAAACAGGCCAGGAAGAATAGGGAGAATCGTCTCGGTAAGTTGCTTTGGGATCAGGCATTGCTACAATCAGAGCAGTTGGTCTCAAGGCCTACCCCTTCCTCGGCTGTGCCGCCGCAGCGCTCTGCCTCTACTTCAGCCGCGCCACCGCAGCGTCCTTTGGACGAAGGCGCTGCTTCGACGGAAGCGCAACAGCTACCTTCTCCTCCAGCTAAACAAAAGGAGAAGCGTAAGCATTCAGAACCGGATAAATCCTCCGGGCACAAGAAGCCGAGGAAAGATAAGGCGGTTAAGGCGGCCCATAAGGGCAAGAAACTCGACCGCTCCAAACATCGGGGCTCGGGTTCGTCGGGGTTCTCCGTACCGACCGCCGCCACGGTACCGACTCCCTCGGGACTGGCCCTGCAGTCGGTGATGCAGGTGACTCCGCCGGGATCCCCCAGGCCTGTGGTTCGGCCTGAGAGCGTGTCTCCCCCACTGGAGCCACCGCTTAGGGAGTCCATCTCCGATGGAGAAATTAGAGATTCCCCACCGAGGCAACGTTCCCCGACTCCGATGCCTACTGCTGGGCCACAGCCTAGGCGTAGGAGCCGTGCATCGGAACGCCAAGTGGATGACTGGCCTATGCCTGGCTACGGCGGCTTCCCGGGCTGGAGTGGATATCCACCCTATGCCTACATCCCTCGGGACCGTCGTTCGCCATCGATCCCGAGAGAGGCACCGTCCACTTCTGGCCATACGGAAGGGAGACCTCCACCATCTCCCGAGACTTCCTCGCCTAGCGAACACTACCGCTACCACCAGGACTCAGACGAGTCGGAAGTAGACTCCACGTCCCCGGATGTGGCCATCACTTCCCAGGACCCTGGATCCCCGGACGAGCCCCATGTCTCCTTCTTGGAACTCGTTTCTCGTCTAGTTCGGTCGCTGGAAATAGAGACCTACCACCGCCCCGGCCCCAGCACCGATCGATTTTACGATATCGTCCGGGGAGAGCAGTCTGCAACCATTGCCTTGGCTCTTATCACCACGCTCCGCCAGGCAATGGTCCACCCCTGGGACCAACCGGCACAACCGCAAGCGACGTCTCGTCGGTACGAGTCTATGTACCGAGTCAGAGAGGAAGATATTCCATTCTTGCTGCGCCACCCTAAGCCCAACTCTGTGGTGGTCGAGTCGTCCCAGGGCAGGGAGGCTCGGGGCCATACAACACCCCGAGATAAGGAAGGGAGGAAAGTCGATATGATTGCACGTCGGGTCTATGCGGCTGCAGGACTCAGCCTGCGCATATCAAATTATGAAGCTACTCTGGCACGTTACCAGTACTTCATAATGCAGAAGATGGATAACATCGCCTCCTCCCTCCCGGACCAACAGGCAGACCTAGCCAGGGTCTCTATAAAAGAGGCGATGCAGGTGGCCATACAGCAGTTGTCCACCGCAAGACATCATGGTCAGTGCTATTTTCCTGTGACGACATGCGTGGCTCAGGAATTGTAACTTTCCTGAGGAAATGAAGAGGAGGATAGAGGAAATGCCATTCGATGGCACTGGCCTCTTCCACGCGAAGACTGATCGGAAACTCAAAGCCATCCATGAATCCCGCAGGACAGCACGTCGCATGGAGCTCCCACAAACCAAACGTAAGTGGCCATGGTCCAGGCCTTATGGACGCCAGCAATATCAACCTCGCCAACAATATCAACAGAGCAGCAGCGTAGAAGGCAACAGCCTCAACAGCGCTTCCCTCAGGGCCGTCGGCACTTCGACTCCGAAAAACACCCTCGTTGGCGGTCCCGGCAAACCAATTCATCTTTCCACCTCCCACCTTCCCCTCTCCCTTTTGGGAGTCCATTACATCTGATAGGTGGGTGTTGTCCATCATTCAGCTCGAATATAGAATACAATTTGACATCGTTTCACCGTCGAGCCCTATCCAATTTACACCACCATCTTCGATTTTGTGCGATGAGGTCTACCAACTTCTTCATAAAGGAGCGATTCGACAACTCTCTCGCACTGATGCACTACACGGATTCTATTCTAGATATTTCATGGTCCCCAAACGGGACGGTGGTCTTCGACCCATCCTGGATCTGAGAAATGTCAATAGATACATCAAACCAAAAAAGTTCCGGATGACCACCTTACAGAATATCCTTCTGTTGCTGAAAAAAGGGGATTGGTTCTCCTCATTGGACTTGAAGGATGCTTATTTTCATATCTCCATCCATCCTTCCCATAGACTCTTCCTGCATTTTACTGTTGGATCTGATATTTTCGAATTCAATGTTCTGCCGTTAGGTCTAGCTATGGCACCGAGAGTTTTTACAAAATGCATGGCCCCGGTATGCACTCACCTACGGCTTCGGGGTATACAAGTCTACCCCTATTTAGATGATTGGCTGATTGTGTCACAGACTAAAGACAACCTCCTTTCGGCTGTCCATACGACTTGTACTTTGCTTGATGACCTTGGCCTATGCATTAACTTTAAGAAATCGTCACTCATCCCTGCACAGGTCATCGATTTCATCGGGACACGTATCGACTCCATTCTACAAAGAGTGTTTCTTCCTCCATCCCGCGGAGCCATGCGGTGTGTGCCCATATTCATCGGATTCGACGAGTGAGAACAGTGCAAGCCGTCACTATACAAAGACTGCTGGGGCACATGGCGGCTGCAGTGGCCATTGTGCCGCACGCAAGACTCAGACTTTGGCCGCTTCGATTGTTCCTCAACAAATCGTTTCACCCGCAGCGGGACTTACAAACCAAGCTTCTTCGGATCCCATCCTCGATCCTTCACTCCCTGACATGGTGGACTGTTACACGCAACCTATCTACAGGCGTTCCGTCCGCCCCAACCAACTGTGACATTGTACACCGATGCGTCCCTCATCGGATGGGGTGCGGGATGTGCAGGACTTCAGGTCCAAGGGGCTTGGAACCGACAAGAAGTGGAGAGGCACATCGATTTCCTTGAGCTTCTAGAGATTTTCAACGCTCTCAAATCTTTCGAAACTGTCATACACCGCCAAGTGGTGCAGATTGCATCCGACAACATAGTTGCTGTTTTCTACGTCAACAAGCAAGGCGGAACAAAGTCACCTCTCTTAGCCCGATTATCAATGCAAATCTGGGATTGGTGTATCCCAAGGGACATGATGCTACTGGCGGTACATCTTGCAGGAACCGACAACGTAGAAGCAGATACACTGAGCAGGCAGATGTCAACGACCCACGAGTGGGAGTTGGATCGGATGATTTGCAACGAACTATTCCAGTTGTGGGGATACCGGAGATAGACCTGTGTGCTACCCGGAAAAACAGGGTATGCGAACTGTTTTGCTCCAGAGCAGGTATCGGACAGGACTCGAGGGGAGATGCCCTCATGATCGATTGGAACAACCTGTTCTTCTATGCGTTTCCTCCGATTCCCTTCTGATGAAGGTGGTATCGAAGATTGTTCAGGACAACGCTACAGGAATTTTAATAACCCCATGGTGGCCAAGGCAACCCTGGTTCACCACTCTCCTCATTCAGTCCAAAGGTGTTTTTCGTCGACTTCCACCGGTCCCTCATTTGCTGACGCAATGCAACGGAGCAATCCGACACCCGGACCTAGCTTCGCTGAAATTGACAGTGTGGAACATTCGCTAGATTCGGTCTCTCTATCGGTTCCGTTACCATCTCGGTCGACGAAATCCTCACCTCAACTGTGTACACGACCGACTCCTCCTTCGGGATCGTCAGAAACCGTCTCGGGACCAACGATTTTACATTCTGATATCCAGGCGATTCTCGAATTTGCGCTAAGACCTTCCACACGCCGATCTTACTCAGCAAAATGGAAAAGATTCTCCTCCTTTGCTGGCTGCCATTCCTTTTCTCCATTGAGAACATTTTGCAACTTCTGTTCGAACTTCACCGTTTGAGACTTAAACCTTCATCTATAAAAGTTTACACAGCTGCCATCTCACATTTCCGTGGTAACATACTGTCGTGCAGGAGGTCACGACAGGGACAACTACTCACGAGGAGGACGTGGCCGTAATAACGAGAGTCCAGGAGAATCAACCCCAGCTGGATATAGATGCCAATCAGCCTGTGTCTGAGAGCATCTCTAGTCCGCAAACCTCTACCCAGATGCCTGGCCCTTTAAATCAACCTGACTGCGAGAAAGGGAGAGATGAGGAAAAGAAACATGACAGCTCCTCCTCTTCTGAGGCAGAACTGACAGGGCCAGAAGCAGAGGGAATGATGGGATATGTTGACTGTAAGAATGCCTCTCAAAGAAGATTGATAAGGTCTTATCAAATCAAAATGCAAAGAGAGAAGCAAAAGCGGGAGGCACGGCTGGGGGGAGAGGATATCACATAACAGAGAGAAGAGATCGCCATTCAGAGGCGAACATCTCTTCGCTAAAGACATTCCTTAAGTAGCTCTACAGTAGAGTCGTAAATCTTGTAGATAACTAGCAATAAATAGATTTAGTTTTATTGCTCTTGCAAGTGTGGTTAATTATGACCAAAGTGCTTGGGCCTTTGGCCCCCTTCACGACACATACAAGGCTCATCAGTTTTTTCTCAACCTCTGATCCGTCGTTTTCTTAAAGGACTACAAAATCTACACCCATCAATTCGCTCAGCCATGCCGACTTGGAGTCTTTCTGTTGTACTCCAAGCACTTACGAAGCCACCGTTTGAACCTCTGGCAACGGTGGATCTACGTCTAGTATCTTGGAAAACTGCCTTCCTTGTTGCGGTTACTTCAGCCAGAAGGGCCAGTGAGCTTTGTGCTCTACGCATAGATCCACCATTTTTGAGTTTTCAGAAAGAAAAGGTGGTTCTTCGAATGGACTCAGCGTTTCTTCCTAAGGTGGCAACATCGTTTCATTCGAATCAGGACATCGTCTTGCCTGCATTCTTCCCATCTCCATCGACTCCGATTGAACGCTCTCTCCACGCACTTGATGTTCAGCGCTGCCTAGCCTTTTACAGATCTCGCACAGAATCCTTTAGGAATTCTAACAGACTTTTCGTTAAATATGCTGATCATGACAAAGGTTCTCCAGTCTCATCTCAGCGATTATCTAAATGGATTGTGCAGACCATAGTGTTGGTATACCAGTTGGCAAGAATGGACTTACCTACACTTCCGAGGGGCCATTCTACGCGAGCAGTAGCGACTTCGTTGGCTTTTGCGGCAGGTGTTCCAATTCAAGATATTTGTAGAGCTGCAACCTGGGCTGCTTCGTGTACTTTTGCCCAACATTATTGGCTTGATGTGCGCGCCAGACAGGACTGTTCCTTTGGCAGAGCAGTGCTCTCTGCCATTCTTCACTGACGACACCTCCCTCCTCTGAGTCTGGTAAGCTTGCTAGTCACCCATATGTGTGATGCACAGAGGCCACAACGAAGAAAGGCAGTTTGCTTACCTGTAACTGATGTTCTTCGAGTGGCCATCTGTGCATTCACACAACCCACCCGCCAGCCCCGCATGGTGTCAGTGAGTGGAATTGTTTTTTCTATTGGTTCCGTACTGATCTTACGGTACCGATACTGTTTGTTGCGGTACTGTCTTTGACTGCTAGGGGGCGAACATCGGTCTTCAAGACTGAGTAAAATGGCGGACACTCTGCTCTATTAATACTGTAGGGGGGAGGGGAGCAGAGCTTTTCCTGCCAAAACCCGTTAGCTTTCTAATCTTCTGGCTTAGGCACTGTGCAGCACCCATATGTGTGAATGCACAGATGGCCACTTGAAGAACATCAGTTACAGGTAAGCAACCTGCTTTTCTTGGGGGTGGAGAAGTCATGTCCTGGTTCTGTCCTATGTGGACCCAGGAGCAGCATCCTTCAAAGTCTGCCAGCCCCACCTCGGAGGAAGCATCCCGGTCTCTCCATCCCTGCCTCAACCAATATCAGCATCTGGTTCTGCTTTCCTTCTCCCCAGGTTCTAATCATCTGGGCCTTTTGGGCAGCCAGCCCCTGTCAAGTGGAGGAGGTGGGATTCAAAACCAGGACCTGCAGCTTCCAAAGCGCAGACCAACCCCAGGTGAGCTGGAGGCTAGAGCTCTGCCACCACCAGTCCTGCTGCTTTCTCAAGAAAGGCTTGGTACTTGTTAGGAGGAAGCAAGTGGGTTTTATAGCTCCAGAGTTTGGGGCCCTGTGGATGTGTGTGTGTGTGTGGTTACGGGGCAATCCTGTGTACATCTATGTGGGAGCAAGTCCAGCTGAATTCCCTGGAAGTGCCTCCCAGGGGATGGCTGCCCCACCGGTCACCTCTGGCCACCACTGTCTGGTTTCTCATGGGCTGTCTGTGATAGCTGGGGAATTCTAGGCACTGCAGTCTGGCACATATGGAGGGGGAGCTGGGGAAGCCTGGCCTTTGTCACTGCAAATCCAGACAACTTGCTTCCTTACTGCATTTCTTGCCCCAGGGGAAAGAACAGGGAGGGGGCAGGATCACAGCATTTCCCTTTTCAGGCACAGGGCAAAGGACGGCTGGGAGAGGGGAACTGCTCAGGAGACCAGGCAAGCCCCCTGTGCAGCAGCTGCAGGACTACCTGTGGCCCCCTCTGGGGACAGGCAGGAGTGCAGGATCCTCAAGCTTTGTCTCCTCCTCCAGGGAAATGGTACCAGTGCTCGGGGGATGGGTGCCGGCTGGCCTGCCGCAGCATGAAGGAGCTGTTAGACCACATGCATCACCACTACTGGCCCACACAGTCTCTGCAGGGTAAGCATGTCTTTTGCAGGCATGTCTCTACAGTGTGGAGTGGGGGGTGGGGCTCAGTTTGTGGACCATCCTCGCAGCTTTCTGATCCTTAAGAGAAGCAGGAATGTTGGAAGTTGGCTTAACTGGAGTCTAAGCTTCTCACCCTGGTCAATCTAGGCCAGTAGTGCAGGCACTGGTTGGTAGCAGTGACTCTCCAGGGTCTTGGGCAGGATTCTGTCCCAGCTTTTCCTGGAGATGCTGTCAATGATTGAACTAGGGGCCTCCTACATGCCAAGCACAGGTTCTGTGGGGCATTGACCTGGGGCTCTGCCACTGAGACACGAGCCTCAGTGACAGGAGAGAGGGAGAGAGGGTACATGTGTATATGCATGCAACTTGAGAGCCAGTGCAGCACCTGTATGCTATGAAGCAAAGGAATGTGGGCCAAGCAAGTGACTCTTCACTAATTCCTGAGGCTGCTGACCTGCTGTTGCTCCTCTCAGGCAAGACCTTCCACTGCTCTGCCCAGGGCTGCATGGAATCGTTCCCTGACATGCAAGCCCTGATGGGACACGTGAAGGCACATTACAAGTTGAACCGCTACTTCAAGTAAGACTCCCGCTCGGGCACTGGCCCCCCTTTCCAAGTTGTAAGCTGTTCCGTTAGCCTGTACGAACCAGTCAGTTCAATATTGCTTGCTTGGATTTCTTCGAACTACCGTATTTTTTGCTCTATAAGACTCACTTTTTCCCCCCTGAAAAGTAAGGGGAAATGTCTGTGCGTCTTATAGAGCGAATGTGTGTGTGCAGTAAGTCTGTCAGACGTGCAGCCCATGGGGAAGTGATGGGGAATGTGCCTGTGATTATGTGCCCATTTGAGTCAGAATATTTGTTTTCTTGTTTTCCTCCTCTAAAAACTAGGTGTGTCTTATGGTCAGGTGCGTCTTATAGAGCAAAAAATACGGTAAATCTGGAATACATTGCTAAGCAATGCAGACAAACTCACTCACATCAAACACCCAGGTGTGTTGGGCAGTCACTGCTTTCCAAAACATCCCTAATGTGGGGCTCCACCAAGCTCCTTGCTGTTCCAAATCCTGCACCCAGTTCTGCTCCCCTTCTGCAAGTGAGCGGGTGCCCCACAAGCCACGTGGCAGCCAGCCATACACCCCAGCAGAGTCTGTCAAGGCTCCTTGGGAGCTGCTTGAAGCCAGGCCAGACACTCCAGCCTGGTTTCATTAACATGGACCTGCAGCTGTGGCACTGAGCCACTTCTTATGACTTAGATGTGCTTCCCCAGTATGGAGCAACTCCTGCTTTCTGGACTGCTGGTTTTGGTGCAGCAGTAACATTCTTTGTCGGGGGGAGCCAGGGGCTGCACTGGCTGCCCTTTTCCTGGGGCTGCAGGAAGCAGATACTAGTAGGTGTGTAGACACTCCGTCTTAGCACGGTTGTTTGTGCTCTGCCAACTTCAGGTGCGAGAACTGCATGTCACGCTTCCAGACGTACCGGTCCCTTTTCAAGCATCTGCACAGCTGTTCTGACATGGCCTCCATGAGCACTAGCAGCCCTTCTCTTGCCCTAACGGCAGAGAAACCCATCTTAACACCTACCTCTGGCCCAGAGAAGGAGCCCTCAGAGAAGCCGCTGGAGGAGGTCCCAAAACTACAGAGCACCATCCGGCAGAACACCCTCCTCTCTGAACCCATGGAGGCCGCTTTGGCCACTGCTGTGCTGCCAGCTGACCTGCATGGCACCCTGGAATCTGTGCTGCCATCGGTGACTCATCCATTCCCTCTCCTGGAGCAGCCCTTGTTTGGGACACCCTCCCTGGCAAGGTTCTCTGGACCACCTCCCCCTTTGGTCGCTGGGCCCTTCCTGCCCTTTATGCACCCCACAACCTACACATTACCTCAGGCCACAGTCCAGAGCCGCCTCCGGCCATTCCTGCCAGCCCCAGGCCTCCCTGTCTCCAATGCCGTGTGGAAGAAAAGCCAAGGTGAGCACTGCACCCAGGCCACCATTCCCCTAGGGCAGGCTTCAGTCACCTCCAGACTTTTCAGCCTGTCTGCTGCATTGTGCCTCCCCCCCACCCCCTGCTCTTTAGACTCTGAGGCATGGAAAGGGTTTCTGGTCCTCAGGAGTGCAAGACGAAGCTCCACTGTGTGAGGAATCAATCCAATTTCTTGCTCGGTGGTGCCTGCAAAAGGTGTGGGATGCATGTACAGTCAGCCACTGACTTATGGGACTTCAGGTGGTCCCTCCTCTGTCCATGTTCCAGGATGTCCTGGCCTGGGAGCAGGGGGAGGTTTCAAGTGCCTGGCAAAAGGGGGAAGTCCCTCAACTCCCTTGGTCTGCTTCGTGCAGGACTGGCATCAAAGGGAGAGAGAAGCTGGGGTCCTCCACTCAATGCAGATTTGAAAGTGTTTGGCCCACAGAGGGAAGAGGGAGGATTGAGAACAGTCATTTATTGCACAAACACAGATCCACGAAGAAAGCAAAACAGGCAGCCAGCGGTGTTTCACACACTTCCTGGCCTCTGGGCATGGCACCCAAGCCAGCCTGCGCATGAGAACGGAGGGAAAGTGGCAAAGGTCACTGGGCACAGAGGACATCTGGACTTGTGGGGAGGCCACAGTCAGTAGCCGCAGGCCCTGCCACACCCATGTCCACCTTGGGGCCAGTGAGTTTCTGTTTCTGCTCTCCAATGGCAGGCCACTCCTCCAACAGCCGCATCGTGTGGGAACACACCCGGGGCCGCTACAACTGCATGCAGTGCCCCTACTCCACAGCCTCCCGGGAAGAGATGACCCAGCACATCGAAGACCACCGCAAGAACCCATCCCTGCCCAGTCGCCTGGATGCTGACATGGGTAAGTGCTGCTGGAAAGGGCCCTCTGGAAGGGGAAATGTGTTTTCCTTCCCAATTTCTGACTCACAGCATAGAGGGGCTGGTTCCTGGGAGAAGGCTACACTCCTCAGCACAGCCTCTCCAGGCTGTGACTTCCAAAGCACCCAGTCGGTGCAGCAGGCTGAGCCCTGGCCCCACACATCTGGAAGCCGTTAAGTGGGAGGCACATCCAGCACTTGGCTTCTGCAAAGGGTAGGGCTCTTTCCAATTCCATCTTCAAGCTGGAGTCCAGGTATCTGTGTTGGAGTCCATAGCCACTTTTTACACCAATTGATTCCTACCTTTGGCAGCACCTTGGCTGGCTTCGAAGCAACTGGCTCTTTTGTAGACCTGGGACCAAGTCTGGGTGGGAAGGAAGTCATGTCCAAGTACCTTTTCTGATTTGATCTTTTCTCCCACCCAGAATCTGGTGTGGCGCTTCCTTCGCTCCACCTGAAGCTGTCGCCCAAGGTGGAGAGCTCCCTCTTTTCCTCGCTGTGAGGCATCTGGTGTGCCAATGAAGCTCTTTTTATTATTCCTTTCCTCCCTTGAGTGAGAAGAGCTTGCCTCCAAAGAAACCAGTGTGCAACCCTGCCCCACCCCTACTTTTACAAATGCATGTTGACAACTAGATGCCAAATAGGGGAGAAAGGGGCTTGAAATTTATTGATAATTTAATCTAGGAATTCTCCATGCATCTTTTCTTCAGCCTCCATCCCTTTAAAATCCGGCTTCTCTTGCTTTAAGGCAAGACCTCTTCTCTGTCTTTGCACAGCTAATGATCAAGTTTGCCCACCTCTGTTGGTGGGCTACTGCTGCTTTTGGGGGTGGGGGGGAAGCACACAAATAAATGGAAATTGTTCAGAAAGGAGGGAATGTGTCAGTCAGTGTGGGTGATCTCTGTGTGTGCACATTTCTCACCAACTTTTGTGCAAAGAGAAGGCAGGAGGATACACAACCTTGGTTTTCCAGCTGTTCATACCGCCTCCTCTTGCCAAAGAAAGCAACAGCTTTTATAAACGGGCATTCTTGTGAAAACAACCCCTCTTGTAGCACCTTAATAACTAATACATTTATTCTGGAAAAGGAGGCTGTTGCTCATACAGCCCACTCATGTGAACCAACACTTGAGCCAGAAGAAACTTGCTAGTCTTGGATGCTGGAAGATTCCTCATTTTAACCTTTCTAAAAGCATTTCACAATTTGAAGACTGGATAGCTTAAGAAGTTCAACACATACATGTTGACCACTGAAAATGTTTGGCCCACCTTCACACTCTGGTAGAGCAGCAAGTATTGTCCTGGAAACCCAACTTGCATCAGGGCAGCCCATGCCCCAAAATGAAAGGTGTTGAGATTTCTAGAATGTGGAATTTCAGAGAAAGCCTGCATGGCCACAGGGCAAATTGCAAGCAGAACTTCTCTGGTTATATGTGATACAACTGAAAGCAAAAAGGGTAAACCATGAAGGGCTTGGTTTCTGCAGAGGTGATCACAGCCAGGCATTCTGCACTGTCCTGACAGTGCCACAGAGTCCTGGAAAAACCCCAGTTGTGTGCCCAGACATGCACCCAAACAGGGCCTAGCTTATTAGATGGCATCAGGTCAGGACATTGGAGAAAGAGGCAAATCCCTCCTGGGTTGGGATGCCAAGAACAGTCCCAACTCCCCCCCCCCCCACTCCTCAAAATGTGCAGTTTTAATATATAAACGTACATGCATACATTTTTTGGTCTCCATTAAACGGTCATTACAATATGTTTAAAAGTTTTTGTAAACCACTTGGAAAGTAGTCATGAAAACAGATTTTAAAGCAGAAACATAGCATGCCTCAACTCCCCTTTTGGTCCTGTCAGCCCGTTGCATGCAAGTGCAGTGTGGTCACAGTGGAGTGAGAGCTGGGGGGGGGGGATTTTCATGGCTGCCACCATTCCCCAGGAGGCTGAGGCTGATCCTGGCAGCTGCTGCTGTGCCAAGTGTTTCCATTGCGGCCATTCCTTTCTGCTGAGCAGCCAGGCTCTTACACAGTCAACATGTCCATGGGCAGGATCAGTGAAAGAGGAGGACTCAAAGGGGTTGCTTGTCCAGTGGGGCCTGCCAGGGACCTGTCTGTCACACATGCCCAGAATACCTGACCCATTGGCACAGAACTGCTCCTTGTGCCCTACTGTAAGCAGCCTGTCCTTGGGAGATGCTGTCCTGTATCTTCTTGGGGCGGTGGTGGTATCTGTCAGCTTTCCAATCCGGGGGGGGGTGGCATTTGACCTTGCTCATGGGCATTCAGTGGGACTTGGTGAAGCAGCTTTCCCTTGAGCAGCAACAGAGAGGATGTGCCACACTGTGTGGCTATGGTGGTGGGAGACAATAATGGAGGAACACTTGGTGATCTGGTCACATCTTTGGTGGGACTGAAGCTTCTGGAGGGAGGTGTGTCACTTCCTTTAATGAGAAGAGCCTGGGGTGCGGAGCCCGGAGGGAATCTGGGTGCCCAGGCTGCTAAAGGCAGCAGCAGTCAAGCATGCACAGTACCTTAATACTGACCTTGGGGGTCTGGGCACCCCACATACTCCTCCAGCAGGCTCTCTGTGCTGGCTGATGTCTCGGAGCCAAGATTCTCCTCATCGGAGCACCGCTGGTCCAGCTCTGACAGCCGGTAGGTTATATCTTCCCTGCATTGGGGAGAGAGAGAAAGGGGAGCTGGACTGACTTCCTCAATGCGGCCCGAGTGCCCACTGAAGAAAGGGGCCTTCCCACTGCAGCACAACACCCACAGAGCAGCAAGTGCTCTCAGGGAACCTGCCTCAGTGCTGCCTGGGGCAGTCTTCCCTTGCCTGCCTCTTCTGATTTTGTTGAACTACATTTCTCAGCATGCCTCAAGCCAGCAGTCTTCCTGTCTGAGAGACCCCCAGTTGCTGCAGGGACTCCCGTCAATGAGCAAAGGCTCCCCTCAATGATCCAAAAGATGCCTTCCCATCAGAATTTCCAGGAGACCTTCAACAATGGCTGTGAGTTCTCTAAAGGGGGAAAAGAGTGTTGCAGCAGGGGCAGGGATGGCATACATACAGCAGGCCTGGGTCGCCTTCTGGCACTCAAAAGCAATGAGGGTAGCTCAGGACAGGACTGCCCCATCCTCTGTCTGGAGGAAGGACTAGGGAGCACATCCCAGCAGCCTTGTCCACCCCCCAAAACATGCTTAGGTTTGGAGGGGGTCTGCTCACGCACTATTCTTGATGGGGCTGGCTCAGGAAGCATTCCCCAGGCACTGCAGCCACAGTCCAGGGCTGGCCATGTCTGTCACAGGGCAAGAGAAAAGCAGAGCCCTTTGGGCCCAGCACTCACTTCTCCTTGATCAACTGGATGTGTTCCATCAGCAGCTCCTCCTCCTGGTTGTCTGGTTCCTCCTCTTCAGGCAGGGAGCCCAATCTTGGCGATGTGCTACTGTCTGTGCCTGCGCCCTGGGGGTCTTTGCCCTGCAAGGTAAAGAGGAGGCAGTGGTCACCATCTCGGCCAGAAGGGAGGCAAGCGGCCTGACCTTGGTTAGTGAGCAGCCACCCAATCTGCCCACTTCATTCCCTTGGGCTAAGCTGCAATGCATCATGAAGCAGTCTCTGTTCTGGGTGCCCAATTTCAAAGCATATCAGCTTTTCCAGGGTTGGAATGAGAGAACACACCAATGGGCCAGGCTGGTGCAATTGAGAAGGGTAGCATCAGGTCTGAGCCTGAGAATTCCCTGCAGCACACAAGACCGAGTCTACCTCACAGGGCTGCTGTGAGGGTAAACCTCAGAGAACCACAAAGGGTTCTTAGATGCCAAGCAAGAAGGCTGTTGATGTGGCAGTATCTCATAAATTCTCACCTCTCCCAGCGGGCTCAACTTTCACTATGTGCATTTTCCATGCTGCAGGATGGGTGAATTTTGTCTTTTGAGGTTGCTTCTGAGCATGTGCAAAGGAATACCCCTCCCCACTGAGCAATCCCAAGCCAACCAGCTGTCCTTTGATAGCAATTACAAAAAGGCAGAGATATCTGCAAACCCAACACATCTGGGGTTAGTGCGAAAGGCTCTCCCAAAAGCAAAAGGGGCAATCCCTCCGAGGTAGGGCTGAGGTCAAGCAGCAGCCCCTGCCCCAGTGTTCTGGAACTGAAGCTGTGACAAATGCGAGTCTTGCAGGGTGCTAACCAGGCACTGCTGAAGCATGCAGTTTTCGGGGTGGGGGGCAAGGAAGGCACATGTGGGAGTTATTTCAAAAAGCTGCCTTTTTTGAGCCCCCAGCTGAGGCTGAGAGGGAGAGACTGGGTGCAGTCAAGGGTTAGGGGGTGGGAAAAGAGCAACATTCCATGCACCAGGTCTTCCACCTGCCCAGGCTCCCTTGCAGGGAGAAGAAAACCTAAGTTTTACAGGCCACAGCTGGAGAAAAGGAGAGAGAAACACAAAGGGCACATTCACAGAAAGCAGGAACACGGTTTTCCAGGTCTCCTCAGGTAAACATCAATGGCATAAAAGGCACAGAATGGTGGGGAGCTCCCCCCTACCAAACCAGGAAGGGCGCATCCACAGATATTCCAACAAGTCCACCCAAACTGCTGTGCACATCAGGGTGAGGCAGAAGTGGGGCTGGGCTGGGATGTGGAGGGCTGCATTCTCAAAGATGGCAGGAGCACCACTGGCAGCCCCCCACCCCCCGGCCTTTTCCCTCTTCCACCCACTGGATTCGGTCCTCTCCCTCCACACACCACTGGGCAAGGTGGAATGCCCAACCATGAGGCTCCATATATTGCCTCCCCTCTGGCCTTGGGTCAGCACCTGCAGAGCCTCACTGAACTCTGGTGGTGGAGGGAAAGCGCTGGGCATCCTCAGCCTGCTTAAGTTGCCTTATGCCAGGACCCCAGAAGACTCCACCCACCAGCTTCATGCAAACTTTAAAAGAGCACAGTGGGTGACGAGAAAACCGCCTTGCAATGCCACCTTCTGCCATCAACCCTGCAGGTATATGTGGAACACCTGTGGTCCCCTGGGCCATGGGGTCAGTCCAGCGGAATACCATGATCAATGATACCATGAGCCACAGAAAGGCCTGGGTGGCACTTCCTCACCTCTTCCCCTCTGCTGCCTCTGAACCTAAACCTGGATTGCCCTTTGGACCTAGATAACCTGTTTTATCCAACGACGCTTGGAATTAGATGGCCACCCAGCCTGTCAAACACCATGCCCCTAAAGGACCATTTGCAGTTGGGGCGCTGTGGTTGGGCACTTCCCACATTTCATTGAGGGTTTCTTCAGAAACTTCATGGCCATCCAGTGGCAGGCACACTCCTCAGCTGGGATGGGAATGACTTCCAAAACCTGCCTAGTCAGTCCCTTCTCTCTCATGGCAGTGAGCCACAACACACAAGTGCTGAGGACATGCAGAGCCCAAGGAGACAAGAGGCTTGGTGAACGTTTCAGACCATCCTAGTCCTTGGCCTCATTGGCTGGTGACTGAGCCCACAACACCAGGCTGGACTGCACCCCAGATTCCTGGAGTACAGTCCCACAAAACGGAGGCAGCTTCAACAGTACTGACAGGTCACTGTCCAGCTCCTCTTGAAAGATCCCCACCACAGCTCAGCTCCTCCCAAGACCACCTCTCTTGCCTTGGGAACACCTGCACAGGACATGTCTTCTAATGTTTGAATCTCACACATGCACATGTGCCCTCTTCACAAGGGCTCATGGTTTGCAACCCAGCATTTCCTATTGCTCCACAATTCCTCTGATGGTTCCAGGGAAGGGGGGGGGGAACCCAACACAGACTTCCTCAGCCAGAGGTGACAAGCTACAACCCCCACTGTCATGCCTGACGTCTCGACAGAGACGGCACCTCACGAGAAAGAGTCAAAAGTTCAAAATGAGAATCAGACATTAGAGCAGGATGACTTATGCTTGCAGCCCAGTAACCAAACGACCAGCCTGACCTAGGAACTACTGAACAAATAGCTCCCCCACATACTGACCCTTTACCCCCTGAACAAACAGCCCCGTCTCAGCCTGGTCATGAGGCTTCTGAACGGGAGACTTCTCCCCATTCTGAATCTGAGAAGCGTGGGCCAGATACCCCCCCACCTTCTGAAGCTGTGGCTCCTGGACAGGCTCCAGAAGATACGGGAAGTGGGCTGTCCTTAGTCAACGCTAGTCTCTGTGTTCTTCTTGCTAATGCCAGAGTGCAGGACACGGAATAATCAATTCAAGTTGCGGCAACCCAGATTCAGGCCGGACACCAGGAAAAGCTTCCTCACTGTCAGAGCAACACGACCATGGAACCAGCTGCCTGGAGAGGTGGTGGGTGCTCCCACACTGGAGACATTCAAAAAGAAGCTGGGCAGCCATCTGAGTGGAATGGTGTAACATAGTGTCCTGCAACAGCAGGGGGTTGGTCCTGGTGGCCTTCAAGGTCCCTTCCAACTCTTCTATGATTCTATGGGTGGGCAAAAATCCACCCCTGTGGCATGAAACATAGAAACATAGAAACAGAGCGAGTCAGAAGGGGCCTCCTGGGCCATCTAGTCTGACCTCCGGCACCAGCCGGCTCCGCTCATGACATGCCCACCATGTGCATGTCCAGCCTGTCTTTGAACACCCTCACCGATGGGGCCTCAACGACCTCCCGTGGAAGGCCATTCCACGCCCTCGGGGTCCGAACTGTCAGGAAGTGCTTCCTGGCATCCAAATTGAACCTTGGCTCCCTGAGCTTTGCTCCATTGGAGTGCGTCCTGCCTTCCTCTGCAGGGGAGAACAAGCCTCTCCCCATCTCCATGTGACACCCCCTCACATACCTGTATGTTGCCAACATATCCCCTCTGAGTCTCCTCTTCTCCAAGCTGAAGAGACCCAGTTCCCTCAGTCTCGCCTCATACGGCATCCCCTGCAAACCAGCCACCATCCTTGTGGCCCTACGCTGCACTGACTCCAACCTGGCTATATCCTTTCTGTAATGAGGGGCCCAGAACTGAACACAGTACTCCAGTTGCGGGCACACCAGAGTCATGTAGAGTGGTAGTAATACCTCTCTTGATCTAGAAGCCACGCTTCTGGCTATGCAACCAAGGGTGGCGTTTGTCCTTTTGACCGCTGCATCACACGGCTGGCTCATGTTTAGCCTGCAGTCAACCAGCACCCTGAGGTCCCTTTCACAAGTGCTGCTCTCCAGCCACTTGTCCCCTAACCCTACTTCTGATGCCCATTCCTACGCCCCAAGTGCAAGACCTTGCACTTATCCACATTGAACGCCATCCTGTTGTCTCCTGCCCACTTCCCTAGTCTGTCCAGATCCTTTTGGATCTGGTGTATCTGCTCCTCAGTTGTGGCCACTGCTCCAGTTTTAGTGTCTGCAAATTTGATCAGCAGACTGTTCACCCCTTCTTCCATGTCGTTAATGAAAAGATTAAACAGGATCGGCCCCAGGACAGAGCCCTGGGGGACCCCGCTTGTCACTGGTTGCCATCCCGACAATTCCCCGCTAATGGTTACCTTCTGCTTTCGGTCAGTCAACCATGCCCTAATCCACTGGACAGTGCTTTGGTGTATCCCAAAACTCCTCAGTTTCTCCACCAGGATATCATGGGGCACTTTGTCAAAGGCCTTGCTGAAATCCAGGTATACCACATCCACTGCATCCCCTCCATCTAGCCATCTTGAAACCTTGTCATAGAATTCCACAAGGTTTGTCTGGCAGGACCTGTTTTTGCGGAAGCCGTGTTGTGTGGCCGTCAGCCTCCCTTCCCTATCTAGCATCATTAGATCTCTCTCTATTATGAGCCTTTCCATTGTTTTTCCTACAATGGACGTAAGGCTAATTTCCCATGTCCTTCCTACTACCCTTTTTGAAAATTGGGACCAGCGATGCCACCCTCCAGTCCTCTGGAACTTCACCCGTTCTCCACGAGGCCTCAAAAATGGAGGCCAGCGGGCGTGAGAGAACCCCTGCCAACTCTCTTAGTACTCTCGGGTGTAACCCGTCAGGGCCTGGCGCCTTTGTAATGTCCAATGCCCTGAGGAGCCCCTCGACTTCAAGGGGGGGGGGTGACTCTAATCTCTGCCCCTAAGTCCCCAGCCTCATCTAATCTCCTATACGGATATCCCCCGTCCTGCTTTGGGGAGAACACAGAGGCAAAATAGTCATTTAGCATCTGTGCCTGTTCCCTCATATCAGTCACTGGCTCTCCTTCCTCCTTATTTAGTGGTCCCACCACTTGTCTCCCCTTCCTTTTCCTATTTACATGCTGAAAGAAGCCCTTTTTGTTGCTCTTGATATTCTTGGCAAGTCTCAGCTCATAATCAGCCTTAGCCTTGCAAAGAATCCTTCTGCAACGGGCCTCCTCCTCCTGGTATACCCTTTTGTCTATTTCCCCCAGTACCCATTTCCTATGGAGGCTCCTCTTTCGTCTAATCACTCTAACCACCTCCTTTCGCATCCATGGCGGCACTCTCCTCCGCCTGCCCATCTTACTGACTAGAGGTATTGTCAAGGCTTGCGCCTCCAAAACCTCCCTTTTGAATGCCATCCACCCCTCCTCAACTCACTTACCTTCCAGTAACCTATCCCAGGAGACTTTCCCCAGTCTGGCCTTCAGTTGGCCAAAGTTGGCCCTCTTGAAGTCCCGGCTTCTAGTGCTCACCCTGCTGCACGTCCCCAGTCCCCTGATCTCAAAGCAAAGGATGGAGTGATGGTTTGTTCCTTGGCGCCAACACTCCAAAAGTTCCAGGAAAGTCCTCCCTGCCCCTCCGGCGCAGAAGCCTGGAGCCACGGCTGTCAGCCAGAAAACAAGGCTGCATCAGGGCAACAAAGGCCTCCCTCAGGTGGCTTCCTGAGGCTCTTTCTCACTTGCTGAAGCCAAAAAGCCAAGCCCAAACCCAAGTGTGGTCTTTGGTTCCTCAGCTGTCAGAGAGACGATAATGACCAAGGGGGTAAAATGGTGGCAACAGGTTCCTCTTGAGGAACCCCCATACTGGGCAAGGTGGCCTGCCCACCCCCCCCTGGAGAGCTGAGCCTTGGCCAGGGCCTGGGGAGGCCAAAGGGCCATTTTAGCCACCTGAGTGGGCTTCTTCCCAGCCCAGGGTGGTGTCGTGAGGTCGTAACTCATGTTCCCAATTACTCACACAGACGCAGGCAATAAAAACTAAAGACCTTTATTCCAAATGACAAGATTCATGTTTACGACAGATAATGTAGGAGCTACCACGGAGAGCGCCAAGCAACACAGTTGCCCCCTCCTTTCTGACCTCTCTGAGATTCGTCACGTGGACTTTAATTTCCTAACAAGTCCTTCTCTACAGGGGCTGGACAAACTTCTTTCTCTCCTTCTCTCTTGCAATTGGTCTAAGCGTCAAAGTCTCCTCCTCAGTTGGGCATTTCCCATGGCAACCGACTCCCCTTCCTGATTTCCGGGAACTCCCTCAAAAACTTGAGAGTCAGGTGGTGGGGGGACTGTTTGTGCCGTGGGCACCAAGTAGAAATCTCCCTGCTCTAAAGCCTGATCCTTGCTGGCGGCTTCTGGCCCTCTTTTGTGTGCTAACACCTCCCCCAAGGCATTAGGCACGACAGGTGGGGGGAAAAAACAGGTTGCTTACCTGTAACTGATGTTCTTCAAGTGGCCATCTGTGCAGTCACACATATGGGTGCTGCGCCTGTGCAGTGCCTTTGGCTGGAAGATTGAAAGCTAACGGTTTTGGCGGAAAGCTCCGCTCCCCCTCTCCCCTCTAGCTTATATAGTGTGGAGCGTCTGCCATTTTGTTCAGTCTTTGAAGACCGAACATTTGCCCCCATGTGGAAAAAAGGAGTGTCTACTAAATGATATCGGTACCATAAAGAAAAAAACAGTTCGGTATCAATGAAATATGTCCACTCACCGACACCGAGCGGGGCCGGTGGGTGGGTTGTGTGACTGCACAGATGGCCACTCGAAGAACATCAGTTACAGGTAAACAACCTGCTTTTCTTCGTCGTGGCCTCTGTGCATCACACATATGGGTAGATGAGCAAGCTTACCCTTATTGGAGGAGGGGAGGTGTCCTTAGTGAAGAATAGAGGAGAGAACGCCTCTGCCAAAGGAGCAGTCTTGCCTAGCACAAACGTCCAGCTGATAATGCTTAACAAATGTACACGGAGTTGCCCAAGTGGCAGCTCTGCAGATGTCATCAATTGGGACTCCCGACGCGAAGGCAGAAGAAGCAGCAACAGCTCTAGTAGAGTGACCCCTTGGGGTTGTAGGTAAGTCAATCCTAGCCAGCTGATAGGATAGAGTAATTGTATGAACTATCCACTTGGAAAGTCTTTGAGGAGTAACTGGAAGACCCTGATTTTGCTCAGAGTATTTGACAAAGAGCTTGTTGGAACGTCGGATAGACTCAGTCCTTGATCTGTAAAAAGCCAGGCAGTGCCGAATGTCAAGTGAATGTAAGGATCTAACGGATTCGTCAGGGATGGAAAAAAGGCAGGTAAGACAATATCTTGTCCCATGTGAAAGGAGGTGGCCACCTTGGGAAGAAAGGATGGATCCATTCTCAAGACAACTTTCTCTCTGTGAAAATTTAGATATGGAGGATCTACCCACAGAGCACAGAGCTCACTAGCTCTTTGAGCTGATGTTACTGCCACAAGGAACGCCGTTTTCCAAGATACAAGGCGTAAATCGATTGTCGCTAAGGGTTCAAAAGGAGCTTTTGTAAGCGTTTGTAAGACCATGGAAAGACTCCTGGTAGGCATCACTGGTCTGACTGTCGGGTTCAAGTTATAAAGACCCTTAAGGAATCTCTTTATAAGTGGTTGAGAGAAAATGGATGAACTTTGAACTGTGCCACGGTAATAAGAAATCGCTGCTGTGTACACTTTTATAGAAGACGGTTTCAGTCCGGAATGGTAAAGTTCTAATAGGAACTGGAGGATTTGATGTATAGACGCTGCATGTGGAGGAAACGAACGAGACTCGGCAAAGGCAGAAAATCATCGCCACTTAGCCGCGTATGATTTGCATGTCAACGGCTTCAGTGCGGAATCAAGAATGTGCTGAATGTCCGTGTGAAAAGTTGTCGGATCTGACGGGGTGTTCGTTGGATCCGAAGATGTAGGGAAGACAAATGGATTCGAAGTGTGGGGCAACGCATCGGATCCAGAGACAGGATCCGAATCATGTGTAGATGTTGTCGGGACCGAGGCAGTGTCAACTGCTATTGGATTTGCCAGGCTGTCAATTTCAGCAACATTAAATCTGGATGGCGAATTGTGCCTTCTCACTGGGTTATGAGATACAGAGTGAGTGGAAGATGGAGATATTCTTCTTGAGAGATGTGAAGAAGCGTAGAAAACCAGGCTTGGCGTGGCCACCAAGGAGTTATCAGTAGTCCTGTGGCTCCGTCGTGGATGATCTTCGATATCACTCTCATAATGAGGGGAATCAGAGGGAAAGCGTAAAATTTCAGATTGTTCCAAGGGATCATGAAGGCATCCCCTAACGACCCGTGTCCGATTCCCGCTCTCAAGCAAAAGGTGTCGCACACCCTGTTCTGTCGAGTGGCGAATAAGTCTACATCTGGGAAACCCCAACGATGGAAGAGGTGGTCGCATGTCTGGGGGTCTAGTTCCCATTCATGAAACGTGGACATGTGTCTGCTCAGAAGATCCGCTTCCATATTGTCCGTACCAGCGAGATGTACTGCCATCGGAGTAATGTCTCTCGGGATGCACCATTCCCAGATCTGCATTGATAGCCTGGCCAGTGTTGGCGACTTTGTGCCACCCTGCTTGTTCAGATAAAAAACCGTAGCAACATTGTCCGAGGTTATCTGAACAACTCGGTGTTGAAGAATGTCTTCGAACGAACGCAGGGCCTTGAATACAGCCAGGAGCTCCAAGAAATTGATATGGTTGCTGGATTCCTGGCGATTCCATATGCCTTGGGTATGTAGATTGGAACACACTGCTCCCCACCCCAGCAGGGATGCATCGGTACCGAGGGTCACCGAAGGGCATCGCAGGCGAAATGGAATCCCCACGGTTAGGTTGGCTGGAACCGACCACCAGAGCAGAGAGTGGAGAACAGAGGATGGGATCTGAATCAGCTTTGTCGGTAGATCCGTTTGTGGCTGGAACATTTTGTTGAACAAAAGCTGTAGAGGACGAAGGCGAAGCCTGGCGTGTGGAACCATGGCAACTGATGCAGCCATATGTCCCAAAAGTCTCTGGATGGACCGAGCAGGAACTGTCATGTCTCGTCGCATTTGATAGATGTGCCAAGCAAGAGTCTGTTGTCTGTCCTGAGGAAGGAAGGCTTTTGCTATTGTCGAATCCAGACGTGTGTCAATGAAAGTGATCGTCTGTACTGGGAGAAGAGAAGATTTCTCAGTATTAATACATAGTCCAAGATCCTCTAGCAGGGCACAGGTCATACGTATCGAGGCCAGAAGTCCCTCTCTGGATTGGGAGACTAGCAACCAGTCATCAAGGTAAGGGTAAATCTGCACACCCTGGAGCCGTAGAAAGGCACAGACAGGAGCCATACATTTAGTAAAAACTCTTGGAGCAGTAGCCAGTCCAAAGGACAATACTGTGAATTCGAAGAGTTGGGATGCGACAGCAAAACGAAGGAAATGCCTATGACAAGGGTGAATAGAAATATGGAAATAAGCATCCTTCAAGTCCAATGAGGCGAACCAATCCTCTTTCCTTAGCAGCGGTAGGATATTTTGAAGGGTAGTCATCCTGAATTTTTTTGTTGTAATAAACCGATTAACATTGCGTAAGTCCAAGATTGGACGGAGACCACCATCCCATTTCAGGACAGTAAAATACCTCGAATAGAATCCGTGAATTCCATCCGTCTGAGTCAATTGACGGATCGCTCCTTTACGAAGAAGCTGTTGGACTTCATCGAGCAATACCGGCGAACATGAGGTGAACCGGATCAGACTTGATGGAGGAACGATGTCGAATTCTATCCGATAGCTGTGCTGAATTATGGACAATACCCACCGATCAGATGTGATCAGTCGGCTTCTCAGCCGGTCCCCAGATGAGAGAGGGGTGGGTAAGGTAGGGAGGAGAGGAATAGTTTGCCCGTCCCGTCAACATTGCCTCCTATCTCTGTCGAAACGACGACGGCCCTGTTGGTACCATTGTGGAGGCTGTTGACGGCGGTGTTGTTGTTGCTGTTGCCGATGTTGGGGCTGCTGTCTGGCTTGATATGGTTGTCTATACGAGGGTCGGGTCCAAGACCACTTACGTCTGGTCTGAGGTTGGAGTTCCATCCGCTGGGCCATCATCCGGGACTCATGGATCTTCTTGAGTTTATGGTCGGTTCTTGAGTGGAAAAGCCTGGACCCGTCAAAGGGCATTTCCTCTATTCTCCTCTTCGTCTCCTCTGGAAAATTACAGTTGCGTAGCCACGCATGTCTCTGGAGAGAGACGGCACTGAGCAAGGCCCTCGAGTCTGTGTCCACATGGTGTCAAGCAGTGGACAACTGCTGGACAGCGACTTGCATGGCCTCCTTTATAAGAACTTTCACCAGATCGCCCTGGTTATCTGGAAGGGCCGAGACGACATTGTGGAGGCGCTGCATAATGAAATACTGGTACCTCGCCAGTGTCGTCTCATAGTTGGAAATTCTAAGCCCAAGACCGGAGGCAGCATATACTCGGCGGGCCAGGGAATCTATCTTTCTTCCCTCCTTGTCTCTAGGCGCGGTATGACCTCTTGCCTCTCTGCCCTGGGAGGACTTCCCCACGACCGAGTTCGGTTTAGGGTGGTGGAGGAGGAAGGGAATGTCCTCCTTCCGAACTCGGTACATGGATTCGTACCTCCATGAAGTTGGCTGGAGGTGAGCAGGCAGGTCCCATGGTTGCATCATAGCCTGCCGCAAGGTGGTAATAAGCGGCAGCACGATCGAAGTCGACTGCTCCCCGTGGATGACATTGTAAAATTTGTCCATACTGGGTCCTGGCCGCTGTATAGTGTCAATTTCAAGGGACTGGACAAGACGCGACATCAACTCCACAAAAGAGATGTGGTATTCGTCAGGAGACCCCGGTCCCTGAGAAGTTACAGCGATGTCCGGGGAGGTGGAGTCGACTTCAGAATCATCGGAGTCCATGCCATAGTATGGCAGAGCCGATAAAGAAGACTCTGCCGGCTATAATGACCAGCTACTCTGTTCCCTGGTCAGTACCGGCGAGGCACGCCTCGGAATCGAAGATAACGGATGGTCCTGAGGTGCCGGCAGAGAGGAACGTCCCCTTGGGGCCGGGTAGTGGCTGACGGAACGAGGATCTCCCCATCCTTGGTAGTAGGAATGGTGAGGGTGGTACCATCCCTCTGATCTCCGCTCAAAGGAGTGACTTCTGCAGCTCCTGGGAGGAGACATTTCCACGTCCGTTTCCAGAGTAGTTGGGGGCATAGGCGTGGGGGACCTAGCCCTAGGTGGTGAATCCCTGATCTCCCCGTTGGAAATTGACTCCCTCAGTGGAATTGGGAAAGGCTCCGACGGAAGTTCGGTCACATGTTGAGGGGACCCTGGAGGGGTAACCCTCATGGCTGCCTGAAGCGCCGGACTTGGTGGTGTTGGTGCCGCGACAGCAGTCAGGACCGAAGGGGCTGTCGAACCCGAATCTCAGTGCTTGGGGCGCTCCGGGTTGGTTGGTTGGTTGGTTGGTTGGTTGGTTGGTTCTTTCTTTCTTTCTTTCTTTCTTTCTTTCTTTCTTTCTTTCTTTTTTATTTTTTTATTTTTTTATTTTTTTATTTATTTATTTAACATATTTGCATGCCGCCCCCTTGCAAACAAGCCTCGGGGCGGCTAACAACAATAAGAAAATACAATTCAAAACCAATACACTATTTAAACAAGATACACTATCTTGGGCTTCTTAGGCGGTTTCCCAGCCTTATCTTTATCCTTTCTGGCTTTCTTGTGGTCAGCCGGTTTGTCAGAACTGGTGTGCATCCATTTCTCATGCTTCTTCTTAGGCGACGAAGCAGGCCGATCACCCATGGTAGACGCACCTTCATCCGAAGGGCGTGAGGGCAGAACCACAGAGGAAGAGCCAGGCTTTGGAGCGCACACTAGTGGGTCAGACTGGAGGAGTGCCCGGTCCCACAGAAGTTTCCGGAGGCGGTTCTCACGGTTTTTCCTGGCCTGCTTGGAGAAGGCCAGGCAGTGAGAACACTTATCTGTCCTATGCCCCTCCCCCAAGCAGAGGAGGCATAGGTCATGCGGGTCTGCAGGAGACATTTTAGACCCGCATTCCGCGCACTTGCGGAAAGCCACTTGTTGCGCCATCATAGAAAGGGAAAAAGAAGACAGTGCAGTGGGTAATAATATATTTTTGGGTTTTTTTGTTTTTTTTTAAGAAGTAAGAAAGAAAATAGAACGAGAGAACAAGAACTACTAAAGGCAACAAGAACTACTAGAAACAGGGATAATAAAATTGGAGAGAGAAGAACAATCGCAAATAGTTGAGAACGAGTAAACGGTCAAAGCGAGAGCGAAAGCAGCACGAGGCACAACGAACGGCAGTCGCAAAGACTGAACAAAATGGCGGACGCTCCGCACTATATAAGCTGGGGGGGGGGGAGCGGAGCTTCCCGTCAAAACCGTTAGCTTTCAATCTTCCGGCCAAAGGCACTGCGCAGGTGCAACACCCATATGTGTGATGCACAGAGGCCACGATGAAGAATGCATGGCATCAAGAATCTGATGGTACCTGGAAGTTAAATTTGGCACTGTAGCCGGACTGCTGGATTCTCACTGTCTCCAGCATTCCTGTGTATCGCATCTGCTGGAGCACCAGCTGCTCATCAAAGAGAAGCTCTCTCTGAAATGGAAATGGAAAATAGCACTGGGTCAGGCCAGCACCAGTGGCAGACTCCCAGTGCTCAGTTTCAAAGCAGAAATCCTGTTCGCAGGACAGCAGTGACAGAAGTTGCTACCACATTACCCAATCTGTGTGTGCCATTTAGCCCCACTCTGCTGAATGGAAAGAGTGTGATTGGTCATCAGTAGGGCTGCAACATTTGATCCATACGCAACTGGCAGATTTTCAAAGTCTTCTGGTTACAGATGTGACCCTGGTTATTTGGTCAGAGCAGTCTTTCCCACCTTGGTGCCCTCCAGGTGTTTTGGACTAGAACTCCTGACTACCAGCTGGGGCAGATGATGTCCAAAACATCTAGAGGGCCCCAGGCAGGGAAGGCCAGGGCAGAATGTTGCTAAAACCTTTGTGCATCATCTAAAAGCTGAGATCCCAGAAGCCAAAGGGATGCTGCCAACCCACCTTCTTGGAGTTGAAACGGATGCAGCGGATAAAGAAGGGCTCAGCTTTCCCCAGGGTCTCCAGCAGCTTGTTGAGGGAGGTCTGAAATGAGTCACACAGCAGGGAGACATCAGACCCTGCCCAGATGAGCCCTCCTGGAACAACCCATCCCCTTCCATAAGGCAAGACCTTTCTGTGAAGGTCTGAGGGGAAGGACAATGACTTTTCAGGGCACTGCAGTGGGACCCCTTGGAGCCAAGCCCTGAACAACCTTCTAAGCTTAAAGCCTGAAGCCACCCCATGCACCCAATGGTCTCCTCCCAACAGCACAGCAAGCTCTTGAGGGCTGAAGCACAGCTCCCCTTGGTCATAGTGAAGGAAACATGCAAAGCTTCCAGCCTCCTGTGAAAGGTCAGGGACCAGCATCTCTCATTAACCTTTTTATTTAAGAAATATTTTAATTGTTAATTTAATTATTAATTTATTAATTATTAATTTTATTATTTATTAGTTTTGAATTTTAGTTTTGTTAGTTTTAATTGGGACTATGAGATGGGCCAATTTTAGTTTTTAATTGGAATGCGGTAGGTCGTTTTGTGTTTCAATTTTATGTTGTATTTTGTATTATATGGACCTGCTGTAAGCCGCCCCGAGGCCAGCTGGCAAGGGGCGGCATAGAAATTTTTCTAATAAATAAATAAATAATAAATAACCATGTGCCTCCTACACAAGCCTGGTCACCACCTTCACTGCACTTCCAAGGCTCTCCTCAGGAGTCCACCACAGCCTCAGCCAGAACAGGCAAGCACACAGGGAGGGACTTCTTCATGCAGCCCCTGGGGCACATAGCAGTCTTGCAAAGAATCGCACCTACCCCTCATGTACTGCTTCCAGGTGAGTGGTGAAGGTGGTTTGGGTTAAAGGGGCCATTAAAGAACTTGCTGCCTGCCCCCGTTGCCTAGCCCCAGCCTACTAACAGCTCTGCAGAGAATTCCAGGGCAGAGGAAGGGAGGCAGATTTGGAGCACATCACACAGGCCCCTGTTCCCACTGGACTGCACCTGCCTGAGGAGCATCAGCCACCAAGGGCCTTGCAGGAAGCAGCCTGAGGATTTATTTTGTCAGAATGTCAATTTCAGGTGTTGTCAGGTCATGATTGCTATGTCATTTGCAAGCCAGCTTGGTGAGGTCTGTATCCTGAAAGAGCATCCAAGCATGTGCAACATACAATTTTAGATATGCTGCTACTTCAAACTGCTATTCAGTCTTCCTTGCTACCCTGTTTCTATTTCAAGGGCTGTATCTTTAGTTTTATGCAAGCCACCAGAAAGGAGACCTGGTCATACATGGGGCAGGGAGCACTCAAGCAACACATGCAAAGGAGGCTTCCCCTCAGGGATCCCCACACACAGCCCTCCAACCTGGAACTGGGCACTGATGCTGGGTGGCTTCTTCTTGTGCAAGTGCAGAAGGGATTTCGTAGTCCAGTCATGCAGAGTCATGCTCACAATGAACTTCAGGGACTTGGAGTCCAGCAAATTCTTCAGTCAAGAGAATTGGCCCTTATTAGCGACTGTGTCCCCATGGAGGCAGGTGAAACCATGGAACTCGTGCCACACCACAGGTTTGGCAGGCTAAATGGGAAGGCTTTGTGCTCCCTATGCTTGCCTCCTGTAGCTGTTTTGCCCCAGCTGCATGGAGGGGGCAAATGGGAAATGATGGGCATGAGTCAAAGGCAGTATGATGGAAATTCTGAGCTCTAGTGGAGCAATGGTGCACAGAACATAAAAAGAAAACAAAGAGAAGACAACCATGTCCACAGCCCACTAAGATATTTATTCTTTAAGTAGCAACGGTCTATCTGTTGGTGTTTAAGAAGAGTGAGTGTTATACTGTCGCTAGGAAAATTAATTCCCCTGCCATACACAGTGGTGAGAGCGCTGGACTGAAACTTGTGAGATTGGTGTTTGAGTCTCTGTTCAGCCATGCAGCTCACTGGGTGACTTTGGGCCAGTCCCTCGCTCTCAGTCTAATCTATCTCACAGGGTTCTTGTGAGGACTAAAGGGAACAGAGGAAGACTATGTGAGATGCCTTGGGGCTTCTTGCTGGAGGAAAAAAGGCAGGATATAAATGCAACATAATAATTGTTTCAAAAAGTATCTTCACACTTGCCTTTGGGATGATTTGCTTTTGCTTCATGCCTCTGATTTCCTGTTGAAACATTAAAAGTTATTGGAGATAAAAATGCCAGCAGGGATCCAAGGCAGTTAGTTCAGCAAAGCACTTCCAGCAGCTGAGGTCAAGCAAGGTGGATGAGAACACAATGATGGATCAGCAACACTAGATGGCTGGTAGGAGTGAACTGGGGTGGGGGGGACTGATAAAGCAGGTGGAATGGAACAATTCTGCTGAACTAATTCTGTGTTGCCACGTCCTGTAATTTTGTTGGGGCATCTTCTGCTTTTCTTTGTACCCCAAGTCCGAACAGAAACACTAAGATTTCAGACTTTCAAACCATGGGCCAGGCTTGTGCTGTGACAAAGGCAGCAGAATTGCAGTTTCTTCCACAACTTAGGAGTCTAAAACTATAAAAGATGTGTGTCCTTGAAAGGCAGTACTCTGCTCAAATGTTACTTTAGATGGCGGATGGGGCTGCAAACACCGGGCATGGTGCATGGCACCATGGTGCACAGGGAGGTTGTGCCAGCACCTGGATCACTCCCCCTCCCTTCAACGGAGCTGCAATCTTTACAGGAGCTGTGTGTGTGGGGGGGGGCGGGGGATTTTTGTAGCAACAGCTTATTGCTCTGTGTTGTAATGCCAAGTATTTTGGGTTCGCTTTGCCTTGAGTGGGCATGTCAGACCCCACTGCTTTATAAATTACTTGTCCCTAGTAATGAAAGCTGCTAGACTGGGTTTGCTGATCCAAGTGAGTGCCCTGCCTCTTTGGATTCTCTTGGGGCATCAGACCACAAGCACTTCGCAGCTTTGGGGGCCACCCTACCACTCCTTAGGAAAATTTTGACTTCCTCTGAAGCTAATGGCCCACACTGAAAAGTCATGCAGGAGCCATGTAGGTGCTGTTCATTTCTTTTGCAAAGCATGTAATGTATAAACAGTCAGCCAGCAATGCTGTCATGAGGTGTGAGGGTCTGGTCTACTTATATGAAAATATGACTGGAAGGGGCACAGTGAAACAGCTCTGCATGCTGAACATCTCCAGTTTAAACTCAGGCACCTTCTGGTTGAGATGATGCTCAAGGAGCAAGGCTGGAAGAGACCTCCCTCTTCTGCTACTCCCTGCCCCGCCTCATTATCCCCCTCTCCCTAGCACCTACCACCAGCCCACCCAGAAGGAAAGAACGAAAAGCCCAGCTCTCAGGGCAGGCTTCTGCCTATGTTCCTGTGTACAGGTCTCCACAAACCCAAGGTGAGCAGGTTAGGTGGCAGGAAGTTCACCTGAAACGTGTTTGGAAGTGCAGAAAGAATGTGCAGGTCAAGGTGCTGGTTGCCCCAGGCCTGCAAGTCCTACTCCTCAGCCAGAGACTGAAGGCTACTGGGTGAGGGTGTGTGCATACAACAGCAAGTCAGAAGGAGAACTAATGTATGTGTTTGAGAGGGAGTGTGGCTAAAGGGGAGAGGCAGGGCTTGGCATTTCCACAACCTGTTGCTCATAAGCCTCCTGGAGAAATATTTGATTTGGAGGCAACTCTGCATCTTCAAAAAGGTGAGTCAAAATGGCAAGAAGTCCTCCTGCTTCTTCCCCTCTGTGGTGAAAAAGAGCACAGCTCTTCCTCCTTCCCAGTGTGACAGAGCTCTGAGAGATGCCAGAAGAGACATTTGCCTGCTTTCACCAGAGTTTGGAGACAGAAGAAAGAGGGTCTCTTCACTACTCAAAAGAGGTTCTACATTGTTGCTGTCATCAGAACTTTTTCTAAAACGCAGCTCAGGTGAGTGAAGCTGCCACCATAGGCTGGTGGGGATGGGGTTGCTGGCAACCACAGAGGAGGCTGGGAAGCCAAGCCATCTGCTTTTAGACCCTCCCAGCTTTGCAAACATGCAACGCTCACTGTAAGCTCAAGGACAGTCCCTTTCGGCTCCTAATTCTTCACTCACACAAGTCCCTAAGGCACGATGGACGCACATGCCTGACACAAGGTGGAGGAAATGGACAAGGGTGGGCAGGAAAAAGAGCCCCTAGGAGTGAGATAGAAGAGCCCCTGCCCCTCATCTCACACACTCAAGCACCAACCAGAATGAGGCTTCCTGTGGACTGACCTTGAGTTAAGCACATGCTCCTCAGGTGCAAAGCAGGGACAGTGCTTAGCTTGTACCACAATCACAAGCAGCTGTAATTTGCAGACTTGGGGTGGAGGCAGCAAGCCCATATAAAAGCAGGTTGCTTACCTGTAACTGATGTTCTTCAAGTGGCCATCTGTGCATTCACACATATGGGTGCTGCGCCTGCGCAGTGCCTAAGCCGGGAGATTAGAAAGCTAACGGTTTTTGGCGGGAAAAGCTCTGCTCCCCTCCCCCCTACAGTATAAATAGAGCGGAGCATCCACCATTTTACTTAGAACCCTCTGGATCGTTAGGCGGCGGCTGAGATCAGAGAGAGTTTGTGACTCTTGTGTAAATTGAAATTAAGCTCTTTCACGAACGTCTTTAGGGTTTAATTTTATCAAATCTATACGGTGCAACTAGATAGAAGCACGAAACTTTGATTGAGAAGAAGAAGGGGAAGGGAGAGGTGGAGGAAGGAATCTTCATTTTCTCTCCTGCGTTTTTGGGACCACTGCCAAAGTATCTGGCAACTTGCCAACTCTTTGTCTGCTTGTGTTATTTGGACTATTTGGACTGACTGGCATCTATACAAGAATCTTTATTAACAATTATGCAATTGATATCAAGTGTAAAATCATCTCAAGAAATGTTTTTGAGAAAAGAAGGAACCTTTTTAACTGAACAGAAAAAGAGTTTTGATAAAACTGATACTTCTTTCATGCTGGAGGGAAAAATTACTGTTCCAATTAAAACAGAACAGATAATGCAGGAAATACAACAGCTATGTGGAAAGCTTAAAAAGTTTGAAATTGCAGATAATAAAACAAAATTAGCAAAGCCAATAAATAACCTACCATCGAACCTATTTGTTATGGAGAAAGGGCGGCAACTTCGGTATTTAAAGGAACGAGTTGGTTTTTTTGATGGATGGATGGACTCTGAAGCAATTATAATCGACTCCAGAGAAGAAGTAGTGAAGGTTTTACAGCAAGAAATACAGCCATTAAGAATGACTAATGTCTTGCAGCAGATGCCACGATTACTGGATTTGAAATGGTCTGGCAGAGGTGTGAAACAGAAATGTCTGTCTTAATGATATAAATGGCCTGATATGTTTATTGTGGTATGGAATGGCTAAGATAGATGATTTTAATTGTGGAAGCTCTTTTATTTTTAGGTGTGTGGAACTATGAAGCGATGTAGGTTTTAAGGGAAGATGAAGGATTCTTTTCCTCTCCTCTTTTTCTTTCTTTTTTGTCTCTTCTTTTGCTTTCTCTTTCTTATTTTGCCTTAAAGTTTAAAGATGAATGACCAAGAGCTAAACTGCATGACCTTTCGGTTTGTGAATTGTTAGAATATAAAACGACTATTATGGGAGTAAGATGAGCTGTGCTATTTATTTAATTAACAGATTTATATACCGCCCCCTGCAGCAAGCCTTGGGGCGGCTAACAATAAAACAAATCAATATAAAACAATATTAACTTAAAAACAAAATACCCCATTTAAAAAAAACCAAGTTAAAAACTAGCCCATTTCAAGGTCAGAAGCTAAAAATAAATAAACAAACAAACAAACCATATACAATAAATACTTTAACAGTTAAAATGCTTCTTAAATAAAAAGGTCTTCGCCTGGCGCCGAAAAGCAAATAATGACGGCGCCAAGCGAGCCTCTCTGGGGAGCGCATTCCATAGGTGGGGCGCCACTGCAGAGAAAGCCCTTCTCCAGGTACTCACCCTCCTCACTTCTTTCACAGAGGGTTCCCGGAGGAGAGCGTCAGCTGCTGATCGTAGGGGGCGGGCGTGCATATAAGGTCGCAGGCGCTCCTTTAGGTAGCCAGGTCCCAAGCTGTTTAGGGCTTTATAGGTAAGAACCAACACCTTGAATTGGGCCCGGACTTCAATGGGAAGCCAGTGTAGCTGATGGAGAACTGGGGTGATATGAGAACCATGCCCAGTCCCTGTCAGCACCCTGGCCGCTCTATTCTGCACCAATTGAAGTATCCAGACCGTCTTCAAGGGTAGCCCCACATAGAGCGCGTTACAGAAATCTAGCTGAGAAGTCACCAGCGCATGTGTCACTGTCGCCAGGCAGTCAAACTCCAGGAAGGGACGCAGCTGATGGATCAGCCGAAGCTGTTGGAAAGCACTCCTCGCCACTGCTGACACTTGGGTTACCAAGGTCAGCTCCGGGTCGAGGAGCACTCCCAGGCTGCGGACCCGGTCTTTCAGAGGGAGTGCAAACCCATTCAAGACTAGGGTCAGGTCCCCCACTCCGAAGCCCGACCCACCCACCAACAGGACCTCCGTCTTGTCTGGATTGAGCCTCAGTTTATTGACCCTCATCCAGCCCATTACCTCAGCCAGGCACCAGTTCAGCACAGCCACTGCCTCACCTGGACCCGTGGAAAACGAGAGGTAGAGCTGGGTATCATCAGTGTACTGATGATTCCGCAGCCCACACCTCCTGATGACCTCTCCCAGCGGTTTCATGTAGATGTTAAAGAGCAAAGGGGACAAGATGGAACCCTGTGGAACTCCATGGCATAGCTGCCATGGCGCAGAGCCATAGTCCCCCAGCACCACCTTCTGGAATCGGCCATTGAGGTAGGAGCGGAACCACTGCAACGCAGTGCCTCCAGCTCCGAACCCCGCCAGCCTATCCAGAAGGATACCATGGTCAATGGTATCGAAAACTGCCAAGAGGTCCAGGAGAACCAACAGGGACGCACTCCCCGTCTCTCTCCCTGCACAGGTCATCATACAGGGCGACCAAGGCAGATTCAGTGCCAAAGCCGGGTCTGAAACTGGACTGAAATGGGTCTAGATAATCAGTTTCATCCAAGAGTGCTTGGAGTTGTCCCGCCACCACCTGCTCTAACACCTTGCCCAGAAACGGGATGTTAGCCACCAGTCTATAATTGGCGGCCACCTCTGGATCCAGGGAAGCCTTCTTTAGGACTGGCCGGACTACCGCCTCCTTTAAAGGGGCAGGCACCCGGCCGTCTCTTAAAGAGGCGTTGACCACCTCCAAGATCCAAGGCCCAATCCCGTCCTTGGTGCTCTTTAATAGCCAAGATGGGCACGGGTCCAGTAAACAGTTGATTGAGCGTACCAATCCAAGCACCTTGTCCACATCATCAGGCCGCAAAAACTGAAATTCATCCATTAACGGAGGACAAGCCGTCATGGTTGGCTCCTCCCCAAAAGAATCTGTGTCAAGAGTGGAGTGCAGCTCTTGACGAATCTGAGCAACTGTCTCCCTAAAATGTGTGGCAAAGTCATCACAGCGGGCTTTCAAGGGTGGAACCAAATCTTTAGTGGGGCCAGGTTTAATCAGCCCCTGAACCACCCGAAAAATCTCCGCTGGACGGCATTGTGAGGAGGCAATGGACGCGGAGAAGAATCGCTTCTTCACCACCCTCACTGCCACAGCATAGGCCCGATAGTGTGCTCTAAGATGTGTTCGGTCGAATTCGTCATGTGATTTCCTCCACCTGCGCTCTAGCCGTCTACCAACCCGCTTCATTGCCCGTAATTCAGGTGTATACCAAGGGGATGAACAGGCTCTGCCTGGCTGGAGAGGGCGCTTGGGAGTGATCGAGTTGATAGCCCTAGTCATCTCCCTGTTCCATATATCGACCAGGGCATCAACAGGAGCACCAGCCTTGTCAACAGGAAAATCCCCCAGAGCCTTCAGGAATCCATCTGGATCCATCCGACTCCGGGGGCGGACCATCACAATCTGGTCCGCACCCTTACAGAGAGAGAGGTCGCTTTCAAGCTCAAACCTCACGAGGGAGTGATCTGACCATGACAAGGGCGTCAAACGTACATTCTTCACCCTCAGATCACCCTCTTCCTGCCCCGTCGAGAAAACCTGGTCCAGAGTGTGTCCACGTTCATGGGTCGGGCCGCTGACATGTTGAGACAGCCCCATGGCCGTCATGGCAGCCATGAAGTCCTGAGCCGCCCCGGAAAGGTCAGTCTCGGCATGGAGATTGAAGTTCCCCAGGACCAACATCCTGGGGGTCTTTAACACCAGGTCCGAGACGACTTCCGTCAGCTCAGGCAGGGAGTCTGTTGGGCAGAAGGGTGCAGGGTACACCAACAGAATCCCCAATCTGTCTCGGTCGCCCAACACCAAGTGAAGACACTCCAGTCCTGGTCTCGAGGGGACAGGAAGCCCCGTGAGGGAAAAAGAAGCCCGATAAACTACAGCAACCTCCCCCTCCCCTCCCCTCCGAGCGTGAACAGTGCTGAACTAGGTACCCGGGCGGGCACAATTCTGAGAGGGCAACATCTCCCCCCTCACCCGCCCAGGTCTCGGTGATACAGGCCAGGTCGGCCCTCTCATCCACAATCAGGTCGTGGATGAGATTGGCTTTATTACAGACCAACCTGGCGTTGAGCAACAGCACCGTCAGGCCCGTGGGGCAGTTGACAAAACTACCTGGCACCTGCCGGCTGGGGGAAAACCAGAAGGAGTAACAGGTGTCAACCATCTGTCCCGCCTTCTCCTAGGTGGGCCTGTTAAACCCCCACTGCGGCCATAGCAACCCATGCCCATTACCACCCCTATGGTGGCCCCCACGCGCTCCCTAGGCGACATTCCTAACTTGACCTGAGATGAGCCCCCTAAAAACCGTTAAAAAACTTTAAAACCACTAAAACTTCCACCCACCGACTACCCCCACCTCAACTTGGCCCAGAAAATTTGGCCAGAGCCCCCGGCCAGCCCAGCCCCCAAGCGGCCCCAACGGCCCTAACAGCAGCCACCCTTAGGCCTTCACCCTTCGGCCGCCGGCCTGAGGCCATCAGCCCCAGCCGCGCCCGGCCCTTTCAGGCCTCTCAGCCACGCCCACTTCCGGCCACCGCCAGCCTCGGCCTCGACCCGCCCTGCCCTCTTCGGCACGCCTGCCACTCACGGTCGAGGGGGCGGGCGTGGAGCAGGGGCTTCAGCGCTGGTGGGTGCCGGTAGGTGGGTGCCGCGGCGGTGGCCTGGACTCCGGGTGCTGGTCGCAGTGGTTGGCGGTGGCCTCCCAGACTCCCAGGTCTCCAGCGGGCGGCGGGTGGTCGGCGGTCCAACTCCCCGGCACGGACGTTGGTCAGCGGCCCGGCCCAGCCCTCCGGCGTGGCGATGGTGAAGGCGCGGGGGCATGGGGGTGCGGCGGTGGAAAAAGGCGCTCTGTTAAACAGAGTCAAGTGTGAACAGGAGATTTCTTTCTATTTCACTTTCTTTTTTTAGTAGACATTAGATTGGAATACTGGTAAGCAAAAAATCTATTTGATTATATTTGTAATTATTATTTTCTATTAAATTAGTTTAAAGAAAATTTGTTTAAAGAACATAATAGATAATTGCTGTTGTTTAATTGGCTAGATAAGATGTCCTTAAAGATGATGAGTGGATGTTAGACATGTGAACATGAACCTCCCTTTTATTTCTCTTTCCTTTTTAGTAGATATTAGATTAGAATACTTGTAAGCAAAAAGTGTATTTGATCGTATTTGTAATTATTATAAGGGGGAGTCTATTTGTTCAATACTAGAAAAATGAAAAGATTTGGAACTGTGTAGAGTTGGTCAGGCCGAAACTTTTATTATTTATTTTATTTATTTATTTATTTATTTATTAAAACATTTCTATGCCGCCCCATCGCAATAAAGCCTTGGGGCGGCTTACAACAACAATTAATAACATATAAAATTCAATTAAACCTCCCCCCCCTCCAGTGCATCTCGGCAAAAACCTTTAAAATCCAACCCATGCCAAATACCATTAACAATTGAAATACGATTTAAATAAAAAGGTCTTTGCCTGGCGCCGAAAAACAGATAACGACGGCACCAGGCGGACCTCTCTGGGAAGTGCATTCCACAATTGGGGCACCACCGCAGAGAAAGCCCTCCTCCAGGTACTCACCCTCTTAATCTCATTCACGGAGGGTTCCCGAAGGAGGGCCTCTGTTGCTGATCTCAAGGGGTGGGAGGGTGATACCTAAGCAAGCGCTCCTTTAGGTATCCAGGTCCCAGGCCATTTAGGGCTTTATAGGTCATAACCAACACCTTGAATTGGGCCCGGACTTCAATCGGGAGCCAGCGGAGCTGATGGAGAACTGGGATTATATGAGAACAATGCCCAGTCCCCGTCAGCACCCTGGCAGCTCTATTCTGCACAAATTGAAGTATCCGGACCATCTTCAAGGGCAGCCCCACGTAGAGCGCGTTACAGAAATCTAATCGGGAAGTCACCAATGCGTGTGTCACTGTCATCAGGCAGTCGTACTCTAGGAAGGGACGCAGCTGATGTATCAGCCGAAGCTGTAGGAAGGCACTCCTCGCCACTGTTGTCATCGGAGCATGTAATGACAGCTCCGGGTCGAGGAGCACTCCCAAGCTGTGGACCCTGTCCTTTACAGGGAGTGCAACCCCATCCAGGACCAGGACCAAGTCCCCCATCCCAAGTCCCGACCAGCCCACCAACAGGACCTCCATCATGTCTGGATTGAGCTTCAGTTTATTGGCCCTCATCCAGCCCATTACCTCGGCCAGGCACCAGTTCAGCACAGCCACTGCCTCACCTAGATCGGTGGAGAATGAGAGGTAGAGCTGGGTATCATCAGCGTACTGATGATTCCGCAGCCCACACCTCCTGATGACCTCTCCCAGCGGTTTCATGTAGATGTTGAATAGCAAGGGGGACAAAATGGACCCCTGCGGAACTCCATGGCATAGCTGCCATGGCGCAGAGCCATAGTCCCCCAGCACCACCTTCTGGAATCGGCCACTGAGATAGGAGCGGAACCACCGCCAGGTGGTGCCTCCAACTCCCAATCCCGCTAGCCTATCCAGAAGGATACCATGGTCGGTGGTATAGAAAGCCACTGAGAGGTCCAGGAGAACCAACAGGGATGCACTCCCCCTGTCTCTCTCCCTGCACAGGTCATCATACACGGCGACCAAGGCAGATTCAGGGCCGTATCCGGGTCTGAAACCGGACTGAAATGGGTCCAGATAATCCGTCTCCTCCAAGAGTGCTTGGAGTTGTCCCGCCACCACCCGCTCTAGTACCTTGCCCAGGAATAGGATGTTGGCCACCGGTCTATAATTGGTGGCCACCTCTGGATCCAGGGATGCCTTCTTTAGGACTGGCCGGACTACCGCCTCCTTTAAAGGGGCAGGCACCCGGCCGTCTCTTAAAGAGGCGTTGACCACCTCCCGGATCCAGGTTCCAATCCCGTCCTTGGCTTTCTTGAGTAGCCAAGAAGGGCATGGGTCTAGTAAGCAAGTGGTAGGGCGTACTTGTCTAAGCCCCTTGTCCACATCATCAGACCGCAGCAACTGCAATTCATCCATTAATTGTGGACCAGACGGCATCGATGGCAACTCACCACCAGTGTCTGGTTCCAAAGTAGAGTCAAGCTCATGGCGTATCTGAGTGATTTTCTCCCTAAAATGCTTGGCAAACTCGTCACAGCGGGCCTTCGAGAGCGGCACCAGATCTTTCTTTGGGCTCCGCTCCCCTCCCCACTGACTATAAATAGTGGAGCACCTGCCATTTTGTTCAGTCTTTGCGACTGAACTTGCACCCCCCACGTGGCTAATGGGAAGAGTTAACTGGATGTGGAGGATAGGTACCGACAAGAAAGAAAGAGTCGGTACCGACGAGAGCATCCACTCACCGACCCCGAGCGGGGCCAGCGGGTGGGTTGTGTGACTGCACAGATGGTCACTCGAAGAAGATCAGTTACAGGTAAGCAACCTGCTTTTCTTCATTGTGGCCTCTGTGCATCACACATATGGGTAGACTAACAAGCTTACCATTAAAGGAGGAGGGAAGGTGTCTTTATTGAAGAATCGATGAGAGGACAGCCCTTCCGAAGGAGCAGTCCTGATGAGCTCGAACATCGAGACGATAATGCCTGGCAAATGTGCAAGGGTTTGCCCAAGTAGCAGCCCGACACACATCATCCAGTGGGACTCCCGATGCAAAAGCAGATGAAGCAGCAACAGCTCTGGTCGAATGACCCTGAGGAATCGCAGGTAGATCAAGCTTGGCAAGCTGGTAGGACAAGGTGATAGTATGAACTATCCATTTTGAGAGCCTCTGTGGAGATATCGGAGAGCCCTGATCTACTGTGGAATATTTAACAAAAAGTCTATTCGTGCGTCGAATGGACTCAGTTCTAGACCTATAAAAGGCCAAGCAGCGATGAACATCGAGGGAATGTAACGACCGCTCAAGAGGAGTTGCTGGTGACGGAAAGAAGGCCGGTAAAACAATGTCCTGCCCTAGATGAAACGAAGTAGCTACTTTTGGCAGGAAAGAGGGATCAAGTCTTAGAACAACCTTCTCCTTGAAAAAGTTCAAGTACGGAGGGTCTATACGGAGGGCACAGAGCTCACTGGCCTGTCGAGCGGAGGTGATTGCAACAAGAAAGGCTGTTTTCCATGACACCAGCCGTAGATCAACAGTTGCTAATGGTTCAAAGGGAGCTCTTGTTAAAGCTTGTAGGACGACAGAGAGACTCCAGGTAGGCATCACTGGCCTTATTATAGGATTAAGGTTGTGAAGTCCTTTAAGGAACCTCTTAACAAGAGGTTGGGAGAAAATGGAGGAGTCGTCCACGAACCCTCGATGATAGGCAATTGCCGCCGTATACACTTTAATTGAAGAAGGTTTAAGTCCAGAACGATGGAGTTCTAACAGGAAGTGGAGGATCTGAGGTATGGAAGATTGCAGTGGAGAGAACGAACGAGATTTGGCAAAGCTGGAAAAACGCTTCCATTTAGCTGCGTAAGACTTCCATGTGGAAGGCTTTAAGGCAGAGTCTATGATGTGCTGGATGGACGGATCTAAAGTTGTCGGATCCAATGAATCAGTGGTCGGGGCTGACAGTATAGCTGGAACCGATAAGGCAGCAGCGCTAGAAGCAGAAGATTCAGAGCATATGATCGGAGCAGCAGAAGTAGCTATCGGTACCGATGGGAAGGCAGGATCTATCGGATTCGCCAAGCTGTCAGATTCAAGGACCTCAGATCCGAATGTTGAAGCGTACCTCCTTGTTGAGTTATGAGGTACGGAAGCAATGGAAGAGGACGGTATTCTCTGCAAGAGATCATGAGAAGAGTAGCGAGCCAAGGTTGGCGTGGCCACCAAGGGGTAATTAGTATCCCCGATGGTCGATCTCGCACTATCTTCGCTGCGACCTTCATTATGAGTGGGATCGGTGGGAAAGCATAAAAATGTAGATTGGTCCAAGATATCATGAAGGCGTCCCCTAGAGATCCGAGGCCAATCCCCGCCCTCGAGCAGAATTGGTCGCACACTTTGTTCTGTTGAGTGGCGAATAAGTCCACGTCTGGAAACCCCCAGCGATGAAAGAGCTGGTCGCGTGTCCGGGGATGCAGTTCCCACTCGTGGGAAACAAGTATGCAGCAGCTGAGGAGATCTGCTTGGACATTGTCTACACCAGCCAGATGTACCGCTATTAAAGTGATATCTCGGGGAATGCACCAATCCCAAATTTGCAGTGCGAGTCTGGCTAGGGTCGGAGACTTTGTTCCCCCTTGCTTGATCAGATAAAAGACTGTTGTGGTATTGTCTGACGTTATCTGAACGACCCGATGATGAAGGAGATCCTCGAAAGAGCGAATGGCATTGAGTACTGCTAATAGTTCCAGAAAGTTGATGTGTTTCGTGGATTCGAGATGGTTCCACGTGCCCTGGGTACGGAGACCATTGCATACTGCTCCCCAGCCCGAGAGGGAAGCGTCGGTGGTAACTGTTATCGATGGAGATGGTTGTCGAAAGGGAACTCCGACAGCTAGATTGGCATGCATTGTCCACCAGAGAAGAGAATGGAGAACCGAGGATGGGATCCGAATCGGTTTCGATTGTGGATCCCTCTGTGGGTGGAACAGCTTGTTGAAGAGCAGCTGTAGAGGGTGGAGGCGAAGTCTGGCGTGTGGCACCACTGGTACTGACGCCGCCATATGGCTGAGCAGTCTTTGAACAGATCTTGCAGGGACCGTCCCGTCGTGTTGCATCCAAAGAACATGTCGAACGAACGTGTCTTGTCTGTCGCAGGGAAGGAAAGCCTTTTCCATCGTCGAATCCAAGCGTGCTCCGATGAAGGTAAGCATCTGCGCGTTGGGGTGAGAGAAGATTTCTCCGTATTAATACATAGGCCTAGGTTGTCTAGCAAAGTGCATGTTATATGAATGGAATCGAGAAGTCCGTCTCTAGATGGAGAAACCAGCAGCCAGTCATCCAGGTATGGATAGATGTGGACGCCTTGTAGGCGAAGGAAGGCACAGACCGAGGCCATACACTTGGTAAACACTCTGGGAGCAGTGGCCAATCCAAACGGTAAGACAGTGAATTCGTACAGGCTGGATGCGACGGCAAAGCGAAGGAAACGTCTATAACTCGGATGGATCAAGATATGAAAGTAGGCATCCTTCAGATCTATTGAGGCGAACCAATCCTCCTTCTGTAGCAATGGCAAGATATTTTGAAGCGTGGTCATCCTGAACTTCCTAGTTTGGATAAAGCGATTCAGGAAGCGTAAGTCCAAAATCGGCCTGAGACCACCATCCCGTTTCGGGACCGTAAAATATCTGGAGTAGAATCCGTGAATTCCGTCAAAGGAAGATAATTGACGGATTGCTCCCTTACGAAGAAGTTGTTGTATCTCATCGAGCAGGACCGGTGAGCATGAAGTAGACCGTATCGGGCCCGATGGGGGAATGACGTCGAATTCTATCCGGTAGCCGTACTGTATGATGGACAATACCCACCGATCAGATGTGATGGACTCCCAAATGGGGAGCCGGCTTTGCAACCGACCCCCAGATGAGAGAGGGGTGGGTATTGGGTGGGAAAGAGGAACGGTCCGCCTGTCCCGTCAACGCTGGCACCTGTCTGTATCGAATCGGCGGCGGGATTGCTGATAACGCTGCTGGGGCTGCTGTCGACGGCGCTGTTGTTGCGGCTGCCTCTGTTGAGGCTGCTGTCTGGGCTGGAAGGATTGCCGATAGGTGGGGCGGGACCATTGCCACTTACGTCTCGTTTGAGGCGGTAACTCCATCCGGCGCGCCGCCATCTGAGATTCATGGAGTTTCTTAAGTTTGTGGTCCATACGGGAATGGAAAAGCCCGGACCCATCAAATGGCATTTCCTCAATCCTGCGCTTGGTCTCGTCGAGGAAATGGCAGCTTCGGAGCCAAGCGTGCCTGCGCAGGGAGGCGGCACCAACAAGAGCTCTTGAGTTTGTATCCATATGATGTCTGGCCGTAGACAATTGTTGAATGGCCACTTGCATGGCCTCCTTGATTAAGACTTTGGCCACATCTCCTTGGTGGTCCGGCAGGGTCGAGGCGACGTTGTGGAGGCGCTGCATAAGGAAGTACTGGTATCGCGCCAACGTTGCCTCGTAATTTGAGATGCGAAGTCCCAATCCTGAGGCGGAATACACCCTCCTGGCCAGAGAGTCGATTTTTCTCCTCTCCTTATCTCTTGGCGTAGTATGGCCTCTGGCCTCCCTACCCTGGGAGGACTCGACAACAATGGAATTCGGCTTGGGATGTCGGAGGAGGAAGGGAATATCCTCCTCCCGAACCCGATACATCGTTTCGTACCTCCTTGATGTCGGTTGGGGGTGGGAGGCCAAGTCTCAAGGCTGGGTCATTGCCTGCTTAAGGGTAGTGATAAGCAGGAGGACAGTCGAGGTGGACTGCTCTCCCCAGACGACGTCATAGAACCTGTCCGTCGACGGGCCTGGACGTTGGATCGCATCAATGTCCAGAGCTTGGATGAGCCTTGCCATCAACTCTGCAAATGAAACATGGGACTCGTCCGGCTAAGTGGGGTCCTGAGAGGTGATAACGGTGTCGGGGGAGGTCGAGTCCACCTCTGAATCATCAGAATCGGCCATGAAGGTGGTGCCGAAGAGGAGGAGTCAGCTGGTGAGAAGGAGTGGCTGCTGTCATGGCAAGAGGGCATCGAGGAGACCCTCCTTGGATCGCTTGGGTGTGGTCAGTCCCGAGGGGGTGAGAATCGGCCCCGAGGCTCTGGGTAATATCCCACTGATGGGGGCTCATGCCAGAGCTGATAAGACGGATGGTGCCAGCCTTCCATAGGTTGATCGACAGATCAGCTCTGTCAGCCCCGAGGCGGAGAGATATCAACGTCTGCCGTAGTCGTGGGCATCGGTGTCGGGGACCGTGCCCTTGGGGGGGAGTCCTGGATCTCCCCATCCGATATCGAGCCCCTCGGGAGTGGCTGAAGCGGTTCGGATGGACGGTCCGCCATTCGCCGAGGGGACCCTTGTGGGGTAACCCTCATGGCCTCCTGGATAAGTGGATCAGGAGGTGTCGGTATGGAGGTTGGGCCCAGTACCGATGGTGCCGACGAACCCGAGTTCCAGTGCCATGGGCGCTTGGATCCCTTTGGGCATTGGGAAGGCTTCGGAGGCTTGTCTGTCTTAGTCTTCTTGTGGCTTGTCGACTTGGCAGAGTCGGCATGTTTTCGCTTCTCCGCCTTCTTCTTTGGAGAAGTGGGAGGAACTGCAGCAGATGACGTGCCTTCATCCGGGCTCGACGGTGAAACGATGTCAAATTGTATTCTATATTCGAGCTGAATGATGGACAACACCCACCTATCAGATGTAATGGACTCCCAAAAGGGAGAGGGGAAGGTGGGAGGTGGAAAGATGAATTGGTTTGCCGGGACCGCCAACGAGGGTGTTTTTCGGAGTCGAAGTGCCGACGGCCCTGAGGGAAGCGCTGTTGAGGCTGTTGCCTTCTACGCTGCTGCCTCTGTTGATATTGTTGGCGAGGTTGATATTGCTGGCGTCCATAAGGCCTGGACCATGGCCACTTACGTTTGGTTTGTGGGAGCTCCATGCGACGCGCTGTCCTGCGGGATTCATGGATGGCTTTGAGTTTCCGATCAGTCTTCGCGTGGAAGAGGCCAGTGCCATCGAATGGCATTTCCTCTATCCTCCTCTTCATTTCCTCAGGAAAGTTACAATTCCTGAGCCACGCATGTCGTCACAGGAAAATAGCACTGACCATGATGTCTTGCGGTGGACAACTGCTGTATGGCCACCTGCATCGCCTCTTTTATAGAGACCCTGGCTAGGTCTGCCTGTTGGTCCGGGAGGGAGGAGGCGATGTTATCCATCTTCTGCATTATGAAGTACTGGTAACGTGCCAGAGTAGCTTCATAATTTGATATGCGCAGGCTGAGTCCTGCAGCCGCATAGACCCGACGTGCAATCATATCGACTTTCCTCCCTTCCTTATCTCGGGGTGTTGTATGGCCCCGAGCCTCCCTGCCCTGGGACGACTCGACCACCACAGAGTTGGGCTTAGGGTGGCGCAGCAAGAATGGAATATCTTCCTCTCTGACTCGGTACATAGACTCGTACCGACGAGACGTCGCTTGCGGTTGTGCCGGTTGGTCCCAGGGGTGGACCATTGCCTGGCGGAGCGTGGTGATAAGAGCCAAGGCAATGGTTGCAGACTGCTCTCCCCGGACGATATCGTAAAATCGATCGGTGCTGGGGCCGGGGCGGTGGTAGGTCTCTATTTCCAGCGACCGAACTAGACGAGAAACGAGTTCCAAGAAGGAGACATGGGGCTTGTCCGGGGATCCAGGGTCCTGGGAAGTGATGGCCACATCCGGGGACGTGGAGTCTACTTCCGACTCGTCTGAGTCCTGGTGGTAGCGGTAGTGTTCGCTAGGCGAGGAAGTCTCGGGAGATGGTGGAGGTCTCCCTTCCGTATGGCCGGAAGTGGACGGTGCCTCTCTCGGGATCGATGGCGAACGACGGTCCCGAGGGATGTAGGCATAGGGTGGATATCCACTCCAGCCCGGGAAGCCGCCGTAGCCAGGCATAGACCAGTCATCCACTTGGCGTTCCGATGCACGGCTCCTACGCCTAGGCTGTGGCCCAGCAGTAGGCATCGGAGTCGGGGAACGTTGCCTCGGTGGGGAATCTCTAATTTCTCCATCGGAGATGGACTCCCTAAGCGGTGGCTCCGGTGGGGGAGACACGCTCTCAGGCCGAACCACAGGCCTGGGGGATCCCGGCGGAGTCACCTGCATCACCGACTGCAGGGCCGGTCCCGAGGGAGTCGGTACCGTGGCGGCGGTCGGTACGGAGAACCCCGACGAACCCGAGCCCCGATGTTTGGGGCGGTCGAGTTTCTTGCCCTTATGGGCCGCCTTAACCGCCTTATCTTTCCTCGGCTTCTTGTGCCCGGAGGATTTATCCGGTTCTGAATGCTTACGCTTCTCCTTTTGTTTAGCTGGAGGAGAAGGTAGCTGTTGCGCTTCCGTCGAAGCAGCGCCTTCGTCCAAAGGACGCTGCGGTGGCACGGCTGAAGTAGAGGCAGAGCGCTGCGGCGGCACAGCCGAGGAAGGGGCAGGCCTTGAGACCAACTGCTCTGATTGTAGCAATGCCTGATCCCAAAGCAACTTACCGAGACGATTCTCCCTATTCTTCCTGGCCTGTTTAGTAAAGGCCAGGCAATGCCCGCACTTGTCGGTCCTATGCCCCTCACCAAGGCAGAGGAGGCATAAGTCATGCGGGTCAGTGGGAGACATTTTGGAGCCGCACTCACTACACTTGTGGAAGTGTACTCTAAGCCTTTTGATCATGGTCATCCACATGACAGTTCCATGAAATAGGCTATTGCTTCTTAGGCCTGAGGATGAGGGCAGGCACCAACTAAAGAATGAAGTGTTTGTATTGGAGTCCCTCTTTCAAAGAACTGTGTTTGTACAGAGATTAAGTCTGGAACCTTCTGGAAGCAACAGCTAAGCACTACTTGGACAAAAGGGGCCTGTGGTTCTCCTTGAAGTGGGTCATCACATGTTCACGCTGGCTGGTCAATGGTCTAAAAATTTTCCAAGTGTGTACAAACATGGCATTTATGGTTATAGTATCATATTTATAATGTTTGACCTCAATTCAGGTAATTTGGCTCATGGTAAGTTATTGACACAGAAAACTGTTTGATAGCCACTCAAGAGTCAGTCTTCAGAGAAAATGTGCAGATTGTAATTTGCCTCCACCAAGTTTCAAATGGCAAGCTATTTTTAAGGGATGTTTAAAATGAACTTTAATTTTAGCACATTTAATCTTATTCTTTTTTCTTTGAAAAAAAGCGTTTTATTCAACCTGCAAAACTTCCCTCCAATAGCACTGAGGAGCTGAACTTTGGAAGCATCTGGAACTGCCCCATCATCAACCTCCACTACAGCTGCCCTTCTGAACTGTAGCTTCTCTGCTCTGTGCTTCACACCCAAAGTCAGTCTGGGAAAAGCCACAACAAGCAAGTGGTGGTCATCAGACTTCCACCATGCAGCATGCTTATGAAGTGTGTTTCCTTAGCACAAGACAACACCATCACTACCATACACCTTACCTTTGCCTCCCTCCAGAGAGGCACTGTCCAAGGAGGGGAGGGGAGGGCAGGGGAGGGGAGGGAAGACAACAAGAATGTGTGAAAGGTCACTCCTGGCCAGGAGAATATTCTTAATTTTCCTGAGATGCATTGGTGGGTTAATTGTTCTTTTGGCTTTTATAAGCTGCCCCCAAATTCCTCTAAATGTGGTGTTGCTCTAGAGTAGATTTACAAGTTTACACTGCTGAGTTAACTCAGAACAATGAGACGAGCCCAGCTGCCAGCTCTACTTAGTGCAAGACTGAAGTTATAGCAGAAACACATGGCACTTCCCCCCCTGGCCCCGGCCCTAGCCCCTGCCAGTGCCCTCTGTTCTCTGGCCTGCCTTGCTCAGAAGGGTCTTTCTGCCCAGGACTGTGCCTTCCTGGCCACCAACAGTGGGTTCCTCCTCCTCTCTCCACTTACTTCTTGCTTTCGTATGAAGCAATGATGTCTTCAAAAGCACTTATATCAAAATCCTCAGAGCAATCAAATGAGAAATCAAGCACTGAGAAGTTGCAAAAAGGGAAACATGCAGATATGCTAAATAAACCAAGTAATAAAGCAAGCTGGAGGGGGAGGGTGGCAGTGCCCAGTCTTCTTCCTCTGCCTGGACTGCAAGCTCCTGAGCAAAGAGGACCATGAGCAACTGGAGTTCTGGTGTGCTAGGAAAAAGCAGGTTGCTTACCTGTAACTGATGTTCTTCGAGTGGCCATCTGTGCAGTGCCTTTGGCCGGAAAGATTGAAAGCTAACGATTTTTGGCAGGAACGCTCCGCTCCCCTCCCCCATAGCCTATATAGAGCAGAGCGTCCGCCATTTTGTTCAGTCTTGAAGACCGAACGTTCTGGCAAGTCAATTCTTGATAACTGGTAAGCCAATACTATAGTCTGAACAATCCATTTGGAGATCCTTTGAGGAGTTATTGGAAAACCCTGGTCCCATTCAGCATACTTTATGAAGAGTTTCTGTGATCGCCTCAGAGACTCAGTCCTGGACCTATAAAAGGCAAGGCATCTGCGGAGGTCCAAGCTGTGGAGGGACCTCTCAAGCGGATTCGTTGGCGATGAGAAGAATGCTGGTAGTACAATGTCCTGCTGCAGATGAAACGGAGTGGAAACCTTTGGGAGAAAGGCTGGATCCATCCTTAATACAACTTTGTTCTTGTGAAAGTTCAGGTAAGGAGGATACACACGAAGGGCGCAAAGTTCACTAGCCCTTCGAGCCGATGTTACTGCCACCAAAAATGCCGTTTTCCACGAAACAAGACGTAAATCCGCAGTGGCTATGGGCTCAAATGGAGGCCTAGTGAGTGCCTGTAGGACGACAGACAAGCTCCAAGTGGGAATGGTTGGCTTGATCGTCAGATTAAGATTGTAAAGTCCTTTTAAGAATCTCTTTATAAGCGGTTGGGAAAAGAGTGATTGTCCTTGAAGGGTGCCACGAAAGTGGGCAATAGCCGCCATGTATACCTTTATTGAAGAAGGTTTCAAACCAGAGTGATTTATGTGCATCAGGAACTGTAGGATTTGTGAAATGGATGCGGAATGCGGCAGGAAGGAACTAGACTCGGCGAAGGCGGAAAAACCCTGCCATTTAGCCGCGTAGGATTTCCGAGTGGAGGGCTTCAGAGCAGAGTCCAGGATGTGTTGGATGTCTGAAGGAAACAGTGTCGAATCTGGCAAAGCATCTACTATGCTTGCTGGCGTCGGAAGCAAATCCTGGGAACACGGATGAATCCGAGTTGTAGTGGAACAGGTCGGTAGCAAAGAACTAGGTGTGAAGGTGTGTTCTGACGTGCCAGTAGTAACTTTCGAATTCGTCAGGTCAGTAGTTGATCGTTGGATCCGCCAAGCTGTTAGTTTGAGTGACTCTAGGTCCGGATGTCGGATGGTACCATTCTGTTGTGTGAGGAGATCGGGCACTATCATAAGTTGGAGGTATTCCCCTTGAGAAATCTGAAGGAGCATGGGAAACCAAGGTTGACGCGGCCACCATGGCGTTATCAGGATGCCCGCTGCTCCCTCGTGGAGGATTTTCGAAACAGTCTGCATTATGAGTGGAATTGGAGGAAAAGCATAGAAGTTGTAGTTTGTCCATTCGGTCATGAAAGCATCTCCTAGAGATCCTAGACCAGCCCCTGCCCTTGAGCAATATTGCTGGCACACCCTGTTCCGATGGGTAGCAAACAGGTCCATGTCTGGGAAACCCCATTGATGGAATATACGATCTTGTGTTTGAGGGCTCAGTTCCCATTCGTGGGATATCGACATGTGCCTGCTGAGCAAGTCGGCCTCCGTATTGTCGGTACCGGCCAGATGAATCGCCAGTAACAAAATGTTCCTCGGGATGCACCAATTCCAAACACGCATCGCTAGTCGGGCTAGTTTCGGAGATTTTGTTCCCCCTTGTTTGTTTAAATAGAAGACTGTGGTCATATTGTCTGACAGGACCTGAACTACACGTCCCCGAAGAACGTCCTCGAATGAATGTAGTGCTTTGAACGCTGCAAGTAGCTCTAGGAAGTTTATGTGGTTGCTGGATTCTTGACGGTTCCATAGGCCCTGGGTCTTCATGGTGCCGCATATCACACCCCATCCCTGTTGGGACGCGTCGGTACCGAGGGATATGGAAGGTCCTCGAGGCCGAAAGGGCACTCCCACATTCAAGTTGGATGGCACCGTCCACCAGTGGAGAGTGTGAAGTACTGATGAGGGAACGCGAAGAAGTTTGGTCTGACTGTCTCGTTGTGGTCGGAATACTCCATTGAAGAAGAGTTGTAGAGGTCGAAGCTGAAGTCTCACGAAGAGAACAACCACTATCGACGTGGCCATATGCCCTAGAAGTTTCTGTATTGTCTTGGCCGATGCTGTACCGTCCCATAAGATTGCATGGACCCGTCAAACAAGGGTGGTTTGACGATCCAGTGGTAGAAACGCACGTGTCTGTACAGAGTCGAGGTGTGCTCCGATGAATGTAATAGCCTGCGTAGGAGCAAGAGAAGATTTTTCAAAATTAATACACAGTCCGAGATTGTGGAGGAGGGAGCACGTCGTATGAATAGTTGAAAGGAGGTCCTGTTTGGATTGGGAAACCAAGAGTCAGTCATCTAAATAAGAGTAAATCTGAATGCCGTGGAGACGCAAAAAGGCACAGACGGGAGCCATACATTTAGTGAAAACTCGGGGTGCAGTAGCGAGTCCGAACGGTAACACAGAGAATTCGTAAACCTCGGATCCGACAGCAAAACATAGGAAACGCCTATGTGATGGATGAATCAAGATATGAAAATAGGCGTCTCTCAAATCTAGTGCAGTGAACCAGTCCTCTCTCTTCAGCAGCGGCAAGATGTTCTGGAGGGTAGTCATCCGAAACTTTTTTGGGGTAATATATTTATTTATGCCCCTCAAGTCAAGGATAGGTCGAAGACCCCCATCTCGCTTAGGAACCGTGAAGTATCTTGAATAGAATCTGTGCATTCCTTCCCTCCGAGACAAGCATCGAATCGCTCCTTTATCAAGGAGCTGATGTACTTTGCCGAGAAGTGCTGGTGAAGGCAAAGTAGACCAGATCGGAGTCAAGGGAGGAACGACATCGAATTCAATACAGTATCCGTGCTGTAAGATGGATAACACCCACTGGTCAGATGTAATGGACTCCCAAATGGGGAGCCGACTTCTCAGTCGATCCCCAAATGAGACCGGGGTAGGTGGGGTAGTGGAGAGAGGAAAGGTCTGCCTGTCCCGTCAACGGCGACGTCTGTCGGAGTCGAAACGGCAACGAGCCTGTTGGTATCTCTGCGTTGGTTGTTGGCGTCGACAGGGAGGTTGCGTTTGTTGTCGGAACAGAGGTTGCTGCTGTTGTTGATACGAAGGACGGTATACCGGCCGGGTCCAGGACCACTTACGCTTTTGCTGCGGTTGCAGCTCCATGCGCTGTGCCGTCATTCTTGACTCATGGATCCGTTTAAGCTTGTGGTCCGTCCTGGAGTGCAAGAGGCTGGTACCGTCAAATGGCATCTCCTCTATTCTGCATTTAGTTTCCTCTGGGAAGTTCAAATTCCTAAGCCATGCATGCCTGCGGAGGGAAACCGCACCTACCAGGCCTCGGGAGTCAGAATCCACGTGGTGACGCGCCGTGGAAAGTTGCTGTACGAAGACATGCATGGCTTCCTTAATCAGGACACGAGCGATGTTGGCTTGATCGTCGGGAAGGTGGGCCAGTACATTATTCAGTCTTTCCATTATGAAATATTGGTAACAGGCCAGTGTAGCCCCATAATTGGAAATTCTGATGCCCAGTCCTGACGCGGCGTAGACCTTCCTCGCAATCGAGTCAATCTTGCGGCCCTCTTTGTCCCTCGGCATGGTGTGGCCCCTGGACTCCCTTCCCTGGGATGACTCTACCATAACTGAGTTTGGGCAAGGATGCCAGAGAAGAAACAGGATATCTTCGTCCCAAACACGATACATAGCCTCAAATCTTTTGGATGTCACCTGGGGTTGGTTTGGTGATTCCCAGGGTTGGGCCATGGCTTGTTTGAGTGTGGTTATCAGTGGAAGCACTATAGCGGCAGAGTGCTCTCCACGCACCACGTCGTAGAACTTGTCCGCCGTTGGTCTAGGTCGTTGGACAGCATCAATATCCAACGATTGGACCAGACGCACCATCAGCTCTCCAAAGGATGAGTAAGATTCGTCCGGGGACCCCGGACCTTGAGCCGTGATGAGGATGTCTGGCGATGTTGAGTCCATATCCAAATTCGAATCCGGCCTGATGTATGGGGGCACGGAAGAGGAGGATTCCGCTGGAGACATCGACGCCGTACTCTCCCTATGCGGAAAAGAGGCAGCACGCCTCGGAGCTGAGGAGGTCAGGCGGTCCCAAGGGGAGAAACTACCCACAGCTGGGTAATGGCCAACAGACTGGTATTCCGGCCACCCTCGTCTAGGGTACCAGCCTGGGGAGCTGCGCTCCGAAGATCTGCTCCTCCTGCGATGGGGAGACATTTGTGTCTCGACATCACGCCCCGTGGTGGACATCGGGGTCAGCAACCTGGCTCGCGGGGGGGAGTCTGGAATTTCCCCATCGGAGCTCGGTTCCCTTGGCATGGTAAGCGGTTGTGGCATCGGTTCTGCTTGACGCCTAGGGAAACCCGGAGGAGTCACCTGCAATGCCTCCTGTAAGGTCGGACCCGGTGGCATCTGTACCGTGGTGGCTGTCGGTACCGACGGTACAGAAGATCCTGAGTCCCGATGCTGGAATTGTTCCGGATCCTTAGGCTTTTGGGCCTTCTCCGGTTTGTCGTGCTTGGGTTTTTTATGCCCAGACGAGTTTCCAGTTTCAGCACGCTTCCTCTTTTCCGATTTCTTCTTGGAAGCAGAGGCAAGCTGATCTGGTGGCGCGGTCGCAGCTTCGTCCGAAGCACACGCAGATGTAGATGGGGCCTTGGAGGCAGAGGCCGGAGGAGCAGGTGGAGTCACTCGAGGCGCTATGGGTGCAGTTGGAGCAGCACGTGAGACCAGGGGGTCAGATTGTAGGAGAGCCCGGTTCCACAACAGCCTCCTAAGATGATTCTCCCTATTTTTCCTGGCCTGTTTGGAGAAGGCCAGGCAATGGGAGCATTTGTCGGGTCTATGCCCCTCTCCCAGGCAGAGGAGGCATAGCTCGTGTGGATCCGTGGGTGACATTTTAGATCCGCAGTCCGCACATTTGCGGAACGCCGCCCGTAGAGCCATCGTGCAGAAAACAGAAGAGAAACAGTATAGAGGGTAAGTATATATTTTTTGTTTTTTTGTTTTGTTTTTTTTTAGGAAGAAGAATAAAAGGAGACAGAAAGAACAACTAGAAGAACTATAGGAACAACTATCAACGAACAAGTAATGGGAGTTTAACTTGGAATAGAGAAAAAACAGCAAATATCAAACAAGCGAGAAGCAAGAAAAAATAGTCAAGGCGAGAGCGCAAGCGGCACGAGGCACGACGAACGGCAGTCGCAAAGACTGAACAAAATGGCGGACACTCTGCTCTATCTGTCTATCTGTCTATCTGTCTATCTGTCTATCTATCTATCTATCTATCTATCTATCCATCCTATTTGTATGCCGCATCCTTGCAAAAAAGCCTCGGGGCGGCTAACAACAATAAAAAATACAAATAAAAACACAATACACTATTTAAAAACTGGCCCATCTCAGAATCTAACTATAAAAATATAAATATATAAATAAACAATATATGTAATAAACAATAATATATAAATATAACAATACAAAAATAAACTTAACAATTAAAATATTTCTTAAATAAAAAGGTCTTTGCCTGGCGCCGTCATTATTTGCTTTTCGGCGCCAGGGGAGCCTCTCTGGGGAGCGCATTCCATTGGTGGGGCGCCACTGCAGAGAAAGCCCTCCTCCAAGTACTCACCCTCCTTATATCTCTCACAGAGCGTTCCCAGAGGAGGGCATCAGCTGCAGATCGTAGGGGGTGGGAGGGCATATATGGTCGCAGGCGCTCCTTTAGGTAGCCAGGACCCAAGCCGTTAAGGGCTTTATAGGTCATAACCAACACCTAGAATTGGGCCTGGACCTCAATGGGAAGCCAGTGAAGCTGATGGAGAACTGGGGTGATGTGAGAACCACGCCCAGTCCCCGTCAGCACCCTGGCAGCTCTGTTTTGTACCAGTTCCGGACCGTCTTCAAGGGTAGCCCCACGTAGAGCACGTTACAGAAGTCTAATCGGGAAGTCACCAACGCATGTGTCACTGTCGCCAGGCAGTCAAATTCCAGGAAGGGGGCTATGGGGAGGGGAGCGGAGCCAAAAATCGTTAGCTTTCAATCTTTCCGGCCAAAGGCACTGCGCAGGCGCAGCACCCATATGTGTGATGCACAGAGGCCACGAAGAACTGGCAGGCACCACTGCTGAAAGGGACTGTGCAGGGAATTGGAATTACAAAAAGCAGACTATTTTCTTGTGTCACCATGGAAGAGGTAGACAAGGGAGAGGGGGTGGTCTTCTGGGCAAGCCCTGGAGGGACAAGGGTGCCATCTTAAAAAGTGGGAGAGTGGTACCTCCTATTCAGCCCTTTTCTTTGGAAACAGGTCCCTTCTCCTCCAGGAACGTGGGATTTGTTTGGACATGCCCAGGAGTGGCGATTGCCCCATGGGTCCCTCATCTTGAACCATTCCCTGCCACCTAACATTAATGTCCATTTATGAAGAATTTGTGGCCTCTTTTCTTGTTCACCGCCTCTTCTTTTCTCCTCTCTTATTCTGCCTTCTGAGTGGAGACTGTGTTATTTCCTCCTCCTTTCCCTTTTCAATCCCTTTTCAAGCACCTCCTCCCCCCAACTCCTGGAGCACTCTGCCCTCCCACACTGCAGCCAGCCATGCTTACTTGCTCTCTTCATCCAGCAGGTAGAAGAGGCCAGTTGGTTTCTTGCTGACCAAATGGATGCAGGCCACGTTGTCTGTGTAGTCGATGTTGTGCCACATGATCCCTTCACTCTGATATTCCTCCTACAGGTATAAAATCACACAGAGCATGGCAGGATGACCTCCCTTTCTTCTGGAATTACAATTTGGGATCCATTCCGGGTAACTGACTGGAAGCTGACTGCAGTGGGGCAAAATAAAGGGTGCAGGTCATCTCAGCCCCCTGCTCCAGCTACACTTTCCTCTCCACCAGCTGCCTGGTGGAATGGATTCTCGGGAGACGAGGGAGACTGGCAGAGAAAGACTGCCCCAGACCCTATTATTGCAAATAGGTGAGTTAAAATAACCAGGAAGGAACTGCTGTAGTGGTATTCAGCTTGCAGAGCAACCCTTCCCAACCATGGGTCTTCCAGATCAACTGTGCTGCAACTCCCCTCCTCCTTAACCAGCAAGGGCCATGAGCCCCAACTTAGCAGCCATGTAGCACTCAAAGAGTGGCATATACCTTGCTTTGCCATGCTCTGAACTACCACCTCATCACCACTGTCTTTCAGCATGTTTACCTGCAGCTGAGGACAAGAGAAATCCTCTCTTGTCTCCTGTGTGCCTCACCTGTTCAAGCTTGAAAATGTGCTGATTGAAGTGATACTGTAGCCGCTCATTTGAGTAGTTAATGCAGAACTGCTCAAAACTGTTGGTTTTGAAGTCCTCAAAGCCGAAGATATCCAGCACACCAATGGACAAACACTGCAACAGGAGAGATGGGGGCACATCAGCAGGATGGGCCACCCCTGCTGCTGGAGGGCCACATGCTGGCCAGGCCTGTGGTCCAGACCACCAGGAGCGTTGGCTTGCTTCCTGAAAACCTACTGTGACAGACTTCTCCATGTCCTTCTTGTTGAGTAGTGCATGATTGATTTGCAGTGATTGATTTGATATCCAGTCAAAGAGTGCACTGTAGAGAGACTTTGCCATGGAGTCATGAGCTGTGATGGCCTGCAGATCACAAAAGCAAACACACCAAAAAGCCCCCCACACTGTTTTCTCTTTCCTCCTTGATGATCTTGGGGGAAATTTGCGCCAACATTGGGAAATCACCAATTGATTGATGGTCAGTAGAAAGGAAGTAGGGCCAGGGGAAGGGCACACGGCCATATGGGAAACCTAGATTTGGCCCTGGGCCTGAGGTTCTGCTTCCCTGCTAAATAAACTTTCTTACCCTGTCCCACACTTTGAGACAACCATTGGAATTCTCCCATTTTTGGTGCCTTTTTTAATCATGCCAGCTCAGCACACAGCTCCCTTACCTCACTGAGGCTGTATGGCAAGATGAGCTTGACATTCACTGTCACAGTTTTTCTTTTCGTCAACACTTCCACTAAATTTTCACGTTTCACCAGGGGGGTGGGGGGGGGGAGGAGAGCTGAAGTGAAGAGCTTGACAGCAAAAAGGCACATGAAGCACAAAAGGCACCTCCATCCTTCTCCCACCTTGTGGGATCCACTCTCCCAGTGCCCAGGCAGCTGCTCTGGGAAGTGGACAGTGAAGGTCCCTAGAGCAAGGAACTGATAAACAAACAAGGCTCCCTATGTGTGGGTCTTGCACAGACAGGGGGATGGCCACTGTGTGAAGAGCTTGTGAGCCGGAAAAGCCTCTGGCCTGACCCAGCTTCAGGGCTCCTCTTATGTTCACCTCACAAGACCATACATGTGCAATGAGGAGCACAATACCTTCAGAAGCTTGGAGAGGATGTCCAGCACCCCGGGGGCCCCCACTTCCAGCCCCTCATCCCAGCCTGCTGCCCTCTTCTTGTAGGTGATGTTTTCCAAGTAAAGAATGGCAGATAGCATCGAAAAAATTCTGGAGAAGGACATTACAGAGAAAGTCAGGACACAGTCCTTCAGTTAGAGGGTTTGCTAGTCAGACTTTTCCATTAGAGTATGTGCAAACAGAGATCAGAGGGGAGAGAGCACCTCTCACAAACCCCCTTGCAATAGAAGAGATGGAAAAGCAGCATATCTGTAATCGTAAAAGAGGATGAGTGCACATTTGCCTGCCAGCACCACAGCTCCGAAACAGTGAAACTGAGACACCTGTAACTCAGCATGCATCCCAAAGGAACCCTAGGGGGTGCACCCTGGGGTTATTTTGTTTGTAAAACACATTACTTTCAATTAATGAAAAAGTGTCCGCATGTGGAATCTCACAGTACCACCTTCAGTTACTAGGCAGACTTTCCCAAACAGCATATAACTTTGCAGTTGATACTATTAAAAGCCAGGGGGGTGAGGCTGCCTTCCTGAAATATATCTATCTAGCTAGCTAGCTAGCTATCTAGCTAGCACATTTGTATCCCACCGAATTGTGCCACAGAACCTCTGGGCGGCTCACAACACAAGAACACAATAAAACATAATAAAAACCATAACATATTACATATTAAAAACAACAATAAAATACAGTAAAACATACAAAGGTCTATAGCAATTAGTCATTAAAATGTTTTTTATGCCACTTTCCCTCAAGGACAGCATTGGTAGTCAAAAGTTCATGCTTCCACAGCAAAGTTGCATGGAGCTGGCATCCTGAAGGAGTCATCCAACACACACCTGGATGCATCATGTCAATACAACATGCCCACTTCTGACTTTCTTCCCTGGTTTGTCCATCTTTTTGCTCACACACACTCCCATGAAGTGGCCCCATGCATAGCCCCTCATCCTCCGCAAGGCTGAATGCTGGCCAGCAGAGAGCAGCCGAAACAGGCCTGCTTACTGTTTCTTTGTTGCTGGATGGAAGCCGATCATCTCCATGGCTTGCTTCAGACATTCAAAATCATGCTGAAGGTCTTCCTCATCCTCAATTTTCAAGTTATGCTGCAAGGTGGAAGAAAAACACAGGAACAGAAAGAGTGGGAAAACATACCAAACTGTAGCACTCTGGAGGAGCATACAACTTGGCTCAGCCAGGCCAGTGGTCCCTGAGCCCCTCCCTTCCCAGAATGGTCTCATTAGCAGCCATCTCACCTGTCTTGCCTGAAGCAAGGAAAAGAGGAGGCAATGCTGCTCACCTGTCAGCAAGCTGCACTGCCTCCTCTCCCTCAGCTGGGGCCACGATTACTGGCTTGGGCTGCAATCCTGAGACAGAGTCCTAGGAGCAAGTCCAACTGAACTCAGTGGAGCTGGCTTCCCAGTAGACTTGCACAGGACTGCATTGCAAGTGAGGTGGTTTTGCCCTTTTCATTTTCTGTCATGTCTGTTTATGGGCATGGACCAATTCTCCTACCCAGAGAATTTCAGGTGCTTAAGAATGAATTTAATGTTTATGTCTTGTGAATTTTACATACCAGGTTCCCCCCTCTCCAGATGGCACCACTTCTCTACTTAAACACAACACAGAAATGCTCCCTCTTCCCTGCTGTTCTTGCTCTTCCCAAGGAGAGGGACAGGCCTCAGGAAAAGGGCCCAGCTTTGGCCAAGACTTAGGGACCTTAGGGGCCAGAGGTTCCTCACCACTGGACTAAACCAACCAGGAATAGTTTGCTTGGGACAATGTTTCCCAACCTGGAGTCCACCAGATGTGTTGGACCACAACTTCTATAACACACAAGCAGATTATGCTGGGTGGGAATTATGGGAGCTGTAGTCCAACACATCTGGAGGGAACCCAGCTGGGAAAGGCTGTTCAGTGCCAGGATTCTGGGTAAGTGAGAGAAGCAAACCAGGAAGAAACATTCTGCATGCCGCAGCATATGCCTTGTTCACAAGGAGTCAGGCTTCTCCAGGGTCTGGCTTAATGTTCCATGTAAACATCACTAACTAACCACCACCGCATCCTGAAGGGCATCAAGCTGGAACTGTTCACATCTGAGTTATTTCTGAACAGTTCACTATTGCTGGCTGTGCCTGAACTTGATGCTTTACCCTGCAGGTTTGCACTGAGCAGGGGTTTGGACCATGTGGCTTTACTGGTCCCTTCCAACTCTACTGTCCTATGGTTCTAGGAAAACTGCTCTGGATTTTTAAAGAAAAACAGACATATGAGGGGCGTTCAATGTATTCTCAGTATCAGCATGAAGAAAAAGGAATAATAAATTGAAATAATTTTTATTTTTCAATGTAATCCCCCATAGCTTCAATACACTTATTACATCTAGAAATTAACTTTTCAATTTCCTGTTAAAAATATCCTTCCTCCTTATCTAAAAAATGTGTGTTAATTGCCACTTTGAGCTCTTCATTGTCAGAAAATCACTTTCCATGAAGATCTTTGTTTAAATTCGGGAATAGGTAGTAGTCACTGGGGGCCAGGTCCGGGCTATAGGGTGGGTGGTTTATTTCTTCGAAACCACAGTCTTGCATAGCAGCCTTCGAAACACGTGCCATGTGAACAGGCACACTGTCGTGAAGAAGCAACACACCTGCGGTCAGTTTTCCCCGCCTTTTTTCTTTAATTGCTTCTCTTAAATTACGCAGAGTGGTTGCGTAAGATGCTGCATTTACCTTTTTTCATGTACTTGATCAATAAAATTCTCTTTGAGTCCCAAAACACTGTGGCCATGATTTTTCTGGCCAATGGAGTGACTTTGAATTTCTTCGGAGGGTCAGCACCTTTTTTATGTCACTGCATGGACTCCTGCTTACTTTCAGGGTCATAGTGATGAACCCAAGTTTCATCTCCAGGAACAATCCGGTCGAAAATACTCGCTGGATCTTCACCACAGAGCTCTAACAACTCCCTGCAGCGCTCGACTCGCACTTGTTTCTGAGGCGCCATGAGCATTCGCGGCACCCGTCTTGCACAGACCTTGGAAAGGTTAAGATGGTCATGAAAAATAGTAAATATGCTGCCAACGGATAGGTTTGTCATCTCTGCTAACATTTTGATTTTTATTCGGGCATCTTCCAATCCAAGTTTCTCCATTTTTTTCGCATTTTCTTTCGTAGTGGCAGTAACCGGCCCGCCCGAGTGAGGGTCGTCTTCAATGCTTTCTCCGCCCCTTTTAAATTCACTTGACCACTTTTGAACAGTAGACAATGAAGGTGCAGAGTCCTGGTAAATGGCCACCATCTCTTCGTGAATGATTTTTTGACTTTTTCCTTCTTTTGTAAGGAACGTAATCACAGCGCGGTGCTCGATTTCCTTCAACATTGTCGCGTCAGTCGTCATGGTCGTCTTTCACTGAGGATTGCTAGGGAACTAAGGATCACACTTATTTGAGATTTTGCATGTATACCCTCAGATAGTGTCATTGGCTAATGAAATAAGTAAATTACCCACATCAGTAGCAAATCAACCCGGTACCGAGAATACATTGAACGCCCCTCGTAACAACCCCAATACAACAAGAGCCATCATTTGAAAAAAGAAGGAAGTGGGGGAGGGGGGGTCGTTCAGTTGCATCAGGAAGACACAGCCATAAAATTCTACCCACAATATGCAACCTTTGGCCTTCTGAGGCCACTGAAGGGTCTCTGCAGAACTCTGAGTGGGAACAAACTTCTGGTTGACGTCGCAGCAAGATCGGCAGCAAAGAACGGGAGCTCCGTACTTCATGTCGAAATCCGTTCTACAGAGGGCCTTGGGAGGCCCATCCAAGCCCTGTCAGGGCAGGGATCAGAAGTTCGAGCAGACTTCTGGCTTGTGGGGGGGCAGTTGTCCCCCACCCGCCAGGAGCAGCTTATGGGTTCTCAATGAATGGGACGAGAGGGGTGCTCCCCCTCGCTAGCTGTTGGTACCAGCTAAATAGCGAAGAAAGAAGACTTAAAAGTGGACATCAGACCTGCTGGGTGAGCAAATAATCTTCTCAAAATACTGCCCTTAAAAGAACTTGTGAAACAAGTACCAACTTAAATAAAAAAAGAAAGCCCCTCTTGACGGAGGGAAGAAATTCCGCCCCCCCCCCCCCCGTGGAGTTTAAGCGGCAACAAATCTAGGGGAGATTAGGTGAAACTGGGGAAATTTGAGACTTGGAAAAGAAGAGACTATTTTTGTTTAATCTCCCCAAGGGCGAAGAATCAAATTTGAGCCGATTTATTTATTTATTTATTTATTTAAAACATTTCTATGCCGCCCCCATCACAACAAAGTCTCGGGGGGGGGGGGCTCACAGCATAATTAAAACATATAAATAACAATTAATACAATTAGAGATTAAAAAGCCCTGTTGCATCTCAGCTTAAAAATTTAAAATCCTATAAATACTATAAGTTAACAATTAAAATAAGTTTTAAATAAAAAGGTCTTGGCTGGGCGCCGAAAAACAAATAGCGACGGTGCCAGGTGGACCTCTCTGCGGAGCGCATTCCACAGATGGGGCACCACCGCAGAGAAGGCCCTCCTCCGGGTACTCACCCTCCTAATATCCTTCATGGAGGGTTCCCGGAGAAGGGCATCTGTTGCTGAACTCAAGGGGCGGGAGGGCATATATGGATGCAAGCGTTCCTTTAGATAACCAGGTCCCAAGCCGTTGAGGGCTTTATAGGTCATAACCAACACCTTGAATTGGGCCCGGACTTCAATCGGGAGCCAGTGAAGCTGACGGAGTACTGGGGTTATATGAGAACAACGCCCATTCCCCGTCAGCAACCTGGCAGCTCTATTCTGGACCAATTGAAGTATCCAGACCATCTTCAAGGGTAGCCCCACATAGAGCGCATTACAGAAGTCTAATCGGGAAGTTACCAACGTGTGTGTCACTGTCGCCAGGCAGCCGTTCTCCAGGAAGGGACGCAGCTGATGGATCAGCCGAAGCTGAAGGAAGGCACTCCTCGTCGTCGCTGTCACCTGAGCTTCTAAGGACAGCTCTGGGTCGAGGAGCACTCCCAAGCTGCAGACCCTGTCCTTTAGAGGGAGTGCAACCCCATCCAGGACAAGGCCCAAGTCCCCCATCCCGAAGCCCGAACCACCCACCAACAGGACCTCCGTCTTGTCTGGATTGAGCTTCAGTTTATTGGCCCTCATCCAACCTATTACCTCGGCCAGGCAACGGTTCAGTACAGCCACTGGCTCACCTGGATTGGTGGAAAATGAGAGGTAGAGCTGGGTATCATCAGCGTACTGATGATTCCGCAGCCCACACCTCCTGATGACCTCCCCCAGTGGTTTCAGGTAGATGTTAAATTGCAAGGGGGACTAGATGGAACCCTGTGGAACTCCATGGCATAGCTGCCATGGTGCAGAGCCATAGTCCCCCAGCACCACCTTCTGGAATTGGCTGTCAAGGTAGGAGTGGAACCACTGCCAAGCAGTGCCTCCTACTCCCAGCCCCCTTAGCCTATCCAGAAGGATACCATGGTCGGTGGTATCGAAAGCCGCTGAGAGGTCCAGGAGAACCAACAGGGACGCACTCCCCGTCCCTCTTCCTGCATAGGTCATCGTACAGGGCGACCAAGGCAGATTCAGTACCGTACCCGGGTCTGAAGCCAGACTGAAATGGATCCAGATAATCAGTTTCATCCAAGAGAGCTTGGAGTTGTCCTGCCACCACCCGCTCCAACACCTTGCCCAAAAATGGGATGTTGGCCACCGGTCTATAATTGGCAGCCATCTCTGGATCCAGGGACGCCTTCTTCAGGACAGGACTGATTACCACCTCCTTTAAAGGAGTGGGCACCAGGCCATCCCTCAGAGAGGCATTAATAACCTCCAGGATCCAGGAACCAATCCCGTGTTTGGCTTTGGTCAGCAGCCATGAAGTGCAAGGGTTGAGTAAGCAGGTGGTAGGATGTACTTGTCCAAGCACCTTGTCCACATCATCGGGCTGCATTAACTGAAATTCATCCATTAATACCTGACCAGACGGAGTCATTGGTGTCTCCCCTAAAGGATCTGAATCACTTGTGGAGTCCAGCTCGTGACGAATCTGAGCAATTTTCTCCTTGAAGTGCTGGGCAAAGTCGTCACAGCGGGCCATCGATGGTGGTACAGAATCTCTTTTGGGGCCAGGATGTATCAGCTCATGTGCCACTTGAAAAAGTTCCGCTGGACGGCACTGTGAGGAGGCAATGGAAGTGGAGAAGAATTTCTTCTTCACCGCCCTCACCGCCACAGCATAGGCTCGATAATGAGCACGTAGGCATGTTTGGTCAGATTCATCCCATGATTTCCTCCACCTATGCTCTAGACATCTCCCAACCCGGTTCATTGCCCATAATTCAGATGTGTACCATGGGGATGGACAGGCTCTGCTTGGCAGGAGAGGACGCTTAGGGGCGAACGTGTCAATAGCTCTGGCCATTTCCCCATTCCACAGTTCAACCAGAGCATCAACAGGAGTGCTAGCTTTATCAACCAGAAACTCCCCCAGAGCCCTCAGGAATCCATCTGGAACCATCCGATTCCGAGGGCGGACCATCACAACAGGGTCCGCACCCTTACAGAGGGAAAGGCCAGCTCTGAGCTCAAACCTGTGGGTTGTTTACATGTTGAGTGCCATCTCGACAGGTTTCCTCTAATATAATATATTATTTACTCTAATAATATATTAGAGGAATTTAGACTAATAGATGTCTAGAGACACAAAAATACAACCTCTGCCAAGTATACTTTTTACTCGAACAGACATAGGTCATGGTCTAGAATTGATATGATTTGGATAACCCCAGATTTAATTCCCAATTTGTTAGAAGCTGAAATAGATACAAATGTCTGGGCTGATCATAATCCTATAACCATGACCTTGAAGGGAACAATAAAAACACCTAGATGGACATTCAATAAATCTTTATTAAAAGATAAAAACTTCAAAGAAGAAATAACAAAGGAATTAAAATTCTTTTTCCAAGAAAATAAAGAAACCTCTCTATAAAATGTCTGGGATACAGCTAAAGCATATCTTAGAGGCCTGATTATAACCTACTCAGCAAAATAAATAAAAAGAGAAAACAAGAACAACTTAAATTAATAGATGAGTTGTCGAAGCTTGAGCAGGAGCTACCGGAAGACCCATCAAAAAAGGACCTCAAGATACAGATGAACACTCTAAAACATAAACTGAATGTCTTAGACACAAATGAACTAGCTAAACAAATGAAATTGACCAAACAGAACTTCTTTGAAAATGCTAACAAACCATGCTAACAAATGGTTAGCTTATAAAATAAAGAAGGAAAGAGAAAAGAGATTAATACCAAAGTTGAAAGATGGAGAAGGTCAACTGCAGGTACAAAGTGCGTCAATTAAGAAAATAGTGGAAGATTTCTTTACAAAGCTATACCAAGCTAAAGAAATATCAATTGAGAAGGTTTATGAATATATTCAGAAGGAAAATCTACCAAAGTTGTCAGAGAAATACCAAAAAATATTAAATGAGGAAATAACAATGACAGAAGTACCATATTTTTCGCTCTATAAGACGCGCCTGACCATAAGACGCACCTAGTTTTTAGAGGAGGAAAACAAGAAAAAAAATATTCTGACTCAAATGGGCACATAATCCCAGGCACATTCCCCACCACTTCCCCATGGGCTGCACGTCTGACAGACTTACTGCACACACACATTCGCTCTATAAGACGCACAGACGTTTCCCCTTACTTTTGAGGGGGGGGGAAGTGAGTCTTATAGAGCAAAAAATACGGTAATTGAGGCAATTAAAAGACAAAAGAATTAAAAAACCCCTGGCCCGGATGGACTACCAAGCAGAGTTTTATAAATCTTTTGAAGGAATTTTATCTATACCTCTAAAGGATATATGCAATGCTGTATTGTTAGATGCTAAAATACCAAACAGCTGGACTGAGGCAAATATTACCTTAATCCCGAAAGAAATTACGGACTTGACAAAGATTCAAAACTACAGACCTATATCACTTCTAAACGTGGACTATAAAATTTTTGCCTCTGTAATGGCAGAAAGACTGAAGAATTACCTAATAGACTTTATACTTACAGATCAAAATTGTTTCTTACCTAAGAGACAAATTAGGAACAATGTGAGAATTATTTTGGATATCTTAGAATATTAATGAAATCCATTCTGAAAAACCAATGGCACTATTGTTTCTCAATGCACAGAAGACCTTTGACAATGTTAATTGGCAATTCATGAAACAACAATTAGTACAAATGGAATTTGGTGGAAAATTTATTAATGCAATATCAAGCATTTATCAAAAACAGACTGCTAGGATAATAATCAATGGAGAACTTACAAACACTATAGACATTCAAAAGGGCACAAGGATGTCCTTTATTGCCATTGTTATTTATATTGATTTTAGAAGTTCTAAACAGAAATGTTAGAGAAGATACGGATATTAAAGGTGCCAGAATCAGAGACGAAAGCTATAAACTTCAAGCATTTGCAGATGACCTAGTTTTTATCTTAGAAGATCCTTTGGTAACGACGCCTAAACTTCTACAAAAGATAGAAGACTATGGTGAAGTTACTGGGATGAAAATAGAGAAAAGACTAAACTGTAAGTGAAAAATCTTACATTGGAGCAAAAAATGACTTTGATGGAACAAGTAGACCTTGTTAAAAAGGTTAAATATTTGGGAATTTTTCTCACAGCTAAATGCGCTACATTGAAAGAAGACAACTATGTTAAACTGTGTAAGGAGATTAAGGGCAACCTGGAAAAATGGGCTAACTTGCAATTATCACTGTTGGGAAGACTAGCAATAGTTAAAATGAATATATTACCAAAGCTTTTGTTTTTATTCCAAACAATTCCTATAAAAATTGATTAAAAGTTTTTTGATGATTTAAATACCCAAGTTTCAAGATTTATATGGCAAAAGAAGAAATCAAGGATTAAGTTAAAAATGCTCTAGGAGGCCAAAAGGAATGGGGGCTTTGGCCTTCCTGATTGGATGCTGTATTATCAAGCTTGTGTTTCAATGTGGTTAAAAGAATGCATAACTCTAAGAAATAAGAGAATTTTATATCTTGAAGGGCATGATTTACAAATGGGATGGCATGTTTATATGTGGTATGAGAAGTGTAAGACAAATGGCTATTTCTTAAATCATTATATTAGAAATTCATTGATGTCAGTTTGGGAAAAGCTAAAGACAAAGCTTTATACTAAGTTGCCAAGATGGCTTTCTCCTATGGAAGCTCTTACATATCCAAATGCATTGAATTTTAATACGATTGTGAGATATGATGATATTTTGGATAATGATGGAAAATTGAAACCGAATCAAGAACTACAGGAGCAGGGTATTGATATTTCTTGGTGGCACTAGGTTCAAATACAATCAAGATATATTAAAGACTATGGAATGTATGGTTTTTATAAGGAACTAACAACATTTGATCAAATGATTTTAAAATCAGATGAAAAAATGATTAAAAGATTGTATAACTTTCTTTTGGACATGAAAATGGAAGATGAACAAGTTAAGGAAACTATGATAACATGGGCACAAAATTTTGGATATAATATTGAGTTACAGAAATGGCAAAAGCTGTGGGAAAGAAATATTAAGATAACCTTAGCAACTTCATATAAAGAAAACCTTTATAAAATGTTTTATAGATGGTACTTATTGCCAAATAGATTAGCAAAAATGTTCCCAAATATATCAAATAGATGTTGGAAATGTAAACACAAACCTGGTACTTTTTATCATATGTGGTGGACTTGTGTTAAGGCAAAAAAATACTGGGTTAAAATACACAAATGGCTTGAGGAAATGCTACAAAAACCTTTAACATTTAAACCTGAAGTTTTTCTATTACGCATTATTCCTGAGGACTTTGATAAACAAGCTATATATTTGATTTTACATGTAATTACCACAGTGGGGATTGCATTTGCCCAACACTGGAGGAACAAAGAGCCACCTACTGAAGAGTTGATCTTAAAAAAGATTCTGGATTGCGCGGAAATGGACAGATTGACCTTGTCTTTGAAGGAGAAGGAAGATACATACTTCTATCAAACTTGGGACTCTTTTTATTATTGGTTAGAGAAATGGGACTATGTGTAGAATTGAATATGGTTATTGATTGTTAAAAAGAGTAAGATGTCAACCCAGTATGTCCGATGTCTTGAATAATTGTTGTTTTAGTGTTAGATTGTAGAGAAAATAATAAAATTGGGGGGGGGGGGAAGAACTTTGAGCGGGAACAAAGGAGGCCTGTCTGGGGATCCCTCCCTCCAGAGGGTGTCAGACATGGTGGAGGCTTGTGCCTGTCCGACAAGCTGACACAAAGGGGGCCTCTGTGTACCTGGTTGAGGTAGAAATAGTCTTCAGGCTGCTTGAGGTGAAATTCCTTCCGCTCTTCCGCACTGACGCCAAGCAGCAAATAGTAGAACACGTGGTAATTCCTGGGAGAGACAACAGATGCCAGTGAATAGGAGACACTTCCCTCCAGCAAATCCCACCCCTCTGCTCACCTGGATGCTGCCTGAAAGTTTGCAGGAGAGCCCCCAGCTGAGGCTAGCACCAGATGCACCTGAGTCCTGTAGGGCTCTCCCACAGAAAAGCTGCCCTCCCTTCATATCTGTGTCTGAGGCCCTGGACTCTGCACCCACCACCGATGAGGTCAGGGGGTTGATGGCAACAGGCAAGCCCCTTTGGTGGTGGTAACAAGAATGTCAAGCTCCCCAAGGAGAGATCTGCTAGGGCCCTTCCCTCTCCCTCTGACCTAGGGTGGCGGGTAAAGGTGGGTAATTTTGCACCCTTTGTAACAGATGCAAATTTTAGTAATGCCGCTTGTGGCCAACAATGCCTCACAATGTTGGCTACTTTGTTTTGAAAGGTGTAGACTGCATTGTGAAATGTATGGGTTGTGTTGCTGCATTTTTAAAACTCTGCCTGCAAGTCACTTTGATTTACTACTGCCTTAGAAAAGCAGGGCATAAACAAACTAAAGCAAAAGCAACCCTCAGGCTGAATTCAAACCACCAAGTTTGGTTCAGCAACACATTTTTCTAAATGTGCTAAGCACTTGTGGTTTTGATTAAGCAGCCCAGGTGAAGCAGGAAGGAAGCCACTGCCACATTCTCCACCACTTCTTACCTTTCATTTTTTTCCCGAGACACCAAATGAGATTTTTCAAGCAGGTACTTTTCAACCACAGCCCTAGAATCCACCAAAAGGGACAAAACTGTAAATGCAGAGGTAAAGTAGCACCCATTAAAGCTCTCCTACAAGCATGGTTCAGCAATGTGAGAAGGCGGCAAATGGTTCAGAGCATTCTGCTTTTGTGCAAGAGAATGATGGGCCCCCACAACCAGCAGCCCTTGGTCCCCCACCAGAGCAATATCTTCACGGATGGACCTGTCAGGGACCCTTTCAGCCCAAAGGGCACGTGCTCTACACTCACCCTCGGACGATGCCGTTCTCCAAATAGTTGACCTGGATGAATTTCCCAAAGCGGCTGGAGTTGTTATTGTGGGCTGTCTTTGCATTTCCACAGGCCTGCAAGTGAAGCAAGAACATTTTTTCCTCCTTTCAGCAATTCTGATCTGGTATCAGTGCACTCTGAGAGGAGGCAAATTTCTGTGGGCTGAGGGCAGGGGCCTCCCTCAGCATCTGCAGCCTGAGATCCTTTAGGTGAGGGGTGTGGAACCCCCTCCAGCACAGGGCCATATTCCATTTAAGGAAAGGTCTCCGGGACCCTACTCCAGCTTTGGCAGTAGGCAACCGGGGCTGGACCAACACATCAAAAACACCAGCTGTTGTGCGGCCATAGCTCACGTCCCAATTACTCACACAGACGCAGGCAATAAAAGCTAAAGTCCTTTATTCCAAACGACTACAAGATTTACGTGTACGACAGATAGTGGAGGAGCTACCACAGAGAGCTCCAAGCAACACAGTTGCCCCCTCCTTTCCAACCTCTCTGAGATTTGCTACGTGGATCTCAGTCTCCTCATCCGTCCCTCCCTACGGGGACTGGATAAGCTTCTTTCTCTCCTCCTTTCGCTTTGCCTCTCCTCTAATTGGTCTAAGCGTCGAAGTCTCCTCCTCAGCTGGGCACTCTCCATGGCAACCACTTGCCCAGCCTGATCTCCAGGAGCATGCTCAAAAACTTCAGAGTCAGGTGGTGGGGCGAGGGGGGGGGCTGTTTGTGCTGTGGGCACCAAGTATAAATCTTCCTGCTCTAAAGCCTGATCCTCGCTGGGGGATCCTGGCCCTCTTTCGCGTGCTAATGACTCCTCCGAGTCATTAGACATGACATCAGCACATTTAGAGCTCCTCCTGCCAGTAACATTTCAGCCTTTTAGAATGGGAGTGGGAGGAAGTGGATGACACCATGTCATGCACCTGAGGTTTAACCCCAGCTGGAAACCTTCTGCAAGCAAAATTGACATTCTCTGGGTAGATTATAAACCATTAAACAAACTGAAATGCCATCAAACAGTTGAAAATTAAAAAACCAAATATTTAAAAGAATAAAATTAAATAAAGTATAAAGAAATGAACAGCCCAGCAACTGATAAAGCATCCATACTAACCCAGAACTAGGTCTCTACAATTCCTGGAAGAAAAAAAGAAGAGACTTTGTCAACAGGACAGCTGCATCAGTGCCAGGAGAACCTCTCTGGGGAGTCTGTTCTACAAATTGGACACCTCCACTGCCAAGGCCCTCCCTCTTGTGGCCACCCACCAGGACTCTTTTGACCAGGGACACCCAGATGAGTGTCTCTGAAGATGACCTCAGGATCTGAGCAGGTGCATGTGAGAGAAGCCACACCTGTAAGTGCTCTGATCCTGGGCTTTAAAGGCCAACATGCTGGGTTCAGCTAGAGAGGGACTGAAAACCAGTGCAGCTGCCTAAGCACTGGCTTCATATGGTCAAAACAGCCAGTTCAGGTAATCAACCGAGCAGCTCTGCTTTGCATGAACATAAAGGACTCATGGGTCAGAGGCAGACCCATGTACAGAGCATGGCTGTATTCCAGGTGGGAGGTTACCAGAGCAAGGGTAACTGTTGACCCACTCTCTGACTGCCTGTGTCCAAAGGCAGGAGGGCCAATGAATCAATGCCCTACTCAGAGGCAGGAAGCTCAGGTAAAACAGCCTCCTTCTGACTGCCACCCTAACCACAGACTCACGCACTTCAGAGACAACCAGCTTCAAAGCCAACATTGCTTAGGAAAGAGTTCACATTGCAGGGGTGGGTGGATGTGGAAATAGACCAGAAACAGACTGACTCATTCATTTTAGTGTCACCAAGCCAGTGAAACATCCTTATGACATCAGAAGAATGAACAAGGTCTTTTTAAAAAGAAAGTCAGGCTTTCTCCCCTCCTTGTTAGAACTGTGTTGCCTCAGAGACATTCCTTCTCATCCACATGGCCCTTGGGAAAAGAGCTAATGCAAGGCAGCAACCAACTAACAGTCTCCGGTGCCTTCCCTCATGTCAGAAAATGACAACATGTCAGGCTGAGCATATGTCTGCCCCCTGGTCAGCACACATAGTGCTAGAGGTTATGCGTATTTTCAGGATTTTCATTTTATCATGTCAGCCAAACAAACAAACCAAAAAATGGCAAGATACCTTTGTCCTCATGCCTGCAACCTAAAAGATGAGGCACAATGGGGGGAGGAGGAAGAGGAGGAGAGAGGAAAGCAACGGCACACCCAAATGTGTGCAGTGCAAATGGATGTTTCATCATTCAGTTTCTGTCCTTACAGGGCAGTAGATTCCTTGTCTTCGATGAGGGCTGGTGAAGGAGGAGGTGGCTAGCCCAGCTGATGGGAAGAGCAATGAGTGGAAACAGCCACACTGGCCACCCCTCTGGCTGACTGCCTGCCTGCCATTCCTGTCCTCATGGGGTGATGGTTTCTGATGACTGCTTCTTCCAAAGAGGGGCAAATGGGGGACACGCCACCTTCCCACTGTCACCACAAACAGTGGGAGGCAGGTTGTGTTGAAAAGCCATGACTGGCCCACAACCAACCACTGAGCTCTGCAGGTGAGCATGAATCTGAACCTGGGTCTCCAGAGCACAGTCCATCCCAGGCTTCTCCAGTCTGGTGCTTTCCAAATGTGTTCAACTGAAACTTCCACCATGCCGCACCAAGAGAGCCACTGACCGTGCTCCCCAAGAATGATGGGAGGAGTAGATATGGCCATACACTACACTGGCTCTGTAAGCACTACATGCAACATCCTGCTTTCAAAAAATAAAAGGTAAAAGCCAAGCTTTTCAAAGAATATAGCTCAACGTCTATCATTGTCTAACACCATGTTTCCAAAGTAAGTGCCCAGTGAATGACTGCTAGCCTCTATTGCCACCATTTTTTGCGAGGAAATAGCTTCATACATTTGTTTGCTTTCTTTTTATACCACTCAACAGCCAGAGTTCTCAGGGGAGTTCGCCACACATAAAACACAGCAGAAACGCAACATAAAATGCAGGGAACAAGAAAACACCATCAAATTTCACTACAAAATTTAAAAGATGAATTTAAGGCCAATCTCAAGGAACTACAGCAGCTACAAGTTAAGACCACAAGAGTGGTAAAGTAGTTGCCACAACGCCCTGAGAGACTAGTGATGGCTGCTAAATGCCTTGCCACAGAGGACCTTCTCAACTGGTGCTGAAAGGAAAGCAGCTTTGGCCCCAAGCAGGCCTTGGTGGGGAGCATGTTCCACGGTAGTGGGGCTGCTGCTGAAAAGGCCCTCCTCCTTGTCATCAACTGAGTCTCCTTCTGCAGCCACTCACATGAGAAAGGCTGCGGACCCTTCTGTTCTGCAGGTAGGGAAGGCTTTGTTCCTTTTACCTAGAATACTTTTAGACCACCTTTCCACAGCACAACTGTTTAAAGTTTTAATGTGCACTTCCAACTATCCACATGTCTAGGGCCTTCCATTCTCATAGATCGTCCTAATATGTTAAGTCCCAACAAGGAATCTTGAGGTGCTGAATTTCAGATTGAACACAGTACAAAGGTTCTATTTGGCTGCAAACTAACATGATTTTGACTATTTTACCAGACATTTAGAAGACACATACATGTTCAGAAAATGCATGAAGTGTGAAAAGAGAGGCTTGGTTTAAACATCAATCCACCCTGCCTGATTTCCTTGATTTTTTCTACTTCTTGTCTTGCCTTTTTTTTTTTTTTTTTTGATTACCTGTATATGCCACCTGTGATCTACAAGGGTCAGATGAACTCATACTTGCAGGATTTCATCCAAGCAGAGAGCAAATTATCCACAGCTGATTAAAAAATAAATCCAAGCTAGGGTGATACTGGTTGCTAAACAACACCTGGGTTGCTTCATGTAAATCTCACCTTTCAAAGCAGGTAGGAAATTATTCATTTCACTTCATTCTGACTTTTGAATATTGCATTTATATAGGCTAAGCAAGGCTGGCCCCTTTCCTCACAAGAGTCAAGAGTTGCTTTAATAATAATGTAGGGGATGGGCCAAAGCTCAGTGCCTGCCTTGGATGATGCCCAGCAACACCCAGCAGAGAAGAAAGTTCTTTGGTGGTGAAGGCTAGGAAGGGCCTCTGGGCCAAAGCCTGTGGAGACCTACCCACAGTTGAAATAGTGCACATGTGCAGAACTGCAGCCCCAGAGGGCAACATATGGTCTGCCTGGAATTCCTCAGATAGCCACACCCTTTCCCCAGCCTTTCCAATTGGCAGTTTCCTGGCCTCTCCCCCCCTCCCCCAAATTCTAAGGCACTGCAATGCTTCTCCCATGGATTTGTAATTGGCAGGAAAGCTATTATGCTGGTCGGTTTGCTGCATTCCATACCTGTCACTTTTGTCTTCAGCCCCATCCACTACTAGAACACAACCCCTGAAAATTCTCTAAAAGGGGATGTGGTTTTGGGTTGAAAGAGGCCCAGTGTCCCTGGAGTCAGCAATACATGGCTAAATGGACAAAGTGCCTGAGAGGTATCTGGCAACTTCCATTGTAGGCACATTCAAGAAACATCCATTTTTGGGAAAGCTTAAGCAAAAATAATAATTTGTCTGCTGGGCTTCTCTTTCTCACACACACAGGAGACCCCACCCACTCCTTTTCCTCCTGAGTGTGCAAACAGAAGAGCAGCAAGCAATGCCATGCAGTGACCATCTTCATGTTTGGGCTCAGAAACCACAAATGCAAGCCTGTAGCAATAGACTGCCTCGAGGCAATGCCACTTCTGCTTTTCGTGAACAGAACTGTCCTGCTCTGAACCATCCTGCTTGCTCAAGAGCAATCTGATGTACAGAAAATGTTTATACATGGAAAAAGAGGCAAAAAGAACCAGGGAAGGGGAAGCCCCAGCCCCTTGCTCCATTTTTCAAACCACACATGGCTTCTAGAAGAGCAGAGTCCCTCATGAAGAGGGCTACCCCAGAGCTGTGGCTAAATGGCAGGAGCTTGTGCTTCAGGAAGTCCCTGAGCTCTCAATGAGATAGCATCTGTGGAATGCTTTGGAAAAAAATTGTTTATTTCTTATTGCCCAAGCTCACCATTTGTAAGTATGGATCCACCATGATGCACAGAGATAAAGTAATGCAGTGGCAAATGTCTGCTTTGCACAAAATTGCTACTTCAGTTTCCAGTTAAATTGGCCCCAACCAGCTGGACTGTAGAGTGCATCTTTGCCAGAGGTTTTAGAGAGATGTTTCCAGCCAGAGCAATCAGCACAGGCCTAGAAAGATTGGGGGTCTGACTCAGGAGATGGCAGCCATGTGAGCTAACCCAGCTGTCTCCAACCAGGTGCCCTCCAGATGAGCTGGACCACAGCTCTCACAATTCCCAGCCAGCGCACCCTCTCTTTTGTTCCAGCAGCCATGGGAGTGCAACAGCAAGAGCTTCTCTGACATGGAATGCAGCCCCCTGGCTCCTACCCCACTCCTGCCCCAACTGCTTGTCATGTGGCATCTGGAGAGGGAGCTCCAGCCAGAAGGCATGAAGCCCCTCATGGGTCCCCTCATATCATACATTAACCTGCCTGGAACCTGTAGGCTCCAGTAAAGGCTGCACTGTAGGGCCCGCCAACAAGGGAGGCCAGGTGGGCTGAGGCGATGAAGCAAGGCCACCCTCCTGCATTTGTCATGTGGAGCTTAGTGGAGCTCTGTGATGACATGGGAGTGATGGGTGTTGCTCACTTAGTCTGTGGTCAGCCTGTTTAGGGATGAGGGTTCTTAGCTTGTCCATGACTAGGAAGCCAAAACAAGCAGGAAACAAAATGAAACGCTGGAAATCCTCTTATACCGAGCCAGGTTCTCAGGCCATCTAGCCCAGCAGCAAGTGTCCCAGGCTTCAGTCAGGATTACTGGGAACTTTGGTATGCAAAGCTGTTGCCCTGCCCTGAGTCACCCCCTTGGTCCATTTGATCTGGTCGACACTGACTGGCATCAGTCCCTGGAGTTTCAGGCAGGGTTTTTTCCTAGTCCTTCCTGGAGATGCTGCCCAGGGCAGCAAAAGAGAAAGACAGAAGTTTGCAAGGAGAATACAGTAGTTCAGGTTAAGTCTTTCCTCAGCAGTCTTTTGCTGCCTTCTACTTGCTACCGTGAAAATAAGCAATGAGGTTGGCTTCTGGTTGGAATTCAGAAGACAAGAGCAATCAACTTCAACCCCCCCCTCCATCTTCAGTTGTGAAAGCAAGCATAGCCAAATATGACTAAATAAGGCAAGATTGTTGGAAACCAAGGGAGCCATTTAGAACTTTTTAAAAAACCTTTGGGGGGGGAGGGGGGAGGGGGAGAGAGAGTGTGTGTGTGTGTGTCAATTTTGATGAGGGTCAGAGGAATTTTACACAGAGAACAAAGTGAGGGGAAGGCCCTCCTTCCACAGAACAGTCCAAAACCTCAGAACAGCATGGAGTTTAACAACTCCCATGAAGACATTCTGAACTGCCCCAGTTAAAGGATTTTCAAGAGGGAAAATGCATATATTCATTTTGTTACCTCCAGTACTGGTCCAACTCCCAGAATAGTCCTCTCCACTCCACTGGCATACCCCTTCTGACTCAGAGCAGTGAGGCAGTGGATCAAGAAATTCATGCTCTGCATCTTCCCTGATCTGCTCTCCCCTGCAATGACAATGCACTGGTTGAGGTGCTTCTTCAGCATGGTGTGGTAGGCCATGTTGGCAATGGCAAAGATGTGGGGCTCCAGCTTCCTGAGCTGGTGGTTCTTGTACATTTGGACATACTTGGGGTTGTAGATGGGCAAGAACTTGAAGGGGTTTATGGCAATGAGGATGCTACCCACATAGGTGTAGATCTTTTGCTTCAGGAAGCATTGCTTGAGGTTCTCTAGCAGCATCATCTCTGTCAAGTTTGGCAGGTTGCACAGGTCATTGAAGTCCTCCTGCTGCCAGGGCAGGAAGCCCCTTTTGACCAGGTGGTGTGTCCCTTCCTGCTCCTCCTCCTCTTCCTCAGAGGCCAACTGCCTATGGATGTACTTGATGGTCCCATCCGTGTTCCTTTCTTGCAAAAGGAAGTAGTGGCTGAGGATGATCAACTTGGGCCCGGCGAGGCCAAAGCAGGACCAGATGGATGGAGGCATCGTTACTGTCCAGCACCCACTCCTCACCCCCTGACTCATTCACCTCCACAAGCACGTAATGGTTAGAAGTATCCAGGTTCAACAAGCCAATTGCATCCTTCAGTATTTCAGAGGCAGTGGCATCCTTAGCAGCTGTAACACTGCAGTAGGAAGCACTTTCTGCTGACAGTCTGGGGTAAATGTGAAGCTTGTAGACCATGCTGTCTGAGCACAGGCCACTGCCTTCTGCACTCATCTTGGGACATACCCTTCCTCAGCATGCCGCCCTGTCTCGCTCTGCAGGGCCAGCTATCTGAAAGCAAGAAAAGTGTCAGAGACTTGTCCATTCTGAAATGTGGCAGTGGCAGGGAGCAGAGGCACTAAATGGTTTGCCCAGGGGTTCTGGCGAGAGACAGGTAGTGCTCACTAATATTGAGATGAGTGAGGAGTGGAGGGGAAGAGGGGCATGTAGAAAATGGCCAGAGTCTGAAAAAGCAGGAACTACAAATAGGGGACAAGGGAGGAGATGCAGTGCACTGTGCAAGGAAGTAACGTTTTAAGAATGGAGTGCAGAAAAGCTGACTGAGCAGAACCCCCCACAGGGACTTCACACCAAGATTCTTTGCTGGGTGTTCACAGTTTAGCATGCCTGATGGGGATGGAGGTCTCCAGATGCAGTCCAGGCAGGGACTGGTTCAGTCCTGTGATTGAAGTCCCCTCCCTGATCCCACAAACAGTTTCTGCTAAACTACCATTCTCCCTCTCTCCCAAGGAAGGGCCATCTCTCTTTGCAGCAGCACACTCCAGAGCCAACTGAGAGGCCAGAGCAAAACAGTTCAGAAGGCATTTCTCTGTTAGATCACCAACCATTGCTCCAAATTTCTCACTGTTTCTCCTTTCCAATGCAAACATCTTCCTATTTGGAGGGAGGAAGAACCTCTGGTTAAACTTCCCCACACTGGCACATGCAAACTCTATATCCATGTCGCCCATCATCCATCCGTTTCTGTCTCTGTTCTGCCTGCTTCTGAAAACATCAGACCTGGTAGAAAGTCAGCTACAGTCTGGCCCTGTTGACACACAGCCCCAGACCAGAGGCCAGACTTGCACCACAGGGCTTCTGCTCCCCCTCCACTCAGTCAAGCCAGTCCAGGACAGGCCGTGTATGTTTCAGTTGAGGGCTGAACGGAAGGCAGGTGTGGAAGAGGCAGGACAGTGGTTCCACCTCACATGCAGGGATAATACATGGGAGCAAAGAAAGCCCACAAAAGTCTTTCCAAGTTGGCAATTGGGCCACTGTACCCTGACATATCTGGCTGGCCAGCTGCAAAGGGCTGCTTTAGAGACTAAACTCGCCTCGCCGCAGTACCATGGCTTTGGTCTGATCCAGCAGAACTTGTCTTGCACTCCTGTGGCAATCTCAGCTGTAATGTGTGAGCTGACATTAAAGGCAAGCTTGTTTGACCCAACTAATCTGCTCAGTAAGAAATTGCTGGACTCTCCAGAAAATCCCCCAATTAAAGTGGAAAGGTCCCGGTGCTTGCATATACCCTAAATGGTTAAGCAGCCTTTTGCTGTGAGCAGGCTCCGATCTGAATAGCCTCCAATTGCCACAGGATGTAGCTTATTTGCATTCCCTCAAGAGAAATACCGCGAATCCACAAAAAGAGATGACCAGGAGGCAGAAAATGAGCTGTGCCTGGCAGTTTCAGGGTCTGTAACGGTGCCAACAACAACAAGCAACTGTATCCACAGATGCTGATTCTAAGATCAAAAGAAGTGATGAGGCTCAGCTCACAGGGAAGGTAGATTCCCAGGCCAATGAAAGGTGATGAATCTCACCTGTCTAGATAACTGGACACTCACTGGGAAGAACAAAAGAACTTGCCTTACATGGTAGTAGGTACAGGAATGTTCCCTATATGGTAAATGGGACAGGGATGTACCTCACGTGATAGAAAGGTACTATATGTTAAGTGTATATAAGCTCTGCCTTTTCCTTTGTTCGGGGTTCAGACTTTGGTTGTGCTACGCCTCTGAACCATTGCGCAATAAATGCTTTCCCTTTGACAAAGAGCTGTGTCTGTGCCTCTGCGTTCTGCAACACAATCTTGAGGAGCTGAATTTTCCTTCCAGGTCCATCCATTGGCACACTGGTCAGTCATATGAACTTGTCAGGACTGCCACAAGCCACACTCCAAAACTCCCATCTGACAGATTGTCAACAGGAGGTGCTTCCCCTGGAGGATATGCTTAGCCATAAAGGAAACAGACTAGCTGAAAACCCAAGGTCTAGTCAGCAACCATGCGCTTCAAAAGATGTTCTTCAAGAGCTAGTCTTAAAACAGCAAACAGCCTGGCACATCAAAGGCAAACCCAAGCAGGGGAGGTGGTGACAAGGGTGCTGGGTGGCATGATCTAGGCCAAAGGACCATCCTTATCCCTTATTTGTTTTCCCAAAACAGACAAAAATGGCAGAGAGCCCTGTCACAGCATTAGAAAAAAAGTAAATCTACAAGAGTAATACCTTCATTAGGACTAATTTAAAGTCAAAGCAGCAAACAAGCCATGGAACCAAAAGCTTGCTCATGTGACAATGTTTTAGCAGGGCCTAATAAAAGCATTGCCCAACTGTTACCTTTATAATAAAATATGGTACTAATTCTAAATGGGGAGCCATTTCCAATCATCATCTGGCCCTTTTCCCCCAACTTCCAGGGGGAGCTGCATCCCAACACTTCTGGAAGGCACCCTTTGAGGAAGCCTGTTCTAAAAACATACTGGAGAGCCATGGTCAGATGCAGCTGTGGCTCACACCATCATTTGCAGAGATTAGTGGGAGGAGAAAGAGATAAAAAGAAGGGACCTCCTATGGAGATAATGTGGAAAAATAATATGCAAGACAGGAAATTAAAGGTTTGTTCTACATCCAGAAACTCTGAAGGCCACGGATGAAAAGGAAGTGGAGTGCTACCCATCAGTATTATGGAAATGGTTTTCATAGACCTCTTCTCAGAGATTTCTCCTGCTTCAGAGGGCTACTAGAGCCAGAGGATGCTATCTTGGCAGCAACATTTGGCTCTCAAGTTGTTTTTAGTGGCCAGGGGAAAGCAGACTTTGAGTTAGCTTCCCTCAGCTTTCTCTCCCCAGCATCTTGTATGCAAAACAACTTGCCCTGGCCATGGGCATTGCATTTATCCATCCTGGCTAAGTATTCCTTTCTTCCTCCATTAACTTATCTAATACAGTGGTACCTTGGCTCACGAACGCCTCAGTTCACGACCAAATCGGGTCGCAAACAAAAATTTCATAAAAATTTTGCCACAGGTCGTAAACTCCGCATTGGGTGGTGGTCACGATCGCGCCCGTGATTGCGCCCGTCTTTCCTGCAGGAGTGCAACCACGATCTCGGCCATCTCCCCCCCTGTACGATCATGCCTGTCTCTCCCCCCTCAGCGCGCCCTGTTCGCGCCCATCTCTCCCCCTCCAGCACGCCAGGATGACAGGCGCAATTGCGGTTGTGCTGGGGGGGGGGGGCGGGAGCTGGCCGCGATCTTTGTTGTTGTCACTTTGCTTCACATTTTTCCGATTAAAAAAATAGTTGCAGAACGGATTGACCTTATTCACATTGAACCTTATGGGGAAATTTAACTTGGCTCATGACCAATTTGGGTCACAACCAGAGTCCTGGAATGAATTAAGTTCGTGAGCCAAGGTACCACTGTACTCTCATAATAATATAGAAGTTTTTCTGGAGCAGTTCAAAGGTTCGCCCTGTCCAAGGGTATTTGGGGACTTCTTGCCTCTGGTTTTGGTAGTTTCATCTGTTAGTATGATTGCCTATATTCTGTACTGCCTTTCCTCTAAGCACCTCCAGAAAACATTCAGTTTCTCATTTCTTTCTTGCCCATTTTATCCTCACAACTTTGTGAAATGAGTTAGGTTGTGAGATACCAAATGTTTCAGGGTCACCTGGCCAAGTAGAAGACTGAACTTTTTTCTCCCTTGCCCTTGTCAGTGGGCTTCGGCAGAATGAATTGGCTGTAACATGATCACTAAACATAACTATTTAAAAAGAAATAAAGAGAAATAAAGAAGTGAGTTGCTTCCATGTCTGAGCCTTATTAGAATGGGAAAAAAACAGTCCACTTTTCCAAGGCAGAGAGATTTCTGAAAAGCTCCTTCCTTCCTTAGGAATATCTGACATACTCCCTTGGCTAGCCCACAGGGCAGCAATTTCTGAGGGCATTTGGAGGCTTGCAATGCAGAGGAGGAATGCCTTTCCTGCCAATGCCCTCTCTTGGGCAACATGCCCATGTGCAAGTCAGAATTAAAGTAACTGTTACTTCCAATTCAGAACAACAAGCAAGTATTGTTTGCTGAGGGAGGTCTGCTCCATTAAGGGGAGACTGGGGGGAGTAGCAGCCATATCGGTTGCCAGAGGAGCAGCAGAAAGGCTACACACTGAAGCACAGGTGCTCAATAGAAATCCCAGGCAGGATTGCTGTGGCAGTGGAAGAGGCTTCAGCTCACTGTTCCCCCCCCCCCCCCACAGCAGTCCTGATGCAGCTAAGCTCACAGCATCCCTGACTTGGAGAGGTGGGAGGTGCAGCTAATAGGAGTGAGGAAAAAGCAATCCTAGAGAGGATTCATGGATCTGGGTCAAAACTTCTTTCATCCCTCAGGGATGTCCTGCTGCCAAGACCACTGGAGAATCAGTGATCATGGAGGGAACTGCTGAGGGCGGAACTGGGAAAGGCACTTGGCTCCCCACTCCCAGGCATTCCAGCTGAGACCATAGTTTCTGTGCCACTAGTGGCAGGAGTACAGCCACAGGGTCCCTGACCCACCTCTGCATACAGCCCTCGGATCAAAGAGATTACCTGCCCTTTCTGTAAAGAAGCAGTAGCACTGGCTTAGAAATTCACAAGAACTATTCATTGACTTCATCTCTAATGGAGAGTCATTTGAGCCAATTTCAACAAATCCACAACCCATGGACTCAAAGTCTATGCCATTACTCAGCTCAGCCTGCTCTCAGAATCCCAGGAAAGTGCAAAGAGGACCCCTTACCTTGTGTATGTCCTGCTCAATCTTTTCATCAATGACCTGGAAGAGGGAGTGACCAGTCTGCTGATCAATTTCGCAGACAATACTAAAACTGGGGCAGTGGCCACAACTGAGGAGCAGGTACTCCAGATCCAGAAGGATCTGGACAGACTATGGAAGTGGGCAGGAGACAACAGGATGGCGTTCAATGTGGAGAAGTGCAAGGTCTTGCACTTGGGGCACAGGAATGGGTGTTGTAAGTAGGGTTAGGGGACAAGTGGCTGGAGAGCAGCACTTGTGAAAGGGACCTCGGGGTGCTGGTGGACTGCAGGCTAAACATGAGTCAGTGTGACATGGTGGTCAAGAGGGCTGTGATGTTTTGAAAGAGAAGAGGAGCCTCAACACTTCCCCGTTCCATGGCATGACAACCAAGGACCATTCTGGTTTCGCTAATATTCCAGTTTATTTGGGGAATTAGCTGCTTACCAGGAGTTAACACAGTTCACAGTTAAAGGAGATGGCCTTCCGGTCTTGATAGGAAGGCTAAACATGCAGGCATAAGCATACATAGGTCAGGGAGTGTCGCCTCCCTGGGGTCCTTGCTGCGTCCTTTCCACTCCTAAATGGATGGGGAGCCTGTCCTCCTTTCTGCCCCGCTGTCTCCTTACTCGCGCAGAGAATGCCAAGAAACTTGCCCCTTCGCTCTGCAGCCACTCTGGTGCTTGGCTCGGTGAATGCCCAGGAGAAAGAACTGCCTAAGCTCACCAGTCCTCTCCCTGCAAGGCCAGAGCCGGCTCTTCCTGCTCAGTGTCCCACACCTCCTTTCCAGCCTTGGGGCACAGCCCCAGCTTTAGTCTCTGCACCTTCCGTGGCTAGCCTGCGTGCTGTCAGCATGTCACTCTCCATCCCTCTTGTCCCATTCATTTCTACACCTTTCTCTCCCCCCACTTTCCCTTCTCCTGTCTGTCCTTTATCCCCCCCCCCCCCCCCGCCACACACACCCACACCCCCTTCACGCAGGTGCTGCTCATTGGGCTCAATCCACACCTGGTGGAGGAAGCCAACTCCTCTGGTTGCAGCCAACACAGCACTCTGAGGAGTCCCTCCCTGGGAGCAGGAATCCCTTTCTCTTATCTGCTCCCTGGACACTGAGGGGGATGCAGCGAGCCCCAACAACTTCTCACAAGGGTGAATGCCACCCTTGGATGCATACTCAGAAGCGTGGCTTCTAGATCAAGAGAGGTATTACTGCCACTCTACACGACTCTGGTGCGCCCGCAACTGGAGTACTGTGTTCAGTTCTGGGCCCCTCGTTACAGGAAGGATATAGCCAGGTTGGAGTCAGTGCAGCATAGGGCCACAAGGATGGTGGCTGGTTTGCAGGGGATGGGGTATGAGGCGAGACTGAGGGAACTGGGTCTCTTCAGCCTGGAGAAGAGGAGACTCAGAGGGGATATGTTGGCAACATACAGGTATGTGAGGGGGTGTCACATAGAGATGGGGAGAGGCCTGTTCTCCCCTGCAGAGGAAGGCAGGACGCGCTCCAATGGAGCAAAGCTCAGGGAGCCAAGGTTCAAAGTGGATGGCAGGAAATGCTTCCTGATGGTTAGGTCCCCTAGGGCATGGAATGGGCTTCCACGGGAGGTGATTGAAGCCCCAACTGTGAGGGTGTTCAAGGATAGGCTGGACATGCACATGGTAGGCTTGTCATGAGTGGAGATGGCTAGAGCCGGGGGTCAGACTAGATGGCCCGGGAGGCCCCTTCTGACTCACTCTGGTTCTATGTTTCTATGTGTATCTGTTGTGCCTGAAGCCCCGACAGAGGCAGCACCTCACGAGGAGGTCTTGCGCTTGGGACCCTGTACCCAAATGCCAACCCCGCAGCCTAGCTTGCCCATTGCGCAAACACCCGAGCCCTCATCAAAGCAAGAGAGCCCCGAGGGAAAAGACGCCTCCAGTTCCACTCAGGAAGGGTCAGAGCAGGCTGCCCCTCCTCCCACTGACGCTGAACTTCCTGACCATGACACAGGAGACCAGGGGGCGTAATGGACTTTGCCCTAGCGACCAGTCTGAATTCTGAGGAGGTACGAGCAAAGGCAGGCCTTGTTACGCCAGAGGGAAGAAGGCGAGGCCAGGAGGGCTAGTGAGTAAAGGATTAGCATCTGCATTGCAAAGACCTCAACAGTAGAGCTTATCTGTAGAGTTGTAAATCTTGTAGATAAGTGGCAATAAAGGACTCTAGTTTTATTGCTCCTGAACATGTGGGCTGTTTACATGTTGAGCTGCACCTCGACAGTATCTCACTGCTGTGGAAAAGGCAGTACTTCTCCAACCTCTATCTAAAGCAGCAGCTCAGTTTACATACACCAGTAATTTTAAGCTACATGTTTAACTAGTGAAGCTAAAAAGGGAAAGTTACCATTTCAACAAAATTGTGCAGGGGGATGGTGAAGAATGAGGAACAACATTTTAAGTTTCTTCATTTTTGCCCATGATGCAGCACCATCAAATGACTTAGTCAACATAAACACACACAAACTTATCGGTAAGAGCTGTGTACTAATACTGGCCTTCCCATCTCCTGGCAGAGATGGAAGACTTTGGAGTGCCCCAGAGGTACAGCAAGAGTAGAGCTGCCAAACTGATGCAAAAAGCTACAAATGGGCTGGAAGGGGGAGAAGCAGAGAATTCTCCTGACCACTCAAAACCTCACGGAACAATAGAAAGCTATCAACCTGAATCCCAGTTTGGTTCACAGAACACTGAGTGGTGCCAGCACCTTTCCTGCGTCCTGGACAACGTCCTTCCCAGCCTTGCCTGGAGCCATGAGGGACCAGGCCAGGGACATTTGGCAAGGCAATCCACATTTCTGTCCCAGAGCTATGATCTCATCTTAGTGTTTGCCTCCACTGTGGTGCATGCAGCCAAGGCCTGGGAGAAGTAAGCCTGCACATCTCTTATCAGGAGGACGGTTTTCCCTAGTTTCCAACAGCCTACCAATAAGGAAAGGGGCTGTAGCAAAGTGGCTATGAAGCCCCTAGTTCAAGTATCACCTCAGCAACGTCCTCACAGACCAAGCTGAGTTTCTTGGCTGCAGCCCCTTTTCTCCCGACTCACCTATGCAACATGGAAAACCTATAGATCAGTGGAAGAAAATAATCTTTGCAAACCATGAGGGGCAAGTTCCCAAATACAGGAGCTGAGAAATTTATCTGTTCTGGATGGCAGGGCACTCCCCCTACCAAGAGAGGTGCATAATCTGGAAGTGCTCCTGGACTTGGTACAGGGAGCCAGTGTGGCACAGCAGAGTGCAGGGCTGGGACTTGGGAGATCTATGTACTGGTCTCCAGGAGGCAGGCGGCGACGGCTTGCTCGCTCGGAGACCGTCTCCGATCGAGCGATCCGATACCTTCCCCCCCCCCGTGCGTACAGGAGGAAGGTGGCGGGGGCGGCTTGCTCGCTCGGAGACCGTCTCCAATCGAGCCAGCCGCCAACTCCCCCCCCCCCCCCGTGCGTATGGGAGGTATGCGGCGGCATGATTTCTCGGAGACCGTCTCCGAATCCGATAGAGCGTGCCAGCACGTCCGTCCCCCCCCCGCATTCGCCCGCGTATGGGAGGCAGGCGGCGGCTTGCTCGCACGGAGACCGTCTCCGACTCCGATCGAGTGAGCCTCCACTTCGCTCCCTCCACGTGAACTAGAGGCAGGCGGCGGCGGCTTGCTCACTCGGAGACAGTCTACGAGCGAGCGAGCCGCCACCTCCCTCCCGCCCCCCCGCGCGCACGGAAGGCAGGCGGCGGCTTGCTTGCTTGGAGGCCGTCTTCGACTCCGAGCAAGCCACCCACGTCCCGCCCGTGCGCGTCCGGGAAGCAGGCGGCGGTGGCTTACTCGCTGGGAGACTGCTTCCGACTCCGATCGAACGAGCCACAACCTCCCTCCCGCCCTCCTGATGTATTTTGCAGGAATTCCTTGCTCTGGGGGGGGGGGGAGATGGAGCTTGGTGTGTGAGTGGGCTTTTTAAGAGTGTTTTGGTACAAAATGGGAAAAACGTATAAGGAATGAAACTGCTAAAGTTTTTCGTGGAAGCACAAAGTGGAGGCGTTGGGAGGGGCCACGAAGGCCATCGAGTTCAAACCCCCGCTGTTGCAGGACACCATGGTACGCACTTTTCATCTGGGCGAAGAAAAGAAGGAAAAAGCAAATGAAAAGGAGGGGGTTGGTGTACCTCATTTGCTGAGAGCACGCCATTATTTAAGGGGCAGCAACAGCAGCTTTTTCTGGATTTGGTCTGGCCAATTGAATTCAGGGAAATGTGTGCTGGAAATTATGGACTTTTGGCTCTGTGGGCTCGGCCATCCCCACAGAGCCAAGAAAGGGGAATGCTCTGGCAGGAAGGTACCACCACTTTGTGAGTGCTGCAGAGGGAGCACGCACACAAGAGCCTCTGCGCATGTGCAGAGTTCAAAGTGCTTTGGGAAGTTGGGGCAGTGATGCTTCCAGCCACGAGTTGGGGGCAGGCTTGCACTGGTTCTCTGGATGGGACCTGGGGTGTCTAGAAAACTCTGAAAGGAAATCTTGGGGTGTTTAAATCTTAAGGGGGGACAGTAAGGTAATGCAACTGAGGAGAGACATTGGAGGTTCTTTGAGTGTTCAAGGCCTGCATTGCCTCGGGAAAAATTCTGCATGGGAAGGGATTGGGTTGAAACAAAGGACCCTTGAGCACTCTCAATGGGAGGCTGTGAATTGTTTGTGTTGGCTACCAGGAGTTTTGTGTGGAAGCGGGAGGGAATGTGTCCTGAATTCTGGGTATACCATCTTGTGGCTGTGCCACGACACAGAGTGGAGGAAGGGGGGTAACGGGTGGAACTGGGGCTGTTTGGTTGGGTGTGTGTGTGTGCAGGGGTGCACAGTGGGGGGGCTCTTTTCAAAAACCCCAAGGAGACTACTTGTCTCAATGTTGTGGGTTCAACAAGAGAGTTGTTCCCTTCTCCTTTTTGCAATGTTGCCAAATATGTTGATCAGGACCCAAGTTTTACAAGGAAAGATAGCTATGGAGGAGGTTTTGTATCAACAAAAAGGGAATATTGATGGTGCTAAGGAGAGCTTTCCGTACAGTAGCCTAATGTTGGAGGGGGGGGGGGCTAAGCCCATTTGCCGGCCCCAGGAAATGGCAAGGTTTTTTTATATTTTTCTTGCTGTGAGCATAAGCAGTCATGCTCATCAAGATGAACAAGCACTGATCGTTTGATTGTAAAGGGTGCTAGTTCAAATTGCATGTATACGTAATGCATTTGGGACATTTTTGTATTTCTGTATGTGGGGAGGGGGTACCATCTCTGTAAGAATTCGTGTGATACCATGTTCTCACTTGACAAACGCCATCAGAAGACGCATTTTGCTTTAACCAAGGCAAGCAATGGGTTTGAAGCACTCAAGTTCAACGAGGGGTTTCTCTTGGATTACAGGATTGGGCCAGATTTTTCTAGATGTGCCAAGCTGCTCACACAATCTAGGTTGGGGTGTTTGACATCTCCCCCAGATGACATGGGGGGGGGGTTCCATGACCCTCCTTTCTGGTGTTATGTCAGGGGACATGTCCTCTAGGAGCCCTGTGAACCAGTTTGAGGTGTGCCCACACCTTGGCTGCAGCCCACGGATTACGGATTTTGTTCCCCTGTCCTTGGTCAAGTCTCTCCCACACTAGAGACATGTTGTCCCCCTGTCCTTGGTGAGCTCTCCCACACTGGAGACATTCAAAAAGAAAGTGGACAGCTTTCTGAGTGGGTTGGTGTCACTTGGTGTCCTGCAACAGCAGAGGGTTGGATCCGATGGCCTTCATGGCCCCTTCCCACTGTACTATTCTATGATTCTCTTTTTCTCAGCCTCTTCTCCCCATTTGTAAAATGGGGGAGAAGTTATTGAAAGGCCTCTTCCTCTTGACTTGGAGCCCACCAGCTGTGTGGATTGCAATTCCTAGCATCCCTAGCCAGCATAGTCCACAGTTCCACACATCTGGAGGGCTCCAGGTTGGGAAGAATCCATCATAATGCATTGTGTTGGGACACCTTCCTGGCCAGAACAGCAGAATTCCTCTTCTGCTGCTCCAGGCCCCTTTTCCTCCTTAGCCATTCTCTCTTGCCCTCTTTTCCTGTTAGCCCCTGGCCACCCGTGTACCATTTTGTGCTTTGCCATGGTGAACCATGGAGTAGCACTGGCTGGGGGATTATGGGAACTTCATGCTCTCTGGTTGGAGAAGGCCACTCTAGCCAGTTTGTTTGCCAGCAGCTTGGAGCCAAAGGACCTGTGATGCCTTCGTATTTCATGGTGCAGTGTCTTTTATTCTCTTCTTCAAATACGGATTGGATCTGCTGGACTGGGCAGGAGTCCTGATAACCATCGGGATCTCAGCCCATGTGGCAGTGACATGCTTGGGATTTTCCTCCCCTGCCGCAGTCCCTCAGAAACTGCCCCCCCCCACCCTCACACATTGCACTGAGTATTCCTGAACCATGGCAGAGGAGAGTACTTTGCATTGCTGTCCTGGTCAATGCTGGGAAAATTCAGATAAATCCTGGTAGAAAAGGGTTGCTTATATGTGCCTTAGTGTTGTAAAATCAAACCTGCACCCCTTTCTCAGAAAGCAGCAGAATCCCAAGCCAGGTGGCTGTTTAGCATTGCTGTTCCTTTAAGAAGATGGATTGAGAAGCTGCTGGAGGCTAATGTTATCAGTGGGGAAATACCCATGTTCCCATCAGCTACAAGCAGCTGATACAAAGGTGTCTATTTTGTTCTGAATGGACCCATTTAATCATCTAGTTCAACAGAGGCAGTGTAGTTGTCAAACCAGTTTTCCTTGAATGGTTCCTCAAGTCAGACATATTTGCATGTTTAAGCAGACACAGAAGCTGATCCAAACTGCAAGGAATCTACCGAATTGACTGACTGACTGACTGACTGACTGACTGACTGACTACTGTCTCTCTGTCTGTCTGTCTGTCTGTCTTTATTTAGAATTTTTGTATGCCGTCCCAGTCACATGAGCCTCGGGATGGCTTACATACATGTCAACAAAGCAATCAGTCATGTTTTCCATGCTATTGTTGCCAGTATTTCTGATCGGTTTAGAACATTATGTCATGCCTAGAGACATCAGGATGCCATTGTAATAACATTATCAGGAACCTTAATACTTTGTTCAGCATATGTGACTCGCAGGTTATAAAAATGTCTGTATCTGGGCTGTGATTTTGTAGTTGAGTTTGCCTCTACCCAGGAGTACACTGTCGTTAGTTACTGGAGGAACTGGGGCACCGATCCAATAAAGCTGCAGAGGTTCAAGACCTAGATCAGGTGAGATTCAAGATGGCGTCGGAACAAGACGGACGTGATTAATGGGGGCTCCTATTATCACGCCGGTAATGCTCGATAGTAAGTCGTGGGAGACTTAACTGAGCCCTGTCGGGGCGAAGATAGATTGCCTGGCACCCTTTCTCCTGGTTGATGTAGGACGGCAATCCTATATCTTACTGGAAGAGGCTCAGGCATTTCTCAATCGGGCTACACAGGGGGTTTGCTAGCCCCTGCCAGTACTCGGCATCGGATGGATAAATTAGCTTACTCTAGCCAGATATGCATCGGACGGCTGGTAAGCATTCTTATTTCTTATTTCCTTACGCAATATTACCCGTGGGAAAGCTGCTGTCTATAATTTGATCCAAAGAAGATAGGGAAAGCCCGTTTGAAGCCCTTTTAAGCGGCGAATGACATACGAGAGAAAGTGAAGACTTTTATCTGGATTGAAGCTGAGGAAAAGATTTTTCTTCTAATCTCTCTATGGGCAAAGGCGAAGATTAATTACTATGAAATAATTAGAGGACAGCGAAGCTAGAAGTTAAAGCGAACACTTGGATATCTATTTGGACCTCTGCCAAGACTAAGTGGATTCTTGCCAGGGAAGTTTTTACTATTTTTATTATTAATACGTGGTGTTTCCACTGGTGAGCATTTTATGTCTTCTTTATTTACCCCTTTTTTGCAATATTATTTGTGAAAAGACTATATTTTGTTGTTAATTGGCATATAGAAAAAGAAAAAGCCCCTAATTTGCTGGTGGTCTTTTTTTTTTTTTTTTCTCCCCTTGTTACTTTTTTCCTTCTTTGTTCTCCTTGGCTAGCTTCCATTTTTCTTGGCTTGCTGCCAAAGACTAGTCTACTCTCTATTTTGTTTTTTAAATAGACTTTTGCTGCCACCCGGTGGTGACTGAAATCATTGCAAGTTACTCTTTTTTTCTCTCTCTCTTTTTTCTTTTTTTTTTTCGTTTCTCTTTTTTTCTCCCCCCTCTTCTCTCTTTTCTTTAATATCTTATTCAACTTATATCTTTCTCCCCGACTTTTTGTTGTTGATATACTGAAATTTCTTTGGTGAACAACCTTCATCATGAGGAAAGCTCAGCCATCCTCAGCGCCCTCCTCTGTGGGTCAAAGTCCAATACATCACCCCAAGACAGAAGATGTTGCAAAAACCTCAATGGCAATACAGGCGACTCTGACAACCTTGCAAGCATCTCAAGAGGCAATGACAATATGGCTGGAAAGTCTATCAAATAAACAGCAGGAGCGACTTGATAAATTGGAAAACTTGTTTGAAGAAATGACAACTCAACTATCGGAAGTACGACTTAAAGCAGAACAGAACACAAAAAAAATACAACAAGTATCTGAAAAATTGGAGATAGTAGATAAATCGACATGGGATTCAATGGCCATGCTAGAGATGGAAAAGGCATCGTATTATCTAAGATTCCAGAACATAATGGAAAAAAAAGATGAAGATCTGCAAGAGATTATAACTGCTATCCTGACGGAGCTTTTGGAAATAGAGACTGAAGCCATGGCCATGGGAATCGATCTCGTTTATAGGGTCAACTCCTCTTATACCAGAAAAAATAAACTTCCAGGAGAAGTTCATGTCAAGCTTGCTTTAAGATCTATAAGAGACAACGTCTTGAAGGCCGTACGGGAGAAGCCGTTAAAGAGAGACAATCATCAGGAGGTGACGGTCCTGAAACAAATTCCATGGCGGATTAGAGAGGGAAGAAAGAAATATCTATTCCTTACTACAAAACTGATCAAGAAAAAGATTATCTTTAAATGGCTAACACCAGAAGGAATATTTCTTACATGGAATTCTGTAAGATATAAATTGGATTCAATTCTTAAAGCACAAGAGTTCTATGAAAAATTTAGAGCTGAGTTGGAAGAGGAGGACCTTGTCATATCTGAGGAAGGAGAAAAAGATGCTGAGGCAATGGAATTAATAGTGTGCCAATCTGAAGAAGGAGAATTGCTGAGGGTTGATCCACAACAAGAAGCACAGACTTCTTCGTCCCTAATTTTAGTGCCTTTTAGTGCAACAAGAGGTACAGACTCTGGATTCAAAGGAGAAGAGAAAAGGTAGAATTGTAAAGGCAAAGAATAAGTAAATAACCTTATTAAACATGGCTAGCAAAAAGGAAGGGAAAATTGAACTGCTCTCCCTAAATGTTAATGGACTAAATGGACCGTCTAAGAGAAGAAGGATTTTTGCTCAGCTTCAAAAACGAAACCTAGAGATAATCTGTCTACAAGAAACACATATTAAGAAACAACATGATAAATTTCTGGAATGTTCAAAACTGGGGAAATTGTTTGTGTCTTCTATATCACAAAAGAAGAGAGGTTTAGCACTGTATGTTAAAGAAAAACTGGACCCTAAGTATATTCTTGCTGATGAGGATGGTAGGATCTTGATGGTTGAAATCACAATCAAACTTAAAAAGGTGCTCTTAGTGGCAATATATGCACCGAATGATCATCGGGAAACTTTTTATCAAAAGCTACATAGATTACTCTTACAAGTGGACTATCAGACTATGTGTCTAATGGGCGATTTTAATGCAATTGTGAACAAGGAAATTGACTACAAGACTGAAAGTAAGGGAAAAAAGGGTGGGAAGAGTTGTCCAAAATCTTGTTCCAATTTGATTGAGGAATTCAGTTTGATAGATGCCTGGAGACATAAAAACCCATCTTTGGCCAATTATTCTTTCTATTCAAGCAGACATAGGTCATGGTCTAGAATTGATATGGTCTGGGTAACTCCAGACCTAATCTCAGACTTGATAGAAGCTGAAATGGAGACAAATGTCTGGGCGGATCACAATCCTGTATTTATATCACGGAAAGGAGTTGCAAGGATGCCCAGGTGGAGTCTAGATAAAGCGTTATTGAAAGATAAAAAGTTTCTAGAAAAGATAAGCAAAGAGATGCAAATATTCTTTCAAATAAATAAAGCCGAAGAAACTTCTTTGCAGAATGTCTGGGATACAGCTAAAGCCTATGTCAGGGGATTGATAATAACTTATTCAGCAAGAATAAATAAAAAGAAAAGGCAAGAGCGAGCAACATTAATAGAAGAATTGAGGAAACTGGAACAAGAATTGCAGGCGGATCCAACAAAGAGTAATCTTAAGGTCCAAATGAACACTTTGAAGCACAAATTGAATCTCTTGGATACAAGTGAACTCGCCAAGCAAATGAAACTGACTAAACAGAACTTTTTTGAAAATGCTAATAAGCCGGGGAGATGGTTAGCATATAAAGTTTAAAAAGAAAGAGAGAAGAGAGTGATTTCAAAACTGAGAGATGGAGAAGGACGACTGCAGGTACAAAATACACAAATTAAGAAAATAGCTGAAGACTTTTTTGCAAGATTATACCAGAAGGAGGAGTTTTCGATTGGGAAGGTGAAAGAATATATACAAAAGGGAGATTTGCCAAAACTACCAGAAAAGTTTCAAAAAATACTGAACCAGGAAGTAACAACTATGGAAATAACAGAGGCAATTATTATGACAGAAGAACGATAAAACCCCTGGTCCGGATGGATTACCAGCTGAATTTTACAAATCGTTTGGGGGAGTTTTTGCTACATTTTTTAAAGACATATGTAACGAAGCATTGTTAAATGCTAAAATACCAGATACTTGGATGGAGGCAAATATAACATTAATACCTAAAGAAGACATGGATTTAACTGAGATTCAAAACTATAGACCTATATCACTATTAAATGTGGATTATAAAATTTTTGCCTCAATATTGGCAGAAAGGTTGAAGAAGTTTTTAATAGACTTTATACATCCAGACCAAAATGGTTTCCTGCCTAAAAGACAAATGAAGAGTAATCTGAGGACTATCTTGGATATTCTAGAATACTATGAGATACATACGGAAAAACCAATGGCTTTATTGTTTTTAGATGCTCAGAAAGCTTTTGATAATGTCAATTGGCAATTTATGATGTATCAGATGGAGCAAATGGAGTTCGGGGAAAAATTTATGAATGCGATATCAAGCATCTATCAAAGACAGTCGGCCAGGATCTTAATTAATGGAGAATGTGCAAGGGCCATAGAGATACAAAAGGGTACAAGGCAGGGATGCCCATTGTCACCCCTATTGTTTATTTTGACTTTAGAGGTCTTGAATAGAAACATTCAGGATGACGAAAACATCAAAGGCACTAAAATTAGAGATGAAAAATATAAATTGCAAGCATTTGCAGATGATTTGGTTTTTATAATAGAGGAACTATTTGTAAATTTTTAGGGATATTTGAAGAATATGGTGAGGTCACGGGGGTGAAAATCAAGAAAGAAAAGACGAAGCTTTTAGTTAAAAATATTACACAGAAGCAGAAGAAAGAACTCCAAGAGCAAGTGGACTTACAGATTGTTAAAAGAGTAAAATACCTGGGAATTTATCTTACAGCTAAATGTACAACTTTGAAAGAAGATAATTATGATAAATTGCTGAAAGACATTAAAAGTGATCTGGAGAGATGGGCCAATTTACAATTGTCTTTGATGGGAAGAATGGCACTGGTTAAAATGAACATTTTACCAAAATTTTTGTTTTTATTCCAAATGATCCCCGTAAAAATTGATAAAAAGTTTTTTGAGGATTTAAACCTTCAAATTTTGAGATTTATTTGGAAAAAAAAGAAAGCAAGGATTAAACTAAAAATGCTTCAGGAAACCAAAAAGAATGGGGGTTTTGGTCTACTGGATTGGATGTTGTATTACCAAGCGTCTATTTGTACTTGGCTAAAAGAATGGATAATCTTGCGAAATAAGAGAATTTTGTACCTTGAAGGTCATGATTTGCAAATGGGTTGGCATGCTTGTATGTGGTATGAAAAGGTCAAGTCACAGGGGACGTTTCTAAGTCACTTTATTAGAAGATCACTAATGTCAGTATGGGAAAAGTTAAAGCTAAAATTGTATAGTAAGTTACCAAGATGGCTTTCACCTATGGAAGCCTTTGTGTATCCAAATGTATTGAATTTTGAAGGGATTATAAGATATGATGATATTTTGGATAAGGATGGAGGCCTAAAACTGGAGCAAGAAATACAAGAACAGGGACTTAATATATCGTGGTGGCATAAGGTGCAGATGCAATCAAGATATGCCAAAGACTGCAAAATATGGGGGTTTTATAAAGATCTAACAGCCTTTGATCAAGTGATGTTAAAAACAGATGAGAAAATGATTAAAAGAATTTAAAAAAAAAGTTTTTGCTTGACAGGAAAATGGAAGGGGAACAGGTCAAGGACACTATGATAACATGGGCACAAAACTTTGGATATAATATTGAATTAGAAAAGTGGCAAAAGCTGTGGGAGAGAAATATTAAGGTAACCTTAGCAACCTTGTATAAAGAAAATTTATATAAAATGTTCTATAGATGGTATTTGTCACCAAATCGATTAGCTAAGATGTTTCCAAATATGTCAAACAGGTGTTGGAAATGTAAACATAAAGTGGGTACATTTTATCATAGGTGGTGGACCTGTGAATATGTGAAAAACTATTGGATTAAAATACATAAATGGCTTGAGGAAATGCTACAAAAATCTTTAGCTTTTAAACCTGAAATTTTCTTGTTAGGCATTGTACCGGAAAATATTAGTAAACAAGAAATGTATTTGATACTACATTTGATCACAGTGGTGAGGATCATGCTTGCTCAATACTGGAGGAGTGAGGAACTACCCACTGAGGAACTGATTTTGAAAACGATTCTGGAGTGTGCAGAAATGGATAGACTGACTTTATCACTGAAGGAGAAGGAAGACACTGACTTTTACCAAACCTGGGACTTTTTTTACGACTGGCTAGAGAAACGGGACTTGGCGTAGATTTAAAGATGTCTTTAAACTTCTATAAATTGATTTGATTATGATCATAGAATGCTAAAAGATATGTTATAGGGGGCTGACCCAGCTTGTCCGATGTATTTGATGATTGATGTTTTTAATTTGTAGTTTAAAATCTTAATAAAATCTTATAAAAAAAAAAAAAGACCTAAATCAGGTGTCCTCAAACTTTTTCAACAGGGGGCCAGTTGAAAGGCAGCAGCTTGCTCACTCAGATCTCCCAGCGAGTCCAAAACCATCTCCAAGCGAGCAAGCTGCGTGATGAGGCAGGCAGCGGTGGGTGCGGGGAGTCCAAAACCTCTGAGGCAGGCCGGATCTGGCCCGTGGGCCATAGTTTGAGGACCCATGACCTAGATCTTCCCCATGAGTTTGAGTGTTCATTCCTCACAAACCAAGATTCTGTCACCAAACCCCGTGGCCCTGCAGCAGCTTCAAATGCAAAATGAAGCACACCAACCCACAGCCCTTCCAGTGTTGCACTGAGCATCAGCCTGGCTTGGCCTGCCTTACGGCTGTTGCCCACTCCGGGGCCACCGTGGAATGTGGGAAAACCTCTGTCCAGTGGTCTTGATGATCTTTGCACGCTCCTGGCTGGACAGAGCTGCCTGGGGTTACCCAAGATTTGTTGGCATTTGCCACCAAGTGAGATCCCACACCTCTTCAGCCTCATTTCAGCCCCTTTAGAGAGTTGTTTTAGAATGGGGTGGGGGGGGGGAGCTGCATAAGAGCCAGGAAAGTATCAAGCAATAGACAGTTGTGTGAAAGGGGGTGGGGCTGGAAGAAGGGGCATGGCTGGAGGGGGCACTCGAGAGAACTAAATTCTCCCCCCCCCCCGCCTGAATTTCCCTGACCTGTTGTTGACTCATGTCTAAGGAGAGCTGGAATTCACCTGGGTCAGGGAGAAAACCCTGAATTTACTTTCAGACACATTCAGGTATCTTCTCATCAAAATAGTTTTTGTGGCATTTCCGGTCATGAATGCTGATGGCTTGATCCATACTAGAAATCTAGGATAAAAAATATGCTATTCAGCCAGTTAATACTTTGTGTTCTCTGATGGATGCTTGCTGCTGTTTTCCAGACTTGATGCTGTTTGGTTTTTTTAAGCAGCACACACCCCTGGCAGAACCACGTGTGTTTTGTGCTAGCCATTTCCCAATGGAAAGGCAGAGCACCAATTTCAGATCTGTGCCAGCTTTTCCAAGCTACATTAATGACCCTCCCCTTCATCACATTCCAAACTCAGCACAGACCCAGGATGCATCCTCTGGCTTTTTTGTCCATTTGCTTTGCTTTGGGTACATCCTCTCTTTGCCTCCGCCAAGGGCCATGTGGCCTAGTTTAGAGACAAGCTGCCGGACTCTAAGGGGCTCCCTTCTCTGTACAATGATGGAATTGTTTTCTGCAGCCCTTTAACAGCTATTCCCCCCCATCCCCAACCCTGGTTCTCTCCTGCAGAGGCGAGCATGCAAAGTACAGAGGGTGGCTTGGATTCCACAATTCCCATGGCGCTGCAGGCATCAGCATCAGTCCAGGCCCCTGTGGTCTGCATCGCAGCAGGTAAGGGCACCCTTTCCCTCCAAGCAGTGCTTGCATGCCTTTTAAAAAGATACAAATTGCCATGTGCCATACAGTCTGCAGCTCCTCTGCCCACCTTCCAGGAGACTAGCCCAGTTTCCTGGATCCTCCATCTCTTCCTCCCCCCCCCCTTTTACTTTTTTTAACAGAACATAAATACAAACAGTTGAGATACAGTATATATCAAAATATATCAATAATATTAACCTCTACAACCCAACTGGTAACTAAAAAGAACACAACAACAACAACAAAACATCATGTGCCTGCTCCCCAGGAGACCAGTTTATATCTCCATTTCACTTCATGTAATATGACAATTAACAATATATAATATACTTTAGTTATACCCATATCCCCTCCAAAAATTCATATATTCTTGATTAGGTTTACAGCCTTTCCCTCCCATCAGTACTGCTTTTACAAAATCTTCCCAAATTTCATCATATTTATTTGCTTTCATTAACCCTCTTTTAATTTTTATTTCTTTCGCCAGTTTATCATTAATTACCATGCTCCATATTTCATTATACCATTCATGCCTTTGCAAAACCCAATTCTGTTTCCAATATTTAACTATCACTAGCCTAGCTGCCATTATCAAACTTACAATCAATTCTTGCTTAGCTTCATTTACTGTATATCTTGTTTTTCTATCAACAGTAATAACACCATTCTTGGTGTCATTTCTAAGTTTATATCTAAAGTTTCTCCAATTTCCTTAAATACCATAATCCAAATGTTTTGTATATTTTCACAATTCCACCACATATGTTTATACGTTCCGATCTCTTTACCACATCTCCAACATATATTAGAATATTTGTCACCAATTTGATTTAACTTAACTGGTGTTAAATACCGTCTCCATATCACCTTGTATCCATACTCTTTAATTCTAACTGACATATTCTTATATACTCTTCTATTCCAAATATTCTTCCAATCCTTGTCTTTTATTTCACCCACATCCATTTCCCAAATTGATTTTAAGCTTTTTGTCTGATCCCCAACTCCATTAATATCCTATAGATTTTGGCAATTCTTCCTTTACTTGTATATTCTTCCTTAATCTCACGTTCTTTCACAATCGTTTCAAATTTTAATTGTCTTTCTTCCTTTTTAAATTTTCCCTCCATCTTTATCCTTTTTTCTAATTGTATTAGATTTAACCAATTTAATTTGGCTTCTGCCAATACACTCCTTAATTGTGTCATATTTTAATCTTATTTTTCCAGTCTTCCCATTTATATATTTGATTATTTTATTTATTTATTTATTTAAAGTTTTTATATGCCGTCCCCTTGCAACATAGCCTCGGGATGGCTCACAGAAATAAATAAATAAAACAATTACAATTACCTGGAAACACACTGGCTGCACAATTAAAATATATAAATATTAAACATTATTAAAATACTGTTTGAATAAAAAGGTCTTGGCCTGGCGCCAAAAAACAAATAATGATGGTGCCAGGCAGACCCCTCTGGGGAGCGCATTCCACAGATGGGGCGCCACCGCAGAGAAAGCCCTCCTCTGGGTACTTTGCTTCCTGATGTCTCTCCCGGAGGGCTCCCGGAGGAGAGCCTCTGCTGCCGATCTCAAGGGGTGGGAGGGCAAATATGGCCGCAGGCGTTCCTTTAGGTATCCAGGTCCCAAGCCGTTAAGGGCTTTATAAGTGATTACCAACACCTTGAATTGAGCCCAGACTTCGATGGGGAGCCAGTGAAGCTGGTAGAGGACTGGGGTTATATGAGAATAACGCCCAGTCCTCGTCAGCAACCTGGCTGCTCTATTTTGCACCATCTGAAGTATCCAGACTGTCTTCTGCGTCAGGTAGGGATGCAGCTGATGGATTAGCCGAAGCTGATGGAAAGCGCTCCTCGTCACCGCCAACACTTGAGCTTCCAAAGTCAGCTCCGGGTCAAGGAGCACTCCCAAGCTGCGGACCCTCTCCTTTAGAGGGAGTGCAACCCCATCCAGGACAAGGCCCAGGTCCCCTATCCCGAGACCCAAACCACCCACCAACAGGACCTCTGTCTTGTCTGGATTGAGCCTCAGTTTATTGGCCCTCATCCAGCCCATTACCTCGGCCAGGCACCGGTTCAGCACAGCCACTGCCTCACCTGGATCGGTGGAAAAAGAGAGGTAAAGCTGGGTATCATCAGCGTACTGATGATTCCGCAGCCCACACCTCCTGATGACCTCTCCCAGCGGTTTCATGTAGATGTTAAAGAGCAAAGGGGACAAAATGGAACCCTGCGGAACTCCATGGCATAGCTGCCATGGCGCAGAGCCACAGTCCCCCAGCACCACCTTCTGGAATCGGCCCTTGAGGTAGGAGCGGAACCACTGCAAAGCAGTGCCTCCAACTCCCAATCCCGCAAGCCTATCCAGGAGGATACCATGGTCGATGGTATCGAAAGCCGCTGAGAGGTCCAGGACCAACAGGGACTCACTCCCCCATCCCTCTCCCTGCACAGGTCATCGTACAGGGCGACCAAGGCAGATTCAGGGCCGTACCCGGGTCTGAAACCGGACTGAAATGGGTCCAGATAATCCGTTTCATCCAAGAGTGCTTGGAGTTGTCCCGCCACCACCCGCTCCAACACCTTGCCCAGAAACGGGATGTTGGCCACCGGTCTATAATTAGTGGCCATCTCTGGATCCAGTGACGCCTTCTTCAGGACCGGTCGGACTACCGCCTGCTTTAAAGGGGCAGGTACTCAGCCATCCCTCAGAGAGGCGTTAACCACTTCCTAGATCCAGGTCCCTGTCCCATGCTTGGCGTTGTTATTTAGCCAAGATGGGCAAGGGTCCGATAGGTAAGTGGTGGGATGTACTCATCCAAGCACCTTGTCCACATCATCAGGCCACAGTAACTGAAACTCATCCATCAATTTTGGACCAGACGGCGACATTGGTAACTCCCCAGAAGCCTCTGAATCACTAGTGGAGTCCAGCTCGTGACGAATCTGAGCGGTTTTCTCCCTGAAACGCTTGGCAAAGTCGTCACAGTGGGCCTTTGAGAGTGGAACTGGATCTTTCTTAGGGCTGGGACGAACCAGCCCTTGTACCACCTGAAAAAGCTCCGCCGGACGGCATTGCGAAGAGGCAATGGAAACAGAGAAGAATTTCTTTTTTGCTTCCTTCACCGCCACAGCATAGGCCCGACAATGGGCTCTTAAGTGTGTTCGGTCAGATTCATCCCATGATTTCCTCCACCTACGCTTTAGACGTCTCCCAACCTGCTTCATCACCCCCAATTCAGGTGTATACCAAGGGGAAGAGTGGGCTCTGCCCAGCGGGAAAGGACGCTTAAGAGCGATCGTGTCAATAGCCCTGGTCATTTCCCCATTCCATAGTTCGACCAGAGCCTCGCCAAGAGAACCAGTCTTGTCAGCCGGAAACTCCCCCAGGGCCTTCAGGAATCCATCCGGATCCACCTGGCTCCGAGGGCAGATCATCATAATAAGGTCTGCACCCTTACAGAGGGAAGGGCCGCCATCAAGCTCAAACCTCACGAGGAAGTGGTCTGATCATGACAGGGGAGTCAGACACAAATTCCTCACCCTCCGACCACCCTCTTCCTGCCCTGTCAAGAAAACCAGGTCCAGAGTGTGTCCACGTTCATGGGTTGGGCCTGTGACATGTTGAGACAGCCCCATGGCCGCCATGGAGGCCATGAAGTCCTGAGCCGCCCCGGTCAGACCAGTCTCGGCATGGAGATTGAAGTCCCCCAGGACCAACATCCTGGGGGTCCTCAACACCAGGTCCGAGACGATCTCCGTCAGCTCAGGCAGGGAGTCGGTTGGACAGAAGGGTGCACGGTACACCAACAGAATCCCCAATCTGTCTCGGTCTCCCAACACCAAGTGGAGGCACTCTAGCCCCGGCCTTGAAGGGACTGGAAGCCCCGCAAGGGAGATGGAGGCTCAGTAAACCAAAGCAACTCCCCCTCCTCTCCCCTCCAGGCGTGGACGGTGCTGAACCAGACACCCGGGTGGGCACATTTGAGAGAGGGAGACATTCCCCCCCTCTCACACCCAGGTCTCGGTGATGCAAGCCAGGTCAGCCCCCTGATCCACAATCAGGTCGTGGATGAGGGACAATTTATTGTGGACCGACCTTGCATTAAGCAACAGCACTGTCAGGCCCGGGGGGCGGTTGACAAGACTACCTGGAACCCTCTGGCTAGAGGTAGAACCAGAAGGAGGGACTGTCAAGGGGGGCCGGAGGCCCAATCGCTTTGGTTGTAATTAACCACACTTACAAGAGCAATAAAACTAAATCTATTTATTGCTAGTTATCTACAAGATTTAGAACCCTACTGTAGAACTACTTAATGAGAGTCTTTGGTGAATAGATGCTCACCTCTGAATGGCGATCGTTTCTCCCTGCTACGTCATATCCTCCCCCCTCAGCCGTTCTTCCCGCCTTTGTTGTTCTCTCTGCATTTTCAACTGATAAGACCTAATAAGCCTCCTCTGAGAAGCATCTTTGCAGTCCACATATCCCATCATTCCTTCTGCTTCTTGTCCTGTCAGTTCCGCTTCAGAAGAGGAGGAGCTGTCATGTTTCTTTTCTGCTCCAGCGTCTTCCCCCGTCTCACAATCAGGTTGACTTAATGGGCCAGGCATCTGAGTAGAGGGTTGTGGACTAGAGATGCTCTCAGACACAGGCTGATTTGTATCTATACCTAGCAGGGGTGGATTCTCCTGGACTCTGGTTATTAAGGTCAGGTCTTCCTCGTGAGTATTAGCACCTGTCGTGACCTCCTGCACGACACTACCCCCCTCTCCAGGATCTCCCCCACTCCTACGTGGACGTGCGGAATGCCCACCAGGCTTGAGAGGGAAACGAGTATGAAAGCGCCGGAGGAGGGCAGGAGCATGGATGTTGGAAGCCGGTTCCCAACTCTGTTCTTCAGGCGGGTAACCTTTCCAGTGTATCAGATACTGGAGGCGGCCTCTGTGAAATCGGGAGTTGAGAATGTCCTCAATTTCGAATTCTTCTTCACCATCCACAATCACTGGCGGTGGTGGAGGAGGATGAGTCCGCAGAGGGTGTGGAGGTGGAGCCGGAGAGCAATGCATGATGAAAGACGGGGTGAATCTTCATGGAGGTGGGTAGGCGCAACCGGAAAGCAACTGGGTTGATTTGAGCAGCAATCTGGAATGGACCAGTCCTCTTGCGGGCCAACTTCCGAGAGGGAACTGTCATAGGGAGGTGCTCAGTGGACAACCAGACCCAATCACCGACTCTCAGGGCCATACCTTGTTGTCTCCGTCTGTCAGCAACCTCCTTGTACGTCTCCTTGGCCTTGTCCAATTGCTGCTTTAGGACGGATTGTACGGACGCCAAATCGTTGAGAAAAGTTCTGGCTGCTGGAACTGATGAAGAAGGTAGCGACGTCGGAAATGCTCGAGGATGGTAGCCCAGATTCGCAAAGAAAGGAGTCTGTCGAGTCGAGGCGTGAACTGAGTTGTTATAGGCAAATTCTGCCAGAGGAAGGAACGAGAGCCAATCATCCTGATGGTAGTTCACGAAGCAGCGGAGATACTGTTCAAGCGTAGCATTGAGACGTTGAGTTTGTCCATCAGTTTGCGGGTGACGAGCAGAAGATAGGCGTAAATCGACTTTGAGGAGCATCAAGAGTTCTCACCAGAATTGAGACGTGAATTGACTGCCTCTGTCGGAAATTACAGCAAGGGGCCACCCATGGGCTTTATAAATATGATGGATAAACAGGGATGCCGTGGTTTTAGCAGAAGGTAGTCCTGTGCAGGGAATAAAGTGAGCCATCTTTGTGAAAAGGTCTGTCACTACGAGGATGGTAGTAAAGCCACTGGATCTGGGTAAATCAGTGATAAAGTCCATGGAAACCGTGTGCCAAGGTCCCGGTGGGGTTTCCATGGGTTGAAGTAGTCTGGGCAGCTGTCCTTGTTGCCGCTTGGCACGGTGGCATTTGGACATGACAGTACATATGTCTTGACGTCGTGGTACATCCGAGGCCACCAATAGTCTCTGGAAAGTGTATGCATCGTTTTGTACACTCCAAAGTGTCCAGCTGAGGGGGAATCATGACATCTCTGTAGTATGCCTTCTCGAAGCGATATAGGTATGTACGGAACGTGGTTAAATAGCAATATGTCATCTTCAAAGGAGAAGCGATTCGGAAGGGTATTATTCAGTCTTTGGTCATGTTTTATCCGGACGAATGGATCAGTCTTTTGTGCGTGCCGTGTGTCGTCATTGTATGCCAATGATGTGGAAGTAACAGCTGCAATAGACGGTTGTAATATCGGAGCAGGTTCCATTTGTTCTTCGTTGTTGGGGAAATACTCAGGTTTCCTGGATAGTGCGTCAGCCAGTAAGTTCTGTGACGGCGGATTATACTCGATGTTGAAGTTGAAGTTGAAGCGAGAGAAGAACAGTGCCATCGTGCCTGTCGTTGGTTAAGGATTTTCGCTGAAGTGAAGTGCATCAAATTCTTGTGATCAGTTTGTATGAGTATTTTGTGGGGAGATCCTTCTAGTAAATGACGCCATTCTTCAAGAGCAGCTTTGGTCACTAGCAGTTCTTTCTCCCAGATCGTGTAGTTCCGTTCCGAGTTGGTCAGTTTGCGTGAATAAAATGCAATCGGCCTAAGATTTCCAGAGGGGTGTTGTGGCGATTGTAAGAGGACAGCTCCTATGGCCTTGTCGGAGGCATCAGTCTGAAGTGTGAATGGTGCTGATGTATCTGGATGTAATAAATGGTGTTCAGAAGTGAATTGATGTTTCAACGAGATAAAAGCCGCTGCTGCGCTAGGAGGCCACTTCAGACCTCGTCCTTTGTCTTTCAAGAGATCAGTCAAAGGAGCGGCGAGACGAGAGAAATTAGGGATAAATCGGCGGTAGAAGTTCGCAAATCCTAGGAACCTTTGTAGTTCCTTTTTCGTGCGTGGTGGCTGCCACGAAAGAACTGCTTGTATCTTCTCTGGATCCATTTGTAATCCATTTGGGGAAATGCGGTATCCTAGATACATCAAAGAAGTACTGTGAAATTCACATTTTTCGAGTTTAGCTGAAAGATGATGTTTCCTCATGCGTTGTAAAACCATTTGTATGTGTTGTACATGGGATTCAGGGTCATTGGAGAATATGAGCAAATCGTCCAGATAAGCTATCATGAAGACATCCAGGAAATCATGGAAAATCTCATTTATGAATTTGCTGAAATATTGTCCCGAATTTAACAACCCAAACGGCATCACGCAAAACTCATATTTATTTATTCATTTATTAAAACATTTATAGGCCGCCCCATCGCAACAAAGCCTCGGGGCGGCTAACAACATAATTAAAATACAATAAACAATAAAACATTTTAATTTATCCCTCCCCCCACAGTGCATCTCGGCAACTAAAAAATCTAATTAAATAAACATAAACAAAACTAAATAAATTAAAATAAACAAAATCAACTAAACCAAATATGCACAACAAACCAGATAAATGAACAACAAGCACACACAAATAAACTAAAAGCAACTCCTGCATGACAGGGACAGGTGTTACCCATCTGTCCCTCTTTCTTCTATGCGGACACGTTAAACCCCCACAGCTGTAACGTCCATTGCCCATGACCACCCCAATGGCGGCGCCCACGTGCTCCCCAGGTAGCTCAACCATCGACGTGGCCAGGGACGACTTCATAAAAACAGATTAAAATACAATAAAAATATTAAAACAATGTAAAACTCCCCATCTACCCCCCAATATAAAATTCCACCCACCGAGTCCCTCACCAGCCCGGCTCCCGCACGGCCACAAATGGGCACAAACGGCGGCAACCGCCCTTTGGCAGTCGCCCTTCGGCTGCCGGCCCCAGGCCACGTCTGGTGAGTTAAGCCGGCGCCTGCCTGCGCGCCCTGCCCCCCAATCCAGCGTTGCTCTCACCAATGCCGGTGGGGGGGAGCAGAGACGGATGCGGAAACCTGCTGGGCGGCTGGCAAGATGGCAGCACCCTCCTCCACAACGTCAGTCGGCAGCCCTGGCATCCTCCTTCCCCGGGGTGGTCCAGTGGTGGCCGCAGGAGCAGCACCAGCTGGCCCCCGGGCTTGGCGGCCTGCCTCAGGTCTAGCGTGGGCCTCGGCGGCGTGGCAGGAGTTGCAGTGGCAGCGCGGCATGTGTTGCAGGGAGGGAGGGGGTCCAGTCCGGCTCCTCCTATTTTTCTTTTAATATATCCAATTCTTCACTATTGTGATTATATAAGATCATTTCCGATTTTTCCCTATTTACTTGTAAGCCACTATACTTCCCAAATGCCTTTAAATGTGAATATATTCTCTCTACAGCAGGGATCCTCAAACTTTTTAAACAGGGGGCCAGTTCACTGTCCCTCAGACTGTTGGGGGGCTGGACTATAGTTTGAAAAAAATATGAACAAATTCCTATGCACACTGCACACTAAAAATTAATTAAAATTAAAATAAATTTTAAAAATTAATTAAAAATAGAATTAATTAAAATAATTAAAATTTTAAAAAATGAAAAAAATGTTTGCTCCGCTCACTTGGGCTGCAGCAGAAGCCCAAGATGAGGTGGGGAAGAGCATGTCCATATTTAAGGGACAGAGCTACAATGTCTGCTATCATGCCGGGGGGGGGGGGGGGAGACAGACATGATTGCGCTCGTGCAGGGAAAGCAGGCGCAGTTGCCGGCATCTCCCCCTAAGCACAACTGCAATTGCACCTGTCTTCCCTGCACAAGCGCGACCATCTCCCCACTGAGTATGCCTGTGCCGTCTTAAAGCTTTTGGACTTGCTCAGAGATCGTTTTCTCTAAGTGAGTCCAAAAGCTCTGAGGTGGGCCGGATAAACCAGCATGACAGGCTGGATCCGGCCCATGGGACGTAGTTTGAGGACCCATGCTCTATAGTATTTACTGGATCTTGAAATGTTAACAGTGTATCATCTGCAAATAAATTAATTTTAATTTCCTGACGCACTCCAATTCCTTCTATCTGTATATCATTTCTAATTCCATTTGCCAGTACTTCCATCATTAATGCAAGTAATATTGGGGATAAAGGGCAACCCTGTCTCGTCCCTCGGCTTAGGATTATTGTTTCTGTAATATCATCATTTACAATTATTTTTGCCATATTTTCTGAATGTAATTGATTTATTACTTTCTTAAATTTTATTCCAAATCCCACCTTTTCTATTTGAATCTTCATTGTTGGACATTTCACACAATCAAAGGCTTTAAATATATCTAATGCTAATATACTTGCCTTTAAATTTTGCTTCTTTATATAATAGTTAATATTTGATACTTTCCTTACTACATCTGACATTTGTCTGCCTCTTATAAACCCACATTGATCATTCCTTATATATTTATCTATAAATTTGGTGATGGTGAGCAGCCTGGGGCCTTAGTCCAGCAGATGAAGGACTGCCAGCATAAACCCACTGTCAGTGCTGCCCTCCCCCACCCCCACCCCTGAGAATTTCCATTATATTTCCAGATTTTATTGTAAGCCATCCAGAGACTAAGTGATGGATGGCCTAGAATATCCTAAATAAATAAATAAATAAATAAATAAATAAATAAATAAATAAATAAATAAAAAATGAATGTACTACTCAAATTGAATTTATTTCAGATTATACCAATTTCTATACCAGGACAAACTCTGCAGGAGTGGCAAAAACAATTGAATGCTTTTATATGGAATGATAAAAAGCTGAGGATTATATTTAAAATTCTTCAAGATGAAAAAGAGAAAGGAAGTCTCAAAGTGCTTGTTTCTTGAGACATCTTTCTTGTGCACATTCCTCTTAAGGGCAGAGATGCAGGAAAAATGCAACTTTGGACTGTACCTCCTCTTTTGTGTTTGCTAAAGCTGAAGTATGTGTGTTTCCTGTCTCTCATGCACACATACACACACTTGGGGGGAGTGTCTTCTCCTTTTTTAACCTGCCCACTCACGGAGGTCATTGGATCAAATTCTCATGGTAGTTCCATATGGACCTACAGCCCAAAATTAGACTCTTCCTTCAGAGTGGTGGCCCTGTTTCTCTGGCACTCCCTGTCCCTTGTGTTGTTTTCAGCACTTCCTGGAAACATCTTTATTTCCGGATGTTGAATTAACCAGCCATGGATTTTTGTTTGTTTGTTTGTTTGTTCTTCTGGTTTGAACATTCTGTTTCCATCTTTTTTTTCTTGGCTCTTCTTCCATTACACACGACTCTGGAACTGGTGTAGATCTGGACTGGTACATTACAGTTGCAAGTAAATATCTTGGTCTGTACATCCCCTGCAGGAGCAAACGGTACAGCATGTCCACCCAGCTCAAGTTCATTATGTGGCGTGGGAAGAAGCTGTCTATACCAATGAGAGCATGTAAGTACCCCCCTCTCCCCATTCTTGGTGCCTTGTGGCAGCAGGCCAGAGTCATGTTACCTACCTACCTGAGTCAGCCACCAGATCCCTTGGGATCAAATCTGGCTGCCAGAAAGGTGTGATGCAGGGGGACAAATTTTAAGAGGGATTGTAGCTGGGTGGGAGGGACTAACTCCCCCCTTCCCATCTGCCACAGTCCTCCCACTCCCCAAGTAGTCTCCAACCCCAAGAATGCTTCCCCTGCATGAAGACCAAGCTGAGAAAACCAAATACTCCAGTGTTCTGAGATGAGCAGGTGCAGAGTGCATATGGACTAAAGAATTTATTTTATCACAAACCATTTGCCTCCTCTGAAATTTGAATTCAAAATTTGCAAAAGGTGGTGCCATGAGCTCAACCTTAGGAGGTACATTTTGATATTTTAGAATGGGGGGAAACTGTAGAGAAGCTCGGAAGCCACCTGTTGACCCTGGGCAAAAGGCCCTGGGCTGTCTAGGCAAGCCCAGATGGGCTGGTTTTGCTCATGAGTTCCTCATCCTTGCTGTGAGGGTTGCAAAATTACCCCCAACCGGTGCAGCAGTGTGGAAAAGCTTGATATAAATGAAAGGTGCAGATGGTCAAATCCACCCACCAAAGGGTGCCAGAGTGGCTTTACCCCCCCCCCCCCGGTGACTGCTGATCATTGATGGATTTCCCAGCTCTCTGCCATGCCTCTGCTGAGGTTGGTGGACTGGCAGCAGGAACTTGAAGCTGCAGCAGGCCAGCCGGTGGCCTGCAAGAGCAGTCCCTGTGAGCTTCTCCCAGCTAGAAAGAGACCCCCAGGCTAAAGGGGGTTCTGCAGCCCAGGTATGGGTGTCCTAAGTTCTGCTTATACACACTGGCTTTCTGGGTGTCCCCATAATTTTTGTAGACTTCCTCGAAAGGGCCTTCGGTTCGTTCAAGTTCTACCTCTGCTGCTTCTCTTCTCTTTCCTCCCACCCCCTTCCCACACGTTCAGCAGACATGCCGCCTACTTGTACAACACTGAAGCCCAGTTCTACGCCCCAGCAGCACCTCCTCCTACTTTGAGCCGCAAAGGGGCAGCTCCCAGGTGAGCCCAAGGTGCTCATCCCCCACGGCCATCCCCACCCATGGCTTGGTGGGCATTGTGATGGACCTCGCAAGCAGCCAGCTCGTCTCCAGCTCCGGCACCTACCTCATCCACAGCATAATAGAGAATGCCAGGCATGCCCTCACGCACCCCTTGCGCTCCTCCCTGGCCACGGTAGGCCCAGGTGGGTGGTTTCTGCAGTGAACCTTGCATGCATTCACTTGCTTCCTGGTGGCAACAGAGCCTTCCGGGGCTTTTGCATCACTGGCTTAGCTTTTATTTATTGCTTTTACTTTTTAAGCTTTTATTCATTGCCCTGATTCCTCCCAAGCCTGCAAAGCAGTGTGGGCTTGATTCTTTCCCTCCCACCACCCACAACACAAGGATCTTGTGACCTAGCCCTGCTGGCAGAGAGAAAGTGGCCGGCCCCGGCTTCAGGTGAGGATGGGCAACAGGGCGGCTCTGCAGACATTTGGCCTGTGAGTCATGTGACTGTTGGCTGTGCTGGCTTGGGCTCATTGAAATAGCAGACCAAAGGTTTGGGAGACAGAGGCAGCCCTCATTCTAAGCAGACTTTTGTGGGGTTGGTGGGCACATCTGGGATGTTAAGAGTGCCATGGCTGCTCCACAGGAGGCCTGCCTGATCACGTGTTTTTCTAAAGGTAAATTGGTGAAACAAACAAAAAAGGCACATAGCCAAGATGTAAATGCGAGGCTGTGCTCAAACACTGGGTGAGGTCCTGGGAAGGCAAGGGAGGGGCTAGCTGCGTTCCTTGCAGTGGGGACCATGCAACTGGGCAACTCTGCACAACAGCTGGGTCGTTTCTGGGGAACCACTCTTGCTGTGGGGCTTAGGGCTAGCAGTGCTTTTGAGAAGCATGCATGAATGTGTCGGCACTGTGGTCAGAGTGTTGTTGGACTGGGGTGACAGGCGACCTGGTCCCAGAGAGCAGACCACCAAGACTCAGAGAAATGTGACTTGCCCAAGGCCCAAAACAGAGAGAAACATAGCAAGATAGAAACAGAGCGAGTCAGAAGGGGCCTCCCGGGCCATCTAGTCTGATCCCCGGCTCCAGCCGGCTCCGCTCACGACGTGCACGCCATGTGCATGTCCAGCCTATCTTTGAATACCCTCACCAATGGGGCCTCAACAACCTCTCATGGAAGCCCCTTCCACACCCTCGGGGTCCTAACTGTCAGGAAGTGCTTCCTGGCATCCACCTTGAACCTGGGTTCCCTGAGCTTTGCTCCGTTGGAGCCCCTCCTGCCCTGCTCTGCAGGGGAGAACAGGTCTCTACCCATCTGCATGTGACACCCCCTCACACACCTGTATGTCGCCAACATATCCCCTCTGAGTCTCCTCTTCTCCAGGCTGAGGAGACCCAGTTCCCTCAGTCTTGCCTCATACGGCTTCCCCTGCAAACTGGCCACCATCCTTGTGGCCCTTCGCTGCACTGACTCTAACCTGGCTGTATCCTTCCTGTAACGAGGGGCCCAAAACTGAGCACAATACTCCAGTTGCAGGCGCACCAGAGTTGTATAGAGTGGCAGGAATACCTCTCTCGAACTAGAAGCCACACTTCTGGCTATGCAACCAAGGGGGGCATTCGCCCTCTTGGCCGCCGCGTCACAGGAGGAGGCAGAGTGAGACCTGACCATCAGTGTGTGGAACTCTCCCTTGGAGCCCAAATGCAAATTGCCACAAGTTGCCAAATTGGGTGCCAGAGTGTTTCACTTTGCAGCATGCCAGTTTGCCAAACTAAGAATAGCATATATTTTTAAACATCATAAATAAAAGGAAAAGCAGGAGGGTTGGGAAACAGGTAGGTGTGAAGAGTGGTGTTCATGGGCACCGTGTTGGAGAGGCCAGGCTAACCTTTGGGGCAGGGTTGCAGCTGATAGTATGGCAGGGCAGGGCAGGGCAAGGGGGCCTTTGGAACCCCATTAAGGGGAGTTGAGCAACGCAGGCTGGGAGGGGATGGATGGGGCCACTGTCGTTAGAGGTGCAGCCCCACTGAAGCAGACCCTAGAAACCAGTTCAGGGACTTCCGGTATGGCGTCGGAACAATACAGACGTGATTAACGAACCTCCATTATCACGCTGGTAACTGCCCAGTGGTGGGCCGTGGGAGCTCAATCTAAGCCCTGTCGGGGCTAAGATAGATTGCTTGGCGAATCTCCCAGATGATGTGGAATGGCAATTCCACAATCAATGGGAGAAATCAAGCTTTCTCAGCCGGGTAGCACAGGAGGGAGATGAAAAGTCCTCTGCAGGTTCTCGAGATGCCATTCTTTTTTTAAGACTAGTTTTAGCTATTACAGGCACATCGGACTTATTGGAAATTATTTTTGTTTCTTGTTTTTTGCAATAATACCCATGGAATAAGCTGCATTCCTTGCAAATTGATACAAAGGAAAAAGAAAAAGCCCTTCGGATGGAGGAGGAAAGGAATCTCCCTCCCCCCCCTCACGGAGTTGAAAAGCGGAGAATTACATAAGAAGAGAGAGACAGAGCTCTCTGTAAGTAAGGAAAGGAAAAGATTTATCTTCTTTAATCTCTCCAAGGGCAAAATATCAAAATAATATTTACTGTGGAATTGACTGATAGAAAGATTTTTCTTGTGTTCGTCTATGTTGGACTACTGCCAAGAGCTAATGGCCATCTTTCTCTTTGTTCCTGGGACTCCTGGACCCCTGCCAAGACTGGGTAATTACTGCTACTATGGAAGAAATACAAGAAATACTCTCGGCAATACAGACTTCTTTAACAGCGGTGCAACTATCCCAGCAGGCGATAATAATACAACAGAAGACTGTTTTAATTGAGCAACTTGATTGTTTTTTAATTGAACAAAAAAGTCGCTTTGATAAATTAGACACTTCCATTAATCAGGCTTTGGGCAAGCGATTTGTACCTGAGCAGAATATGCAAAATATTCAACAAGCAGAAGGAAATCTGAAACTGGAAAGACAACAAGCGTAATGGGAAAATTAACACAACCAGTGAACTTATTAAGTAAGCCTTCATAGGATCTGCTTGTTATGCTGGAGAAAGAGAAGATAGCTTGGCTACAACTCAAAAAGCGAAGGCGTGGATATTTATTACAGGTGGGACAAGCGGAAAAACTAACACAATCAGTGAATTTAATGAGCAAGCTTTCATGGAATTTGCGTGTCATGTTAGAGAAGGAGAAAATAGCTAACCACTTAAGAGAGGTTTTGCTTATGTGGCTACAATTGAAGACTCCATCACAGATATTATGATGTTTCAATGAAAAAAAACCAGAAAGGTCTGGTAGAGGCGTAAAGAAAAAGAAAAAATAAATATGGCAGAGGTGCAAAGGGAGGATAAGGGAACTTTCTTTCTTTTTATTCCAGAAAGGGGTGATTCATATAGGTTGGTATGTCCACACATGCCGTAGAAAGGCTAAGCTATTATTGCTGGTGAAACATTAGTAACTTAGCTTAATGAAATCCTGTCTAAAAGGTATTATTGTTAAATGGATATATCTGACTTTATCTGTAATTGAAAATAAGATAACTTATTATCTTAAAAAGCAATGATTTAAATGGGTTGGCAAATCTATATGTGATATGAGAAGGTTAAGCTATTGTTGTTGGTGATGAAAATTGGTTTAAAAGATATTATAAATATTAGTTACCACCAAGTAGAGTAGTTAAGATACCTTTAGAGATGTTAAATGGATATTTTTGATGTTACTTGCAATTGTGGTAGTGAGGAAGTTATTTATCTTTAGAAAATTGAAAAGATCTTGAATTGTCCAGCAATGTTTAAATCGAACTTATCACTGAAGAAGAAAGAAGATATTGCAATCCTATTTAACTTGGAGATTTCCCTTTGACATTGGTCAAGAGAAACAGGATTCTGCAAGAAATGATGGGACTGATTTCACTGATGAAGAAGAGGAAGATAGTGACTTCTATCCAATTCGGAATTACTTTTTTTATTGGCTGGAGAAACGGGACTTGGTTCTGATCTAAAGATGTTTTCAAGTTATTGTAAATGGGTTTTAGTATGATCATAGAATGTTAAAAGATATCTAGTAGGGGGGCTGACCCAGTAAATCCGATGTGTGTGACGATTGATGTTTGTAGTAGTAGTTCAAAATCCTAATAAAATTTCTTTAAAAAAAGAAAGAAAAAGAAACCAGTTCAGGCTGCCAGCCCCCCCAACCCAGTCTTGCCAGCACAGCATTGTCTCTCAAGGTGTTCAGATGGGGCTTCCTGGAGACGCCTGGGCCTGGACCCAGGACCATGCATGTGCAGAGTGAGTGGTCTCCCCTGAAACACGTACAGACAAGCACTGCTCAAAACCAGTGGCCTTGCTCCTGGTCGCCCACTTTCACTGGGAATGCCCCTGCAGCCTTCCCCACCTCTAGTTGCATCAGGGCACTGCTGCTTCCCTTGCCTTTCCCACCCCTTCTTGCTTTCTGCACTGGCCTCACGCTCCTCATCCTATGCAAAGCGCTTGGTCAGTTCTCTAGTTTTTTCCCAGGGCAGCGGTGGGGAAGGCAGTGGGCAGGGAGCATCCAATGGAAAGAAGGAACTGTGAAATGCCACATGCTGATGAGTACCGAATAGCCACCTCTGGAAGAGAGAGCAGCCTTTCACAACCTGGTGCCTTCCTCGTGTATTCCTGGCTGGGGATGATGGGAATTGCAGTTCAAAGCATGCAAAGGGCTCCAAGTTTGGGAGGGCTGCCTTTGCCAGAGATGCTGTGGATAAAACCTGGTAACTTCCACATGCAAAGGGCATGCACTCCCACTGATCTACCGCTCTGCCCCTACAAATAAACTAAGAGCCCAGTCCATGTGCTTGGACAAGTACGCCCTACCACTTGCTTACTAGACCCATGCCCTTCTTGGCTACTTAAGAAAGCCAAGGACGGGATTGGAACCTGGATCCTGGAGGCGGTCAACGCCTCTTTAAGAGACGGCCGGGTACCTGCCCCTTTAAAGGAGGTGGTAATTTGGTCAGTCCTAAAGAAGGCATCCCTGGATCCAGAGGTGGCCGCCAACTATAGACCGGTGGCCAACATCCCGTTTCTGGGCAAGGTGCTGGAGTGGGTGGTGGCGGGACAACTCCAAGCACTCTTGGAGGAGACGGATTATCTGGACCCATTTCAGTCCGGCTTCAGACCCGGGTACAGTACTGAATCTGCCTTGGTCGCCCTGTACGATGACCTGTGCAGGGAGAGAGACAGGGGGAGTGCGTCCCTGTTGGTCCTCCTGGACCTCTCGGCGGCTTTCGATACCATCGACCATGGTATCCTTCTGGATAGGCTAGCGGGATTGGGAGTCGGGGGCACTGCGTGGCAGTGGTTCCGCTCCTATCTCAACGGCCGATTCCAGAAGGTGGTGCTGGGGGACTATGGCTCTGCACCATGGCAGCTATGCCATGGAGTTCCGAAGGGTTCCATTTTGTCCCCCTTGCTTTTTAACATCTACATGAAACCGCTGGGAGAGGTCATCAGGAGGTGTGGGCTGCGGAATCATCAGTATGCTGATGATACCCAGCTCTACCTCTCGTTCTCCACCGATCCAGGCGAGGCAGTGGCTGTGCTGAACCGGTGTCTGGCCGAGGTGATGGGCTGGATGAGGGCCAATAAACTGAGGCTCAAGCCAGACAAGACAGAGGTCCTGTTGGTGGGCGGTTTGGGTCTCGGGATAGGGGACCTGGGCCTTGTCCTGGATGGGGTTGCACTCCCTCTAAAGGACAAGGTCCGCAGCTTGGGAGTGCTCCTTGACCAAGAGCTGTCATTAGAAGCTCAGGTGATGGTGGCAGTGAGGAGTGCCTTCCTGCAGCTTCGGCTGATACGTCAGCTGCGTCACTTTCTAGACTATGACTGCCTGGTGACAGTGACACACGCGTTGGTGACTTCCCGATTAGACTTCTGTAATGCGCTCTACGTGGGGCTGCCCTTGAAGACAGTCCGGATACTTCAATTGGTGCAGAATAGAACTGCCAGGCTGCTGACGGGGACTGGGCATTGTTCTAATATAACCCCAGTTCTCCATCAGCTCCACTGGCTCCCGATTGAAGTCTGGGCCCAATTCAAGGTGTTGGTTATGACCTATAAAGCCCTAAACGGCTTGGGACCTGGATACCTAATGGAGCACCTACGCCCATATATGCCCTCCCGCCCCTTGAGATCAGCAACAGAGGCTCTCCTCCGGGAACCCTCAGTGAATGAGATCAAGAGGATGAGTATCTGGAGGAGGGCCTTCTCTGTGGTGGCGCCCCGTCTATGGAATGCGCTCCCCAGGGAGGTCCGCCTGGCGCCATCGTTATTTGTTTTTCTGTGCCAGGCGAAGACCTTTTTATTTAAAACTTATTTTAACTGTTAAATTATTTATTGAATTTTCTAGTTTTTAGCCAAGATGCACTGGGGAGGTTTTAATGAAATTTTTGTATTATTTAGTATGTTGTAAGCCGCCCCGAGGCTTTGTTGTGATGGGGCGGCATAAAAAATGTTTTAAATGAACAAACAAACAAACAAACACACAAATGTGATTCCGGATGAGGGCTGCTTGGAAGAAGAACGTAAGCAGCTCCCTTCTGCTTTGGCCAGAGAGAACAGTGGCGAGCGGACAAGGCCCTTTCCTTGTGCTGAGAGAGGCGTGCCGCAGATTTGTCCCCCACTGGTTCCATTCAGCCCTAGAAGGTGGCAGGAGGGGAATTTAAACTGAGTCTCTGGGCTTTGCAGCCAGGGTGGAGCCCCCACTTCATGCAGCCCTGGGTTTAATCTCCAGCTTCACCAGGAAAGGCCAAGAAAGACCTCTGAAGCCCTGGAGAGGCGCAGAATGTCAGTGGGGACCAGACCAGGCTAGGCAAACCAATGTACTAGTTCATTAGGCTTGCGGGATTGGGAGTTGGGGGCACTGCTTGGCAGTGGGTCCGCTCCTACCTCGACGGCCGATTCCAGAAGGTGGTGCTGGGGGACCATGGCTCGGCGTCATGGCAGCTATGCCATGGAGTCCTGCAGGGGTCCATTCTGTCCCCCTTGCTCTTCAACATCTACATGAAACTGCTGGGACAGGTCATCGGGAGGTTTGGGCTGCGAAGTCACCAGTACGCTGATGACACCCAGCTCTACCTCTCGTTCTCCACTGATCCAGGTGAGGCGGTGGCTGTGCTGAACCGGTGCCTGGCCGAGGTGATGGGCTGGATGAGGGTCAATAAACCGAAGCTCAATCCTGACAAGACGGAGGTCCTGTTGGTTGGCGGATCGGGCTTCAGGGTGGGGGACCTGGGCCTTGTCCTGGATGGGGTTGCACTCCCTCTAAAGGACAAGGTCCGCAGCTTGGGAGTGCTTCTCGACCCAGAGCTATCGTTGGAAGCTCAAGTGACAGCAGTGGCGAGGAGCGCTTTCCTTCAGCTTTGGCTGATCCATCAGCTGTGTCCCTACCTGGAGAATGATTGTCTGGTGACAGTGACCCACGCGTTGGTGACTTCCCGACTTGACTTCTGTAACGCACTCTACGTGGGGCTGCCCTTGAAGACAGTCCGAATACTTCAATTGATGCAAAACAGAGCTGCCAGGTTGCTGACGGGGACTGGGCGTTATGTTCACATGACTCCAGTCCTCCGTCAGCTCCACTGGGTCCCCATTGAAGTCTGGGTCCAATTCAAGGTGTTGGTTATTACCCATAAAGCCCTCAACGGCTTGGGTCCTGGCTACCTAAAGGAGCGTCTGCAACCATATCTGCCCTCCCGCCCCTCGAGATCTGCAGGAGAGGCCCTTCTCCGGGAACCCTCCGTTAGGGAAATAAGGAGGGTAAGCACCCGAAGGAGGGCTTTCTCTGCGGTGGCGCCCCATTTATGAAATGCGCTCCCCAGAGAGGTCCGCCTGGCGCCATCATTATTTGTTTTTCGGCGCCAGGCCAAGACCTTTTTATTTAAATGCCATTTTAATTGTTAATTTATGAGTTGCATTTATTGGGTTTTTATGTACATGCCAAGATGTTTCTGGTTTTTTAACTCTAATTATATAACTGTTTATTTATGTTTATTTATTAAGGTTGTAAGCCACCTCGAGGCTTTTTGCGAATGGGGTGGCATAAAAATGGTTTAAATAAATAAATAAATAAATTTGTACTTTTACAATGCATAAACCTCCTTCCTCCACAGTCCCTCAATGCTGTGTGCACAATGGCCCAGATCAGCAACAAACCCTTCATACTGTCACTCTCCAGAAAGTGAGCAGAACAGCCATTGCTCTTCAACCTGCAAACCTAAGCACAGTCAACCCCATTTCAAAGTTCAGTGGTACCTCGGCTCATGAGCACCTTGGTTCACAAACAAATTGGATCGCAAACAAAAATTTCATGAAAATTTTGACTTGGGTCACAAACTCCGCATTGGGTGGCGACCAGGATCACAGCCATCTCCCTCCCCCCCTCCCCCGAGTGGGGAGATGGCCACAATCGCAGTCGTGTTCGTGCAGTCTTGAGTTTTCCTTCCCCACACCCTCTTTTTGCACCCAGCTCCAGTGGCTGCTGGACAACTACGAGACAGCCAAGGGGGTCAGCCTGCTCCAGAGCTCACTGTACAACCATTACTTGTGCCACTGCCAGAAGCACAAATTGGACCCGGTGAATGCTGCCTCCTTTGGGAAGCTGATCCGTTCCGTCTTCATGGGGCTGTGGACGTGCCAGCTGGGCACGAGGTTTGCATTTGTCTTCCAGGAAGGGCACTTATTTTTTTATGCATGTGTTAGGAATGCGCACTGCACAACTGGTGGCAAACTAGACAAGGGTCATTCACCATCGTCAAAGCAAAACCAGCAATGGCAAAATAGCATGACAGAAAGAAGGAATGCAACTTCAGGCATCTTGAAAGAAAGCATGAAGAGTATGCTTTAAAACTTCCATACCTTAAGGAACTGTAGCACATCTGATGCTTGGAGGAACAAGTTGCAAGACCTGCTCCAGAGTGAAGGGCTTGACCTGTGTGCCACCACCATGCCAGCCAGAGCTCCCTGGGAAGGGCCTTTCCTCTCTGGGGCTGCCATGGCTTTCCAGTCATGTTGCAGCAGGCTTTGGCCCCATGGTGGAGCCCCCCTGTATTCCTCAGCCCATTCACAGCCCGGTGCCTTCTGAAGCACCCCCCTTCCATGATGTTGGGCTCCTCTTCGCCCCCATAGCATGCCATAGGGACTTCCCTTTTCCCTTCTCTCTGCACAGCAGCACAGAGGTGGCTTCCATCCCCGGGGTGCTACAGAGGGTGGGCTGTGTGTGCACACACAGCAGGAGGGCAGTCACAGCAGGAGCCGGGGCAGTGCTACCTTGGAAAAAGGAAGACAGGGAGAGCAGCCAGGGCAGGGCAGCAGGGGACACTGAGGCCAGTGGGGCTCCTAATCCACTGCAGCTTTTATCCTGAGCTTTACGAGTGATGTTCATGGTGCTGAATGCCATCCCCAAAGGCATTCTCCATGGTGGAGCACCATGGATAGCCCCTCTAAAGCGCAGAATAAAAGCTGCAGTGGGTAAGGAGCTCCCCAGGTGGAGTCACCGGCCACCTCCAGTGCAGGGTAAGCATCTGCAGGGTGTGGTGGGGAGGCTGCCCAAGACCCCTGCAGGGTGCTGCTGTCTCCGATCCTGGAGAGCCTGTCATCAGCTTTTAAGGGGAAGGTGAATCGCCATCGCTCTGCATGCAGAAGGCCTGGTCCAGGGCTGGGCGGGGCAGGGAAAGGCACTCAGGTCTGAAATGCTGGAGTGGCTCCTCCAGTAAAGAGATCCCGCCAAATGGGCCAAGGGTCTGTCTCTGTGCAAGGCTGCCATTGAGGCCTTGTTTGCACCTGTCACTCACCCATATTTTATTTAACTTGTGGACCATTGAACTTTGGGGTTGCCATGATGGGCAGATTCAGTCGTGCTAGCAAGCCATGGTTTTGTTAATGGTGAACAACCCAGAAAAAGAACCCATTGTTTGCTGTTGGGTTGTTGAAACCATGAGTTGTTTTACATGTAAACCCCGGGCCAGTGTGGATTGTTCATGGGCTGCTTGCCAGGCTACAGGGGTGGCAGGCAAGCATGGAAAAAAGCACAGGCACCAAATAGCTGTTCATAGGCTGGCGCTGCAGCTCCGCAACAGCATTTGAGGAGCCGGGACAGCAGGCAAAGGAGCTGGGAAGCAAAATAACCCATGGCTGGAGAAAACGAGCCATGGTTTGTTCAGTCATCTGCCAGACAACCCCTGGGGATGGCAGAGGTGTGGCACATAGCGTGTTGGACCGGGACTTGGGAAATGCTGGGTCTCGGCTCAGCCGTGAAGTTCCCTGGATGCCTTTGGGCCAGTCCCTGACTTTCATCCTCACCTTCCTCATAGGGTTGTTGTGAAAATACAATGGAGAGCAGGAGGGCCGCGAATGCTGCCTTGCAGGAGAAAAGGCAGGACGTACGTGCAAGAATAAAAGCAATAAAAACAAAAAAGACAAACCACGCATTGCATAAACCATTGGTTAACACTATGTGCAAATTGGCTCTTCATTTGCTTTCTTCTTCCTTCTGATGTAGAGCAATAATGACCTAAAAATCCTAGAGGTGCAAGAGTTTTTTGTTCTTGTTGCTCAAAATTAACATTTTCTTTAACCTGAAGGGGAAATTCTAAGTACCATTACTACGGAATCCATCTCAAGTCAGACTCCCCACTCAACCACTTGCAGGAAGATGCCCAATATATGGCTGTGAGGCAGCAGCCCATCCACCAGAAACAAAGGTAGGCTCCCAGAGTGTGGGGTGCAGAAGATGCTCAGAAGCTTGCATGCACCCATTGTCAGTGAAATAAAAGTCCACGCTTGTCCTCATAGCAATGCAATCGCACTTGTCCAAAGCTCAGAAACCCAAGGAGTGGAGGACTAATGGCAGGCTTGTAGCTGCATATTTGGATGTTGTTCCCCACCCCTTCCCAAGAGTTTAGCATCCTAAGGGCAAACTCCTGTGCAATTTTCAGTGAAGAAAAGGCTTACAGTCTCAGCATCTGCTGGTCAAGCCACACAGGAAGTCGTAAGCCATTTCTCTTCTCTTGTCTAAAAGGGCATCGAATTGTGCCCTAAGTCTGTGCTGAACAAACATAAATATTAAAGTTGACCATGCAGGAGCTATGCTCACCAAACCCCTCTTTTATCTCCTATTTTCAGATGGGGTTTTAAGTTGTTTGCAACACCTCTTGGTCCCATACAATAAAATGGTTGACTTGGGAAAAAGTAGAATGACATTTCAATTGCTTAATTTTGAAAAAATAGAAAATATTTTAAAATGTGTTTCTGCTATCTATCTATCTATCTATCTATCTATCTATCTATCTATCTATCTATCTATCTATCTCAAGCATTTATAGCCCATCCTTCTGCCAAGCGCTCAGGACAGCTTACACAATATAAAATTACACTGGTACCATAGTAAAACCACAATTATTAAAACAATATAAACAACATATCATGAACTTAGAAAAGAAAAGGGAGGAAAAGAATAGAAAATGTGACTGTGGAGAGAGAAAAAAGAAAAATAAAATAAATAAAAATTTAAAAATCTTGCAACATCTAAAACCCTTGATTATTAAATTGATGGTTGAATAAAAAGGTTTTTACCTGGCGCTGGAAGGAGTATAACGTCGGCGCCAGGCAGACCTCTCTGGGGAGCCCATTCCATAGTCTGGGCGCCACTGCAGAGAAGGCCCTCCTCCGGGAAGACACCCTCCGTACTTCCTTCCGAGAGGGTTCCTGGAGCAAGGCCTCCCCTGCCAATCTTAAGGGACATGAGGGCATATAGGGAAGGAGGCAATCCTTCAGGTATTCTGGACCTAAGCCATTTAGGGCTTTATAGGTTAATACTAGCACCTTGAATTGGGCCCAGACTTCAATTGGGAGCCAGTGTAGTCAATAGAGGATGGGCGTTATATGAGAACGATGATCGGTCCCCAACACCAATCTGGCAGCTCTGTTTTGAACCAACTGAAGTATCCAGACTGTTTTCAAGGGCAGCCCCACATAGAGCGTGTTACAATAACCCAACCGGGAGGTTACCAGAGCATGGGTCACCGTTGCCAAGCAGTTCTCATCCAGATAAGGACGCAGCTGATGGACCAGCCAAAGCTGGAGGAAGGCACTCCTTGCCACTGCTGTCACCTGGGTTTCCAGGGACAGCTCTGGGTCGAGGAGCACTCCCAAGCTGTGGACCCTGTCCTTTAGAGGGAGCGCTACCCCATCCAGGACAGGACCAAAATCACTTAACTGAAAACCCGAACCACCCACCAACAGGACCTCTGCCTTATCTGGACTGAGTCTCAGTCTGTTGGCCCTCATCCAGCCTATTACCTCAGCCAGGCACCAGTTCAGGACAGCCACTGCCTCATCTGGGTTAGATGTAAATGAGAGGTAGAGCTGGGTGTCATCAGCATACTGGTGACTCTGCAGCCCAAACCTCCCGATGACCTCTCCCAGCAGTTTCATGTAGATGTTAAAGAGCATGGGGAACAAAATGGAGCCCTGTGGTACCCCATGGCAAAGTTGCCATGGCGCAGAGCCACAATCCCCCAGCACCACCTTCTGGAATCAGCCAGCCAGGTAGGAGCAGAACCACCAAAAAGCAGAGCCTCCAACCCCCAACCCGGCCAGCCTGTCCAGTAGGATACCATGGTCAATGTTATTGAAAGCCGCTGAGAGGTACAGGCGAACCAACAGGGACGCACTCCCCCTGTCTCTCTCCCTGCACAGGTCATCATACAGGCTGACCAAGGCAGATTCAGTGCCGTACCCGGGTCTGAAACCGGACTGAAATGGGTCCAGATAATCCGTCTCCTCCAAGAGTGCTTGGAGTTGTCCCGCCACCACCCGCTCCAGCACCTTGCCCAGAAACGGGATGTTGGCCACCGGTCTATAGTTGGCAGCCACCTCTGGATCCAGGGACGCCTTCTTCAGGACAGGTCGGACTACTGCCTCCTTTAAAGGGGCAGGTACCTGGCCATCCCTCAGAGAGATGTTAACCACTTCCAAGATCCAGGTCCCTGTCCCGTGCTTGGCGTTGTTAATTAGCCAAGATGGGCAAGGGTCCAATAGGCAAGTGGTGGGACGTACTCATCCAAGCACCTTGTCCACATCATCAGGCCGCAGTAACTGAAACTCATCCATCAATTTTGGACCAGACGGCGACATTGGTATCTCCCCAGAAGCCTCTGAGTCACTAGTGGAGTCCAGCTCATATATAAATCAGGATATGTAGATTGGTGTCCCGAAGCCATGGCATTTGTGATTCTAGCAGGCCTGATACATTGCTTCTTTCCTTTAGGCCAACATTGATGTCGTGATGAGCCTCCAGTTCTCCTAGGTTGAGAAACTCTGGCAATCTTTCTGGAATTCAGAGAGCTGCTCCAGTGAAACCTCTGCCACTGTTGGTTCTAGGTAAAGCCAGTTAGCTGGTCATCTCTCCGAACATCCCCAAAAGTTTAATTTGCTGGAATCTGACACATCCAGGAAGATAAGATTCTCTAGCTAACAAGCACAACCAAAAAAAATTTTCATTTCAGCTAGCAGCCATCTGAGCTTCAGTTGATGAAAGAAAGATGGCTTGTAATCTAAGAAGACATAGCACATCAGGGAAGAGGAAAAAAGGAGCTGGGGCTGGCAGAATGGCCCTACTTCCCTTTCCCTCTCCCTCTGTGACCATCTCCTGGAATAGCTGGTAGTCCTGACAGCTGAGGAATATTATTATTTATGTCTTTTCCATAAAATGATCTTTCTTTGGAAAAAAATAATGGCGTCCTTTTGCACCTGTTAGAAAGTTCTCCCCCTTTGTGAAATGTGAATGGACTGTAACTCCCATCACCCCCCGTCAGCATGGCCATGGGACTAGGGCTTGAAGGATTGAGGGTTGGCTCATTCTAGGGCAGCTTCCTGTGTACCCATGTAAATCAGCCTGATTCCTCCAAACCATGAGGGCTGGAATTTTATTTTTATTTATATATATATTATTAAAAATTTATAACTAACACTAAAAAAAAGAAATAAAAAAGAAAAAAAAGAAAAAAAACATCAAACATCAAACATCAAACATTGGATTCACTGAGTCAACCTCCTGTTGTTGTTGTTGTTGTTAGTCGCGAAGTCGTGTCCGACCCATCGCGACCCCATGGACAACATTCCTCCAGGCCCTCCTGTCCTCCACCATCCCCCGGAGTCCACTCAAGCTCACACCAACCGCCTCAGTGACTCCATCCAGCCACCTCATCCTCTGCCGTCCCCTTCTTCTTTTGCCATCTATTGTTCCCAGCATCAGGCTCTTCTCCAGGGAGTCCTTCCTTCTCATTAGGTGGCCAAACTATTTGAGTTTCATCTTCAGGATCTGGCCTTCTAAAGAGCAGTCAGGGTTGATCTCCTCTAGGACTGACCGGTTTGATCGCCTTGCGGTCCAAGGGACTCGCAGGAGTCTCCTCCAGCACCACAACTCAAAGGCCTCAATCCTTTTGCACTCGGCCTTCCTTATGGTCCAGCTTTCACAGCCATACATTGCAACTGGGAAAACCATAGCCTTGACTATACGCACTTTTGTTGGCAGGGTGATGTCTCTGCTTTTTAGTATGCTATCTAGATTTGCCATAGCTTTCCTCCCCAGGAGCAAGCGTCTTTTAATTTCTTGGCTGCAGTCCCCATCTGCGGTGATCTTGGAGCCCAGGAAAATAAAATCTGTCACTACCTCCATTTCTTCCCCATCTATTTGCCAGGAAGTGAGAGGACCGGATGCCATGACCTTAGTTCTCTTAATGTTGAGTTTCAAGCCAACTTTTGCGCTCTCCTCCTGCACCCGCATCAAGAGGCTCTTTAGTTCCTCTTCACTTTCTGCCATGAGAGTGGTATCATCTGCACATCTGAGGTTGTTGATATTCCTCCCAGCAATCTTGATTCCAACTGGTGATTCATCTAGCCCCGCCTTTCTCATGATGTGCTCTGCATATAAGTTAAATAGGCAGGGTGACAGTATACAGCCTTGCCGAACTCCTTTCTCAATTTTGAACCAATCAGTGGTTCCGTGTCCAGTTCTCACTGTTGCTTCCTGACCTGCATATAGGTTTCTCAAGAGACAAATAAGATGGTCTGGTACTCCCATCTCTTTAAGAACTTGCCACAGTTTGTTGTGATCCACACAATCAAAGGCTTTAGCATAGTCAATGAAGCAGAAGTAGATCTTTTTCTGGAACTCCCTAGCTTTCTCCATGATCCAGCGTATGTTGGCAATTTGATCTCTAGTTCCTCTCCCTCTTCGAAATCCTGCCTGTACTTCTGGTAGTTCTCGGTCCACATACTGCTGGAGCCTAGCTTGTAGGATTTTGAGCATCACTTTGCTAGCATGTGAAATCAGTGCAATGGTGCGGTAGTTTGAACATTCTTTGGCATTGCCCTTCTTGGGGATCGGAATGTAAACTGACCTTTTCCAATCCTGTGGCCACTGTTGAGTTTTCCAAATTTGCTGGCATATTGAGTGTAGCACTTTGACTGCATCGTCTTTCAGGATTTTGAATAGCTCAGCTGGAATGCTGTCACCTCCACTAGCTTTGTTGTTGCTCAGACTTCCTAAGGCCCATTTGACTTCACATTCCAGGATGTCTGGCTCGAGGTCAGTGACTACCCCATCGTGGTTATCAGGGATGTTAAGCTCTTTCTTGTATAGTTCTTCTGTGTAATCTTGCCACCTCTTCTTAATCTCTTCTGCCTCTGTTAGGTCCCTGCCATTGTGGTCCTTTATCATGCCCCTCTTTGCATGAAATGTTCCCTTCATATCTCTAATTTTCTTGAAGAGATCTCTGGTCCTCCCTATTCTATTGTTTTCTTCTATTTCTTTGCACTGTTCATTTAGGAAGGCATTCTTATCTCTTCTAGCTTTTCTCTGGAATTCTGCATTCAATTGTTTGTATCTTTCTCTTTCTCCCTTGCCTTTCGCTTCCCTTCTTTCCTCAGCTATTTGTAAAGCTTCCTCAGTCAGCCATTTTGCTTTCTTGCATTTCTTTTTCTTTGGGATGGTTTTAGTTGCTGCCTCTTGTACAATGTTGCGAACCTCCGTCCATAGTTCTTCAGGCACTCTGTCTATCAGATCTAATTCCTTAAATCTATTTGTCACCTCTACTGTATATTCATCAGGGATATGATTTATGTCATACCTGAGTGGCCTAGTGCTTTTCCCTACTTTCTTCAACTTAAGCCTAAATTTTGCCACCAAAAGCTCATGATCTGAGCCACAGTCAGCTCCTGGTCTAGTTTTTACTGGCTGTATAGAACTTCTCCATCTTTGGCTGCAGAGCACATAGTCAATCTGATTTCTGTGTTGACCGTCTGGTGATGTCCATGTGTAGAGTCGTCTCTTGGGTTGTTGGAAAAGAGTGTTTGCTATGACCATCGTATTCTCTTGACAAAATTCCACCAGTCTGTGTCCTGCTTCATTTTGTACTCCAAGGCCAAACTTGCCTGTTATTCCGGTTATCTTTTGGCTTCCTACTTTAGCATTCCAATCCCCTATGATGATAAGGACATCATTTTTTGGAGTTAATTCTAGAAGGTGTTGTAGGCCTTCATAGAACTGGTCAACTTCAGCCTCTTCAGCACCAGTGGTTGGGGCATAGACTTGGACCACTGTGATGTTGAATGGTGTGTCTTGGATTCGAACTGAGGTCTTTCTGTCATTTTGGAGGTTGTATCCCAGTACTGCTTTTCCTACTCTTTTATTGACTATGAAGGCTACTCCATTTCTTCTGAGGGATTCTTGCCCGCAGTAGTATACCTGATGGTCATCTGAACTAAATTCACCCATGCCTGTCCATTTTAGTTCACTGATTCCTAAGATGTCGATGTTCAGTCTTGTCATCTCTTGTTTGACCACATCCAGCTTGCCTTGATTCATGGATCTTACATTCCAGGTTCCTATGGAGTATAGATCTTTGCAGCATCGGACTTTCCTTTCACCTCCAGATACATCGGCAACTGAGTGTCCTTTCGGCTTTGACCCAGTCGCTTCATTCTTTCTGGCGCTACTAGTACTAGCCCTCCGCTCTTCCCCAGTAGCATATTGGACGTCTTGGGTGACCCTGCACGGCATAGCTCATAGCTTCATTGAGCTACGCAAGCCCCTTCGCCATGACAAGGCAGTGATCCATGAATGGGGGGTCAACCTCCTACTACATATTTATTAACATATCAAATTCAAATTAATTTATCACAGTTTAAAAAACATCTCTAAATTTACGCCAAGTCCCGTTTCTCCAGCCAATTATAAAAAGAGTTTGATAGAAATCAGTATCCTCTTTCTCCTTCAACGATAAAGTCAGTCTATCCATTTCTGCACAGTCCAAGATCTTTCTTACACTCAATCCATCGGTGGGCAGCTCCTCACTTTTCCAATATTGGGCAAATGCAATCCTCACTGCTGTGATTAGATGCAGTATCAGATACATTTCCTGTCTGTTAACCTCTTCTGGTATGATGCTTAACAAGAAAACTTCAGGTTTAAAAGCAAAGGGTTTTTGTAGTATTTCCTCCATCCATCTATGTATTTTAATCCAGTACTTTTTTGCGTTATCACAAGTCCACCACATATGATAAAAAGTACCCACTTTATGTTTACATTTCCAACATCTATTTGACATATTTGGAAACTTCTTAGCTAGTTGACTTGGTGACAAATACCATCTATAAAACATTTTATATAAATTTTCTTTATATGAAGTTGCTAATGTTACTTTAATGTTTCTTTCCCATAGTTTTTGCCATTTTTCTAGCTCAACATTAACTCCAAAGTTTTGTGTCCATGTTATCATAGTTTCCTTAACCTGTTCCCCTTCCATTTTCCTGTCAAGTAAAAAATCACATAGTCTTTTAATCATTTTCTCATCTGTTTTAAGCATCACTTGATCAAATTCTGTTAGGTCTTTGTAAAACCCCCATGTTTTACAATCCTTGGCATATCTTGATTGCATCTGCACCTTATGCCACCAGGAAATATTAAATCCCTGTTCTTGTATTTCTTGATCTAGTTTCAGGCCTCCATCCTTATCCAGGATATCACCATATTTTATGATCTTTTCAAAGCTCAATACATTTGGATATACAAAAGCTTCCATAGGTGACAACCATCTTGGTAATTTATTGTACAGTTTTAGCTTTAATTTTTCCCACACTGACATTAAAGATCTTCTAACAAAATGACTCAGGAATGACCCATGTGCCTTAGCTTTTTCATATCACATATAAGCATGCCATCCCATCTGCAAGTCATGACCTTCAAGATACAAAATTCTCTTATTTCGCAAGGTTACCCATTGTTTTAGCCAAGTTAAGACAGATGCTTGGTAATACAACATCCAATCAGGAAGACCAAAACCTCCATTCCTTTTAGCATCCTGAAGCATTTTTAATTTAATCCTTGGTTTCTTTTTTTTTCCAGATAAATCTCGAGATATGAAAGTTTAAGTCATCAAAGAATTTTTTATCAATTTTTACGGGAATCATTTGAAACAGAAACAGAAGTTTAGGTAATATATTCATTTTAACAAGTACTATTCTTCCCATCAAAGTTAATTGTAAATTAGTCCATTTTTCCAAAAAGCCTTTAATATCCTTCAATAATTTGTCTTAGTTATCTTCTTGCATTGAAGTCTCCCATTACACACATGGTCTGGTAGTCCAATTGTAAGAGTAAAGCATGTAATTTTTGGTAAAACATAGATCGCCACTAAAAGCACCTTTTTAAGTTTCATTGTGATTTCAACCATCAGAATCCTACTGTCCGCATCAGCTAATATATATTTAGGGTCTAATTTTTCCTTGATGCTAAACCTCTTTTCTTTGAGAAGCAGAAGATATAAATAGCTTTCCAAGCTTTAAACATTCCAAAAGCTTACTATGTTGTTTTTTAATATGTGTTTCTTGTAGACAAATTATATCTAATTTTCATTTTGAAGTTGAGAGAGAATCCTTCTCCTCTTAGAGGGTCCGTTTAGTCCATTTACGTTTAAAGAGAGCAATTCAATTCTTCCTTCCCTTTTGAAAGCCATATTTAAAGAATATATATTTATCTACTTATGCTTCACCTTTACACTTCTACCTTTTTTCTTTTCCTTTAGTTCCAGTGTCTGTCCCTCTTGTTGTAAGTCTGTATTCACTATTTCTCCTTCTTCAGAGTGGTATGCTGTTAGTTCCATTGGTTCAGCACCTTTCCCTCCTTCTTTTGGGGCACCCGATTCTTCCTCTTCAAATGTACTTCTAAATCTTCATAGAACTCTTGTGCCTTGAAGATCGAGTCCAGCTTGTATCTTGTAGAGTTCCAAGTGAAAAATATCCCTTCTGGCGTTAGCCACCTAAACATGATCTCTTTCTTAGTCAGCTTTGTAGTAAGGAATAAGTATTTCTTTCATCCTTCTCTAATCCTCCATGATATTTGTTTCAAAACAGTCACCTCATGATGGTCATCCGCCTTTAAAGGTTTATCATGTACAGCCCTCAAAACATTGTCTCTTATAGACCTTTTTGCAATTTAACATGGACTTCCCTCAGAAGTTTATGTTTCCTGGCATAACTTGAATTCACCCTATAAACAAGGTCAATCCCTGTGTCCACCTCTTCGTTTTCCAGATCCAACGCCTCTGCCAGCATAGTAATTATTAATTCCCTTAAGTCCTCATTCTTTCCCTCGGGTGTGTTCTGGAATCTCAGATAATTAGATGCCTTCTCCATCTCTAATATACCAAGTGAATCCCATAATGACTTGTTTGTTTGCTTTATTAATTGTGTTTCTTTGTCTACCGTTTCAATTTTTTCATGTGCTTGTTGTATTTTTTGTGTATTCTGTTCAGTTTTAAGTCGAACATCTGCCAGTTGAGTTGATACATCCTTAACAGAGCTATCCAGTTTGTCAAGACGTTCTCTTTGTTCATTTGCAAAGTTTTTCTGCTCAGCTGACATGTTCCTCTGTTCTGCTAATATATCCCTCTGTTCTAAGCTTAATTTTGATATAGAATTTTGCATAGCCTCTTGGGATGCTTGCATAGGTTGCATAGCAAAGATGTTTGTATTGCCAAAAGAGTCATTTGTAGATCTTTTTGATATTTTTCGGCATCTACGGCTTTGGACTGGTGAGTTGGACTCTGAGCAGCTGATGTAGGTGCTGAAGAGGAGGAAGAGTGTATTTTTTCATAGTGATGGTTGTTTTTTGCCAGTAATTGCAAGGCAGCAACAAAAAAAGAAAGAAAGAAAGAAAGAAAGAAAGAAAGAAAGAAAGAAAGAAAAAAAGAAAGAAAGAAAGAAAGAAAGAAAGAAAGAAAGAAAGAAAGAAAGAAAGAAAGCAAGCAAGCTCCAAAAAAAAAAAAAAAAAAAAAGAGGAAGGAGACTTGTTATAAATCCAATAGCCACAGGATGGCAGCAAAGAGTTATTTTGTCTTTATATGATGTCACAAAGAAGACTAAGGTAAAGGTAAAGGTAAAGGTTTCCCCTTGACATTAAGTCCAGTCATGCCTGACTCTAGGGGGCGGTGCTCATCTCCGTTTCCTAGCCGAGGGAGCCAGCGTTTGTCCTCAGACAGTCTCCGTGGTCATGTGGCCGGCATGACTAAACACCAAAGTGCACGGAACGCTGTTACCTGCCCACCGAAGTGGTACCTTTTCATCTACTTGCATCTGCATGCTTTCGAACTGCAAGGTTGGCAGGAGCTGGACGGAGCACGGGAGCTCACCCCGTGTGCAGATTCGAACCGGCGACCTTTCGATCAACCAGCCCAGCAGCACAGCGGTTTAAACCACTGCGCCACCTGCAGTCCCTATGAAGACTAAAAAGACTAAAAAGACTAAAAAGAAAATGTCCGCTCATCAAAAATAAGTAGAACTTTGTCTTTCTATCACTTAATCCACAATAGTTTTTTATTCTGATTCTTCGCCCTTGGGGAGATTAGAAAAAAGAAATCTTCCAGCCTCATATTTTCAAAAAACCTCAGTTCCTCTCCCCTAGATTAATCACCGCTTAAACTCCATGAGGGGAAGGGGAATTCCTCCCTCCGCCAAAGGGGCTTTTCTTTCTTCTTTGTCCCAATTAGTATCTACTTCAGTTCTTACACAGGTAGTATTGAAAAGGTAGAAATGCTCACCCAGCAGGTCCGATGAACTTCAAGCTGTTATTCTATGCTATATCCAGTCGTCTATCCAGTCTTCCTTGCAGGGAGCTGATCTCTCCCCTGTGTTGTTCGATTGAGAAAGTCTCGAGTTTCTCCCAGTAAATGTGGAGCCACATTGCCCAGAAGTATGCTCGGGATTCTATTCCCTGCTCCAACAGGGCTTGGATGAGCCTCTCACAGCTCACTGTCAAACAAATTACTGGCGTGATTATGGGAGCCCCCGTTCTTCACAGCTGTCTCACCACGACGTCAACCAGAAGTCCTATTATCCAAAATTTTTAACCAGTCCTTCAGTCTAAATGTGTTCTGTTCTCTTATTACTCTCCATAACTCACCTTTCAAATTCTCAGAAAAATTCTTCATTGCAATTACTGGAGCTAATGGGGAAATGTTGTGCCTGACGCCTCAACAGAGGCAGCACCTCACGAGGAAGAGTCAAATGCCCAAAGAGAGAATCAGACATCAGAACAGGAGGGCTTCTACTTGAGGCCCTGTGGCCAAGTGACCCTTCCACAACCTGGCTTGGGAGTAGCTGAATAGATAGCCATCCCTCATCCTGACCCTTTACACCTTGGGCAAACAGCCAAGCCTCTGTCCGACCACGAGGGCCCCGAGGGAAAAGACACTACACGTTCTGCCCCTGAAGAGTGTGGGCAGGATGCCCCCCTTCCTCCTGACGCTGAGTCTCCTGAACAAGATACAGAAGATGCAGGAGGCAGGATAGATTTGTCTTGCGCTACTCTTAGATGTAGCTTACACCGATTGGAACAAAAGGAGGCTTTGTCCCACCTCAGGGGGGAAAGGTGGGACAAAGAAAGCTAATCCCATGTGGGTTCCCTGAGGGACATCACTAAGAAGATAGCAACTAACTTGTAAAGGTCGTTGCAGTAGAGCTTATTCGTAGCATCGTAAATCTTGTAGATAAGTAGCAATAAAAGACTTTAGTTTTATTGCCTGCATAAGTGTGGGTCATTTACAACTGTGAGGTGAGCTGACACCTCACAACAGGAAATTACCGGGCTTAAAATCTTCCTACTATGTCTCCACAATTCCAACATATTCTTTAGGAATGGATTTTCTATTTTCTTTAAATCTAGAATATTATCCCCCCTAAATAAAATATTTTCCATATGATTTCTATCCTTTTTTAATTCAACATCACCCCAAAGTAACTCTTTATAGATCATTATGTCTAAAATATCTTATTTGATTTGGTAAATAATATGTTTTAATATTTGGTAAGCCTAATCCTCCTTCCTTTTGGTGTTTATACCATAATTTTTTATTAATTCTAGCTTTTTTTTCCCATTAGAAAAGGAATTAATCATATTCTGCCAGCTTTTCAAATCAGAATCTGCAATCTTAATCGGTAGCATTCGAAAAAGGAAATTAATTTTAGGATTAATCTTCATTTTGCATGCCGCAATTCTACCAACCAAGATAGTTTGACCTTATCAAACTCCTTAATATATTCCTCTATTTGTTTTTTAAGACAATCCATATTCAATTTTGCCATTTTGTGTATATTCCATGTAATACAAATTCCCAAATATTTTATTGTATCTCTCCTTTTCCTTTCAAATAACTCTTTCAGTTTGGCCTTATCTTCTTTGCTATAATTAATTAACAGTTTCAGATTTGTCCCAATGAACCTTTTGTCCAGTTATCTCCTCAAATTCTTGTAAATGCAGCTTAAGTCTATCTATAACTTTTATAGGCTCTTCTAACGTCAATAGGGTATCATCAGCAAATAAATTTACCTTAACTTCCTCTTTTAATCCAATTCCTTTCAGTTTCACATCTTTCCTAATTACACTAGCTAATAATTCCATAGCCATCACAAATAAAATGGGAGACAGGGGGCATCCTTGATGTGTTCCCCAGCCTAGAGATATTATATCTGTGATTCCATCATTTACCAGAACTCTTGTGGTGTTACCTTTATATAATTGATTTATACAGTGTTTAAACATAACTCCAAATCCCATATTATCTATCACAATTTTTAATGTATCTCATTTCACTGAATCAAATGGAATCGCCGGGAGGAGGAGGAGGAGAGGAGCGGTTGCCTGCCATCACTACTCCGCTGCGCTGCGCGCCTGCCATCGCACCCACCTGCTCGCCGGACGCCGCGCCGGCCCCGTCGTCCCTGCTCCGTCCCGCCCCCTCGGCATGAGTGGCAGTCGCGCCGGGATGGGCAGGGCGCGGGAGGAGGGCCCGGCGGCCTTTAACATGCCGGCGGCACCCGGGGCCGGCAGCCGAAGGGCAATGGCCAAAGGGCGGTTGCCGCCATTTGTGGCCGTTCGTGGCCGGGCGGGGGCCGGGCGGGTACAAATTTTTGTGGTGGGGAGAGGTGGATGAGATAGAACTGCCGTGGACCTTCTCCACCTGCGCCGCCGGACAGGGCCAGTTCCATGCAGCTTCACGACGCCTGCTCCGCTGCGTCGAGCCGTTGCCGAGCCATCACCTTGCTGTGAGGCTAGGACCACCGCTAGCCCCGGGACTCATCCCCGGCCTACCTCTCTGACACACTGGGGGGCGCTGTTTGGGGGGCCGAGCGGGAGCTGGGCTGCCCAGGGACCTTGGCCTGTGGTGGACGGGATACCATGGGCAGGTGGGCAGGTAGGTTGTTTTTAAAGGGGATTTTAAATGGGGTTTTGTAGTTTTTAAATTTAGTTTGGTGCATACTCGGCCGTTTGTGTGTGTCTGTGTCATGTCGTCGCCTGGGAGCGCGGGGGCGCCGCCATTGGGGTGGTGATGGGCAGAGGATGTTACAGCGGTGGGAGATTAACGTGTCCACCTAGAAGAAGGAGGGACAGATGGGTAACACCTGTCCCTCGTTCTGGTTATTCTCCCATCCAGCGGGTTACTGGTAGCCTTGTTAGCTGCCCCCCTGGGCCTGTCGGTGCTGTTGCTCAATGCCAGGTCGGTCCACAATAAATCTGTCCTCATCCACGACTTGATCGTGGATGAGGGGCTGACCTGGCCTGTATCACCAAGACCTGGGCGGGTGAGGGGGGGGATGTCTCCCTTTCACAACTGTGCCCGCCCGGGTACCTAGTTCAGCACCACCCACGCCTGGAGGGGAGGGGGGGTTGCTCTGGTTTATCAGGCTTCAATTTCCCTTGTGGGGCTTCCTGTTCCCTTGAGGCCGGAGCTGGAGTGCCTCCACTTGGTGTTGGGCGACTGAGACAGACTGGGATTCTGTTGGTGTACCGTGCACCCTTCTGCCCAACAGACTCCCTGCCTGAGCTGACGGAGGTCGTCTCGGACCTGGTGTTGAAGACCCCCAGGATGTTGGTCCTGGGGGACTTCAATCTCCACGCCGAGACTGATCTTTCCGGGGCGGCTCAGGACTTCATGGCTGCCATGACGGCCATGGGGCTGTCTCAACACGGCACTGGCCCAACCCATGAACATGGACACACTCTGGACCTGGTTTTCTCGACGGGACAGGAAGAGGGTGATCTGAGGGTGAGAGATTTGAGTTTGACACCCTTGTCATGGTCGGATCACTTCCTCATAAGGTTTGAGCTCGAGAGCGGCTTTTCCCTCTGCAAGGGTGCGGACCCAATTGTGGTGCGGACCCTGAAGGATTCCTGAATGCTCTGGGGGATTTTCCGGCTGACAGGGCTGGTGATCCTGTTGATGCCCTGGCAGAATTGTGGAATGCGGAGATGACCAGGGCTATCGACACGATTGCTCCCAAGCGTCCTCTCCCGTCTAGCCGAGCCCGTTCATCTCCATGGTATACGACAGACTTATGGGCGATGAAGCAGGCTGGGAGACGACTAGAGGACAGGTGGAGGAGATCACGACAGGTATCTGACCGAACACACTTGTGTGCGCATTATCGCGCCTATGCTGTGGCGGTGAGGATGGCAAAGAAGAAATTCTACTCCATCTCCATTGCCTCCTCACAATGCCGTCCAGCGGAGCTCTTTCGAGTGGTGCAGGGCCTAGTCCATCCGGGCCCTAAGAAAGATCTGGTGCTGCCCTCGGAAGCCCGCTGTGATGAGTTTGCCAAGCATTTTTGGGAGAAAATCATTCATATACGCTGCGAGCTTGACTCCACTTTGGAAGCAGATTCTACTGTGGAGTTGCCTTCGACGCCGTCTGGTCCATACTTAATGGATGAATTTCAGTTGCAGCGGCCTGATGATGTGGACAAGGTGCTTGGACGAGTACGCCCTACCACTTGCTTGCTAGACCCATGCCCTTCCTGGCTTCTTAAGACAGCCAAGGACGGGATTGGGCCCTGGATCCTGGAGGTGGTCAACGCCTCTTTGAGAGACGGCCGGGTGCCTGCACTCCTAAAGGAGGCGGTAGTCCGGCCAGTCCTAAAGAAGGCATCCCTGGATCCAGAGGTGGCCGCCAATTATAGACCGGTGGCCAACATTCCGTTTTTGGGCAAGGTACTAGAGCGGGTGGTGGCGGGACAACTCCAAGCACTCTTGGAGGAAATGGATTATCTGGACCCATTTTTTTATTTATTTATTTAAATATTTATATGCCGCCCCTTGCAGCAGCCTCGGGGTGGCTCACAATACAAAAACATATCCAATATGTTTTCAGTCCGGTTTTCAGTCCGGTTTCAGACCCAGGTATGGCACTGAATCCGCCTTGGTCGCCCTGTACCTGTGCAGGAGAGAGACAGGGGGAGTGCGTCCCTGTTGGTTCTCCTGGACCTCTTAGTGGCTTTCGATACCATCAACCATGGTATCCTTCTGGATAGGCTTGCGGGATTGGGAGTTGGAGGCACTGCTTGGCGGTCGTTCCGCTCCTATCTCAACGGCCGATTTCAGAAGGTGGTGCTGGGGGACTATGGCTCTGCGCCATTTTGTCCCCCTTGCTATTTAACATCTACATGAAACCGTTGGAAGAGGTCATCAAGAGGTGTGGGCTGCGGAATCATCAGTACGCTGATGATACCCAGCTCTACCTCTCGTTCTCTACTGATCCAGGTGAGGTAGTGGCTGTGCTGAACCAGTGCCTTGCCGAGGTAATGGGCTGGATGAGGGCCAATAAACTGAAGCTCAATCCAGACAAGACGGAGGTCCTGCTGGTGGGCGGTTCAGGTCTTGGAGTGGTGGACTTGGGCCTTGTCCTGGAGGGGGTTGCACTCCCTCTAAAGGACAAGGTCTGCAGCTTGGGGGTACTCCTCGATCCGGAGCTGTCATTACAGGCCCAGGTGACGGCAGCAGCGAGGAGTGCTTTCCTACAGCTTCGGCTGGTACATCAGCTGCGTCCCTTCCTGGATCAGGACTGCCTGGCGACAGTGACACACGCGATGGTGACTTCTCGACTAGATTTCTGCAACGCCCTCTACGTGGGGCTGCCCTTGAAGACGGTCTGGATACTTCAGTTGGTGCAAAATAGAGCTGCCAGGTTGCTGACAGGGACTGGGCATTATTCTCACATAACCTCAGTCCTTCGTCAGCTCCACTGGCTACCAATTGAAGTCTGGGCCCAATTCAAGGTGCTGGTATTGACCTATAAAGCCCTAAACTGCTTAGGACCTAGATACCTAACGGACCACTTGCGCCCATATATGCCCTCCCGCCCTCTAAGATCTGCAACAGTGGCCCTCCTCCGGGAACCCTCGGTGAGGGAGATTAAGTGGGTGAGCACCCGGAGGAGGGCTTTTTTCGGCGGTGGCGCCCCAATTATGGAGTGCGCTCCCTGGCGAGGTTCGCCTGGCACTGTCGTTGTCTGTTTTTCGGCGCCAGGCAAAGACCTTTTTATTTAAGTCATATTTTAATTGTTAGTTTGTTTATTTGGTTTATGGTTCTGTTCTGTATTTATGTGTTTATGTCTTGATAGTTGTTGGCTTGTTTACTTAAAGTTTAATTAGGTTTATTAATTTTGTTGATTGTGTTATTGTTTATGATTGTATTTTAGATTGGCCAAGATGCACCGGGGGGGGGGGGAGGTTAAATAGATAGGATTTTAATTGTATTATTGTTTTTATATTGTTGTAAGCTGCCCCGAGGCTTTGTTGCGATGGGAGGCATATAAATATTTTAATAAATAAATAAATAAATAAATAAATGCCTTAAAGATATCTAATGCTAAAATTGCAGCTTTTAAACTATTTTTCTTTGCTAGATGTATAATATTCAGAACTCTCCTCAAGACATCTGCCATCTGTCTATCTTTCAGGAAGCCATTTTGACCTTTATTAATATATTTTCCAATAAAGGTGTACAGGATTGCTGAAAAAAAATTGTGTCTTGATTTATCAGGGAGATTGGTCTATAAGAGCCCATATTTACCGCATCTTTTCCAGGCTTCAATATTAAAACAGTCAGAGATTCCTTCCAAGATGGGGGATCTCATCACCTTCTAACATTTCATTCATCAACATTTTCAATTTGGGTATCATTAATTTGCAAAAAGAAACTTAAAATTCAGGGCCTAGCCCATCTACCCCAGGGGTTTTACCAATCTTCAATTTCTTTATTGCTGCTTCAACCTCATCATCAGTAATTTCCCTTTCCATTTCATCTTTGTCTTGTATATCAAGCTTCTTTTCCAAGTTATTTTTCACATATTCTATGACCTTATTTGTATTCACCCCTGTGGCTGTATACAATTTTTTATAAAATTCTTGAAATGCTTTAAATTTCTCCTTCATCTTACTACATCTTATTTCTTCTGCATTCTCTATCACTCCAATATTACCCTTCCTTTTCTTTATCTGTGTGGCTCATGCTAATAATTTAGAATTACTATTTCCATACTCAAAAAATTGTCTTTTCAAATATATTAAGTTTCTCTGCACCTTTTCCAAATGTATACCTTCGAATTCTTTTTTTTTTGGCCTGGATTTCTTTTCTAATTAAATCTGGGTCCTCAAACTATTTAAACAGGGGGCCAGTTCACTGTCCCTCAGACTGTTTCGGGGCTGGACTATAGTTTGAAAAAAATATGAACGAATTCCTATGCACACTGCACATTAAAAAATAATTAAAATTAAAATGTGAGCTGCCCCGAGGCTTCAGCGATGGGGCGGCATAGAAATGTGCAAATAAATAAATAAATAAATAAATAAATAAATAAATAAATAAATAAATTTAAAATAATTAAAATTTTAAAAATAATTTAAAAAATTAAAAAATGTTTGCTTCGCTCCCTCGGGCTGCAGCAGAAGCCCCAGATGAGGTGGGGAAGAGCATGTCCATATTCGAGGGACAGAGTTACAACACGACCAAAGCACTAAAAAGAGTATTTTGCATAATGCAGCTGAGGACTGCAACTGGCATTTACGAAGAATGAAGCAAAAATACTAAGGATAAATACTGGTAATGCCACTCGTAGTATTTGAAGCAAGTCAGCCCGGAACAATTCCCACAATGCACAATGGCTGCATTTGGATGCAGAGCTAATGACTACCATATTTTAGTACAACCTTGCCAATATTGGTACTGTACAGATGAGCTGGACTACAACTTCCATTGGCCATGCTGGTTGGGCATGATGGAAATTATAGTCCCCAGTTCTGAGAGCGGGAGGCCAGAGAGGCAAGCGCAGGGAGGCTCCGAGGTAAGGGCTTCTTTCTGAGGTGATGGGAGGCGAGGGACGGGGCCATGGCTGGCCGAGTGGGGCGCCTCACACCTCTTCCTGCCGTGGGGGGAAGAAGCATGGCAGCCGCTTGACGGCGGCAGTTTGCCCATAGAAGGCCACAGCCTTCTCTGGGCAAGCCATGGCCGCCGTCAAGCATCTGCTCCTGGGTTCAATGAGGCAGCCGCAGCTTGGCCCGCAGCATGGGGATGTGGCTCACATACTTAAAAATAGATTTTAAAAGTTATATCTTTCTTACCTTCAATACTTTTTTAGTATCTTCGTCGCTCTCTCTTCCTCCCTCCTCTTTTCTGTTTCCCGCTCCGTATTCCTGCTCTGTATATGTATGCAATGGGGGAAAAGAGCCGGGGTATGCGCAGTTGAATTGTTACAATTTGGCTCGTGTGCCAGCTCTCTGCTCAGTTTCAAAGAATGGCTGCACCGGCTCAGAGCTTTTGTACTTGCTTGGAGATTGTTTTCTCCGAGCGAGTCCAAAAGCTCTGAGATGGGCTGGATAAATGATCATGGCAGGCTGTAGTTTGAGGACCCATGAATTAAATCATCCCTAGTCACAATAAATTCTTTTTCTAATTCATTTATCCTCTTAGATTGTTGCATTCTTACCTCATATCCAGCTTTGATTGCTAGGCCCCTTGATACGGCCTTCATAGCATCCCATATCATACTAAATTTCCCCTCTCCCTGTTCATTTATTTTCCAGATCTCCTCTATGTCTCTCTGCATCTTGTCCGTAACCTTTTTATATCTGAAAATGTTAGTATCTAATCTCCATCTTTTGGCTTCCGTATAATCTGCTTTAAAGTCCAATTCCATTTGCACTCTAGCATGACCTGAAATCTGAATTACCCCTATTTCTACATTCTTAACTTCAGTTATTACATCATTAGATATAAATACATAATCTATTCTTGAATAGGATTTATGAGCTTCTGAATAAAAAGAGTACCTTCCTTCATTCCCCTTTAGCTCTCTCCAGACATCTTTCACATTTGCCCTATTTGTCGTGGCGAAGGGGCTTGCATAGCTCAAAGAAGCTATGAGCTATGCCGTGCAGGGTCACCCAAGACGGACAGGTCATAGCAGAGAGCTCTGACAAAACGTGATCCACTGGAGAAGGAAATGGCAACCCACTCCAGTATCTTTGCCATGAAAACCACATGGACATGAAAACCAAAAGGCAAAACGATATGACACCGGAAGATGAGCCCCTCAGGTCGGAAGGTGTCCAATATGCTACTGGGGAAGAGCGGAGGGCTAGTACTAGTAGCGCCAGAAAGAATGAAGCGACTGGGTCAAAGCCGAAAGGACACTCAGTTGCCGATGTATCTGGAGGTGAAAGGAAAGTCCGATGCTGCAAAGATCTTTACTCCATAGGAACCTGGAATGTAAGATCCATGAATCAAGGCAAGCTGGATGTGGTCAAACAAGAGATGACAACACTGAACATCGACATCTTAGGAATCAGTGAACTAAAATGGACAGGCATGGGTGAATTTAGTTCAGATGACCATCAGGTATACTACTGCGGGCAAGAATCCCTCAGAAGAAATGGAGTAGCCTTCATAGTCAATAAAAGAGTAGGGAAAGCAGTACTGGGATACAATCTCCAAAATGACAGAATGATCTCAGTTCGAATCCAAGGCAAACCATTCAACATCACAGTGGTCCAAGTCTATGCCCCAACCACTGGTGCTGAAGAGGCTGAAGTTGACCGGTTCTATGAAGGCCTACAACACCTGCTAGAATTAACTCCAAAAAATGATGTCCTTATCATCATGGGGGATTGGAATGCTAAAGTAGGAAACCAAAAGATAACCGGAATAACAGGCAAGTTTGGCCTTGGAATACAAAATGAAGCAGGGCATAGGCTGGTAGAATTTTGTCAAGAGAATACGATGGTCATAACAAACACTCTTTTCCAACAACCCAAGAGACGTCTCTACACATGGACATCACCACACGGTCAACACGGAAATCAGATTGACTATGTGCTCTGCAGCCAAAGATGGAGAAGTTCTATACAGTCAGTAAAAACTAGACCAGGAGCTGACTGTGGCTCAGATCATGAGCTTCTGGTGGCAAAATTTAGGCTTAAGTTGAAGAAAGTAGGGAAAAGCACTAGGCCACTCAGGTATGACATAAATCATATCCCTGATGAATATACAGTAGAGGTGACAAATAGATTTAAGGAATTAGATCTGATAGACAGAGTGCCTGAAGAACTATGGACGGAGGTTCGCAACATTGTACAAGAGGCAGCAACTAAAACCATCCCAAAGAAAAAGAAATGCAAGAAAGCAAAATGGCTGTCTGAGGAAGCTTTACAAATAGCTGAGGAAAGAAGGGAAGCGAAAGGCAAGGGAGAAAGAGAAAGATACAAACAATTGAATGCAGAATTCCAGAGAACAGCTAGAAGAGATAAGAATGCCTTCCTAAATGAACAGTGCAAAGAAATAGAAGAAAACAATAGAATAGGGAGGACCAGAGATCTCTTCAAGAAAATTAGAGATATGAGGGGAACATTTCATGCGAAAATGGGCATAATAAAGGACCATAATGGCAGGGACCTAACAGAGGCAGAAGAGATTAAGAAGAGGTGGCAAGATTACACAGAAGAACTATACAAGAAAGAGCTTAACATCCCTGATAACCACGATGGGGTGGTCACTGACCTCGAGCCAGACATCCTGGAATGTGAAGTCAAATGGGCCTTAGGAAGTCTGAGCAACAACAAAGCTAGTGGAGGTGACAGCATTCCAGCTGAGCTATTCAAAATCCTGAAAGATGATGCAGTTAAAGTGCTACACTCAATATGCCAGCAAATTTGGAAAACTCAACAGTGGCCACAGGATTGGAAAAGGTCAGTTTACATTCCGATCCCCAAGAAGGGCAATGCCAAAGAATGTTCAAACTACCGCACCATTGCACTGATTTCACATGCTAGCAAAGTGATGCTCAAAATCCTACAAGCTAGGCTCCAGCAGTATGTGGACCGAGAACTACCAGAAGTACAGGCAGGATTTCGAAGAGGGAGAGGAACTAGAGATCAAATTGCCAACATACGCTGGATCATGGAGAAAGCCAGGGAGTTCCAGAAAAAGATTTACTTCTGCTTCATTGACTACGCTAAAGCCTTTGATTGTGTGGATCACAACAAATTGTGGCAAGTTCTTAAAGAGATGGGAGTACCAGACCATCTTATTTGTCTCTTGAGAAACCTATATGCAGGTCAAGAAGCAACAGTGAGAACCGGACACGGAACCACTGATTGGTTCAAAATTGAGAAAGGAGTTCGGCAAGGCTGTATACTGTCACCCTGCCTATTTAACTTATATGCAGAGCACATCATGAGAAAGGCGGGGCTAGATGAATCACCAGTTGGAATCAAGATTGCTGGGAGAAATATCAACAACCTCAGATATGCAGATGATACCACTCTCATGGCAGAAAGTGAAGAGGAACTAAAGAGCCTCTTGATGCGGGTGAAGGGGGAGAGGGCAAAAGTTGGCTTGAAACTCAACATTAAGAAAACTAAGATCATGGCATCTGGTCCTCTCACTTCCTGGCAAATAGATGGGGAAGAAATGGAGGTAGTGACAGATTTTATTTTCCTGGGCTCCAAGATCACCGCAGACGGGGACTGCAGCCAAGAAATCAAAAGACGCTTGCTCCTGGGGAGGAAAGCTATGGCAAATCTAGATAGCATACTGAAAAGCAGAGACATCACCCTGCCAACAAAAGTGCGTATAGTCAAGGCTATGGTTTTCCGAGTTGCAATGTATGGCTGTGAAAGCTGGACCATAAGGAAGGCCGAACGCAAAAGAAAACTAAGATCATGGCATCTGGTCCTCTCACTTCCTGGGAAATAGATGGGGAAGAAATGGAGGTAGTGGCAGATTTTATTTTCCTGGGCTCCAAGATCACCACAGATGGGGACTGCAGCCAAGAAATTAAAAGACACTTGCTCCTGGGGAGGAGAGCTATGGCAAATCTAGACAGCATACTAAAAAGCAGGGACATCACCCTGCCAACAAAAGTGCATATAGTCAAGGCTATGGTTTTCCCAGTTGCAATGTATGGCTGTGAAAGCTGGGCCATAAGGAAGGCTGAGCGCTGAAGGATTGAGGCCTTTTAATTCTGGTGCTGGAGGAGACTCCTGCAAGTCTCTTGGACTGCAAGGCGATCAAACCAGTCAGTCCTAGAGGAGATCAACCCTGACTGCTCTTTAGAAGGCCAGATACTGCAGATGAAACTCAAATGCTTTGGCCACCTAATGAGAAGGAAGGACTCCCTGGAGAAGAGCCTGATGCTGGGAACAATAGATGGCAAAAGAAGAAGGGGACGGCAGAGGATGAGGTGGCTGGATGGAGTCACTGAAGCAGTTGGTGTGAGCTTGGGTGGACTCCGGGAGATGGTGGAGGACAAGAGGGCCTGGAGGAATGTTGTCCATGGGGTCGCAATGGGTTGGACACAACTTCGAGACTAAACAACAACAAGATATAACCCTAAGGAAATTAAGATGGGGTGTTCCTTCTTAGGCACCCATGGATCCATGCATTCAATTGTAAATAAACCTATTTGCCCTGACAAGAAACTGATTCTCTAGCCTCTTTGAATTGCGGATCAGTGTGACAGCTTTCTGGTGGAGAAGGTGGGCAGAAGGAACAGTGAATCGTTCTTCAGATCCCAGGATCAAAGCTGACAGGATGGAATTGGGGGGACGCTGTGCTTCCATACAAGCGAGAGTGAGGCAGGACCCTTTGATCCTCTCTAGCCGGCACATGCTCTTTTTTAGTGTAGAGGATCTTTGGGTGTCTTGGCAAGATATCGGCTGTGAAAGGAGGCCTTCGACTCCTGCAGGACAACGGTTTCTGGTAGGCAATTGCCCCTGGAGAACAACTCTGTCAATGGGCGACTCCAGGAATGTGAGTATCTGGCCTGGCCTGGCCTGGCCTGGCCTGGCCTGGCCTGGCCTGGCCTGGCGTGGCGTGGCGTGAGTGATTGTCTGCGGTGTGATCCACATTTATTCCCCGGGGCTTCCAGGGTCCCCCTCAACTAATTCTCACGCAGCTGCACCAATCCTCGGGAAACTCCCGAAAGGTCGAAGGCAAGGGCGTGAGATTGGACTGAGAAACCCAGCCTCGCAGTGAATGTTGTACTGTGTGCATGAAGTGTGATTGGAGGCCAGGGGAGAGGAACTGGCTCTGATCTGTTCTGTATTATCTCATCCAGTACTCGGCGACAGCTGACAAATTGGATGGGTGGCTTAAGCTCTAAGTGGGCACTTGCTGCCATTGCAGTGTGTTTTGAAATACTGGGATGTGGTAGGAAAGAAGGAAGAGGATTTGTTCAGGAGGAAACACGTGCAAAGGGAAAGCACTGTGTGGTGTGGTTTTGCGCTAGTGAAAGGGAATTGTAATTTCATGGTTTGGATTGGGATTTTGTAGGAGATGTTTCAAGTGAAAGTAGAGGCATGTGAGCAGATGGACTGTAGCAAGGAAAGAAAAGGGAGGGGGGAATCCTGCTTATCTTGAAGGGATTCCCAGAGAAAGAATGGGGGAGGGGTGTCGTGCATGAGGTCACGACAGGAGCTGCTACTCACGAGGAAGACCTGGCCTTAACAGCCCGAGTTCAAGAGACTCCACCACAGCTGGATATGGATACAAATCAGCCTGTTGCTGAGAGCTCCTCTAGTCAACAGCCCACTACACAGATGCCTGGCCCTTTAAGTCAGCCCGACTACGAGAAGGAGGAAGACGCTAGAACAAAAGAAACATGACAACTCCTCCTCTTCTGAGGCAGAGCTGACAGGGCCAGAAGCAGAAGGCATCATGGGATAGGTTGACTTTAAAACTGCACGTAACAGAAGAATTATTAAATCTTATCAGTTGAAAGCCAAAAGGGAACAAGAGAGGAGGGAGGAACGAATGAGGGAGGGGGATATGACGTAGCGGGGAGAAGCTATCGCCATTCAGAGGCGAACATCAGCTCACCAAGGACTATCATTAAGTAGCTCTACAGTAGAGTTGTAAATCTTGTAGATAACTAGCAATAAATAGATTTAGTTTTATTGCTCTTGTAAGTGTGGTTAATTATGACCAAAGCTATCGGGCCTCTGGCCCCCATGACAGAATGTTCGCCTCTGAAGCCTTTGGTTGTTAGCCACACGCTGCGGAGCAGAGAGGATTTTTTCCAAGAACTTTTTGATCATCCAGAAATTTTTTCCAAACTGCTGATTATAGAGAACAACAACAATGCAAACACCACCTCCAACGTTACAAGACTTTCAACATCTACAGGAAGAAAATCACCTTTTGAGAGCTAAATATGAAGAAGCTAATCAGCAGATAGAGACATTAAGAAAAGAAATGGATTGTTTACAAACAAAGCTACAGGAAATGACTACAAGACCAGACAAAGAACTGACGATAAGACGATGCCCACTTGAACCCCCCCCCCGAAGTACGATGGCAAGAAAGAAGCGTTTGCCACCTTCCGCGCTCAAACAGAATTGTGTTTCAGTCTTCGCCTTCCAGACTTCTCCAATGAAAAGATAAAGGTAGGATTTCTAATAAATCAACTTACAGGGGTCCCAGCCAGGTGGGCAACAGCAAGAATAATTGCTAAAGACCCCATATTAGATGATACTGATCAATTTTTTAACGCATTGGGGAAATTTCTTGGAGTGGAAGCTTGCAAAGAATTAGCTATACGTGAAATCAAGAGTCTGAAGCAAAAACAGACTTCAGCAACTGAGTACACCACTAAGTTCCAACTTATCATGAATGACTTAGGGTGGAATGACGAAGCCTTAATGGTACAATACCGTGAGGGTTAAAATTGGTGCCCCTGGATGATTGATGTTGGCAAATTATATGGAGGTGTTTTGCTTTGCCACTTCTGTGTATCCGCGTTCCATTCCATGTGGACTAAAGGATTGTAACTTTGACAGCAAAGCAGACCAGATCACAGAGCAGGGACACACTGAAACAGGGTCCCTTTTGCTCTCAGAAATAACACTTCCGCAAGAGCTCCCCCATCATGCTCTGTTGGACTTGGCCAAAATAAAGGAAATGTCTGGAGTTTTCTTCAGGAAGCCTCAACATCCTACTTGAGCTCACTTTTTCAGACCGCTTAAACCTTCATAGGAGGATGTCAAAGTTATGGCTGAGATGGTCTTTACAGAAGTAAAATTAAACTCCATTTTGGATAAGGCACGGGGTGAAGTCTTTCTAGCATATAGGAATGCAAACAATGACATTCTGCCACAGGCAGAGAGAGAAAGCCTCTGGTTAGAGTCCGGCAAGCTGCCCTTCCCTGCCTGACAACCAGTGACTCCTGAGTAGAGTTGAACTCTATGGGAAGAGGCTAGTTCGAACAAAGCGGAAGGGGACTCCTTGGACGGAAGGAGGTTTTTGGAGATTCTTGTTGGTACAGATAAAGCAAAATCTGGCCAGGATCCAGACCTGGTTTAGGTCTGAGAGAAGCGGATCCCACATAAATGTGTGAGCACCCCCCCCCCCACTCAAGCTCACTCCGATTGCTTCAGTGACCCCATCACATTCTCTGCCATCTTCTTTTGCCCTCAATTGTTCCCAGCATCAGGCTCTTCTCCAGTGAGTCCTTCCTTCTCCTTAGGTGGCCAAAGTATTTGAGTTTCATCTTCAGGATCTGGCCTTCTAAGGAGCAGTCAGGGTTGATCTCCTCTAAGACTGACTGGTTTGACCTCCTCGCAGTCCAAGGGACTCACAGGAGTCTCCTCCAGCACCACAACTCAAAGGCCTCAATACTTAGGCGTTTTCCTTCTGGTCCAGCTTTCATAGGCATACATTGCAACTGGAAAAATCATGGCCTTGACTATATGCACTTTTGTTGGCAGGATGATGTCTCTGCTTTTTAGTATGCTGCCTAGATTTGCCATAGCTCTCCTCCCCAGGAGCAAGCGTCTTTTAATTTCTTGGTTGAAGTCCCCGTCTGTGGTGATCTTGGAGCCCAGGAAAATAAAATCTGTCACTGACTCCATTTCTTCCCCATTTATTTGTCAGGAATTGATAGGACCAGATACTATGATTTTAGTGTTCTGGATGTTAAGTTTCAAGCCAACTTTTGTACTCTCTTCTTTCACCTGCATCAAGAGGCTCTTTAGTTCCTCTTCACTTTCTGTCATTAGAGTGGTATAATCTGCATATCTGACATTGTTGATATTTCTCCCAGGAATCTTAATTCCAACTTGTGATCCATCTAGCCCCGCCTTTCGCATGATGTGCTCTGCATATAAGTTAAAAAGGCAGGGGGACAAAATACAGCCTTGCTGTTTTCCTTCCCAATTTTGAATCTATCTGTAGTTCTATGTCTAATTCTCACTATTGCTTCTTGACAAGTTTCTCAAGAAACAAATAAGATGGTCTGGTACTCCCATCTCTTTAAGAGTTTACCACAATTTGTTGTGATCAATCAATCAAAGGCTTTAGCATGATCAATGAAGCAGAAGTGGATGTTGGCATTTTGATCTATAGTTCCTCTGCCTCTTTGATACCCTGCTTGTACTTCTGGTAGTTCTTGGTCCACTTACTACTGGAGCCTAGCTTGTAAAAACAATTTTTGACATTGCCCCTCTTTGGGCATGCTGAGTGTGGCACTTTAACTGCATCGTCTTTTAGGATTTTGAATATCTCAGCTGGAATACTGTCTCCTCCACTAGTTCAATGGGTCAAGGTAAGTCAAAACAAATGTGCACAGCTCTGGGTTGTCTTTTGGGAAATGGGAAAAAGTTCAAAAGAGATTCCATCTCAAAGAAAAAGAAACTAAATGTCGACTGTAATTCTATTTGGCCCCAGCATCAATTGGACAGTGGGGCAAAGTGGCCACCTGAAGGGTCTATCGACTTTCAGACTCTTTTCAGAACAGTTGCAACTTTACTGTCAGCATACCGGTTAACAGATCAGGCTCCTGCGCAAGCGTTTGTTACATTGACAGTCTGAACTGGCTGGAAGAGTGCAGACTGGTCCCCACTGGGGAGGACAGAAAAGAAGAGGGAGAGTAGAGCTCACCCTCTTCCCTCCAAAGGCCGAGAGCGCAGCATGGGTATGGGTTTGGTGGTGGGAGAAGCTCTGGGGATTCTGTCACTGTGCCTGGGAGCAATAATGGCTTTCATGGCCAGGAGGGCATGAATGGGCAGCTGAATCCTAGCCCAATGGTTATAGTTTGGAATCACCAGCCCTTCAGCCCTCCAAACTGGCTACCTTTAGGACCCAGGGAAGAAAAGAAAGCAGGGGTTTCTCGGGCTAGCAAGTTGCTCCCTCACACACAGAGAGGCGCTCAGCTTGCTATTTTTTATTTATTTCGATTGAAATATGAGCTATGAGACAGAGCTATGAGAGCTCTGTTTGCCTGTGCTTCGATTAGCTACTCTTGAGAAAGCCATAGACCAGCCAGCCTCATTGTCTGAGGTTTCGGGTGGAGAAAGGCCTGGAATTTGGTGTTTAAACTCTCGGTGTGTAATCAGTGCCGCTATCCACTTTCCTCTTCCTCCTTGTGTGTGTGCGTGAGTCTGTCCTAATGTTCTTCTAAGATCCTTCCATTGCTTTCTGTTTTTGTTTTGCATTAAGTATTGTTCTCCAAGTTTTGGTGCACTAGGCATTGGGTGCCCGTGCACTAAGCCTTGTGTGCACATCTTTGAGAATGTTGGGGATGAGGTGCAGTTTTTGGAAACAGCTTAGAGGAAGCGCCAGCTGTGTCTAACCACCCTTGCTCAGGGGAGGAGGAAATTCACCCACCTTTCTCTCAAACACTGGCTAGGAACTTGTTTAAATGTACCAGAGACTTTAATGCTGTTCTTACTACTGTATATGAACAATCTTTTAATTGCCACTGAAGCCACAGACAGTGCACATCTGCTGGATTTCCAAGGAGAGAACGCAAACCTCACAAGAACAGGTGCAGTATCTGGCTTTCAAGGGGGGAAAATTTCAGCTGCCTCAAGAAAGGAAGAAGGCAGTTTGTCAGACTCCCACTATATATATAGTGTTAAATATGCAGGCTTGGAAAACTGGCAGCCAGCGCTTTCTTGGGAGGCTCATGGCTGCTCCCCAGCACGGGGCAACTACTGGCATGGAAGTGCGAAAAAGGAGGGAGGGGGCTGGAGCTGGTCTTTTCCCGCACCAGACTCGGCAGGCATCTCTTTCCGCCCTTCTGTGGCACTGGCTAGCTGGCCGGCACCGCTCCTTCTCCGAGCCCAGAGTGGCCATGCTGGCTGTCCGGCAAGGCCAAAGCAGTCGTGCCTGAATAACTGCCTGCCTGCAGTGTGTGAAGCTGCGGCCACTGGCTGGTTGCTGCCTATGGCTTGCCATGAAAAAAGGGAAGGGGGGCTGCTGTCTTACGCCAGCTGACTCGCCTGAGACTGGACCGCCTGGAGACCATTGATGCAGTGGGAGGACCGTGCCCAGGTGCCCCTCGCTACACAGCAGTGAGATCTGCGGGAGTGCCTGCGTGGGACCGTTGCACCAGGCTGAGGAAAGCTCCAAAACCACAAGGAGACCAGAGGACCTGGCGTTCCTGCTCAAACACCAACCCTGCAAGGGAAGACCAGCAGCATAACAGACCAGGATGAGAAGAAGCTGACATCAGGGTCAGCCAAGGGCCCACAACTGGAGGGGGCAAGGGAGAAGAGCCCCGAAGAAAAGCAGCCTATCGGGGACCAGGATCGGGTTCTGCCTTGAAGACTTGGATCAAAGAGACTAGCATTTGCCTAATGCGAAGTAGCCTAGATGATAATGCTGAAGGAAAGAGGGGGAGTTGCTTGAAGTTGTTACTCTGGCTGTCTCTGTGTACTTCGGTTAATTTTGTTACTCTCTTCTATACCATCTGTCCTTGTAGGAAGAAAACAGTGGATTTCCTAATTTCTCTGTTTTCAGTTTTAGAATACTGCCTCGTTGTGTAATAGAATGTTTATGCTTTAGTAGCGCTGGTGAAAACCCAGCATGGATTTCTTACACCTGGAACATGTTATATGTCTGGATTCCCACCAAGGACCAGGTAAGACAGACATGCAGATTACAGAAGGGCAGGCACGTGCTGTCCCAGATCAGCTAAAGGAGAGTAAAAGGAAAGAAATCTTATTTGTTTACCAAAAAAAAAGATTCCACAGGTCCCTAGGGAAAACAATTTCCATGTGAAGCCACTACAGGTAAGGACCACTGAAAGCACTCTACCAGTTGGGGTGATGATGGTGGACTAGCAACATCCTTATGGCCAATTGGCACATGCTGGACTAGGCTCCCTGTGTGTGTGTGTGTGTGAGAGAGAGTTTGGTGCAGTGGCTAGCATGTGGCTTTGTTTTTGCTAAGCTGGAAAGGCCCTGGCCTGCAGCTGGATGGGCAACCACGTGTGGATGCTGACTGCTGTGCATTATTCACACAAATGGGGCTGGTAAGTGCCACTTGGTACAGCCTGGAATGCACACTATGGGTGCAAGACAACTTGGAGCTGGCCAAAAGATGGAGGTCAGCAAACATGCCTAGCTCAATGGCTCACATTGGCACATACAAAACCCCACAGGAGAAAACCCTCTACAGGGATCTCTGGGCTCAGTTTCACAACATGGGTTTGCCTTCCAACCATGGGAACCACCCATGGGACCTATAGGGTTAGTAGCCAGAGGGCTTTCATGACTTTCCCTACAGAAGGATCGGGCACTGGACACCTTGTCCCCAGTCCCTGAATTACTGCAGAATTCCCCAGGGGCCCTTGCCCAAACTGCAGAGAAGTAGTTCAAACAGTGGTGGAAGACATTGTCAAAAAGGGGGGTAGGGTATTCATTTCTCTGTGCCATTCTTCCACCATTTGGAGTTTTCCCAAATCACCATGACTGTCATGAGGCTGTAACCCATGTCTCCAATTAACTCACACAGCAGTCGGCAATAAAACTAAAGACTTTTATTGCTATTTCCTACAAGATTTACGATGCAACAGATAAGCTATGGCGAAGAGCTCCTTGCAGCTCAGTTGCCTTCTCCTTTCTGAACCCTATAGGGAAGGTCACGTGGATTTCAATCTCCTCTCATGTCTTTCTGTCCGTGGGTGGGAGAAACTTCTCTCCTGCCGTCCCAATTGGTCTAACCGCCGCAATCTCCTCCGGAGCTGGGCGTTCCCTAAATTTCCTGTTACGTCTTCCTGTTCTCCAGGACTCCGTCCAGCAGCTTCAGAGTCAGGAGGCGGGGGAGCAACTTGTTCAAACACCTCGGAGTCTAGAGGAAGGGAAGCTGCACCCTGCTCAAACAACTCAGAGCCAGGATGTGGGGAGGCTACTCGCTCGGAAGCCTCAGAGTCGTGCTGCAGGGGGGCCGTTTGGGCCCTGGGCACCAAGTATAAATCCCCCTGCTCCAATGCCGGGCTCTCACTGCGAGCTTCTGGCCCTCTCTCGCGTGCCAATGCCTCTGTCGAGCCATTAGGCACGACAATGACATTAGAGTGCTAGTATCTGCATTCAATGTTTGTAGTGAAACAGCTGGTGCCATTTCAGACATACAACGCTCAACTACAGCAACTTGCCATACAAAGTTGCTAGACACTGCATTGCTGGCAAGCCAGGACAGGGTTTGCAACACTTGTGGAAGACAAAACTGTTTCTTTGGCGCATCACATTTAAAAGCTCAATGCTTTATAAGCTGCTCTACATTTCATTCTGGTCAAAGTGGCTTGGGAGGATTGCTTTCTTGGTTCTCCACCTGAGGCTGTTACTGGCAGAGCTTGCCAACAATTACTCTAGTATTTCTCAGACATGCACATGGTAGGCATGTCATGAGCAGAACTGACTGGAGCCGGGGGTCAGACTGGTTGCCCCAGGAGGTCCCTTCTGACTTGCTCTGCTTCTGTGTTTCTCTACCCAAACGGCCCTCACCTGCACAGGCAGTCTGCACCTTCAAGGTGAAGCTGCAGGGGCTTGGCAGCCTGTCTCCCTGGTCAGAAGGAAGCTGTCTTTTGCTGGAAGCTGTTGCCAATTGCGGCACCCCAAAACACCTCAAGAATGGTTGGCCAGAGGGAGGCCACATAGTAAAAACACCACAGCTATACACATGCACTGGTGGGATAACCTTTTTGGTAAGGCATGGTGGAAAAAGATGCTGTTGTCATGAGTGTGTAGTATACAGAGTACTCATATGATGGCAACCCCTGTGGACAAAACACCCTGGAGGGGGGGACACCTTCAGTGGGCCGAGCCATGGTTTTACCTGACTGTGTTGACTCAGATACACGCAGAGTCATGTTATACTTGGCAGTTTGGCGGGATGGTAAAAAGGGGGAAAGCTGTACTCAGAAAGCAGTTCTTGCCATCCCGCCCCTCTGCCCTGCCATAAACACATCAAAAGAGGCCTCGGTGGCTGGTGGTGAAGACCAGGTGACCCCACTCCATTAGCGGGAGACTGTCAAAGGGCAATCTCTGTGTTTTATAGGCCTGCCAGCGTGCCTCCCTAACCCAGTAAGTTCGCCCATGTAACCTTTCTGCTTACTTAACTTGGCCAGCCTGTTCAAGGTAACTTTAGTTTGGAAGGCCTGTCAAAGGCATCTACTTAGAGCGGAATGTACCTTTTCTTTAAGGTGCTGTGACGTGCATCCAACCACCTTCCTATCCATATCAAAGCATCCAGTCACCTTCCTGAGTACTGTATTCACTCCCCTTTTGTGCATTCTGTATAACCCTGATGGGAGTAGCATTGGGGGTTCCTGCCTTGGGCACCCATGGATCCATGCGTTCAATTGTAAGTAAACCTAATTGCCCTCGCAAGAAGCTGATTTCCCAGCCTCTGAATTGTGGATCAGTGTGACAAACAAAATTAACAGAAGTACACAGAGACAGCCAGAGTAACAACTTCAAGAAACTCTCCCTCTTTCCTTCAGCATGATCTTCTAGGCTACTTCGCATTAGGCAAATGCTAGTCTCTTTGGTCTAAGTCTTCAAGCCAGAACACAATCCTGGTCCCCGATAGGCTGCTTTTCTTCGGGGCTCTTCTCCCTTGCCCCCTCCAGTTGTGGGCCCTTGGCTGACCCTGATGCCAGCTTCTTCTCATCCTGGTCTGTTACGCCACTGGTCCTCCCTTGCAGGGTTGGTGTTTGAACAAGAACTTCAGGTTCTCCATGAGTTCCATAGTCCTCTGGTCTCCTTGTGGTTTTGGAGCTTTCCTCAGCCTGGTGCAACGGTCCCACGCAGGCACTCCCGCAGATCTCACTGCTGTGTAGCGAGGGGCACCTGGGCACGGTCCTCCCACTGCATCAATGGTCTCCAGGCGGTCCAGTCTCAGGCGAGTCAGCTGGCGTAAGACAGCAGCCCCCCTTCCCTTGTGCCATTGCAAGCCGGAGGCAGCAACCAGCCAGTGGCCGCAGCGTCACACACTGCAGGCAGCCAGTCAGTCAGTCAAACAGGCACGACTGCTTTGACCTTGCTGGGCAGCCAGCATGGCCACTCTGGGCTCGGAGAAAGAGCGATGCCGGCCAGCTAGCCGTTCTTGTGCGGTTTGCATCTTCTTCTTGGTGACCCAATCAACTCTAGCAGATGTGCACCAGTCTGTGACTTCAGTGGCAATTAAAAGGTTGTTCATATGCTGCAGAAAGAACAGCATTGAAGTCTCGGGTCCATCTAGGCAAGTCCCTAGCCAGTGTTTGAGAGAAAGGTGGGTGAATTCCTTCCTCCCCTGAGCAAGGGTGGTTAGACACAGCTGGCTTTTCCTTCCAGGGCTGTAGAGAAAAGGAGTCTTTTTCTTTTCTGGGGTGCCAGTGTGGCTGTTTGGATCACTCAGGTGAAATAGGTTGCAGAGTTGATCTGGTGTCTGGAAAGGTGCAGCTCAAAAAAAGGTTAATTAAGAGGAAAAAAGGCTTTTACATTCACAGAAGCTGGTTGTAGGCAGTGGCAGAGAGATCCACAGGAGTTTGGGGAGAAACCTCAAGATGTAAAGTCCATGTCCTTTTTGAGTCTCTTTAGCACAGTCTCAAGAAGAAAATGTTTGGGTTGCTGAACTCAATCCAGCCAATGCCAAAATGCACACAAAGAAACCCTTTGCTGAACTTGTGTTGCACAAGCCTGTTGCTTGCCTAGGCTAAAGAGAAAGGTGCTTCCTGCTGGACAATGAGAACAGTTTCACACAATTTCTTATTACAGAGATGGTACTCTCCCACATACATAGATACAAAATGCACCAACCCATTGTGAGCACAAACAAACCTGAACTAGCACACATTTCATCTAACAATCAATGCTTGCGCACTTAGATGAACAAGAGTGCTTATGTTCATGGAAAGAAAAACATTTTTTTGTTTGGAAGAGAACTTGCCATTTTGGCTGCCCACATCCTTGGGCTGGCAACTGGGCTCAGTCCCCAACAAACATTAGGCTACTGTAAGGGAAATTTTCTTTTAGCATCATCAACAATCATAATAATAACAACAACAATAATGACAATCATTAGCATTATCACCATCATCATCACTATCCGCTTTAATGTTGGTATAAAACACATCCCACAGATTCTTTTCCTTGTAAATTTTTGGGCCTGATCAAAAATATTTGGCACATTGCAAAAAGGAAAAAGGAAACAAAACCTTTCTGTTGAACTCAAAGGGAAAAGTAGCCTCATGGATTTGAAAAGAGACCCTTCCCACTGCATGCGCGTGCACGCACACATACGCAGCCCCAGAGTTCCCTCCATTCCCTCCCAATCCTACAGCTGTAGCATAGTAGTAACAAGATGGTATACTCAGAATTCAGAACACGTTTATCCATGTTGCATCGGAAAATGAAGGCTATTGGAGAGGGAAAACTCTTGATGGCTGACACAAACAATTGACACATGCTCACAACATTGCTTTTAGAAGGTTTCCCTTCCTTAAAAGAACTTCCCCTAGCTCCTCCTCATTGTGGATGCTTAAGGGTCTTTGTTTTAACCCAAGCCTTCCCAGGCAGAATTTTTCCTGAGGCAATACAAGCTTTGAACACTCAAAAAACCTCAATTGCCTTGCCTCAGTTACAGAACCTCTTAAAGGTAAAGGTTTCCCCTTGACGTTAAGCCCAGTCATGCCTGACTCTCGGGGTGGTGCTCATCTCCGTTTCCTGGCCGAGGGAGCCGGCGTTTGTCCGCAGATGGTCTCCGTGCTCATGTGGCCGCATGACTAAACACCGAAGTGCACGGAACGCTGTTACCTGCCCACCAAAGTGGCACCTTTTCATCTACCTGCATCTGCAGGCTTTCGAACTGCAAGGTTGGCAGGAGCTGGGACGGTGCACGGGAGCTCACCCCGTGTGCAGATTCGAACCAGCGACCTTTCGATCAACCAGCCCAGCAGCACAGCAGTTTAAACCACTGCGCCACCTGTAGTCCCAATACAGAACCTGTTATATATATATATATATTTTAGACACCAAGATTTCTTTTGAGTTTTCTAGATATTCCAAGACTTCTTTTGAGAACTAGTGCAAGCCCCCCTCCAACCTGTGGCTGAAAGCAGAGCTGCTCCAACCTCCCAAAGTGCTTTGAACTCTGCACGTGGTCAGAGGCTTTGTGTGTGCTGCTCCTGCAGTACTCACAAAGTGGTGGTACCTTCTTGCCAGAGCATTCCCCTTTCTTCCAGAGTTTCCAGCACAGATTTCCCTGACTCCAGTGGGCCAGGCCAAACCCAGAGAAGAGGCTGCAGTTAAATAATGGAGTGCTCTTAGCAAGGTAGACCATCCCTCTCTTGTTCATTTGTTTTTTTCTTTTCTTTACCCCAAAAGTTACACATTTCTTCCATATTTTTTTTAGAAAAAGTACCCAATCACCATTTACTAAAACTCTTAAAATTCTGACTCACACCAAGCACCCCTTGAATCAAGGAATTCCTGTCAAATGCATACTCTCATTCTCACATGGCACACACACAAAATTCAGAAAAAAATCTTTTTGCCTTCCACTCTAACTCCACTTTCCAAACAGTTGCAAGTTCAACAGGAGGAGAAAAACTAGCCAATTTGGGCAAAAATATATTTATTCATGGTCAACTGCAATCTGTCTTCCCCTGATTTTACACTCTGCCCTGTTGAACTCCAGCCTGCTACTGCTCGGGCTAATTGCTAAACACAACCATTCAAATCAAACCTAGGGATGGGGGACTTGGGCCTTGTCCTGGACGGGGTTGCACTTCCTCTAAAGGATAAGGTCCGCAGCTTGGGGGTGCTCCTCGACCCGGAGCTGTCGTTACAGGCCCAGGTGATGGCAGCGGCGAAGAGTGCCTTCCTTCAGTTACGTCTGGTACATCAGCTGCGTCCCTTCCTGGACCGGGACTGCCTGGCGACAGTGACACACGCGCTGGTGACTTCTCGACTAGATTTCTGCAACGCCCTCTACGTGGGGCTGCCCTTGAAGACGGTCCGGATACTTCAGTTGGTGCAAAACAGAGCTGCCAGGTTGCTGACGGGGACTGAGCGTTATTCTCATATGACCCCAGTCCTCCGTCAGCTCCACTGGCTCCCAATTGAAGTCCGGGCCCAATTCAAGGTTTTGGTGTTAACTTATAAAGCCCTAAACGGTTTGGGACCCGGATACCTAATGGACCACTTACACCCTTATATGCCCTCCCGCCCCCTAAGATCTGCAACATCGGCCCTCCTCCGGGAACCTCCTGTGAGGGAGGTGAAATGGGTGAGTACCCGGAGGAGGGCCTTTTCGGCGGTGGCTCCCCAATTATGGAATGCGCTCCCTGGAGAGGTTCGCCTGGCGCCGTCATTATATGCTTTTCGGCGCCAGGCGAAGACCTTTTTATTTCAGTCTTATTTTAATTGTTAATGTTGAGTTCACTTGAGTTTATGTGGGTTTATTATTGATTTATTTATGTTTATTATTTGTAGTTATTGGGGTGTCTGTTGGTGGTTTATTTATTTATTTGGTAAGGGGTATTTAATTTTTGTTGCCGAGATGCACCGCAGGGGGGGGGGGGATAAATTATTTTAAAATTTTGTACTGTTTTATATATTGTTTTAATTATGCTGTAAGCCGCCCCGAGGCTTTGTTGCGATGGGGCGGCCTATACATGTGTAAATAAATAAATAAATAAAATAAATTTCCAAGACTTTACCAGCAAATGTCCCCAAAATATAAAAGAAAAATCCTTTCCTCTCTCTCTGGGAATCCTTGCAGGATTCCTACTGTGAGAATTTTCAACAGTATATACATATATTTTTTCCCCATCTTTCATCTGCCCATCTGCCTCCCCTCCTGGAATTTCAAATGCAATTATTTAATCTTAACAAGAAGGAAATTTTTTTCCTACCTAGGAGGGCTGTAAGGCAGATGGAAGAGGCTGGAAAACTTGCAAGACATTAAAACAGTGTTCCTGGTTTCTAACAAGGAAAGGACATGAAGAAAGGGAGAGCACAAAAGTTGGCTTGAAACTTCCAGAGCACATGGGGGGGGGTGCATGGGGGATTTTTTCCCAACAAACTGTTCTGGTTACCCATTCCAGGGACAGCCTAACGGGTTTCTTGCCTCTTATCCGCTTAAACAAACCTCTCTCGGTGGGTATAGAGTCAGGGCCGGCCTGTCGCCCCCTGTTCGAACGGCTGTCCCGAACCCGAACCTGATATTCCCCAGATACAGACAGTATTCTCGTGTTCAACGCACGCACACACCTTTCGCTCGAAACCGTTCCGGCCGTTCCCCTCACGGGAAACCGCGTACTAAGTCCTCTGCACTCACTCGTCCGTGTGGACTTTTCTTGTATAGGCCTCAGAATAGATTGGGTAACAGCGCTGCAAAGGTGCAAGGGGAGCAGCTTAGAGGTGAGAGCTGGCTGGCACGGAGTTCCTTGCAGCCAAAGGAGGGGGGGGGGAGACAATCCCCATCTGAGCTGCATGGATAGAAGCTGCTTCCTGAGAAAGAGGAAGCACCGGGAGTTGTCTGAACTGGCTGGTTTGATTGGTTGCTCACAAAAGGGGGAACTGTTGGAGAAATCTGAAAATCCTGGCTGAGGGGGGTTGCTTATATGTGCTAAGGTCAGATCTCTGTCGGTGTTGGCTGTTGGTTCCAGAGGACGGGAACTGGTGGCTTGCATAGGGGCTGCTGGGGCCGTTGTTTTGCTGATCGGGTAGGGCAGATAACGCTGCCAGGTGGACAGCACTGCAATCGCCCTCGTTTGCATGCCAGAACACACAGTGATCCCTGTGCCTCAGTGGCAATTTTACAGCTGGGTTACAGTGGAAGCAGGGCTAGAGCAAGTGCGGGCGGCTAGTCCAGGGTGGAGAGCCGTGCAGCAAGACCTCCGGGATGCCCACTGGTGCTTGTTGGCAACGGAGGATAAGGGGGGGGGGAGTCATTTTTGGACATCAAAGGCCCCATCAGATAATTGAGGGGCGTTTTGGATATGAGGGAGCAGGAAATTGTCTGGGGAATGAACCGGGAGATGAGGACTGATCCAGGCAGTCGAAAGTGGCTTGGGTAGAGAACCACTTTTCAAAGGTTAGAGGATCTATGGTGAGGGGGGAGCGTTTTGAAGAAGGAAGCCAAATGTGTAAAATGGGGGTGCACCAGGGACCGTTACAGGCGGACCATAAAGGTGAATGAGTGTGCGCTCAGGGCTGCAGTTCGGGGAGAATGGAGTCCTTTACTGGTTAACATGACTGGATGGAAGTGTGATATATCTGAGATCACAAGAGGAGGCCCAGTGGGTACTGGAAAGCAGTCATGCTACACTGGGTTGGCACCTATGTATGTGTTGTGCCTGATGGCTCGACAGAGATGTCAACTCGCGAGAAAGAGTCAAACGTTCAAAATGAGAATCAGACATTAGAGCAGGATGACTTCTACTTGGGGCCCAGTAGCCAAACGGCCCCTCCGCAGCCTGACTCTGGGACTGCTGAGCAAATAGCCCCCCCACACCCTGACTCTTTGCCTCCTGAACAAATAGCCTCGTCACGGCCTGATCATGAGGCTTCTGCACGGGTGGCTTCTCCTCATCCTGGCTCTGAGGAACGTGAGCAAGTTGCCTGTGGGGTGATTGGACACACCTGCAAGATGGATTTAGACACAACAGACATCAACAAAGACTTAAGAGCAATCCAACAGGTAATACCAGGGATCAAAATAAGGCCGGAGTCAGGAATGGGAGAATGGCTGACATCATGGCTCCCCAACTTTATGAGGTTGGAACACCTGTTTTCATATTGGGGATAATGGGCATAAGCATAATCTGCTGCATTAGCCTACAATGTATACTGGTCTGCACCCCATGTAATAAGCGGATGCGTTTGGGGAAAATGCACAGGCAAGGAGGAAATGATTAGGATGATGGTATCAAAGTTTAAGAATTGGGAATTGTTGTTTCAAATCAGGGTGAAGGAAAGAAAAGGGAGGAATTGATAGGTGTGAACGGATGATTTGAAAGCTTGTTCTGGAAGCTTGTAGTTGGTTTCAGCCTCTACCCAGGAGCATGCTGTTGTTAGTGATAGATGTGAAAGGATGATTTGAAACAAGGGAGTAAAAGGTAAAGGTAAAGGTTTCCCCTTGACGTTACGTCCAGTCATGCCTGACTCTAGGGGGCGGTGCTCATCTCCGTTTCCTGGCCGAGGGAGCCAGCGTTTGTCCGCAGACAGTCTCCGTGGTCATGTGGCCAGCATGACTAGACACCGAAGTGCACGGAACGCTGTTACCTGCCCACCGAAGTGGTACCTTTTTATCTACTTGCATTTGCAAGGTTTAAAAGGTAACAAAGAAAATTACTAAGTCCAAAGGAGGGGAGGGGCTAAGATCAGGTAGCACAAGGTGTGGGGAAACAGGCAGGTAGGCAGGAGGGCCAAATACTTCCTGATTGTTTATTGACAAGCTGGGCAGAACAAAATGAGCCTATTGTAGCCCACCGGGGGCAGGGATGGATTGGGGCAGAGCGGAGCGGAGCGGAAGATTGCGAACTCCCGGTTCCCCAGCCAATGGGGGAAAGGGGGAGGGAGAAGCGGCCGGGGGCAGGCCATAAAATGGGATGGGAACATGTGCCCAGGGGAACAGGAAAGTGGGAAGGAAACCGGTCCTTTCTGTTCCCCTCATTGCGATAAAGTTTCAAAAAGAACTCTGCATGCCTGGAGTATTTTTCTCTTCCGACGGAAAGGAAAGAGTGTTCATAACAGCTTGCAAATCCCATAAAATTCCTTTGAATCACATACATGAAAGGTGTGTTTGACACCAATATTAAAGGGGAAAAAAAAGATTGATGGCACTAAAAAAAAATTCCCTTACAGTAGTGTAATGTTTTGGGAGCCCATTTGTCAGCCCAAGGATGTTCATTTTTATGACTGCTAATCCCAGGCTTCCTGACACCCTCATCCCAAATGTGTGAGCACCTCCCTGTATTTTTCTAACAGAAAACAAAGATACAAGTTCATTTTCTCAACTGCACAAAAACCTAGTTTTCACTGCACAAATAATTTTTGCAATTGCACAAAATGTGGCTTTCCTTATCCTGGGCCTCACAGAGGTTTTGGATTACAACTCCCATTGCCATTGTCCCTGCTTGTTGGGGTTGATGGGACTTGCTGGTTAGCAACATTTGGGGAACCATATCTTCTCTACCCTGAGTTTGGCTTTTTCACATTGGAGAGAAGAATGGTGTGCTCAGATCCCAGACTGGGCATGTGAGGGGTCATTTCTTTAGGTGTTGGGCACTAGCTCGTTGGTAGAACACCTACTAAGCATGCAGAAGACCCTGGGTTTGATTGCCAGCATCTTCATGTACAGTGGGATTATGTACAGTCCGTCCTTCCTTTTTCCTGTTTTTAGAAGAAAAAGCCTCAGTTTTGCATGCAGAAGGTCCTAAAATTCAATGTCCAGATAGAATGGGGTGAGGGGTATTTCCACAGCATCACTATGGGCCTTGTAAAAGTATGAGCAGACAGAGCTGGGAGGGAGCCTTTTTCATCATTTGCTTCCAGCATTTTTTCTGACTGCACTGCCCAGTGATGCCATCAGAACAAGATATCTGTCCTAGCCAGCATAGCCAGTGCTGAGGGATTGTGGGGATCACTGTACAACAACTTCGGGGAGGGTCACATGTTCCTCACCTCTGCTGTAAGGACATTCACATCCAGAGTTTTAAAATCAGGAGTGCTTCACTAACCCCACCAGCAAAACTTACTTTCTTACCTGTGCACTGGACACATGTCCAGGGGACACTGGATAATAACAATAATGATACAAATTAATAGGGTGTGGATCTTTAAAAGGAAGGACCTTGGCACCTCAAAGGCAAACCCATTTGTTGTAGCAAAAGCTTTGGGAAATAACCCTACCCTATAAAGTGTGATCTGGGATATCCAGGTTCTAGTCACTACTTGGCCACAAAGTTCACTAGGTGAATTTGGGCCAGTCACTGACTGACAACCTGGTCTACCTCACAGGGTTGTTGTGAGGATAAGATTGAGAGGGATTGTGTAAGTCACCATGAATTTCTTGAAGGAAAAGGGCAGGGTAAAAATACAATAAATGCATAAAATAAATAAAACCTGTAAGGAATAAAATCCCAGTAGTGACGATACGGAGGCAAAGTACCAAGCAGTAATAGTTTAATATGTTCTGGCAAGAGCGGGCGCCCACCACACAGGCAGCGCGCCGTTTCCACACAAGACATTGCCTTCTATTCCCTTTCCCCGGCTCGCAGGCCCTTCCTCTTTTCCCCCACTGGCTGGGCTACTCAGAGGGCACAGTCTTCTCCGTCCGCCTCCGTCATACCACCCCTCGGTATGCTCCCCCTCCCGCTCATGCGTCCCATGTTCATGCTGATGAGCCCGTTACCTATGAGAGGGGTGGCAGTTACTATTCATGCGCCTATTAAGCGTGTGCAGTTCCTTCTAAGAGTTCGACAAGTCAAAGTGGCCTTGAGAATTCCAATTTGACGCCAACTGGCTTCTTAAATCTTGTGAGAGGCTGAGATAGTACGAACAGGCCTTCCTCCAGGCTCGTTAGGGCCAGTTGTAAGAGGCCATCAATTTCCTGCTCTCTTCCATGGAAGGTGACAGTTTTACCACTGCCCCCCCTCCTATTTTACCCTCTCTGGTACTTTTCAGGACTTTGATGTAAGAAACACTATTACTCTTAGTATGGCTATTTACATGGTTCTGTCCTCAGGCCCTTTGGCCTTCAGGGACTTCAATGATCCTGCCCTAGCCCTGTATTTCACCCTTTCTTTGGTTTTCACCTTACCAAACATTTGGTAAGTAACAGTAACATTTCATTTCTCACAATCCACCCTTTTTCTTTTGTTAACACTTACTGTTACTAACCTGAATTGTTCCCCAGAAATTCCTCCAGCAGAGTCTGCTCTGGGGAGGGTTTTCTACCTTTAACTACCTTTAATGTCGTTATCCTTTCCCCATGTTGGTTTATCCTTGGCATTGTGGTCACCTGAACAGATTCCACAGTCCGTTGGACCATCTGGGCCATCACAGGTATGAACCATGGCAGTGGTAGTAGCCCTGCAACTGCCATCAACAGTACTCCTCTCCATTTCAATGAGCCTCCACCAGACAACTCTCCCCACCATGAGGATCACACTCTTTTTTTTACAGAAATTGTGTAGAGGAGCACAGTCAGGGCAGTGGGCGCAACAGCAGCTCTCGCATCAGCAAGAGCACCAGCACATCCGAGAGCCAGGCAGCGTCGCCTAACCAACCCTCCCGTGCTCGGCTTTTCTCAGCTTCAGCTTCAAGGGCCCGTCACCAGGATCCACTGTCCGCCCCTTTGGCGGCGGCACGGGTCCCTTCTCCCTTGTGCAATGGGTCCACCCCTTTTCTTTTGTCCAGACAGCCGCTTCGGTCATCAGTAACACCAGTGGTGGGCCTTCCCATTCGGGGCGCAGCTTGGAGTCCTTCCAGGGTTTTACCAGAACCCAGTCTCCAGTTTTGAACAGACGTACTGTGAAGTCCAGGGGAGCTGCGTGTGCCAGTAGTCCCTTCTCCCTGAGGGCAGATAGAGAAGAAGAAATCCCCAGTATATACGCAGTTCAGCAGAAATTTATCTTTTGACTCGAAACTTGGTAACTCCCCCACCCGCCCCAAGTAAGGCAACTCAAACAGCATCTCATAGGGTGATCTCCCCGTATCTTTCCTTGGAGCAGTTCGCATCTGGAGCAGGGCTATAGGTAAACACTTTGTCCAAGGAAGTAGTTTCCATTATTAGTTTCTTTAATTCTGGACTGTGCAGAAATGGACAGATTGACTCTATCACTGAAGGAGAAAGAAGATACTGACTTCTATCAAACTTGGGACCTTTTTTTTGATTGGCTGGAAAAACGGGACTTGGCTTAGATTTAAAGATGTTTTTAAATTTTATAAATCGATTTGAATATGACTATAGAATGTTAAAAGATATGTAGTAGGGGGCTGACCCAGTACGTCCGATGTATTTGATGATTGATGTTTTAGTTTTAGTTTAAAATTTTAATAAAATCTTTTAAAAAAAGACTTATAAAAAGGAACTTCAACCAAGGGGATCAAGTTCCGTATTGATCACCAATCCCAGAATGATCTCCCTTTACATGAATAATGGCCAATTGTTTTGGCAGAGCCAATTTTTACAGTACTTGCACCAACTTCTCATGCGCCAAAGCGTTTCCTCTACTCGTGATCAAACTCCTTTCCTGCCAAATTTTCCCAAAGGCATGTGCTAGCCCAAATACATCCCAATGCCACATCAGTTTTTAGAAATTAATCTACAAGAGCCTTAGCTCCCCAAAGGCTACTTTCATGGAGTCTCTGGATCACTTGCCTAGCTAGTCCCTTAAATAGCCATTCTTAGCCATCAGACATCACTCATCTGCCAGAGTCTAGATCCTTCTCAGCTCCCAGTTCCTTCCGACAATCTCAGGGCTCACTTCAGAGCCCATAACGCACAAGTTTGGGCTGACCAGGAGGAGGACAGTCTCCCGCTATCCCTCACCTGGTTCCCTTTTATTACTTGTATCCATGATGCCTTTCCCCTTACTTTAGTTTCTAGATCCACTAATTCCACGCAAACACGCTCTTCCTCCAAGTCGCAGCTGCCTCCTCTCAAGAAATCTGCAGGATTCACACCTCCTCCAGCAGTCAAAATCAAATCTAGTTGATCCATCAATACAGCCTCATGCTTATAAGTCAGGAGTCGGTCAGCCGCTTTCCAGCCCTGGTGGCTAACAGAGCTTGCACTGGCTTTGTCCACCAATAAGGCTGCCCAGGCTGTTCCCCCCATCCCTTTAATGCCAGCCCTCTCTTTGGCTCCCCTTCCTCAGTAAATGCTGCAGTAGCAAATAAAAAAATGCTCCTATTCACCATGGCCTCATAAACTTTCCTTCAGCTCTCTTCTCCATGGGGCACCTGAGCCCTTCAAGAGGAGCTGTGCAGCATCGTTTGCGCATCATTCCAAGTTGAGTGATAAAACATAGAGACAAAGTGAGTCAGAAAGGGGGGCCTCCCCTGGTCATCTAGTCTGACCCCCGGTTTCAGCCAACTCTGTTCCTATAATCCACAGCATGTGGTTGTCCAAACGTCTTCACTGATGGGCCTCAACCACCTCCCATGAAACCCATCCCATTTTCCGGGGGTTCCTGACCCTCAGAGATTATCTTCTAACACTTAACCTGAAACCTCGTTCCTGGAGTTTTGTTTCACTGGAATGCAGCCTGCCCTGCTGGCATTAGTCCAATTAGTGCTTTGAAACAAACATCACCTTTTCAGAATCCTCTGAAAAACTAGGAATCCGATTCTTTTAATTATACAACTCAGAGGTGGCCAATGGTTGTTGAACACACACAGAAACAGAAACACAAACACAAACACAAAGCCAGGCAGAACCGGTCACAGTGGCACCTGCCCTTTCCTGCTGTTAAGTTATGGCCTGCTCACTCTCGAGCCCAATGCAATAAATTCTTGCAGGGAGAGGCATCATGCCCCCCCCCTTCCTCTCCAAGCCTGTAAACACAAAGTGTTCAATTTTCCTTCCAGGCCTCACAAGCACCAGCTGCCTGTGGTTTTAGAGGCAAGTCAGAATCGGTCCTCCTCATTAGCTTAGTCTCTACCTCCCCTCCAACGCCTTTTACCAAAAACCCCAGTCCGGCTAGGAGATCTCTCCCTGCCAAGTGACAAATTTCCTCCCCCAGTACAAAATCACACCACACAACGGTTTCGCCAGGCTCATGTTTTACCTGAGCAGGTTCAAATATTTTCACTTTTCCCAGATTACCTGCCACTCCTTGAGCCATCAATTCCCCTTTTCCCAATCTCATTCCATCTGGAATCAGATTCATTGTGGAGCAGGTAGCTCCAGAGCCTGCCATAAATGCCATGTCTTTCCCAAATGGTCCCACTTTCAAACTTATCAAGGGTTCCCAGTGGGTCCTCCTATGAGGAGACCCCTGACCTTCCTAGTCTTTGTCCATATTCGTGAGAGAAATCAACCTCTCCTCTCCCCTCAGCTCACTCAGGGCACTCTCGTTCAAAGTGCCCACCCTTTCCACATTGATAGCATCCTGAGCTTAATCCTTCATTCATTCGCCCCTCCTAGGTGCGGGCTGAAGTCCTCTTCCTCGACCTCATCCTCTACCTTTCCTCTATTGCCATTGCCTTCCATCCTTTGAGCCATGAACTCCATTTCTCCTCATCCTCTCTCCTCGCATACACTTTGTGTGCCTCTCTCAACAAATCTTCCTACGTCCTTGCCTCTCTTCCGTCTAACTCCTGCAACTTCTGTTCTGCCTAATATCCTCCCCTGCCCTCCCTGCAAACTGGCACTTCAGCAATATCTATCTGCTGGGCTGGATTCCTGGATCCAGTTGCCCATTTTTCTGCACCTGTTGCTTCAGTCTCTCCAGCCACTCAGACGGAGTATCAACTTTCTTTTATTGCAAAGACAAAGTCTTACGTACATTAAGAGGCTGAGGTACTGCTTCTTTGATTCCCTGAATCATATATTCTAATAATTCCCAACTCTCCCTTCTAAAAGTCAGCACGGAGCATCTCCTGCTCTGCGGAGATTTTCTCTATTCCAAACATCTGTAGCTGCCTGTTGGATCAAACTCAATTCTTCACCAGAAAACAAGCAAGCAAACAAAAATAGCTAGCAGTTCCTGCCTGCGTAAAAGGTTTCACCTCTGCTGCAGTCAGAGAGGACTCCACAAACCCAAATCCTCCCATTGCCACAGTACCTGCCCCAAAGGGCCATAATATGAGTTTGCTGTCCTCATGCTTTAGGACCAACCAGCAAGACCCCCTCCTGTGAGCCGTGGCTAAGTTTTTCCTGTAAGGTGGGATTTCCATCCTTCAAGCTCTGAAGCTCCTTAGGGAGTTCGGGGAATGAAGAAGTGGTTCCTGTAAGGAGTTTTTAAAATCCAATTGTCAGTAGTAAAAATAATCTCAGTAGTGATGATATGGAGGCAAAGTACCAAGCAGTGCAGTTTAATACGTTCTTGCAAGAGCAGGTGCCCACCACACAGGCAGCGCGCCGTTTCCACACAAGACATTGCCTTCTATTCGCTTTGCCCGGCTCACAGACCCTGCCTCTTTTCCCCCATTGACTGGGCTACTCAGAGGGCACAATCTTCTCCGTCCGCCTCCATCATACCACCCCTTAGCATGCTCCCCTTCCCGCACATACGTCCCATGTTCATGCTAATGAGCCCATTACCTATTAACGGGTGTCCGTTAATATTCATGCACCTATTAAGCCTGCGCACTATCTCCTAAAAGTTCAACAAGTGAAAGTGGCCTTGAAAATTCCAACTTGACGTCAACTTGTTTCTTAAACCTTGTGGGAGGATGAGATAGGAAGAGCAGACCTTTCTTCAGGCCCTTTACCACCAGTTATAAAAGGTAATTAATTGCCTGCTCTCTTCCACTGAAGGTGACAGATTTAACACTGTCCTCCAATTTTACCCCCCTCTGGCATTATTTATTTATTTGTTTGTTTGTTTATTAAAACATTTATATGCCACCCCATCGCAACAAAGCCTCAGGGTGGCTCACAACATTAATTAAAATACAATAAAACAGGTCTTTGATGTAAGAAGCACTACTTCCCTTAGTACAGCTATTTACATGATTCGATTCTCAAGCCTTTTGGCCTTAAGAGACTTCATTGATCCTGTCCTAGCCCTGTATTTCACCTTAACACTTAGTAACAGTAACATTCCATTTTTCACAGTTCCCAGGAGCAAGGTGCCTTCGCCTTTCCTAGGGTATGGTGGCAAACGATCGAAGGGATCCCATTGTTGTAAGGCCTCCAGACTGGTTGAAACTGAGGCAGGCAGTCAGCTGCCTGCATACCTAGATTCCTCAGTCCCCAATTTGGTTTGATTCTTTGTCAGTTTTAAGACCTGACATACAGAGGGGTCATCAGACCCGTATTGGGCCAGATGAATCCTCTAACCAGGGTGTATTTTCATCCTTTTTTTTTTTTCTTTTGGCTTTTCTTCCTAAGATTCCCTTTAAGAGGGAAATCATTTAAATCTTTCTTCAGTTGTTCCAACCCTTTTCTCAACCCTCTATGCAGTCTCTGAAGTTGTTGTAAAAGACTTCTCTGGGCCTCTCGCTCGCCCCCCTCCTCCATCCCTGCATTCAAAATTCAGCCGCTCCCTCCCTTTCCGGAGCATACGCAGTCGGCCCCAGGGGAACGCAGGGCTCCAATAACCCATCTTCAATTAGGCCTTCAGCTGCTGGTTTTAGGCCCTGACGCCCCTCCATTGATTTGGGTATTGCCTCTGTCTTGCCACCTCACCGGGCGTTTTACAGCATCTCCTGGTGAATACATTCCCTCCCCAATTTGAGGGTAGTGCATTGAAAAATGGGTACTGAAAATCCTTCCCCTTCACTCCAGATACCTCGAGTTTCTGAGGTAACAAGTGTACTCCCTGGGGGATATAATTTAACGAGGTCCGGGCTGCCCCGGTATCAACCAGGAAGACCACTTCCTCCTCCTGGGGTCCCACCTTCTTTTTTTTTTTCGCTCCTGCCGTTCCCCAGTAAGATGCTCTCTTATATGGGCCCCCTCTTCTTTAGGGTACCGGGGGGGGGTGCCCACATTCCTTTCACAGCCTCATCTATCATAGACACCAGGATCTTTCCCTGTCTCTTCTGACTTTCCTCTTCCCTTCGTACATATACCTTCTGTGCTTCCTTCAATAATTCTTCTGAGGCCTTTTCATTCCACCCATCTATTTTCTGAAGCTTTTTCTGAACCTCTGGCCAAGGCTTGGTAACAAAATGGATCTTCAACAGCCCTACTGCAACAGGATCATTTTGCTCCTATCTGCAGCGCTATTGCTGTCCCAGCAGGGGTCTGTATTAGGGAATTTTTCCTCCGTGTTTCAGCACCCCCCAGGGGGGTTCTGACGTTCCCACTCTTCCAAAGCTGCCCTCCTGAGCAGTCCTCTCTCTTCCCCAGTAAAGAGAGTATTCACTATAGACATCAATTCTTCCCACGTATAGACATTAGGTCCCACGAATTGATCCCACTGCTCCGCCAGTCCAACAGGATCGTCCACCCAGGACCTCCTTTCTTTCTTAAAATTCCTCACATCACCGCTGGTTAGGGGTGCATTTCCATATCCCGCTTGTCTCTCCCCCATGGGGACTTCTCTCAAGGGATACATGTTCTCATTTGGCTCCTTTCTTTTCCTCCGGACGCTGTCCCCCAAAGACAGGCTGGCAGCATCCTTCCTGCATTGATCGCTTTCTCTTTCCAGTCTGGGATGTCTATTCCTGACAATCCCTTCTGCACCTTGCTCCTCCTGAAGAGGAGCAGTCGGTTCCTCCCTTTCCCTTTCTCCCGGTGGGGCCTCTATCTCCCGGTCTGGCCCACCTCCCTGGCTTTTCCAGGAGTGTATGGCAGATCATCCCAATGGGACAACAACTGTCCCAGTGGACTATGAGGGGGAATTTTCGGCAGGGTTTCCCCCCCCCCCACCTTTCCCTTCCTCCTCCTTCCTTAGTTTCGCCTTAGAGTTTCCCATGGTCACTCTTCTCGAGGCCTCCCTGGCCTCCAATCAGCCAACCGTTGTGCCTGCTGAGTCCCCACGGACTCTGCGCTTGCTGATGACCTTTTTCTTTCCCAAGGCTTCCAATCAGTGAGTTGAGACACTCGCTCCGTACTCCTTAGTACGTCTCAATCAGTCTCTCAAGCCTCACACAGGGGGTTCCCCCTACTCCTCAGAGGTTTCCTCCCCCCAGTTCACCACCAAGGTAGTCCTGGGAGTCCCACTCGCTTCTTACCTTGGTCCGTGCATGGAGTTGCCTGGCGACTGCGGCGGCGGCTCCTACCCGTTGGTCTGTCCCACCAACAGAGCCCCTTTCCCAGCTGCTTCGCTTTGTCCCCGTATGACATCCAAAATTTAAATGGGGCAGCGCCCAGGCAGTCCCTCCACCTGACCTAGGCCGCCGAAATCGGCAGGACGCGTCTCCCTGGTGCAGGCTGGAGAAATACTCACCTGGGACGAGCCACCATCCCGGACGAGCCCCCAATTGTCAGGAGTAAAAATAATCCCAGTAGTGACGATACGGAGGCAAAGTACCAAGCAGTAATAGTTTGATACGTTCTTGCAAGAGCGGGCGCCCACCACACAGGCCCGCTTACACACAAGACATTGCCTTCTATTCCCTTTCCCCGGCTCGCAGGCCCTTCCTCTTTTCCCCCACTGGCTGGGCTACTCAGAGGGCACAGTCTTCTCCGTCCGCCTCCGTCATACCACCCCTCGGTATGCTCCCCCTCCCGCTCATGCGTCCCATGTTCATGCTGATGAGCCTGTTACCTATGCGAGGGGTGGCAGTTACTATTCATGCGCCTATTAAGCATGCGCAGTTCCTTCTAAGAGTTCAACAGGTCGGCTTGGCCTTGGAGCCTCTCACTTGATGCCAACTTGCTTCTTAAATCTTGTGGGAGGCTGAGATAGGAAGAACAGACCTTTCTCCAGGCTCATTACCGCCAGTTGTAAAAGGCAATCAATTTCCTACTCTCTTCCACTGAAGGTGACAGATTTAACACTGTCCCCCAATTTTACCCCCTCTGGCATTTGTGTGAATGAAGAGGAGCAGTCAGTTCCTCCCTTTCCCTTTCTCCCGGTGGGGCCTCTATTTCCCGGTCTGGCCCACCTCCCTGGCTTTTCCAGGAGTGTCTACCCTAGCCCTGTATTTCACCCTTTCTTTGGTTTTCATCTTACCACTTAGTAACAGTAATATTTCATTTGTCACAAACCAAACATGCATAGGACTGCACCCTTATTGAGGGCAGCTAAAATTGTATGTGCTAGAAATTGGAAGGTTCCTCTATTTATTTATGTATACATTTTACAAAGAATATTTATAGGCTGCCTTTCAGGACAGGAACCCTCCCACAGCAACCTAAAAGATTAAAAATTGTACAATAAAATCTGTTATAGAAAATTGGAACGTGAATGGGTGATTAAATGGTTGGAAAGAGCAGAAATGGATCCACAATCCAGAAGTACACATAGGATGGTGGATATTATTGATTGGAACAATCATTAGCAGCGTAACAGGTTAGGAAGAAACCTTTAAGTTGTTGTAGTAAAATGACATGGTTTCCTTTCTTTTGTGTCAGCTTGTTATGCCAAGCAGTATTAAAATTAAACATGAATCAAACAGTTTTATCCTAGACATGCTTTAGACAAAAAAGGCTGACAACTCCCAGCTGCCCCAGCCTAGGATTGTGCCTTTTAGCTAGAAAATGTTGCTATTTTGTCCTAACAGTGCTGCGATGCTGACCAACTCAGGGAACAATCTTAGGCATATTTAGATGAGGAAAAGTCCTACAACTTGCCATGCACCCTAACTCCCAGCATAAGCCTTAAATAGCTTTTTTAAAAGTGTGGGTGTGTCACTGTAATTTCTATGTTCTGTTGGGAAAATCCAGGTAAATCCTGGCAGAAAGGGTTGCTTATATGTGCCGTTGTGCCAAAAATCAAACCTGCGCCCCTTTCTCAGAAAAGCACCGGCATTCCAAGCCAGGTCACTGTTTAGTGCTGCTCTTCCTTTAAGAAGAGGGCATTCTTAGCTGGCCTGAGAAGCTGCTGAAGGCGGACGCCATCAGTGGGGAAATACCGGTGTTCCCATCAGCTGCAGGGAGTGGAGACAGAGGTGCCCATTTGCTTCTGAATGGACCCACCTAAGCATCTAGTCCCACAGAGGCCAGTGCCTGCACAGTGTCGTTGCCAGACCAGATTTCCCGAATGGTTCCTCCATCAGACACAGTTGCATGTTGAAGCATTCACAGAGGCTGATCCAAACTGCCAGGAATTCACTGGACTGACTTGTCAATAAGGCTCAGTCAAGGGAAATTTTCTATTCTATTGTCACTGGCATTTCTGATTGGTTTAGAGTATTGTTTTGTGTATGAAGACAATGTCACAGTGTGCATGGGTTCCTGAAGGCCTAAGATCCAGAAGAAAATGAAGAATGAAAAAGCATGATGGGACTGACCAGACTGAGAAAACGGAGAGGCCGGGAGTGGTTGGAGAAGGGAAGATGACAGACAAGAGAAGCCCACGCTGCACCACATCCAGCTAGAGAGTGGAATGTGACGAGAGTGGAGTGCGTGTGTTCGAGATAAGGACCAGCACGTTCTGTGTGTCGGCTCTGCTCAGAGGAGTTCACTGTTCGATCCAGTCGGACTAAGCTGATGCAGTCAACTTTAAGGTATAAAATGATTGGGCTTTCCAGCTCCCATCTGTGCCAGAACAGCGCTGCAACTGGTCACCCACAGTCCTGATGGATCACCGCCTGGAGAGGGTCTATTGGCTGTGAGTATGAGTGTTGCATGAATGTGAGTGTGAATGCGGCCTCTTGATATTGTTGCTGAAGAATGCTGAACTTGTATTCTTATACTTCTCTATTCTTTATATCATAGAATAAATGTTACATGCAGAGTGTTTAAAACCTAGCTCTGGTGTTCAGTCTCTCTTTGAAAGGAGCTTTCCTTGGAAACCTGATAGTCTCCTCTTTACTGAATCAAGGACCGCTTTAGGACGGTCACAACAACAAGATGCTGTTAACATTATCTGGAAATCTAATACTCTGTGACTGGAAGGTTACAAAAGTGTCTGTACATGGGCTGTGATTTTGTAGTTGGCGGTGCAGAGCGCTACCCGGGAGCATGCGGCCGTAAGTGACTGCAGGGGGCCTGGGTGATCTCGCCAATACAAACGCCGGGGTTCAAGGCGATTCAGTCTTCCCTAAGGGGCCTGGTGATTCTTTCTCGCCATTGGTAAAGAGGCCCTGACAGTTCCTAAATTATTTGTAGAATTCTGTCAGGCCTCTTGAGGAGCCAAAAACTGCTGAAATAAAATACAAAATGCCTGTGTGTAGCTGCAGACGCATATGCACAATGATAAATTTTGATTTTTCAAAAACAAGAAATAAGACAAATTCTCAAGGAGGATGAGGGAGAAGGGCGCCATTTTCCACTTCAGAAAGCCATCCTAAATTAGCTCACAGCTCGACCCCTCCCCCACCCACAGGCCGTTCTTATTATAATTTTTCCCTCAGCGGCGAGACTCCGCCCCCGGGTTCAGTAAGTCCAAACAGTTCCAACCGCTACCGCCGTCTGTGGCATTCTCTCCTTTTGATTGGCTCTGGTCGGTTTTTGTTTTTTTTTTACTTTTTTCTCTCTTTCACCTCTCTGATGGGCTGCGCTGTCTCCCGCCTGCGCGCGCGAGGGTGGCTGCTGATAAGTGAAAAGCTTCTGCTTCTTAACTCTTCCTCTACCGATACTCTCCGCAGCTCCCCAGAGTGGGCCCCGCCCTCAGTCTGCCTCGGTGTCTGTCAGGGAAAGGCCCGGCCCGGCCCGGCCCACCCGCCGCCTTCTTCCTTCTCTCGAACAGCACGGGAAGGAGAGAGGGCCTCGTCGAGCGAGCAAGCTAGCCAGCGGCGTTGCCATGGGAACCCGCGACGACGAGTACGACTACCTCTTCAAAGGTACGGGGAGGGGTGCTACAAATGCTCCCCGTGACCTCCCTGCAACCCAAAGGAGGGGGTGGGTGGTTATTTGGAGACCTCCAGTTTGGAAAAAGGGGGTACCTTCCGTTTGGTGGGAGCCTAAGTAGGGGAGGAGGCATGGGAAGGGGGCTGTTGGAGGGCGCCCCCCCCACACACATACTTGGTGGGGATCTGGAGTAGGGGCTTAGGAGGGGATTTGAGGATTTGCTGGATGCGGTCTAAAAAGCGGGTGGGGCTCTATCCTCTCCCTGCTGGAGCTTGGGGAAAAGCGTTCTTTGAAGGGGGGCTTGTGGAGGGGGCTGTTTGGGGGGACTTAGGAAGAAGAAGGGGTTTGGAGAAAGGGTTCTTTGAGGAGCCCCCCCCCCGGCCTGAAGCTACCTTGGGATGGGGAGGAGGTTATCTGGGGCACTCTCCACTTGGGACCTGGGGAGAGGAATGAGGAGGAGCGTTGAAGACCCTTTCCTTTCTTGATGGGTGCCTAGGGAGATGGTTCGGGAAGAATTTGCTTGAGGGGGGATTAAGGGAGAGGTTTTGATTATGGTTCTTTGAGCACCCTCGGGGGTTCTGGTGGGTCCAGGAAGTGAGGGGGTTATATGAGGATCCTCCCGATTTGGTGGGGACCTGGGAAGGTGGCTGAGGCCCCTTGTTTGGAGAGGGACTAGAAAGTAGAGCAAGACTTGGGGAGAGGGTTCTCTGAGGGATCTCAGAGAGGGAGATGGAGGCTGGAGAAGTGCTTTGCTTTGGCTGGGGCCTGGGAAAAGTGACTTGAGAAGGGGGATCTAGGAAGTGAAGGTGTCTTGGGCAGAGGGCATTGGAGGGGATAGGAGAGTGATGGAGGAAAAGTTTGGTCAGGATTTGTGTGTATGGGAGGAAGCATGGGGCTGGGGAAAGAACAGGGTTGGAGACCTGGGAACCATGCCCTGGTGTGTGGGAGAGAGGCGAGGGAGGAGCTAAAGAGGATCTGAGGATGAGGAGAGTGGCCTGGGAAGTTGGAGGGGGTGATGCAGTTGGTCTTGGACAGGGAGTATGGGGAAATGGTACAAAGAGTTGTTGGGGAAGGAAATATGGAGGACAGTTGGAGAGAGTACGATAGACTTCCAAACAGAAAAGGTTGTTTGGGATTGGGAGGCAGCCTAGGTAGAGGGGATGGGAAAGAGTGTATAAAAAGATTAGTAGGGCTTTCAGAAAGAAAGGAGGCTGACATAATGTGCAGCACAGATTATTGTATGGGTGCTGCATGGCTGTGGAAGCAAAGATGTCTTCAAAAGGGAGCATGGGGTGGAAAGGGGGAACTTAGGGTATTTGGGGAAGTGGGTAGCAGAGTCTTGGCTGGTGGATGGGTTGTTTGGAGAAATGTGTGTATGAAGGAAGAGAGCTAGGGAGGGGTAGTGGTCTTAGAAGGGGGCACTGAAGTTCTTAAACGAAGTAACATTCTTTGTTATCTGATTTTTTTGGGGGGGTCTTTCTATTTAGCAGGACCCTGATTTCACAGTAGTATTGCAACAATAAAAAGTTAACACCTCAGGTTGAAAAAGGGGGATGTGGGGGTCTTATGGTTGCAAGGTCCTCACAGCTTATGCATAGGCTGGGAGTAGAAGGGTCTTGTTTGAGGGACAGGTCTTTAAATTGCTTTGGAAATGAGTTCTACAGGCATGTCTGTTGTGGTACAAGCATTTCATGGTTCCTTTCTGCTATCTGACACTACAAGGCAATTCACAAATGATGGGTGAGGAGGAGCCAGGTGAGTTGGGATGTGTAGTTCAGTTGTGTTTGGAGCTTAGTGGATAGCTTGACTTGGGGGATGGCAGGGGGGCTAAAGATGCTGTGACATTAATAGCTCCATGACATGTATGGAGCCATGTAGGAATAAGGACAGGGATATTCTGGAGAAGGACACAGAACTGTATGTTTGCACAAGTGGTTGTAGGTTTGGGTGCAGGGATGTTTGTAAGGGGGAAATGAGATTCCTTGTTTCTCTGGAAGTGGCAGGATTAGTAGAAACATCTGTCTCCTCATGAAAAGCTTTGTTTAGGAACAGATGTGTGTGGTAGCCTTGAATGGCTTAACACACTTCCAGATAAATTGTGTTTTGTTCCTAGAGCTTAGAATGGGTCATGACACTGAAAAACATGGTATGTTGCCAAGCCTGTAGGCCCAGACTCTAGCTCAGTCACCTACTTCCTTTGTTCAGCCAAAGAATTACCCCAACCCATTTCTATAATGTGTGTCTCTTTTCCTAGTCTTTTGAAAGAACATGGTTGCAAAGGGATGCTCCTCCTAATGGCTATTCAACATATGCTCACGTATAAGGTGTCATGGGGGGGAGGGGTGCTACCTTAGCCCTGTATTTTCTCATTGGTTAACAGCACTGTATTCCTTCTCTCAATGGGATCTCTGCTCAGCAATGTGAGTTAGAACTGCACAACTAACACTGCTTTTGCACTATTTGCATTAATGTGGTTTGGTTATATATCTTCACTAAGTCTTTCTAGAACTGGCAGTGGAGAACTGTGGTCAATGAATGGTTGGCGGGGAAAGAGCAGATAAAAGAGCAATTACTTGCAGTGGTGCATTTTGAGGCTGTGCACCAGTATTCTCCAAGCTGGGGCCCTCCAGATGTGTTGGAGTGCAACTCCCAGCTTTCCCCAGCCAGCATGTTAGGGATTTCAGCAATCAAAACAGATGCAATTAAACCATCCATGCATTTTAACCTATAATAATAATTATTATTATTGCTTTATCACAAGTGCACCACATATGATAGAAAGTACCAGACTTTTGTTTACATTTCCAACATCTATTTGACATTTGAAAACATTTTTGCTAATCTATTAGGCGACAAATACCATCTGTAAAACATTTTATAAAGGTTTTCTTTATATGAGGTTGTCAAAGTTATCTTAATATTTCTTTCCCACAACTTTTGCCATTTCTGCAACTCAATATTATATCCAAAATTTTGTGCCCATGATATCATAGTTTCCTTTACTTGTTCATCTTCCATTTTCATATCTAAGAGAAAACTATACAATCTTTTAATCGTTTTTTCCTCTGATTTTAAAATTATTTGATCAAACATTGTTTGTTCCTTGTAAAATCCATACATTTTATAATCCTTAGTGTACCTTGATTGTATTTGCACTTGGTGCCACCAAGAAAGATCAATACCCTGTTCTTGTAGTTCTTGCTTTGATTTCAATCTTCCGTCATTATCAAGAATACCATTATAAGTCACGATCTTATTAAAGTTCAAAGCATTTGGATATACAAGGACTTCCATAGGAGAAAGCCATCTCGGTATTTTAGTATAAAGTTTAGTCTTTAATTTTTCCCAAACCAAAATCAATGAATTCCTAATATAGTGATTTTGGAAATACCCATGAGTTTTATATTTCTCATACCACAAAAAAGCATGCCACCCTATTTGCAAATCATGTCCTTCAAGGTATAAAATTATTTTGTTTCTTAAAGTTATCCATTCTTTTAACCACATTAAAACACATGCTTGATAATACAACAACCAATCTGGAAGACCAAAGCCCCCATTCCCTTTATCCTTCTGAAGCATTTTTAATTTGATTCTTGTGGAGAGTCCAGCTCCCACTTAGAAGCGACGAAAACAAAAGAGACAGGGACGATCGTGAACAGTACAAAGAGGGCGTACTGGAGAGCTCTCGCCACGCTCCTGCCCCCCCCCTTTTATTGTTTTCCTCCGCCTCACTACATCCAATCAGACATCGTACTTATTCTGCCCAGCAACATTACACGCACGCGCAGTATATATTTCCTTGCCTACATACTAACGGACATGCGCAGATGTCCTTTCTCTAGACTCTAGCGACCCCTAGTGGGACTACGTGACCCTACATCCGAATACGACCCCGTTTGCTGCCACAGCGGACGGTTTGTATCCCAACATGTCCCCTTTCTTTTTTATTTTTGCATCACCATCTTGTCCCCATCATAGTAGGACCATCCCAAACTGCTTAGTTATGTCCGTAAAACTCGTCCAATAGTTGCTGATAGTTGTCTGGATCCTCCTTGCGGAGGGGCTGGTATCGGTCGTGTAGGCGATGACTTTAGTGTTTCTTGGCCACGGTGTTGTGACACAGGATCGCAGGGTAGACATAAGGGATGGAACACATTGAATACAACAACACAATGAAACTAAAATAACGATAATAATTATAGCATACATCAGAAGACTGCGAAGCCATCCTAGACTCGGAAGCCAGGACCATATAGAATTCCACCAGTCGGGAGTGGTGTCGTAAGTTCCTCGGACCTGGTCCGTCACCTTCTGTATCTTTGCTACAGATTCCTCTATGATCCCAGACTCATTTATATAAAAACAACATGATTGATTTAACCACATACACAATCCGCCATGTTTCACGAACAGATAATCCAGTCCTAACCGGTTTTGAATAACCATATCAGCCAGGGAGTTAATTTCCGTCCGAAGGGCCTGAATGGCAATCTTGGAGGTGTTTGCCAACAATTCGATGTTGTAACTAAGCTTACGAAGCTGGCGAACATTCCACGCTACCCCTAGTGGTGGGTAGAACATAGCTGCTAAACGCTCACCTTCTGTCAGATAGGTGAGATCTGGATCATACCCATATTTCTCACTATATTCCCTACGATAATTGTGGGCATTACGAGCTGCCTTTATGGCAGGGTGGTGGGTGATTTGTAGGTTATAGGGTCCAAGATAGGCCAGGGTGCAGATCCCGGACCATGAAGCCGGAAGCGCCTTATAGGCAGTGGTACCACAGATAATAAACAGGCCCTGAGGCAATGAGTAGGTGACCGTCTCTACCTGTCGTACCCCCCGTTGCCTATCTGTACGTTGCCATGAGAGAGATTTGAACAGTAGGTACTGCTCCCGTCCCTCCAGTTGCCCCCGCCAACGAGGACGTCCGTCGGCCCAGTCAGATATACCTGGCCCTATGGTCGTTGGGGTGATCATTTCATCCTCTGCGCACTGGTCCTTCATGATGTAGCTCACCCCTTCCTTAGTGCATAAATAAGCGGGTTGGGTTACAAAGGCACATCTTACTTTGTTACAATTCTTGTATGGCACATACATGTAAGCACCGTACTCCTGCAGTGTAATGTTATAATCCGTATCGGCATTAGGGAGTGTGAGGGTAGGACATATCGACAGGAGCCGGAGTATTGGTTTGGTTCGAAACATTGGTGGAAACAACATAACTAAGATTAGTCCATTCTACAGGGGAGGGAAAATATACCGGCCCGACCGGCCACCCCTGGACATGCAGGGAGTGAGCACACACCCAGCAATCCTGCAGAGCGGTGTCTTTTAGCAAGGCATTTGTCATGGAAAGGAATTGATTAACCTGGAACTCCGCAAGGACTATTGTTAGAAATATCATTATTAAAAGTATCAGGCGCAACTTCATCTTTCCGAGAGGTCCAAGGGCGAACACAGCGGGCTGGAATCCAAACGGCCCGAGTGGAGGTCGCTACAGCAGCGTATCCACGTCCCCAGGTAATCAGCGGCACAGGTCCCTTCCACTCAGGATCCGGAGGTTGGCGATACAGCACAAGCGGCCTGGGAAGCTCAGCCTCAGATCTGAAATGCAACTCAACAGGTGTGTGAGTCCTATTATGGGGAGTAAGCAAAAAATTTAACGTGAACAAGACTTTATGTACAACAGTAGGTATATCGGCAGGGAGGATCCCCCTTCCATCAGTTTGTTTGTGTAGAAGAGCCTTGAACGTGCTGTTAGCACGTTCGACTATAGCCTGCCCCGTGCTGTTGAAGGGTATGCCATGAGTTAGTTTAATTCCCCATGAGTGGCAAAAATCAGTAAAGGCAGTAGAAATATAGGCAGGGGCATTGTCTGTTTTTATCTGGTACGGCCGCCCCATCACGGCAATGCAGCGAACAGTATGTTGAACAACATGACGGGCGGTTTCCCCTCGCATGGGTGTAGCCCAGATATACCCAGAAGCTGTGTCAACAGTGACATGCAGCTTATGGAGGGGCGCGAGAGAAGGCACCGTGGTAACATCCATTTGCCAAATCTGGTTAGGGGCTGTGCCTCTAGGATTGACAGCCTCGATGGGGGCATTTATTGGTGCCTTAGAACAGGAAGAACATGCTCCAACAATGTCACGAGCATCCCTCATGGGGATCGAGAATTTTCTATGAAGCACAGCAGCGGGAAGGTGGAACATGGAATGAGCCTCTACGGCAGAATCAAAAATGGCTGCACAAAGTGACGGGCTTTGGAGGGCAGAGTCCGCACGTGCATTGCCTTCCGCTAGCATCCCAGGTAGACCAGAGTGAGATCTTATGTGGGCGATGAAACATGGCAACCACCGTTCCTGGAGATGGCGCTGTAGTTGAAGGAAAAGTTCAAGAAGATTGTCATCAATGGCTGGCGTAACATACGCAGAGGCAAGTTGCAAGGTTAGACGGTAGACGTATTGCGTATCTACGATGAGGTTAAAGGGAAGATGAGGAAAATAGCTGAAGGCAAGTATAACAGCCGCCAGTTCCAAGCGCTGAGCAGACCGCTGTCCTGCCGTAAAATGCGCCTTCCAGTCTTCGTCCTGCTGATAAGTTAGGACGCCCCGAGTCTTAGAGCCGTCTGTGAACAATGTAACAGCATCAACAATGGGTTGTTTCGCCAGACACGTCTGCAGAGAATACGGCACCGAGTTTAAAAGGGCAAGACGAGGATCCCTTGGAGGATTATAGAGGAATGTCCCCAGGAAATCGGCCATCGCCACCTGTATTCCAGAGTCAGAGGACAGAAGAAACTCCAGTTGATCTCTCGAGTAAGGAGTGTACAGCGAGGAGAGGTCAGCACCAGTAAGCTGCAGTGTGCGACCGCGGCACTTCTGGACAAGGTCCGAGACGGCAGCGACCTGCGTATACACGTTGCGAGGTGGAGTGTTTGGCAGGTGCAGCCATTCGACAATAGCAATCCTCCCAGTATCGAGAGGAGTGAAAAGTATAGCTGTAGGGAGAACAGCTGTAGGAAGCACGGCTGCAGACAAAGTGGAAGCATATGCAGAGGGAAGACGGTCCACCGACTTTTGACGAAGATGAGTATTCACTAAAAGGAGAGTTTGTCTCATAGCCTGTGTTATTGGAATCTTGTCCCCCGGCTGCTTGTGGCCTTTAAGCGCCAAAAACAATGGTGATAACTGTGCTGTCGTGACACCTAAGTAGGGCCGAGCCCAATTGATGTTACCCAAGAGCTTCTGTAGCCGCACCAGCGTGAGAGTCTCAGGGAGTTCGAGCTGGGGCAACAGGGGAGCTGACGCGGAGGAGAGGAGGGTGTGGCCAAGGTATCGGAACGGTTGATGACGTTGAATCTTCTCAGGAGCCACACACAGCCCTTTATCCTCTAAGGCGCATATGAGATGCGACAGCAGCTGTTCTGGCAGCTGGGGAGCAGCAACAAGGATGTCATCCATGTAATGATAGAGCAAAACCTCAGGATGGGCCCCTTGAAATGGCAACAAGGCCGCGGCAACGTACATTTGGCATATGCTTGGCGAGTTTGCCATTCCCTGTGGGAGGACAAGCCATTCGTATCGACTAACAGGTCCCTTGTTGTTATACACAGGCAAGGTGAAGGCAAAATATTTGCAGTCATCAGGATGAAGCGGAATAGAGAAGAAACAGTCCTTCAGATCCACTACGGCGAGCTGCCATTCACGCGGTATCATATTAGGGTTCGGCAGGCCACTCTGCAGAGAGCCCATAGGTTGCATACGCTCGTTGACTTTACGAAGGTCTTGTAAGAGCCTCCATTTTCCCGACTTCTTCTGGATCACGAAAATAGGTGTGTTCCAGGGGCTGGTGGTGGGTCTTATGTGTCCGAGCTCCAGTTGTTCCTTAACAAGGGCCTCCGCCGCTTGGAGCTTGCGCTGAGGGAGGGGCCACTGGTTGACCCAGACCGGTGGTCCTGGAATCCAAACTATAGGCTCAGCGGTGGCGGAGATACAAGGGGAGGCCCGTACTAAAAATTTGTTTGCAGTTTGGCTTTCCCTTGAGCGAGCAAGTCCCGGCCCCATAGGGTAATAGGGATGTTGAGTACATGAGGGTGAGTGGTTATACATCTCCCAGAGGACGTCTGAAAAGCAATCGGATGGACAGAGCGCTGGGCAGTGACCATTCCTCCCACCCCGAAAACATCCGGAGTCTGCATAGTAGGCCACGCTGCCAGCCAATCCTTCTCGGCGATCACAGTTATATCCGCTCCAGTATCAAGGAGGCCGGTAATATTCCTACCCCCCATCGCCAACGTCAGCGATGGACGCTCCTTGCCAATTTCGATGACGGGAAACGCGGAAGTGGGGGCAAAGCCCGGAGAGTTGAGAGGGTCCGCTACACTAGTCGCCAGAAACAGAAGATTGGCAACTGGATCGCCTTTATTTATTTTATTTATTTATTTAGAAATTTATAGGCCGCCCCTTGCCACAAGCCTTTACTGAAGAAATCAGGCTTCGCAGCCCAGGCAGCTAGATACATGACATCCGTTCGCAGATCAGTGACTACTGCCGGCAACACATGAATACCTGAGAAGGTTACCTCTGAGCGTGGAATGATGATGCCCACAGTATGCAGAGGCATGGCGTTTCCCATACAAACCTTCACGCTGTAAACCAGACCGGCGACGGGCATCTGGACCTCTTCGTCCGCGAGCAATGAGAGGACTGGCCAAGGATCCGGCGGTGTGCCATTAACTGCAGGCGATGGAGCAGTGATACTCTGAGTCAAGGATTTAGTGTGAGTAGGACTACGGATTCCCGGGCCGGCAGTTGGGCCAGGCTTAGGCCGGACATCAGCGCTCATGGCGCGCCTCCCAGGGAGTCCCGAATCATCAGGAGGGATAAATGCCTCGTTACCCTCCCGTGTCTCAGCTGGCAGCGATTGCCCCATTATTTGTCCTGGGCCCGGGCAGGGCCCGCTCTCCCATTTCCCGAGTCCTGTTCCTGCTGGGGACGAGAACGACATTGATTAGCCCAATGAAATCCCTTCATGCAGACTGGGCACTTGGTGGGAGGCCTTGCAGACCGTCCAGCATTGCTGATAAGGCGACATTGGGCGCGAAAATGCCCCTCCTTTCCGCAGCCAAAACATCGTTTGTTTGCTTGAGGAGGGTTGGGGGCAGGTTGCGCAGCTGCCATGGCGGCTGCTATAATTTGAGCCTTATGAGTCTGGGTTCCAACGTTCTGGTAGATGCGAAGCATTGCCGTAAGATCAGTTTCTGGGTTAGGGTAGGTGGGTGTGAGCGCCGTTTTACAGTCTGTATTTGCATTCTCATACGCGAGCTGTTTAAGAAGCATCCGGCGTGCCTCCTCGTTCTCCACTTGACGCTCTGCAGCCGTCACAAGCCGACTAACAAATTCATTGTAAGGCTCTTTGGGGCCCTGACGGATGGATGAAAAGGCCCCCCTGGCCTTATCCTCCTTGCTGGGAACTCGCCCCCAGGTGCGGACAACCAGATTCCCCAAAGTGGACAGTTGCTGGTTTGTTAGCTGAAATTGCGCTGCAGGCCCAGCAAAGGCGCCCTCCCCAGTCAGCATTTCAACAGTGAGCGGATGATCCCCGCCAGGATTAGCGGCGACATAAGTGGCCGCCAGGTCCCGCCATGCTTGGAGGAAAATAAGATGGTCTGCGGGTGCAAGGAGGGCGTGACCAAGAAGCCTCCAGTCATGAGGCAACATCAGAGAGTCCGCTAAGGATGACAAAATACTACGGGTGTAGGGGGCGTGAAGACCATTGTCCCGAATGCTGTTAGCCAGATCCTTGGTGATCTTATATGCCAGGGGTTGATAGCGTGCTGGGATGCCTGGGTGGCTTCCTATGCCAGCTACAGCGCGAACCACAGGGAAGGCTGCTGGCATCTCAGGAATGTCATGAAGCGCCATTGTTACTGGCGAGATGTAAGGCTCAGGCTTAGCTGGCGGGAATGTTTCAGTGGCCAGCACAGATGGCACCTTGGGAGGAAGGTCGGCCAGGCTTGGGTATAATGTCTCCATATACGCTGGTGGAGTAGATAAATCGGGCGGCTCTTTGTTTGGTGCAGGGCAATAGGGAGGGCACTCCATCCCAGGGCAATCTAGCCGTTCCTGAGGCCGCTCTGGCACTGGAAAAGCCAGACGTGGAGCTGGAGTAGCTGGGGGGAGTAGCTGTGGGAGAGGTGTGGGCGTTTGCTGTTGAGCCAGAAGGATATTAGCTGGCGTTAATTGTGCCAAACAGGCACGAACCTTGCACCATGAAAATAAGACTGGCAATGTAACACGAGGGTGTCCTTGAAAACAAGTACCAATTTTTACCCAGTCCTTCAGACTGAAAGTTCCTTCACTAGGCACCCAAGGGCAAACATCATCAATGGTTTTTACTAGGCTAATAACTTCCTGACGGGTAATTGATTGTCCTTCTTTAGTCAGGAGGTAAAGCAATTCATTTGCGTAATTGGATTGTTCCGCTGAAAGCCCTGCGCCCATCGTGAGACGGAGACCGGGGGGAGGGAGTCACTCACCGGGGATCCCGAGGGATGAATTTAGGCGCCTAGACCGCTCCGGTCAAGGTGAGGACTGGCTTCAATGACGGAGATCGTGCTAAAAGAATCATGTCGGGGTCACCACTTGTGGAGAGTCCAGCTCCCACTTAGAAGCGACGAAAACAAAAGAGACAGGGACGATCGTGAACAGTACAAAGAGGGCGTACTGGAGAGCTCTCGCCGCGCTCCTGCCCCCCCCTCTTTTATTGTTTTCCTCCGCCTCACTACATCCAATCAGACATTGTACTTATTCTGCCCAGCAACATTACACGCACGTGCAGTATATATTTCCTTGCCTACATACTAACGGACATGCGCAGATGTCCTTTCTCTAGACTCTAGCGACCCCTAGTGGGACTACGTGACCCTACATCTGAATACGACCCCGTTTGCTGCCACAGCAGACGGTTTGTATCCCAACAGATTCTTGGTTTTTTCTTTTGCCATATAAATCTCAAAACTTGTGTATTTAAATCATCAAAAAACTTTTTCTCAATTTTTATGGGACTTGTTTGGAATAAAAACAGAAGCTTAGGTAATATATTCATTTTTACTATAGCTATTCTTCCCAACAGCGATAGTTGTAAGTTAGTCCATTTTTCCAAGTCACTCTTAATTTCTTTAAACAGTTGGAACATAATTGTCTTCCTTCAGTGTAGCACATCTAGCTGTTAGACAAATTCCCATGTATTTAACCTTTTTGACTATTTGGAGATCTACTTGTTCCATCAAGACTGTTTTTTGCTCAATTGTAAGATTTTTAACTAATAGTTTAGTCTTTCTCTATTTATTTTCATCCCAGTAACTTCTCCATAATCCTCTATTTTTTTTTTGTTTGTTTTAGTAATTTAGGCATGGTTACCAAAGGATCTTTCAAGATAAAAGCTAGATCATCTGCAAATGCTTGAAGTTTATAGCTTTCATCTTTAATTTTAGCTCCTTTAATATCCATATCTTTTCTAATACTTCTATTGAGAACCTCTAAGATCAGTATGAATAGCAATGGTCATAGAGGGCATCCTTTTCTTGTGCCTTTTTGAATATTAATGGTCTCTGTGAGTTCTCTATTAACTATTATCCTTGTAGTCTGTGTTTCGTAGATGTTTGTTATTGCATTTACGAATTTTTCACCAAATTCCATCTGTTTTAATTGCTGTTTCATAAATTGTCAATTGACATTATCAAATGCCTTTTGTGCATCTAAGAACAATAATGCCATTTGTTTTTCAGAATGTACTTCATAATACTCTAAAATGTCCAGGATAATGCTCACATTATCTCTGATTTGTCTCTTAGGTAAAATGCCATTTTGATCTATGTGTATAAAATCTATTAAGAATTTCTTCAACCTTTCTGCCATTACTGAGGCAAAAATTTTGTAGTCCACATTTAGAAGTGATATTGGTCTATAGTTTTGGATCTGTGTCAAGTCAGTGTCTTCTTTTGGTATTAGAGTATTGTTTGCCTCAATCCAGGTGTTTGGTACTTTAGCTTCTAATAATATTTCATTACACATGTCCTTCAATGGTGCACTTAGGATTTCTTCAAAGCACTTATAATACTCCGCTGGTAATCCATCTGGACCAGGAGTTTTGTCATTTTTCTGTCTCTTGATCACTTCACTTATCTCTGTCATAGTTATTTCCTCATTTAGTATCTTTTTGAGGTTCTCCGGCAGCTTTGGTAGATTTTCCTTTTGTATATATTCTTGAATCTTCTCAGTTGGTGGTACTTTAGCTTGATATAATTTTGCAAAGAAATCTTTAACTATTTTCTTTATTGATGCACTTTGTACTTGTAATTGTCCTCCATCTTTCAACTTGAAGATTGACCTCTTTTCTCTTTCTTTCTTTAGTTTGTATGCATACCATCTTCCAGGTTTATTGGCATTTTCAAAAAAGTTTTGTTTAGCCATTTTAACTTGTTTAGCTAATTCATTTGTTTCTAAGATTCAGTTTGTGTTTAAAATATTCATCTGCATCTTAAGATCTTTTTTTGATGGATCCTTTTGTAGTTCATATTTCAATTTCGTCAGATCATCTGTTAGTTTAAGTCGTTCTTGTCTTTTCCTTTTATTTATTTTTGCTATATAGGTTATGATCAGTCCTCTGGCATATGCTTTAGCCATATCCCAAACGTTTTGTGGGGAAGTTTCTATTTTCTTGAAAGAAAAATGTTAATTCCCTTGTTATTTCTTCTTTAAAGTATTTGTCTTTCAATAGGTGTTTATTAAATCCTATCTAGGCAGTTTTCGTGTTCCTTTCAAGGTCATAGTTATGGGATTATGATCAGCCCACACATTAGTGCCTATTTCAAATTCTAGCAGATCTGGAATTAGGTCTGGAGTCATTCAGACCATATCAATACTAGACCATGACCTACAGTATGTCTATTCAAGTAAAAAGTGTGTTTAGCTATGGTTGTATTTTTGTGTCTCCAAGCATCTATAAGTCTAAATTCCTCTGATAATTTAAAGGATGATTTTGGAAGTATTCTTCTTCCTCTTTTTCCTTTATTGCCGCTCTTATCGTCCATTTTTTTGTGGACGATTGCATTGAAATCTCCCATTAGGCAAATAGTTTGATATTCAGCTTGTACAAGTGCAGTGTGTAATTTTTGATAAAAAATTTCCTGTTGATCGTTGGGTGCATAAATTGCCACCAAGAGAACCTTCTTTTGTTTTATTGTCACCTCAACCATTAGGATTCTACCATCTTAATCTGAAAAAATATGTTTAGGATCCAAGTTTTCTTTTATAGATAAAGCCAAACCTCTTTTCTTTTCTTGTGCCAAAGATATGAATACCTTACCAAGTTCTGAGAATTCCAAAAGTTTATAATATTGTTTTTATATGTGTTTCTTGTAAGCAAATTATATCTAATTTCAGTTTTTGAAGTTGAGAAAATTCTTTTCCGCTTACAAGGGGATTTTAGTCCATTTATATTTACTGAGAATAGTTCAATTTTTCCTCCATTTTGATATTCATATTTATGTAGTATATATATATCTAGGGACTGCAGGTGGCACAGTGGTTTAAACAGCTGTGCTGCTGGGCTGGTAGATCGAAAGGTCGCCGGTTCGAATCTGCACAATGGAGTGAGCTCCCGTGGCTCCGTCCCAGCTCCTGCCAACCTTGCAGTTCGAAAGCATGCAAATGCAAGTAGATAAAAAGGTACCACTTTGGTGGGCAGGTAACAGCGTTCCGTGCACTTCAGTGTTTAGTCATGCTGGCCCCATGACCACGGAGACTGTCTGCGGACAAACGCTGGCTCCCTCGGCCAGGAAATGGAGATGAGCACCGCCCCCTAGAGTCAGGCATGCCTGGACGTAACGTCAAGGGGAAACCTTTACCTTATATCTATTTATATTTAGGTTTCACATTTCTAGCTTTTCTCTTTTCTCTTTGTTCTGATAGCTGTTCTTCTCCTTGTTGTTCTAATACTGCTGTTTCTTCTTCATCTGGGAGGTGAGCAATTGCAGCCTCTGCTTCTCCATTTTTATTTTTCTCTTTTTTTCCCATCCACGGTATCAGTTTCAAAGCGACTATTTGGTTTTGTTTATATTTCAATGGCTGCTCCTGTATTTTTTTAAGAATTTCATCTCTTATAGACCTTTTTGTAAATTTAATCAATTTCTTTGTCAATCTCCTCCTCAACATCAAGAGCTTCAGCTAGCATTGTGTTTATTAAGTCATTTAGGTCTTCATTTTTTGTCTCTTGTACATTCTGTAATCTCAAATAATTGGATGCCTTGTCCATCTCCAATATGGCCACTGAGTCCCATAATGTCTTATTTACTTGTGTTAAATGTTGTATTTCCTTATTCATCTCTTTGGTCTTCTTATCAATAGTATCAGTCTTATTTTCCACCTCTTGTATTTTTTGTCCATTCTGCACTGTTTTAAGTTGAATATCTGCAAATTGACCATTTATAGCAACTATGTGACTGTCCATTTTCTCCAGTCTTTCATTTTGAACTGAGGCCATCTTCTCCAATTTCCCATTTTGTTCTGAGGTCATTTTCTCCCATTTCTCATTTTGTTTTTGGATGGACTCTTGAATTGCTAGGAGTGTTATCTGTAGCTCCTTTTGAAATTTTTCCTGTTGAATCATCGGATCTGATGATTTTGATTGGTGCATTGGACTTTGAGTTGCAGATGAAGGTGCAGACAATTATGATTTTTTTTTCATTATTAAAGAATTAATTCAGACCCCTTCCAGTTGTTTTAGCAAGTAAAAGGAGTGGCACATCCAACACAGTTCTAACTGCACTATCCAGAGACTAAAAATCAGAATTCAGAGTTTTTGTTTAAGCAGCCTGTTATAAGGTGGTCTGCCTTTGCTGAATAGGTTTCAATTACTGCGGCCTGACGATGTGCACAAGGTGCTTGGACAAGTCCAACCAACACCTGTTCAGTTGACCCTTGCCCTTAGTGGCTGCTTATCAGAGCCAAGGACGGGGTGTGTACCTGGGTCCAGGAAGTAGTCAATGCCTCTCTAAGGGAGGGTTGGGATCCCGCCCCCTTGAAGGAAGTGGTGATCAGACCCATTCTGAAGAGGGCAAACCTGGACCCAGAGTTTGCCTCCAATTATAGACCAGTGGCCAACATCCCTTTCTTGAGCAAGGTGCTTGAGCAGGTGGTGGCCAGGCAACTCCAAGCTCCTCTGGAGGAAAATGATCATCTGGACCCATTCCAGTTTGGATTCAGACCAGGCTACGGGACTGAAACTGCCTTGGTCGCCCTGTAGTTATGCCATGGAGTTCCACAGGGTTCCATTTTATCCCCCATGCTGTTCAATATCTACATGACACTGCTGGGAGAGGTCATCCAGTGGTTTGGGCTGAGGAGTCATCAATATGCTGATGACACCCAGGTCTACCTCTCCTTTACATCTAGTCCAGGTGAGGCAGTGGCCGCCCTTAACCGGTGCCTGGCCGGGGTAATGGGCTGGATGAGGGACAATAAATTGAGACTTAATCAAGATAATATGGAGGTCCTGTTGGTAGGTGGTTCAGCTTTCTAGGTAAACGATATTTGCCCTGTTCGGGATGGGGTTGCACTCCCCCTAAGGGACAGGGTGCATAGTTTGGGAGTGTTCCTTGACCCAGAGGTATCCTTGGAGTTCCAGGTGACTACTGCGGTGAGGAGCGCTTTCCTCCAGCTTCGTCTGATCCATCAACTGTGCCCTTACTTGGATGAGCAGAGCCTAACAACGGTGACCCATGCCCTGGTAACCTCCCAATTGGACTATTGTAACGTGCTCTACATGGGGCTGCCCTTGAAGACAGTCCAGATACTTCAGTTGGTTCAGAACAGAGGAGCCAGGTTGCTAGCAGGGACCAGCAGATATACACGCACAACACCAGTCCTGTACCACTTGCACTGGCTTCCAATTGAAGTCTGGGTCCAGTTTAAGGTGCTAATGATGACTTATAAAGCCTTAAACAGCTTTGTTGTTGTTGTTGTTGTTGTTGTGAAGTCGCGTCTGACCCATCGTGACCCCGTGGACAACATTCCTCCAGGCCTTCCTGTCCTCCACCATCTCTCGGAGTCCACCCAAGCTCATGCCAACTGCTTCAGTGACTCCATCCAGCCACCTCATCCTCTGCCATCCCCTTCTTCTTTTGCCATCTATTGTTCCCAGGATTAGGCTCTTCTCCAGAGAGTCCTTCCTTCTAAAGAGCAGTCAAGGTTGATCTCCTCTAGGACTGATCGGTTTGATCGCCTTGCTGTCCAAGGGACTCGCAGGAGTCTCCGCCAGCACCACAATTCAAAGGCCTCAATCCTTCAGCGCTCAGCCTTCCTTATGGTCCAACTTTCACAGCGATACATTGCAACTGGGAAAACCATCGCCTTGACTATACGCACTTTTGTTGGCAGGGTGATGTCTCTGCTTTTTAGTATGCTGCCTAGATTTGCCATAGCTCTCCTCCCCATGAGCAAGCATCTTTTAAGTTCTTGGCTGCAGTCCCCGTCTGCGGTGATCTTGGAGCCCAGGAAAATCAAATCTGTCACTACCTCCATTTCTTCCCCATCTATTTGCCAGGAAGTGAGAGGACCGGATGCCATGACCTTAGTTTTCTTAATGTTGAGTTTCAAGCCAACTTTTGTGCTCTCCTCCTTCACCCGCATCAAGAGGCTCTTTAGATCCTCTTCACTTTCTGCCAGGAGAGTGGTATCATCTGCATATCTGAGGTTGTTGATATTTCTCCCAGCAATCTTAATTCCAGCTTGTGATTCATGTAGTCCCGCCTTTCTCATGATGTGCTCTGCATATAAGTTAAATAGGCAGGGCAACAGTATACAGCCTTGCCGAACTCCTTTCTCAATTTTGAACCAATCAGTGGTTCCGTGTCCAGTTCTCACTGTTGCTTCTTGACCTGCATATAGGTTAAGACCTGGATATTTGAAGGAGCTCCTCCTTCCATATATACCTGCCTGGCCTCTAAGATCTGGAGTGGAGGTCCTTCTTCAGGAGCCCTCTCTGAAGGAGATCAGAAGAGTGGCTACTTGGAGAAGGGCCTTCTCTGCAGTGGCACCCCAGCTTTGGAATAGGCTCCCCAGAGAAGTATGCCTGGTGCCGATGCTTTTTTCATTTCAGTGCCAAGCCAAAACCGTTTTATTTCCCCATTAATTTAAATGTTAGTACTGTTTTTAAGATTGATTTTATATATTATCTCGATGCTGTATCTTATTTTTTTTATTGCCCCCTTCAGACACTGTGAAGGGCGGGATACAAAAGCTTTCAGCGAACACATTTCATAATAAAAATGGTGAGGTTTTGAGGGGTGGAATTTGGATTGCCTCATTGAGAGGAGTGTGTTGAACTTTTTTGAGTGCACATAATTCTGGCAGTAGGGAGTTTATGCACTGTTGTAATGTGTTCCCAATGATGCATCCCTGTCAGAAGACCAGAATTGCTTGAATTGGCCCATAGACTCTTGTTGCTTTTATGTGCTGTGAAGTCATCTCAGACATTTGGCAGCTCTATGAATGAAAACTGTCCAAAATGTCTGTCCATGACAGCGCCATTCAGCAATTTCAAGTTCAAGGCTGTGGCTTCTTCAACAGAATCAATCCATCTCCTATTTGGTCCTCCATGGACTTCTGCTAAATGTTATTTACTTCATCTTTTGCCACAGATCCTTCCTGTACAATATCCTGTTGCTTGTTACCATTAGTGCTTTATATGAGGAGGCGAAGGAGCTTTCCTTGAATGAGGGGAGCATTCTATTTGAGGAATAGCTTGAACCAATTTTAATAAGTAGATTTATGGTGTGTTGCTACAATGTGTTTTTTTAAATGTCACATTGTTAAGTGACTCTGTTGCTGTTCTGGCTATCTTTGCATTTTGTACAGGGTCTGGTGTTGTGCTTCAGTCTGTTTGTCTTAACTGCACTTTGTGAATAAGGAAGACCAGGAGGAGATAGTGGCAACAGTGTAATGCACTGGGATTGGGAAAAGTATTTCTGGGGACTCAGGCTATCCTGAGGAAGGGAAGAAAGGAACCACAGCAAGTTATTTAGGGAACAGTTGGAGAGGCCAAATTCAAAACAGTGAAGATGTTGGTTTGGTTGGCAAGGTAAAAATGATTAAGCATGTTAGAATGTGGTCCCTTGCAGAAGAAGCCGCCAGGCCAGGGGTGAAAGTTTTTTGGGCAGCTGTTGGCTTGCCTGGCTGCTGGGTCAGCCTTGCATTAGAGCATGTAATGCATCAGGTCTCACTAGGGAGTCCTGCTCTGGTTACACATTGTTGACTGCACAGCAGGCTCCAGGAGGACAGCTTGGCCATTCATTTACTAGCCTAGTGTGTATTGTTTGCCTCCATAGACACAGTGACTTTGCCATTCCTGGGGAGATGATATTGTTACTCTCCCTGGGGGCAGCAAAGCCTCTGATCCCTGCAGTGCCTCTCTGCCTGACTTGTGTGCACAAAACCCTGGAGAATGCACGCTGACAGTGCTATATTGTCTTTTTTCTTCTTCCAGTTGTGCTAATTGGAGACTCTGGGGTGGGGAAGAGCAATCTCCTGTCCCGCTTCACCCGCAATGAATTCAACTTGGAAAGCAAAAGCACCATAGGTGTGGAGTTTGCCACCCGAAGCATTCAAGTAGATGCAAAGACAATAAAGGCGCAAATCTGGGACACTGCAGGCCAGGAGCGATACCGGGCCATCACCTCCGCGTAAGCCTTCATGCTTTCCTTTATGATGGGTGGGGCTGGACAGATGGTGAACTAGCAACCAGTCTCCAGTGGATTGTAGAGTGCCCCCTGAGTTTCTTGCAAAAATGCTGGACAGCTTGGCCTTATTTTATACCCTGACCTTATTTATTTGTCAGTCTGCCACTTAATAAAATGCGGATTAGCCAACTGCAATATCCAGGGTGTTCAGTTTTGCCCTGTAAAATTTAAAGTGCTTGTGTGGATCACAGGCATTCTGAGGGGCGAGGATGTGCAAATCAGTTGACCCTAGGATCAAGGAATGCAGAGTGATGTGAAAGAGGATTGTGAATTGTGTGTTGATGGGAATCATGAGCCTGAATTGAAAAAAATCTTGGATTAACTTTTTGAATCTTCTTTGAGAAGGGGGAAGGAGAGCAAAATGCACTTTTAAGTGTACATAGGGCCCTTGAGGAAAATGCTACTTCAATTTACCATATTTTTTGCTCTATAAGACTCACTTTTTTCCCCCTCAAAAGTAAGGGGAAATGTCTGTGCATCTTATAGAGCGAATATGTGTGTGCAGTAAGTCTGTCAGACGTGCAGCCCATGGGGAAGTGATGGGGAATGTGCCTGTGATTATGTGCCCATTTGAGTCAGAATATTTTTTTTCTTGTTTTCCTCCTCTAAAAACTAGGTGTGTCTTATGGTCAGGCGCGTCTTATAGAGCAAAAAATACGGTACTTGTAAGAACTTAAAAAAAAAATATTGTAGAAAAGCTCCCACTCTTGCATCTCTGCTGCCAGGGTGTTGTCCTGTCTTAACAGGTGACTTACAGGGCTTCCAAGAGTTTGCTGTTCCCTTCCCATTGGTGTAACAGTTTTTGTAAAGGGGGACCTCATAGAAATAAAGCCTTAGAATGCCACTATTCTGTGAAATATTAATCCCTATAATATTAGAAGCAAGACAACTTATAATCGGCTTGTGTAATCAGCTGTTTATGTCAAAAAATATTGTGTCAGTCTCTTTCCCAATTTGAGTAATGCTTGTGAAACAATTTCAGCTATTACCGTGGGGCTGTTGGAGCACTCCTGGTTTATGACATTGCCAAGCATCTGACATATGAGAATGTGGAGCGCTGGCTGAAGGAGCTCCGGGATCATGCAGATAACAACATTGTCATTATGCTGGTGGGAAACAAGAGTGACTTGCGTCACTTGAGGGCTGTGCCCACGGATGAGGCCCGTGCTTTTGCAGGTTTGGCTGTCATAAAATTTTGGATATTGACTTCTTTATTGTTTGGTGCTTGTAAGAAGGTTGGTTACCCTCTGAAGTACTGAGGGTTTTTGCAGACTTGGAGGAATCAAGGGGGAAATGATAGTATGCCACAAAAAAGCTTTTTGTTATTTCTATACTGCCCCGTAGCTGAAGCTGCAAGTTTTTTTGCTGGGGGATTATCATGACCTTACAAAGCACTAGTGTTGTCAATGCTACCACTAAGTCTAGCACAAGTCCCTGGAGTCTAAAAGGCCCCCAGATGTGTTATATGTGGGAAATAGTGGTCCCCAGAAAGATGACCCAGACGTGAGAGGCTGAAGGCTTCAGTCAGGGAAGGTGCACTAAATGCAGTAATAAACCAGCAACAGCAACATCAATTGATTACAGTCAGTGACCAGCTTGTCCTTAATAAAAAATTTACAAATAGGACTATAGGTTAAAATATTCCAACTATTAAAAGGCAAAATAAGAATAAACAAATGATATCAAATTGATTAAAATTACCTGTTAAAATTTCTTCCTTGTCACACCGATCCGCAAAACAATGGCTCGGAATCAGTTTCTTGTCAAGGCAAACAGGTTTATTTACAATTGAATACATGGATCCATGGGTGCCTAAGATAGGAACACCTCATGTTAATTTCCTTAGGGTTATATGGAATACCCAAAAGGGGCGTGAATACAATACACAGGAAGGTGATTGGATACTTTGATATGGATAGGAAAGTGATTGGATACACGTCACAACACCATAAAGAAAAGTTACATTTCATTCTAATTAGATACTCTTGACAAGCCTTCTAAACTACAGTTATCTAAAACAGGCCTGCCAGAAAAGGTTACATTTGTGAACTTTATAGGGTCAAGGAGGCACTTTGGCCAACCCATAAAATACAAAGATAGCAACTGACAGCTACCCACTAATGAAGTGGGGTCATTTGGTCATCACCACCAGACACTGAAAAACCCTTTGTGATCTGTTTATGGCGAGGCAGTGTGGCAGGATTATATATCTTGTTTTTCTGGGTACATCCTCCTAGGATAACGTGTTGTTGTTAGTCGCGAAGTCGTGCCCAACCCATCGCGACCTCATGGACAACATTCCTCCAGGCCTTCCTGTCTTTCACCATCCCCCGGAGTCCACCCAAGCTCACGCCGACTGCTTCAGTGACTCCATCCAGCCACCTCATTCTCTCTCTCTTTTTTTTTTTTTCGGTGGGTAGCTTTCACACTACCACTTTTTTATTGGTTTTCACAACAATAATAAAACATCCATCATTACAAACATCAAAACTGCTGAGTCAGCCCCTTATTACATTTTAACATTCTGTGATCATTTCAAATCCATTTAAAAAGTCTTAAAAATTCTTTTTTAGATCTAATCCCAGTCCCGTTTTCCCAGTCAATAACAAACAGAATTCCCAAACTTGATGGAAGTCATTTTCTTCTTGCTCTCTCTATAGTAGAATAAGTTCATCTATTTCCTGTTCTTCATATTAGCAAAAGGACTCTCCACGTTTTGTAAAAGTTAAAATCATCTTTCTTTTCAGATAAGAGGTTTCCACCTAACCAACACTACGCAATTCCAACTCTTTTCTTTTAACTGTTAATAAACAAATAGACTCCTCCTAAAAACAATTACAAATACAATCAGACACATTTTTTGCTTACAGGTATTCCAGTCTAATATCTACTAAAAAGAGAATGCAATAGTAAAAACTAGCCTATTTAACAACAATCCAAAAACCGGAGAGTCATACAGTTAAGCTCTTAAAACTTTAAAACAATCTACAAAAACGAAAGATAAGAAGGAAAAATAAAAGGAAAGGATCCTTCTTACCATCAAAACTACTACGTCAGCCCCTTATTACACATCCTTTAACATTCTATAATCATTTCAAAGCCATTTAAAAAGTCTTAAAAATTCTTTTTTGGCTCTCAGCCCAATCTCGTTTTTCAGATAAGAGGTTTCAGCCTAACCAGCACTACACAATTCCAAATCTTTCCTTTTTACTGATATTAAACAAATAGACTCCTCCTAATAGCAATTACACATACATTCAGATATCTTTTTTTTTTGTTTTTGCTTACAAATATTCCAGTCTAGTATCTACTAAAAGAAAGAGGATACAATAGCCAAAAGAATACATCTTATCTAGCTTATTTAACAATAATCCAAAAACCAGAGAGTCATACAATTTAGCTCTTAGTCAATCATCTTTAAACTTTAAAACAGTCGAAGAGAGGAAAAAGATCCTTCTCTCCTTAACACCTTCAGAGTCACGTATCTACTAAGACGGATATTCTTCTGTTTCACCGCCCTGCCACTCCATTTCTCCAGTCGCCATTTGAAATCCGGAGCTCGTATCATCTGTTGGGAAACATTAATCATTTGCAATAACTTTGCTTCTTGCTGTAAAATCTTCACTCCCTTCTCCGAGCCAATTATAGTTACTACAAAGTTCATCCATCAGAAAAACTAAACACACCTTCCTTCCGAAATTGCTGTTCATCAAACAAACTTGATAGCAGGTTATTTATTGGTTTTGCTGATTTTGTTTCTTTATCTACCATTTCGGCTTTTTCACATAGCTGTTGCTGTATACTGTGTTCTGTCTCAGTTTGAACAATAGTCTTTTCCTCCCACATGAAAAAAGCCTCAATTTTAGTAAAAAATATTTCTTGAGAAGATTTCAAATTTAACATTAACTGGTTAATTCCTAGGAGAGATTCCTGGAGCGAAGCCATGCTCTCAATAACACAAGCAGACAAAGGGTTGGCAGATTACCAAATGCTTTGGCAGTGGTCCCAAAAGTGCAGGAGAGAAAATAAAGATTCCTTCCTTCACCTCTCCCTTCTTCTTATGGCCTCGTACTTCTGTCTAGTTGCACATATATATTACATAACATTAAACCCTAGAGACGTTTACAATAAGGTTTCAATTCAACTCACACAGGTCTCTTAATCTCCGTCGCCGCTTAACAATTTGGAGGGTTCTTCTTCAATCTTTGTGCTAGGTTTTCCCACGAGTATAATTGTAGAAAAAGATAACCTAAGAAAATATTTACTCAGCAGTTCCGATGTTTATCCAGCTTGTAAAAATTCCACGCTAAACTAATAAGATGCCGGGAACTTGCAGAGGCTAAAAAACCTCTTGTATCATCCAGCTGGGACACCTGAATTGTTCTTAGCCAATATGGGATCGCCACCCCACATCCAGCCAAAACAAGCCCAGGTAATCAATCTTCACCCCTACAGGGTTTGATTGAGTCTTCCGACTCCTGCTTGGACAACACCGGAGTGATTAGCAGAGATAGCTAATCACATCCGTCTCGTTCCGACGCCATCTTGCTTCTCCCCTAGCCACCTCATTCTCTGCCGTCCCCTTCTTCTTTTGCCATCTATTGTTCCCAGCATTAGCCTCTTCTCCAGGGAGTCTTTCCTTCTCATTAGGTGGCCAAACTATTTCAGTTTTATCTTCAGGATCTGGCCTTCTAAAGAGCAGTCAGGGTTGATCTCCTCTAGGACTGACCGGTTTGATCGCCTTGCAGTCCAAGGGACTTGCAGGAGTCTCCTCCAGCACCACAATTCAAAGGCCTCAATCCTTTGGCGCTCAGTTTTCCTTATGGTCCAGCTTTCACAGCCATACATTGCAACTGGGAAAACCATCGCCTTGACTATACGCACTTTTGTTGGCAGGCTGATGTCTCTGCTTTTTAGCATGCTGCCTAGATTTGCTATAGCTCTCCTCCCCAGGAGCAAGCATCTTTTGATTTCTTGGCTGCAGTCCCCGTCTGCGGTGATCTTGGAGCCCAGGAAAATAAAATCTCACTACCTCCATTTCTTCCCCATCTATTTGCCAGGAAGTGAGAGGACCGGATGCCATGACCTTAGTTCTCTTAATGTTGAGTTTCAAGCCAACTTTTGCGCTCTCCTCCTTCACCCGCATCAAGAGGCTCTTTAGTTCCTCTTCACTTTCTGCCATGAGAGTGGTGGTATCTGCATATCTGAGGTTGTTGATATTTCTCCCAGCAATCTTAATTCCAACTGGTGATTCATCTAGCCCCGCCTTTCTCATGATGTGCTCTGCATATAAGTTAAATAGGCAGGGCGACAGTATACAGCCTTGCCAAACTCCTTTCTCAATTTTGAACCAATCAGTGGTTCCGTGTCCAGTTTTCACTGTTGCTTCTTGACCCGCATATAGGTTTCTCAAGAGACAAATGAGATGGTCTGGTACTCCCATCTCTTTAAGAACTTGCCACAATTTGTTGTGATCCACACAATCAAAGGCTTTAGCATAGTCAATGAAGCAGAAGTAGATTTTTTTCTGGAACTCCCTAGCTTTCTCCATGATCCAACGTATGTTGGCAATTTGATCTCTGGTTCCTCTGCCTCTTCGAAACCCTGCCTGTACTTCCGGTAGTTCTCGGTCCACATACTGCTGGAGCCTATCTTGTAGGATTTTGAGCATCACTTTGCTAGCATGTGAAATGAGTGCAATGGTGTGGTAGTTTGAACATTCCTTGGCATTGCCCTTCTTGGGGATCGGAATGTAAACTGACCTTTTCCAATCCTGTGGCCACTGCTGAGTTTTCCAAATTTGGTGGCATATTGAGTGTAGCACTTTTACTGCATCGTCTTTTAGGATTTTGAATAGCTCAACTGGAATGCTGTCGCCTCCACTAGCTTTGTTGTTGCTCAGACTTCCTAAGGCCCATTTTACTTCACATTCCAGGATGTCTGGCTCGAGGTCAGTGACCACGCCATCGTGGTTATCAGGGATGTTAAGCTCTTTCTTGTATAGTTCTTCTGTGTAATCTTGCCACCTCTTCTTAATCTCTTCTGCCTCTGTTTGCTCCCTGCGATTTTTGCCCTTTATCATGCCCATCTTTGCATGAAATGTTCCCTTCATATCTCCAATTTTCTTGAAGAGATCTCTGGTCCTCCCTATTCTATTGTTTTCTTCTATTTCTTTGCACTGTTCATTGAAGAAGGCATTCTTATCTCTTCTAGCTATTCTCTGGAATTCTGCATTCAATTGTTTGTATCTTTCTCTTTCTCCCTTGCCTTTTGCTTCCCTTCTTTCCTCAGCTATTTGTAAAGCTTCCTCAGCCATTTTGCTTTCTTGCATTTCTTTTTCTTTGGGATGGCTTTAGTTGCTGCCTCTTGGACAATGTTGCGAACCTCCGTCCATAGTTCTTCAGGCACTCTGTCTATCAGATCTAATTTCTTAAATCTATTTGTCACCTCTACTGTATATTCATCAGGGATATGATTTAGGTCATACCTGAGTGTCCTAGTGCTTTTCCCTACTTTCTTCCATTTAAGCCTGAATTTTGCAACAAGAAGCTCATGATCTGAGCCACAGTCAGCTCCTGGTCTAGTTTTTACTGACTGGATAGAGCTTCTCCATCTTTGGCTGCAGAGCACATAGTCAATCTGATTTCTGTGTTGACCGTCTGGTGATGTCCATGTGTAGAGTCGTCTCTTGGGTTGTTGGAAAAGAGTGTTTGCTATGGCCATCGTATTCTCTTGACAAAATTCTACCAGCCTGTGCCCTGCTTCATTTTGTACTCCAAGGCCAAACTTGCCTGTTATTCCGGTTATCCTTTGGCTTCCTCTTTTAGCATTCCAATCCCCTATGATGATAAGGACATCATTTTTTGGTGTTAATTCTATAAGGTGTTGTAGGCCTTCATAGAACTGGTCAACTTCAGCCTCTTCAGCACCAGTGGTTGGGGCATAGACTTGGACTCCTGTGATGCTGAATGGTTTTCCTTGGATTGGAACTGAGATCATTCTGTCATTTCGGAGATTGTATCCCAGTACTGCTTTTCCTATTCTTTTGTTGACTATGAAGGCTACTCCATTTTTTCGGAGGGATTCTTGCCCGCAATAGTATACCTGATGGTCATCTGAATTAAATTCATCCATTCCTGTCCATTTTAGTTCCCTGATTCCTAAGATGTCAATGTTCAGTCTTGTCATCTCTTGTTTGACCACATCCAGCTTGCCTTGATTCATGGATCTTACATTCCAGGTTCTTATGGAGTATAGATCTTTGCAGTATCGGACTCTCCTTTCACCACCAGATACATCAGCAACTGAGTGTCCTTTCGGCTTTGACCCAGTCGCTTCACTCTTTCTGGCGCTACTAGTACTAGCCCTCTGCTCTTCCCCAGTAGCACATTGGACACCTCCCGACCTGAGGGGCTCATCTTCTGGCATCATATCTTTTTGCCTTTTGGTACTGTCCATGGAGGTCAAATTGCCAACATACACTGGATCATGGAGAAAGCTAGGGAGTTCCAGAAAAACATCATCTTCTGCTTCATTGACTATGCTAAAGCCTTTGATTGTGTGGATCACAACAAATTGTGGCAAGTTCTTAAAGAGATGGGAGTACCAGACCATCTTATTTGTCTCTTGAGAAACCTATATGTGGGTCAAGAAGAAACAGTGAGAACTGGACACTCTGGAGAAGAGCCTAATGCTGGGAACAATTGATGGCAAAAGAAGAAGGGGACAGCAGAGGATGAGGTGGCTGGATGGAGTTACTGAGGCAGTTGGTGTGAGCTTGAGTGGACTCCGGGGGATGGTGGAGGACAGGAGGGCCTGGAGGAATGTTGTCCATGGGGTTGCGATGGGTCGGACATGACTTCATGACTAACAACAACACCACAGATAGAAGGAATAGGAGTACGTCAGAAAATTAAAATTAATTTATTCGCAGATGACACATTGTTAACATTTCAAGACCCAATAAATATTATAGAGAAAATATATTTACATTTAAAGGTATTTGGGAAATATAGTGGATTGCAAGTTAATTGGGAAAAATCCAAAATGATGTTATATAATCATACTAGGGAAGAATTAGATATATTAACAGAAAAATATGAATTAAAAATAGATAATATTATATATGTAGGAATTGATATTCCAAAAGATAGCCAAGAATTAAAAAATAAAAATTATGAAAAGTTAAAAGAAGGATATAAAAGATAAAATAGGAAAATATGAAAAGGTAAAATTATCATGGTTTGCAAGAATAAAGGTAAAGGTTTCCCCTTGACGTTATGTCCAGTCATGCCTGACTCTAGGGGGCGGTGCTCATCTCCGTTTCCTGGCCGAGGGAGCCAGCGTTTGTCCGCAGACAGTCTCCGTGGTCATGGGGCCAGCATGACTACACACCGAAGTGCACGGAGATGGAGGGAAAATTTAAAGAGGAAGAAAGACAATTAACAAAATTTGAAACGATTGTGAAAGAACGTGAGATTAAGGAAGAATATACAGGTAAAGGAAGAATTGCCAAAATTTACAGGATGTTAATGGAGTTAGGGGATCAGACAAAAAGCTGAAAATCAATTTGAGAAATGGATGTAGGTGAAATAAAAGACAAGGACTGGAAGAGTATTTGGAATAGAATAGTACATAAGAATATGTCAGTTAGAATTAAAGAACATGGATACAAGGTGATATGGAGATGGTATTTAACACCAGTTAAGTTAAATCAAATTGATGACAAATACTCTAATATATGTTGCAGATGTGGGAAAGGGATTGGAATTTACAAATATATGTGGTGGGATTGTGATAATATACGAAGGATTTGGATTATGGTATTTAAGGAAATTAGAGAAATTTTAGATATAGACTTAGAAATGTCACCAAGAATGGTGTTATTGCTGTTGATTGAAAAACAAGATATAAATGAAGTTTAGAAAGAATTGATCCTAAGCTTGATAACGGCAGTTAGGCTAGTGATGGTTAAATCTTGGAAACAGAATTGGGTTTTGCAAAGGCATGAATGGTATAATGAAATATGGAGCATGGTAATTAATGATAAACTGACGACAGAAAGAAAAATTTAAAAAAGGCTAATGAAAGCAAATAAATATAATGAAATTTGGGAAGATTTGGTAAAAGCAGTACTGATGGGAGGGAAAGGTTGTAAATCTAATCAAGATTATATGAATTTCTGGAGGGGATATGGATATAATTGAAGTATATTATGTATTATTAATTGTTATAATATGTGAATTAAGTGGTGGTAGTATTGGTCTCTGGGGTGGTGGGGGCTCTTTATCATTTACTTTTTTAAAATTATTGTGTTTTTGCTATGTTATATTATCATTGTTGTGATGTGTTGTATTTATGGGGTTTTTTTCTGTTTAAAAAAAATAAAAGGGGGGAAAAGTCTCATCTAAAATGTCTTTTACCCATTGAAACTGTGTATTGGTATCAGTCTCCCCTCTAAGCTCAGTTTTTTTTGGGGGGGAGGGGATTCTTTCTCTAAATGGGTGTGTGTCTGTGCTAAGTCATCTATTTGTTTTAGCATAAAGTCATCTAAATCCTTTTTTCCCTTCTTTGCCCCCTTACTGGTGTCCACGGTGTTCTCCGCTGCATCCAATTCAGTTGCCAAATCAGTGACTGATCCCTCCCATGCTGTCCCCACTGTTGTACATCTATAGTCTGTAGATCAATCTAAGTTGGAGACAGGAGGGGATATCGGTGTGACTACTTTATCATTAATTTCCTCATCCTTGGGAAGGAAGAAATTAGTAATTTTCTTTTGCCTTCCTTTCCTTTGTTCTAATAAAGTACCATGTATGGGAGAAATATCTTGCTTCTTGTAGCCCTGTTTGGTGAAAACCATTTTACAAACATAGATTCAGATAATACTAATAATAATAAAAATTAAATGTTAAAATAGTTTAAAAGGGAGTGGTAAAAATGACTGTCTATAATTCTCCCTGTGCCTCCTGCATTAAGCTTATATAAACCTTTAAAACATCAAAAACTTCTGCCCAATAAATCAAATAACAGATTTGGCTTAAGATAAAAGGATAAAAGTAAAAGAGCTAAAAGATAAGAGGTAAAAGGAAGGAACAATACTTGAAAGTATGTTCCTAAAAGTCTTTGTTAGGTACCAGAAGTCAGAAGACCTTTGCTGAAAGTTCAGGAAACATCTATTTGAGCTCCTCATAAAAGCCAATTGCTATAACAGTACTGGCTCCTCTTGTAACAAACAGCTATTCTCATTTCATTAGTAGAGCTGTATTTTCCCCCAGAAATTACACCGAAGTGCACCGAAGGATATGGGCAGCTGAGGCTCCAACATGTTCTTAATGAGGTCATGGCTGTGATTTACCTTTATGAATGATATTCATAGCTCATAAAGTTGTCTGGGCAGCTTACGTTAAAAAAAACAAACAAACATTATGAGCATTAGGTAGAAACCACTGATCTTGAAAGCATCTGAGTTTGCAATACCTGCTGAAGTGTTGCAAGCAAAAAGCTTGGGAGAGGTAATTTTTGCCTCTCTGTTCTTGTTTGTTCTTTTTCCTTCAGATGAGCCACTGTGCTGGTCCAGTGGAGGTGTGCCGTGGCTGGAAGTTCCATATTCTGGCCTTTTCTCTCACTTGCACTTCAACATCCTCTGCAGCAGCCTTTGTGAACTCAGAAAGCAGCTGGTGCCTTGTTTCCATGGTGGCTGTAAGAGGGATCCTCTAATCCCTCTCCTGAAGTTGATGTACAACTTTGAGAGGTGCACTGCAATAATTCACACTCCAGGAACCATAGGATAGGCCTTTAAAATACAGCACTAAATACAATATAGACCAGGGTCTGATATCTTACATGCTTTTTGATTTCTTTATGGGGTGGATGGATGGGGAGTGGGAAGCATCCATTCACTGCTGTTAGTGGTCTTATGACCTTGAAAGAAGGAACTGGGTGTACATTAAAAAAGAGAAAAAATGCTGTAGTGACTTCTCTTCCACCTTCCTGCAGAAAAAAACAACCTCTCATTCATTGAAACTTCAGCACTTGACTCAACAAATGTAGAGGAAGCCTTCAAGAACATCCTTACAGGTAAGATTTCAGTTTGAATTATTGTGCCTGGCATGGAACAGGAACAGAACAGACACTCTCCTGTAGATTTTAGCTATGGTTGCTGCTCTGTATAGGTTGTGTGTGGGGGGGGGCAGGGGGATGAGCATTATGGACTGGCATTTCTAGCAGCTCTTTAGGTCATGCATGTTTATAGCAAGATGTTATGGTGGTGCATTAAGCTCATCAATGTGGGGCAGCAATTTTCAGACCGTCTGTGGAAAATCTTGCGTTTTGTAAGGTTATTGGTACCAATGAATCAGTGCTGATTGTAAATCTAATGTCAGGCAATTTTGACTTTCAGCTTGTAGATGTGTGGGTACTCACATAGCATGTGTGGCTCTTTGGGGTGCTAACATTATTGTGTCAATAGCTTTCAGTATTTTTCCTTATGTTGTGTAAATCTAAGTCAAAACAAAGTTTATCCTATTGTCTTTACATTTTTAGAAGCATTCCAATAAAATCATCTACAAGATAAGACATTTAATCACATTAAACTGTGTTTTAATTTTTCCGCCTCAAGTGTTTGAAATCAAATACTTGTGGTGCTTTGGGGCAAAAAGTGGGCATAGTATTTTCTCTGGAGCTTTGTTTACTAAATATAGGTCAAATAAACATGCCAAATTTGATCACACTCTACAGCATCAGAACATTTCTTGATACAGATTACCTTAATTTGCATAGGATTTTGTTCTCCAATTTGAAATTTTGTGGAAAGTCCACATCACTGATTAAGATACATATAGCTTGCCTCATATGCCAGAAGATATTGGTGATTCCACTAGTTACCAGCTGTTGTTGTTGTTTGACTGTCTTGTGCAGAAGGAAGGAATTGGTGGTTTGGTTGTAGGAAGGCCTTGTCTAGAATTTGACATTCTTAATAAGTTACATGACAAGAAGCTATGGGATTTAAGGACTGCTGTGTACTCACACTGAGAATAACTGGCCATTTCCAGTCTCTCTTACATGTTTTATGTAGCAAAATGAGAATCATGCTGCATGCATCTCCAGCTTTAGAGAGGAAAGGGTACTGTATACCTTAAGTTCCTATAACTTCTGAAGCAGCTCTTGGTGATGTGGATAATCCCTGGGTGACATACGTGTTTTGTATCTCTGGGCTACCTGCAAGCTAAGATTGCTTTTCAGAATGCATTCTGAAGGACCTGTGGGTTCATAGTAATGGCTGATGAGCTTCTGAAGACTGCATGTGTTATGGTTGCTGTAACAGCATTGTGTGTGTTCTAGGACCTGTTCTCTGTTCACACGGGAATAGCTGCTGCTGCCTGTGGCCAGTACACTGTGTGAATAAATCATCACACACTTGTTGGAGTTCTCTGCTATCTGCAATGTCTTGAGATTATCTTAGCAGACCTGTTGATTTCAGAAAGGGCTCCATGGTGGTGGGGTGAGGTGGGATATGTGTAGAGATTATGGAGTTTAACACTTCAGCCTTGTGGGGTGGGCACGGAGGTAAACCTCCCTGTTACAGTAAAATGGGAACAGATAGTTCTGCTGGGCCTCACACTTTGCTTGTTTGAACCTGTATTCAAAGTAGCATGGGGAAGACTATACAATGTGGCAGCTGAATTGGCCATAAATTGTTAATGCCACTTTTAGCTAGGGTGGGATAGAAGAGCAGAAGTCCATTTGTGCTGTGCAGTGGGTCTGAGGACTTGCAGGATCTGTGCTGTTCTTTCCTCTGTTCCATTGGTATGGGTGGGACAGGAATACTACTTTCCTTGGAGGAAAAAGCCTTATCTGTATTGAGCTCCTTCTGGTCTTCCCTCTGCAGAGATCTACCGCATTGTGTCACAGAAGCAGATTGCAGACCGATCTGCGCATGACGAGTCTCCTGGCAACAACGTAGTGGATATCAGTGTGCCCCCCACCACTGATGGACAGAAATCGAACAAACTGCAGTGTTGCCAGAACCTGTGACCTCTGGGGTCTGCCAGTTGCCTCACTCTGCCTGTGCTTCAGTTGGAAACTCATGTGCACTTCTCCAGCATCTGTTCTGTCATCCAATGACTTGTTTCCTTTCTTTCATGTCCTCCCTGTTCCACCTATTTTAGACCATTGTCAATAAGGCTAACATCCCCTTACCTCTGACTCCTTTTGAATATGATCATTTTGGCTTTGAAAGATAAGCATTGAGCTGGCAAATCATAATAATGTTTTGTTTTTGAGTATGATAGACCATTTCCATGTATTAATAGTCCTGCAACATTTGTTAACTTAATTTTCTTTTTCTCTTTTGAGTTTTGTATTTGTGTGGTTTGCTTGTTATTCAAGCAGCAGAAGGAATCACTGCACTTAAGAGGTAAAGGGGGAGAGTTCATCTCCAGTCAGGCACAAGAGAAATGTTAAGCCAAGAAAATATCTATTTCTAGCTTGTTGGAAACATGCCGTGATCTTAGTTCTTGTTTGTGCCTGAAATATGTAGAAGAAACTCTTTTACTGTCATTTGTTCTTTGTCTTCTTCCTTGCCACTTTCCCCCCATTTGAATGCTCAGTTGGTCTCACTGTATACTTTTCACCGCTTTTTGCCCCAGAAAACTTTGCTCCCATCTCTCCTCCCTCAGTTTCTGTTTGGGAAGAATGAAGTGTATCTGTGTGGGTCAATTTCCAGCCCCCCTCAGATGTTGGCATGTGCAGGCCATATGAAGTGTCTTCTAGTGCTTTTATTTCTGGCTTTATGATAATTGGTCTAACATACAATGAAATGCTGGTCTAATTGTTTGATTAGAGCTGCTTTGTGATCTGTGGAAATTGTACATCTTCACCTGTGCGCAGTAGAGAAAATCCTTCAGGTCTCTCCCAGGTTCTGTCTCTGCATGTTGATTTATTGCCCAGTCTTTCTTGTCTGCCTACCCCATACACACAGCCTAACATATACCTTGGAATGAGCATGAAGCAACATTTTCATCCCATGTACATAACTCACACTGGTAAATTTATTTGAATAGTTACAGAAAACCAGATACTTGAATTGTGATAACTCCCTTTTGTAAAACTTGAGCATAACCATAGCATCTTAGGATTTTTTGTTATCTCCTTAAAGGTCACTTACTCTGAATTCTGACTTCTTTAAAACAAAAGCAAATTCCCTGAGCTCCCCCCAGTGCCCCCCCAGTGCTGCCTTGTTCATGTTCTGCTTCCCTGAAGTTTTATAGTTCTTGGTTTTTTCCTAAATGATTGCACTACTCAATATGTAATGTACAAGAAACCTGACATCAGTGGGGCTAAACACTGCCAAAACTTAAACAGTTGGCTGGAAAAAAGGAATTTTTGTCATTGCATCCTTTTCTATGAAATGGTCTCAGTGGCAGGTGGATCTCCTCACCTTTGACTGGTATTTGCTCTGTTGGGTTTTTGAAGTGTTGTGAAATAGCGGTAACAGCAAGCTGCCTGGAGAGGTGGGCTGCTGTTGGCCCAAAAAAACCACTCTGGGGTGATTTTGATGCCTGAATTTTGGCTGTTGGATTCTGCCCTGCTGGTAGGGTTGGCATGTGGTAGTGACCATGGGGGTGGGGTGAGCACTGCCTCTGTACCTGCTGCTTTCTTGGTTGTGTTAAAATACTTAGATGTTAAACTGTTTTCACATTGTTCTAAATTCTTGTCAAGCTTCTTGCACAACCCATGAGCAAGCTGAGCAAGTTTAACCCCACCAACCCGATGACCCCCTCTCCATTGGGAAGTTTCTTAAGTCTGCTGAGGAGCACCCCTGCTGGTAGGCTGAGGTAGTAGGAAACTGATGACTTGCCGCTTGCCAATCAAGTTCTGAACCAAGAGGCAGCCTTTTTCTCTGGGATTTGTGGTTGGCTTTTGAAGACTTGGCTGCAGAGTCACAGTGCATGTGAAAAAAACAAGAGGACTCTTCTGGAATCTGGCCTCTTTGGTGGTAAAGAATGAAAGTGCTTTTGCCCAAACCACAGAGCCCTTGCCAGTCTCGGCCTGGAGCCAGGGAGGTGGTCACTGCTTTTCTGAACCCTCTCAGGGAGTCAGCTTAGGAGCATGGGAGGTTGAATCTCTCAGGTTGCTCTGACCTTCCCAGTCATGTCTGGTAGCCAGTGCGGTCTCTTGGGGCAGCGCCTCGTCTTGCTGTGTGAGGCATTTCTAGCTGGCAAAAATGAGCCTTGTGGCAGTTGATGTTGTCTCAGTGTTTTTCTTCTGCTGCTCCATTCTGTTTGCTGTCCTTTGTCGTAGCCTGGCCTTGGTGCCAATGCTGCTGTCTTGCCTGGCTAGGCAGCTTTAGCATAATGGGCAGAGGCAAGCAACTGCTGTTTGGCCATGCATACAACAGATGCAGCCTCACACACCTTGGGAGAATTGGGTCCACAGTGGCTTTGAGGCACCTTCAGCATTAAGAGCAGGACCCAAGTTCACCAGCTCCTGCTATCTTGCATCTATCTGTGTGGCTAGGTTTGGCTCTCCACTTGAGAGTTTACATACTAGGGGAGAGAGAGGTTGTGTGCAATTGAAGGTTTTCAAGTTTTTTGGGCACTGATCTCTACCTTACATTGAACTCCAGGGCCTTTTCATGATATGGGAGAAGACTCTCTGGACTGGTGACTGGATTGGCCTTCAACTGCAGGTTGGCTTTGCATAAGACCACGGTGTCCCAAATCAAGTACCTGGTACCCCTGTATTTGAGTTCTTTAGAAATACTTCTATGCACTGTAGGAATGGAAGGAATAAGAAGGTGGCATTTTAAGAAATGGTCACTTAATGTCCTAAGCAGTTGCAGTAAGGAGAGTGAGATGAGCTACTTGTGAACACTACATGTAACTCTGTATTTAAAAAAAAAAAAATCTGTAGCAGCACATTTCCTGCTGTGGGCAATGGTCTTGTTTAAACATAGTACAGGGGCCTGTAGTTGCTGCTGCACTTCTGTGTTTTGACTTGGCTTGATACTTCTGTGTTCTCTCAACCCCTTCCACAAAACTTGGAAATTTCCTGTGGTGTATTATTCTACTTGTCTAGGCCTGGTGGAGTCTCCAGGCCTAGACAAGGGCAAAACCAAGCCTGGAAGGATAGGGATGCTTGTAGGGCTGGGATATCAGAACTTTCTGGCACCCACAACCATTTCAAGGGAGCAAAATCCCTGTAGAGGCCAATGGACAGAGGGTCTCTCACATGGGGCCACATATAGAGGCTCTAACAAAAGTACCACAGGTTGTGGCGCAAACCTCCAGAAGAGCTATAAAGCCTCTGTCTGCCCCATTCCCACTGCTTGCTTGCATCAGTGCTAGGGACAGTAAACCCTCTGCAAGTTACAGGATGGCTTTGGACTGTACCATTGGCTTACTGGGGGAGGAGGTTCCCCCCTCTTGTTTTCTGCTTACTCTTCTGTTAAGTGCAATTTTCCTTGTAAATACTCATTTTTTTATTTTTGTGCATGGTTATTATGTATTGTGGATATATAAAGATTGCCAAATCAAATGGTTCATCTGTGTATGCATGTGTTTGTTTTTACTCTGAGAATTTGAACTCTGTTAGCTGTGATTTTGCAGAAAAACATCAACTTAGGGTGGAAAGAGCAGAATTCAGTCACCTAAACATCTTGACTGTTTTTTTCTTAATAAAACAAACATGCTTCTAGCTATTCTGGCAGTGATCATGCATTTTGAATGGGTGGGCAGTGCCTGCTGAAATGCCATAGCAACAGTGGCTCTGTGGCATTTCCAACAACTATGAGCCAGGCTTCAGTGCCTCAGATAAGAGACCTTTGGTACCTTGATTATTGGCAGGGGAGGGGGGGCAATTTGGTGTGCCTGACAGGGCTTTCAATGGAAAAGCATTGGCTGTGGCCCATAATCCTGCAACACATTAGCACACTTTAAAGATAAAGTGAAGTTTTGATGGTTTTGCTGTTTAAAAGTCTTGCATAAGTGCTGTAGACACTTGCAGGTATCTAGGAAAGGGTACAAGACCGTGTGTCCCTGCAGGATGGAACCCCATTATACATAGTGAGATGGTATGATCCAGTGTTTACTTACAAGCATGATTACTCTGGTGTTGATGAATCAATTGCCATGAAATTGAACAAATTGGTGCTTCTGGTTATAAATTACATGTCATCAATTAAAATGTAAGGGTAAAATGATGGAGGCTTTGCAGTCCTGACCTTACAACATGGAACCATGTTCACTATAGGAATTCTAAAGAAAATTGTGTGCCATCAAAATATAAAGACTGGTCTTAAATTTAGATCAAAAAGAAAGTGGTTACTAGTGGTGGTTGCACCAGTGTTTTATCAGGGTAACAGCTTTGTTCTCAGGTGAAGCTCCTATTTTTGAAATCCTGCTATGTGCCATCAAGTCATCGCTAACTTATGGCAGCCCTCAAACACGTCCTAGCCTTGAGAGCTCTGCTAAGTGCTTCACAATTGAAGACTGTGGCTTCCTTTATGGAGTCAGTCTGTCTCATATTTGATCTTCCTTTCTTCTGTCTTGGACTTTTCCTAACATGATTGTACTCCCTGACCTGATTGAATGTCTGCACCCTCCTCCCACATTCCACTCTGAGACTAAAGCTTGCACACAGTTTTGAGTTCATAAAGGAAGTAGCCTAATAGGGAGTTTGAAGTTTTTCATATGGTTACTTCTGCATTTGGTATCGGCCCCATCATGTTTGTTTGTTTGTTTGTTTGTTTATTAAAACATAGGCCGCCCCATCGCATCAAAGCCTCTGGGCGGCTTACAACAGTTAAAATACAGTGTAATAAAATACAATAAAAGCATAAAACTCTAAACAATAAACACTATATCCCTCCCCCCTCGGTGCATCTCGGCAACAACAATGACAACAACAACAAAAAGCCAACAATTATTAACTACAACATAAATACATAAATACATAACAGCAAATTATAAACACACCTAACTAACAATTAAAATAGGACTTGAATAAAAAGGTCTTCGCCTGGCGCCAAAAAACAGATAACGACGGCGCCAGGCGAACCTCTCCAGGGAGCGCATTCCATAATTGGGGCGCCACCGCAGAGAAGGCCCTCCTCCGGGTGCTCACCCACTTAATTTCCCTCACAGTGGGTTCCCGGAGGAGGGCCGATCTTGCCGATCTTAAAGGGCGGGAGGGCATGTAAGGGCGTAAGTGGTCCGTTAGGTATCCAGCCCAAGCCATAACTGAACTTGCTCTGTGTTGCTTCTGGCTTAAAAGGGCTGCTAAGTACAATTGTAGCACTTTACTCCTAAATTGCCACATGCCTTTTGAAATTTCTTGCCATCACACATTAAGCAGGGACCAACTTTGCTGGGTTTTCTGCACTCTCTGGAAAAATACCTTTTCCTGCCAACATTGCAAGCTGGGTAATTTGACCCTCTCCATGTCACTGAACATTTTTAAGTGATTTATAAATATTGTTAGACATCCTTTTTTACAAGCTTCCAAGTCTGGGTTAGTAAAAGTGCAAGAACTTACTTGGAAGTTCTGTGGTCTGCAGTAATAGCTAAATCTTTCTGTGTAGTTCTGAAAACAAAGCTTAAAGCTAAACAACATAAACACCATGTAAAGGCCCTTCAAAAAGCTTAAAATAACAGTAAAAACGAATGTTAGGAATCAGTAATTCAACAAGAAATGGGAAATCCTCCACACAACTTTAAGAAAACAGAATGGCAAAATAGCACCACAAGCTACTTCGTGCTGCCTGTTTCCACAATCTAAGCTGAACCGAGTAAGGGCTTCCTTAAAAATAACCTCGAAACAGGAAACCAAACATGGCTTAATCGTGGCTTTGCTGTTATCACCCACGGAAAGAACCAAGCATGATAAGGCCAATGGCGACCTTGTTCGAAAGAGAATCTGCAAGGTGAGCCTGAGATTCTTTCGTTTGTTTTTCCCTTTGCTTCCCCATCCTGCGCCCTTATCTCTGGCACAGAGCCAGCAAGGGGCATGCCTGGTGCTGTGAGAGGCCACGCCCTTCCGCGATTCACTTGCTTCCCCTCCCTACGCTTCGAGTCCAAGGCTCCGATTGGCCGGCCACCTTGATGACCGTTACGACTCGCGTCGCTGCTACGCGTGTGCTGTCTCCCTCTTTGCGAAGAAGGCGGGTGCTCCTTCACTTCCATGCCGACGATTGGCTGCCTCCGGAACGTTTTCAGCCCTGATTGGCCAAGCGGAGAGCAACGGGTGGGTGTCTTCGCACTTTCAGTCAGGTGCGCAGCTTACGTGGACGCGACAGGCAGAGGCAGCCACAGGAACGGCCTCTCTTCTGGTCCCCGCGGTCCTGCCGAGAAGATGGGGCGGACCGGGCCCCAGCGTTGGCGGAAGGGCGGGGTTCTAGCGGAAGGGGCGGGGCGCAGGTAACTAAGGGGAGACGAAGGGGTGGGGCTTGGCCGTTGAGTGACAGGTGCTGCAGGAAGAGTGCAGGGGGCGGGAGGGCCTTTGCAGGTGTGGGGAGGGGATGTGAAGGGTCTACCTGGAGGCAGGCCAAAGGGAGTCCAAGATACTGGCCCGCATGGCCCAATATCCTACTTCCAGCAGGGGACAGCTGGAGGAGGAAGTCCACGCACGGGGCCCCACCTCTATCTTCATGGCTAGATGGCCTCTGGAGCTCCCCTCCCCTCGCTGTTCGTCTCACGAGCCTGCGGGGGCCACTGGTAGCTCTGAAGGAGCAGCAGGGCTCCAGCCCCACGCTCCCTTCGGCGGGCTACGTTGCCAGCTGGCAGCATCTGGAGGGTGCCTCCCCCAGCTGGAATGTGCTACTGATACCTCTGCACAAATCTGGGCTCGGTCCTGCTGCTTGTACAGCTTCAGAGCACCCTTTGTTATTGCAAATAGGGATTGAGGCAGAACCGCCGAACCGGCACACGGTGCATGTTTGCAAATATCTTGTATCGGTGAGTGCATACAGTGCACGATGAATTGGAGTCTACTCTAGTACCTTATCAGTGAGTTGCTTCATTGGCGTTTATTTTAGAAGGAGCAATGGGATATTGGGTTATATTTAATTCAGCCAAAACCGGGTGCTTCAAGTAAGTTGGGTACCATGATTCCTTTTCAGTAGGGTTTGATCCAAATTGTTAGAGATACAATATGGTTTGTTTTTATTTATATCCTGCCTTTTCTCCTTTCAAGGAACTCAAGGTGGCTTACCTAGTTCTCCTTTTCTCAGTTTTATCCCCACAACAACAACCCTGTGAGTTAGGTTGTGCCCAAAGTCTGTGACTGGCCCAAAGTCTGTGACTGGCCCAAAGTCACCTAGTGAGCTCCCCATGGCTGAGTGGAGACTAGAACTTAGATCTCCTGAGTCCCAGTCCCACACTGTTAACCACAACACCGCATTGAATCTCAACACTTTATCGCTTCTCTTACTCATATGTTTAGGCAGTGCCCAAGGGCTGCTTCCTTTTGTGGGGTGATGATCCTAGGGATAAGCTTTGTGACAGAAAAATCTTTAATATTTACAGATATACATGTTGTTTTTAACTCACTTCTTGAAACTCAAGCAAGGTCAATGTAAGTTAATTCTTTGCACCCTTTTGACAGCTAAAAGACTAATATTATAACACTGTAAATACAAATGGCCATCCAAAATAACCTATTTCCAAGGGTTGAATGCTGCTTGTTGAGATAGCAGACTGCAGTTCACACCCCAACAGCAAATCATACATTGCCTCTCTGTGTTGTTCATGCTCAAATCATGGCTTCATAGTGCAACTGAGTTTTGACAACAGAGCAACCCATGGTTCAGTGACAACTCATATTCAACCCTTGGTTACGAGACAGTGTGCTGTCCTGCTGCTAAAACCAGCCCTTTGTGCAGAACCATGAGGACCAGAATCTTACTATATCTTTTAAGGGGCCCAAGGCAGAACACTTGCTTCACATGCAGTCTTCGCCATCTCCAGTCCAGCTGTGAAAGGCTCTTGTTTGAAATTCTAAAGAGCAGTTGTTACCCAATCTATCTTCCTTCCCTTTCCCTATTAATAAATTAATAAATAAAAAACATGATACAAATAAAATTCCAGATCCACCCTGGCTGCAGATTAAAACAAATATAGCTAATATTAAAAGTTATTAAAATATTGTTGAAATAAAAAGATCTTAGCCTGGCCCGAAAAACAAATAACGGCACCAGGCAGACCTCTTTGGGGAGCACATTCCATAGGTGGGGGTATACATGTTGTATATTTCTGAGAATAGTCACCCAGGTATCCCAAGAAGAGGAAGACTGCAAACAAGGCTGGAGTCAGTGGCCGTTCCTTTCTTCCTGGTGTTTGTAGGAACAGCCAAAGAACCATGCTTGGTCATATGCAAAGACTTATCTCATCCAATGACCTCTTCCCACTGTGGCTGCCTGGAGGCCCCAACAGGAAATGTAGCAACAACACCCTTCTGTGTGCATTTCTTTGCAACGGGTATTGGGAAACACACTGTCTTGCATAACAAGCATATGTAGACTCTCCATTGTACAGTGGAATGTAGAAGTTCCAATTCAGAGCACAATCCTATGCTTGTTTAGGCAGAATAAGCAGATAGCCAGAGAATGCTGGGATGTGTAGGACTTTGATTCAGGCTGGGAAATGCTGGGAACTGTAAGACTTTTTTCTATCTACATGAGCACAGGATTGTGCCTTTTAATATTTTGTCTGAGGGTTGCTGATAGACCAATTCCTCCTCCTCCTCCTCCTCCTCCTCCTTGTAATTGATTTCCTTGTAAGTTTTAAATATATATTTTATTTGATCTTGTGTTTTCTTGTCATCAGCTGCATTGTGTACTATTTGTAGCAGAATGGAGGAATAGGAATGAATTAAATATACAAATGAGTGGTGCACATGTGTTTACACAGTAGTGGTGTATCCAGTCTGTTTGGCTTCTTTGGCTAATGGCCTTTCAAAAGCCATGGAAAGGCAATGGTCCATCCTTTTGCCTGCACGTGTGTGTTTTGTGCAGTGTGAAGAATGAGTATGGGGGAGGCAAAGACCCAAGCTGGTGGTGCAGCAGTGGGAGGGGTGGGGGCTTCCTGAGAGTGTGTGTTGGGGGTAGCGGCTTGATCAGGAGAGGGAAGATGGGATGTGACTAAGAAAAGCTTAGTGGCAGAATCCCTGCTTTGCATGGGGGCAGTCCCAGGTTCAGTGCTCGATGTTTCCAGGGAGGACCCTACTCAAAACTCTGGAGAGCCACTGTGAGCCAAGAGAGTCATCCGGTATGTGCAGACAATCCTGAGCCAGATGCTGCCAGGGTTTGACTTAGCAGGAGACAGCTACCTGTGTCCCCATTTCAAACCAGTCCTTCATTTGCAGCCAGAATCCTCAAACCACTGGCTTTGCATGCAGGAGAGCCAGGGTTCAGTGCCTGGCATCTTCAGCTAGGGCTGGGGAAACCTCTGCCTGAAACTCTGGAGGGGCCCTGACAGTAAGGGTTTGCTGGTTGAAAGGTCTGATTTGATAGAAGCCTGCTTCTTGTATTCCTGTGCCAATTCACCCTGTATTTGGAATCATGAGGACTAGAATCATGGTCACTTCTTTTAGGGAAGCAGCTGTAGACAAAAGCCTGGGCAGCCCCTGTCAGTCAGTGGAATGTCACTCAGCAAGATAGTATTAGGCACTGCCTCTGGATAATTTCCATCCTCATGCTCAGTGCTCTCTTCTCAGTCGTCATCTGTGTTTCCTGACCAGAACTCAATAGAACACAAATACCCAGAAATACCTGTATTGTGCAGGCTTTGCCATTCTACCAGGCTTCTGAGTACATTTGTTGTCTGTCATCCTTGAGCACTGTGAAATGTTTGGGGGCTGCTCCAGAAGCATCTTGTGTCATCTCATTCTTGGGGGAAAAGTGCCTCGGAGGGGTTCACTGACTCAGTGCTCCGGGATCCCTTCTGTCTGGCACCTAGGGTGGTGCAAGCACTTGGAGCACAGACCAGAGTGGGAGCTTGGCATCAGCAAGGTGTCTGCAGTTGCACCTTGGGTCTGGCATCTAGGTGTGCCTGGCTCCCCCTTAGAGTCATAGAATACAGTTAGAAGGAGCCATCAGGTCCAACCCCTGCTCAGTGCAGGACTCCAAGTTAAACCATCCCTCTCAGATGTTCCATGGCCATACTGCTCTAACAGTCAGGAAATTTTTGCTGATACCTAGCCAGAACCTGGCTTCCTGCAGCTTGAGCCCGTTATTCTGTGTCCTGCACTCTGGGATGATCAAGAAGAGACCCTGGCCGTCATGGCTCTGCCACCAAACCTGTGTTGCCCTGGGAGGCACGTGAGGCTTGCCAGAGGATGTTGGACATCTTCCCCAGGCAGTGCCATGGGAGCTGTGGCTCAACAGCTGCTCAAGGGGTGCCACTCCCCCATCTGTGGCTCTGCAGCAGTGCGCCTAGTCTTAGTGGCGCCCTACAACTGTGGAACATCTTTCCTTTAAGAGGGGGTGGGAAACATCAGAACCTGGATTCCAGTCCAGCCTTCTGGGATTCCCCTGCAGGCTGTGCCCCTTTTGCTCAGCCAGTAATTGTTGAGTAGTTTCCTGGCTTTGGGACAGTTTTCCCTCCCTTTTTAAGGGGCTGAGATGGCTCTCTGAAAGCTTTCAGGTTAAAGCAGTGGAGCTTCAAGCTGCAACATGCTGGTGTGTTTCCCATTTTGACTCTGCCCCTTCTGTCCCACACCATGCACCTGTAGTTCACACCGCACAGTGGAATGTAGCCCTGAGAGCTCCTCTGAAATTTAGAAAGTGTTAATCAGTATGTGGTTGAATGTGCTTTTTAGCTTTATGGCCATTACCTTCTCCCAACCAGATGGGGTACTCAGAACCCTAACCGAATAGAAGGTGACTGGGGAGAGGCACAGGGACCTGTCTGTTTTGCTCTGCTGAGGGTTTCTTGCCAATGTACTCAAGCCTGCTATGCTTCCAGGAATTGCTGGACATTCTTTCCCAGATCTCATAGCTTACTATGAGGAGGGGGAGGCTGGGCACAGTGCATGCTTAGGGGCTGGTGAGCAGCTGGGGGCTGTCTGGTCAGATTGCTGCACTTCTGCCAAGATGGACAGCAAAGGAACAACCAGGCCTTGCCTGGGGTGCCATTTTGATCTGCTCCCCCCCCCCCGCACACACACACACACTCTCATTGTTCACTCACTTTAGGTTTATCATGCTTCTCCACTCGGGCTGCTGAAGCTTCTGTCCCTACCCCCCATTGTCATGGCCCCAGGCGACTGCTGCCACCTCCCTGGTTCACTGTGTGACTGCCCAGGCAGCACTGCCTTGTCCAAGTCAGTGGAAGACTCAGACCTCAGGCGCCCCCAGTACATCACCCAAGTCATGGCCAAGGATGGACAGCTGCTCTCCACCGTCATCAAGGCCCTGGGGACACAGAGGTGAGTCCTACCCAAGCCTACCTGTGGGCTGCTTTGGAGTCAACTAGCCCTGTGGGAGAGTTGCTGAGTCAGCCAGTGAGCTGCACCATTTTGGCCTAAAGCATCCTGGCTGAGCAAGCTTTGTGACCTCAAAGGGTTGAGTTCGCCTGACAGCCCTGTGGGGCAATGTGGATTGGGGGGGGGGGAGTTCCAGCACCCCAATGGGCTGGAAGCTGCACTGATGCCCTCCTTTAGCTTGGGCTTGGGAATGGTCTTGGGTTACTCAGAGGCTCATGAGCCACATGCATGTGGGAAGGAGACCGGGGGTCATGGGAATCTCCCAAAGACAGGCCACCTGGTGCTTTTTTGGCTTGGGACCCCAGAGCCTGAATGCTGGTCTGTGTAGGTTGCCAAGGAGCCTCCCAGTTTCCTGGTGGGACAAGGCCACTTCGGATCCTGCACTTGTTAGCTCCCTCTTTGTTCAGAGAAGGAAGTCTTGTTTGCGTTGTGGCCTTTTCACCTCCTCCAAGCTGGCACTCTCCAGAGCGCTGGGCTCCAAGGCAGGATGTGATGGCACTTGTCGCCTGAAACCCCTGGGAGCCCCAGCATGGGGAAGGGCTTTGGGGGCCCAAAGAGCTTTGCACACCACTGCATTCAGGGGAGACTGACTGTTGCTGGGTGATGCAACAGAGGCCTCGGGACCACACTTGGTGGGGTGACCCCTCTGCTCCAGGGGCTGAGCCAGCCCTGGCAGCTTCCCTGACAAACAGTCCCTCCCAGGGAGGCTTTCTTAGGCTGGAGGCCACCCCAGTCGGCTTCTCAGGGCAGAGAAAAAGCAGGCCTGTTCCGAGGGGCCAGGGTGCAGCACGACATCCTAAGGAATGCAGCAGGAGCGAATTTGCTTGGTCCAAGCCCAGGATCTGTGGAGCTCTTCAGAATTGTCATAGGAGTTAGAAACTGTGCAAGGTAATCCCTTTTCTTCGTCGTGGCCTCTGTGCATCACACACATGGGTGCTGCGCCTGCGCAGTGCCTCTGGCCGGAGATTGCAAGCTAACGGTTTTTTTAGGCGGGAAAGCTCCGCTCCCCTCCCCCCTTAGACCTATATAAGAGCGGAGCGTCCGCCATTTTGTTCAGTCTTTGCGACCGCCGTCCGCTGTGCCTCGTGCCGCTTCGCTCTCGCTCTGACTATCTGTTCGTTAGCTCTTCGAGATTCTCCCAGTTTTTTGCCCTCGTTCTTCGTTACTGTTCGTATAGTTCCTTCTTGTTGATTCTGTCTTGTTCTTCTTCCTCTTCTTTTTCTATAAAAAAAAAAAAAAAAAAACCAAAAATATATACTTACCCTCTGCACTATCTTCTTTTCTTCTTTTTCCAACGATGGCGCAGCGTGCGGCCTTCCGCAAGTGCGCGGAGTGTGGGTCGAAGATGTCGCCTACCGACCCGCACGAACTATGCCTCCTCTGTCTCGGTGAGGGGCATAGAACTGATAAATGCGCACATTGCTTGGCGTTCTCCAAGCAAGCTCGGAAAAACCGAGAAAATCGCCTTCGCAGGCTGTTATGGGATCGGGCTCTCATGCAGTCCGACCCCGTGGTGACTGCTGCGAAATCGGCCCCCTCTGTGGCCCAGCAACGGCGTCCTTCGGACGAAGGCGCCTCGTCGGTGATGGCTCCGCCCGCTTCTCCTAAGAAAAAATCGGAGAAACGGAAGCATTCCGACTCTTCGAAGTCGAGCGGCCACAAGAAGGCTAAGAAAGATAAGCCTTCTAAGCGCCCGAAGGAACCCGAGCGCCCACGGCATCGAGATTCGGGTTCATCAGCGCCATCGGTACCGGGCCCAACTTCGGTACCGACACCACCCGACGCTGTGCTTCAGGAGGCCATGAGGGTCACCCCGCAAGGGTCCCCTAGGCGTGTGATCGACCGCCCTCCAGATCCGCTCCCTACCCTCCCCAGGGATTCCATCTCGGATGGAGAGATACGGGACTCCCCTACACAGGCGAGATCCCCCACGCCGATGCCTTCAGTGGCAGCGGACGTCGTGTTGTCTCCACCTCGAGGCCGTCGGAGCCGGTCTGCTGAGAGGCCGATGGACAGCTGGTACCGACCACCGTATCAGCACTGGCCTGATCCTTACTCCGTGGGGTACTACCCGGCCCCTCGGGGTCGTTCCCCATCTTATCGGGACCGTCCTCGCCCCAGGGATCCGAGACGGGACTCTCCGGCACCATCCAGGCACGACAGTAGCCGTTCTCAGTCGCCGCCTGAATCCTCCTCATCGGCTCATCCATACTACGCGGCCGATTCCGACGATTCCGAGATCGACTCGACCTCCCCCGAGGCCGTCATTTCGACTCAGGACCCAGCCTCACCGGACGAATCGCATGGATCGTTCGCGGACCTGATGGGTCGGTTGGTTCAGGCCTTGGAGATCGACGCTGTCCAACGCCCGGGCCCGTCGTCGGATAGAATTTACGATATTGTGCGGGGAGAACAGTCTACATCCATTGTTCTCCCCCTTATAACAACTCTCAAGCAGGCTATGACCCAACCTTGGGACCTGGCCTCCCACCCCCAACCTACATCGAGGAGGTACGAGACGATGTATCGGGTTCGGGAGGAGGACATCCCCTTCCTCCTCAAACACCCAAAGCCGAATTCGATCGTCGTCGAATCCTCCCAGGGTAGGGAGGCCAGAGGCCACACCGCGCCGCGGGACAAAGAGGGGAGGAAGATTGACTCTCTTGCCCGCAGAGTCTACGCGGCGGCAGGACTGGGGCTCCGCATCTCAAATTACGAGGCGACGTTGGCGTGCTATCAATACTTTCTAATGCAGCGCCTCCACAACGTCGCCTCGACCCTGCCGGACAATCAAGGAGATGTGGCCAAGGTTTTGCTGAAGGAGGCCATGCAAGTGGCCATTCAGCAGTTGTCCACAGCACGCCATCATATGGACACCAACTCGAGGGCCCTCGTCGGTGCCGTGTCCCTCAGGAGGCACGCTTGGCTTCGGAACTGCCACTTCCCCGATGAAACCAAGCGTCGCATCGAGGACATGCCCTTCGACGGGTCCGGGCTGTTCCACTCCAGGACTGACCACAAGTTGAAGAAGCTGCATGAGTCCCGCATGACGGCGCGCCGGATGGAGCTACCACCCCAAACCCGGCGTAAGTGGCAGTGGAACCGCCCCACCTATAGACAGCCCTTCCAGGCTAGGCAGCAGCCCCAGCAGAGGCAAATGCAACAGCGTCGCCGTCCCCAGCCTCAACAACGCTACCAGCAAGCTCGGCGCCGGTTCGATGTGGACAGACGCCAGCGCTGACGGGACGGGCGAACCTCTCCGCTTTCCCATCCAACTCCCACCCCCCTCTCAAGTGAGGGTCGGCTGCAAAGCCGGCTCCCCATTTGGGAGTCCATTACATCTGATAAGTGGGTGTTGTCCATCATTCAGCATGGCTATAGGATTGAATTCGATACCGTCCCTCCATCGAGCCCGATAAAGTTTACATCATGCTCGTCGGTTTTGCTCGATGAGATACAACAACTTTTATCTAAAGGGGCTATTCGTCAATTATCCCCTCTGGACGGACTTCATGGATTCTATTCGAGGTATTTTACGGTCCCGAAACGGGACGGTGGTCTCCGACCAATCCTGGACTTGCGTCCTCTCAATCGTTTTATTCCAACTAAAAAGTTCCGGATGACCACTCTTCAAAATATCCTGCCATTGCTGCGGAAAGAGGACTGGTTCGCCTCCATTGACCTGAAGGATGCGTATTTTCACGTCTCAATCCATCCAGCCTATAGACGCTTCCTTCGCTTCGCTGTTGAATTCGACCTTTATGAATTCATGGTATTGCCCTTTGGACTGGCTACGGCACCTCGGGTGTTTACTAAGTGCATGGCCCCAGTATGTGCCTACCTCCGCCTCCAGGGCGTACAGATCTACCCATACCTGGACGATTGGCTCCTGGTTTCACAGTCTAGAGACGATCTACTTTGTTCTATCAATTTGACGTGCTCCCTGTTGGACAACTTGGGACTTCGTATTAATACGGAAAAATCATTTCTTGTTCCGACACAGATACTTACCTTCATCGGAGCTCGTCTGGATTCGACGCTGGAAAAAGCCTTCCTCCCCCGCGACCGACAAGAGACGATGATTCGACATATTCTTCGGATCCGTCGCGACGGCACGGTACCGGCACGTGCTCTCCAAACCCTGCTTGGCCACATGTCAGCGTCGGTCGCTGTGGTGCCTTATGCCAGGCTTCGCCTACGGCCACTACAACTACTGTTCATCAAGTCCTTCAATCCGCAGTGCGATCCACAGTTGAAGCCGATTCGAATCCCATCCTCAGTTCTCCAGTCACTCCTTTGGTGGGCCTCCGTGGCGAACCTGTCTGTGGGAATGCCCTTTCGACAACCACCTCCATCGGTGACGGTTACGACCGACGCGTCCCACTTGGGCTGGGGAGCGATTTGCAACGGCATTCGGACTCAGGGCATGTGGACTCGTTCCGAATCCAAGGAGCACATCAATTTTCTGGAGCTCTTGGCAGTGTTCAAAGCGATCCGCTCCTTCGAGGATGTGCTTCGCCATCGTGTTGTTCAGATAACATCGGACAATATGACGACGGTCTTTTATCTGAACAAACAAGGGGGAACCAAGTCTCCAGCATTAGTCAGACTTTCACTTCGGATCTGGGACTGGTGCATCCCGAAGGGAATTACCCTGATAGCGGTTCATTTAGCGGGTGTGGACAATACCCAGGCGGACTTTCTCAGCCGCCACATGCTTCTCTCCCACGAATGGGAATTACATCCTCGGATATACAGTCAGCTTTTTCGTCTTTGGGGAACCCCGGACGTGGACTTGTTCGCTACCCAGCACAACAGGGTATGCGACCTCTTTTGCTCGAGGGCAGGGATCGGCCTCGGATCCCTAGGGGATGCCTTCATGATCTCTTGGAACCGTCTCCATGTCTATGCCTTCCCACCGATTCCACTGATAACGAAAGTGGTAGCGAAGATAACCTGCGACACCCCATTGGGAATCCTAATCACCCCTTGGTGGCCACGCCAGCCTTGGTTTGCCACGCTTCTTTCCGTCTCCCACGGGGAATTTCGTCGCCTTCCGCTGCTTCCGGATCTCATAACGCAGCAGGACGGAACCGTACGCCATCCAGACCTGCTCACGTTGAACTTGACGGCCTGGCGGATTCGATAGCTCCTGTGCCCTTATCGGTACCGTCAGCACCTTCGTCTTTGCCGGTCCCGGCTACCTCTTCGACATCAGCTTGTAATTTGTCGGACCCGACGGGCTTGGATCCGTCCATCCAGTTTATCCTGGATTCATCATTGAAGCCTTCTACACGAAGGTCTTACTCGGCAAAATGGCATCGTTTCTCCATCTTCGCCGATTCTCACTCGTTCTCTCCACTGGAATCGTCTGTGCCTCAGATTCTTCAATTTTTGCTAGAACTTCATCGCTCTGGGCTTAAGCCATCTTCGATCAAGGTCTACACCGCTGCAATTTCCCACCATCGAGGGATGATCGAAGGGCTTCCGGTATTCTCTCAACCGCTTGTCAAGAGATTTCTGAAAGGACTCCATAATATCACTCCTGTCATAAGACCTCTTATGCCAACCTGGAGTCTTTCGGTAGTTCTTCAGGCTTTGACTAAAGCTCCATTTGAACCTTTGGCTACGGTTGACCTCAGGCTGGTGTCTTGGAAGACTGCATTCCTGGTGGCTGTCACTTCAGCGAGGAGAGCCAGCGAGCTCTGTGCGCTCCGTATCGACCCACCATACTTGAACTTTCACAAGGAGAAAGTTGTCTTGCGACTTGACCCTTCCTTTCTACCGAAAGTTTCAACTTCTTTCCACCTGGGACAAGACATCGTTCTTCCAGCCTTTTTTCCATCGCCTACAACCCCTCTTGAGCGATCACTGCATTCTCTCGATGTCCGGCGTTCCCTGGCCTTTTATCGATCCAGAACAGAATCCATTCGGCATACGAACAGACTTTTTGTTAAATATTCCACCGTGAATCAGGGAACCCCTGTTTCTTCGCAGCGTTTGGCGAAATGGATAGTAAACACCATCACTTTGGCATATCAACTCGCCAAGCTCGATTTGCCTGTGGCTCCTCGAAGTCACTCGACCCGAGCAGTTGCTGCTTCTTCTGCATTCGCATCAGGTGTGTCCCTCGAGGACGTTTGTAAGGCTGCTACGTGGGCGACTCCTTGCACCTTTGCAAGACATTACCGCCTTGATGTTCGGGCCAGACAAGACTGCTCCTTTGGAAGAGCTGTTCTTTCATCAGTCTTGCAGTAAGGACACCTTTTTTCCACCTCCCTTTCTGGTAAGCTTGGTATTCTACCCATGTGTGTGATGCACAGAGGCCACGACGAAGAAAGGTAGGTTGCTCACCTGTAACCGATGTTCTTCGAGTGGCCATCTGTGCAGTCACACAACCCGCCCGCCGGCCCCACTCGGTGTCGGTAGGTGGATCTTATCGGTACCGATATGTATTTTTTGTTGTCGGTACCGACCACCTTTGTTTTTTTCACCTGTCCACTAGCTTAACTTCTTGACAGGGAACGTACGTTCGGTCGCAATAGACTGAACAAAATGGCGGACGCTCCGCTCTTATATAGGTCTAAGGGGGGAGGGGAGCGGAGCTTTCCCGCCTAAAAAAACCGTTAGCTTGCAATCTCCGGCCAGAGGCACTGCGCAGGCGCAGCACCCATGTGTGTGACTGCACAGATGGCCACTCGAAGAACATCGGTTACAGGTGAGCAACCTACCTTTGTCCTGGATCATGGGCAGGGGCAAGGGGTTCTTTGGTGGAGCCGGGATTCCCTGCAGTTCCCCCATCATGAACCGGCCCGCCGTCCCTGCCAGCCTTTGGTGGCAGTTTGAGCACTGTGCCCCTTGCCTCTTTCCCCTGCAGCGAGGGCCCCATCTGCCGGATCTGCCACGAAGGTGGAAGCGGAGAGGGGCTGCTCTCGCCCTGTGACTGCACCGGCACGCTGGAGGCCGTCCACAAGACCTGTCTGGAGAGGTGGCTCTCCTCCTCCAACACGAGCTACTGCGAGCTCTGCCACACAGAGTTCGTCGTGGAGCGGCGGCCCCGGCCCCTGACAGAGGTGGGTGAGCCACTGGGGGCAGGAAGCGGGAGGCACTGCTGGCGGTGCCTTGTAAATGGGTCTTCCCTGCCCACATGGCACCTCCGTGTGCTTCGGCCCACATCTCTCGCTGGCCCTGCCTGAGTCCAGAGCACCTGCGGGGCACCGTTCCAGGAGAAGCTCCCTGAATGGGCAACCATAACGGAGCAGCCTCAGCGAAGCAGCTTCAAAGGTGTGCACACCACAGCTGGCCCTGGGGTCCTGCTGGCCCTGCTGCCTTGTGGCCACAGGGAGGGGCCAGGGCATGCCTCAGGTGTCCTGCCCTCTGGCACTGCCATCTCCCTCTGCAGTACCACCAGCTTGGGGTTGCACCGGGGTGGGGGGTGGCCATCCAGAGCAAGGCACCCCTTTTGAGACCCTTGTTCCCACATCCCACTCTTCCTCTTTCTCCGCACCGGGGGTGCAGAACCTGTGTCAGCCTGAAGGCAACCTTCCATCTCGGGGACTCTTGGAGAACAGATTTCACTGGTGGGCAAGATGGAAGAAAAGGGTGTGGCCCCAGACCCAGAAGACCCCCACGTTTCTCCTCCGCGTACTCTGACTGCCAGTCACAAAGCCTTAGCCTTGGCATGCCCTTCTAGGAGGCCACCAAAAGGGGGACTGGGGCCAGGGAGCAGGGTGATTTGAGGAGTCCCCAGAAGGGCTGGTTCAGGAACCAAGGCCTGAATTCCCCCTCCCCCCTGGTCATGTGGAGGGAAAGAGGAATCCTGTGGGCTTCTGGCAAGCTGCGGTCCACCCTACCATTCCCAAGATCTTCACCCCACCTTGAAATGTTTTTCCTGCTCCAAGGGGATGAGGTTGCATTGAGCTGACAAGATGACAGGAGGAACAGGTGAGAAGAGCAGGGCGGGGCGGGACTGTTTTGCTTGCTCGTGTGGCCACTTTGCAGGATTCCTCTTTTCTTTATATACCGTACGCAGTTATTTCTCAGATTCAGTTGACGGAGTCTTCCTCTTCCCTCTGCCCTGCAGTGGCTGAAGGACCCCGGGCCGCGCAACGAGAAGCGGACCCTCTTCTGCGACATGGTGTGCTTCCTCTTCATCACCCCACTGGCTGCCGTCTCGGGCTGGCTGTGCCTCCGCGGGGCCCAGGACCACCTGCAGTTCAACAGCCGCCTGGAGGCCATCGGACTGATTGCCCTGACAATCGCGCTGTTCACAATCTACGTTCTCTGGACTCTGGTGAGCATCCCTCTGGTGGGCCTTTCGTGGGCACTCCTGTCATGGCATGGGCATGGTGAGGAAGCCCTTTTGCTGCCTGCAGCAAGTCCCAGATTCAAGATGTGGTGTCTCCAGATAGGTCCAGGGAAGACCTTTGTTTGAACCTCTGGAGAGCAGTTAGCAATTCCTGCAAGAACTAACGGTCTGCTTCAGGATCAGGTGGCTTCTTAATTTCCCAGTATTTAGATTAGGCTATCAGGATCCCTGGCAATGGGTCCCTGCCTGCCTTCAGCATCAGCACTGGGGAAGGGGAGGAAAGCAGAACGGCCCCTTTCCTCCTAGTGTTATGTGTTTGGTTCCCATATGATAGTCTGCCTCTCCAAGCAGCCTTGGACTACAACTCCCATCATCCTTGATCTTCAACCCCATTGGCCAGGGCTGCTGGGAATTGCAGTTGAAAACTTCTGGAGGGTAACAGTTGAGGAAGACTGTATTACAGAATACCCAAAAACAGAAAAGCTCATGGAAGCTTTTGTTTTTCCTGGTACTTGCAAGCATTTGCTCTTCTCTTTTTGATATCATTGGTACCTTTCCCTCACACTGGTTCCTTGTGCTACAGAACACACAGTTTAATGTGTGTTGTAACTAATTTCTGTAACCTGTTCTGATTATTGAACATTAAGTGATTCATTTCTGGGAAAGAACTTGATATTTACCATTTTTGAAGAAGAAACATCTGGTTTTTAGATTAAAATGAATATTTAAAAGCAGTGATGAGCAGCTTCAGTGGGCTGAAGAGCCCATTTCTATCTCCCCCCTGCCACCCTGAAACCCTGGAAGGGACATGGGAATGTCTCAGTTTCCAGGGCAGGCAGGTGGGTTGTAACCATGGAGGAAGCAGAGGGGTGGCAGGAAGGCAAGGAAGGGTCTGGGGGCTGCGGTGGGAGCTGTACCATGGGGTCCAACCTCCAAACTGTAGGGCAAATCCCAAGTCTGGCCTCCATGGGATGGTGAAGAGGAAACTGACCTCAACAGCTCTAGCAGGTTCTGGGGAGAGGCCCTGGATCAGCGAGGAGGTTCCAACATCAGTGCTCCTTTGGCTCCTCACTGCAAGGGACAGTCGGAGCCTGTTGGCTGCACGCGGTATGTGACTCACAGTGCAAGCCCAACACTGCTGCCCCAAGATTGTGGGGCTTGGATCCTTGCCTGCCACCCAGGGCAGGGGGAGGCGAGATGTCCCCACTGCCTGTGACTTCAGCAGCAGCCATTTGGCCCCCACTGTGGCTGGCACACCCTGCAGCCCTTTTCCTTCTCGCCTCTGCCTTGGGCCCCCTTCCTCATGGCTGCTGCTTGGCTTTGCCTCATGACAGCACCACCTTGCTGTGCTTGCACCAGCTTCCATCCCTGTTGGAGGTGGTACTGAAGCATGGACAGCACTCCAGTTTGATCCCACAGAAGGGGCAGGGATCCTTTTCTCCACCTCAGGCCTTGGGAGCCCATTCCAGTTGGAGCAGGTGAGCAAGGCCAGATGGATGAGGGGAGCCTATTCTGGAAGTCCCGGGCTGCAGCCCTGCAGACCTCTGTGGCTGGCTGGGGTTGCTGGAGGCAGTGGTCAGCACATCTGGAGGGCACCACATTGGGGAGGCCTGGTCTGGAAGGGGCCCCCTCCCTCGATGTCATGTTCCTGACGGCTCTTGCTCCCTCCCCTTCTGTGCCCCCCGGCCAGGTGTCATTCCGCTACCATTGCCAGTTGTACTCAGAGTGGCGAAGGACCAATCAGAAAGTCCGCCTGATGATCCTGGACTCGAGGCACCTGCATCCTGTCTCCCACTCCCTGCTCTCCGCCAAGCTGCTCAAGAAGAAGGCCGATGAGACAACAGTATGAGCCAGGAGTGGCCCTCCGCAGGGAGGCTGCGTGGGGCGAGCACCATCCTGCCCTCACCTGGCAGGAGAGCAGGACAGCACTTTCTTCTTTGATGGGCGGAGACCCTCCCAGACCGCCTGTGTGGCCAGAGCGGGTCATGCAGGTGCTTGCATGCCCCATCCAGCCAGAGTGCTGAACAGGCCATCCAGCTCAGTGCATTTCAAATGAACCAGAGAGGCAGGGCACCTGAATGTGCCCCTTGGCCAGGGTCCATCCTCCAGACAAATGATAGCAGGCAGGCGGGTGAAGGAACTCCTCCCCTATATCCAGGTCTTTTCTCCTGATGTTATAATTATTGTTGTAATTATAGCTTTGTTCCCCTTCTTAATTTCTGCTCTTATGTTCAGGTCCCTTAACACTGCCATAAAAGAGGTGAAGCCAGTTGGTTCACTGCTGTGGCGGCACTGTGTGGCCATTGCACCATGTTCCTTCCACATTGTGGAGCGTGTGCCGTGAAGGTGTCCCACCCCCACATGGCTTTGGGAACCCGCGAGTGCATCCCGCCGGTTGACACCAGCCATGGTTGGCAAGGGAAGCCAGAGATGGGGCACTTCTGCTGCAACACCCTCCCTGTGGAACAGATGGGGCCACTTAGGAAAGAACCGTATCTCAGTGACTTTTCTGATGTGTAAGAAGCATTGTGCAGATCTGTCTGTCATCAGCACCTGGGATGAGTCAGTGCTCCTAACAAAGAACTGGAAGGGGTAGGGGAGGTTGCGCCCTTTTTGCACCTCCTCCCATTTTTTGGACTAAATGGATTTTTGGGGGGACTGGGAGGAGTCTGGTTCCCCTTCTTCATTCCCCCATTGTTTTTCCAGTGATGTTGCTCTCCTCGCATTAGAGGATTCTGTGAGTTTGAGAATGGATTTAATATACTTATTATTCCAGGAGGAGTGTAAAAAAAAGCTTACATTGAACTGGAGGCCTTTTGTTTTTCAAAAATATATATCCTGTAACTGCCTGGTAGTTTGGAAGAGCTCCTAGCAAGTGGGTGGTATCACTCTGCCCTGCCCAGTGTGATGGTAACATGTCCATGCCCCTTCCCACTGCTGCCTGTTGTCCTGGGGCATTAGTAGGCAGGTGCATGTGCACACCTCCCTTGCAAAGGTTGTGTCTATCCCTGACAAACTCCAGGCTCGCAGCTGTTTCCCTCCCTCGGCCTGCATCCTTGGAGGCCAGCTGTGTCAGCCCAATATACTTCAGCTCTTAACCCTTGCCTCTCCCTCTGTGGCATAAGGCCTCTTCCGTTGCACCCGCCCCTTTGGGGAGATGAGCTTTGGGGGGAACCATCTCCCCCCAGCTCATCTAAAACTCCAAGGCCTTCCCATGCTCGCGACAATCCATCCGCCAAAACATTCTCTTTGCCTTTGATGTGGACCACTTTAAAGTCATAGTCTTGCAGCACCAGGCTCCACTGCAGCAACTTCTGGCTCGAGTTCTTCATTCTGTCCAGCCAACATAATGGTGAATGGTCAGTCTGTAAAATAAAGCACCTGCCCCACAAATAAGGATGTAGCTTGCCCACTGCCCACACAATGGCTAAACACACTTTCTTGATCATTGCTAAGACCTTTTTCCCAGTGTAGCAACTTCCAACTCAGGTAAGCAATTGGTAGCAACTCCCCCCACCCCCCTTGTCCTGTCTGCAACAGGGCTGCCTCAATCCCAGATTTGGAGGCATCAGTTTGCAATATAAGTGGGGCTTCAAAATCAGATGCCCAAAGCACAGGGACAGTAGACAGACTCCATTTAAGGGCATCAAAGGCCTGCTGACACTCTGGCATCCTGACTACTTTCACTGGATTCTTCTTCTTGCAAAGATCTGTCAAAGGTGCCACCAGCTGGCTGAAATGGGGAACAAACCACCGGTAATACCCTGCCAGCCCCAAAAAAGACTGCACTTGCTTTTGTCTGTGGACATGGCCATCACTGTACTGCCTCAATCTTGGCTTCCAAAGGTTGCAGGGTCCCCCCTCCTACATGGTGCCCCAAATAAATCACCTCTCCCCCAAAGCAAACTGACACTTCTGTGCTTTAACCATCAGCCCTGCTTGTTGAATCCTTCCAAAAAACTCATGCACATGCCACAGGTGCACTTCCCAGGTTGAACTAAAAATGGCCACATTGTCCAAATATGCACAGGCAAAATCACAAATTCCATTTAAAAGGCCATTAATTAACCTTTGGAAGGTTGCAGGAGCGGTCTTAAGGCCAAACAGTAGCACCTTGAACTGGCACAAACCCAGGTGGGTCACAAAGGTGGTCTTAGCTGCAGACTGCTCATCCAGGGGCACCTGCCAGTACCCCTTAGTCAAGTCTGTGGTGGTAATATACTTAGTCTGTGCCAGCCTTTCCAGCAGGTCATCCACCCAGGGCATTGGAAAAGGGTCTGGCAGTGTCAACTAGTTCAGAGCTCTAAAATCGATGCAAAATCTCACCACCTCTGGGTCGGCGTCTCGTTGCACCACCAGGGCTGACCAGGGCGACTGGCTAGGGACAATCACCCCCAACTCTAACATAGCTTGAACTTCATGGGTAATTGTTTCTGCATGACAAGCCATGGCCCGATAGGGCGCTGCCTGGATCGGTGGGTGATCCCCAGTATCAATAGTGTGTTTAGTCAAATGAGTGCACCCAGGATGGCTAGAAAACATAGTCTGAAATTCCTGCCATAAGTCCCACAGCTGTTTTCTTTGTGCCTCACTCAAACCCAGGGGTAGTTGGACCTCCTCTACCCCTCCCTCTGTCTGACTCTCCTCAAACAGGTCCACAACCTGCTCCAGGTCCTCTTTTACCCCCATGACCCTCAACACCATCCCAGTCCATTCATAAAAGGGATTCATCATGTTGACATGGAACTTTCTAGTCTTCTGGGGGGCTTCCACTCAAGTTAACACATACTTGACTGCCCCCCTCCCTTCTTTGCACTTGCCATGGGCCATCCCAACAAAGGGCTAGCTTCTCAGGCTTCACCGGTTTCAGGACCAATACTTTATCCCCTGGTTCAAACTCCCTGAGCCTGGCAGTGCGATCATACCATACTTTCTGCTTTTCTTGCATTTGGCCCAAATGTTTCCCGGCCACACCCCACACTGCCTCCAAAGTTTGATATAAGTCCTGCATAAATGACACAACCGATTGGGGAGCCTTTTCCAGCTTTCTCTCCAGTTCAGCTTTCAGTAGGGTCAATAGCCCCTGCACTTGCCATCCAAACACCAGCTCATTAGGTGAAAACCCCAAACTCTCCTGAACAGCATCACGATAGTCAAACAGCAGATAAGGCAGAGCCTGGTCCCAGTCCCACAGCTGTTGAGTCACAAACGCCCAGATCATCTGCCCCAAAGTCTGATTAAAGTGTTCGATTAGTCCATTACTCTAATGATGGTAGGGCACTGAGGTCACATGCTGCACCCCCACCAGCTCCCACAGTTTCTGCAACAGACAAGAAATAAACCCAGTTTCTTGATCTGAAATTATTATCTTAGGCATTCCTAAGTGGGCTGTTAAATATAGGAGGGCCTGAGCCAGAGAAGTGGCCAATATGTAGGCTAAGGAGACTGCCTCCACATACTGGGTTGCAAAGTCAATCACAGTAAGAATATATTTCTTGCCAGTCTGTGAGGGAGGCATAAAAGGTCCCATAATGTCCATTCCTAGTTGTTCGAATGGGGTTTCCACCACTGGGAGGGGTTGCAGGGGGGCCTTCCACATGCCCTGGGTTTTCCCCTTGCAGTTGGCATACAAGACATGATGGACAGTACTCTTTCACCAGCTGTGCCACTCCGGGCCAATAAAACCTTTCGGACACTCATTGCAAAGTTCGTTTCACCCCCATCTGCCCCCCAGGCAGAGTCATGGACCAACTCACCCATGAGAGATCACCAGCTGCTGCCAGTCCCATTTTTCTTTCCAATCCCTCTGGGGTCGGAACTCCCTATACAGCAGCTTGTCTCTCCAGATGAACCTTGGAGCCCTCCAGCTAACTTTCAGGGCTCCGCTTCCTGGGCTGCCTCCCTACACTCCTGTAGCTCTGGATCACCACACTGGGCCTCCTGGAACTGCTGATTGGCTCATAAATGTTGTACAAGCTGGGTTGGGCCTTCTGCCTCAGCCACCTGGGATGTAACCAGACCGGACATCCCTCCAGGGTCATTGTTCATAGCTGCTAAGGGAGGAGGGTCATCCTCAACAGGCGCTGACTCTCCATTGGTCATCATGGCTGGCCCCCACTCACTTAAATCACTCACGCTTGGTTTTGCCCCATCTCAATTGGGCCAGGCACGGAGGGTAAAGCTGCCAGGGCCGCCTCCTTGCATTGAGCACTCAGGAAGGCCAGATCATTTCCAATTATGATCTCAAATGCTGGGGTGGGGGCCACTAAACAAATCAACTCTCCCTCCCAGCCTTGGTACACAACCCATACCCGTGCCAAAGGCACTTCCAAGGGCGGAGACCCATAGGGCTGAACCTGCATAGTTTTGCATCATAGCCATTGTCCCTCCTGTACCAAAGGCATGATGAGAGAACTAACATCTGCACCAGTGTCCCGGTAACCTTTATACAATTGCCCATTGATTTTAATCAACTCACAGAACTGTAGCTGACTCCATTTGATCTGTTCCTGTGGCACCATCCTCCTCATATTAGCCAGCAGCTCTTCCTCTCTCTCCCAAGCTTCCTCTGGGTCTGGCCAGCCCTGCCGCGGGGACTGCACCCCCCCTTGCCCCCCCGATTCTCTTCCGCCAGCTCCTAGCTGTTGCTACTTCCCTAATCCTGTGTCCTCTACCAATGCAGAGGCCTCGCCGCCAACAGACACCTGGTCTACCAATTCTGGCACAGACCTTGGCCACCAAGAGCTACCCAGTCTACCACACAAGCATGGTCTACCAAGGCAGAGAGTGCTCACATATACTAAAATTGGAACAATACAGAGAGGATTAGCGTGGCCCCTGCACAACAGATGGGACTTCAGTGCACTAGCACAGCAGCTGCTACAAACTCAAAAGGTCCCATGTTAGATTCTCCACAGCCCCAGGTGGAGCTGCAAAACAAACAAAAAATAAATAACATAAAAATTCTGCCTGAGGTATTGCCAGGAGTGATGGAAGTGGCTTGCCTTGGCATAAGGCATTGTCCTCTACCCTTATGGGACTTACACCTGAGTCAATACACGTAGGACTCTTTGTTACGATTACCCTTTACCCACATAGCCCTGGCCTACAACTCTGGAGCCCCTGATGCCCCTGGCTACCACTCTGTAGACCTCGAGTCATGACCTACCCCGGGTGCCACTAGAGCCACTGCTCAGCAGCTCCCTGCCTCATTCCCCGGCACCACCCTACCAGGCCCCCAAGCACCCCCGCGACCTGCCTGTTGGGGCTGTCGATGTGGACCACTTCCAAGCCCTATCAATGCGTGCCTGCACTCCAATACCAGGGGAAATGATAGCCTGAAGTGCCTGATCCTGCTAATCAGGGTCAGGCCTGGTTAGAATCCAGATGGGAGACTTAAGTCCTGCACTGGGCAGGGGTTTTGGACCTGATGGCCTTCTCCCCCACCTCCCCTGGCTGAAGACCTGGGGATCTGTCGCTGCCATACCTGCACCCAGGCATCACACAAGTTCAGTCCCCGGCCTGGGCAGTAACCACACCTTGTTCTATGCCTGACCATGCCACTGCCTACTGCAACATGTTATTCTGCCCCCCCCCCCCACCTGACTGCAACCTGGCACCCACCATGCATTGATCCTACCAGCCAACCTGGCACCCCAGATAGCAGATGGCTCAAGCCCCAGACAGCTGACCCTGAGTCTGGCCATGGGCTTACGGCCCTGACACAGACACCTCTAAACAGACTGCCATCCACACCCTGGCATTGCTGCTGTGAACGTCACTTATCAGTGGGCAGGGAGGGCTACACCTCCTTGAAGGACCTGGGCTGCCTTGCCATGTGGACACCCACCTCAGAGGCCACAGGTTCAACACCCCCTATGGGAGACAAGAGGTCCCTTGCATGGCATCTCCCTGATTAGCTCCCTAAGACAGCCCACCTTGTCTGCTCAGGTCCAGCCACTCAGAGCCCAATCAACAAATCTAGGTCGCCATGCGCCAGATTGACTGCAATGGTAAAGCTTGGATTGGTCCAGTGGCCACCCTTTCCCACACATGGCTGTGTGCTGTGAGTGCCTCCTGGACAAGGGGGCATGCACAGGGACATGCACCTAACAGACAGGGACTTAGTGCCCTCACGGACAAGAGTGCGGACCACCTTCACAAGTCCAGACCATGGCTAGATGCACAGGGTTTAGCCACCCATAGAGACACTGTGAGGGGTCCCTTGCTCAGTTCTAGCTGCGCCCCTCCCCTGACTGCTTTCCAGGCAACAGAATGTGCCTTTTTCTGGGGGCATGGCTCCCAGCCTGGTCAGAGGCTCCCAGTAAGGTGCCATCAGTCCACTCACAGGCACTGCTGCCTCTATCTGGGCTACCTCCCTCACCCACTCCAACCTCGTGACTACCCGGCTGCACCCCGCCCCCCTGCCCCACATGGGAATCAACCCCTTCCACGCCTGGTCTCTGTCTAGCTGATTATGGCCACAGCTTCAAGTCCGGCACCTTCCTCCCACAACTGCGGTTATGACCATTCATGCTTGCAGCACTGCAGGCAGAGGTAGAAGCAACACTCCTCCAAGGAGCCACACTAGGTCTTCATGGGCCTGAACAGGAGTATCTCTCTATAGCCCTACTACTCTACATCTATCTCCAGGCCCATGGCAATGGCCCCTGCATGACTTGGGGTGTGGTATGTTCTAGGCCCCCCCCCCCACATATCTAGCCTGCTGGCTTTGTGCTACCTGTTTACAACTGACTCCCAGTACACTACATGCAATTCCTGATTCCCCGGGCAGTCCCTTAAGATCCCTTACAACAGCTGCCTCATACACAGCTTAGGGCACCCCCCACAACAGCCTATGCATGCAGACCTGTGGCAGCACAGATGGGGATTCGGTAGAGGCAGTCTGGGTGAAACTAAGGGGTTTTGACAGGAGGAGGGACCTGGCAGTGGGGGTATGTTATGTTAGGGAATACCAGGAGGAGGAGGCCCATTGCAGGATTCTTCGCAAGGCAGACAGGATGCAAGGGTGACCAAGGCCATGCCGGGTGCTGACTGTTGGACTGACCACAGACTCATCATCTCCAAATTAAGCCTTCACATCAAGCCAAAGAGACGTCCGCAGGGAAACAAAGCTGTGATGAAAAAGATCAACATCAGTAAACTGAGGAACCCCAACACAGCAGCTTCACTAGCAGAAGATCTTGACAACCAACTCTCAGAGCTGCAACTAGAGGAAAATGCTGAGAAGGACTGGGAGCGCTTCCGGGATATCGTGCACTCTTCTGCACTAAAGGTTCTTGGACCCTCACACAGGAAACAGCAGGACTGGTTTGATGAAAATGATGAAAAGATCAAGGCCTTACTTGCTGAAAAGCACTGCCTTCACCGTGCTCATCAGAACAACCCATTGTCAACAGCTAAGAAAAATGCCTTCAACAACGCTCACAGGACTGTACAGAGCAAGCTTCGCAAGATGCAGGACTCCTGGTTGAGAGCCAAAGCAGATGAAATCCAGAAGTTTGCTGATAGAAACGATGCCAAACGGTTCTACGAAGCCCTCAGATCCTTGTACAGCCCTCAGCGAGCTCCCCTCTACTGGACTCAGATGGTGCAACTCTCATTACTGAGAAGACTCTGATTCTACAGTGTTGGGCTGAGCACTTCCAAGCCGTACTGAACCGCCCATCCTCCATCAATAACAAGGCGATTGACAGAATGCCCCAGGCGGATATCAGCCACAGCCTGGATGCCCCACCATCAAAGCCTGAAACCCTACAGGCCATCAGCCAGCTGTCCAGTGGCAAGGCCCCAGGATCTGACGCGATCCCAGCGGAAGTCTATAAGGAAGGTGGTGCAGTGCTTGTCGACAAACTCACTCAGCTGTTCCAGTTCTTCTGGAATCAAGGATCCATTCCTCAGGAACTGAAAGACGCATCCATCGTACACCTCTACAAGAGGAAAGGAAATCAACAAGTCTGTGATAATCATAGAGGAATATCACTGCTCTCCATCGCAGGCAAGATCCTTGCATGTGTGTTGCTGAATCACCTGACTGACCACCTGGAACAGGGTCTACTACCTGAGACACAGTGCGGCTTCCGCAAAGAGCATGGCACTGTGGACATGATCTTCGCAGCCCGACAGCTCCAAGAGAAGTGTCAAGAGCAGAATCGTGAACTGTACACTATCTTTGTGGATCTCATCAAGACTTTTGACACTGTGAGTTGCGAAGGTCTGTGGCGCATCATGTCGAAGTTTGGGTGCCCTGACAGATTCATCCTGATGGTACGTCAGTTCCACGATGGCATGACAACTCGTGTCTTGGATGACGGAGAAGCTTCAGAGGCCTTTCCCGTCACAAACGGCATCAAGCAAGGGTGCGTGCTGACACCGACCCTGTTCAGCATGATGCTCCCAGCCATGCTGACAGACGCCTTTCAGAACAACTCCTTGGGAGTCAGCCCGAAATACAGGACCGATGGGAAACTGTTCAACCTGCGAAGACTCCAGGCTGTCAGCAAGATAAAGGAGACTGTGCTACGAGACCTCCTTTTTGCTGACAACTGTGCCCTGAATGCTGGATCAGAGCAGGAAATGCAAGCCAGCATGGACAAATTCGCAGTAGCATGCGACAACTTCGGCTTCCTCATCGACACAGAGAAAACCAAAGTGATGCATCAGCCAGCTCTGAAAGCCCAACACCAAGAGCCCACCATCACAGTGAAGGGACAAAAGCTGCAAGCAGTGGACCAATTTACATACCTTGGCAGCACCCTTTCCCGCGCAGTGACAATTGACATCGAGGTCAACTGCAGAATCGCCAAGGCAAGCCCTGCATTCGGCAGACTGCTGGCCAAAGTGTGGGACCGCCATGGAATAAGCCTTGCTACAAAGCTTAAAGTCTACCAAGCAGTAGTGCTAACTACCCTGATGTATGCCAGTGAGACTTGGACAGTATACAGGAGGCACACTAGGCAACTGAACCACTTCCACACGACTTGCTTCCGCAGACTTTTGAGGATCCGGTGGCAGGACAGGGTGCCAGACACAGAAGTCCTCTCCAGAGCAGGCCTGCCATCAGTTCACACCCTGCTGATGAAAGCCCAGACATGCTGGGCAGGCCATGTTGCAAGGATGCCAGACCACCGCATCCCCAAACAGCTCTTCTATGGTGAACTGTCTCAAGGAAAGCGATCACACGAGGGACAAAAGAAGTGATACAAAGACACGCTGAAAGCCTCTTTCAAGTCCCTGGTTATCGAAACCACCTCCTGGGAGACCCTGGCACAAGACCGATCAACATGGCGCACACTGATCCACCAAGGCTGCCAAACTTCTGAAGCCAGAAGGACAACCATAGCACAAGAGAAGCGAGCACTCCATAAAGGCAGAGTTGCAAATGTTGCAACAGTGGTGCCCACACATGTCTGCCCAACATGTGGCAGAACACTCCGTGCCCGTATCGGCCTTATCAGCCACCTGCGGACACACTGTGGACAACTCACAACCCATTAGATGTCAAGGTCCTCATCGAAAACGATGGATGAACATCAACATCATCATCAAGGCTGATTACAAGCTGAGGCTTGCAAAGAATATCAAGAGCAACAAAAAGAGCTTCTATCAGCATGTACTTTGCTACAATGTAAAGAGCAACAATTCTTTTTTTCAGATCCTCAAAGAGTTCTTTGCCATGAGGTGCCATGTTGAACTTCCAGTGACCAGTATGAGAGAGTGAGAGCAATAACACCAAATTTAACACACCTGCTCCCCATTCACACCTGAGACCTTGTAACACTAACGAGTCACATGACACCGGGGAGGGAAAATGGCTAATCATGCCCAATTTGGACAGTTTCACTTAGGGGTGTACTCACTTTTGTTGCCAGTGGTTTAGACATTGATGGCTGTGTGTTGAGTTATTTTGAGGGGACAGCAAATTTACACTGTTATACAAGCTGTATACTCACTACTTTACATTGTAGCAAAGTGTCATTTCTTCAGGGTTGTCACATGAAAAGATATAATAAAATATTTACAAAATGTGAGGGGTGTACTCACTTCTGTGATATACTGTAAATAGCAAGACGAAGGGGAGACAGGCAGTGGGACCTCTAAATAAATGAGCCAGTGTGGCGTAGTGGTTAAGAGCATGGGACTGGGACTCAGACGATCTGGGTTCGAGTCCCCGCTCAGCCATGGAGCCAACTGGGTGACTCTGGGCCAGTCACAGACTCTCAGCCCAATCCACCTCACAGGGTTGTTGTTGTGGGGAGAAGATGGAGGAGGAGATGTAAGCTGCCTTGAGCCCTTTGTAGGAAAAAGGCAGGATATAAATCCAAAAATAAATATAAATAAAATAAATAAATAAATAAATAAGGAGGAAGGGGATCAGTGACTGATGTGAGGGAACAGGCACAGATGCTAAATGACTATTTTGCCTCTGTGTTCTCCCCAAAGCAGGACAGGGGAGATCCGCATGGGAGATTAGATGAAGCTGGAGATTTAGGGGCACAGATTAGAGTCACCCCCCCTAGAAGTCGAGGGGCTCCTCAGGGCAATAGATGTTACAAAGGTGCTGGGCCCTGACGGGTTACACCCGAGAGTACTTCGGGAGTTGGCGGGGCTACTCTTGTGCCCGCTGACCTCCATTTTTGAGGCCTCGTGGAGAACGGGTGAAGTCCCAGAGGACTGGAGAGTGGCGCCAGTGGTCCCAATTTTCAAAAAGGGTAGTCAAAGGGACATGGGGATTTACAGACCGGTTAGCCTTATGTCCATTGTAGGAAAAACAATGGGAAAGCTCATAATAGCGAGAGATCTAGTGATGCTAGATAGGGAAGGGAGGCTGACAGCCACACAACACAGTTTCTGCAAAAACAGGTCCTGCCAGACAAACCTTGTGGAATTCTACAACAAGCTTTCAAGGTGGCTAGATGGAGGGGACGCGGTAGATGTGGTTTACCTGGATCTCAGCAAGGCCTTTGACAAAGTGCCCCATGATATCCTGGTGGAGAAACTGAGGAGTTTTGGGATAGACCAAAGCACTTTCCGGTGGATTGGGGCATGGTTGACTGACCGAAAGCAGAAGGTAACCATTAGCGGGGAATCGTCGGGATGGCAGCCAGTGACAAGCGGGGTCCCCCAGGGCTCTGTCCTGGGGCCGATCCTGTTTAATCTTTTCATCAATGACCTGGAAGAAGGGGTGACCAGTCTGCTGTGTGATACCATGTTCTCACTGGACAAATGCCATCAGAAGGCACATTTTGATTTACCCAAGGCAAGCAATGGGTTTGAAGCACACAAGTTCAACAAGGGGTTTCTCTTGTGTGCGCTTTTGGCATGGGTTGGATTTGATTTCAACATCTCAGGCATTTCTCTTGAGACTGTGCTGAACAGACTTGGGGGGGGGACCAGGCTTGAGAAGGACAAAGATTTCTCAACTTTCTCTCCAAGCTAACGTGGTTAACCAGTGTCTGTGAAGAAATGTAAAGGTTTTTTTTTCTAATCCACCTGTTTTGTGAGCTGTACTTTCCAGACACCAGATGAACTAGAACTGCAGAGACTGTGGTTCCTGTGTTCTGCCTTGCTCTTTGCATCATCCACGAGGAAGTAAAGGACTAACCAGGCAGACCATGAGAGGCAAGTCCTACAGCCAAGTGTGCAGCTGAGTCCAGAAGTTGAGTGAAGCCTAGACAAGGCCTGTTCGTTCTCAAGAAGTGTAAAATCTGTATCTTTTAGAATGTGAATGAAGGCCTGTTCTCCATCACATTCCTGTGAGAAAGGAGGAAGGAGGTGACTAGGCGCAGCTGTGGCGGCATTGTAAAAGTAGAAACAATATCTTCTTGAATGTAAATAGTATCATTGTAAAATGTAAATGGTGCAGAGCTGGTGGTGGAATGTAATAATGTAAGCCGTTTATTCCATACAAAAAGCGTTTGCAAAGGCTGACTCAATGTCTCAGAGGCCTGAGAAACAAAGAGTGATCTTTTACAGTTTACAAGAGATTTTATACATCCTCTTTTTCCCGCCGCTCAACTCTACTCTCGTTTTGCCATTGGCTGGCTACTCTCGAGCGTACAATCTTCCGGTGCGCCTCATAAGGCTTGTGGCAAGGGGCGGCCTATAAATTTCTAAATAAATAAATAAAATAAATAAGGTAGAACTCTAGTAACTACAATTTTATTGGTCTTCTCCCCTGTCCATCAACAGTTTAGAGTTCCTCCAAAAGTTGTTAGCTCATCTCTTTTGTTCCTGTGAAAGAATCTGTGTACCTCATTCTTTCCCTTATCTCCCAGGACAGACAGATTACATTTTTACAATGTGTTTCCTCCTGAACAAATCCTCTTGCTTCTTTCCTACCCTGCCTTCCTCCACAAACTGGTACTCCAGTAATATCTGATGGGCTGGGTTTCCTGAATCCATTTCCCCTTCAGCCTCTGCAGCCCCTCAGATGCAGTTTTCACCTTTCCTGGTCCAAAGCACACTTCCTAATTCTAGTTCCTTCTCCAAAAACGACCTGCTAAACTCACCTCAACTGCACCTCCAGAGAGTTTGAGAAGTTCTTTCCTGAAAGGCCCCACACTTTAGGCCCAATCCGCAAGAACTCCCTATTACCCATGACTAACAACAACTATACCCCCCCCCCGTTTTTTAAAGGCGGGATTCCCATCAAACAAAAAAACACCCCCCCACACCCACACCAGTTTTCCTTTTCCAGTCCCCCCAACCCAAAAGCTATCCCAGACCCTCAAAATCCTCCCCAGGAACTCTCAGGGAAAGCATCTTTCCTTGGCCCCTTTACCCCTATAGAAACAGAACGGGTCAGGAATCTTCCATCCCTGTTGTTTATTTTGATTTTAGAGGTACTGAATAGATGTGTTAGGGATGACAAGGACATCAAAGGAACTAGAATTAGGGACGAAAGTTATAAATTGCAAGCCTTTGCAGATGAATTGGTTTTTATAACAGAGGAACCTTTTGTAACAATGCCTAAACTTCTACAATGGATTGAGGAATATGGTGAAGTTACGGGAATGAAAATAAATAGAGAAAAAACGAAATTGTTAGTTAAAAACCTTACGCGAGAACAAAAAAAAAAGACTCCAGGAACAAGTAGATTTGCAGATTGTTAAAAAGGTTAAATAGTTGGGAAGCTATCTTACAGCTAAATGTACCACTTTGAAAGAAGATAATTATGATAAATTATTGAAGGATATTGAAGGCGATTTGGAAAAATGGGCCAATTTACAATTATCTTTGATGGGAAGAATAGCACTTGTCAAAATGCATATATTACCTAAACTTCTGTTTCTGTTTCAAATGATTCCCGTAAAAATTGATAAAAAATTATTTGATGACTTACATTTTTATATCTTGAGATTTATCTGGAAAAAAAAGAAACCAAGGATTAAATTAAAAATGCTTCAGGAAGCTAAAAAGAATGGAGGTTTTGGTCTTCCTGATTGGATGTTGTATTACCAAGCGTCTGTTCTAACTTGGCTAAAAGAATGGGTAACGTTGCGAAATAAGAGAATTTTGTATCTTGAAGGTCATGACTTGCAGATGGGATGGCATGCTTATATGTGGTATGAAAAAGCTAAGGCACATGGATCGTTCCTGAGTCATTTTATTAGACGATCTTTAATGTCAGTGTGGGAAAAGCTAAAGCTAACACTGTACAATAAATTACCAAGATGGCTGTCACCTATGGAAGCTTTTGTATATCCAAATGTATTGAGCTTTGAAAAGATCATAAGATATGGCGATATCCTGGATAAGGATGGTGGCCTGCAACTGGAGCAAGAAATACAAGAACAGGGACTTAATATTTCCTGGTGGTATAAGGTGCAGATGCAATCGAGATAGGCTAAAGATTGTAAAACATGGGGGTTTTACAAAGACCTAACAGAATTTGATCAAGTGATGCTTAAAACAGATGAGAAAATGATTAAAAGACTATATGATTTTTTACTTGACAGGAAAATGGAAGGGGAACAGGTTAAGGAAACTATGATAACATGGGCACAAAACTTTGGATTTAATGTTTAACTAGAAAAGTGGCAAAAACTATGGGAAAGAAACATTAAAGTAACATTAGCAACTTCATATAAAGAAAATTTATATAAAATGTTCTATAGATGGTATTTGTCACCAAGTCGATTAGCTAAGATGTTTCCAAATATGTCAAACAGATGTTGGAAATGTAAACATAAAGTGGGTACATTTTATCATATGTGGTAGACTTGTGATAATGCAAAAAAGTACTGGATTAAAATACATAGATGGATGGAGGAAATATTACAAAAACCCTTTGTCTTTAAACCCAAAGTTTTCTTGTTAGGCATTATACCGGAACATGTTAACAGACAGGAAATGTATCTGATACTGCATCTAATCACAGCAGTGAGGATTGCATTTGCTCAATACTGGAAAAGTGAGGAGCTGCCCACTGATGGATTGATTGTAAGAAAGATCTTGGACTGTGCAGAAATGGATAGACTGACTTTATCACTGAAGGAGAAAGAGGACACCGACTTTTATCAAACTTGGGACTCTTTCTGTAATTGGCTGTAGAAACGGGACCTGGCGTAAACTTAGAGGTGTTCTTTAAACTATTATAAATTGATTTGAAATTTGACTTTAGAATGTTAAAAAATATGTAGTAGGAGGTTGACCCAGTAAATCCAATGTTTGCCATGTTTGATGTTTTTTCATGTTAGTTTAAAATATAAATAAAATCTATTTTTAAAAAATTTTCCTACGTCCTTGCCTCTCTTCCGTCTAACTCCTGCAACTTCTGTTCTGCCTAATATCCTCCCCTGCCTTCCCTGCAAACTGGCACTTCAGCAATATCTATCTGCTGGGCTGGATTCCTGGATCCAGTTGCCCATTTTTCTGCACCTGTTGCTTCAGTCTCTCCAGCCACTCAGACGGAGTATCATCTTTCTTTTATTGCAAAGACAAAGTCTTACGTACATTAAGAGTCTGAGGTACTGCTTCTTTGATTCCCTGGATCATATACTCTAATACTTCCCAACTCTCCCTTCTAGAAGCCAGCATGGAGCATCTCCTGCTCTGCGGAGATTTTCTCTATTCCAAACATCTGTAGCTGCCTGTGGTTCCCAAGGCACCTTCGCCTTTCCTAGGGTATGGTGGCAAACGATCGAAGGGATCCCATTGTTGTAAGGCCTCCAGACTGGTTGAAACTGAGGCAGGCAGTCAGCTGCCTGCATACCTAGATTCCTCAGTCCCCAATTTGGTTTGATTCTTTGTCAGTTTTAAGACCTGACATACAGAGGGGTCATCAGACCCGTATTGGGCCAGATGAATCCTCTAACCAGAGTGTATTTTCATCCCCCCCCCCCAAGATTCCCTTTAAGAGGGAAATCATTTAAATCTTTCTTCAGTTGTTCCAACCCTTTTCTCAACTGCCTGTGCAGTCTCTGAAGTCGTTGTAAAAAGACTTCTCTGGGCCTCTCACCCGCCCCCCCTTCTTTCTTTAGGGTACCGGGGGTGTGCCCACATTCCTTTCACACAGGTAACTAAAGTCTGGCACAGCCATCCTCCATCTGACCCAAACTTGGGCCAGAATATGGCTGGAGGCCTTATGCTCTCCTCAGTCCAAACAAAACAACAGTGTTTCACCATTTTCTCCCTGGCTTTTCCAGGAGTGTATGGCAGATCATCCCAATGGGACAACAACCGTCCCAGTGGACTAGGAGGGGGAATTTTCGGCAGGGTTCCCCCCCCACCTTTCCCTTCCTCCTTCTTCCTTAGTCTTGCCTGAGAGTTTCCCATGGTCACTCTTCCCGAGGCCTCCAATCAGCCAACAGTAGCGCCTGCTGCATCCCTGTGGACTCTGCGCTCGGCGATGGCCCTTTTCTTTTCTGACGCTTCCAATCAGTCAGTTGAGACACTCACTCCATACTCCTTAGTACGTCTGTCTCAAGCCTCACACAGGGGGTTCCCCGGGGGTTTTCCTCCCCCCCCCCCGTTCACCACCAAGGCAACACTGAGAGCATCCACATTCGCTTCTTATCTTGGTCCATGCATGGAGTTACCTGGTGACCATGGCGGCGGCTCCTTCCCGCTGGTTAATCCCACCAACAGAGCCCCTTTCCCAGCTGCTTCTCTTTGTCCCCGTATGACGTCCAAAATTTAAATAGGGCAGCGCCCAGGCAGCCTCCACCTGACCTAGACCGCCGAAATTGGCAGGACGTGTCTCCCTGGTGCAGGCTGGAGAAATACTCACCTGGGACGAGCCACCATCCCAGATGAGCCCCCAATTGTAAGATATAAAAATATCCAATAGAATCCAAGCAGTGGCGATAGGGGAGGCAAAGTAACAAGCAGAGAAGTGTAATTCGTTCTTGCAAGAGCGGGCGCCCACCTCACAGGCAGCGCGCCGTTCACACACACAACATTCACCTTTTCCCTTTCCCCGGCTCGCAGGCCCTTCCTCTTTTCCCCCACTGGCTGGGCTACTCAGAGGGCACAGTCTTCTCCGTCCGCCTCCGTCATACCACCCCTCGGTATGCTCCCCCTCCCGCTCATGCGTCCCATGTTCATGCTGATGAGCCCGTTACCTATGAGAGGGGTGGCAGTTACTATTCATGCACCTATTAAGCCTGCGCACTATTTTCTAAAAGTTCAACAAGTCCAAGTGGCCTTGAGAATTCTTCCTGGACGCCAATTTGCTCCTTAAATCAAAATGGGGAGGATGAGATGATGAGAACAGGCCTCTCTCCAGACTCTTTACCGCCCGTTATAAAGTGATCCATTGCCTGCTTTCCTCCACTGAAGGTGACAGTTTTACCACTGTCCCCCAATTTTACCCCTTCTGGCATTTCTCAGGGCTCTGAAGTAAAAGCCCTACTTCCCTTAGAACAACCATGTACATGTTTTGATTCTCATCCTTTTGGCCTTAAGAGACTTCAATTAACCCTGTATTTCACTCTTTCTTTGGTCTTGTCTTAACACTTAGTAACAGTAACATTCCATTTCTCACAAAGGGAACGAAAAATGCTTTCCTTCGCATTTTCCAGCTCCCCTGGGCACATGTTCCCATCCCATTTTATGGCCTGCCCCCGGCCGCTTCTCCCTCCCCCTTTCCCCCATTGGCTGGGGAACCGGGAGTTCGCAATCCTCCGCTCCGCTCCGCGCTGCCCCAATCCCGCCCTGCCCCCGGTGGGCTACAATAGGCCATTTTCTCCTGCCCAGCTCGTCAATTAACAACCGGGAAGTCCGGAGCCAGTATTTGGCCAGCCTGCCTCTTCTCACACCTTGTGCTACCTGATCTTGGCCCCTCCCCTCCCTTGGGCTAAGTCGTTTTCTTGGTTGCCCTTTTAAATCTCTCTACTCCCTTGTTTCAAATCATCCTTTCACATCTATCACTAACAACAGCATGCTCCCGGGTAGAGGCTGAAACCAACTACAAGCTTCCAGAACATGTACAGAGTGTTTTATAGGTTCCAAGTCACATAACACAGCAGCAGGGCAGATGATGGCAAAAGAATGGGGACACAGTCAAAAGAATGTGAGAGATCTGCAGAGGAGACTTAATACAATAGCATTTGGTTACAGGAGATTGACATAACAGTTATGAGTCATTGCTGGTCTTGGCCATCAGTTTGCAGTGAATTAATCAGGCCAGGTTGCTGCTGCCAGCAGATCAGCAGCTCAAAAGCCTCAATGCAGTTAACTGTACACCTGAATGTAGTAGCTGCCTCAGGTGAGCCAAAGAGTTCTAATCTCTTAAAGTATCAGTAATGCTAAACCATAACCTGGATTGGAATTCTGGTCCTGAGAAAGGGGTGCAGGCATTTTTTATAACACAAAGGCACATATAAACAACCTTTTTCTGTCAGGATTTATCTGAATTTTCGTAACAGTAGAGAGTGGCCTGCTAATTTTGCTGGGTTTCTAGCCTTCCGTGCGCCAATGAGTTGGAGGGATAGAACAGCACTCTTTTTTCAATCCATTGCCAGGCGTCCTATAACATAAAGATTGGAGGGCTAGAGTGTCAGCCTGGTTCGACCCTATGCAAGAAGAAAAACGTAAAATCAAGCTTCGCGGCTTTTGTGAGCACTCCCGCTCTATGATTCCTCACGCTGTTATTACGCGTAGCCTCTGAGGGTGGGCCTAACCAAAGAGCTAACTGAGGTGTAGAGATGCTCGGCCGGGTAGGAATGAGACTCATCTATTTTTGCTGAGGCCGAAACGAAGCGGTGCTTCTATCCTTTCCTATTTCTATGGTTCGCCGTCCGCGTCTGGGTGGAGAAGAGATCGACCAGCTGGGATGGGCGTGGCTCCCTCCTCATTGGCTGGGAAGGTGACGGTTCAAAAGGCGGTCTCAGCTCAGGCGACGAGGGTTGGAGAGAAGATGGCGGCGGGTGCGGCATCAGCCCGGGAAAGCAGTGTCGTTGTTGCTAAGATGGCGGAGGCAGCAGCAGGAGGCGCCGGCATGGCTGTGGCCGCGCCGGCAGCGAACGGCGTCGTGGGCGACGGGCTCCCTAAGAGGTGCGCTGGTTGGGGGAGGATGAGGCGGTACGCTTTCCTCAGAGGAAGAGTGGCCGCCCCCCTTTCTAAAGCCCTGTTGCGGCACCTTCCGTTCAGGCGTCCCGAGCTGCTTCCTGGTGTTTTACCCGTCACGTAGGGGTCTCCGGGGCCGTAGTTGGGCTGGCTCTGCCTACCTCGCGGGCCTTCTCCGCTCACCCACCAGTTTCCTTGCCGGTTGATTATGGATCCTTCTGAGCGCGGGAGAAGCCGCGTTCACGAAGCTGCACAACTATTAATTACCCATATTTTTCCTATAGCCTTTTTCATTACCTAATGAGTGAGCTCGCTTAATAGCACAAGAGCCATGTTTTTCGTGCCTCTTTCTCTAAATTGTAACATGCTTGCTTAATGATATGTCCATAGTTGATAGCGCCCTCTAATTAGCTCCATTAACTAGTGATATCCGTGTCTGTGGGCCTCTAAGTAATTGATTCATTTGATGGGTTATTGTAGACTCGCTATCGAGGTTTTTAATCTTTCGTGACTCCATTTCATTAACATTAAACACTAAGCAAGTGAACTAGTCAATTGCAAATATTTGCTATGTGATTTGTTCTGTGTAGCAATTTTTAATTACTAATATTGAATCAATGGTTTGTAGGTCTTTATAATTTATTTACTAGCTTACTAAGTATTGGATACCATTAATATGGTAGTTAACCCGGATGTATACCTCTGTTCCATTAACTTAATTTGCTGATCTATTAATTATCCATGAGCTATGGGTCTGTTTGATTAGTTTGTTAGTCAGGATCTACTTTATAATGGAATTAATTCTCATTTAATCATTAATATTAGTCATTGGTTTTTTCTGTTAATGCAGTGTATCACAATTTTATGGAGTGCTGCTGTTCTGTTAATTATGGGCCCTTCTAATGTAGCAAATTATATATTTTAGTCACTAGCTGTAGCTTTATTTTATTAATGTAACATATTTCATTTAGTCATGGTGATAACTATTAGCTGCAGGCCTGTTGCTTTATATTTACCAAATTGCCAATATTTTATCCACAAGTTAACGTGCTTTAAAACAATATACTCTGCATGTCTCTGTTCTTCTCCCATGTTGTCATCTTATTTTTATTTCTTTCCTTATATTTTATCTTCTAATGAATGTGGTTCTCCTTTCCTGTTTTATCCTCACTATAACCTTACAAGGTAGCTTAAGTTGAGACTGAATGATTGGCCTGAAGGCCACCCAGTGAGTGCTGTGCTAGTTTGGACCTGGTTCTTCCTGGTCACTATCTTTGTTCTTAACAACAGCACAATGGCTACTTTCTATTAGCACTTTTCATTTAGCAATACAAATTCAACCTTGTGGGCAGATTTTTCTATTGGCCTTCCAGTGGCTGACCTAAGAGGGGCAGGGGAGTTTGTTTTTCATGTAGCATTCTAAGAAAAGCCCTGCTGGATCAAACCAAAGCTTCATCTAGTCCATCAATTCATTCACACAGGACAGACTAGCTGTCCATGTGATCCCTTAAGCAGCATGGGTACAAGTGTTGTGCCTGCCTAAACTCCTCAGTGACTGGAATAGACAGGCATGCAGCCTCTGAGAGCAAGGCTAGTAAGCCATTGATAAGCCACTGCCTCCATAAATTTGTTCAGTCCCCTTTTAAAGCTGGCCATATTGGTGGCTGCCACTACTTGTGCAGTAGTCACTACCATAGTTTAACTATGTATTGTATGAAAAAAATACTATTTTCTGTCCTGAATCTCATATTGGCTTCAAAGACCCTGGGTTCTAGTATTATGGGGGGGGGGAGAGACAAATATTTCCCTCTTCACTTTGTCCACCTCAGGCAAAATTTTAAACACCTATACTATGTCTCCCCTTGCCTTTTTTTCTAAGCTAAATTATGCCAAGCAGTTGTAGTAGCTCATAGGAGAGCTGCTCCAGCAGTGGTTCTCTGTACTTTTTCCAACTTAGTAATGTCCTTGCTCAGATGTGGCAACCAGAGTTGTACACAGTGTTCCAAGTGGGGTTGTGCCAAATTTTTGTGTAAGGGAAATACTATCTTGGCATTTCTGTTTTCATTCCCATTCTTAATTATGCCTAACATGGTGTTTGCCTTTTTCATAGCAGCTGGGTACTGGGCCAACATTTTCATCAAGATGTCCATCACCACCTCATCTTTCCTAGTCAGTCACTGCTAGCTCAGATCCCATCAGCCTATGCTTGAAGTTGGGATTTTTTGCCCCAGTATGCATCACTTTACACTTGCTTATATTGCACTGTATTCCCCATTTTGATGCTCCTTCTCCCAGCTTGGAGAAGATCCCTTTGGAGCACCACACAATCCCTTATAGTTTTGATCTCCCTAAATGGTTTGGTGTAATCAGCAGACTTGCTTGCTTTGCTGCTTTCTGGTTCATATAGGAATAGGTTGAGTATTGGTCCTTAGTTTGCTCAGGAGCCTTTGGCGAGGGACTTTGGCAAAAGCCTTTTGGAAGTCCAAGTAAACAATGGCTACTGGATCACCCTTTTCTATGTGCTTATTGACACTCAGAGAACTCTGAGAGAAAATCTGTTGAAGCTGACCAAGGTTAATTTCCAGTATGGAGAAACATTCTTATTTTAAAATGCTTGTTCCCTGTTTAAAACATCTTGTCAGTGTCAACATAAATGCTTTGATTAAAATGCAAACCAGCAGGAAAGCTGGAATACAACAGCAAATAGTCAAAATATGCAAATCCTCTTGCAATGCCTAGCAGAGGGAATTGGCACTTCCATTCTCCAACCTTGCTTGTTTTGCTTAGGCAAAAATGCCTCCCATCTGGGAAGTGTTCTGTATGGTGAGGCTTCCAGATAATGCATTCTGGTCTCTTTGGTTGCTTCTCTTGTCCATGATGGGGAGGGGGTTGCTGGTGGTGGTTGAGGATGATGGGAGTTGTAGTTCAGCACATGTGGAGGCCTCCACTTTGGGGAAGGCTGGGACTGCTGAGGCCCAGACTCAGATGTTCCCCTCAGACAGGGAAGGGGCTTTCAGCCCACTGAGATCTTTCCCTGAATAGCCTCCTTCCCTGGATTGCTGTATATAAAGGCTGGAGAGATATTAATGTCGACTGCTTTGAGGTCCCCTGGGCAAAGGATAGGAGATAAAAGTAATTTTGGCTCTGGAGCTCACTTGGGTTGCCATCAGTTGTGAGACAATGAGTAGTGCCACAGGGTTGTGGAAGACAGAGGAACACCTGTGTTCCTGGGAGGACAGGTTAGGGTGTAAGTGGCAGATTTAGAGTTGGTTGTGCATATGGCCTTGCCACTGATATTGCGGTCGGGGGTGAGGGTGGTGGGTTACACAGCTGCAGCCAGCATAGCCAGTCATAGGGGATGGTAGAAACCGCAGCTCAGCAAGTTCCCATCCTTGTTATACTGCATTTATTCAGTACCCCAAAACCCTAAGTTTATAAGGCTCATCATTTAATCGCTATAGCACTCCTGTAACGTAGGCTAGTATCACCCAAAAGCTCAGATGAGGTTGATGCTGCAAAGGGATGGCTTGGCCTAGTTCACCCAGTGAGTTATTGTTTGAAATGGGCTGCCAGTGTGAATGGGGAATGTGAGCCTGGAACAAATCCTTCTGCTGACCAGTATGCAGTGCCTCCTCTCTGGATTAGGGGTGAAGGATATCTGAGGGCTCAGTGATCATATGTGAGAGTCAGAGTGTAGTTGCCTGGAGAATTTGGGGCATGTATGTGGGAGATGAAAGATGATACAGCATATATAAGTACTTGAAACCGGTTTGTGTTGGGATGAGAATAATTTGTAACTGCAAGAACTTCCAGCAGGTTTGGTAAAGCAAAAGACTTTGAAAAGATTTTTTTTCAGAAAAGTAAGTTTAGTGGTGGAATGTGGGATGCCCCAGCCTTGATTCTTTAATGTCTGATACCAGGAAGGTATGAAGCTTGAATTCCAGGTATATGTGGCTGCCTTCAGTCAGTCAGTCTGATACTGCAATGGCACTCTGCAATACCTTCAGTGGCTTTCTCTTTTAGGTCTGAGCTCCCAGGCTTTGGGGGCTGAATGTTGTTGAATTTGGGCTCTGTGACTCCAGCTCCCTTTTCTGTTTGCAGTGAAGGTGAGCGGCCAAACCAGAACGAGAGAAGGAAAGAGAAAAATGCCAAGCGAGGAGGAGGGGGTCGCTTTGAACCCTATGCCAGCCCTTTGAAAAGATACCGAGCCTTCATTACCAATATCCCCTTTGATGTGAAGTGGCAGTATCTCAAAGACCTAGTCAAAGAGAAAGGTAAACAGCACCATGTATGCCTGAGCAGTGTCTGCTGTCCTTCCCTGTAACCAATTGCCTTGTCCAGAAGACAGGAACATGGCTGAGGTGATTCTGGGCAGCTGTAGCAAAGTTGAGCAGCCAAGGTGTTTTGAGGGCCAGTCCTCCAGGCATTACATGCTTACTGCTATGCCCTCATAGGACACATCCTGTGTGCTCAGGTGTTTGGCATTGGCTAACAAAGCTTCAGTGTAAAAAGAACTGCTTGGTCTCTTGGAAGAGGCAAGGCTTTTATCGGGTTTGGTGTGAGGTGTTTCTTTAAAAAGCAGAACAATGGAAACCCTTTTGAAGCCTTTCTGGAGCAGCCCCCCTTTCTGGTTGATGCAATCTTGCTTTTGTTGTATATCCAGGGCCATTTTAAGAGTGAGCTCACAAGGGAAGATAGAATCATAGAATAGAAGAGTTGGAAGGGGCCATGAAGGCCATCGAGTCCAACCCCCTGCTGCTGCAGGACACCATGTTATACCATCCCACTCAGATGGCTGCCCAGTTTCTTTTGAATGTCTCTGGTGTGGGAGAGCCCCCCACCTCTCTAGGCAGCTGGTCCCACTGCCGTATTGCCCTGACAGTGAGGAAGCTTTTCCTGGTGTCCAGCCTGGATCTGAGTTGCTGCAACTTGAACTGATTATTCCGTGTCCTACATTCTGGCATCAGCAAGAAGACATCTTGACCTTCCTCTTTGTGGCAGCCTTTGAGGTACTTCTAGAGGGATCTCATGTCCCCCCTCCATCTTCTCAAGGCTGAACATGCCCACTTCTCTCTATCTCTCCTCACAGGGCACTGTTTCCAAACCCTGGGTCATTTTTCTCACCCTCCGCTGGACCCTTTCTAATTTACCTGCCTCTTTCTTAAATCTTGGTGCCCAGAACTGGGCACAGTATTCCAGGTGAGGTTTGATTAGTGAGGAGTATAGAGGAACTACTACTTCTCGTGATTTGGAAGTCATACTTCTGTTCATGCATCCCAAAATAGCATTTGCCCTTTTGGCGGCTGCATCGCATTGTTGGCTCATGTTTAGCCTGTTGTCCACAATTACTCCGAGATCTTTTCCTTTTTCAGTTCTGTTGAGCCACGTGTTCCCCATCTTGTAGTGATGCCTTTGGTCTCTCTTTCCTAGGTGGAGGACTTGGCACTTGTCCTTACTGAATCTCATGCTGTTGCTTTCAGCCCAGTGTTCAGGTTGATCAAGATCGCCCTGGATCTTCATTCTGTCTTCCAGGGTGTTTGCTATTCCGCCCAGTTTTGTATCAACTGCGAATTTGATTATCTCTCCTTGTACTCCCTCATCCAAATCATGAATAAAGATGTTGAGGAGCACTGGGCCCAGGTCTGAGCCCTGCGGCACCCCACTCGTTGCCTCCATCCAGTTTGAGAAGGTGCCACTGATGAGCACTCTCTGGGTCCGATTCAGCAGCCAATTTGGGATCCACCCAATAGTTTTTCCATCTAGTCCAGTTGTTGCTAATTTCCCTATCAGAATGTCCTGTGGTACTATGTCAAAAGCTTTGCTAAAGTCTTGGTAAATTATGTCCACAGGGTTCCCTTTGTCCATTTGGGTGGGTACCCAGTCAAAAAATGAGATTAAATTTGTCTGACAGGATTTATTTTTGATAAATCCATGCTGGCTTCTATTAATCACTGCATTTTCTTCAAGATTTTTTATTTATTTTACACATTGTATGCTGCACCCTTGCAAAAAAGTCTCGGGGCGACTAACAGCAATAAATAAAGATGCTTGCAGATGATTTTTTTAATAATTTGCTCCAGACTTTTTCCAGGGTTTGATGTCAGACTAAGTGGTCTATAGTTCCCAGGTTCATCTTTTTCCCCTCTTTGAAGATAGGGACAACATTAGCCCTTCTCCAGTCGTTTGGCATGTCTCCTGTTTTCCAAGATCTATCGAAGATGATAGCCAGTGGTTCTGAGAGTTTCTCCGCTAGCTCTTTTATGACCCTGGGATGGAGTTCATGGGGCCCTGGAGACCTGAAAGCATTGATTCCACCTAGGTGTTCCTTGACCATTTGTCTGTCAATCTTGGGCTGCCATCTCTCACTTCCAGCTGGAACTTCCTCTTGATTGCAGGTTTCCTTGTGGGAGAAGACGGAAGCGAAATAGGGATTGAGCGCCTCTGCCTTTTCCTTGTCGTCTGTTGTCACTCTGCCCTCCACTTTGAGTAGCTGGACACCCTTCTCTTTCTCGCATCTTTTGTTCTGGAGGTATCTGAAGAAGGCTTTCGTGTTGTGCTTAGCATCCCTTGCTATTCTCAGTTCATTTCCTGCTTTAGCCTTCCTGATGCTGTTCCTGCAATCCCTTGCTATTTGTTTATATCCTTCTTTCATGGCCTGGCCCTGTTTCCACTTCCTGTGCATGTTCTTTTTTTCTTTCAGGCTGTCACTTAACCCTTTGTGGAGCCACGTGGGCTTCCTCTGCTGTCTTCTACACCTTTTTCTTGATGGAATTGTCCGTCGCTGTGCTTGGAGAATCTTCCTTTTCAAGATTTCCCACCCCTCTTGGACGCCTTTTCCCTCAAGGGTGTGTTGCCATGGCACTTCGCTTGTCATTTTTCTGAGTTTGTTAAAGTTGGCTTTCCTGAAGTCCAGGATGCGTGTTTGGCTCCTGTTACCCGTGGTCTCCTTCAAAATTGAGAATTCAAGTATCACACTATCCCCCAGAGCTCCCATGGTTGTTATTTTGTCCACCGGGCCGTCCCTGTTGGTTAGTATTAAATCGAGGACAGCTGATCCCCTCACCCCTTCCTCTACTTGCTACTGGAGAAAGTTGTCGGCAGCGCATGTCCTTGGAGGGGCCATGCTTGGCAGAACCTGTCTCCCAGCACATACAGTATCAGGGAAATTGAAGTCCCCCATGATGACTGCATCGTTCCACGTGGAAATGCCGGCAAGCTGCTTTTCGAAGGTTGCATCCTTGTCCTCTTTTTGACACCAATGACTATGTTTTTCTTATTTTTGCGCCCTTTAAATTTAGCCAGAGATGGATTGCTCTGTGCCTTCCCTCACTTACCCCTTTTGCCTGTGTGTGTGTGTGTGTGTGTGTGTGTGTGTGTGGGGGGGGGGGGAGAACCAACAACACACACCATTAGGTGCCTCTACATCAGTGTTTCAACCAAGTTGGTGCTGGGTACCAAGCCCTGTTTTTTCAAAGATCTTAGCTTTATGCAAATTTACCAAGTCTGTAGCTGCCCAGCTGTCACCTCTTTTCTTTGAAACAGCTGGTGCACAACTCAGACCTATAATCAGCTTGTTGTTGCAGTAATGAACTTTGCTGTGTATATTTGGTGGAAATGCTGTGAGGGGGCATGTGGACCATGTATCATAAAGTGCATTAACACTCAACAAGGATGTGTTGGTGGCACCAGCAATTGGCAGAGGACTAATGTACAGCAGGACTGTCCAGCCTGCCTTCCTGCTAGGGTTTTGTTATAATAGTAAATCATGGAAGGAGTGTTGCTTTGGAATGTTACAGTTCTTGACTGACATCGGGCATGAAATATTGGTGACTAGAAGTATCTCTGCATAGATGTGTTCACCCCCTCCAGCACTACATTGAACTGGGTGCCAAGCGGTTTCTGGCCCTTTTCTGCAGCTCATGTGGGCTAACATGACCAGTGTGAGACTTGTTTCCTCGGCTGTTCTGCTCAGCCATTTCTCCCTGCAGACCCAGCCAGGAGGAAACGGGAGAAATCTCTTCTTTCTCTCTGCAGAGAGTGTAGTGTCTGTTACGTGCAGATGAGTGTGTCCTTGGGGTTTTGTGACTGCAGCTCAGACCTGGGTGACGGGCATTCCTTAAAGCTGCTTTTTTAGCCCCATCCAGCAAAGGATTGTTTGAGCAATATGAAGTAAATAGCTTTTGATGCAAGTTGCTGCAGAGCTGGGAATGTCCCCCCCATCCTCCTCCCCCCCCCCCGATTAGGAATCTGGGTTTTGTATGTAAGAGTTACAGGGCTTGGGATTCAGGCTTGGAAGCAGCAGATAAATTGAGATGCCACTGGCTGTTCCATCATTCAACAATCACGGGCTATTGAAAGCTCTTAATAATGGTGTCTTGGGGCCAGTAACTATGGGTTAGGGTTGTGGTCTGTTCAGATCTCTCACCTGGGGGTGGGTATGCATGCATCTCTGAAATGCTTAAAAGCCCTTCCCCCTTGAAGTCATTTCAGCTTATTTGTTGGTGAAACTTAAAGTTACAGGTGTGTAGTATGTTGTTCCTTTTTTATTCAAGATAGGCCAGGATTCCTGATATTCCTCCCACTGACCCGGTTGAGCTGGTTGAAGATAGGCTTCCACTGTTGAAGTCTTTAGCCTGTCAACACTGATGGGATCATAGAAACCACTGGTGGGCAACTGGTGGCCCTTGCAGGTGTTTCAGCTTGCAGTTCCAATCAGCTGTTGCTGGCCTAGCTATGAGGAGGCATGATAGGAGCTGTAGGTGAAAAACCTAGAGGGCCACATGTTGCGGGCCTGTGATATCAGCTGTGACCTTGATGTGGCAAGTGTGGAGGGAGAAGAGATAAGAATGTAAGAAGAGCTGTGTGGTCCCCTTAGTGTGACATTCTGTTTGCACACTGCAGCCAGGCAGCTGAACCAAATAGGATTTTGTTTACTCCACCAAATTTTCTGATTCGTGTTTCTTAGGGTAGCGTTTGAGAGTGATAGAATTCAAGATCTGCAGCACAGTCGTAAGGCTTTAAAATACTCACCTGCCTTTTTGGCACAAGCAGTGGTCTGTTGTCCTTCCAAAATAAGTTTGATTTTAGCCTAGACTGGAATAGGAATTGGGGCAAACTGCTGGAGTTCCAATGGTGAATTAGTTGACTCACACTGGGAGCTGACTAACAGTCTGCATCCAGTCTGCATTGCCACCTAACTGTCTACATGTATCTCAGAAGAACAGAAGGGGAGCCCTGCTAGGACAAAGCAAGTGTCCATCCCACCCAGCCTTGTGCGCCTACTGCTGCTGTCCACGGTAAGCCACAGGCAGGCCATGAGTGCTGCAGCCCCTCTTGCTCATGCCCCCACCAATTGGTGCTGCTGACAGGCCTCTGACACTTGAGGGAGCACAAGGCCTTCAGGACTAGTAGCCACCAATAGCCTTCTCCATGTCACATGCCTACAGAGGTTTCCATTCAGTAATGGGGCATCCAGTTCTCCCCTGCCCCATATTCAGTGTGACCCCTCCACCCTAGTGGCATCTTATAGCCTGAAGTGCCTGATCCTGCCTCATTTTGGAAGCTAAGCAGGATCAGGCATGGTTGAAGTCTGGGTGGGTGACTTAAATGTTGTGAACTGCCCAGAGAGCTTTGGTTATGGGCCTTACAGAAATGCAATGTGGTGGTGGTGGGTGGTGGTGATGACGATTTCATTTCAATAAATTCAGCCATTCTGGGTTTGTGTGGAATTACTCTTAGCATAAGAGCGCCAGTTCTGAGCTGCATCAGACCCAGGGTCAATCTTATCCAGCATTTTTTTTTTCATCCAGGGGTCAATCAGCTGCCCACAAGTAGGACAGGAGTGCAACAGCACTCTCCTACCCAAGTTCCCCAGCTACTGGTGGGCAGAATTGCATTGCCCCATCTTGCGTTTCAGTGTTCTCATTGAAAGCTCATTTTCTCTTTAAGTTCGTCTTGCATGTAGGCTGAGGATAATTTCAGAAATACTGTATTTTAGGATTAAATGGGAAGAAGCAACTAAGGTTTGAAACCCAGATTCAAAATACTTTCTTAGCCCACCCTGTCTTGCGGGGTTTGGGGCTGAAAGGAGAATCTATGAGTCTCATTAGTAGCTTCTTGGAAGCAAAGATGATACAGCTAGTCTGGCTGCCTCCAGATAAGTTGGACTGCAACTCCCATCATCCCAGTCAGTATGGAGGCAGCCAGATTTGTGAAGGCTGTGGGAGACAAAGCATTAGTGCAAGCTTTTGAAGTAGGTTAGCAGGTAGCACCTTGCACAGAGTCCTAAAGTTTGTGGCAACTTGTTCCAGGTTGCCCTTCACAGCATAGCGTGGATCCTTTGCATTCAGACCCTGCTCTTGAACTGTGTTGGCTATTGAAATCGAACCTTTCAAGGCTGTGGTCAAAAGAAGTGTGTAAAGGATTCATGTCTGTTTTCCATCTCTTGGTCTGTCTGTAGAAATCAAGAGGTGGAAATGTCAAGTCTACTGGGAGGATAACATTCAGGGATGTGTGATCTGCAAATGTATTGCACACCTCTAATGCCAAGGTGTGGTGAATTAGCAAATGTGGAGTGCTCCTAGGCTTTCTAATAAGGTTGTTGATTATTCTAAATCCCCCTTGTTTTTTTGACTTTCTCCCTTGGTCTATGTACCATCTGGAATCTCATTTGTAGTTGGTGAGGTAACATACGTGGAGCTCTTAATGGACGCTGAAGGAAAGTCAAGGGTAAGTCTTTGAGAGCATTTCTTCCGTGGATTTTTACTACATGACAAAATGTAACTGTTATGGTGGTGTGGAACCAAATGAATCTGGGAAACGTAGCGTGTATGTAGTGGAGTGGTTCTCTCGGTGCTGCCCAGAGCTGCTTGGTGGGGGGGGGGGGAAGGCGGGCTTGGTCGGCCTCGCAGCACCCCCGCTGCCCTCCTTTGGTGCTTGGCTGTTTATGACTGAAGCATGGATCCTTGTACTTCTCACTGGTATCTTAATGTCCCAACTTAGCTTAAATGACTTTTTGTGGCTCTTGTCACTGACCTTTGTAAGCTCAGTGTGGAAGTGAGGTGGCATAAATGTCAGAGTGCCATGGCAGTCTGTGTCTAAATGTAAAAAAATAAAAATAGCTGTTGTCAGCACCAGTGCTTTTCAGCTCAGTGGGAGAATGTTTCAGGGCCTTTCTTGGAGGTCAAGGTTTGGAATAAGAGTGGCTAGGGTTCGATGTCCTAGCAGCAAGTAGGAGCCAGGAGAGTGACACCTCTGAAAGAAGTTGGGAATCTGGTCTACGTACTGCTACTTCTGCATCACCCAGGCCATGTGGCAATAACTTCCAGAACTCGGCTAAACAGCTGTCATTTTAGACAGCAAAGTCTTGACCTCACAAATTGTGAAGTGTCCTTTTAAATCTCTCTCTAAGACCTTTCCACACAGAGCTCTTCACTGACTGCCATTTTTTCTTTCCCTGCCCCAACTTTGGTCCTCTTGGCCTGATGTGGAATTTCTATGCCAACAGGGATGCGCGTAAGTACCTGCCCCTTCCCTTAGAATCATTGCAGGTGCAAAGGGCAGAAGAGGCCGCCTCTGGGCTAACCCTTAGTGACTGTCTGGCCTTGTGTGATTTACCCATAGTGTGGTTGAGTTCAAGATGGAGGAGAGCATGAAGAAGGCTGTGGAGGTCCTGAACAAACACAGCCTCAGTGGGAGACCCCTGAAGGTGAAGGAGGTAAGTCAGAAAGGAGGGTGTTTGCATCGCGTGAGTTCTCAGTGGCTGCATGTTCATGCCTCTTCTCTCCCCCCCCCCCCCCCGTTGCCTCACGTCCACAGAGCAATGAAACAGTGCAGATGCTCTCCTCCCCCTGCTCTCTCCCTGAAACATGGTCCTGGGTGCTAGTTCCTGTGGAGGTGACCGGCCTGTGCTCAGGCTGTGTCCACGGCAGGTGTGTGAGATGGAATGCTCTTCAGTATAGAAGCAGTTATTCATTACCTGGGGCAGGGGCATGCCATGAAGCAGCTGGGCTGGCAACATTTATCAATCCACATCCTGCCCTTCCTCCAAGGAACCTATGGCTCTGCACCTGATCCTTTTTCTCCACCTTATCCTTGGAAGAGCTCTGGGAGGTAGGTTAGGCTGAGAGATGGTACCTGGCCTACAACAAGCTTCATGACTGAGGGACTAGAACCTGGATCCCTCAAGCCCTGGGCCAGCCCTCTGATGGGTGCCCCACGTGAGCATTTCTTACACAGGTGGGGCGTGTGTGTGCAGGCACATGCCCACAGACATATGTGTTGAGCAAGTTTTCTTCTGCATCACGGCTGTAGCCACTCTTGGGAGGGGAGGGCTCTGTGTGCTGCTGCACAACTGCCCTTTCATTTTCTCTGGTCCATCGGAGACTGCAAAGGTAGAGACATGTGTTACCCTGCAAGTCTGCTCCTCAAAGTTGAGGCCCAAGAGGAGTCTCTGGTCCTACGTTCATTCTGGAGGTGACTTGGCACAGGGGCAATGGGTGCAGTGGGTAGTCCAGCACATTCAGAGGGTACTCACTGGGGGAAGGCTGCCCTGCAGCTTCACATAATCTCTTCTAGGGTGTTGAGCCACCCCCTTAGCTTTGCAGAAGAGGAGCCAGGCCAGTGACACCAGATGCACTTCTGCTCCAGAGTCAAAGAGGCTTGAGAAGCCCTGTCCTGCACCTCTTCCTCTTGACTTTGCTTTTTAGAGGGAAGCAAGGGAGGCTTGGCTTGGGTCATGGCCACCCTGTGTGCTTTCAGGGGTAGAGCCTGGGGGCTTCCTGGCCTTGTCAAGGCCATCAAAACAATCAGTCATCATGAATGTGACTCAGCCTGTTTCTTGCAGCCCTGGCCTGTGTGAGCAGCTTGAGGGACTGCCCAGCCCCATCCTTTGGATAGACTGCTGAGCTTGCATGTGAGGGTTTTCCCTGGTGCAGATGCCTGGGTCCACACTGTCTGTTGCTGCTCTGCGGGAGCTTGCTTAGCCCATTCCTCCTCTTCCCATTTAGGATCCTGATGGAGAGCATGTCCGCAGGGCCGTGCAGAAGGCCATGGCAGCGTCTGGAGGAGGGATGGGCATTGGCCCAGGCCCCGGTGGCCCTGGGATGGTCAACATTCCCCCCAGCATCCTCAACAACCCCAACATCCCAAATGAGATCATCCATGCTCTCCAGGCAGGCAGGCTGGGCAGCACTGTCTTTGTGGCCAATGTAAGTTGCATCCATGGCTTTGATTCATATCCTGCCTTCCTGCAAAAAGCTGGTGCTCCAGGTGGCTTGCCTCTGCTTTCCCCATCCTTTGCCCATGGGGCAGAACAGCAGCTGTTTGGCCTGGGAAGAGGGAAGTGTGTGTGTTTGGAGGGGATTCCAGCATAGCCTTTCTCAAGCTGTTCCCCTCTCTGTGTGTCAGATGACAGCTCTCCAGGTGTGTTGTTCCAGTTTATCGGGCAGGTGACCCTGTTGGCCTGGCATGATGGGAATTGCAGTTCAGGTTAGCGGCAGGGGTGGGGGGCACAAGGCTAGGGAAGGCTGGAACAGAGAAAGCAGCATGGCGGCCAGCCGCGGTTTGTCTGGTTGAGAAATCTGTGTCTTCGCTGCCAAGCTATGCCAGTGCCACCACCCGGTCTCTAATTATACAACTCTACAAGCAGTAGTCATGTTTTTCCTTCATAATTGTGATGAGAGGATATAGGCATTATGTTGTAAGATTCCTGTAGGAATTGTTTTTGTCCCTGCCCACTCCTGCCACAAAAATAAGAGGGGCTTATTTTACCATGGTGGGGACTGGGGATGCTTGCTTTAGGTTGCACCCTACCTGTTGACTTTAAGATAACATGGCATTACATCCAAAGAAATAAAGAGCAAAAAGGTGCTGGTTAGAGGGCTGGCCCTGTGGGATGAAGGCAGGTGGTTTTATTAGAGTTCTGAAATGGCTGCCACAGCTGGAGGGTGGCTGGGGATAGAAGAACTCTTTAATGGGTCCCCTTTTTGATTGGGGCATGGTGTGGTATTGGTGGAGAGGGCAGTGACAATCCTTCCCTCATTTCTCTTGGCCTACAGTGCCGCTGCCCCTGAACAGCTGGGGCTCCTCCTGCCAGTTCTTTGGGTGTTCTGGGGAAAGCCATGGTGAGCATCAGAAAGGCCCTGCTGGGTCAGACACCAGGTCCGTCCAGTCCAGCGCTCCACACACATGGTGGGAAGCCAGCTGCCCATAGGGTCACTCAAGCAGGAGGGGGGGTGTAAGGCCGCCTCCTGCCCAGCTTTTCAGCAAGTGGTGTACACAGGCCGCCTCTGGTGAAGGTTGCAGCCCATGGCCTGCAGGGCGAGTAGCCATTGAGAGCCTCCTCCCTCGTGAATCTCTCCAGTCCCCCTTTAAAGCCATCTCATGGCAGTGAATGCCACAGTTTAACTAACTCTATGCTGTGTGAAGAAGGGCTTCCTATAATCCTGGAAAGAATAGAAACCTGTTTAGTAGAGAACAGTTTAAAAAGAGGAAGAAACCACATAAGATCTGCTTTCAGTGGTAATGGCCCTGCAGGCTGTGAAATATTTGGCAGTGCTTCCTGGGGACACTTGGCTTACTGGGGATTTAGAGCCAGGAGCATTTCTTCCTGGCTCTGAAAAGACCCTGTTCTCTTGCATGCCGTACCTTGTGGAACTGAGTGAGCACTGCAAGGCCAGGCCATAGGCCCCTTCCAAGAGCCCAGGCTGTGTGCTGGGAGGGACAGCCTGTCCAGGGGTTAGCCCAAATGGGCAGCGTGATTCACAGGGGATGGGGCTGTGCTGGAGCTTCTCCCAAGGCCTTCCCAAGGTGCCACGGTAACCAAAGGCAGAAGCAAGGCATAATCTGGCCCATTCTGTGGCCAAGGCATGGCAGTTTCGGGCTTGTCTTAGCAAGATGGGAGTTGGCCAGGCCAGGCTGGCAGCTTGAGGGGAACCAATATCTGAAGCCAGCCCTTGGAGCAGATTGTGTGGCCTGTGCGGGCAGAAACAGCTTGAGGCAGCCCATGGCCATGCTGGCTGGGAATGATGGGGAGTGTAGTCCAACTCATCAGGAGGGCCCTGGGTTGGGGAAGGCTGTTTTAATAAAGTGCCGGACAGACTCCACAAGGCCATGGCCTTCTGGATGGTCCAGCATGTATCTCTTTTCATGCCCATGCTGGCTCAGTGTGTTCTGTGGAGCTGCTTTTGGACAGCAACAGATTACTGCTGGTAAGCTTAGTTTAGCATGGGTGCATCCACTCAACGTCCAGGTTCCCAGGCTCTGAACGTGCAACACCCCCAGCCTGGCTGCTTCACCCAGCAGTGCTCTCCCTCTGCCACCTCTCAGGCCTCGTGCTCTCTCTCTGCAGCTGGATTACAAGGTGGGCTGGAAAAAACTCAAGGAGGTCTTCAGCATGGCTGGTGTGGTGGTCCGGGCAGACATCCTGGAGGACAAGGATGGCAAAAGCCGTGGAATCGGCACTGTGACTTTTGAGCAGGCCATCGAAGCTGTTCAGGCCATCTGTATCCTTTCCTTGGAGCTGCCCTGGAAATAAGAGCCAGGGCTGGCATTGGGTTGAGCCTCCTAACCCTGGCATGGGTGTTTCAAGTCTAAGTTGCTGCGGAGTTGCAGATCCAGCTGCAGACAAAGGAAACATGGTTTGTTAACCACAAATGACCAAGAGAGTCCATGGTTTGTTGCTGGGTTGTGAACTCTGGGTTGTTGAAACCACAGGTGACTGATAGGTGTGCACCCAGAGCCATGCATTGTTTTGTCAGCCTACAGAGTTGGCAGGTAAGAGTAATACCCCCCCCCCCAAGCCCCAGCCTCTGCATTCTCAAACAGCAGCAGCATGAGGGCATTTGGGGTACTGGGTGGGAGTGGGCCAGGGGCATAAACAAACAATCCTGGGGCTGAGAAAAAAAAGCTGCAGCTGGTTCAGTCATTTGTCAAGAAAATGCCTAGGTAAAGTAACAAACCCTGGGTAAAATAGATGCTAATGAGATGTATGAAGCTGGCCACTGTTTATTGGTGCATTAGTGAAGTTGGTGGCCCACATTTTGATTCCCAGAGCTCTAGAGCAGCTCTTTAACTGGGGGGGGGGGAGACCTCCTTCCTACTAGAACCTCTGGGGTCCATCAGCTGTACTCACTTGCAGTTGGGTGCATTCAGTAAGTCTGCTTCTGGACTATTGTACACTTTTAAGGAAGTATTGGTGTGTGTGTTTTAATCAAAAGAGCCTGTTAAGCACAGAGGCTGCTTTCAGTTAAGAAAGAATGGCTGTAGTGCTTGTCTTCCTCTCCTAGTGTCTGCTGGTGTTAGCTGTTTTGGTCATTCCATTTTTGTTTTCAAGCCCAGAAGGGAGTGTGTGGAAATTCTTCTGAGTCCAGGGCTTTGGCTGGAAAGAGGGGTGGTGGGTCAAAGTAGAAGAGACAAAACGTTGGATGCTTGCAGGAGTGTCCCTTAAAGATTTAACTGGACAAACATTCTCTCCTTGATGCTTAATGCCAGCCATGTTCAACGGGCAGCTGCTGTTTGACCGGCCAATGCATGTGAAGATGGTAAGGAAAAGAATTCAGGCTCGGCTGCCTGCATGCTTTTCTCCCTGCCCCAAGTGCTGAAAGTCCCATCTGATTTTTCAGGACGAGCGAGCCCTACCGAAAGGGGACTTTTTCCCACCAGAGCGTCCCCAACAGCTTCCCCGTAAGTATCCTTGTAAATACCACAAGCAGGCCAGAGATGGCTGCCTCCCAGGGTGGGGAGCTCTCGGGAGGAGTTGCTTGCATGCTTCCTGCTTGCAAGGAAGGTTTTCCATGGATTTTTTTTCCCCACAGTTTGTTTCCTGTTGAACAATTTCTTGTCCTCCATGAAAGTGAAACTCTTAAGTACCGCTTTCTCACACCTGGTTCCCTCCAGATGTGTTGGGCAACGACTCCTAGATGGGAGGAAACAGGCCAAGGTCATCTGTTCTCCTGTCAAACTGCTTCTACCCTGAGGCGTTTCTCCTAATGTTCAGCTCAGATGTACCTTCCTGTAACTTCTGGGGCAGCGGAAACTGGGCTTTTTTCTGTGTGATGGTCCTTGAGGGAATTGGGCAGTGGCTGCCCCAACTTCCAGGTGAAGGGTCGGTCCCAGCTTGGAGTGCTGGGAATTGTACTTGAACACTTCTGGAGGGTGGCAAATTAATGGAAGCCTGGCTCCTTGCCTAGATCTTTCTCCATCCCAGCCCCAAGAGGCTTGAATAGATAGTGGCAGCAGTTCTTTCCACGTCTCTTCCAGATGGACTCGGAGGCATTGGCATGGGATTGGGACCTGGAGGAATCCCTATTGATGTAAACCACTTGAACAAAGGGCTGGGCATGGGCAACCTGGGTCCAGGAGGTGAGTTGAGATGCAGGGGCTGGGCTCAGCTGTGTGTGTGGATATTTTTTTTCCTTTCTCTGTCGTTGCCACATGCCAGCATTCCTATTTGGTGGTGATGGTGGTGCATCTTGTGATTTTTGAATGCTTGGAGGAGTTGGAGGCACCATGTGCCCATGATCAGTAGAGCTGGTGTGGTGGGGATGTGCTGTGCTTTTATTTTGGCTGCAGGCCTTCTTCTCAAAGATGTGCATTTTGTGCACCCTCAGGGGAGCCTTTGGACACGCCTGGGTTTTAGCTTTTAGTTCTCTGGGCTAGAACCTTTGTAGCCTGGCACATTCCTCTGGACTTCATCTGTACATGCAGACATTCTGGGGTGGAAACTGCGAGCCCTTTTGCATATGGACCAGACCAGTGTTGGTGGAGTGCCATGTTCCCATCTTTTAATAAACTTTAATTTTAGTAACAGTAAAGTTTTAAAAAGAAGAAGAAATAAGAATACAAATAAAAATTGCAGAGAAACATCAATAAATGTTACATAGAATATCAAGTATTAAAAAAATCACTGAAAGTCAACTATTCTTTCTACTCAGTCACTTTTTTTTAGAACTTAGAAGAATTTTTAATGAATTTTAACTAATCTTTTAACAATTTTCTCATTCGATTCCCTTTATACCTATATTTTCCCATTTTTATTTCCATTAAAAAGAAGTTATATGTAATACAATTTCCACTTATCGTTAATTGATTTGCTGGATATCTTTCTATATGATTATTTAGTTGACCATGCAGTAATGGTAGGACTAACTTATTTTTCCAGTCTTTAATGATTAAATTTCTTCTGCTTTCCTTTTTAAGGCAATTTTAGCTGTAGCTGTAATTAGTATATACTTAAATACTTCTATTCATCTTAACTTACTGTAACAACAAAGCATCAGTACAAGAGTTGATGTCTAACAATATTTTCAAAAATGCCATTTATATAACTCTCCTTGCCTTAATAGTGAACCATTTCTCATATAACCCCAGTCCTCTATCAGTTCCATTGGCTTCCCATCGAAGTCCGGGCTCAATTCAAGGTGCTGGTTATTACCTATAAAGCCCTGAATGGCTTGGGACCAGGATACCTAAAGGAACACCTTCTTCCCTATTTGCCCTCCCACCCCCCGAGATCGGCAGCAGAAACCCTCCTCCGGGAACCCTCTGTGAAAGACGTTAGGAGACAGAGTACCCGGAGGAGGGCCTTCTCTGCGGTGGCACCCCGACTATGGCATGCGCTCCCCAGAGAGGTCCGCCTGGCGCCATCATTATATGTTTTTCGGCGCCAGGTCAAGACCTTTTTATTTGATCAATATTTTAATATTTTAACTTTGAGATTTATATTTTATATGATGTTCAGCCAGCGTGGAATAGTTAACTTATTTTATTCTGAAATAATGTTGTAAGCCGTCCAGAGATGGAAGTAATGGACGGCATACAAATTTGATAAAAAATAAATTTGTTTAAATGTTATTTTTGAAAATATTGCTGGAAATTTCCACTCAATTCATATGTAGTTTTTTCTTTTATAAAGTAAGTCGTGCATAGTGCCATTTCCACTTACCATTAAATTCTTTGGCTGGTTTTCGTAATAAGTCAATTTTGCCATTACTGCATAGGCTACTAGTGGTGGTCAAGTGATAAAGTTAAAAAAAATTGGAAAGAAATACAGGCAAAAATGCAGAAATTTGAAAATTAATTTTCCCATGACTGCTAAGACTATGTTGCTGAGCATTGTACCAGAAACTCTGCCAAGGAATATGGTAGAGTTATTCAAATATGATAGCTGTGGCCAGAGTCATAAGTGCTTCAAAGTGGAAAGCAGAAAAACTGCAACCGTTGATGTGCCCATCTTTGAGGACTGGTGCGGCTGGTTTGCTGTCTGAAGCAAGCTCATCGGTTGTTAGCTCTTAGTTTTGACTCAGCAGGCATCCCTACTTTCTGGCTCGCTGTCTGCTGAGATGGAGCATTGCCCTCTTTGATGTTGTGTGTGGTTGATGCAGGTCTGCTTCCTTGTCCTGAAGCCCTCACTGGTGCACAGTGTTGCAGAGGAAGTTCCCTCATGTTGATATGGGCTTTCCAAAAGGGGGGGGGGACCCAGCAGTGTTGTTTTGCCTCTGATCTCACAGGCAGCCAGTATCTAAAGGCCAGCTGCTTGGGGAACAGTTATAGGCACATAGGGAGGTTGCTTTCCAGGCCTGTTTCTGTGCCTCCCAAAGACATGGAGTTGGCCCCTACTATGAGAACCAGATCCTGGATGTGATAGTTCCTTCCAGATGTTTGTCTCTATGGCTGAGTGGAATGGTGTAAATTGGTGTCCTGCAGCAGCTGGAGGTTGGCTCTGACAGCAACCTTGGCCCCTTCCAGCTCTACTATTCTATGATTCTGTGGTTATCGGCCATTGCAGCTTTTAATGGAAATGATGCATCCAGAGAGAGGGCCCCTATGTGAACTTGCCTGCTGGGGTCCATTGCACAGTGGAGGGAAATGCCTGGGCTTCTGCAGGCTGGATCTGGTTCAGAGTTGGGATCCTGGACTAGCTGAGCCTTTGCTTGGACCCTGCAGGGCTGCCCTCTTAAGTTTTCACTTCTGCTCACACACCTGTCATTCCTTTTCAGGAATGGGTATCGAAGGCCTGGGCTTTGGCATGAGCAAGATGGGAGGTAAGTCCTGGCCTCCAAAAGTCCAAATTCCAGCTTCCTATAGTCCTAATATATGATGGCAACGTGTGAATTGCGACACCTCTTCCTTGCAGGGATGGAGGGCCCTTTCAGTGGCATGGAGAGCCTGGGCCATTTTCCTTCTGGGATGAACCTTGGCAGGATGAGTGGTGAGGAGTGGCTGCCAGGACTCCCCACCCACCCCCTAGTTAGGCATTGCTTGATAAGGGCTGGGCTGGGGCATGGCTCTTGGCGTAACAAGCATTTCAGAGACTTCAGAACAGGTGACCCCAGTATTCTTTGAGCTGGGGAAGGGGCTGGGGGCCATCCAGAGAGGAGAGCACTGTTGCCTCTGTGGTCTGCTTGTGGGCTTCCCTTTGGGACATCTTGTTGTCTCCTGTTGGAAACAGGTTGCTGGGCTAGACAGGCCCTGCTCAGTCTGATCTGACCCAGCCGGGCGCTTAGTTTCCTGTGCAAAGGGTCACTGATGGGCATGGTTCTCTTTGCTGGCTGGGCTTCTTGTATGCTGTGGACCTGGCAGCTCATTTCCTTCCTTGCTTCCTTTCAGAAATGGACCGTGCCATTGGAGGTGGATTTGAAAGAGACTTCCCAAGAAATGAAATGGGCATGCATCGTAGTTTTGGAGATACTCTGGACAGGGGCATTGGTGAGCTGCCCCTGCTCTGTGTTGTGAGAGGCATTTGGTCTGGTCTAACCCTCCCCTCCCTTCTTGTTCAGATTCCAGCAGAGAGAAGGGGACTTGTGGTGCAGGGGTGAGAAAAAGTGGCAGTGGGGGACTGGACTCGGGCTGCTGATAGCCTCTGTGTTTTATTTACTTTGTTTAATTTATATGCTGCCCTATTAGCCATAAGGCGCTCTGGGCAGCTTACAAGAAATGAATACAACAATGTAATAAACTCCACAATTTTACAATAAAGTCAATAAGATAATAAAAGCGATAATGCCACTAAAATTAAGACAAATAATAGAAATATAATCAAACAAATATAAGATCAAAAATGAAAGGGGCATTATGCCAATTAAAACGTATCAGATATCTAACATTTGTAAAAAGGCAGCAGCACTAATATAAAATGTTTAAAACCATTATTAAAAATCACAAAATCTCTCTTGCTTTTTCCTCTGTTCCCAGTTGAGAGGAGGCCAGGGTGCAGGAGTTATAGTAAGCACTGAAAAAGAGTGTGTGGTGGCCAAGTTTGCAAAATAGAGGGATGGGATGGGCTGGGTGAGACTGAAAGTGGGGACATCTTGGAGCAGTCTGTGCCACGCCAGGGTCCATCCCGTGGTTTTGCAGATAGCTGGCTGTCAGAATGGAGCCCACAGGCATTTTTCTCTGCAGAGTCCTATTTTATTGAGTTGGATCAGGGCGGCACCTCCTCTCAACTTGAATGCAAGTTGCTTAAAAAATTCAGAATGCAAGATTGGGTCTTGTGAACCACACTAAGATGCAGCATTCCAAAAGTGACAGAAGAATTAAATGGTTTGCTTTGCGCCTCATTCTGGGATGTGTATTTTTTAAAAAAAAAAAAAATCTGCAGACTTGCCTAAGTGGAACTTTTGGGGGAGGGGAAGCAGGAGCAGACATTTTAGCTCTGTTGAGCAGACCTCAACCCTCTTCCCACCCCAAAGAGAGCAGCAGGGAAGGACATTTTCAGAGCAGTGGGCTTGGTAGTACTGGCAGGGGGAAGCTGGTGGAGAATGGTTTGTGGCCTCACAGGGGCAGCAAACCTGGGAAAGGGTATCTCAGCAAGCAGAGCTGATGAGGATGTGCTGGAAGGGTGTGCATCAGGCTGGGCTTTCCTGGTCCACAGCAAGGGCTGCATTCTCCTCTCCCTCTCTCCTGCAGGTAGCGGTGGTGGTGCCACCAGCATCCCTGCAATTGACAGAATGGCACCTGGGCTTGACCGCATGGCGACCAGCATCGATAGGCTTCCCTCTGGAATGGGCCACGGGATAGACAGAGTGGGCTCAGAGATGGACAGGATGGGGCTCATGCTGGACCGCATGGGTTCTGGTGTGGACAGGATGGGCTCAGGCATCGACCGCATGGCCCCCCTTGGCATCGACCACCTGGCATCCAGCATTGACCGGATGGGCTCTGGGATAGACCGGATGGGTGCTGGGATGGAGAGGATGGGCACCAGCCTTGGCTTTGGGATTGACCGCATGAGCTCGGCCATGGACCGTGTTGGCACCACCATGGACAGGATGGGGCTGGGCATGGTCCCGGCAGGGATGGGCCCTGTGATGGATAGGATGCCAGCTGGGCTGGACCGCATTGGGGCAGCCCCGATTGACAGGATGGGGCTGGACCGCTTGGCTGCCTCCAATGTGGAGAGGATGGGGCTGGACCGCATGGGTGCAGCTGTGACTAGCATGGAGAGGATGGGGCAGGGCTTGGGGGCAGGGCTAGACAGGATGGGATTGGCCCTGGGGAGCTCCTTTGAGCGGTCCATGGAGATGGATCGGGGGAACTTTGCTGCCGGGAGTTTCACTGGTGCGATCAGAGCCGGAGGACCTGTCGCCACCGCCACCTCTGCTGGAGTGGCCCAGAAAGCATGCCAGATCTTCGTGAGAAATGTGAGTGGGGGCAGGATGTTTTCTGGGCTCGTGGTCCAAGGAGCATTTCTTCTCCTTCCCCTTTTCCCTGGGACTGGAAGTCTGACTTTTGTGGGACTGGGACTGGGCTGACTTGGCTTTGTTTTTTTATTTATATGTACACATACAACACATGTTTTCAAGCAGGGGTTGCATACCCAAGCCTCCACAGAATGGGTGGGAAAGGTGGGAGTTGAAGTTTGGGAAGTGTTTTGAGAGGGTCTCTCCCCATGAAGTAGCTAGCCCCTCTCTTCTAGCAGGCTGTCCAAAGACCCTGTGGTGTGGGGTTTGTAGCCAATAAAATGTTCTGGGCTTCTCTTTGTTCTTCTCAGCTTCCTTTTGACTTCACATGGAAAATGCTGAAAGATAAATTCAATGAGTGTGGTGAGTAATTTCAGCAGGGTTTGACCTAAAGAATACAAGGGAACAGGGTTAGCTGGGCAATCCCTTGACAGGAAAACATTAGGCTCCTTGGGATAGCTTTGCTCCCTCCTCGGGATCAGAAGGTTGAGAGTTGAGGCACAGCTTGTCTCATCTGTTGGCAGAGGACAGGGGCACTTAGAACTGCCTCTGGAACTTCGCATGGGAGAGCAATTCACAGGGTGGCTGGACCCTGGAGAAGGCATGCTTATGTATTGCTAGGTGGTAGCATTCTGTTGGCTGCAGAATGATTGGTAACACCTCAGGCGATCTCGGGGGCCAGCTGGGCGTACTGGGGACTTGGGCTAAGTAAGAATTCTTCCGTAGGGCACGTCCTGTATGCAGACATCAAAATGGAAAATGGGAAGTCCAAAGGGTGCGGTGTGGTCCGGTTCGAGTCACCTGAAATTGCTGAGAGAGCTTGTCACATGATGAATGGCATCCAGCTCCGTGGCAGAGAGATCGATGTGCGGATTGATAGAAATGCTTAAAACATTGCCTTCCTAGATACCAGTGAAATAGAGAAGGAGCTTGGTTTGTACGTTTTCCTTGTTAAAGACTTTTTAATTTGCTTGAATGTAAAGATGGTGAGACAACTCTGTTGCTTTCTGGAGTAATCTTAATTCCTTTTTTAATTTTTTTTTCCCCATTTTACTGCCTTGTTTTTTCATTGGAAACTGTTCAACATGCACAGTCTTGGATCTTTGTAGTGTTGTAGTACCTTTGTTGAATTTCAAGTTATGTTATTACAGTATATCTTTGGTAATATATCTGTATATATTATACAGTATATCTTGGGTAACTTTTCCAGTAACTCTGGTGGCTTTGAATCTCCTGCCCATCTCTCACTGGTAAGCGATTCTCTTGTGGAAAGAACTATTTGGAAGGAAGAGAGCAAAGTAGCATTGATAACTATCTTTTTGTCACTGGAAAGTTTGTTCTGAAATTTGATGAAGGGTTTTGGAAAAATGTACACCTAGAACAGAAGTCAGACCAAAATCTACCTGTCTTGTATGAGAACTGTCAATAATAAAAGTGTTTTCTTGTGACTTAATTGCCCTGCATCCTTATGTATTTTGCAGAACTGTTGTTCATGCCAAGTTATTGCCCTTTGCCACCTCTCTTGCATTAGCACAGGAGTGAAGCCTTCATCCTGGGCTGATGCGAAAGAAGTCTTTTGAGTGGCAGCTCCTAGCTTGCCTGTACTTACAGTGGGGAGCTTTGCAACCTGGTACATGGACTTTTAGAGCAGCCTTCCTCACACTGTTGCCCTGAGATGTGTTGGACTGCAGTCCCCATCACTCCCATGCTGGCTGGGAATGATAAGGGTTGTAGTCCAATGCATCGCAAGGGTGCCCATTTGAGGATGACCGCTTGCATTGCTGCTTTTTATACTGCATCATTGTCCTGCCTTTCAGAAAAGGACTGGCTACTAAAGGGACTTGCATCCATTGTAGAGAGCAAGAGAAATCATCATGCTGTGGTTATGCTCATAAGCCACACTGGCAGGACATGCATGGGAGGGAAAGCATCGCCAGAACAAGGTCTTAGAACAAGGCTGGTCTTTCCTTGCCTGTGTTCTTGCCTGAATAAGACGCTTGTTGTCTCAGGGCAACTTGGATGGGAAATTGGTAATGCAGCAAGCGGCTTTATGAAGATGTTCTATATTGTCCACTACAACTAGGCCCTGGGTCTTAGGTGGAGAGAGAACATGCACCTTCCTGGACTGGTTCCTTGCTGATCCCTCTTAACTAGGTAGCCATCTGTGCCAATTATTCAGTGGGATTCTGTATCATTTACTGGCAAAAGCATCAGAGGCCTTTGCAAAAGGAATCCGGGAGACAGGCAAGCAGTAGTTCTGATACGCCCATAATTGTTCTCAATATAACGATTAGGGCACTGAACATTGCAGCAGGTAGGCTGGGGATGGAAGGAACTGAGTAGCAAGTGGGTCTTAGGTAAAGCAATGATGGGGATGGGGTGTCATGTCTTCACCTCTGGTTTCCTGCAGGAACTGGCTATGTGGGAGCACACTGCTTCTGTAACTGGAGTTTTGGCTTCTGTGATAGCTTTTCAAAGCTGGGTGTGGGGGCAAGCGTGTCTGAAGAACTCTGGAAACCCCTATTGAACTTGAAACTTGAAACTTCTATCAAACTTGGGACTCTTTTTATTATTGGCTAGAGAATTGGGACTTCACATAGATTTAAATATGTTTAAGTTATCATAAATGGAAAAAGAAGGGTGTGGGGGCTGACCCAGCAGGCTCGATGTTTTTGATGATGGATGTTGTTTGTAGTTTTCTTTTTCTTTTTTGTTTTTTTAGGATTATAATTTCAAATAAAATTTATTTAAAAAAAATTGAAACCTCATCCTTAAAGTTTGCTCCCAGTGCTGATGCTCTAGCCGGGCCTGGTGCAAGTGTTGCCAGTCAGGGTTGAGTGGTAAGGGGACACCTGCCCCTGAGCATGTGCAAAGCACTTCAAAAACAATAAAAGGCATGTGCATGCTCAGAGCCATGCTGCCCCTTTACAAAAGATCTAAGACTGAATACATGCAAATGTTAGATAAATGCAGCCTAGCAGTTATCAGTATAAAATGAGCACAAGCCATATACTAAGCTATGCAACACGTAAAATGACTAGGAAGGCTGAGCTAGACTGGTTGCTGACTATATAAGGCAGACTTGACCGATTGACCGCTTTGGATAGGTTCACAATTGGAGGCTGGCAACTGGAGCTGCTAGCCAGGGTATACAAGTTTATTGAACTGTGCCACAAAGCTGTGGAGACTGCTTTGTTTTTAAGGCAGCAGTGTCGCCCTTCAGCTGAAGCCTGCTCATAAAAACTAGCTTTGAGCCTACATTGTGTCTTTGCTTCCCTCTTGAAACGACAAATCACTGGGTGCAATTTACCCAACACAAACACCCACCCCAACAGAAAAAATGTAAGGGCAGCACCACTTTGCTCTGCATTCAGAAGATGATCTGCCTTGGGCTCCTCACAGAAAAGGCTGCATATAAATGCAACTTAAAATACTGAGGAAACATGCCTTTGAGCATGTACAAACTGCCCTAATGACCACGTCATCCTTTCCCTCTTTTAAGAAACACCCTGAACACGTGCAGAGGGCTTCTCCTGTCCTTCCCTCCCATTTATTGAGCCACCTTGACCACCGTGGAAGAGGAGAAGGAGGTGTGAAGCATGTGTGGAGTCACCCTTGAGGGGCTGGCTCAGGCCCCGTGAGAGGGTGTCTGCTGATGATGTGCTGAAGGATATTTCCCTCTTTCTGTTGTGGAATTCAGAAAAGGGAAAGCAGGAGGCAATAGAGCATGTGCAGAATGACCTCTCTCTCCCTTCAGCAATTAGACCTAGTTCCTATAGCAAAGGGGAGGGTGCTTGCCATGGTATCCTCTCCCTCTTTGCATTGGGCAATTTGACTCTGGTCCTGAGGCAAAGAGGAGGGGGGCACCCTCTCTTCCCTCTCAACAGTTATATTCCCAACACCTCTGTGCTACCCAGGACAATGGAGTTATAGTCCAACACCTCAGGAGCATTCTGGATTAGTGAGCTTTAGTTATTGAGTTATTGTACTCTTAACTTTCCCATGTCCTGGACAGCATGGGTGGGGAAGAAATGTTCCCCCTTCACAGGTGTAAAGAGCTGAACTTGACAGGTTTTCTCAGCAGTGTGTCATTGTCCCCCCACCTTCAGTTTTGGAGTTCTGCTGCTTTTGTTCCTGAGTAGGTAGCTAAGATGTGTTATTCTTCATGGTCTCTGTGCATCACACATATCGGCTCTTCACGCATGCGTGGAGCCATTTTTGGGAAGACTCCAAAGCTGACTAATTAGTATTTGGCGGGAGCCCAGCCCCAAATGCAGCTAGCATGAGGGCGGGGCTCCAGCCAAGACCTCAGTTCTTTGACTGCCATCGTGAGCACATCAGGAAGTTCTTCTCCAACTTACCTCGTGAGTTGTACAGTGGTACCTCGGCTCACGAATGCCTCAGTTCACGACCAAATCAGGTCGCAAACAGAAGTTTCATAAAAATTTTGACTTAGGTTGTGAATGCCACATTGGGTGGCAGCTGCGATTGCAGCCATCTCCCCCCCCCCCCCAAGTGGGGAGAAGGCTGCAATCATGCTGCGGGGGGGGGGGGAGACGGCTGAGATCATGCCTGTCTTTCCTGCAGGAGTGCAACCATAATCTCGGCCGTCTCCCCCCCTCAGTGCACCTGCATTTGCACCTGTCTCTCCCTCCACTGAGCGCGCTGGGATGATGGGTACATGCAGGGATGATGGGTGCAAGGATATGGCCACGCTCGTGCTCGGGGTGGGTGGGGGGGGAGATAGCTGCGATTGTTGTTGTTCTTTGTCACTTTGCTTCACATTTTTCTGATTAAAAAAATAGTTGCAGAATGGATTAACCTTATTTACACTGAACCTTATGGGGGAATTGGACTTGGCTCACGACCAATTTGGGTCACGACCAGAGTCCTGGAACGGATTAAGTTCGTGAGCCGAGGTACCACTGTATTGAGAAAACTCCTGCCTGGTCAGGTCTCTTTTCTTGTCATCTCCCTACTGCTTGAAACAAAATAGAAAAAGAAAGAAAGAAAAGTTTTGAATTATATACCCGAACAAGCAGTTTACCGCTGAGGCCCTTTCGTTGTGCCTCGTTGGCCAGACAAGATGGCGCTCAAGGCCACTTTCCGCAATTGCACCGTGTGCAGTAGCAAACTTGCCCCAACTGATGGTCACTCCCTTTGTCTTTTCTGCTTGGGAGAGTCGCACGTCGTTGAATCTTGCTGTCATTGCCAAGCTTTTACGAAGCAGGCAAGAAAACACTGGGTTGACCATTTAAAGGTGGAGCTTTGGAGCCGCGCTTTGCATGCTGAGGACCCACAACCATCTACCTCAGTGGCTTCAGCTCCTGCAGCGAACAACTTGCCAGCTCCTCCGCCGACAAAGATACCTAAGGTGGCAAAACAAAAAAAGGCAGAAAAGAAAGCAAAGCCACCAAAAATCGCTCACCCTTATTAAAGGAGAAGGGGAGTGCCAAAAGCGCCCAAGTGCGCTCAGAGTTGTCTGTATCTAGTGGCTTCCCATGTTCTGGAGATGCAGTGCCACCCCAGGGCCAGGACAAACCAGGACAATCGTTGGACCCATTTCTACTTCCAAGAAGCAATTCGGTGTCTGAAGGAGAAATTCAAGAGTCACCGGTTCAGTTTTCTAAACTGGATCACCCTTTGGTACAGAGACGAGACTCTCCATCGCCCTGGGTACCGAGCATGTTTCTCCAGACCAATCAGCAAAGAGCTAGACATCACTCTTGGTCACCCCTGGGCTCAGACTGCTCACAAGAAGCATCAATCTCCCCCAAGATGCCAAGGGGACTTCAATTCCGAGTTCTATGCAGAACGATGGGGATCCATCGATTCCAGACAAGGGTTGTACTGGAGCCCATCGGGCTTGGAGCACAACCCCTTACCAGGTCCTTGTTCTCGCAGCCCACTACAACAACCTGCTCGAGACCCTGCTAATATAATACATTTTGCAGATAGACAACCTCCATCCTCCTTACTCAGCCAGCATATGAACAGAACTGAACGTCTCTCAGAACGAGGACAATATACTTCGGTCTTGATTGTGTCCTCTCCAGACCATTAGTCTGACATTCTGCCAGGTGTCACGACAACTTTCTCCGATTTATCCCGAGCACTGGAGGACACTGGACTTTTCGCATCCCAAGTCCTCTGGATGGCTCACAGTCTAGGACTTAATCCTAGGCAAGAACCTTCTAGAGCCAAAGACCCAGTCTTTGAGGCTGTTTCCACAGAGTCCACCGGGCTGGTTACTATCCCGCTCTTGCCAACCCTGCTCAATGCAATCTATCATGAATGGAGATCTCGGGCATTGGTGGCTCCCCCACCTCACCGCCTTGAGAACATGTATCGGGTCCAAGAGAAAGACACCGAATTCCTGTTTCAGCACCCTCAGCCCAACTCTATTATTGTGGAGTCTGCCCAGTTGCACTCTAGGAGAGAACGTGCCACTTGGTCAGACAAAGAAGGCAGGCGCCTCGACGCTATTGGTCGCTGCTTCTACTCATCTGCAGCCCTCTCCATAAAGATGGCCAATTGCCAGGCTACCATGGCTACATACCACCTTATGCTTTGGGACAGAATGGCGTCCCTATGCTCATTACCCAAAGAGGCTCAAGACCTGGTGAATGACATCAAGAATGAGGGTACTCACCTAGCCAGGCAGGAGATCCTCACAGCTCAACACCAGGCAGAGGGTGGTACATGCAATATGGCAGGAGCAATAGGTCTTCACAACTTTGCGTGGCCTCAATCTTCCAGCTTGTCAGGCAAAGCTAAGGCAAGGATTGAAGATATGCCATTTGATGATGCTGGCTTATTCCACAAGACCACAGATGACCAAATGGACTTGGTTCAGAAGGCCAGGAATACTGCACGCCGTATGGGGCTCAATCAAACACCTTCACAAAGGCAATATGCTTCACGTAAGTGGCACAGATCCTCCTACACATACCAACCCAGGACCCCTGCCACCACTGCTACAAGGCAGTGTACTGCCACCCAGCCTAGGCACCAGGATCCCCTCACACGGATCCAACCATCTCGGAGGCACCCAGACAATTCCAGGAGACATCTCTGACTCCTTCAAACATCTCGTATTGTATTTCCTACTTTCAATCACCACCTTTGGCCCTTTTTCCACACTTGGGCTGCCATCACCTCGGACTCATGGGTGCTTTTCATCATCACCCATGGATACCGTGTCGAATTTCACACTCTCCCTCATTTTACGGTACCAAAATGGACTGCTCCATCACCACCCCTTCTGCAGGAAATTTCTTCCTTGTTTCATAAAGGAGCTATCGAACTCGCACCACCACAAACCCCTGAATTCTATTCCAGGTATTTCACTGTTCCAAAAAAAGATGGAGGCCTTCATCCTATCATGGACCTCTGCTCTCTTAATAAATACATTTGACCCAAACATTTTAGAATGGTGTCCCAGCAGTCCATCCTTCCTCTACTCCCGAAAGGTGTATGGTTCACATCAGTTGACCTTAAAGATGCCTACTTTCGTATTACAATTGAGGAATCCTATAGACTCTTCCTCCATTTCCAGATAAATAACAAAAATGTCCAATTCACAGTTCTTCCCTTTGGGTTAGCAACAGCACCCTGTGTATTTACCAAATGTATGTCAGGGGTTTCTGCATATCTCCGTGGCATTCATGTGTATCCTTACCTTGATGACTGGCTTATTGTAGCTCACTTCCGTGAAGCCTCCCTAAAAGCTACACAATTTACTTGCTCCCTTCTTTCCAGTCTGGGACTCTACATTAATACAGCTAAATCTCACCTTTCTCCTTCCCAGTCGATCAACTTCATTGGAGCCAGACTTGAGTCGATGCTGAGGAAACCTTTCCTCTCCCACGACAAACTGTCCACCATGTCCAGAGAGGTCACATCACTGATTGACACCCCTTCACCAACTGCCAAATCGATCCAACACGTTCTAGGCCTGATGTCCGCAGCGATTCTTTCAAAAAGAACCTGGACAGCCATCTGAGTGGGATGGTGTGACGTGGTGTCCTGCAACAGCAGGGGGTTGGACTCAATGGCCTTCATGGCCCTTTCCAACTCTACTATTCTATGATCCCAGTTGTTCCGTTAGCACATCTATTTATGAGGCCTCTTCAACTGTGGTTCCTGGCGTCCTTCAACCCACTAACTCAACCACGCCATACCATGTTCTACCTTCTACCTTCTACCTTGGGTCCAGAAATCCCTATATTGGTGGACAAAAAGAACTAACACAGTGATTGGAGTCCCTTTCTCCCCTCGGGACCCTCAAGTGACTGTTGTAATGGATGCCTCTCTCCTCAGTTGGGGTGCTCATTGTGGACAAGCCACCTTCCAGAATTATATCCAAGATTGCCACATCAGAGTTCTTACCAACAATACCACTGTTGTGGAATACATAAACAAACAAGGTGGAACCAGATCGAACAGACTAGCATCCCTTGCCACCATCATTTGGCACTGGTGCATTATCAAATGGACCACTTTGACGGCTTTGCACATAGCAGGCACCACCAACCTTCTGGCAGACTCCCTGAGCAGAACTTTTACTATATGCCATGAATGGAAACTCCACCCCGCAGTCCTCCAAACCTTATGGAACTGTTGGGGTGTGCCCCAAATAGACTTGTTTGCTACCAAACACAACACGGCATGAGATTGTTTTTGCTCAAGAGCTGGTCTTGGTAATCGCTCTCTCAGAGATGCCTTTCTCTTATCTTGGAATGGGAAACTGTTTTATCTATTTTCCCCATTTCCTCTAATTCTGAAAGTCCTAGCAAAGATCTCTCAGGACTGCATCAATGCAATCCTCATCATTCCTTGGTGGCCCAGCCAACACTGATTCCCCCTTCTGCTCAACCCATCCAACAGGACGTTCTGCCATCTACCACACACAGATGACCTCCTTTCTCAAGATCATGGCAGAACTCTCCATCCTAACCTACTCAGCCCCAAGCTTGGAGTACCATCTCTGACCTTGAATCTGGGCATTCAAAGTATCTTATGCTCCCTGCCTCTGGTGCTGTCTAGAGGCCAAAGGATTGTTCTCATCTCATTGTTTTAAAATGTTTACTATTGCATTGCTTTGTTACATTTATGGTGTGGCTCTTTGTTTCATTATTTTGAGGTTTTTAAAAAGAATTATGTTCTTCTAGGGAATGGTGACTTGATGAAGCAGCAGTGAATGTTACTGCTTTCTGCCTTATGTTTGGATGATATAAATTGTCCTGAAGGGTGTTTACCTCTCTAATTGACAGGTGAGCATCAAGACTTTTGGTCTACAGCTCTCATTACATTGAGATGGCATGATAAGGTAAACTGGGAAAACAGTTAAAAAAATTGACTCCCCCCAAATTTACCGTATTTTTCGCTCTATAAGACGCACCTGACCATAAGACGCACCTAGTTTTTAGAGGAGGAAAACAAGAAAAAAAAATATTCTGAATCAAATGGTTTACTGAACTATTTAATAAACTATGGGATGTGTTGGGATCTCTTAATCCCAGTTGCTTTACTCTCATGTGCCTCTAGCATACTGTGTGCATGACCCCCCCATCCCCCACAGACTGTGCATGTAACTGTTAGGGGATGAAAACATCTTGTATAGAATCCATCTCTGCAGTTCCTTCAATGCCACATGTATTTCCTGTAGGTCTGAATAAACTGTAAATATTCTTTTGATTGCACACCCCAAGCATACCTGCTCTCTCTGGTTTTTCTTGCCTCTATCTTAGACAGAGAAGGTGAGCAATGAGGAGAGACCTAAATTCAATCCTCCAACTTTTCTCTCTCTTTTTTTTTTCATATTTAAAAGTGATGCTTAAGAAACTCGGGCTGCATCTACGCATCCTTTTGAGTCGAGAGAAATGTTCACTCAGTGGTCTCTTGTGTGTCATTTCTTCCTCTGGACCAAGGGCATGAAAATCTAACATTTGCACAGTTGCAGAGATCACTATAATAATTGTGTTTCTTGTATCCTCAATTGGGAAGGGAACTTAATATCCACATTGTTTTTGTTAAGCATTTAGAAGTCCCAGTTAATTATCCATGAGGTATTAAAAGGCCCAACCCTTGAAAGACAAAGCTGAATTGTGGGGAACTTCCCTTCCATTCCCAAAAGGTATTTCAAGTTCACTACACTTCTGCTGTTGAATCTTTTTTTTTTTTTTTTTTTAGAACAAAGGAGTGATGGGTGTTTTCATGGGGATTAACCCTTTTTTTTCCAGAGAGGAGGAAAATGTCCCACTTTCCACTTTTTCACACCATGCATAATTTTGAACATCTTTGCCATGCTTCCCATTACTCATCATTTTCCTAAGAGAAGCAATCCTGGTTGTTGTAACAAAGTCTGATAGGGGAGCTGCTCCAATCCCTTGATTGTTTTAGTTGCCCTTCTTTGCACTTTTTCCAACAATGTCATTTTTCAGGTGTGGTGGCCAGCACTGTACACAATACTTTAAGTATGGTCATATTAAAGATTTGTGTAAGAGGAATATGATCTTGGAAATTTGATTTTCAATTCCTTTCCTAATTATGGCATTTCCTCCTAACATTTGACATTTTCATCAAGCTGTCCCCCACATTCTCAAGACCCTTTCTTGGTCTGTCAGCACTAGTTCAGATTCCATCAGCTTATACTTGAGATGAGATTCTATAAGATGAGATTCTTTCCCCCCAGCATGCTAACTTTACACTTGCTTACACTGAAAGCATTTGCCGTTCTGATGCCCTTTTTCCCAGCTCAGAGAGATCCCACTGGAATTCCTCACAATCCCTTTTCAATGTTTTATTTTAGTATCATCAGCAAACTTGGCTACTTTATTGCTCACTTCTAATTCCAGATCATTTATGAACAGGTTGAAAAGCACTGATCCTAATGCAGAATCTTGTGAGAATACCATGCATTCTCAATGTTGGCTTTCAATTCTGTAATCAGTTACTGATCCATAGGACAACATGTGTGTGCACACACAGCCCTTATTCCATCACTGCCAGGTTTTCTCAAGAGTCTGTTGATGGATTTTATCAAAAGGCTTTTGGAAGAAACAATGTCTATTTGACTGCTCAGTCCATGTGTAGTAGTGACACTCTCAAAGAATTCTACTGGATTAGCAAGACAGGCTTACCCCTGCAGAAGCCATGTTGCTTCTTTTAAAGCAGGGCTAGTTCTATATGTTAACTGAATCTATCCTGAATAACACTTTCAACCAATTTACGCAGAACCAACAGAAAGCAAAGCAGCATATAATTTTCCAGATCCCTTTTTAAAAATTATCCTAGAGTGCTGGTACATGGCTAGAGAGAACCAGCCCTCTTTGGAAAAGGAGGGAGACATTTCAGAGTGGTGGGGAGGAGATGGAAGGGGTGTCCTTGGCACCAACAGGATATGACAGGCTAAACAAGTGGACCAATTCAGAAGTGTCCAGCATTCCTGCTGTCTAGCCCTCACGCAGCAGGGGCCACCTTCAGGGCTGAATTCTTTCTGAAAGGAATGGAAGGAGGGGAAGCTTAAGTTTGGATCCAGCTCTTTACATTGTCAATTGCTTCTCTCACATCTCAAAGAGAACGCTGCTTCAATGTATACTGTTTCTTAACCTGTTAAACTTTAATAAAAGGATTGTGCATCTGTGCCTGCCACGGCAGTGGCGTGGGGGGGGGGTGGCGGATCGGCGCGGGATGGCAGTGCGGGATGACAGTGTGAGCGGCGGAGGCTTTAGAAGAATTGTGCTTCTAAAGCGTCATCTGTGCCTGCCACGGCAGTGGCGTGGGGGGGGGGGGGTGGCGGATCGGCGCGGGATGACAGTGCCAGCGGCAGAGGCTTTAGAAGGATCGTGCTTCTAAAGCTGTGCCTGCCGCGCCAGTGGCGTGGGGGGGGGGGGTGGCGGATCGGTGCGGGATGACAGTGCCAGCGGCAGAGGCTTTAGAAGGATCGTGCTTCTAAAGCTGTGCCTGCCGCGCCAGTGGCGTGGGGGGGGGGGGGGTGGCGGATCGGCGCGGGATGGCAGTGCTCGAGCGGCGGTGGCGCAGAGCGACGGTGCGCGGCGGCGGTTGCACGGGACGGCGCAGTGCGTGGCGGCACAGAGCAATGGCGCGGGGCGGTGGGGCGACAGCGGCACGGAGCTTCCCGGTGGGGGTGATCAGTTCCCGGAGTGCGAGGTGGAGCAGGGCACGCCAAGCACATGCCGGCCTGGTGGTGCCGGCGGGCGGGCAGCGTCCCGGGTGTCAGGCACATTCGCTCTATAAGACGCACAGACATTTCCCCTTACTTTTGAGGGGGGGAAAAGTGCGTCTTATAGAGCGAAAAATACGGTATTCCTTTTCTTTTTCATTTTCTTTTTCTTTTATCCTCTATTATTTCTTTTTATGTCATTTTCTTTGCCAATGGAATAATATTCTATTTGATGCAGCTTGGACTCTTAAGGCATTTTTGTTTGCATATTGTCAGCATCCAGGGTGGGGGCGGCTGACTAGCAGGTGAAGGCACCGGGACCCAGGCAGACAGGGCATGGCAAGAGCAAGTCCAGTACACAGTCCAAAAGGTCAGAGCCCGGGAGTCAAGATATAAGCCAAGTCCGTACAGAAGGTAGTGTCGTCAAAAGCAGGCCGAGGGTCAGAGAACCAAGGAAGGCAAGTCAAGTCAGGGAGAGCAGGGCAGGGCAGGAGGAGGTGCAGGCAGGGAACAGGAGCATAGGTGGGAACATGAGCAGAGTGCTGGGTCCAGTATTTTTTTATTTTGATTTGGAATATTTCTAGGCCGTCCATCACTCTGCATCTCTGGATGGCTCACAACAAGATCAATAAATACAACAGTATAAATATAAATATCATAAATACCCCAACCAAAAATAAAACTAAGTTTTATTAGACCAGGAGAGCTTCATCAATGCTGGAAGACCTTCATGGCCAAGGCAGCTTCTGAGGGGAAGAGCTGGTTCTTATATAGTTCCTCTCCAGGGCTCCCCGGGTGGGACTCATGAGATCCCTGGCAGCTGCAGTGGACTGAGGTCAGAATCCTGCAACTACCAGGGCTGCTCTGCCAGCCCTTGACCAGCAGAGGGAGCCCTGAAGCTGCCTCAGGTCTTGACAGTACCCCTCCCCACAAAAGTTTAGGGGAGTCCCTTCCCCTTTTTAGTGCTGGGGCTTGTCAGGGTGGTTTCTGAGAAACGCTCGGACCTTGGCGGGGCCGTGGACATTATCAGCCAGCTCCCGCAAACGCTCATCTGGGCCATACCCCTCCCAGTCTATTAGTTAATGGACCTGACCTCAGATGGTCTGGGAGTCTAGGACCTTTGCTATGTGATACTCCTCATGGTCTTGAACCTTGATCGGTGGGGGTGGTGGATTCTCATGGCCCGGAAAGGGATTGCCGTGATGTTTCTTTAGCTGGGAGACGTGAATGACAGGGTGTATTCTCGGGAGGGGGAGTCCAGTTCATAGGTGACAGAATTGATCTGCTGTTGAATCTGGAAGGGTCCTTGATATCTGTATTCCAGTTTGGCCGAGGGGCGTGGTGAGGCATAGTGTTGAGTGGAGAGCCAGACTTTTATCTCCAAAACATAGATTGGGGCTCTCTTGGCATTTTCGGTCATCATATTTTTTTATACACAGCCTTAGCCCTTTCCAGGTGCTGGGAAAGTTTGGTCTGGGTCTTCTGGATGGTACTGACGTGTTCGTTGGCAGAGGGGACCAGGGAAGTGACAAGGGTGCATGGGTGATCGTGGTGATGGAAACCATAGGTGGCGAAAAAGGGGCTGTGACTTGTGGATGCGTGTCTGGCATTGTTATATGTGAACTCTGCGAGAGGAAACAGGTCCGCCCAGTATCCCAAGAAACATCGGAGGTATTGTTCCACCACCTGGTTAATTCTTTCAGTTTGTCCATCTGTCTGGGGATGGTAGGCAGATGGCAGGCGCTGCTCGATGCCCAGGAGCTTCAGGAATGCTGCCCAGAACCAGGAAGTGAATTGGGTACCTCAGTCTGTGATCATGGTGTCTGGGAGGCCATGCAGCCAGAATACATGGGTCAGGAGTAGGTGCACCATCTGCTGTGCAGTGGGAAGCTTGGGCAAGGGAACAAAGTGGGCCAGCTTCATCAGCACGTCCACCACCACCAGGATCAGGATGTGCCCTTTTGATGGGGGCAGCTCCATGCTGAAGTCTGCAGAGACTATGGACCAGGGCCAAGTTGGCACGGCTAAGGGCTGGAGGAGGCCATGGGGTGGTTGATGTGGAGTCTTGACTTGGCTGCAGGTTTCGCAGGACTGGAGGTATCTCTGGACGTCGCATGGGAGAGCAAGTGCATTGTCTTTGCAAAACCCCAGTGTCCTGCAGTCCAGGCATCATGGCACTGCTGCAGTAAAGGCATCTCCTATCTATCTATCTATCTATCTATCTATCTATCTATCTATCTATCTATCTATCTATCTATCTATCTATCTATGCGCCGCCCCTTGCAACAGCCTCGGGGCGGCTCACAATACTAAATAGTACTATACTCTCCTATAGTAGAGGCAGCCTGCTCGTTCTTCTAGGGCTGGGGGCAGCTCGAAGCCATGTTTTGATTCCGCTTTTCCTGGGCATAGGTATCTTCAGCGAGGGCTTGGTGGACCTGGGCGAGGAATTCTTGTTTCACAGTGGCACAGAAGTTACAGGGTGAGAACAGGGGCATAGGTGTTGGGTCTTCCTCGGGTTGATCCTTGCGGGACAAGGCGTCCACCATGCTGTTCTTTGTCCCTGGGCGGTAGGTGATCTGGAAGTCAAAACGGGAGAAAAACAAGGCCCAGCGTGCTTGCCTTGGCCGCAAACACATCATTGACTGGAAATGTTCTAGATTTCAATGGTCAGTGAAAACCTGCACTGGGTGTTTTGCGCCCTCCGGGAGATGGTGCCATTCCTTGAAGGCAGCCTTTATGGCCAGGAGCTCCTTATCCCACAAGTCATAATTCTGCTCAGCCGGGGTCAGTTGCCACGAATAGTAGGCGCAGGGGTGGAGCACTTGGAGGGGGCCCTTTCTCTGAGATAACACTGCCCCCAGAGCCTGACTCAAGGTGTCCCCCTCTACTACAAAGGGCAAGTCTGGATCAGGGTGTGTCAGGACAGGGGCTGAGACAAACATGGACTGAAGTTGATTGAAGGCTGCTTGAGCTGCCGAGGACCAGGAAAACTTGACCCGCTTCTTAAGCAGGGCAGTGAGGGGTGCCACCCGGTGGGAGAACCCCTCACTGATTATCCTATAAAAACTGGTGAACCTCAGAAAGCACTGGACCCCCTTCACACTCTTGGGGGGTTCCCAGTCCAGGATGGCCTGGATCTTCTTGGGGTCCATTCAAAGTCCCGTAGGGGCAATGATGTAGCCCAGAAACTCCATCGAATCCTGGTGGAACAGGCACTTTTCCAGCTTGGCGTAGAGATGATGCTCCCGAAGCTGGAGGAGGACGGTGCAGACATGCTGGATGTGTTCCTCCACAGACCCAGAGAATATCAGGATGTCATCAAGGTAGGTGATGACAAAACAGTCCAGCATGTCGTGCAGAATGTTGTTGATGAAGTGCTGAAAGGTCGCAGGGACATTAGTCAAGCCAAATGGCATAACCAGGTAGAGTGGTACCTTGGCTCACGAACTTAATCTGTTCCAGGACTCTGGTCATGACCCAAATTGGTCGTGAGCCAAGTTAAATTTCCCTATAAGTTTTAAATTGTATTTTCCTATTGTTGTTAGCCGCCCCAAGGCTTGTTTGCAAGGGGGTGGCATACAAATATGTTAAATAAATACATACATACATACACACACACATAAGGTTCAATGTAAATAAGGTTAATCTGTTCTGTAACTATTTTATTTAATCAGAAAAATGTGGAGCAAAGTGACAAAGAACAACAAAGATCGTGGCCACCCCCCCCCCGAGCATGAGCATGGCCATCTCCCTGCCCCCCCCCCAGCACAGCCACGATCGCACCCGTCACCCCAGCATGCTGGGGGAGGGAGAGATGGGCATGAATGGGGTGCGCTGGGGGAGGGAGAGACGGGTGCGAACGTGGTTGTGCTCTTGCAGGAAAGTCGGGCACGATCTCGACCATCTCCCCACAGGTCTAGTTTGGTAAAGACATGGGCCCCTTGTAAGCGCTCAAACAGTTCAGGGATGAGTGGCAGAGGATACTGATTATTGACTGTGACCTGGTTCAGTCGCCGATAGTCAATACAGGGGTGTAAGCTGCCATCCTTTTTCTTCACAAAAAAGATGGGCGCCCTGGCGGGGGACGTGGAGGGCCAAATAAACTCACGGACCAGATTATCATCCAGGTACTCCCAGAGGACCTGGAGCTCGGGAGTTGAAAGGGCATAAATTCACCCCCGGCTGGAGATCTATGGTGCAGATGTAGGACCAATGGGGAGGTAGTGTTTTGGCCCCCTTCATCTCAAAAACATCTGCCAGGTCGCGGTAGGGAGCTGGAAGCAGGCTCAATGGAGATGGTTCCACAGCTTCTCCCAAGGGTACTTGAGGTGTGGTCGCAGGGGCCGTGGTGGATGCGAGCTGTGCTCTCATGGAAGTGGTAACCGGATCTCGGAGACACAGTTCCTGGCAGTGGGGAGACTGGAAACAGACGGTCCACTATGCCCAGGAAATGGTGAGGTCATGCAAGGTCAGCCAGGGAATTCCGAGGACCACCGGGAAATGAGGGGTCTGGTTCAAGTCAAAAGAGATCCATTCCTGGTGGCCCAGAGCGATTAACATGCCCACTGGTTCTGTTTCAAGTGTCACAGGGCCCGACACCAGCAGGGAGCCATCTAGCCCCTTGACGGAAACTGGTCTCTCTTTCTGCTGGATTGGGATGCGGAATCTCGTGGCAAATCCCAGGTCCATGAAGTTTGAGGAAGCCCTGGAGTCCAGCATAATGTCTCCCCCCAGGAGCCCCCCTTGGGGCAGGATTAACTGGACAGGGAGAACAAAGTGGGAGGTAAACAGGGGCCGGCCCTGGTGGGTTTCCCCCTATGACCTCTGGAGGAATTTGTTTCCTGCTGCTGGATTCTTTGCGGGACACGCACTGGCAAAATGGCCCTTCACCCCACAATGTAGGCAGAGTCCCAGGTCCCTGCATCGCTGCTTTTCAGTTGACTTTAAGCGGTGCTGAGACCTGCATGGGTTCAGGTGGAGGGTCCACTCTGGGGGAACTGCTTCTAGGCAACGGTGCAGCATGTCTGGGTGGGTGGCCTGCTGCACTCTCTCTCGCAGTTAGCTGGGCTTCAACGCCAATACAGAGTCACCCAGAGCTACTGGTGGAACAACCCGAGCCAGCTCATCTTTGATTGCAGAATTCAGCCCAGAGAGGAAGTGGAAACACTGTGTAGCCTCATTCCACTGTGTATTGGCTGCGAGGCAGTGAAACTCAGCCATGTAGTCGGCCACAGACTGTAGGGCCTGTTCCACGGTTCACTCCCAGTCAGTGTCCTCAAACATGTCTGTGAGGGCCTGTAAAACAGGCTCAGATTCCCCAGCATGGGAAGAGGCCAGTTGTTTTTGGCAAGAATCCAAGAAGAAGAAGAAAAAAAAAAGATGGCTGATCAAAGTAAACTTTATCTTCTATCACGTTATTCCACAGTAATTATTTATTCTGATTCTTCGCCCTTGGGGAGGTTAGAAAAAAAAGGTCTTTCTCTCCAGCCCCAAACTTTCCAAAAAAGCCTCAGTTCCTCTCCCCCAGATCAGTCACCGCTTAAAACTCCGTGAAGGGAGGAAAAATTCCTCCCTCCATCAAAGGGCTTTCTTCTTTATGTCAAATTAGTAGCTGTAGCTGCTCTTTCACAGGTAGTATAGAAGAAAAAAAGATTAAAAAGCTCACCCAGCAGGACCGATGAACTTTCAGCTAATTATTCTATGCAAATGTCCCGGCTGTCAATGGCTTGTAGGGAGCTGATCTCTCCCGTGTTGTCCGACTGAGAAAAGCCCGAATTTCTCCCAATAAATGCGAAGATGCCGCCCCGCACCAATTAGAAGAATGCTCAGACAATCTAATCTTCGCCCTGACAGGGCTTAGATGAGCCTCCCATGGCTCACTGTCGAACAAATACTGGCGTGATAACAGGAGCCCCCGCTCTTCACAGCCGTACCGCCATGACGCCAAACCGGAAGTCTTGCCAAAGTAATCCTCATACCAAATATATTACCTCGCGATCTTTGCAACGTCATTTTTGTTGCCATTTAAAGACAAAATAGCCCTTTGCTGCCACCCTGTGGCTATTTGGATTTATAGCAAGTTTTTTTCTCTTCTCTATTTCTTTGTTGCTGTCTTGTAATTTTTGGTAAACATCACTACCATTATGGAAAAAATACACTTTTCCTCCTCTTTGGCACCTACATCAGCTCCTCAGAGTCCAACTCATCAGCCTAAAGCGGCAGATGTTAGAAAATATCAAAGAGAGCTACAGATGACGCTTCTGGCAATAAAGACATCCTTAACAACCTTGCAAGCATCCCAAGAGGCGATGTCAATACAACAGGAAAACATTTTAATTGAACAAAGAGAACGTCTCGATAAACTAGATAATTCTATTAAGGAAGTTCTATCCCAATCGATGGTCATTCAATTTAAAACTAAACAGAATACACAAAAAATACAACAAGCATATGAAAAATTTGAACCGGTAGATAAAGAAACACAAATAATAAAGCAAATAAACAAGTTATCATGGGATTCACTTGTTATAATAGAGAGGGAGAAGGTATCCAAATATTTGAGAGAGACTATGTTTAGGTGGTTAACAACAGAAGGAACATCTCTTACCTGGAACGTTGTTGTTGTTGTTGTTGTTAGTCGCGAAGTCGAGTCCGACCCATCGCGACCCCATGGACAACATTCCTCCAGGCCCTCCTGTCCTCCACCATCCCCCGGAGTCCACTCAAGCTCACACCAACCACCTCAGTGACTCCATCCAGCCACCTCATCCTCTGCCGTCCCCTTCTTCTTTTGCCATCTATTGTTCCCAGCATTAGACTCTTCTCTAGGGAGTCCTTCCTTCTCATTAGGTGGCCAAAGTATTTGAGTTTCACCTTCAGGATCTGGCCTTCTAAAGAGCAGTCAGGGTTGATCTCCTCTAGGACTGACCGGTTTGATCGCCTTACGGTCCAAGGGACTCGCAGGAGTCTCCTCCAGCACCACAACTCACAGGCCTCAATCCTTTTGCGCTCAGCCTTCCTTATTGTCCAGCTTTCACAGCCATACATTGCAACTGGGAAAACCATAGCCTTGACTATACGCACTTTTGTTGGCAGGGTGATGTCTCTGCTTTTCAGTATGCTATCTAGATTTGCCATAGCTTTCCTCCCCAGGAGCAAGCGTCTTTTGATTTCTTGGCTGCAGTCCCCGTCTGCGGTGATCTTGGAGCCCAGGAAAATAAAATCTGTCACTACCTCCATTTCTTCCCCATCTATTTGCCAGGAAGTGAGAGGACCAGATGCCATGATCTTAGTTTTCTTAATGTTGAGTTTCAAGCCAACTTTTGCGCTCTCCCCCTTCACCCGCATCAAGAGGCTCTTTAGTTCCTCTTCACTTTCTGCCATGAGAGTGGTATCATCTGCATATCTGAGGTTGTTGATATTTCTCCCAGCAATCTTGATTCCAACTGGTGATTCATCTAGCCCCGCCTTTCTCATGATGTGCTCTGCATATAAGTTAAATAGGCAGGGTGACAGTATACAGCCTTGCCGAACTCCTTTCTCAATTTTGAACCAATCAGTGGTTCCGTGTCCGGTTCTCACTGTTGCTTCTTGACCTGCATATAGGTTTCTCAAGAGACAAATAAGATGGTCTGGTACTCCCATCTCTTTAAGAACTTGCCACAATTTGTTGTGATCCACACAATCAAAGGCTTTAGCGTAGTCAATGAAGCAGAAGTAAATCTTTTTCTGGAACTCACTGGCTTTCTCCATGATCCAGCGTATGTTGGCAATTTGATCTCTAGTTCCTCTCCCTCTTCGAAATCCTGCCTGTACTTCTGGTAGTTCTCGGTCCACATACTGCTGGAGCCTAGCTTGTAGGATTTTGAGCATCACTTTGCTAGCATGTGAAATCAGTGCAATGGTGCGGTAGTTTGAACATTCTTTGGCATTGCCCTTCTTGGGGATCGGAATGTAAACTGACCTTTTCCAATCCTGTGGCCACTGTTGAGTTTTCCAAATTTGCTGGCATATTGAGTGTAGCACTGTAACTGCATCATCTTTCAGGAATTTGAATAGCTCAGCTGGAATGCTGTCACCTCCACTAGCTTTGTTGTTGCTCAGACTTCCTAAGGCCCATTTGACTTCACATTCCAGGATGTCTGGCTCGAGGTCAGTGACCACCCCATCGTGGTTATCAGGGATGTTAAGCTCTTTCTTGTATAGTTCTTCTGTGTAATCTTGCCACCTCTTCTTAATCTCTTCTGCCTCTGTTAGGTCCCTGCCATTTTGGTCCTTTATTATGCCCATCTTTGCATGAAATGTTCCCTTCATATCTCTAATTTTCTTGAAGAGATTTCTGGTCCTCCCTATTCTATTGTTTTCTTTTATTTCTTTGCACTGTTCATTTAGGAAGGCATTCTTATCTCTTCTAGCTGTTCTCTGGAATTCTGCATTCAATTGGGTGTATCTTTCTCTTTCTCCCTTGCCTTTTGCTTCCCTTCTTTCCTCAGCTATTTGTAAAGCTTCCTCAGACAGCCATTTTGCTTTCTTGCATTTCTTTTTCTTTGGGATGGTTTTAGTTGCTGCCTCTTGTACAATGTTGCGAACCTCCGTCCATAGTTCTTCAGGCACTCTGTCTATCAGATCTAATTCCTTAAATCTATTTGTCACCTCTACTGTATATTCATCAGGGATATGATTTCGGTCATACCTGAGTGGCCTAGTGCTTTTCCCTACTTTCTTCAACTTAAGCCTAAATTTTGCCACCAGAAGCTCATGATCTGAGCCACAGTCAGCTCCTGGTCTAGTTTTTACTGACTGTATAGAACAAACTGGATTCGATTTTTAAGGTACAAGATTTTTATGAAAAATTTAGAAGTATGCCTGAAGAGGAAGAACTGGGTGCCTCAAAAGAAGGAGGGATAGATACCGAACTAACTACGTATCATTCTGAGGAAGGAGAAATAGTGAAAACTGATTTGCAACAAGAAGTACAGACACTGGAAGCGGATACTGATTTACAACAAGCACTACAGACACTGAAAACAAAGAAAGAGAGAAGAGGTAGGGGTGTAAAGAAGAAACAAGAGAATTTTCGATTTTAAAAGGAATGATTTGTAAATGGGTTGACACATCTATATGTGGTATGAGAAGGCTAAGTCACTTGGTTCTTTTTTTTTTTTTAAGTTACTATATTAGAAAATCTCAGTTGCTGATGTATCTGGTGGTGAAAGGAGAGTCCGATGCTGCAAAGATCTATACTCCATAGGAACCAGGAATGTAAAATCCATGAATCAAGGCAAGCTGGACGTGGTCAAACAAGAGATAACGAGACTGAACATGAACATCTTAGGAATCAGTGAACTAAAATGGACAGGAATGGGTGAATTTAGTTCAGATGACCATCAGGTATACTACTGCGGGCAAGAATCCCTCAGAAGAAATGGAGTAGCCTTCATAGTCAATAAAAGAGTAGGAAAAGCAGTACTGGGATACAATCTCCAAAATGACAGAATGATCTCAGTTCGAATCCAAGGCAAACCATTCAACATCACAATAGTCCAAGTCTATGCCCCAACCACTGGTGCTGCACAGGCTGAAGTTGACCAGTTCTATGAAGGCCTACAACACCTTCTAGAATTAACACCAAAAAATGATGTCCTTATCATAGGGGATTGGAATGCTAAAAGAGGAAGCCAAAGGATAACCGGAATAACAGGCATGTTTGGCCTTGGAGTACAAAATGAAGCAGGGCACAGGCTGGTAGAATTTTGTCAAGAGAATATGATGGCCATAGCAAACACTCTTTTCCAACAACCCAAGAGACGACTCTACACATGGACATCACCAGACGGTCAACACAGAAATCAGATTGACTATGTGCTCTGCAGCCAAAGATGGAGAAGCTCTATCCAGTCAGTAAAAACTAGACCAGGAGCTGACTGTGGCTCAGATCATGAGCTTCTTGTTGCAAAATTCAGGCTTAAACTGAAGAAAGTAGGGAAAAGCACTAGGCCACTCAGGTACGACCGAAATCATATCCCTGATGAATATACAGTAGAGGTGACAAATAGACTGAAGAAATTACATCTGATAGACAGAGTGCCTGAAGAACTATGGACGGAGGTTCACAACATTGTTCATGAGATAGCAACTAAAACCATCCCAAAGAAAAAGAAATGCAAGAAAGCAAAATGGCTGTCTGAGGAAGCTTTACAAATAGCTGAGGAAAGAAGGGAAGCGAAAGGCAAGGGAGAAAGAGAAAGATACAAACAATTGAATGCAGAATTCCAAAGAATAGCTAGACGAGATAAGAATGCCTTCTTAAATGAACAGTGCAAAGAGATAGAAGAAAACAATAGAATAGGGAGGACCAGAGATCTCTTCAAAAAAATTAGAGATATGAAAGGAACATTTCATGCAAAGATGGGCATAATAAAGGACCAAAATGGCAGGAACCTAACAGAGGCAGAAGAGATTAAGAAGAGGTGGCAAGATTACACAGAAGAACTATACAAGAAAGAGCTTAACATCCCTGATAACCACGATGGGGTGGTCACCTTGAGCCAGACACCTTGAGCCAGACATCCTGGAATGTGAAGTCAAATGGGCCTTAGAAAGTCTGAGCAACAACAAAGCTAGTGGAGGTGACAGTATTCCAGTTGAGCTATTCAAAATCCTAAAAGACGATGCAGTAAAAGTGCTACACTCAATATGCCACCAAATTTGGAAAACTCAGCAGTGGCCACAGGATTGAAAAAGGTCAGTTTACATTCCAATTCAAAGAAGGACAATGCCAAGGAATGTTCAAACTACCGCACCAGTGCACTCATTTCACATGCTACCAAAGTGATGCTCAAAATCCTACAAGCTAGGCTCCAGCAGTATGTGGACCGAGAACTACCAGAAGTACAGGCAGGATTTCGAAGAGGCAGAGGAACTAGAGATCAAATTGCCAACATATGCTGGATCATGGAGAAAGCTAGGGAGTTCCAGAAAAACATCTACTTCTGCTTCATTGACTATGCCAAAGCCTTTGATTGTGTGGATCACAACAAATTGTGGCAAGTTCTTAGAGATGGGAGTACCAGACCATCTTATTTGTCTCTTGAGAAACCTATATGCAGGTCAAGGAGCAACAGTGAGAACTGGACACGGAACCACTGATTGGTTCAAAACTGAGAAAGGAGTTCGGCAAGGCTGTATACTGTCACCCAGCCTATTTAACTTATATGCAGAGCACATCATGAGAAAGGCGGGGCTACATGAATCACCAGTTGGAATCAAGATTGCTGGGAAAAATATCAACAACCTCAGATATGCAGATGATACCACTCTCATGGCACAAAGCGAAGAGGAACTAAAGAGCGTCTTGATGCGGGTGAAGGAGGATAGCACAAAAGTTGGCTTGAAACTCAACATTAAAAAAACTAAGATCATGGCATCCGGTCCTCTCACTTCCTGCCAAATAGATGGGGAAGAAATGGAGGTAGTGACAGATTTTATTTTCCTGGGCTCCAAGATCACTGCAGATGGGGACTGCATCCAAGAAATTAAAAGACGCTTGCTCCTGGGGAGGAAAGCTATGGCCAATCTAGACAGCATAGTAAAAAGCAGAGACATCACCCTGCCAACAAAAGTGCGTATAGTCAAGGCTATGGTTTTCCCAGTTGCAATGTATGGCTGTGAAAGCTGGACCATAAGGAAAGCCGAGCGCAAAAGGATTGAGGCCTTTGAATTGTGGTGCTGGAGGAGACTCCTGCGAGTCCCTTGGACCGCAAGGCGATCAAACTGGTCAGTCCTAGAGGAGATCAACCCTGACTGCTCTTTAGAAGGCCAGATAGTGAAGATAAAACTCAGATACTTTGGCCACCTAAGGAGAAGGAAGGACTCCCTGGAGAAGAGTCTAATGCTGGGAACAGTAGATGGCAAAAGAAGGAGGGGACGGCAGATGATGAGGTGGCTGGATGGAGTCACTGAGGCAGTTGGTTTGAGCTTAAGCGGACTCTGGGAGATGGTGGAGGACAGAAAGGCCTGGAGGAATGTTGTCCATGGGGTCGCGATGGGTCGGACACGACTTTGCGACTAACAACAACAACATTAGAAAATCATTGATGTCAGTGTGGGAAAAGTTATACCAAGATTGTTTTTTCATCCATGGAAGCTTCTGTGTATCCAAATGTATTGAATTTTTGAAGGGATTATAAGATATGATGTATATTTTGGATAAAGAAGGAGGATTGAAATTGAGCTAAGAAATACAAGAACAGGGAGTTGATATCTTTTGATGACATAAGGTGCAGATACAATCGAGATATGCTAAAGATCGTAAAGTGTGGGGCTTTTATAAGGACTTAATAGTATTTGACTAAGTGATGCTTAAACTAGATGAGGAAATGATTAAAAGATTGTGTGACCTTCTACTTGTTAGGAAAATGGAAGAGGAATAGGTTAAGGAAGCTATGATAATATGGGCACAAAATCTTAGATTTAATACTGAACTACAGATGCGGTAAAAGCTGTGCGAGAGAAATATTTATTAAAACATTTATATGCCGCCCCATCGCAACAAAGCCTCAGGGCGGCTCACAACATTGATTAAAATACAATAAAACAATAAAACATATTCATTTATCCCTCCCCCCTCGGTGCATCTCAGCATAAACAACTAAATACAATAAATAACTAAGCACAAATAAACTATAAACAGACTAACAATTAAAATAGGACTTAAATAAAAAGGTCTTCGCCTGGCGCCAAAAAGCAAATAACGACGGCACCAGGCGAACCTCTCCAGGGAGCATATTCCATAGTTGGGGCGCCACCGCCGAGAAAGCCCTCCTCTGGGTGCTCACCCACTTAACCTCCTTCACAGAAGGCTCCCGGAGGAGAGCTGCCGTTGCAGATCTTAGGGGGCGGGAGGGCATGTAGGGGCGTAAGCGGTCCATTAGGTATCCGGGTCCCAAGCCGTTTAGGGCTTTATAGGTCAACACCAGGACCTTGAATTGGGCCCGGACTTCAATTGGGAGCCAGTGGAGCTGACGGAGGAGTGGGGTTATATGAGAATAACGCCCAGTCCCTGTCAGCAACCTGGTAGCTCTATTTTGTACCAACTGAAGTATCCGGACCGTCTTCAAGGGCAGCCCCACGTGGAGGGCGTTGCAGAAATCTAGTCGAGAAGTCACCAACGCATGTGTCACTGTCGCCAGGCAGTCATAGTCCAGGAAGGGACGCAGCTGATGTACCAGCCGAAGCTGTAGGTAACATCAAGGTAACATTGACACGGTAACAAATATCAAGGTAACAGTAGCAACCTCGTATAAAGAAAGCTTGTATAAAATGTGTTATAGGTGGTAGCCATCGCCAAATACATTAGCCAAGGTGTTTTTAAAGATGTCAAATGGATGTTGGATATGTAAACATAAATTGGGTATTTTTTATTATATATGGTAGAGGAAGTGGTACAAAAATCCTTAGTCTTTTAAACCTGAAATTTCTTTTTCATTAGGCATTATATTGGGACATTAGTAAATAAGAAATGCATCTGATTTTATATGTAATTACTGGAGTGAGGTTTGTATTCGCTTAACACTGGAAAAGTGAAGAACTTCCCACCGATGAATTGATTAAAAGATCATGGATTGTGCAGAAATGGATAGACTGAATTTATCGTTGAAGGAAAAAGAAGATACTGACTTCTATCAAACTTGGGAATCTTTTTATTATTGGCTAGAGAAATGGGACTTTGCATAGACTTCAATATTTTTTTTAGTTATTATAGATGGAAAAAGAAAGGTGTGGGCTTTCAGTGGGCCAGTGGGCTCGATGTTTTTAGATCATGGATCTTGTTTGTAGTTTTCTTTTTGTTTTTGTATAATTTCTCAAATAAAACTTACTATTAAAAAAAAAAAAGATTCCCCAGCATGGGGTGGTTGGCCTCCAAGAAGGGTGACACCCAGGTCAAGTCAGGGCCGGACAGGAGACCCACCATCAGCGCAATGCAGCTGCACTTGGTGGGGTAGGCATCTGGGCATAACTAGAACAGGAGCCGGCACTGGTTGATAAATCCCCACAATGCCTGACAGTCCCCAGAGAAGCATGCTGGCAAGGGAGCTGTGGGGGGCCCAGTGGGAAGTGGTAACTGGGGCAGTATGGTGGAGGGTGGTCAATTCATTTTGCAGGGCCAGCACCTAGGCCTGCAGGGCTTGGAGCACGTTGCTGATGTTGGTGCTCATGGTGGCCTAGATCAGGGTGCAGAGCAGTGCGGCCTTGGCAAACTGTCAGCATCTGGGGCAAGAGTGGCTGACTAGCAGGTGAAGGCACCGGGATCCAGGCAGGCAGGGCGTGGCAAGAGCAAGTCCAGTACACAGTCCAAAGGTCAGAGCCAGGAGTCAAGACACAAGCCAAGTCTGTACAGAAGGTAGTGTCATCAAAAGCAGGCCGAGGGTCAGAGAACCAAGGAAGGCAAGACAAGTCAGGGAGAGCTGGTACCTTGCTGGTTAGGGCAGGAGGAGGTGCAGGCAGGGTCTAGGAGTTGCAGGAAACAGGAGCAGAGTTCCAAGTCCAGTAGACCAGGAGGACTGAGGCAGAGAGCTGGCTCTTCCCCAGGGCTCCCCAGGTGGGACTCATGAGAGCCCTGGCAGTTGTAGTGGACTGAGGACAGAATCCTGCAACCACCAGAGCTGCTCCACCAGGTCTGGACACATATTTTGAAAGGACTCTGAAACAGATAATCTTTTGTTGATTGATGGCATTTTATTTGTAAACTATTTAATTTCTCTACTTTAGAATTAAGAATTAAACTGACCTTGGCATGAGAATACTAGCTGGGGGAATTTTTGTGCCTAATTGTGCCTTTTGTATTGAGATGAAGGACAACAGTGCTTTTTGGGCAGCTCAGACTTGAGGCTGAGGTTTTGGTTGTGATCCAGATTTTAAGGTATTTCTGTTTATCTGTTTGGAAAAGATTTTGAAAGGGGTACTCTTCTACTTAATTTTGCAGTTGTAAACTGTCTGATATTTTTATTCAAGAATCATGGTCATTCTAAACTGACCTTGGCTGAAGTTCACTGTGGCAGGAAAGATGGTTCTCCCCCTGTTTGTCTCCATTTTCTGAGGGAGTTGTCAGTTGCTTGATCCAGGTGATTTTTTGTTATTGTTTTTGATCTAAATTTTTATTTATTTATTTATTTATTAACATATTTGTATGCCACCCCCTTGCAAACAAGCTTTGGGGCGGCTAACAACATAACAAAACGGCCCCAAGCAGCCCCAACGGCCCTAACGGCGACTGCCCTTAGGCCATCGCCCTTCGGCCGCCGGCCCCAGGCACGGCCGGCACCTTGAAGGCCCTGCGGCCTCCGCTTCCGGTCCCAGCCTCACCCCGCTCCGCCCTCCTCGGTGTGCCTGCGACTCACAGCGCGAGGGGGGCGGGTTCGGAGCAGGGGCCTCGGTGCCGGTGGGTGCCGGCAGGAGCCGCGACGGCCGCCCGGGGGGTCTCCGGCGCAGTGGGGTGGCGCACGGTACCGGCTTCTGGTGCGGCGGTGCCAGGCGTGGTGCGGTCCCCGGGGTTTCCGGCACGGCGCGGCCTCCAGAGCGTCTGCAGCAGTGGGGTGGCGTGGGCTCCGGTGTGGCATGGCCTCCTCCAGTGGGCGGTGGGGTGGCGCGGCGGTGCGGTACGATGACCTGTGCAGGGAGAGGGACAGGGGGAGTGTGTCCCTGTTGGTTCTCCTGGACCTCTCGGCGGCTTTTGATACCATCAACCATGGTATCCTTCTGGAGAGGCTGGCGGGACTGGGGGTTGGAGGCACTGCTCTGCAGTGGTTCCACTCCTATCTCAATGGCCGATTCCAGAAGGTGGTGCTGGGGGACTATGGCTCTGCGCCATGGCAGCTATGCCATGGAGTTCCGCAGAGTTCCATTTTGTCCCCCTTGCTCTTCTTCTTTTTTTTTTTAAATAAATTTTATTGGAGTTTTTGAACTACAAACTACATGTCCATCATCACAAACACACATTAGATCTACTGGATCAACTCCTACAACATGTCTTTTAACATACTATAATCTTATTATACTCCTTTTTGTAACAATATAAAAACTTCTTTAGAGCCAAGTCCCGTTTTTTCAGCCAATCATGGTATATTTTCAAATTTGATAAAAGTCACAATCTTCCTTCTTCCATAGCATCAATTCCATCTTTCTCTCTTGAAAAGTCCTGCTTCTCTTGTCCATTATTCAAGGGGAGCTTCTCCAAGTTGGGTGAAGTTACGTCTTTTTCCTCATTCAGTAATGATTTTCCTCTAAACATTTCTAAACACTTCAAAAACTTTTTTTTCCCCTAATTATACAAAATAACTTCCTCGTTATCAAAATTGGTAGTAGCCTCAAAAAAGTCTATTTAACATCTCGGTAAGCATCTTAACTGCCCTGCTTGGTGATATCTTTAAATCAGTCCTCTTTAAACTCACCAATATTTCATCATAGCTTAAACTCCATTTAAACAAATATAGTTAACTCCATATAGTTTTTAATTATAAAATAAGTTCACCTATTTTCAATTTCAGATATAGTTAGGGATATCCATTTAACACAGTTTCATTAAGCTAAATTATTAAGTCAGCCTTTCTTTATCTCGTATCTGAATACCAGTCTATTTAAATCATCCCCTTTTAAAGTAGAAAGAGGAAAGATGAGAAAGAGGAAAGGAAAGAAAAAAAACAAAAAAACAACTCCTTATGCTTACAAATAACATCCAAAACATCCATTTACCCTCTCTAATAACAGCTTAACAGCTCTATTTGATCACTAAACTCTGTTTAGCAATAGCTTTATATTTCATCTTAGCTTAAACCTTAATACCTAAAATAAATTCCCTTATTTCCAGACACTAACAGAGACAAAAGTATAATGTTTTGCCAAAAACAATAACACGTTTTTTTCTATGTTGCATGTGAACACGCCAACCTCAATGCCTATACCCTGTTTAGCAATAGCTTTATATTTCATCTTAACTTAAACCTTAATATATATAATAAATTCCCTTATTTTCAAATACAGACAGAGACAAAAGTATAATGCTTCCCCCCCAAAAAAAGTGACACGTTTTTTTTTTTCTGTGTTACATATAGACACGCCAACCTCAATACATCACCCCTTTTTAAAACAAGAACAGGGTTCTCCTATCTCCCCTGTAAATTTCTTCTTTACTCCTCTACCAAATATATCTGTCTTCAAGCTATAAAGTCTCCTGAAATGGTTAATTACTTTCTTTTTCTGCTCCAGCTTCTTCCAAAGATATGCCTGTAGTAAATCATGTATTAAAACATGTCCGCTCATTATCTCTCATACTCCGCTTATCTTCTTTGAATGTTTTCAAATGACCAGCTGCTTGTTCATTCTGTAAAAGTTCCTTTGTTAACTTCTCAGCTTCAACTTTCTCTTCTGCTTGCTGGATGTTTTGTTTATTCTGCTCAGGTACAAATTGTCTGATCAGAGTCTTATTAGTAAAAAAAACAATCTTGCCAGAGTCCCTTTTTGTTTCCATTAATAAACCATCAAGTTGCTTAATTAAAACATTCTCCTGAAAGCTTAATATGTCTTTTAAAGAATCATGAATTTCCAAAATTGTCTTTAAAAAGTCTTTACTTTCTATATTAAACGCCTCCATCTTAGCAGTGATTTTACAGCCCTGGCAGGGATCCATACACTTCAGAAACAAAGGAGAAAAGATGGCCGATATCTGGCATCCGTCCAATAAACTAGAAGATTGCGTCTATCATATAATTAGGCATTAATTTATTAATTCAAATCTTGCCCTCGGAGAGATTAAAGAAAAAAAAAAATTTGGTTATTTAAAAACCGTCTTATCTCTCCAGTCATGGAAGACGCCGCGATTAGATTCCGTGGAGGGGGGGAAAAATCCTTTCCCGTCCTTCACCCGAAGGGCTTTCAGTTTCTTCTTTTTGAATCAGTTGATAAACAATGTGGCTTTCTCCACGGGTATTATTGCAAAAAAAAAGAGATAAAAATGATTTCCAGTAGATCCGATGGTAGTAACTAAGATAGTCTGTATCTACATGTCGAGGACTTGTAGAGGGCAAACTCCCTCCTGTATTCTTCCGGCTGAGAAAGGCTTGAGTTTTCCCCAGTAAGCTCCGAATTGCTGTTCAGACACCTACTGGGAATTTGCCAAGCAATCTATCTTCACCCCTACAGGGCATTAAGACCGGGCACGCTGCCCGCGACCAGAAGATAACCAGCGTGCTAACGGAGCCCCGTTAGACACGTCTGTCTTGTCCCGACACCATGTTTCTTCTCCTCCCCCTTGCTCTTCAACATCTACATGAAACCACTGGGAGAGGTCATCAGGAGGTGTGGGCTGCGGAATCATCAGTACACTGATGATACCCAGCTCTACCTCTCTTTTTCAACCGATCCAGGTGAGGCAGTGGCTGTGCTGAACCGGTGCCTGGCCGAGGTAATGGGCTGGATGAGGGCCAATAAACTGAGGCTCAATCCTGACAAGACGGAGGTCCTGTTGGTGGGTGGGTCGGGCTTCAGAGTGGGGGACCTGGCCCTAGTCTTAAATGAGGTTGCACTCCCTCTGAAAGACAGGGTCCGCAGCGTGGGAGTGCTCCTTGACCCGGAGCTGACCTTGGTAGACACTTCGCTGGTCCTGGCCTGCCATAAGAATAAAATATAATCTTAAGAACAAACATGATGCAGTATGAGAAGATCATTAGGCCCACCTGTTGGATCTGGAGAAGACCAGAAGTCAAGGCCCCCGTTAATGCCTCTTCTTAACAAACTAACTCAAACTAATATTTTATTAGAGGTAGAATGGGACTAATTATTCTAATATTGATTTTTGTTGTTGTTGCTGTTTAGCAAAGTCATGTCCAACCCATCGCGACCCCATGGGCAACATTCCTCCAGGCCTTCCTGTCCTCCACCATCCCCCAGAGTCCACCCAAGCTCACGCTGACTGCTTCAGTGACTCCATCCAGTCACCTCATAAACATAAACATGCCGTGTCCGAAAAGAGCCATAAAAAGTCCAAGCGGGACAAAGTTGAGAAGCTGAAGAAGGCTAAGAGTCAGGATAGACCCAGGCATCGAGACTCTGGCTCTTTGGTCCCGTCGTTACTGTCAGCTCTAGCGTGTGGTATAGTGGTTAAGAGCATGGGACTGGGACTCAGGCAATCTGGGTTCTAGTCCCCGCTCGGCCATGGAGGCAACTGGGTGACTTTGGGCCAGTCACAGACTCTCAGCCCAACCTACCTCACAGGGTTGTTGTTGTGGGGATAAGATGGAGGAGGAGAATGATGTAAGCTGCCTTGAGCCCTTTGTAGGAAAAAGGCAGGCTATAAATCGATAAATAAATAAAAAAAAATACCGACACCACCGGGTCCGGCCTTACAGGAGGTGATGAGGGTGACCCCTCCCGGATTGCCTCGACGAGTGCAGCCTGCCCCGGAGCCGACGGCCGTACCGAGGAGAGAACCCAGCTCCGACGGGGAAATTCTGGATTCCCCACCGAGACCGAGGTCCCCAGCACCAATGCCTCCAGTGGGTCGCAACGTGGAGACCCAGATCTCCCCACGCCGTCGATGGAGCAGGTCTCCTGATTGGAGCTCCCCTGAGTGGTTTCCCAGACCAAGCTGGTTCGACTACCACTCCGAGGGTCAGTACCCAGCTCAAGAAGCCCCTCGAACCAGAGACCGCTCTCTGCCATCGGGCCCGAGACGCTCGTCAGCTTACCCGTCCAGGGAGAGCACGGTGTCAAGATCACCGGCGGGTTCTTCATCTTCAGCACCTCCACTCTATGCCACCGATTTGGACGGATCCGATATGGATTCTACGTCCCCAGATGCGGTCGTGACTGCACAGGGTCCAGGGTCGCCGGATGAATCCTACTCTTCGTTCAGCGAACTGATGGCGCCCCTGGTCCACACGTTAGAGATCGACGCCATCCAACGTCCGGGACCTAGCATGGACAAAATATATGATGTGGTCCGCGGTGAGCGTTCAGCCAGTATCGTGCTCCCGCTCATTACCACCCTTAAACAGGCAATGACCCAGCCCTGGGACCTCCCTAACCAGCCTCAACCCACAGTACGGAGGTTCGAGGGTATGTACCGGGTCCAAGAGGAGGACATCCTGTTTCTCCTGTCACCCTCGTCCTAATTCAGTCATGGTGGAGTCATCCCAGGGCCGGGAATCCCAAGGGCACACAGCGCCCAAGGACAAGGAGGGCCGAAAAATCGACTCCGCGGTGAGGAAAGTATACGCTGCATCGGGCCTGGGTATTCAGATTTCAAATTACGAAGCTACCCTAACCCGGTACCAATACTTCCTCATGGATCGCCTCAACGTGATCGATGCCCTCCCACACGACCAAGCCGACGTCGCCAAGCTGCTGATCAAGGAGGCTATGCACGTCGCCGTACAACAGCTCTCAACAGCATGCCACCATGTCGATACCAACTCGAGAGCTCTGATGGGTGCAGTCTCCTTGCGTCGACACGCGTGGTTGAGGAGCTCCAACTTCCCAGAGGACACGAAACGCAGGATAGAGGACATGCCTTTTGATGGCACTGGCCTCTTCCATGCAGTGACGGACCTCAAGCTCAAGCGCCTCCAGGAGTCACGCATGACCGCACGTCGGATGGAGCTCCAACCCCCGTCGAGACGTAAGTGGTCATGGACCCGGCCATCGTACCGTCCTCCCTACCAAGGCCAGAGACAACAGCCCTTCCGCCAGCAGCAACAACAGTGCCTAAGGCAACAACCGGCTCAGCGCTACCAGCAGGCCCGCCGTCGTTTTGAGTTTGACAGACGATGTCGTTGACAGGACAGGCGAACCTCTCCTCCTTCCTCCACCCCACCCACCCCGCTCTCATCTGGGAACCGGCTAAAAAGCCGACTCCCCATTTGGGAGTCCATTACATCTGACCGGTGGGTGCTATCCATTATTCAGCATGGATACCGTATTGAGTTCGATGTCATTCTTCCTTTGACTCCGATTTGAACTACCTCATCCTCACCTACTCTTCTAGATGAGGTTCAACAGTTATTGGCGAAGGGTGCAATCCGCCACATTTCTCAAAATGAAGGAATGCACGGTTTTTACTCAAGATACTTCATGGTTCCAAAGCGGGACGGTGGACTCCGACCTATCCTTGATTTGCGGGGCTTAAATAAATTTATTACCCCACGTAAGTTTCAGATGACCACCTTGCAAAACATCTTACCGCTGCTGAGGAGAGGGGATTGGTTCGCCACATTGGATTTGAAGGATGCCTACTTCCACGTCTCGATCCACCCTTCTCATAGGCGTTTTCTCCGCTTTGCCGTCGGATCCGAGGTGTATGAATTCTTGGCACTCTCGTTTGGTCTAGCCACCACACCTCGAGTCTTTTCCAAGTGTATGGCGCCAGTTTGTGCCTTTCTACGACTACAGGGGATACAGATATACCCCTATTTAGATGACTGGCTCCTGGTATCGCAGTCGGAACAACAGCTTTTGTACTCTATTCAGACAACTTACTCTCTGCTGGACCGCCTTGGACTATGTATCAACGTTGAGAAATCTCTCATTCCTGCACAGATCATCACCTTTATCGGAGCTCGATTGGATTCGATACGGACCCGTGCGTTTGTACCATCGGACCGCATGAAGACCCTCGTTCACCATGTTCACATGCTTCTTCGAAACAGAACTACATCTGCCAAGTGTGTCCAGAGGCTGTTGGGCCACATGGCCGCATCAGTCACAGTTGTGCCATATGCGAAGTTACGCCTCAGACCCCTTCAGTTGTTCTTCATCAGAATGTTTCATCCGCAACGAGAAAGTCAATTGAAGATCCTTCGGATCCCATCTTCAGTCCTCCACACACTTCGTTGGTGGACAGTACCGTCCAACCTGAATGTCAGAACCCCTTTCCAACAACAGTGTCCAACGGTATTGGTCTGTACCAACGCGTCCCTGCATGGATGGGGCGCCACATGTGGCAACATGACGACGCAAGCCCGATGGAGCGCTCAGGAAGCCAGCAATCACATCAATTTTTTGGAGCTGCTGGCCGTCTTCAAGGCGATTCGTACGTTCGAAGATGTCCTCCACAACTGGATAGTTCAGATCACATCGGACAATACCACCATGGTGTTTTACATAAACAAACAGGGTGGAACGAAATCCCAGAAGTTAGCCAACTTATCCATCAAGATCTGGGATTGGTGCATCCACAAAGGGATCCATCTGGTAGTGATACATCTCGCGGGTACCGACAACGTGGAGGCGGACATACTGAGCAGATGTCTGTCACATTCCCACGAGTGGGAACTGAAGCCCCAGATATGCGAGGACATTTTTCGTCAATGGGGTTTCCCAGCCGTGGACCTATTCGCTACCGACAAGAACAGAGTGTGCGAGAGCTATTGCTCAAGGGCAGGGATCGGTCAGAACTCTCTTGGAGATGTGTTCATACTGGATTGGACTGCTCTCAATTTTTATGCCTACCCTCCCATACCTCTATTAATGAGGACAGTTTTGAAAATCCTCTACGAGAAGTTGACGGGGATAGTCATCGCACCATGGTGGCCTCGACAACCTTGGTTCCTGACCCTGCTCCGGCTTTCTCGAGAACATTTTCTGCACCTTCCAAAAGTCCCGGACCTCATCACACAGCAAGGTGGGACTATCCGTCATCCGGATCTGGACTCGCTCAAACTAATGGCGTGGTACATTCCGTGACCCTTACTGACACGTCAAACCTGACCAGAATACATCTGACGGCTTCTTTGACTACGTCAGTTCTGACCGCCTCAGTCAATGCTTTGCATCCAACACACATCCTTCGGAACCATTTGCTGTCGGTACCATCGCCCACTGCTCCTGCCCCGTCACACAGTTCATCGGACCTGGCATTTCTTCCTCCAGAAATCCAACTCATCATTGACTCAGCTCTAAAACCCTCTACACAGAGATCCTATATGGCTAAGTGGCAGCATTTCTCTACGTTCGCGCAGTCTCACGGTTTTCGACCACTCTCAGCATCTATCTCGGAAATTTTACAATTACTTATGTCCTTACATCGATCCGGGCTGAAGCCCTCGTCCATCAAGGTCTACATGGCAGCGATCACCCATTTTCGGGGCACTCTTCAAGGACTATCACTGTTCTCGCAGCCGCTGATAAAAAGATTCCTGAAGGGACTCTGCAACATTAATCCAACTGTTAAACCTATGGTTCCGACTTGGAGTTTATCCGTTGTTCTGCAAGCTCTTACACGGTCCCCGTTTGAACTCATGGCCACATTGGACTTGCGTCTTGTGTCATGGAAAACAGCATTCCTGGTAGCAGTGACTTCAGCTCGAAGGGCTAGCGAACTTTGCGCCCTTCGTGTGGACCCTCCATACCTAAACTTCCATAGAGACAAGGTTGTATTGTGGATGGATCCGACCTTCCTCCTGAAGGTCTCCACTCCATTTCATCTCCATCAGGGTATTACATTACCAGCATTCTTCTCGTCACCATTGAACTCCCTTGAACGCACTCTTCATAGCTTAGATGTACGGCGATGTCTCGCTTTCTACAGATCTCGGACTGAGTCTATACGGCGTTCATAAAAATTGTTTGTCAAGTACTCAGAGCAAGACCAAGGGTCCCCCATAACCCCCCAATGACTTTCTAAATGGATTGTGCAGACTATCACCTTGGCTTATCAGCTGTCGAACATTGATCTACCTGTGACTCCCACAGCCCATTCCACAAGAGCTGTGGCAACTTCGTCCGCTTTTGCCTTGGGGGTTCCTTTGGACGAGATATGCAAAGCGACGATCTGGGCAACACCAAGCATGTTTGCCAAACATTACCGACTTGATGTTCGTGCACGGCGAGATGCGTCTTTCGGTAGAGCAGTGCTCTCCTCCGTTCTTCAGTAGCGACACCTTCCCAGCCTTCCTTCAGGGTAAGCTTGTTAATCTACCCATATGTGTGATGCACAGAGGTCACGAAGAAGAAAGGCAGGTTGCTCACCTGTAACTGATGTTCTTCAAGTGGCCATCTGTGCAGTCACACAACCCACCCGCCGGCCCCTCTCGGTGTCTTGTTCTTCGGTACCGGTGAATGAGTTCTTCTGCTCCGTACCGTGTGTTATAAATAGTGTCTCCTCTCAGTACCGTGGCTTAAATTTTTTCCTTGGTACCGCGTTACTAACTAGTTCTCCTAGTATTTCCTTTACTCTCTTTTTTCACTAGAGAACGAACGTTCGGTCTTCGAGACTGAACAAAATGGCAGGCGCTCCGCTCTATATAGGCTACAGGGGGGAGGGGGAACGGAGCGCTTCCCACCAAAAGACGTTAGCTGTCAATCTTTCCAGCCAAAGGCATTGTGCAGGCACAGTACCCATATGTGTGACTGCACAGATGGCCACTCGAAGAACATCAGTTACAGGTGAGCAACCTGCCTTTTTTAATATGCTGTCTAGATTTGCCATAGCTTTCCACCCAAGCAGCTTAATTTCTTGGCTGCAGTCACCATCTGCGGTGATCTTGGAGCCCAGGAAAATAAAATCTGTCACTACCTCCATTTCTTCCCCTTCTATTTGCCAGGAAGTGAGAGGACCGGATGCCATGATCTTAGTTTTCTTAATGTTGAGTTTCAAGCCAACTTTTGCGCTCTCCTCCTTCACCCGCATCAAGAGGCTCTTTAGATCCTCTTCACTTTCTGCCATTAGAGTGGTATCATCTGCCTATCTGAGGCTGTTGATATTTCCTCTCCTAACTTTCTGCTTTAAGCTGTAGTGTCAAACTGTGAGTTCATTTATAGTTATGAAGAACTGTGAAAGGTGGAAGTGCAGAGGAGTGGAGGAGGGGAGGGGAGGAGAAGAATTAATACAAGGAAATCTGAATTGGCAATATGATAGATTTGAAAAGAGATAGTCATCCGAACTCCTTAGATTGAGTATTAGAGACAAAATGAAGATATTACCAATCAATATTAATGCATTGAATTTTTCTTTTAAGAGAAACAAAGCAGTCTTTCATGAGTCTTAAAAATATAGTGTCAGAAAGCCTTTCAGGGAATATGTCAGAGTTAGGATTGGAGCTGGTTCTGGATGGAGATCACTGGAGCCCCCAACAACTGAAGAATGGAGAAATGGACTGGTGGAGTATGCTCTTTAGATGATTGTTAGAGGAATGTGCAGCATGAGAAGTGGATCTGAGCTGTTTAGAAAAGACAGGGGAAGCTGCGGAGGATCTGAAGTGATGGGAGGATCTGTCGTAGTATAGATTAAGGATTTCTTTTGCCTTACACTGTTATGGAATGTTGGAAGACAGGAAGATGGATCAATTTTGGGGGCTGATTGTATAGGCTGGATCTGTATTGATTTCCCTTGGCAACTTTGTCTATTTTAGCCTGCTATGTTCATTATAGTTGTTTTGTTTTTAATAACATTTTTTAACCAAAAGAATCATGCTAAATTTCTGAGAGGTTTTGCTAGACTGGATGATATACCAATCGAATCAGCCAACAAGTCAGCCCTCATGGCTCGCAGCACTTCCAGCTGCAGGCGCAAGCCTCCCTCTGCTTTCTCATCTCCCTGGGACCCCCACAGTGGAGGGCTGTGCCCAGAGGGGCATGTTGGCTGGCCAGTGCCTCATTCAGCAGGCTCAGCCTGTGCCTCAAGGGCCTGTGTCCTCCCCAGACTCCCAGACTGGACCTTGCCATGCAGCAGCTGGGTGCTTGCTGCCCCTCTTGGCTGCCTGTCCAAAATTGCCGTTGTGGGGGGAAATACTTAGGAGTTTGTGGAGTCAGTGACTGGGTGAACTGTGTCATGGCATTGGGCAGAGCAGTCGGCAGTTGAATGCTGTAACCAGGTGGGGAAGCAGAAAGGGGAGCAAGAGCAGGGCAGTGCCGGGGGCCCTGCTTTCTATGCAGGAGGGCCCTGGTTCGATCCCTGGCATCTCCTGGGGAAGATCCTTTCCTGGAAAGCCTGGCCAGTCCGTGCAGAAAATACTGTGCTGGGGCACAACCTTAGGCATGGTGGGAGTTGTCAGCCAGTTTTCTGTCTAAACATGCCTATTATTGTGCCTTGAATGGGCTTCTAACTGGGTACAGAACAGCTTCTTATTTACTCTCTTAACCAGGCTTTTGTTTGGAAGCCTGGGGGCTGCGACCTTAGCTTTGTTTCTCGGGAGATGGCGGTTGCTTGGTGGTAAGGCCTGCACTCTACATGTAGACTGCTGTCCTGGGCACATCCAAGTAGAGGCAGGAAAGAATCCTGCCGGATGCCTCAGAGTGTGCCAGGCAGCATCCTGCATGCTGGGCTACATGGACTGAGGGCCCAGCTTGGCATCAGGCACCTTCCAGTGCTCCCGTCTCGAAGCTGCTCTGACTTGCAGCCACTCTGTGGTGTTTCAGGTGGGGGTCCTGCCTGGGGATGCCAGGAGCTTGGGACTTTCCAAGCTGCCTGCCAAACAGACACTCTGTCACCCAGCTGCATCCCTTCCTGCTGAAGGCAAAGTCAGAGTCCTCTGGGTTCATGGAGGGAGTCTTGGTGCAAATAGGGACATAGGAAGAAGCCTTCCCCTGAGTCAGGAAGCCCATCCAGCTCATTTTCCTCCTTGGTGGTCCTCAGCCGCTCTCCAGACCCTGTCCAAGGGGTTTTTCCTGCCCCTCCTTAGCAGTGCTGAGGATTGTTCCCAAGGCATTCAGCATGGAAAGTCTGTGCCCTGCTGGTGTGAAGGAGTGCATGGAGCCAGAGCTTCTGCTCTCCTGCCAGACAAGCTGTAACAACAGCCTTCTCTTTAGCCTAGAAGTTATTCGTCAGGGGGCCGCAAAGGGTTTATCTCTGGCTTTGTGGAGAACATAAAGCAGGAACTGCCTAAAAACAAAGAGATAAAAGAGAGCATCAAGAAGTTCTGTGATGAGGTGAAGAAGCTGGAAGAGTCGGAGGCCCTGCAGGAAGCAAGGCAGAAATACATAAGTCTGCCTTCTTTGGCACTGCGGCCGGCATTTCTTCTTCTGATGAGTTGTGTTCCACTTCCTGGGAGGTGTGGTTCAGGATGTGTGAGAGAACATCAGTGATTAACAACAACCAGGAGTCTCGTGACCTCCTAAACTGGGCATTGTGTCAGTCCAACCTGGTGTCCTGTTCATGTGTTTGGATACAATCTCCATGCTCCCCTGCCAGTGGACATGTTGGCTTTGTATGCCAACAGCTCTAGAAGGCCCCTTCCTCTGGAAGACTGACCTAGTGGGTAAAGAGTTTGAGCAACAGAATAGGAAATCCCCAGCTCATATGGGGGTTGGCCCATCAACTCAGTGAGTAGTCTTAGGCAAACTGCCCTCTCTAAGCCTCAGCAGGGTCTCTTCTGAAACTAGGGAGGTGGGGATGGGGGGAATGGAATAAGACGTCTTGCTTGTGGGCTTCCTGTGGGCAGCTGGTTGGCCGTGGTTTGAAGAGGATGCTGGGCTATGTGGACTCAGGGTATGATGTGCTTGTGCTGACCTACCTTATAGAATTGTTGCAAAGAACCAGAGATAAAACAGACTGATGTGCTTTGAACATTAAAAGTCAATACGTGAATGTGTGATTGTTGTTGTTGTTGTTGTTAGTCGCGAAGTCGAGTCCGACCCATCGCGACCCCATGGACAACATTCCTCCAGGCCCTCCTGTCCTCCACCATCCCCCGGAGTCCACTCAAGCTCACACCAACCACCTCAGTGACTCCATCCAGCCACCTCATCCTCTGCCGTCCCCTTCTTCTTTTGCCTTCTATTGTTCCCAGCATTAGACTCTTCTCCAGGGAGTCCTTCCTTCTCATTAGGTGGCCAAAGTATTTGAGTTTCATCTTCAGGATCTGGCCTTCTAAAGAGCAGTCAGGGTTGATCTCCTCTAGGACTGACTGGTTTGATCGCCTTGCGGTCCAAGGGACTCGCAGGAGTCTTCTCCAGCACCACAACTCAAAGGCCTCAATCCTTTTGCGCTCAGCCTTCCTTATTGTCCAGCTTTCACAGCCATACATTGCAACTGGGAAAACCATAGCCTTGACTATACGCACTTTTGTTGGCAGGGTGATGTCTCTGCTTTTTAGTATGCTATCTAGATTTACCATAGCTTTCCTCCCCAGAAGCAAGCGTCTTTTAATTTCTTGGCTGCAGTCCCCGTCTGCAGTGATCTTGGAGCCCAGGAAAATAAAATCTGTCACTACCTCCATTTCTTCCCCATCTATTTGCCAGGAAGTGAGAGGACCAGATGCCATGATCTTAGTTTTCTTAATGTTGAGTTTCAAGCCAACTTTTGCGCTCTCCCCCTTTACCCGCATCAAGAGGCTCTTTAGTTCCTCTTCACTTTCTGCCATGAGAGTGGTATCATCTGCATATCTGAGGTTGTTGATATTTCTCCCAGCAATCTTGATTCCAACTGGTGATTCATCTAGCCCTGCCTTTCTCATGATGTGCTCTGCATATAAGTTAAATAGGCAGGGTGACAGTATACAGCCTTGCCGAACTCCTTTCTCAATTTTGAACCAATCAGTGGTTCCGTGTCCGGTTCTCACTGTTGCTTCTTGACCTGCATATAGGTTTCTCAAGAGACAAATAAGATGGCCTGGTACTCCCATCTCTTTAAGAACTTGCCACAATTTGTTGTGATCCACACAATCAAAGGCTTTAGCGTAGTCAATGAAGCAAAAGTAGATCTTTTTCTGGAACTCCCTGGCTTTCTCCATGATCCAGCGTATGTTGGCAATTTGATCTCTAGTTCCTCTCCCTCTTCGAAATCCTGCCTGTACTTCTGGTAGTTCTCGGTCCACATACTGCTGGAGCCTAGCTTGTAGGATTTTGAGCATCACTTTGCTAGCATGTGAAATTAGTGCAATGGTGCGGTAGTTTGAACATTCTTTGACATTGCCCTTCTTGGGGATCGGAATATAAACTGACCTTTTCCAATCCTGTGGCCACTGTTGAGTTTTCCAAATTTGTTGGCATATTGAGTGTAACACTTTAACTGCATCGTCTTTCAGGATTTTGAATAGCTCAGCTGGAATGCTGTCACCTCCACTAGCTTTGTTGTTGCTCAGACTTCCTAAGGCCCATTTCACTTCACATTCCAGGATGTCTGGCTCGAGGTCAGTGACCACCCCATCGTGGTTATCAGGGATGTTAAGCTCTTTCTTGTATAGTTCTTCTGTGTAATCTTGCCACCTCTTCTTAATCTCTTCTGCCTCTGTTAGGTCCCTGCCATTTTGGTCCTTTATTATGCCCATCTTTGCATGAAATGTTCCCTTCATATCTCTAATTTTCTTGAAGAGATTTCTGGTCCTCCCTATTCTATTGTTTTCTTCTATTTCTTTGCACTGTTCATTTAGGAAGGCATTCTTATCTCTTCTAGCTGTTCTCTGGAATTCTGCATTCAATTGGGTGTATCTTTCTCTTTCTCCCTTGCCTTTTGCTTCCCTTCTTTCCTCAGCTATTTGTAAAGCTTCCTCAGACAGCCATTTTGCTTTCTTGCATTTCTTTTTCTTTGGGATGGTTTTAGTTGCTGCCTCTTGTACAATGTTGCGAACCTCCGTCCATAGTTCTTCAGGCACTCTGTCTATCAGATTTAATTCCTTAAATCTATTTGTCACCTCTACTGTATATTCATCAGGGATATGATTTAGGTCATACCTGAGTGGCCTAGTGCTTTTCCCTACTTTCTTCAACTTAAGCCTAAATTTTGCCACCAGAAGCTCATGATCTGAGCCACAGTCAGCTCCTGGTCTAGTTTTTACTGACTGTATAGAGCTTCTCCATCTTTGGCTGCAGAGCACATAGTCAATCTGATTTCTGTGTTGACCGTCTGGTGATGTCCATGTGTAGAGACGTCTCTTGGGTTGTTGGAAAAGAGTGTTTGTTATGACCATCGTATTCTCTTGACAAAATTCTACCAGCCTGTGTCCTGCTTCATTTTGTACTCCAAGGCCAAACTTGCCTGTTATTCCAGTTATCTTTTGGTTTCCTACTTTAGCATTCCAATCCCCCATGATGATAAGGACATCATTTTTTGGAGTTAATTCTAGCAGGTGTTGTAGGCCTTCATAGAACCGGTCAACTTCAGCCTCTTCAGCACCAGTGGTTGGAGCATAGACTTGGACTACTGTGATGTTGAATGGTTTGCCTTGGATTCGAACTGAGATCATTCTGTCATTTTGGAGATTGTATCCCAGTACTGCTTTCCCTACTCTTTTATTGACTATGAAGGCTACTCCATTTCTTCTGAGGGATTCTTGCCCGCAGTAGTATACCTGATGGTCATCTGAACTAAATTCACCCATGCCTGTCCATTTTAGTTCACTGATTCCTAAGATGTCGATGTTCAGTCTTGTCATCTCTTGTTTGACCACGTCCAGCTTGCCTTGATTCATGGATCTTACATTCCAGGTTCCTATGGAGTAAAGATCTTTGCAGCATCGGACTTTCCTTTCACCTCCAGATACATCGGCAACTGAGTGTCCTTTCGGCTTTGACCCAGTCGCTTCATTCTTTCTGGCGCTACTAGTACTAGCCCTCCGCTCTTCCCCAGTAGCATATTGGACACCTTCCGACCTGAGGGGCTCATCTTCCGGTGTCATATCGTTTTGCCTTTTGGTTTTCATGTCCATGGGGTTTTCATGGCAAAGATACTGGAGTGGGTTGCCATTTCCTTCTCCAGTGGATCACGTTTTGTCAGAGCTCTCTGCTATGACCTGTCCGTCTTGGGTGACCCTGCACGGCATAGCTCATAGCTTCATTGAGCTACGCAAGCCCCTTCGCCACGACAAGGCAGTGATCCATGAAGGAGGAATGTGTGATACTGCTCTGTTAAAACTTATATTCTTTTCGACGCGAGGTGAAAACCTTTTTATTCAAGCACTGTGTTAGAATTAGTGATTTTAGAAGATAATAGTTGCTTTCTCTCTTACTTAATTTTATCTGATTGTATTTTTCTAACTATCTATTATTCCTATTTAGTGTTATTGTTCATGGATTGTTTTGATTGTTTTCCGATTTTAATGTTGTAAGCTGTCCTGAGACGTTGTCATAAAGGATGGCATATAAATATTTTAAATAAATAAAGTAAATTTAGGATAGGCCTTTTAGAGCAGGGAACCAGGTAGAAATTTCATCATTGCAGGTGGAGCATATAACATACGTGGTCCTCATATGCCAAGGAAGCTCCACATTCTTGCCTGTTGCAGGTCATAGAGTGACAGCAGTCTTGCTTTTTCCAACATGCATTCTGGTTGTCTTCTCCTTTGCCCTCCCCCACTCCAGAAAACAATCAAATCTAAGATGATGAAGACCTCCAAAGTCCTCAAAAAGAAATTTGAAGAAATCACTGGCACAGTCAAGGAGGTATGCATTAATTAATTAATTAATTAATTGCTTTTCTATGCCGTCCTATTATACAAGATCTCAGGACAATTTGTTGACTTAAGGTGTGAGTCTGTACATGTGTAGACAAAAAAAAATATTTCCCAGACAGGCTGGGAGTTGTAGGATTTCTGTTCTGTGTAAACATGCATTGGATTTGCACCCTTAATTGCTGTTTTGGGGCTCTTGCTTGATGGGTCCATCCAAGGCCAAGACTTGAGGAGCTGGTGGGGAGCATGGTACCAGTGTTCAATACTGTGTTCTAAGAAGCTCCATCCAGTTCCTCCCCGCTCCTGGTTTTCCATCCCCCTTCCATAGTCAACATCCTGTGGCCAGAGAGCAAGTTTAGCTCCCATTGGGGGTTCCTTTCCACTGAGGATTGGGGGGGGGGGGTCGGTTGGTCTGGGGGTTGCTGCCATTTGGCTTGGAGAATGAGTTCAGAGGGGGTGGTTGCTTCGGCCAGATTCCTCTCCCTTCAGCAACCCTCAGTCTCTTCAGTTGCAGCTGTGCTGTTGCTGAACTCTCTCTCTTCTGACTACTGGTGCTCCTTCTCCCCTCTAGCTGCAGAGCCTGAATGAAGTGAGCAAGAGCAAGCTTGGATGGAAGATACAGGAAGGTGTGGAGGAAGCCACCAAGACTGCCAGACAGTCTGTGGAATCTGTCTCCAAATGGGGAGAGAAGCTGGGCCAGACCATGGTGTTCAAGGCCATTTCTCAGGTGAGCTTCTAGCAAGCTATCTTCTCTAAAGCCAGGCCCTCAGTCTATTGTGATTCTCTGGGCCTGGAGGCTCAGTCTATTGCATGCCATACCCCTTCCCCTGACAGTCAAACATTTCCCAACTTTTGCACATTGTAAACAGTTGAAATGCATCTTCAGATGCTTGGTTACTAGAAAGAAGAGTCTTAAAATACGTGGCTGTTGGAGATGTCAGAATCCCGGAATCTCAATTTGAGAAGAGGGAATAAAACTCAGGTTCGTGGGAAAGACCAAGCGTCCAGACCATCTGAGGCTTTATTGTATTACCCCAAGGTTCCCGCGGTACTCACGATAATGCATGCATTACCGGGAAGACAGAGGTGAACTCTGCTGCAAAGCTTCAACACATTGCAGGGCATTTATAGGTACACAGGTACAGGGCAATTGATGAAAGAATGCAGACATTACAATAAGGTTCTGAGGTCATCACATGCAGAACAGATAAAGGCATGTCAGTCAATCATACAGAGACAATGAGATTACAATATTTCTAATTGCCTGTATTGACACTTTAGTTCAGTAGCTTGAACCCATCTCCAGGTCTGCTTAGACATGTAAATTCAAGCTACTGAGAAACTATGCATGAGCTCAAGACTCTTATCTAGACTCTAGACATTCTGAGTGACCAGGGCACATGAAGCCCTCTGGGCTAGGAAGATACTTCCTTGTATTCCAACAATGATTATTTAATCATTGTGAAGGTATACAATGTAAATTTGGACTAAATGGCCTGTCTACTGTTGTTGTTAGTCGCGAAGTCATGTCCAACACATCACGACACCATGGACAACATTCCTCCAGGCCCTCCTGTCCTCCACCATCCCCCGGAGTCCACTCAAGCTCACACCAACCGCCTCTATGACTCCATCCAGCCACCTCATCCTCTGTCGTCCCCTTCTTCTTTTACCATCTATTGTTCCCAGCATTAGACTCTTCTCTAGGGAGTCCTTCCTTCTCATTAGGTGGCCAAAGTATTTGAGTTTCATCTTCACTATCCGGCCTTCTAAAGAGCAGGCAGGGTTGATCTCCTCTAGGACTGACCAGTTCGATCACCTTGCAGTCCAAGGGACTTGCAGGAGTCTTCTCCAGCACCACAATTCAAAGGCCTCAATCCTTTTGCACTCGGCCTTCCTTATGGTCCAGCTTTCACAGCCATACATTGCAACTGGGAAAACCACAGCCTTGACTATACGCACTTTTGTTGGCAAGGTGATGGCTCTGCTTTTTAGTATGCTGTCTGGATTTGCCATAGCTTTCCTCCCCAGGAGCAAGCGTCTTTTAATTTCTTGGCTGCAGTCCCCATCTGCGGTGATCTTGGAACCCAGGAAAATAAAATCTGTCACTACCTCCATTTCTTCCCCATCTATTTGGCAGGAAGTGAGAGGACCGGATGCCATGATCTTAGTTTTCTTAATGCTGAGTTTCAAGCCAATTTTTGCGCTCTGCTCCTTCACCCGCATCAAGAGGTTCTTAGTTCCTCTTCACTTTCTGCCATGAGAGTGGTATCATCTGCATATCTGAGGCTGTTGATATTTCTCCCAGCAATCTTAATTCCAACTGGTGATTCATTTAGCCTCGCCTTTCTCATGATGTGCTCTGCATATAAGTTAAATAGGCAGGGTGACAGTATACAGCCTTGCCGAACTCCTTTCTCAATTTTGAACCAATCAGTGGTTCCGTGTCCAGTTCTCACTGTTGCTTCTTGACCTGCATATAGGTTTCTCAAGAGACAAATAAGATGGTCTGGTACTCTCATCTCTTTAAGAACTTGCCACAATTTGTTGTGATCCACGCAATCAAAGGCTTTGGCATAGTCAATGAAGCAGAAGTAGATGTTTTTCTGGAACTCCCTAGCTTTCTCCATGATCCAGCGTATGTTGGCAATTTGATCTCCAGTACCTCTCCCTCTTGAAATCCTGCCTGTACTTCTGGTAGTTCTCGGTCCACATACTGCTGGAGCCTAGCTTGTAGGATTTTGAGCATCACTTTGCTAGCATGTGAAATGAGTGCAATGGTGCAGTAGTTTGAACATTGTTTGGCATTGCCCTTCTTTGGGATTGGAATGTAAACTGACCTTTTCCAATCCTGTGGCCACTGTTGAGTTTTCCAAATTTGCCGGCATATTGAGTATAGCACTTTTACTGCATCATCTTTCAGGAATTTGAATAGCTCAGCTGGAATGCTGTCACCTCCACTAGCTTTGTTGTTGCTCAGACTTCCTAAGGCCCATTTGACTTCACATTCCAGGATGTCTGGCTTGAGGTCAGTGACCACCCCATCATGGTTATCAGGGATGTTAAGCTCTTTCTTGCATAGTTCTTCTGTGTAATCTGGCCACCGCTTCTTAATCTCTTCTGCCTCTGTTAGGTCCCTGCCATTTTGGTCCTTTATTATGCCCATCTTTGCATGAAATGTTCCCTTCATATCTCCAATTTTCTTGAAGAGATCTCTGGTCCTCCCTATTCTATTGTTTTCTTCTATTTCTTTGCACTGTTCATTCAAGAAGGCATTCTTATCTCTTCTAGCTGTTCTCTGGAATTCTGCATTCAATTGTTTGTATCTTTCTCTTTCTCTCTTGCCTTTCACTTCCCTTCTTTCCTCAGCTATTTGTAAAGCTTCCTCAGACAGCCATTTTGCTTTCTTGCATTTCTTTTTCTTTGGGATGGTTTTAGTTGCTGCCTCTTGTACAAAGTTGCGAACCTCCATCCATAGTTCTTCAGGCACTCTGTCTATCAGATCTAATTCCTTAAATCTATTTGTCACCTCTACTGTATATTCATCAGGGATATGATTTAGGTCATACCTGAGTGGCCTAGTGCTTTTCCCTACTTTCTTCAATTTAAGCCTAAATTTTGCAACGAGAAGCTCATGATCGGAGCCACAGTCAGCTCCTGGTCTAGTTTTTACTGACTGGATAGAGCTTCTCCATCTTTGGCTGCAGAGCACATAGTCAATCTGATTTCTGTGTTGACCATCTGGTGATGTCCATGTGTAGAGTCATCTCTTGGGTTGTTGGAAAAGAGTGTTTGCTATGACCATCGTATTCTCTTGACAAAATTCTACCAGCCTGTGCCCAGCTTCATTTTGTACTCCAAGGCCAAGCTTGCCTGTTATTCTGGTTATGTTTTGGCTTCCTACTTTAGCATTCCAATCCCCCATGATAATAAGGCCATCATTTTTTGGAGTTAATTCTAGAAGGTGTTGTAGGTCTTCATAGAACTGGTCAACTTCAGCCTCTTCAGCACCAGTGGTTGGGGCATAGACTTGGACTACTGTGATGTTGAATGGTTTGCCTTGGATTCGAACTGAGATCATTCTGTCATTTTGGAGATTGTATCCCAGTACTGCTTTTCCTACTCTTTTATTGACTATGAAGGCTACTCCATTTCTTCTGAGGGATTCTTGCCCGCAGTAGTATACCTGATGGTCATCTGAACTAAATTCACCCATTCCTGTTCATTTTAGTTCACTGATTCCTAAGATGTCTTAGAGCCTATCCTGATTCCTAAGGGCCTATGTTGTGGCAGTGAGGATGGCGAAGAAGAAATTCTTCTCCATTTCCATTGCCTCCTCACAATGCCGTCCGGCGGAGCTTTTTTGAGTGGTGCAGGGGCTAATACATCCAGGCCCAAAGAAAGATCTGGTGTCGCCCTCGAAGGCCCACTGTGATGCGTTTGCTGAGCATTTTAGGGAGAAAATCACTCAGATACACCACGAGCTTGACTCTACTTTGAAAATAGATTCTGGTGGGGAGTTGCCATCAACGCCATCTGGTCTACAATTAATGGATGAATTTCAGTTGCTGCGGCCTGATGATGTGGACAAGGTGCTTGGACAAGTATGCCCTACCACTTGCTTACTAGACCCATGCCCTTCTTGGCTACTTAAGAAAGCCAAGGACGGGATTGGACCCTGGATCCGGGAGGTGGTCAACGCCTCTTTAAGAGACGGCCGGGTGCCTGCACTCCTAAAGGAGGCGGTAGTCCGGCCAGTCCTAAAGAAGGCATCCCTGGATCCAGAGGTGGCCGCCAATTATAGACCGGTGGCCAACACCCTGTTCCTGGGCAAGGTACTAGAGCAGGTGGTGGCGGGACAACTCCAAGCACTCTTGGATGAGATGGATTATCTGGACCCATTTCAGTCCGGCTTCAGACCCGGGTACGGCACTGAATCTGCCTTGGTCGCCCTGTAGGATGACCTGTGCAGGGAGAGAGATGGGGGAAGTGCGTCCCTGTTGGTTCTCCTGGACCTTTCAGTGGCTTTCGATACCATCAGCCATGGTATCCTTCTGGATAGGCTAGCGGGATTGGGAGTTGGAGGCACCGCTTGGCGGTGGTTCCGCTCCTATCTCAATGGCCGATTTCAGATGGTGGTGCTGGGGGACTATGGCTCTGTGCCATGGCAGCTATGCCATGGAGTTCCGCAGGGGTCCATTTTGTCCCCCTTGCTATTCAACATCTACATGAAACCGCTGGGAGAGGTCATCAGGAGGTGTGGGCTGCGGAATCATCAGTACGCTGATGATACCCAGCTCTATCTCTCGTTCTCCACCGATCCAGGTGAGGCGGTGGCTGTGCTGAACCGGTGCTTGGCCGAGGTAATGGAGTGGATGAGGGCCAATAAACTGAAGCTCAATCCAGACAAGACGGAGGTCCTGCTGGTGGGCAGTTCGGGCCTTGGAACGGGGGACTTGGGCCTTGTCCTGGATGGGGTTGCACTCCCTCTAAAAGACAGGGTCCGCAGCTTGGGAGTGCTCCTTGACCCGGAGCTGTCATTACATGCTCAGGTGACGGCGGTGGCGAGGAGTGCCTTCCTACAGCTTTGGCTGATACATCAGCTGCATCCCTTCCTAGAGTATGACTGCCTGACGACAGTGACACACGCTGTGGTGACTTCCTGATTAGATTTGTGTAACGCGCTCTACATGGGGCAGCCCTTGAAGACGGTCTGGATACTGCAATTGGTGCAAAATAGAGCTGCCAGGTTGCTGACGGGGACTGGGCGTTGTTCTAATATAACCCCAGTTCTCCGTCAGCTCCACTGGCTCACGATTGAAGTCCAGGCCCAATTCAAGGTGTTGGTTATGACCTATAAAGCCCTAAACGGCCTGAGACCTGGATACCTAAAGGAGCGCTTGCGCCCATATATGCCCTCCCGCCCCTTGAGATCAGCAATAGAGGCCCTCCTTGGGGAAACCCTCCGTGAATGAGATTAGGAGGGTGAGTCCCCGGAGGAGGGCTTTCTCTGCTGTGGTGCCCCAATTATGGAATGCGCTCCCCAGGGAGGTCTGCCTGGCGCCGTCATTATTTGTTTTTCGGCGCCAGGCAAAGACCTTTTTATTTAAATCGTATTTTAATTGTTAATGCTGTTGGATTTTAAAGGGTTTTTGCCGAGATGTACCGGGGGGGGGGGGAGGTTTAATTGAATTTTATATGTTTTTTATTAATCATTGTTGTAAGCCGCCCTGAGGCTTCATTGCGATGGGGCGGCATAGAAATGTATGTATGTATGTATAAATAAATGTCGATGTTCAGTCTTGTCATCTCTTGTTTGACCACATCCAGCTTGCCTTGATTCGTGTATCTTACATTGCAGGTTCCTATGGAGTATAGATCTTTGCAGCATCGGACTCTCCTTTCACCACCAGATCCATCAGCAACTGAGTGTCCTTTCGGCTTTGACCCAGTCGCTTCGTTCTTTCTGGTGCTAGTAGTACTAGCCCTCTGCTCTTCCCCAGTAGCACATTGGACACCTTCCGACCTGAGGGGCTCATCTTCCAGTGTCATATCTTTTTGCCTTTTGGTTCTGTCCATGGGGTTTTCATGGCAAAGATACTGGAGTGGGTTGCCATTTCCTTCTCCAGTGGATCACGTTTTGCCAGAGCTCTCTGCTATGGCCTGTCTGCCTTGGATGGCCCTGCACGGCAGAGCTCAGAGCTTCATCGAGCTACGCAAGCCCCTTCGCCACGACAAGGCAGTGATCCACGAAGGAACTAGCTTACAGCTAAAGGTGAGAGAAAGGAGGGGGGGAGGAAGGCCATTTGAAACAGTGACTGAGTTTGGTTTGAGAGGTACAGGATTTGATCCCACAATGCAAAAAGCACACAGAAGCAATGTTTTTCTGACAGGATTTATCCAAATTTTCCCAACAATCCCCCCTTTGTCACTAGCTTCGCTATGTGACACAAACAAGTGAGTCAGTTTGGATAAATCCTGTTCCAAGCTTCTTTTTTTTCCTCAGAAAACCGCTTCCATCTCAAAACTAAACTAGTGTGAGGAGAAAGTTATTTCATAGAATGGAGACTTGTGTATTTGCTGAGAGTTCAAAAGGTAGGAAAAATGGAAAACAATTGAAAAAGCAGCAAAGAAAGAGAAAGAAGGGGAAAAGAAAGTCCGAAACACATGATGTGCAACCCCAGTGCTAGCAGTCCTCCTGGGCAACCCCATGCTGATTGTGGCCCCCCTTTGGCTGCAACGAACTCGGTGCCAGCCAGCGCTCATCCTCCCCTGCTCCCCCGCCTCCCTCCAGTTTTGCCACCCAATTTCGAGGCCTGGCTCCTTTGCTCCCTAGGCCTCCTCTGACCCACTGCAGCCTTCAGAATTGCATCCTCGTCTGGGCTGAGGCCCTCGCGGTGGTGAATACCCTGCCTGAGGCCACCATCCCTTCTGGTCAGCAGACTTGGTGCTTTGCAAGGTGGGAGCAGTGTGAGGTGAGGCAATGGCCTGATGCCCAGTTCAGCCCTTTGTCTTGCCCTTTGAGGCAATTCTTCCAGATTTGGTTGTCTAGGCTTCACTCAAGCTTCTTAGCTGTACCGAACTTGCCTCTCACAGTTTTCTTGGTTTTTCCTTGTGGATGATGCAGTGGAGCAAGGCAGAACACAGGAATGGATTCCCATCACAGTCACTGCAGTTCCTGGAGCCAGGGCGTAGCATGGGACACGGAGGGCTTTTTCTTCCAGGGCTGTAGAGAAAAGGATTCTTTTTTCTTTTCTTTTCTGGGGTGCCAGCATGGCTGTTTTGTTCCTGGAAAGGTGCAGCTCAAATAAATGAATGAATAAATAAATAAATTAAGAGGAAAAAAAGCTTTTACATTTCTTCACAGAAACTGGTTGTAGGCAGTGGCAGAGAGATCCACATGAGTTTAGAGAGAAACCTCAAGATGTAAAGTCCATGTCTTTTTTGTGTCTCTTTAGCACAGTCTCAAGAGGAAAATGTTTGGGTTGCTGAACTCAATCCAGCCAATGCCAAAATGCACACAAAGAAACCCTTTGCTGAACTTGTGTTGCACAAACCTGTTGCTTGCCTAGGCTAAAGAGAAATGTGTTTTCTGCTGGACTTTGGACAATGAGAACAGTTTTACAATTTATTACAGAGATGATACTCTCCCACATAAATACAAAATGCACCAACCCATTGTTAACACAAACAAACCTGAACTAACACACATTTCATCTAACAATCAATGCTTGCGCATTTAGATGAACATATGAGTGCTTATGTTCATGGAAAGAAATTTTGAGAACTTGCCATTTTAGCTGCCCACATCCTTGGGCTGGCAAATGGGCTCAGTCCCCAACAAACATTAGGCTACTGGAAGGGAATTTTTTTCTTTTAGCACCATCAGTAACAATAGTAATAACAGTAACAATCGTTATCACTATCATTATCATTAATATTTGGCAACATTGCAAAAAGGGAAAAAGGAAACAAACTTTTTGTTGAACTCCAAAGGGAAAAGTAGCCTCATAAATTTGAAAAGAAATCCTTCCCACTGCATGCGCGTGCACGCACACACATACACATATATAAGACCCAAATCCATGTTGCTTAGAAAAATGGAAGTTATTGGAGAGGGAAAACTCTTGATGGCTGACACAAATAATTAAGACACATGCTCACAACATTGCTTTTTTGGAAGGATTGCCTTCCTAAAAAAAATCCCCTAGCTCCTCATTGAGAGTGCTTAAGGGTCTTTGTTTTAACCCAAACCTTCCCAGGCAGAATTTTTCCTGAGGCAATACAAGCTTTGAACACTCAAAGAACCTCAAATGCCTTCCCTCAGTTACACGATTAGTATTTTTTTTAAGACACCAAGATTTCTTTTGAGAGTTTTCTAGAGACTCAAAGACTTTCTTTTGAGAACTAGTGCAAGCCCGCCTCCAATCTGTGGCTGGAAGCAGAGCTGCTTCCCAAAGTACCTTGAACTCTGTACATGCTCAGAAGCTTCTGCAGTACTCACAAAGTGGTGGAACTTTCCTGCCAGAGCATCCCCCCTTTTCTTGGCTCTGTGGAATAGCCAAGCCCACAGAGTCGAGAAATCCAAATTTTCCAGCACAAATTCCCCTGAATTCAGTTGGCCAGACCAAACCCAGAGAAGAGGCTGCAGTTACTGTCTCTTTAAATAATGGGAGTGCTCTTAACAAGGTAGACTATTCCTCTTTTTTTTCATTTGTTTTTCTTTTACTCCAAAAGTTACACATTCCTTCCCATTTTTTTTCCAGTAGAAAAAGTACCAAATCACCATTTACCAAAACTCTTAAAATTATCTTGCACACCAAGCACCATGCACCCCTTGAATCAAGGAATTCCTGTCAAATACACTCTCTCTCTCTCTTTTTTTAATTTTTATTAACATTTTTAAACTAAAACTAAAAAACAACAATCATCGCACACACTGGATTTACTGGATCAGCTCTCTACCACATATCTTTTAAACATTTTATGATCCTACTAAACTCCATTTATAATAACTTAAAAGCATCATTAGATCAAAACCAAGTCCCATTTCTCCAGCCAATAAAATAATAATAATAATAATAATAATAATAATAATAATAATAATAATCCAATTTAAATAGAAGTCACTATCTTCCTCTTCCTCCTCCATGAAACCACGTTCATCATTTCCTACAAAGTTCTGTTTCTCTTAGACAGTGTCAAGGGGAAGCATCTCCAGGTTAAATAAAATTACAATATTTTCTTTCTTCTTCAATGGTAAATTTGACCTAAACATTTCTTGACAATTCAAAATCTTTTTAATTTTCTATTAGCAAATAACTTCCTCACTACCACAGTTACATATAAACATCAAAAATATCCATCTAGCATCTATACAATTTTCTTACCTACCCTACTTGATAATGAGCAATACCTATAATATCTTTTTGAACATTTTTCTTTAATTACTAGTACTTCATCTCACTTACATACCATTTAATCAAATATGGTTAATTCCATATAAAAGCCCAACTGTTTACAGTCTTTAACATATATAATCAGCAACAATAGCTTATTAGAAATACAATCAGAGACCTCCATTTAACAATAATATGTTTTACACAGGATTTCATTAAGCTAAATTGCTACTATTTCATCAGCAATAATAGCTTAGCCTTTCTACATCACGTGTGAGCATATCAAGCTATATGAATCACCCTTTTATTTGCTTATTTTTTAGAACAGAAAGAAAGAAATCTTCCCTTTACACCCCTACCATGTTTATTTTTTCTTTTTTACCCCCCTAGCTGATCTTTCTATTTTTCTTCCATTAGACCACCGTAATGTCTGTAATGGAGTCTTCAGTTGCAGCCACATGAACATAACCTCTTTCAGATGATCAACTAAATTGCCCTTCTCTAAGATGAGACACAGATCAGTTAAACTTATTTTCTTTCCAGTATCAGATTTTCCTTCTGTCTGTAGTGAAGTCTTCATTTGCAGCCACATAAACATAACCTCTTTCAAATGGTCAGCTAAATCACCCTTCTCTAAGATAACACACAGGTCCCATGGAATGATTGCTTCGTAATGACTGCAATAAATCATGTGTCTTGAGTTGTGGCCAAGCTGTCTTCTCCTCCAGTGTATCAGAAAAAAACAGTTGCATTTTCTTTCTTTCCAGTTTTGGATTTTCCTTCTACTTGTTGGATATTTTGCATATTCTGTCCAGATGCAGGTTGTTTGTGTAGAGCGAAATTGATAGCAACACTTATTTTGTCAAAGCCGCTTTTCTGTTCAGTTAAAAGAGAGTCAAGTCGCTCTAAAACAGTTTTCTGATGCATTATTATCGCCTGCTGGGATACCTGAACAGCTATTAAAGAAGATTGTCAGGAATGATTGCTGCAATTCCTCCATGGTAGCAGTAAAATAGGCCTGGCAGGTGTCCAAGGGTCCCCGGAACAAAGAGAAAGATGGCTGCTACTTCTTGGCAGCAGTCCAACACAGTCCAATAAAGAAAAAGATCCTCTATTACTCAGTTCCACATCACAATTATGCACCCTTGGAGAGATTAAAGAAGGTAAGTCTTTTCCTTACTTACAAACAACTCTGTCTTTCTCTCCGTTCTGCAATTCACCGCTTTTCAACTCCGTGGGGGGGAGGAGGTTTCATTCCCCCTCCATCCGAAGGGCTTTTTAATTAACAAGAGATACAGCTTATTCCACGGGTATCATTGCAGAAAAAACAAAAAAACAAAAAACAAAAATACTTTCCAGTAGATCTGGTGTGTTCACAAAAGCTAAAAAAAAAAAAAAAAAGAGTATGTCGAGAACTTAAGGAGAGCAGCACTCTCTCTGGTTTTGTCCGGCTGAAAAAGCTTGATTTCCTCCCACTAAATGTGGAGTTGCCATTCCACATCTCGTGGGGGACTCACCAAGCAATCTATCTCAGCTCCTACAGCGCTTAGATTGAGCCCCACGGCCCACGACCGGGCAGTTACCAGTGTGATAACGGAAGATCATTACTCACATCTGTATCGTTCCGATGCCATACTTCTTCCACCTCAAATGCATACTCTCATTCTCACATGGCATACACACAACATCCAGAAAAAAAATATCTTTTTGCCTTTTTCAAACCTCACATTGCAAACAGTTGCAAGTTCAACAGGGGGAGAAAAACCAGCCAATTTGGCAGAAATATTTATTAATGGTTAACTGCAATCTGTCTTCCCCTGATTTTACACTCTGCCCTGTTGAACTCCAGCCTGCTACTGCTCAGGCTAATTGCTAAACACAACAATTCAAATTTTCAAGACTTTACCAGCAAATGTCCCAATATAAAAGAAAAACCCCTTTCTTTATCTCTGGAAATCCTTTCAGCTTTCAGGATTCCTACTCTTGAGAATTCAAGGTTTGACCATGCTGTTTTAAATCAAAATACCAAGCACTTGCTTCCATGACAACCCCGCAGGTTGGCCTGTGTACTGTAGCTTACAGCTAAAGGTGAGAGAGAGGCGCGGGGGAGGAAGGCCATTTGAAACAGTGACTTAGCGTGGTTTGAGAAGTACGACAGGATTTGATCCCACAATGCAAAAAGCACACAGAAGCAATGCTTTTCAGACAGGATTTACCCAAATTTTCCCAACAGGGGGAGGGGGTTAACTCTGGACCACCCATTTTGCTTTGGTCCTGGCCCCAAGAGCCTCTCTGGAATAGAATTCTTTCCTCTAGCTGAAAAAGGTCCCCCTTCACTGGTCAACACTGATTGGCAGCTGCACTGCAAGGTGTTGGGAAAATCCAGCTAAATCCTGGCAGAAAAGGGATGCTTCTGTGCCTTTGTGCTATAAAATGCCTGCACCCCTTTCTCAGGAAGGGCCCAAAAAGAGATTCCAAGCCAGGTTACTGTGTGGCACTTGCGGTTGCTTTAGGAAGTGGGACCTGATGGCTTCCCCAAGGCGCTGCCAGGGCTGCTGTTCTGCTGATCAGTAAGAGCTGGTCAGGCTGCCAGGTAGACAGCATTGCAGTCACCCTCATTTGCATGCCAAGACTCACAATAATCCCAGGATCGTTATGCTAATCTCCTGCAATCAAATGCCTTTGTATTGAGCCCCCTCTGCAGAGCTCTCACCTTCTTCTGACCATGTTCATCCACTGCCCGGCTGCTGGGCCCATGTGACTCCAAATCTATAAGGCACTCTGTGTATGTTCTGGAAGCTTGCACTTGGCGGTGCAGAGCGCTACCCGGGAGCATGCGGCCGTAAGTGACTGCAGGGGGCCTGGGTGATCTCGCCAATACAAACGCCGGGGTTCAAGGCGATTCAGTCTTCCCTAAGGGGCCTGGTGATTCTTTCTCGCTGTTTGGTAACAAGGTCCTGCAACCCACCAAAGAGACACTTGCAACTGGCCTAAAATGCCTCCTCAAAAAGAGGCATGAATCACCTCTCTGGCCCAGCTGGCAGTTCACTCCCCACTGGCTTTTGCAAGCCAAGAGGGGCATGGATCCAGTATGGCTGCAGCTGCACAAACCTGTCCAAGCACCTTGTCAAACATCCTCGAGCTGAACGAGCTGGAGCTGTGCCAGGCCATGCTGTGGGCATCTTGCCTGCCTCCATTGTGATGATGTTGGTGTCCAAGTCCCAGTGCAGGCAGATTATTTTCTCTGGGAACCACTTGGAAACATGTTGCAGCTGGCCACTGGGGAGAGGGTAGGGGGGGGGGGCAGAAGCAGTGGGAGCAGAGGAAGCCCCTTTTCCCTTCCAGAAGATGTCGAGATGGCCAACAGTTTGGATGGCTCTAAAGGGGGCCCAGGCAAATCAGTGGAGGAGAAGGCTATCCAAGCTCCTAGTCCTATTGGCTACCTCTAGTGCTCTTATGTGTCCGAGTTGCTGGAGAAGGCACTGTTGCATGCCTCTTCTTTGGGTCAATGAACAGAAGGCTGGATGAACTGGGAAGGAGGCCTGGGGGGAGTGAGGAGACTCAGGAGAGCTGGAAGCGGAGAACAGACAGAGGGCCACTGGCATAACCAAGCTGCTGGAAAAGGGGAACTCTCTTTGGCCCCCAGCAGGGCTGGCTCTTCTGAGCAGGAGCCCCTTCCCCAGCCATGGGCTGAACTCTGCTGCTATGGTATGTTCAGCAGGGTAAGGAGCAGTGCAAAGTGTCTCTCTGCCCATGCCAGGAAGGGGGTGCAGGGGCTGACCACAGCCAGAAACAGGACGCTTTGCTCCAATGCCACATGGCTCTTTGTCTGTTCTTAATAATTATCCTCAGTGTTAAGGCCCTTAACCCTTTAGTGCCCTGCAGATGTTTTGGCCTACAGTTGCCATCATCCCCAGCATCACCACTGATGGTGGGATACCCCCTCTCATCAGGCCTAGCTATGAGCATTCTTGCACTTCAGGCTGGAAAATCCAAAGGCACCCCTCCCTTTACTAGAAAAAATGGGATCCTCGGAGCGGGGGGGGGGCGGGGAGGCATCATCTGGGAAAGTGGATCCGACTGCATTCTCTCTCTAAAGGATCTGGGACTCACTTTGGGGTCTACCTCTTTGGGGGAAAGAAGAGACAGATACAGCAGATCTAACCCCAAATAAATTTATTGCTGCTGTCACTTGTGGTACAAAAGTTGAAATTGTAAACCGCCTGAGGGCCGGATCTTGGTCTCAGTGCTGTGTGTGGCCCAGAAAGAGGCTGCTGGCACCTGGAAAGAAACATAGAAACATAGAAACAGAGCGAGTCAGAAGGGGTCTCCTGGGCCATCTAGTCTGACCTCCGGCACCAGCCGGCTCCACTCACGACATGCCCATCATGTGCATGTCCAGCCTGTCTTTGAACACCCTCACCGATGGGGCCTCAACGACCTCCCGTGGAAGCCCATTCCACGCCCTCGGGGTCCTAACTGTCAGGAAGTGCTTCCTGGCATCCAAATGGAGCCTGGGCTCCCTGAGCTTTGCTCCGTTGGAGCGCGTCCTGCCTTCCTCTGCAGGGGAGAACAGGCCTCTGCCCACCTCCGTGTGACACCCCCTCACATACCTGTATGTCGCCAATGGAACGCTTACGCCCTTATATGCCCTCCCGCACTCTGAGATCTGAAACAGAGGCCCTCCTCCGGGAACCCTCAGTGAAGGAGATAAAGAGGGTGAGCACCCGGAGGAGGGCTTTCTCGGTGGTGGCGCCCCAATTATGGAATGCGCTCCCCAGAGAGGTCCGCCTGGCGCCGTCGTTATTTGTTTTTCTTTTTATTCAAATTGTATTTTAATTGTTAATTTGGCTATTTGGTTGATGGTCTATTGTTATGTATTTATGTATTTATGTATTGTCAGTTAATGGTTATTATTATTTATTTATAGTTTAATTAGGTTTATTTATTTATATGGTGTGGGTTATTGTTTATGATTTTGTATATTTAATTTGGATTGTATTTAGGTTTGCCGAGATGCACTGGGGGGGGGGGGATAGACAGATAGGTTTTAAATGCATTATTGTATTCTTTATATATGTTGTGAGCCGACCCGAGGCTTTGTTGCGATGGGGCGGCATATAAATGTTTTAATAAATAAATAAACAAACATACCAACAGAAAGGAACACTGCGGGCTTGGCACTGAGGAGCTGAGGACCACACCTCCCAGCATACCCCACACACAGGAAAACAATGTGCATGCACACTCACTCACCCCTTGGCTAATTATTACCTTTATCATAATCCTTAATATTATTATTAATAACGGGGGAAGCACCATTTGGCAAAACCCAAAGCAACTACAGCACAATAAACCCAGTGTTGCAAGTTTACTATGAGGTTTTTGGCTTTTGCTTGGCACACCCCCTTTTCTGTTGAGGGGGGGTAGAGTGGGGGGGTCCAGAGGATTCAAGTTTTAAAGCCAAGCACCCAGATTTTTCCCCTGGGGGACTGAATGGGATGGATCCAGGCCAGTCCAGTGATGCCCCCTCCCTTCTCATGGTGCTGAGGGCACAAGGAAACAAGAGGTAAAAATTTTGAGTGTGTTGCACAGCTTTTGAGTGTATACACAGTGAGCTTGAGCAGCCATGGCTGTACTGTGAAGGCGATGAGGAGGTGCTTTGGTTCATTGAGGTGCAGGGCACCTTGGGAGCTGGAGGGGGTAAAGGGGTCATTCTGGTGGGCAGGGAGAGGAGACCACGGAGACCAGGGCAGGATGCCCCCTGGGCCCTCCACTGCCTCTGTCCCTCTCTCTCAATCTGAAGTGCTCCAGCGAGAGGACTGAAAATGGGTGCAAAGCAGGAGCAGGGACCACGCCTGCCCCTCCCCCTCTGCGTGGGATGCCTGGATTCCCATGGGCTCGGGGCTTATGGGCATCTGAATGGGTTGTGCCCTGGAGCTTTTTCTGCACTGCTCTCAGCTTTAGGTGAGGGGTTTTTTTTGGGGGGGGGGAAGCTACACAAGGGCTGGGCAGCCCCCCCCCATGGTTGGTGGTTGGGGGACACCAGGTGGGCCAAGGAAGAGGGAGCCAAGTGGGGTCCCAGGCTAGGTTCCGCACTCCTGGAAGTGGCGCAGCACATGGCAAGGGCCTCATTTGGGCTAGATCTGCCCAGTGTGCTCAGACATGACTTTGCTCACTGGTGATGAAATGCACCACATCCGCCATTTACCTTCCCATCCCCTCTTCCCATTGTCTGCTGGTTTTCAGCACTAGGATCTCAGTTTGTTGAAGCCAGCATCCCCAGAGTGCACAAAATGGGAAACTTCAGCTTGCAGTCCATTTGCTAAACTAGGATCAAACCATGGTTTCAGATCCTGGTTAGGCAATGGATGTTAGACCAGCATGCCACAGAAAGGAGGGGCAAGTGAGAGGGAGTAGGCAAGCCTTCATGCCATGCCATTTGGCAAGCCAGGATTGGGCCATTGAAGCTGATTTGTGGAAGGAAGGCTGGCAAAACTGTCAACAGTGGCCTATGAACCACTTTCATCACACGTGACAAGCCCCCCCCCCCCATGTTTACACAGAAGTGAGTCCCACAGTGCCCTGTGGGGTTTGTTCCCTGGTCTTGGGATTGCAGCCTCAAAAAGCTTTGTGAAAGATGCAGAACAAAATGGGGGCCAAGGGGAGAAGTCCCTGCAGCAGAACGGAAACAAGTGTGATGCTCAGCTCCTAAAGCAAAGCAAGTGCTCGATCTCTGAAAGCTGGGACTGTTCCCTGGTTTGGATTTTGGTTGGGGAGACAAGCCAGTCCTACATTTTAAGTCTCAGGGTAAAAAGCCATTGCTTCCGTATTACCCTGGCAATTTCTCTTTGAGACAAGAAACCCTGTTTTTCTTTTCTCACTAAAATGCCTCTCAGTCCAACAACAGCCCAAGTGGGGCAAGACATAAAGGAGAAGGCTTGCAAAGTGTGGATTTGTGCTTGAGCGATTTCCCTTTTCTTCTGCTTTGCACCCTTTGTTTTTTGCCCTAAGGAAGCCCCCACTGTTTTGTTGTGGAATTGGGGGCAGGATCCTTGTGGAAGGAGGGCCCCTCCCCCCATTTTAAATAGCTGCAAGAAAAGTGGCACCCTTCGGGCTCCCCCTGGAATGCCTGAGTGTGTCCACCCATTTCCCTGAAGGCCATGGGCAAGCCTCGGTTCTTCTGGTGTTATCTGGGGCAACACAACATGGATGGTGGCTGAAGCTGGTGGAATGGCATTCTGGGAAGTGCCAGCAACCTGGGGCCCCAGGGCAGTGCATTGGGCCCCTTCTCCCAGCACTGGACTGGCATGGAGCCTTGGAAAGTGCACCCTCGGGTGAGGCCTAAAGCAGCTGGCGCCTCAATCAAGTTTCAGGAATGTGGGCAGAAATCCAACAGAACCGGTGCATCTCTTCTTCCTCCTCCTCACATTAGTGACACCTAAATGATAACCAAAGTTTACTGTTTAGCACCAAGGTCACCAGGTGCTGAATAAAGCCAGCAGGAACAGAAACATAAACTTTCTGTCCAGAGCAGGTGTTGAAGTGGCTCTCATTTGCAGGGGAAACACTTTCAAGGAGTTTTACTACCACACTAGGGCAGCTTCCACTCACTTTACTGTTTTGTCACCCTGTAAAGGCCCCTCCCTTTGAAGCAGGCATTCCAATGCAGGTCACTGCTGTTCAATAAACTGTAGTGCACTCTGCAATGTACTGCAAGGGATGGTGTGGAAATGTACTAAGGAAGTAACTAAAAGCTCTGGAGGAAGCGGAATCACTTGGGTCCACTTACCGTATTTTTTGCTCTATAAGACACACTTTTTCCCCCCTCAAAAGTAAGGGGAAATGTCTGTGCGTCTTATAGAGCAAATGTGTGTGTGCCTGATGCCCAGGACGCTGCCGGCCTGCCTGCACCACCAGGCTGGCATGTGCTCGGCACGCCCTGCTCCACCCCGCACTCCGGGAACTGATCACCCCCACCGGGAAGCTCCGCGCCTCCACCGCTGCCCAGCGCCATTGCCCCGCGCCACTGCTGTCACGCACCGCGTTGCCCTGTGCCACCGCTGCCGCGCACCATGCTGCCGCGTGTGACCGCCCCACGCCGCCGACGCGCACCGCTGCCCTGCACCACTGCAGATGCAGGCACAGATGACACTTTAGAAGCACAATCCTTCTAAAGCCCCGCCGCTGCCCCCCCCACACTGCCATCCCGCACCAGCACAGATGACACTTTAGAAGCACAATCCTTTTATTAAAGTTTAACAGGTTAAGAAACAGTATACATTGAAGCAGCGTTCTCTTTGAGATGTGAGAGAAGCAATTGACAATGTAAAGAGCTGGGTCCAAACTTAAGCTTCCCCTCCTTCCATTCCTTTCAGAAAGAATTCAGCCCTGAAGGTGGCCCCTGCTGCGTGAGGGCTAGACAGCAGGAATGCTGGACACTTCTGAATTGGTCCACTTGTTTAGCCTGTCATATCCTGTTGGTGCCAAGGACACCCCTTCCATCTCCTCCCCACCACTCTGAAATGTCTCCCTCCTTTTCCAAAGAGGGCTGGTTCTCTCTAGCCATGTACCAGCACTCTAGGATAATTTTTAAAAGGGATCTGGAAAATTATATGCTGCTTTGCTTTCTGTTGGTTCTGCGTAAATTGGTTGAAAGTGTTATTCAGGATAGATTCAGTTAACATATAGAACTAGCCCTGCTTTAAAAGAAGCAACATGGCTTCTGCAGGGGTAAGCCTGTCTTGCTAATCCAGTAGAATTCTTTGAGAGTGTCACTACTACACATGGACTGAGCAGTCAAATAGACATTGTTTCTTCCAAAAGCCTTTTGATAAAATCCATCAACAGACTCTTGAGAAAACCTGGCAGTGATGGAATAAGGGCTGTGTGTGCACACACATGTTGTCCTATGGATCAGTAACTGATTACAGAATTGAAAGCCAACATTGAGAATGCATGGTATTCTCACAAGATTCTGCATTAGGATCAGTGCTTTTCAACCTGTTCATAAATGATCTGGAATTAGAAGTGAGCAATAAAGTAGCCAAGTTTGCTGATGATACTAAAATAAAACATTGAAAAGGGATTGTGAGGAATTCCAGTGGGATCTCTCTGAGCTGGGAAAAAGGGCATCAGAACGGCAAATGCTTTCAGTGTAAGCAAGTGTAAAGTTAGCATGCTGGGGGGAAAGAATCTCATCTTCAAGTATAAGCTGATGGAATCTGAACTAGTGCTGACAGACCAAGAAAGGGGTCTTGAGAATGTTGGTGGACAGCTTGGAGAAAATGTCAAATGTTAGGAGGGAATGCCATAATTAGGAAAGGAATTGAAAATCAAATTTCCAAGATCATATTCCTCTTATACAAATCTTTAATATGACCATACTTAAAGTATTGTGTACAGTGCTGGCCACCACACCTGAAAAATGACATTGTTGGAAAAAGTGCAAAGAAGGGCAACTAAAACAATCAAGGGATTGGAGCAGCTCCCCTATCAGACTTTGTTACAACAACCAGGATTGCTTCTCTTAGGAAAATGATGAGTAATGGGAAGCATGGCAAAGATGTTCAAAATTATGCATGGTGTGAAAAAGTGGAAAGTGGGACATTTTCCTCCTCTCTGAAGAAAAAAAAAAGGGTTAATCCCCATGAAAACACCCATCACTCCTTTGTTCTGAAAAAAAAAAAAAAGATTCAACAGCAGAAGTGTAGTGAGCTTGAAATACCTTTTGGGAATGGAAGGGAAGTTCCCCACAATTCAGCTTTGTCTTTCAAGGGTTGGGCCTTTTAATACCTCATGGATAATTAACTGGGACTTCTAAATGCTTAACAAAAACAATGTGGATATTAAGTTCCCTTCCCAATTGAGGATACAAGAAACACAATTATTATAGTGATCTCTGCAACTGTGCAAATGTTAGATTTTCATGCCCTTGGCCCAGAGGAAGAAATGACACACAAGAGACCACTGAGTGAGCATTTCTCTCTACTCAAAAGGATGCATAGATGCAGCCCGAGTTTCTTAAGCATCATTTTTAAATATGAAAAAAAAAAGAGAGAAGAGTTGGAGGATTGAATTTAGGTCTCTCCTCATTGCTCACCTTCTCTGTCTAAGATAGAGGCAAGAAAAACCAGAGAGAGCAGGTATGCTGGGGGTGTGCAATCAAAAGAATATTTACAGTTTATTCAGACCTACAGGAAATACATGTGGCATTGAAGGGACTGCAGAGATGGATTCTATACAAGATGTTTTCATCCCCTAACAGTTACATGCACAGTCTGTGGGGGATGGGGGGGTCATGCACACAGTATGCTAGAGGCACATGTGAGTAAAGCAACTGGGATTAAGACATCCCAACACATCCCATTCTGTTATAGTTTTTTAAATAGTTTAGTAAACCATTTATTTATTTTATTTGGGATTTGTATCCTGCCTTTTTCCTGCAAAGGGCTCAAGGCAGCTTACATCATTCTCCTCCTCCATCTTATCCCCACAACAACAGCCCTGTGAGGTAGGCTGGGCTGAGAGTCTGTGACTGGCCCAAAGCCACCCAGTTGGCTCCATGATCGAGCGGGGACTCGAACCCAGGTCGTCTGAGTCCCAGTCCCAGCTCTTAACCACTATGCCACACTGGCTCATTTGCTTCAGAATATTTTTTTCTTGTTTTCCTCCTCTAAAAACTAGGTGCGTCTTATGGTCAGGTGCGTCTTATAGAGCGAAAAATACGGTAGGTCTAGAAGAGGTAAGGCACTGCCAGAGAGAAAGGAAGACAGGCCACCGTGATGCTTGGCCTGCCTCAGCTTGTTTCCACCCAACCAGGTGATTCCTAGAGAAGGTGCCAGGGATTTTTTGCTCAGAAGCTTTGAACCTCTGTTGGTCCCCGGGGAAGCTGAACTTCAATAGTGCTGCTCAGTTAATTCTAGTGCACTTTGGAGGAACCTGGGCAAGCCGAGCTTGCAACAGAGCTGGCCTCTTTCAGCTCTCCGCCCACTTACCAGCCTGGAAGCACAAAGTAAACCAAGGCTGGGTGCTTGGTGAGGAACTGTGGTGGGCTCCTCCCTTTGGCTGAGGGGCGAAGAGAAGAGCCAGTAGGATTTGCTACCGGGATGAAGACATGGGAGGTTCTGGCCTACAGAAGCCCTCAGCAAGGGGATATTCTTGACCAAAAGAGGTGGCTTTTGCAGGGTGTGTTTGCCTTCCTGCTGTCATCCTCAGTCACCCCTGGAGTCTCTCACCACGGCAGAGGTCAGGGCACACGAGAAGGCAGGAGGGGCAGAGGACAGCATTGGCTCTGGCCTGGCTCTGAGGCTTTCCCCCAGGGGCAGGCAGGTGATGCCGTGCAGGAGGTCATGACAGAGACTACTCCTCATGAGGAGGACATGATTGTAATAACTAGAGTCCAGGAAAATCAACCCCAGTTGAATATAGATACCAATCCGCCTGTGCCTGAGAGCATCACTAGTCCAGAAGCCTCTACCCAGATGTCTGGCCCTTTAAATCAACCTGAATTCAAGAGGGGGAGAGGCGAGGAAAAGAAGACTGACAGCTCCTCCTCTTCTGAAGCGGAACTGACAGGGCCAGAAGCAGAGGGAGTCGTGGGATATGTGAACTACAAGGATGCCTCTCAGAGAACATTGATAAGGTCTTATCAAATCAAAATGCAAAGGGAGAAGCAAAGGCGGGAGGCACGGCTGGGGGGAGAGGATATGACATAACAGAGAGATGAGATCGCCATTCAGAGGCGAACATCTCTGCTACTAGGATATTACTGGAGCAGCTCTACAGTAGAGTCGTAAATCTTGCAGATAACTAGCAATAAATAGATTTAGTTTTATTGCCTTGTAAGTGTGGTTAATTACAACCAGAGTGCCTGGGCCGGCGGGCCCCCACTCTCGACTGGTGATGCTGGCGGGAGGAGGTGTGGTTTTTCTGGGGGCAGGGGTGGAGTGGGGCAGTGCGCCACCTGGGCCTCGTTCTCCTTGGTGTCCCTGGGCACAGGGCTAGAAGAGGTGTAGCTGCAACCTCATCTTGAGTGCCTGGGTGAGCTCTCTGGAAATGTAGTTGAGATCCTTCAGGGCCTCCAGCTTGTGCAGCTCCCACTTGCAGTAGAGGGGCACACTGACGATCTCCAGGAGGTAAGTGCGCCCATGCACCCACCTGCGCCCACTCCACCTGCGCCGCTGGACCAGGCCCCCCCGTGCTGCTGCACGGCACCCGCGGGCACCCGCCGCCGCTGCTGCTGCTGCCGACGCCCCGCTGCGAGTGCCAGAATTTAAGTTTGACGCCCTTGTCATGGTTGGATCACTTCCTCATAAGGTTTGAGCTCGAGAGCGGCCTCTCCCTCTGTAAGGGTGCCGACCCTATTGTGTGGGTCCGCCCTTGGAGCAGGATGGATCCTGAAGGATTCCTGAATGCTCTGGGGGATTTTCCAGCTGACAGGGCTGGTGATCCTGTTGATGCCCTGGTAGAATTGTGGAATGAGGAGATGACCAGGGCTATCGACATGATTGCTCCCAAGCGTCCTCTTCCGTCTAGCCGAGCCCGTTCATCTCCATGGTATATGATCGAATTACGGGCGATGAAGCAGGCTGGGAGACGACTAGAGGACAGGTGGAGGAGATCACGACAGGTATCTGACCGAACACACTTCTGTGCGCACTATCGTGCCTATGCTGTGGTGATGAGGATGGCGAAGAAGAAATTCTTCTCCATTTCCATTGCCTCCTCACAATGCCGTCCGGCGGAGCTCTTTCGTGTGGTTCAGGGCCTAGCACATCCGGGCCCTAAGAAAGATCTGGTGCCACCCTCGGAAGCCCGCTGTGACGAGTTTGCCAAGCATTTTTGGGAGAAAATCATTCAGATACGCTGCGAGCTCGACTCTACGTTGGAAGCAGATTCAACTGTGGAGTTGCCTTCAAAGCCGCCTGGTCCATGCTTAATGGATGAATTTCAGTCGTTGAGGCTTGATGATGTGGACAAGGTGCTTGGACGAGTACGCCCTGCCACTTGCTTACTAGACCCATGCCCTTCCTGGCTACTTAAGACAGCCAAGGACGGGATTGGGCCCTGGATCCGGGAGGTGGTCAACGCCTCTTTAAGAGATGGCCGGGTGCCTGCACTCTTAAAGGAGGCGGTAATCTGGTCAGTCCTAAAGAAGGCTTCCCTGGATCCAGAGGTGGCCGCCAATTATAGACCGGTGGCCAACATCCCGTTTTTGGGCAAGGTACTAGAGCGGGTGGTGGCGGGACAACTCCAAGCACTCTTGGAGAAGACGGATTATCTGGACCCATTTCAGTCCGGTTTCAGACCCGGGTACGGCACTGAATCTGCCTTGGTCGCCCTGTAGGATGACCTGTGCAGGGAGAGAGACAGGGGGAGTGCGTCCCTGTTGGTTCTCCTGGACCTCTCAGCGGCTTTCGATACCATTGACCATGGTATCCTTCTGGATAGGCTTGCGGGATTGGGAGTTGGAGGCGCCGCTTGGCGGTGGTTCCGCTCCTATCTCAACGGCCGATTTCAGAAGGTGGTGCTGGGGAACTATGGCTCTGCGCCATGGCAGCTATGCCATGGGGTACCGCAGGGGTCCATTTTGTCCCCCTTGCTATTTAACATCTTGATGAAACCGTTGGGAGAGGTCATCAAGAGGTGTGAGCTGCAGAATCATCAGTATGCTGATGATACCCAGCTCTACCTCTCGTTTTCTACTGATCCAGGTGAGGCGGTGGCTGTGCTGAACCAGTGCCTGGCCGAGGTAATGGGCTGGATGAGGGCCAATAAACTGAAGCTCAATCCAGACAAGACGGAGGTCCTGCTGGTGGACGGTTCGGGTCTTGGAACGGGGGACTTGGGCCTTGTCCTGGATGGGGTTGCACTCCCTCTAAAGGACAAGGTCCGCAGCTTGGGGGTACTCCTCGATCCAGAGCTGTTGTTACAGGCCCAGGTGACAGCAGCGGGGAGGAGTGCTTTCCTACAGCTTCGGCTGGTACATCAGCTGCATCCCTTCCTGGACCATGACTGCCTGGCGACAGTGACACACGCGTTGGTGACTTCTTGTTTAAATTTCTGCAACGCCCTCTACATGGGGCTGCCCTTGAAGATGGTCCGGATAGTTCAGTTGGTGCAAAATAGAGCTGCCAGGCTGCTGACGGGGACTGGGCGTTATTCTCATATAACCCCAGTCCTCTGTCAGCTCCACTGGCTCCCAATTGAAGTCTGGGCCCAATTCAAGGTGTTGGTGTTGACTTATAAAGCCCTAAAAGGCTTGGGACCTGGATACTTAACGGACCGCTTACGCCCTTACATGCCCTCCCACCCTCTGAGATCTGCAACAGCGGCCCTCCTCCGGGAACCCTCAGTGAGGGATATTAAGTGGGTGAGCACCCGGAGGAGGGCCTTCTCCGCGGTGGCACCTCAATTATGGAATGCGCTCCCTGGAGAGGTTCGCCTGGTGCCGTCGTTATTTGCTTTTCGGCGCCAGGCGAAGACCTTTTTATTCAAGTCGTATTTTAATTGTCAATTTGTTTTTGGTTTATAGTTTATTATTATGTATTTATTATTATGTTTTTGTACTTAAGTTGGGTATATATTAAATTTGCCGAGATGCCCCGGGGGGGGGGGGGAGGGATAAATAGTGAGGGTTAACGTTTTTACTGTTATTTTATTGTGTTGTAAGCCGCCTCGAGGCTTTGTTGCGATGGGGTGGCATATAAATGTTTCAATAAATAAATAATAAATAAATAAATAAGTGCCGGGGGCGGCCTGCTTGCCAGCCAAGTGCAAAAATCTCAGTCCCTCCTTCTGGTGGATGCCAAAGTAGCCCTGCTGGTTCCCCTGGGTGATCACATAGCGGACGCGGTTCTCCAGGGTTGCCATGGCAGGCAGCAGTGCCAGGATGTACTCCTTGGGCAGCAGGTTGGAAATGTTCAGAACCATAACCAAGGGAGGTGTCCATGTGTATGCTAGCCAAGCTGACCCTGTCTTCTGTGCCAAGAGGAGAGGAGAGGAGAGGAGAGGAGAGGAGAGGAGAGGAGAGGAGAGGAGAGGAGAGGAGTCAAGGTCAGACGAGGGGAATTTCTCTCTCTCCCCTGAATTTCTTGAATAAATTCTGAGCATTGTGCTTGACCTTCCGCTACTTTTGCAACAACAGCACAAAAGCAGCAGCCAGGCGAAGGGATGGCATTTTGGTGTGGGACCTTACAGATTTGCACAGAGGATAAAACACTGCATCAAAAAGGGTTTGGACACAACAGTGTGCATCCCCTCACACCAGAACCACTTTTTTCAGGTGGTGCTTTCTTGCCGTGTGGATGTGTGCACTGAGAAAGGCGCCAAGGGGCTTGTGCAGCCAGAAAGCTGGGCCTAACCCACATGTGCATGGTACTCAGCAATCCAAACACAGTGGCAGGCAACCTGGAGAGCCCCTTTTGGCTTGTTCCTGCTTCGGGAACAGGAGTGGGGGATTGAGGCCTCCCTATCCCAGGAAGAATCTGAAGGGTGTCTCTCCATGGGACAAAGGCCCCCGTCTCCCCCCACTGCACCTGGAGCATGTGGGTGCCATTGATGCTGCGTCGGTGTTGCCCTCTCTCAGGGTACCCATTGATCTTGCACTCATAACAGGCTTCAGGTTGAAAGCAGGTTCTCCTCCTCTTCTTCCAGTGGAGCCGGCAGGTAGGCCTCCTTGCCGAATCCTAAACTGGAGATGCAGTGGCTGTGGATCAAAGACAGTGTGAGCTGTGGACGATGAAGACAGGGGTCCTTGCGTAATGGCAAGGATGTGACAGGAGGGGTGGGTGGAAAACAGGGCAGACTGTTTGTCGGGGAGGGAGCAGCTGGATCTGGCTTGATTGGGAGGGGCCTTACCATAAAATCCATGAATTGTAAGGTTGGAAGGGGCCAGGAACCCCCTGCTGTTGCAGGACACCAGTTCACACCATCCCACTCAGGTGGCTGTCTAGGTTCTTTTTGAATGTCTCTGGTGTGACCACCTCTCCAGGCAGCTGGTTCCACTGTTGTATTGCTCTGACCGTAAGGAAGCTTTTCCTGGTGTCCAGCCTGGATCTGGGTTGCCACAACTTGAACTGATTATTCCGTGTCCTGCACTCTGGCACCAGCAAGAAGAGATCTTGCCCTTCCTCTTTGTGACAGCCTTTGAGGTACTTCTAGAGGGATGTCATGTCCCCCCTTAGTCTTCTCTTCTCAAGGCTGAACATGCCCACTTCTCTCCATCTCTCCTCACAGGGCACTGTTTCCAAACCCTGGGTCATTTTTGTTGCCCTCCGCTGGACCCTTTCTAATTTTTCTGCACCTTTCTTAAATCTTGGTGCCCAGGTCTGACTAGTGAAGAGCATGGGGGAACTATTACTCCTCTTTGACACTGTGCACCCACTTCCATTTTGGAGGAGCACTCCGTGGCTGGATTCCAGTGGTGGGTGAGAACAATGCAAACACTTGCGCCCAAATGCCAACAATCCCAGCCCATTGCAGCTGCAGCTCTTACTGCTTGCAAGAGGTCTACACACAGATCCCTGGCAAGCTGTCAGAATGGGAACCCCCCAAGACAAACATGGGAAAAACACCAAATGGGAAGAAGTATGTGGCCAGGAAAAGGGAGTGCCTCTCCTTCTGGAGAGTGGTCCGTGCTGGGCCGGACTGGGCCTGGAGGTTCCCCAGTCTTGGAGTGGTTCCTTTCAGCTCTATGATTCTGTGAATCAACCAGGAGCTCCCCAAGCGATTTGCAATGGGTGCTGCTTTGGAAATATGGGTTGGGCAGAAGGAAGATCTGAACAATCAGCAGCAGACGGGTGAGGATTTTAGACTCCCGGGAGCTCAGCCAGGATTCCACACCACCCCCAACTATCCTGCTGAAATGAGAAAAGAGGATGGGTTGGGAATAACATTGGTGTGGGGAGCAATGCACAGAGTCTGTTTGTGGGGCTGTCTGCACATTCTCAAGAAGAGAAGGGTCGCAGGGCATTTGATCCACTTATCCTTGGCCTACCTGGAAGTAACTGCTTGGACACCCACACAAGTAGCCCCCCTCCCGCCGTGCACTCATTCACATCTTGGCACCCCCCAAAGGCCTGGTTGAAGCCCAAGGGGCAGAGGCACTTGAAGCTTCCCAGGGTGTTGTAGCAAGAGGTGGAGCCACAAGGCGAAGGGCTGGAGCATTCGTTCTCATCTGTGGCTGGAGGAAAGCACGCATGTGGGTGCTGGCATGGGAACTGGTTAGCCCAGACCCAAAGGTTTGTGCGTGCCCTGATCTGTGGTCCTTGGATGGATCCAAAGCCACCCCAACACTGCAACAGGGAGAGCTGAATTTTACATGCTGACTCAATATAAAATGTGAAGAGGGCCCTGTGTCCTGCTTCTGACAGTGCAGTGCAAGCACAATGCAGGGGCATCTGCCACCTTCCCTTCTTATGTCCTTGATATTGTTTGCAGTTTGCTATTTTTAATGGCCATATTTAAGAAGAAAATACAATTCCCTAAGCCACAGGTGGGCAGCCTGAAGCCCTTTGTATAGTTTGGATTAGAATTCCCATCCCCAGGAGACTCAAGATGGCGTCGGAACAAGATGGATGTGATTAATAGGGGCTCCTATTATCACGCCGGTAATGCTCGATAGTAAGTTGTGGGAGACTTAACTGAGCCCTGTTGGGGCGAAGATAGATTGCCTGGCATTATCTCTTCTGGTTGATGTAGGACAGCAATCCTATATCATACTGGAAGAGGTTCAGGCATTTCTCAATCGGGCTACACAGGGGGTTTGCTAGCCCCTGCCAGTTCTCGGCATCGGATGGACCAATTAGCTTATTTTAGCAAGATATACATCGGACGGCTGGTAAGCATTCTTATTTCCTATTACCCGTGGGAAAGCTGCTGTCTATAATTTGATCCAGAGAAGATAGGGAAAGCCCGTTTGAAGCCTTATTACGCGGCGAATGACATCGAGGGAGGTGAAGATTATTACCTGGGAAGCTGAAGAAAAAGTTTTTTCTTCTAATCTCTTCTAAAACTTTCTTCTAAAACTCAGCCATCCTCAGCGCCCTCCTCTGTGGGACAAAGTCCAATACATCATTCCAAGACAGAAGATGTTGCAAAAACTTTAATGGCTATACAGGCAACTCTGACAACCGTACAAGCATCTCAAGAGGCATTGACAATACGGCTGGAAACTCTATCAAATAAACAGCAGGAGCGAATTGACAAATTGGAGAAACTGTTTGAAGAAATGACAACGCAACTATCGCAAGTGCGACTTAAAGAGGAACGGAATACAAAAAAAATACAACAAGTATCTGAAAAATTGGAGACAGTAGACAAATCAACATGGGACTCAATGGCCGTGCTAGAGATGGAAAAGGCATCGTATTATCTAAGATTCCAGAACATAACGGAAAGAAAAGATGAAAATTTACAAGAGATCATAACTACTATCTTGGCAGAGCTTTTGGAGACAGATGATGTAACCATGGCGATGGCAATTGATCTTGTCTATAGGGTCAATTGCTCCTATACCAGAAAAAATAAACTACCACGAGAAGTTCATGTCAAGTTTGCTTTGAGATCCATAAGAGATAACGTCTTGAAGGCAGTACGGGAGAAACCATTAAAGAAAGACGACCACCAGGAGGTGACGGTCCTGAAACAAATTCCATGGAGGATCAGAGAGGGAAGAAAGAAATATCGATTCCTTGCTACAAGATTGATTAGGAAAAGATCATCTTTAAATGGCTAATACCAGAAGGAATATTTTTTACTTGGAACTCTGTAACATATAAATTGGATTCAATTCTTAAAGCGCAAGAGTTCTATGAAAAATTTAGAGCTGAGCTGGAAGAGGAGGAACTTGTTGTATCTGAGGAAGGAGAAAAAGATGCTGAAACAATGGAATTAATAGTGTACCAATCTGAACAAGGAGAACTGTTGAGGGATGATCTACAACAAGAACTACAGACTTTGGACCCAAAGGAGAAGAGAAAAGGTAGAATTGTAAAGGCAAAAAATAAATAAATAACCTTGCTAAATATGGCTAGCAAAATGGAAGGAAAAATTGAACTTTTCTCCTTAAATGTTAATGGACTAAATGGACCGTCTAAGAGAAGAAGGATGTTTGCTCAGCTTCAAAAACGAAACCTAGAGGTAATCTGTTTACAAGAAACACATATTAAGAAACAACATGATAAATTTCTGGAATGTTCAAAACTGGGGAAATTGTTTGTGTCTTCTGCGTCACAGAAGAAAAGAGGTTTAGCACTGTATGTTAAAGAAAAACTGGACCCTAAGTATATTCTTGCTGATGAGGATGGTAGGATCTTGATGGTGGAAATCACAATTAAACTTAAAAAGGTGCTCTTAGTGGCAATATATGCACCGAATGATCATCAGGAAACTTTCTATCAAAAGCTACATAGATTACTCTTGCAAGTGGATTATCAGACTATGTGTCTAATGGGTGATTTTAATGCAATTGTGAACAAGGAAATCAACTACAAGGCTGAAAATAAGGGAAAAAAGGGTAGAAAGAGTCTTCCAAAATCATGCTCTAATTTGATTGGGGAATTCAGCTTGATAGATACCTGGAGACATAAAAACCCATCTTCGGCCAATTACTCTTTCTATTCAAGCAGGCATAGGTCATGGTCCAGAATTGATATGGTTTGGGTAACACCAGACCTAATCCCAGATCTGATAGAAGCTGAAATGGAGGCAAATGTCTGGGCTGATCACAATCCTGTATTTATATCACTGAAAGGAGTGGCAAGGACGTCCAGATGGAGTCTAGATAAAGCATTATTGAAAGATAAAAAGTTTCTAGAAAAGATAAGCAAAGAGATGCAAATATTTTTTCAAATAATCAAAGCCGAAGAAGCTTCTTTGCAGAATGTCTGGGATACAGCTAAAGCCTATGTCAGGGGATTGATAATAACCTATTCAGCAAGAATAAATAAAAAGAAAAGGCAAGAGCGAGCAACATTAATAGAAGAATTGAGGAAACAGGAACAAGAATTGCTGGCAGATCCAACAAAGAGTAATCTTAGGGTTCAAATGAACACTTTGAAGCACAAATTAAATCTCTTGGATATGAGTGAGCTCACTAAGCAAATGAAATTGACTAAACAGAACCTTTTTGAAAATGCTAATAAGCCAGGGAGATGGTTAGCATATAAAGTCAAGAAGGAAAGAGAGAAGAGAGTGATTCCAAAATTGAGAGATGGAGAAGGACGACTGCAGGTACAAAATACACAAATTAAGAAAATAGCTGAAGACTTCTTTGCAAGATTATACTGGAAGGAGGAGTTTCCGATTGGGAAGGTGAAAGAATATATACAAAAGGAAGATTTGCCAAAGCTGCCAGAAAAATTTCAAAAAATGCTGAACCAGGAAGTAACAACTATGGAAATAACAGAGGCAATTACATGACAGAAGAACGATAAAACTCCCGGTCCGGATGGTCTACCAGCGGAATTTTACAAATCGTTTGAGGGCGTCTTTGCTACTTTTCTTAAAGATATATGCAATGAAGCACTGTTAAATGCCAAAATACCAGACACTTGGACGGAGGCAAATATAACACTAATACCTAAAGAAGACATGGATTTAACTGAGATTCAAAACTTTAGACCTATATCACTACTAAATGTGGATTATAAAATTTTTGCCTCAATATTGGCAGAAAGGTTGAAGAAGTTTTTAAGAGACTTTATACATCCAGACCAAAATGGTTTCCTGCCTAAAAGACAAATGAAGAGTAATCTGAGGACTATTTTGGATATTTTAGAATATTATGAGATACATACAGAAAAGCCAATGGCTTTATTGTTTTTGGATGCTCAGAAAGATTTGATAATGTCAATTGGCAATTTATGATGTATCAGATGGAGCAAATGGAGTTTGGGGAAAAGTTTATGAATGAGATTTCAAGCATCTATCAAAGACAGTCAGCCAGGACTTTAATTAATGGAGAATGTACAATGGCTATAGAGATACAAAAGGGTACAAGGCAGGGATGCCCATTGTCACTCTTACTGTTTATTTTGACTCTAGAGGTCTTGAATAGAAACATTCGAAATGACGAAGACATTAAAGGCGCTAAAATTAGGGATGAAAAATATAAACTGCAAGCATTTGCAGATGATTTGGTCTTTATAATAGAGAAACCATTTGTAACTATACCTAAACTTTTACAAAGGATCGAGGAATATGGTGAGGTCATGGGGATGAAAAAAAAAAAAATGAAGCTTTTAGTTAAAAGTCTTACACAAAAACAGAAAAAAGAACTCCAAGAAGTAGTGGACTTACAGATTGTTAAAAGGCTAAAATACCTGGGAATTTATCTTACAGCTAAGTGTACAACTTTGAAAGAAGATAATTATGATAAATGATTGAAAGATACTAAAAGTGATCTGGAGAGATGGGCCAATTTACAATTGTCTTTGATGGGAAGAATTGTTGTCATTGTTGTTAGTCGCGAAGTCGTGTCCGACCCATCGCGACCCCATGGACAACATTCCTCCAGGTCCTCCTGTCCTCCACCATCCCCCGGAGTCCACTCAAGCTCACACCAACCGCCTCGGTGACTCCATCCAGCCACCTCATCCTCTGCCGTCCCCTTCTTCTTTTGCCATCTATTGTTCCCAGCATTAGGCTCTTCTCCAGGGAGTCCTTCCTTGTCATTAGGTGGCCAAAGTATTTGAGTTTCATCTTCAGGATCTGGCCTTCTAAAGAGCAGTCAGGGTTGATCTCCTCTAGGACTGACCAGTTCGATCACCTTGCGGTCCAAGGGACTCGCAGGAGTCTTCTCCAGCACCACAACTCAAAGGCCTCAATCCTTTTGCGCTCGGCCTTCCTTATGGTCCAGCTTTCACAGCCATACATTGCAACTGGGAAAACCATAGCCTTGACTATACGCACTTTTGTTGGCAGGGTGATGTCTCTGCTTTTTAGTATGCTATCTAGATTTGCCATAGCTTTCCTCCCCAGGAGCAAGCGTCTTTTAATTTCATGGCTGCAGTCCCCGTCTGCGGTGATCTTGGAGCCCAGGAAAATAAAATCTGTCACTACCTCCATTTCTTCCCCATCTATTTGGCAGGAAGTGAGAGGACCGGATGCCATGATCTTAGTTTTCTTAATGTTGAGTTTCAAGCCAACTTTTGCGCTCTCCTCCTTCACCCGCATCAAGAGGCTCTTTAGTTCCTCTTCACTTTCTGCCATGAGAGTGGTATCATCTGCATATCCGAGGTTGTTGATATTTCTCCCAGCAACCTTGATTCCAACTGGTGATTCATCTAGCCCTGCCTTTCTCATGATGTGCTCTGCATATAAGTTAAATAGGCAGGGTGACACTATACAGCCTTGCCGAACTCCTTTCTCAATTTTGAACCAATCAGTGGTTCCGTGTCCAGTTCTCACTGTTGCTTCTTGACCTGCATATAGGTTTCTCAAGAGACAAATAAGATGGCCTGGTACTCCCATCTCTTTAAGAACTTGCCACAATTTGTTGTGATCCACACAATCAAAGGCTTTAGCATGGTCAATGAAGCAGAAGTACATGTTTTTCTGGAACTCCCTAGCTTTCTCCATGATCCAGCGTATGTTGGCAATTTGATCTCTAGTTCCTCTCCCTCTTCGAAATCCTGCCTGTACTTCTGGTAGTTCTCGGTCCACATACTGCTGGAGCCTAGCTTGTAGGATTTTGAGCATCACTTTGCTAGCATGTGAAATGAGTGCAATGGTGCGGTAGTTTGAACATTCTTTGGCATTGCCCTTCTTGGGGATCGGAATGTAAACTGACCTTTGCCAATCCTGTGGCCACTGTTGAGTTTTCCAAATTTGCTGGCATATTGAGTGCAGCACTTTTACTGCATCATCTTTCAGGATTTTGAATAGCTCAGCTGGAATGCTGTCACCTCCACTAGCTTTGTTGTTGCTCAGACTTCCTAAGGCCCATTTGACTTCACATTCCAGGATGTCTGGCTCAAGGTGTCTGGCTCAAGGTGACCACCCCATCGTGGTTATCAGGGATGTTAAGCTCTTTCTTGTATAGTTCTTCTGTGTAATCTTGCCACCTCTTCTTAATGTCTTCTGCCTCTGCTAGGTCCCTGGCATTTTGGTCCTTTATTATGCCCATCTTTGCATGAAATGTTCCCTTCATATCTCTAATTTTCTTGAAGAGATCTCTGGTCCTCCCTATTCTATTGTTTTCTTCTATTTCTTTGCACTGTTCATTTAGGAAGGCATTCTTATCTCTTCTAGCTGTTCTCTGGAATTCTGCATTCAATTGTTTGTATCTTTCTCTTTCTCTCTTGCCTTTCGCTTCCCTTCTTTCCTCAGCTATTTGTAAAGCTTCCTCAGACAGCCATTTTGCTTTCTTGCATTTCTTTTTCTTTGAGATGGTTTTAGTTGCTGCCTCTTGTACAATGTTGCAATCCTCCGTCCATAGTTCTTCAGGCACTCTGTCTATCAGATCTAATTCCTTAAATCTATTTGTCACCTCTACTGTATATTCATCAGGGATATGATTTATGTCATACCTGAGTGGCCTAGTGCTTTTCCCTACTTTCTTCAACTTAAGCCTAAATTTTGCCACCAGAAGCTCCTGATCTGAGCCACAGTCAGCTCCTGGTCTAGTTTTTACTGCCTGTATAGAAGTTCTCCATCTTTGGCTGCAGAGCACATAGTCAATCTGATTTCTGTGTTGACCGTCTGGTGATGTCCATGTGTAGAGTCGTCTCTTGGGTTGTTGGAAAAGAGTGTTTGCTATGACCATTTTATTCTCTTGACAAAATTCCACCAGCTTGTGCCCTGCTTCATTTTGTACTCCAAGGCCAAACTTGCCTGTTATTCCAGTTATCTTTTGGCTTCCTACTTTAGCATTCCAATCCCCTATGATGATAAGGACATCATTTTTTGGAGTTAATTCTAGAAGGTGTTGTAGGCCTTCATAGAACCGGTCAACTTCAGCCTCTTCAGCACCAGTGGTTGGTGCATAGACTTGGACTATTGTGATGTTGAATGGTTTGCCTTGGATTCGAACTGAGATCTTTCTGTCATTTTGGAGGTTGTATCCCAGTACTGCTTTTCCTACTCTTTTGTTGACTGTGAAGGCTACTCCATTTCTTCTGAGGGATTCTTGCTCACAGTAGTATACCTGATGGTCATCTGAACTAAATTCACCCATTCCTGTCCATTTTAGTTCACTGAGTCCTAAGATGATCAGTCTTGTCATCTCTTGTTTGACCACATCCAGCTTGCCTTGATTCATGGATCTGACATTCCAGGTTCCTATGGAGTAAAGATCTTTGCAGCATCTGACTTTCCTTTCACCACCAGATACATCGGCAACTGAGTGTCCTTTCGGCTTTGACCCATTCGCTTCGTTCTTTCTGGTGCTAGTAGTACTAGCCCTCTGCTCTTCCCCAGTAGCACATTGGACACCTTCCGACCTGAGGGGCTCATCTTCCGGTGTCATATCGTTTTGCCTTTTGGTACTGTCCATGGGGTTTTCATGGCAAGGATACTGGAGTGGGCTTCCATTTCCTTCTCCAGTGGATCACGTTTTGTCAGAGCTCTCTGCTATGACCTGTCTATCTTGGGTGACCCTGCACGGCATAGCTCATAGCTTCATTGAGCTACGCAAGCCCGTTCGCCACGACAAGGCAGTGATCCATGAAGGATGGGAGGAATAGCACTGGTTGAAATGAACATTTTACCAAAATTGTTGTTTTTATTCCAAATGATCCCTGTAAAAATTGATAAAAAGTTTTTTGAGGATTTAGACCGTCAAGTTTCGAGATTTATTTGGAAAAAAAAGAAAGCAAGGATTAAACTAAAAATGCTTCAAGAAACCAAGAAGAATGGGGGTTTTGGCTTACTGGACTGGATGTTGTATTACCAAGCGTCTATTTGTACTTGGCTAAAAGAATGGATAATCTTGTGAAATAAGAGAATTTTGTACCTTGAGGGTCATGATTTGCAAATGGGTTGGCATGCTTATATGTGGCATGAGAAGGTCAAGTCACAGGGGACTTTTCTAAGTCACTTTATTAGAAGATCACTAATGTCAGTATGGGAAAAGTTAAAGCTAAAACTGCATAATAAGTTACCAAGATGGCTTTCATCTATGGAAGCCTTTGTCTATCCAAATGTATTAAATTTTGAAGGGATTTTAAGATATGATGATATTTTGGATAAGGATGGAGGCCTAAAACTGGAGCAAGAAATACAAGAACAGGGACTTAATATATTGTGGTGGTATAAGGTGCAGATGCAATCAAGATATGCCAAAGACTGCAAAATATGGGGGTTTTATAAAGATCTAACAGCCTTTGAACAAGTGATGTTAAAAACCGATGATAAAATGGTCAAAAGAATCTATGAGTTTTTGCTTAACAGAAAAATGGAAGGAGAACAGGTCAAGGACACTATGATAACATGGGCACAAAACTTTGGATATAATATTGAATTAGAAAAGTGGCAAAAGCTGTGGGAGAGAAATATTAAGGTAACTTTAGCAACCTCGTATAAAGAAAATTTGTATAAAATGTTTTATAGATGGTATTTGTCGCCAAATCGATTAGCTAAGATGTTTCCAAATATGTCTAACAGATGCTGGAAATGTAAACATGGTGTGGGTACATTTTATCATAGGTGGTGGACCTGTGAATATGTGAAAAAGTATTGGATTAAAATACATAAATGGCTTGAGGAAATGCTTCAAAAATCTTTAGCCTTTAAACCTGAAGTTTTCTTGTTAGGCATGGCACCGGAAAATATTAGTAAACAAGAAATGTATTTGATACTACATTTAATCACAGCAGCGAGGATCGCGCTTGCTCAATACTGGAAGAGTGAGGAACTACCCACTGAGGAACTGATTTTGAAAAAGATTCTGGATTGTGCAGAAATGGATAGACTGACTCTATCACTGAAGGAGAAGGAAGACACTGACTTTTACCAAACCTGGAACTTATTTTACGACTGGCTAGAGAAACGGGACTTGGTGTAGATTTAAAGATGTCTTTAAACTTTTATAAATTGATTTGATTATGATCATAGAATGCTAAAAGATATGTTATAGGGGGCTGACACAGCTTGTCCGATGTACTTGATGATTGATGTTTCTTTCTTTTTTTTAAATTTGTAGTTTAAAATTTTAATAAAATCTTTAAAAAAAAAAATTCCATCCCCTTCTGCCTGCATGACCAATGATAAGGACTATGGGAGTTGTATTACCCAATGGGCACTGGGTTGCCTGTCTCCAGTCTCAAAGAGTTTAAATACATAGGAGCACTTCAGCGTATTTTAGGACTGCAAGCCCCTTGGGGCAGAGGCCTCCCCTATGACTGATGCACTTCCACTTAGCTATGACAGCTTAGCCAGAAATATGGGCAGTGTTTAATTGTGCCATCCCTTTAGTGTCATGGTCACTGTGTTGGCAGGGTCCAAACTCTGTGCAAGTAGCTGATGAGAGCTGTGTTTGCACAAGAACCTTTGTGCAAGGGGGTGCATGTGCTGAGCACAAGTGGTAGTGCACAGGCATTGCACAACAGAAAGAGTTGCACAATTCTACTTGTGCGGGTTTGGTTTGTGGAGGCACCCTGCTGGATCCTGCCCCGGGAGGGCAATTGATCTTTCCACCCCCGCCCACGTGCCACTTACCCATGCACTGGTTCCACTGGTAGTGCTGGATGTAGCCCTGGGGGCAGTCACAGCAGTATCCGCCCAGCACATTCTGGCACCCGTGTTGGCACCGGTGGTTCCCGTCGCACTCGTCCACATCTGTGTGCCATGGAGCAGGAGAGAAGGCCACGTTTTAGGGTCAAGTTAAAGATCAGCCCTGCAGAGCCAGAAACTTGGAAAGGGAACCCGACAAATGTGCAGCTGCACAGACATTCCTGGGAAGCCCCTGAGCAGGGCACAGTGAGAAGTGCTCTTGCCTGCCGGTATGCTCCAGCAACCCACATTCCGAGGTTCACTGCCCCTGACCCTGGGGGTTCTATCACACATGACTATTTGCCATTTCAAAGAGGCAAGGGAGGCATGAAACTCTGGTTGCTGCCAGACTTGGGCCTCACCATGGTTGGCCACTGCTCCTAATGGCTGAGGATGCTAGGAACTGGAGTTCAACCCCACCAATTTTTTAATATATAAATATATATTGTATGGTGTTGGTACAATTAGCCAGGAAGTCTACATTGCTAATGCAGAGTAGTTTGGCTGCCTGAGATTGCTAGCTCTTCGGTTCATGCTCGTGCGCCATCCACAGTGAACCACAGGGGGTGAGTCAGCTTTGCACACAAAATAGCCAGAGCTGGTCTGCGGGAGTGTTGGTGTCCTCCAGTCTCTCTCCATTGCTGGTGCTGCCACTGCTGCTGCAGGTTCGACACTGCAGGTCCAACATGGGGCTGGTCCTCACACTTCCATGCTGGTCACTAGCTCCCCAAAGGGGTGGGTACCCATTTGTCTACTCACATTTTTACACAGTTTCGAACTGCTGGGTGGGCAGAAGCTGGGGCAAGGCAGCGGGTACTCACCCCATCATGTGGATTTGAACTGCCAGCTTTCTGATTGGCAAGTTCAGTTGCTCAGCTGTTTAACTCACAATGCCACTTCACATTCCACCAATTCATATACATGCATTCACATATTTATTAGATTTCTATATTGCCCAATAGCTGAAGCTCTCTCTGCGGTTCCTCCTAGCCTGGAACTTGCCAAGCATCCACACAGAATTGTCCCAGGGGGAGGAAGAAGTATGGCGTCGGAATGATACAGACGTGATTAACGATTCTCCGTTAACACGCTGGTAATTGCCCAGTTGTGGGCCGTGGGGCTCAATCTAAGCTCTGTAGGAGCTCAGATAGATTGCTTGGCAAATCCCCCAGATGATGTGGAACTAGCAACTCCACATTTAATGGGAGAAAATCAAGTTTTCTCAGCTGGATGTTTACCGGAGGGAAGGCTGCCCTCCATAAATTCTTGACATACTACTTTTTTTTAGTTTTGTTTTAGCTTCTGTGAACACATCGGTTCTATTGGAATGTATTTTCTTTTTTTTTTCTCTGCAATTATACCCATGGAATAAGCTGTATTTTTTTTTTTTTTTTGCTAATTACAAAAACCCTTCGGATGGAGGGGGAATGAAACCTTCCCTCCCACAGAGTTGAAGAGCGACGAATTGCATAATGGAGAGAAAGACCGGACTTTTTGTAAGTAAGGAAAAGATTTATCTTCTTTTATCTCTCCAAGGGCGAATAATTGTGCTGTGGAATTGAGTAATAGAGGATCTTGCTCTTATACATCTGTGTTGGACTTCCACCAAGAACTGGCAACCATTTTTCTCTTTGTTCTGTGGATCTTTGGACACCTGCCAAGGCTTGCTAATCCTTCGCTAATATGGAACAAATTCGGCAGGCATTTTTAAAAATACAGGCTTCTTTAATAGATGTGCAATTATCTCAGCAAGCGATAATAAGGCGACAGAAGATTGTTCTAGAGCGACTTAATTGTTTTAAATCCAACAAAAAAGCGGCTTTGATAAACTAAGCATTTCTATGGACCAGGCTTTAGGTAAGAAACTCACACCTGAGCAGAATATGCAAAATATCCAACAAGCAGAAGAAAAATCTGAAATGGGAAAGAAGATAAGTTCAACGGTTTTGTGTACTATGATGGAAAAGGATAAACAACTTGCATCTGATCAGAATATGCAAAATATCCAACAAGCAGAAGGAAAATTTGGAACTGGAAAGAGAATAAGTGCAGCAGTTCTGCGTATAGCTTGGCCACAACTCAAGACACAGACATTACGAAGTAAACTTTCATGGGATCTGCATGGCATCTTAGAGAAGGACAATTTAGTGGACCACTTAAAAGAGGCTATGTTTATGTGGCTGCAACTGAAGACTTCATTACAGACATTACAGTGGTTTAATGGGGAAATAACAGAAAGGTCTGGTAGAGGGGTAAAGAAAAAAAAAGAAAAGGGAAGAGTAAACTTGGCAGGAGTGCAAAGGGAAGATAAGGGAAATTTCTTTCTTTCTATTCCAGGAAAAAAAAAGGGGGTGAATCATTTAGCATGATATGCTTACATGAGATGTAGAAAGGCTAAGCTATTTAGCTCTATGAAATCCTGTTTAAAAGGTATTATTGTTAAATGGATATTTCTGACTGTATTTCTAATAAGTGTTTGTTGTTGATGATATATGTTAGACTGTAAAAACCTGGCTTAGGAGCTAACCATATTTGATTTAATGGTGTTTAAGTGAGATGAAACATTAGTAATTCAGCTTAAAGAAAAATGTCCTAAAAGATATTATAAGTATTATTCATCACCAGTAAAGTAGTTCAGACAATTGTAGAGATGTTAAATGGATATTTTTGATGTTTACGTGTAATTGTGGTAGTGAGGAACCTATTTACTATTAGAAAATTGAAAAGATTTTGAACTGTCCAGGAATGTTTAGATCAAATCTGTCTCTGAAGGAGAAAGATAATATTTCAATTTTATTTAATTTGGAGATACTTCCCTTGGGCATTGCTTAAGAGAAACAGGACTTGGCAGAAATAATGAGACTGATTTCATGGATGAAGAAGAGGAAGATAGTGACTGCTATTAAATTTGGATTATGGTTATTATGATTATTTTATTGGCTGGAGAAACGGAACCTGCTTTTGATCCAACGATGTTTTTAAGTCATTACAAATGGATTCTAGTATGATCATAGAATGTTAAAAGATAGGTACTAGAGGGCTGATCCAGTAAATCCGGTGTGTGTGATGATTGTTGTTTTTTAGTTTTAGTTTCAAAATCCTAATAAAATTTCTATTAAAAAAAAAAAAAAAAAATTGTCCCAGGGGCAGGCAACCTGATATTTTGGGGCACAATGCTCGCCATCTCCAGCAAGCAATGCCAATGGTCAGGGATAATGAGCACTGTAGTCCAGAGTATGGTGGTGCAGTTGGTGTCTCTGACTGGGACTCAGGAGTTTCGGGTTCTAGTCTCCACTCAACCATAAAGCTCACCTTGAGCCAGACACAGACCTTTAGCCCACTCTACCTTGCAGGGTTGTTGTGAGGATAAAATGGAGAGAAGTAGCACCATGCAAACCATTTTGGCCTTCTTGCAACGGAAAGACAGGTGGAGCATCAATGTAAAGATACAGCATCAGGTTGCCTATTCCTGCAATAGCCCAATTTGAGACATATTCTTGAGAACTTGCCATGGGGTTTTAGACCTGAACCCCTCTACTCCACCCCCAAAATGCACTTTTCTTGGATGTTACCTTCACAACTATTTCCAGAGGTGTCGAGGGCAAACCTGTTCTGGCACTCACAGTTGTAACTCCCGGGGGTGTTCAGGCACTGCCCTTTGGCCCCACACAGGGTGGGCTGCGACGTGCATTCGTTGTTGTCTGCCCGAGGCCAGAAGATGGGGGGAGAGGTGTGAGCTCGTGGAAAGCACACTTCTGCCACTCCCCAAATCGGCTGTACACCCAGATGTTCCCCGCTTCCCACGCTTCTTTGCATGCAGCCACCACATCAGCATGGAGGGAGAGAGGCTCCCTTAGGCCAACATTAGATAGCAAGGTGGGATGTTTCAGCCCACAACCCCATCATCCCTGCTGGCTGGGGATGCTAGCAGTCATGGTACAGAACTTCCCGAAGACACCAGACTGCAGTGGACATTGGCAGCGCAACCAGCAGGAGGGCATCCGAAGTCAAGCTACGTGCCCACCCCAGGGATGTTTCAAGGTTTTTAAGGGATTTGCAGCCTCTGTTCCTAGAACTCCAGCCTGCCTCAAATTCGTGCATGCTGATTCATACCTCTACCTACAAATGTAGACATGACTCCAAAGCCACCCCACTGATTTCTTCTCCATGTCCTTCAACACATTTGCACCTTCCCTTGGGTTATACCAAGCCTGTGGAAAAAGGTGCCCCGCGAATGATGCTTGAACCCGGGAAACAAATCTGGGGTGGAGTCCCATGGGCCCTGGAGTGCAGGCAGGCATGCAAAATGAAGCCCTGGTGGCTTTGTGGGGATTTTGTTTCCAAAATGAAAAGCCATTTGCCTGCCCGCCCTCCAAATCAACCACCTCAACCTGCTCTCCTCACACCCAAAGTGGGGCCAGGATACCAGCTGCTACCCTGGTGAATTGGGGATCTGGAACCTAACAGAGAAGAAAAAGAGATGGCAAGAGAAGAGGACGTTTAGGCCAGCTGATTTTGTGTGTGTGGGGGGGGAGATGGGGGGGGTTGGCCAGTAGATATCCTTGGAAGTGCACTCCTTGGCCAGCATTTGCCCCAGCAACTGCTCCAGCAAGCGAAGGGGCAGCAGGGCCATTCCACCTGTCCCCTGCTGAGACAGTTGTCCTCTTGCACCTCACCATTCTTTCTAGCATGCAGTGTCTGTTTCAGACAGTAAGCAGGAGCTGTCCTCCTTTCCTGATTAAGCATAATCCAAGCCAGGGGCCTTTTTGCTCGAGAAGCCCCATCAAACTGTCCCAAATATGTAAGTACCTGCATCAAGCACCCTGAACTCCAGCAGTAAGCCAAGACACCTCACAACCCTGCCCTCTGCCCAGAAGTGCTTTTTCTGGGAGAGCCAGTGCCACAGGAAACGAGAACCCTCTGCTCCACCCAGTGGGACGCAGGAGAACTCACTGATGCAGGAAGAATGGTGCTGGGTGAATCCAGACGGGCACCTGCAGCTGAATCCCCTGATGATGTTCACACACAGGAACTGGCAGTTGTGCTGCTTGGCCGAGCACTCGTCCAGGTCTGGAACACCAGGAAGAGCAGGGCTGGGATCCTCGGTGGGAGTGGCTTGCAGCAGGAGGAGGAATCTGGCCTGCATGGGGTCCCGCTCAAGCCCTCCAAGTTGCCCTTGCCCCCTTGGCCTCCTCTCTCCCAACCATCAATCCTTCAGCACTTTCATGGCACTTGAGCCGCTTCCTCACATTCGGAAAGGTTAAAATGCCTTACCTGGGAGAGCTTGAAGCTCAGACCTACTGGTATCATAGACATTTTGGCCCTGCCCCTTTCACCTTTGGTTCCACCCAGCACTGGAATGTACCCCTTCTCCAAAATGGTGTCTGGCTCTCAGCCTGAAATAGGTTCTGCTCCTCTGTCCTAAATAGCATAAGATTCTAGTCCTCATGATTCCAAGGAGCAGGCTGATTTAAACAGGATCAAGGAAGCTGCTGCATACTGTGTCAGACCATCTATCTATATAGCCCAGCCTGTATGTACTGACTGGCAGCAACTGTCCCAGAGGTCTTCCTTGACCCTACCTGGAGGCACTATGAGGTGGGCCTAGGACCTTCTGTTGGCCACCATGAGCTGCAGGCCATCACTGTGGTGCAGAACCCCTGAACATCCTGCTCTCTCTAAATCCCAGATGTGTGGGGTTTGGTGAGTGCAAGGCACTTTAGACATGCTCACAGGCCTCCCCTTTCCCCATGCCCTCCTGAGCAAATCCATTTTCAGTCTGTGTTTTCAGCTCACCCATAAATACATTTTGTCCCATTTCTACGGTAGGCTTTCAATTGCTCCTTTTAAAATTCTGCCTGAAATTTAAGAGCTGTTCTCAGATGCTTATCTAAATACATTACTTTCAAATGTATTTTCTCTCAAAGCACATTAAAAATTCTTTAAAAAAAGCTTTAACATGTAAAAAATGTAAACAATTGATTTTGGAGTCATTTTTGAGCTGCAGGCAGTGCTGGGCAGTCTGCATGTGCGTGTGTGTTTGCATGTGCAATCAGGCTCCAATTCACCCCTGATTTATTTATTCATTTTCACTGATTTATGCAATGAATTAATATCCTGCCCTTCTGGTCAAAGAATGCTGTCCAGCAAAAATATGGATTAGAAACAAAAACCTGAATTGAAAGGTTCTATAAAAACAAACCCCTTCATGGAGCACTGCCTTGTCGTGGCGAAGGGGCTTGCATAGCTCAATGAAGCCATGAGGTCTGCCATGCAGGGCCACCCAAGGCAGACAGGCCATAGCAGAGAGCTCTGGCAAAACGTGATCCACTGGAGAAGGAAATGGCAACCCACTCCAGTACCCTTGCCATGAAAACCCACAAACAGTACCAAAAGGCAAAAGGTGTGACGCCGGAAGATGAGCCCCTCAGGTCGGAAGGGGTCCAATGTGCTACTGGGGAAGAGCAGAGGGCTAGTACTAGTAGCGCCAGAAAGAATGAAGCAACTGGGTCAAAGCCGAAAGGACACTCAGTTGCCGATGTATCCGGAGGTGAAAGGAAAGTCCGATGCTGCAAAGATCTATACTCCACAGGAAGCTGGAATGTAAGATCCATGAATCAAGGCAAGCAGGATGTGGTCAAACAAGAGATGACAAGACTGAACATCGACATCTTAGGAATCAGTGAACTAAAATGGACAGGCATGGGTGAATTTAATTCAGATGACCAGCAGGTATACTACTGCGGGCAAGAATCCCTCAGAAGAAATGGAGTAGCCTTCATAGTCAATAAAACAGTAGGAAAAGCAGTACTGGGATACAACCTCCAAAATGACAGAATGATCTCAGTTCGAATCCAAGGCAAACCATTCAACATCACAATAGTCCAAATCTATGCCCCAACCACGGGTGCTGAAGAGGCTGAAGTTGACCAGTTCTATGAAGGCCTACAACACCTTATAGAATTAACACCAAAAAATGATGTCCTTATCATCATGGGGGATTGGAATGCTAAAGTAGGAAGCCAAAAGATAACCTGAATAACAGGCAAGTTTGGCCTTGGAGTACAAAATGAAGCTGGGCACAGGCTGGTAGAATTTTGTCAAGAGAATACGATGGTCATAGCAAACACTCTTTTCCAACAAACCAAGAGATGACTCTACACATGGACATCACCAGACGGTCAACACAGAAATCAGATTGACTATGTGCTCTGCAGCCAAAGATGGAGAAGCTCTATACAGTCAGTAAAAACTAGACCAGGAGCTGACTGTGGCTCCGATCATGAGCTTCAAATTGCAAAATTTAGGCTTAAATTGAAGAGAGTAGGGAAAAGCACTAGGCCACTCAGGTATGACCTAAATCATATCCCTGATGAATATACAGTGGGGTTAAAATAGATTTAAGGAATTAGATCTGATAGACAGAGTGCCTGAAGAACTATGGACAGAGGTTCGCAACATTGTCCAAGAGGCAGCAACTAAAGCCATCCCAACGAAAAAGAAACGCAAGAAAGCAAAATGGCTGTCTGAGGAAGCTTTACAAATAGCTGAGGAAAGAAGGGAAGCAAAAGGCAAGGGAGAAAGAGAAAGATACAAACAATTGAATGCAGAATTCCAAAGAATAGCTAGAAGAGATAAGAATGCCTTCCTAAATGAACAGTGCAAAGAAATAGAGGAAAACAATAGAATAGGGAGGACCAGAGATCTCTTCAAGAAAATTGGCAATATGAAGGGAACATTTCATGCAAAGATGGGCATGATAAAGGACCAACATGGCAGGGACCTAACAGAGGCAGAAGAGATTAAGAAGAGGTGGCCAGATTACACAGAAGAACTATACAAGAAAGAGCTTAACGTCCCTACACTCATTTCACATGCTAGCAAAGTGATGCTCAAAATCCTACAAGCTAGGCTCCAGCAGTATGTGGACCAAGAACTACCTGAAGTACAGGCAGGGTTTCGAAGAGGCAGAGGAACTAGAGATCAAATTGCCAACATACGCTGGGTCATGGAGAAAGCTAGGGAGCTCCAGAAAAACATCTATTTTTGCTTCATTGACTATGCTAAAGCCTTCGTTTTTGTGGATCACAACAAATTGTGGCAAGTTCTTAAAGAGATGGGAGTACCTCACCATCTTATTTGTCTCTTGAGAAACCTATATGCAGGTCAAGAAGCAACAGTGAGAACTGGGCACAGGAGCACTGATTGGTTCAAAATTTTTAATGTCAATTTTAATTTTAAATAAGGTAACTGCCTGTTGTTTCATCTATCGTTGTGAGCCGCCCCGAGGCTTGGTTGCAAGGGGGTGGCATACAAATTTGTAAAATAAATAAAATTGAGAAAGGAGTTCGGCAAGGCTGTATACTGCAGAGCACATCATGAGAAAGGCGGGCCTGGATGAATCACCAGTTGGAATTAAGATTGCTGGGAGAAATATCAACAACCTCAGATATGCAGATGATACCACTCTCATGGCAGAAAGTGAAGAGGAACTAAAGAGCCTCTTGATGCGGGTGAAGGAGCAGAGCGCAAAAATTGGCTTGAAACTCAACATCAAGAAAACTATGATTATCGCATCTGATCCTCTCACTTCCTGGCAAATAGACGGGGAAGAAATGGAGGTAGTGACAGATTTTATTTTCCTGGGCACCAAGATCACCGCAGACGGGGACTGCAGCCAAGAAATTAAAAGACGCTTGCTCCTCGGAAGGAGAGCTATGGCAAGTCTAGACAGCAGACTAAAAAGCAGAGATATCACCGTGCCAACAAAAGTGCGTATAGTCAAGGCTGTGGTTTTCCCAGTTGCAATGTATGGCTGTGAAAGCTGGACCATAAGGAAGGCTGAGCGCCAAAGGATTTAGGCCTTTGAATTGTGGTACTGGAGAAGACTCCTGCGAGTCCCTTGGACTGCAAGGCGATCAAACCGGTCAGTCCTAGAGGAGATCAACCCTGCCTGCTCTTTAGAAGGCCAGATACTGCAGATGAAACTCAAATACTTTGGCCACCTAATGAGAAGGAAGGACTCCCTGGAGAAGAGTCTAATGCTGGGAACAATAGAGGGCAAGAGAAGAAGGGGACGGCAGAGGATGAGGTGGCTGGAAGGAGTCACTGAAGCAGTCGAAGTGAGCTTGGGTGGATTCCGGGGGATGGTGGAGGACAGGAGGGCCTGGAGAAGTGTTGTCCATGGGGTTGCGATGGGTCGAACACGACTTCGCGGCTAACAACAACAAATACAGCAATAATAATCATAATAGTTGTCTTTGACTTACAGCCTAGCCTATCTCACAGGGTTATTATGAGAATAATATGGAGGATTGTATAAGCCCCTCTGGGTTTCTTGCAGGAAAACAGTGGCGTATAACTGCTTTCTGGGAGGCGTACAACAAAATATAAGAATAGCATGCACTAGGCAAAAGCAGTAGTATCGAGAAAACATATAATTCATGTTCAAATAACTCAAAAAGTGGCTGGCTCTGCAAAAACCCTGGCAGGCCATGCCAGTGATGTCGTTCACATAGCCAAGCTTGCAGTGGCAGCAGAAGGAGCCCATCATGTTGATGCACTGGCCGTCGCAGCAGAGATGGGGCAGCACCCTGGACTCATCCGCATCTGCATGGGGCAGAGAGAGGCATCCGAGGCACTGGTCCGGGTGGCGGCACCTGCACCAGCCCTCCCCCATCCCCCCAGCGCCTGGACCCGGAGGGCTGGATGCTTCATTGAAGGCTTCTGCCTCCTGGTGGCGGCCGGCAGGTTGCGTCCCGCCCCCTCGTTACAAGTTCGGCTTCCGAGGGTTGGCTGGAGCGCAGGCAGGAGGCCGTTGGGATGCTCTCTTCTCCGCCACTTAATTCAGCCCTGCTGAATTTGGCTACCAGACAGACTGCGGCACCAGTGGCCAGGCAAGGCGTGGAGCGCAAGGCTGGGCCGTCTTAACGCATGGGCCTGATGGGCACTTGCCTGTGGGCCCCATACTAATCTGTGTATGTTAACCCTTGGAAAATGGGAAAACTTCCAAAATTAACAGTAGTTGTCGTAGGGGCCCCCGGACACTGCTTTGCCCGGGGCCCATAATGCTGTTAAGACAGCCCTGGCCCAAGGTTAACTCCCCGGCCCTTTGGAAGGTGGGACAGAGCCCTGAATCGCCCCCGCAGTCCCCGCCCCCACTGCAAAGAGCCCCGCGCCCGGCCTGCCCTCACCTTTCCCGTCCGTCATGTAGCCCGCCCCATGGGGACACATCTTCTTGTAGTGGGCCGTGCCTGGGAAGGGGCAGAGCTCGCACTGGGGGCCCCAGCCCTGGCCCTCGCTGCAGCAGCACTCCGACTTGGTCACCTGGTGGCGGTTGGTGGACGACATCTGGCACATGGTCTGGAGGACTTCCATGAAGCAGAAACCCTGGCGGGTGTCTGGGGAGGCCGGGGAGAGGCTGGGTCAGGCGTTGGAGCAGCCCATACTCCGCAGGCCTTGGAGCGGGGCAACGCCCTGGGCTTCGGCCTAGCAGAAAATCTCTCCTCCCTTTGGAATCTGGGGGGACGGTCGAAGCCCAGCCTCACACCCCATTTCCATTTGCAGGTGCGGCTTTGGAGAGACCTTTAGCAAAAGATGCTTTTCCAGAGCAGGGGGTGCAAAGCACACCTGGACGGACACCCCCAGGCCCCACCCACTCCAGCCACGCCAATGGTCAGCTGGTTTCCAGCCTTGCTGTAGGTTTCTATGCATTTCCCCCTCCCTTTCTTAAAGCGTGAAGCGGGTCCCCAGAGGCGCAACAAGCAGCAAGAACTTTCAGATACAGGAGGCTGGTTTTATGGCCTGTTGCCCCCCCCCCCCATGTCAAACGGCCCCACCCCTGCCTTTGGCCACACCCCCAGAATCCCCCCCCCCCAGGGTGGAATTCCACACCCATGCCCCCAACCTTTGCCCTGAAACTGCCGTGAGCCACCCAGGCCTGTGGGGTCTTGGCTGGCTGATGCGAGCTCTCCAGGCCCCCGTGCCCAGGAACTTCCGAGCTGAGTCATTTACCAAGACACTTGGTGCCAGAAGGGCTGCTCTGGAAGCCTTCGTTGCAGTCGCAGTGGTAGCTGCCCATGGTGTTGATGCAGCGCCCACTGGGGCAGAGGCCGGGCCTCGTGTGGCACTCATTCTCATCTGAGCACACGCGAGAGGGAGGGGAAGAGTGCGTTAGCAGCCAGCCCTGGAGCTAGTGTGACTATTTTAGCACACTTACTACTGTTTTCTTGCAGAACTCCCAGTTGCAAGGGGAAAAACAAAGGAGGATTTTGGTGACAGCAAATGAAGCGTCTCTATCTCATAATTTGCCAATGTATTCAAATCCTCAAGAGCTGGCCTTGCTGAAAATGATTGCTTAAAACAAAAATCAGGCAAGTAAATTTTGATGTGAAGTAAACATCCTTGACCCTAGCCATTTTCCTCTCCAGGCAGGAGCAGTGTAAGATATAAAAATATATATATCCAATAGAATCCAAGCAGTGATGGGGATTCAAGATGGCATTGGAACGAGACAGACGTGATTAATAGGGGCTCCTATTATTACGCCGGTACTGCTCAATAGTGAGTCATGGGAGACTTATCTAAGCCCTGTCGGGGCGAAGACAGATTGCCTGGCATCCTTTCTTCTGGTTGATGTAGAACAGCAATCCTACATCCTACTGGAAGAGTCTCAGGCATTTCTCAATCGGGCAATACAGGGGGTTCTCTTAGCCCCTGCCAGTTCTTGACATCTGATGGACTAATTAGCTTATTTTAGCCAGATAAACATTGGACGGCTGGTAAGCATTCTTATTTCTTATTTTTTTATATTACCCGTGGAAAAACTGTGTCTTATAATTGACTTAAAGAAGATAAAGCCCTCTCGAAATTTTTTAAGCGGCGACTGACATGAGAGAGATTGTGAAGACTCCTATTCGAATTAAAGCTGAAGAAGAAGATTCTTCTTCTAATCTCTCTAAGGGCGAAGGCGAAGTTAATAATTGGAAAATAAATCAGAGGATGTCAGATTAGAAAGTCAAGCAAACACTTTGGATGCTTGTTTGGATTTCTGCCGAGTCTAACTGGACATACGCCAGGGAAACTTTCGTTACGTGGTGTTTTCCTCTTTACTGTGATCAATTTCTGGTGAGCACTTTTACTCTTTTTTAATTTGCCCTCTTTTGCAATACTGCCTGTGGAAAAACTATATCTGTTGTTAATTGGCATAAAGAAGAAAGAAAAAGCCCCTAATTTGCCGGTGGCCATTTTTTTTTCTCCTTTTGTTCTTTGTTCTTTGGCTAGCTGTTACCTTCCCTGGCCTGCAGCCAAGGATTTTTTTTTTTTAATCTGTTACTTTTTAAATAGCCTTTTGCTGCCACCCGGTGGCTATTGGAATTATTGCAAGCAAAAAAAAAATTCCCCCCCTCCTCTCTTTTTAATATTTTATTTAATTTATATTTCTCTTCCTTCCTTTTTGACGTGGATATATTGAAACTCCTTTGGTGAACAACTTCCAGCATGAGGAAAATTCAGCCTCCTTCAGCATCTTCTTCAATAGGGCAGAGTCCAACTCATCAACCTAAGACAGAAGATGTTGCAAAAAGCTTAATGGCGATACAGGCGACCTTAACAACTTTGCAAGCATCTCAAGAGGCGATGTCAATACAGCTGGAAAGCTTCTCAAATGAACAGAATGAGCGACTTGATAAAATTGATAACTCTATTAAGGAGGTGACAACTCAGTTATCTGATGTGTGACTTAAAGCAGAACAGAACACACAAAAAATACAAGTATCTGAAAAACTGGAGATAGTAGATAAAGAAATACATCTAATTAAGCAAACAAACAAGTCAACATGGGATTCAATGGCTGCATTAGAGATGAAGAAAGCATCTTTTTATTTAAGATTTCAAAATATCCCAGAAGAAAAAAATGAGGACCTCCGAGAGATCATAATGAGCATCCTGGCGGAGCTTTTAGAAATTGAGAATGAAGCCATGAGTATGGGGATTGATCTTGTTTTTAGGGTCAACTCCTCTTATACCAGAAAAAATAAACTCCCAAGAGAAGTCCATGTTAAATTTGCTCTAAGATCGATAAGAGATAATGTTTTGAAGGCCACACAAGAGAAGCCGTTAAAGAGAGATGATCATCAGGAGGTGAAGGTCCTGAAACAAATTCCATGAAGGATTAGAGAGGGAAGGAAGAAATATCGATTCCTTACTACAAAATTGATCAAGAAAGAGATTATCTTTAAGTGGCTGACACCAGAAGGAATATTTTTTACATGGAACTCTGTAAGTTATAAATTGGATTCAATTCTTAAAGCACAAGAGTTCTATGAAAAATTCAGAGCTATGTTGGAAGAGGAGGAACCTGTCATCTCTGAAGAAGGAGAAAAAGGTGCTGAAGCAATGGAAATAATAGTGTACCATTCTGAAGAAGGAGAAATACTGAAGATTGATTCCAACAAGAAGTACAGACACTGGACCCAAAGGAGAAAAAAAAAGGTAGAATTGTAAAGGCAAAAAATAAGTAAATAATCTTATTAAATATGGCTCTTAAAAAGGAAGGGAAAATTGAACTGCTTTCTTTAAACGTTAATGGACTAAATGGATCAAATAAGAGAAGAAGGATTTTTGCCCAACTTCAAAAACGAAAATTAGAGATAATTTGTCTACAAGAAACACATATTAAGAAACAACATGTTAAATTTCTGGAATGTTCAAAACTGAGAAAATTGTTTGTATCTTCTGCATCCCAAAAGAAAAGAGGTTTAGCACTGTATGTTAAAGAAAAACAGGACCCTCAATACATTCTTGGTGATGAGGATGGTAGGATCTTGATGGTAGAAATTACAGTTAAACTTAAAAGGTGCTTTTAGTGGCAATATATGCACCAAATGACCACCAGGAAACTTTTTATCAAAAATTACATATGTTACTTTTACAAGTAGACTGTCAGACTATGTGTCTAATGGGCGATTTTAATGCAATTGTGAACAAGGAAATCGATTACAAGAGTGAAAGTAAGGGGAAAAAGGGTAGGAGGATCCTCCCAAAGTCTTGTTCCAACTTGAGTGAAGAATTCAGATTGGTAGATGCCTGGAGACATAAAAATCCATCTTCGGCTAATTATTCTTTTTATTCAAACAGACATAGGTCATGGTCCAGAATTGATATGGTTTGGATAACCCCAGACTTAATACCAGATCTGATAGAAGCTGAAATGGAGACAAATGTCTGGGCGGACCATAATCCTGTATCTATATCTTTGAAAGGGGCTGCAAGGATGCCCAGATGGAGTCTAGATAAAGCATTATTAAAAGATAAAAAATTTACAGAAGAGATAAGCAAAGAGATGCTAATATTCTTTCAAATAAACAAAGCCAAAGAAACTTCTTTACAGAATGTCTGGGATACAGCAAATGCCTATGTCAGGGGACTGATAACTTATTCAGCAAAGATAAATAAAAAGAAAAAGCAAGAGCGAGCAACATTAATAGAAGAGCTGAGGAAAAGGGAACAAGAATTGCAGGCGGATCCAGCAAAAATAAATCTTAGGGTTCAAATGAATTCTTTAAAGCATAAATTGAATCTCTTGGATACAAACGAACTTACTAAGCAAGTGAAATTGGCTAAACAGAATTTTTTTGAAAATGCTAATAAATCGGGGAGGTGGTTAGCATACAAAGTTAAAAAAGAAAGAGAGAAGAGATTGATCTCGAAACTGAAAAATGGAGAAGGACAATTGCAGGTACAAAATACACAAATTAAGAAAATAGCTGAAGATTTCTTTACAAGGTTATACTGGAAGGAGGACTTTTCGATTGAGAAGGTAAAAGAATATATACGAAAGGGAGGCTTACCAAAACTACCAGAAAAGTACCAAAAAATATTAAATCAAGAAGTAACTACTATGGAGGTAACAGAGGCAATTATGCGACAGAAGAACGATAAAACCCCTGGTCCGGATGGACTACCAGCTGAATTTTACAAATCGTTTGAGGGAGTTTTTGCTATGTTTTTCAAAGATATATGTAATGAAGCATTGTCAAATGCAAAAATACCAGATACCTGGATAGAGGCAAATATCACATTAATACTGAAAGAAGATATGGACTTAACAGAGATTCAAAATTACAGACCTATATCACTACTAAATGTGGACTATAAAATCTTTGCCTCTATATTGGCAGAAAGATTGAAGAAGTTTCTGATAGACTTTATCCATCCAGATCAAAATGGTTTTCTGCCTAAAAGACAAATGAAGAATAATCTGAGGACTATCTTGGATATTCTAGAATATTACGAGATACACACAGAAAAATCAATGACCCTACTATTTCTAGATGCCCAGAAAGCCTTTGACAATGTTAATTGACAATTTATGATACAACAGATGGACCAAATGGAGTTCAGGGGAAAGTTTATGAATGCACTATCAAGTATCTATCAAAGACAACCAGCCAGGATTTTAATTAATGGAGAATGTACAAGGGCTATAGAGATACAAAAGGACACAAGGCAAGGATGCCCGTTGTCACCCCTGTTGTTCATTCTGACTTTAGCCTCATGGATGACGAGGACATTAGAGGTACTAAAATTAGGGATGAAAAATATAAATTGCAAGCATTTGCAGATGATTTGGTCTTTATAATAGAGGAACCTTTTGTAACAATCCCTAAACTTTTACAACGGATTGAAGAATATGGCGAGGTTTCGGGGATGAAAACAAATAAAAAAAAAACAACTTTTAGTTAAAAATCTTACGCAAGATCAGAAAAAAAGACTTCAAGAACAAGTGGATTTGCAGATTGTTAAAAAGGTAAAATACTTGGGAATTTGCCTTACAGCTAAATGTACAACTTTGAAAGAAGACAATTACGATAAATTACTGAAAGATATTAAAGGTGATTTGGAAAGATGGGCCAATTTACAACTGTCTTTGATGGGAAGAATAGCACTGGTCAAAATGAATATTTTACCAAAATTTTTGTTTTTGTTCCAAATGATCCCCATAAAATTGATAAAAAGTTTTTTGAGGATTTAAATTTTCAAATTTTGAGATTTATTTGGAGGAAAAAGAAAGCAAGGATTAAACTAAAAATGCTTCAAGAAACCAAAAAGAATGGGGTTTTGGTTTACCGGATTGGATGTTGTACTATCAAGTGTCTATTTTTACTTGGCTAAAAGAATGGATAACTTTGCGAAATAAGAGAATTTTGTATCTTGAAGGGCATGATTTGCAAATGGGTTGGCATGCTTATATGTGGTATGAGAAGGTCAAATTTCAGGGGACTTTTTAAAGTCACTTTATTAGAAGATCATTGTTCTCAGTGTGGGAAAAGTTAAAACTAAAATTGCATAATAAATTGCCAAGATGGCTTTCACCTATGGAAGCCTTTGTGTATCCAAATGTTTTGAATTTTGAAGGGATCATAAGATATGATGATATTTTGGATAAGGATGGAGGCTTAAAACTGGAGCAAGAAATACAAGAACAAGGACTTAATATCTCTTGGTGGTACAAGGTGCAGATGCAATCAAGATATGCCAAAGACTGCAAAATATGGGGGTTTTATAAAGATCTAACAGCCTTTGATCAACTGATGTTAAAAGCAGATGAGAAAATGATTAAAAGAATCTATGAGTTTTGCTTGACAGGAAAATGGAAGGGGAACAGGTCAAGGACACTATGATAACATGGGCACAAAACTTTGGATATAATATTGAATTTGAAAAGTGGCAAAAGCTGTGGGAGAGAAATATTAAGGTAACCTTAGCAACCTTGTATAAAGAAAATTTATATAAAATGTTCTATAGATGGTATTTGTCACCAAATCGATTAGCTAAGATGTTTCCAAATATGTCAAACAGATTTTGGAAATGTAAACATGGTGTGGGTACATTTTATCATATGTGGTGGACCTGTGAATATGTGAAAAAGTATTGGATTAAAATACATAAATGGCTTGAGGAAATGCTACAAAAATCTTTAGCTTTTAAACCTGAAATTTTCTTGTTAGGCATTGTACCGGAAAATATTAGTAAACAAGAAATGTATTTGATGCTACATTTAATCACAGCGGCGAGGATCGCGCTTGCTCAATACTGGAAGAGTGAGGAACTACCCACTGAGGAACTGATTTTGAAAAAGATTCTGGATTGTGCAGAAATGGATAGACTGACTCTATCATTGAAGGAGAAGGAAGACACTGACTTTTACCAAACCTGGAACTTATTTTACGACTGGCTAGAGAAACGGGACTTGGTGTAGATTTAAAGATGTCTTTAAACTTTTATAAATTGATTTGATTATGATCATAGAATGCTAAAAGATATGTTATAGGGGGCTGACACAGCTTGTCCGATGTACTTGATGATTGATGTTTCTTTCTTTTTTTTAAATTTGTAGTTTAAAATTTTAATAAAATCTTTAAAAAAAAAAATTCCATCCCCTTCTGCCAGCATGACCAATGATAAGGACTATGGGAGTTGTATTACCCAATGGGCACTGGGTTGCCTGTCTCCAGTCTCAAAGAGTTTAAATACATAGGAGCACTTCAGCGTATTTTAGGACTGCAAGCCCCTTGGGGCAGAGGCCTCCCCTATGACTGATGCACTTCCACTTAGCTATGACAGCTTAGCCAGAAATATGGGCAGTGTTTAATTGTGCCATCCCTTTAGTGTCATGGTCACTGTGTTGGCAGGGTCCAAACTCTGTGCAAGTAGCTGATGAGAGCTGTGTTTGCACAAGAACCTTTGTGCAAGGGGGTGCATGTGCTGAGCACAAGTGGTAGTGCACAGGCATTGCACAACAGAAAGAGTTGCACAATTCTACTTGTGCGGGTTTGGTTTGTGGAGGCACCCTGCTGGATCCTGCCCCGGGAGGGCAATTGATCTTTCCACCCCCGCCCACGTGCCACTTACCCATGCACTGGTTCCACTGGTAGTGCTGGATGTAGCCCTGGGGGCAGTCACAGCAGTATCCGCCCAGCACATTCTGGCACCCGTGTTGGCACCGGTGGTTCCCGTCGCACTCGTCCACATCTGTGTGCCATGGAGCAGGAGAGAAGGCCACGTTTTAGGGTCAAGTTAAAGATCAGCCCTGCAGAGCCAGAAACTTGGAAAGGGAACCCGACAAATGTGCAGCTGCACAGACATTCCTGGGAAGCCCCTGAGCAGGGCACAGTGAGAAGTGCTCTTGCCTGCCGGTATGCTCCAGCAACCCACATTCCGAGGTTCACTGCCCCTGACCCTGGGGGTTCTATCACACATGACTATTTGCCATTTCAAAGAGGCAAGGGAGGCATGAAACTCTGGTTGCTGCCAGACTTGGGCCTCACCATGGTTGGCCACTGCTCCTAATGGCTGAGGATGCTAGGAACTGGAGTTCAACCCCACCAATTTTTTAATATATAAATATATATTGTATGGTGTTGGTACAATTAGCCAGGAAGTCTACATTGCTAATGCAGAGTAGTTTGGCTGCCTGAGATTGCTAGCTCTTCGGTTCATGCTCGTGCGCCATCCACAGTGAACCACAGGGGGTGAGTCAGCTTTGCACACAAAATAGCCAGAGCTGGTCTGCGGGAGTGTTGGTGTCCTCCAGTCTCTCTCCATTGCTGGTGCTGCCACTGCTGCTGCAGGTTCGACACTGCAGGTCCAACATGGGGCTGGTCCTCACACTTCCATGCTGGTCACTAGCTCCCCAAAGGGGTGGGTACCCATTTGTCTACTCACATTTTTACACAGTTTCGAACTGCTGGGTGGGCAGAAGCTGGGGCAAGGCAGCGGGTACTCACCCCATCATGTGGATTTGAACTGCCAGCTTTCTGATTGGCAAGTTCAGTTGCTCAGCTGTTTAACTCACAATGCCACTTCACATTCCACCAATTCATATACATGCATTCACATATTTATTAGATTTCTATATTGCCCAATAGCTGAAGCTCTCTCTGCGGTTCCTCCTAGCCTGGAACTTGCCAAGCATCCACACAGAATTGTCCCAGGGGGAGGAAGAAGTATGGCGTCGGAATGATACAGACGTGATTAACGATTCTCCGTTAACACGCTGGTAATTGCCCAGTTGTGGGCCGTGGGGCTCAATCTAAGCTCTGTAGGAGCTCAGATAGATTGCTTGGCAAATCCCCCAGATGATGTGGAACTAGCAACTCCACATTTAATGGGAGAAAATCAAGTTTTCTCAGCTGGATGTTTACCGGAGGGAAGGCTGCCCTCCATAAATTCTTGACATACTACTTTTTTTTAGTTTTGTTTTAGCTTCTGTGAACACATCGGTTCTATTGGAATGTATTTTCTTTTTTTTTCTCTGCAATTATACCCATGGAATAAGCTGTATTTTTTTTTTTTTTTTGCTAATTACAAAAACCCTTCGGATGGAGGGGGAATGAAACCTTCCCTCCCACAGAGTTGAAGAGCGACGAATTGCATAATGGAGAGAAAGACCGGACTTTTTGTAAGTAAGGAAAAGATTTATCTTCTTTTATCTCTCCAAGGGCGAATAATTGTGCTGTGGAATTGAGTAATAGAGGATCTTGCTCTTATACATCTGTGTTGGACTTCCACCAAGAACTGGCAACCATTTTTCTCTTTGTTCTGTGGATCTTTGGACACCTGCCAAGGCTTGCTAATCCTTCGCTAATATGGAACAAATTCGGCAGGCATTTTTAAAAATACAGGCTTCTTTAATAGATGTGCAATTATCTCAGCAAGCGATAATAAGGCGACAGAAGATTGTTCTAGAGCGACTTAATTGTTTTAAATCCAACAAAAAAGCGGCTTTGATAAACTAAGCATTTCTATGGACCAGGCTTTAGGTAAGAAACTCACACCTGAGCAGAATATGCAAAATATCCAACAAGCAGAAGAAAAATCTGAAATGGGAAAGAAGATAAGTTCAACGGTTTTGTGTACTATGATGGAAAAGGATAAACAACTTGCATCTGATCAGAATATGCAAAATATCCAACAAGCAGAAGGAAAATTTGGAACTGGAAAGAGAATAAGTGCAGCAGTTCTGCGTATAGCTTGGCCACAACTCAAGACACAGACATTACGAAGTAAACTTTCATGGGATCTGCATGGCATCTTAGAGAAGGACAATTTAGTGGACCACTTAAAAGAGGCTATGTTTATGTGGCTGCAACTGAAGACTTCATTACAGACATTACAGTGGTTTAATGGGGAAATAACAGAAAGGTCTGGTAGAGGGGTAAAGAAAAAAAAAGAAAAGGGAAGAGTAAACTTGGCAGGAGTGCAAAGGGAAGATAAGGGAAATTTCTTTCTTTCTATTCCAGGAAAAAAAAAGGGGGTGAATCATTTAGCATGATATGCTTACATGAGATGTAGAAAGGCTAAGCTATTTAGCTCTATGAAATCCTGTTTAAAAGGTATTATTGTTAAATGGATATTTCTGACTGTATTTCTAATAAGTGTTTGTTGTTGATGATATATGTTAGACTGTAAAAACCTGGCTTAGGAGCTAACCATATTTGATTTAATGGTGTTTAAGTGAGATGAAACATTAGTAATTCAGCTTAAAGAAAAATGTCCTAAAAGATATTATAAGTATTATTCATCACCAGTAAAGTAGTTCAGACAATTGTAGAGATGTTAAATGGATATTTTTGATGTTTACGTGTAATTGTGGTAGTGAGGAACCTATTTACTATTAGAAAATTGAAAAGATTTTGAACTGTCCAGGAATGTTTAGATCAAATCTGTCTCTGAAGGAGAAAGATAATATTTCAATTTTATTTAATTTGGAGATACTTCCCTTGGGCATTGCTTAAGAGAAACAGGACTTGGCAGAAATAATGAGACTGATTTCATGGATGAAGAAGAGGAAGATAGTGACTGCTATTAAATTTGGATTATGGTTATTATGATTATTTTATTGGCTGGAGAAACGGAACCTGCTTTTGATCCAACGATGTTTTTAAGTCATTACAAATGGATTCTAGTATGATCATAGAATGTTAAAAGATAGGTACTAGAGGGCTGATCCAGTAAATCCGGTGTGTGTGATGATTGTTGTTTTTTAGTTTTAGTTTCAAAATCCTAATAAAATTTCTATTAAAAAAAAAAAAAAAAAATTGTCCCAGGGGCAGGCAACCTGATATTTTGGGGCACAATGCTCGCCATCTCCAGCAAGCAATGCCAATGGTCAGGGATAATGAGCACTGTAGTCCAGAGTATGGTGGTGCAGTTGGTGTCTCTGACTGGGACTCAGGAGTTTCGGGTTCTAGTCTCCACTCAACCATAAAGCTCACCTTGAGCCAGACACAGACCTTTAGCCCACTCTACCTTGCAGGGTTGTTGTGAGGATAAAATGGAGAGAAGTAGCACCATGCAAACCATTTTGGCCTTCTTGCAACGGAAAGACAGGTGGAGCATCAATGTAAAGATACAGCATCAGGTTGCCTATTCCTGCAATAGCCCAATTTGAGACATATTCTTGAGAACTTGCCATGGGGTTTTAGACCTGAACCCCTCTACTCCACCCCCAAAATGCACTTTTCTTGGATGTTACCTTCACAACTATTTCCAGAGGTGTCGAGGGCAAACCTGTTCTGGCACTCACAGTTGTAACTCCCGGGGGTGTTCAGGCACTGCCCTTTGGCCCCACACAGGGTGGGCTGCGACGTGCATTCGTTGTTGTCTGCCCGAGGCCAGAAGATGGGGGGAGAGGTGTGAGCTCGTGGAAAGCACACTTCTGCCACTCCCCAAATCGGCTGTACACCCAGATGTTCCCCGCTTCCCACGCTTCTTTGCATGCAGCCACCACATCAGCATGGAGGGAGAGAGGCTCCCTTAGGCCAACATTAGATAGCAAGGTGGGATGTTTCAGCCCACAACCCCATCATCCCTGCTGGCTGGGGATGCTAGCAGTCATGGTACAGAACTTCCCGAAGACACCAGACTGCAGTGGACATTGGCAGCGCAACCAGCAGGAGGGCATCCGAAGTCAAGCTACGTGCCCACCCCAGGGATGTTTCAAGGTTTTTAAGGGATTTGCAGCCTCTGTTCCTAGAACTCCAGCCTGCCTCAAATTCGTGCATGCTGATTCATACCTCTACCTACAAATGTAGACATGACTCCAAAGCCACCCCACTGATTTCTTCTCCATGTCCTTCAACACATTTGCACCTTCCCTTGGGTTATACCAAGCCTGTGGAAAAAGGTGCCCCGCGAATGATGCTTGAACCCGGGAAACAAATCTGGGGTGGAGTCCCATGGGCCCTGGAGTGCAGGCAGGCATGCAAAATGAAGCCCTGGTGGCTTTGTGGGGATTTTGTTTCCAAAATGAAAAGCCATTTGCCTGCCCGCCCTCCAAATCAACCACCTCAACCTGCTCTCCTCACACCCAAAGTGGGGCCAGGATACCAGCTGCTACCCTGGTGAATTGGGGATCTGGAACCTAACAGAGAAGAAAAAGAGATGGCAAGAGAAGAGGACGTTTAGGCCAGCTGATTTTGTGTGTGTGGGGGGGGAGATGGGGGGGGTTGGCCAGTAGATATCCTTGGAAGTGCACTCCTTGGCCAGCATTTGCCCCAGCAACTGCTCCAGCAAGCGAAGGGGCAGCAGGGCCATTCCACCTGTCCCCTGCTGAGACAGTTGTCCTCTTGCACCTCACCATTCTTTCTAGCATGCAGTGTCTGTTTCAGACAGTAAGCAGGAGCTGTCCTCCTTTCCTGATTAAGCATAATCCAAGCCAGGGGCCTTTTTGCTCGAGAAGCCCCATCAAACTGTCCCAAATATGTAAGTACCTGCATCAAGCACCCTGAACTCCAGCAGTAAGCCAAGACACCTCACAACCCTGCCCTCTGCCCAGAAGTGCTTTTTCTGGGAGAGCCAGTGCCACAGGAAACGAGAACCCTCTGCTCCACCCAGTGGGACGCAGGAGAACTCACTGATGCAGGAAGAATGGTGCTGGGTGAATCCAGACGGGCACCTGCAGCTGAATCCCCTGATGATGTTCACACACAGGAACTGGCAGTTGTGCTGCTTGGCCGAGCACTCGTCCAGGTCTGGAACACCAGGAAGAGCAGGGCTGGGATCCTCGGTGGGAGTGGCTTGCAGCAGGAGGAGGAATCTGGCCTGCATGGGGTCCCGCTCAAGCCCTCCAAGTTGCCCTTGCCCCCTTGGCCTCCTCTCTCCCAACCATCAATCCTTCAGCACTTTCATGGCACTTGAGCCGCTTCCTCACATTCGGAAAGGTTAAAATGCCTTACCTGGGAGAGCTTGAAGCTCAGACCTACTGGTATCATAGACATTTTGGCCCTGCCCCTTTCACCTTTGGTTCCACCCAGCACTGGAATGTACCCCTTCTCCAAAATGGTGTCTGGCTCTCAGCCTGAAATAGGTTCTGCTCCTCTGTCCTAAATAGCATAAGATTCTAGTCCTCATGATTCCAAGGAGCAGGCTGATTTAAACAGGATCAAGGAAGCTGCTGCATACTGTGTCAGACCATCTATCTATATAGCCCAGCCTGTATGTACTGACTGGCAGCAACTGTCCCAGAGGTCTTCCTTGACCCTACCTGGAGGCACTATGAGGTGGGCCTAGGACCTTCTGTTGGCCACCATGAGCTGCAGGCCATCACTGTGGTGCAGAACCCCTGAACATCCTGCTCTCTCTAAATCCCAGATGTGTGGGGTTTGGTGAGTGCAAGGCACTTTAGACATGCTCACAGGCCTCCCCTTTCCCCATGCCCTCCTGAGCAAATCCATTTTCAGTCTGTGTTTTCAGCTCACCCATAAATACATTTTGTCCCATTTCTACGGTAGGCTTTCAATTGCTCCTTTTAAAATTCTGCCTGAAATTTAAGAGCTGTTCTCAGATGCTTATCTAAATACATTACTTTCAAATGTATTTTCTCTCAAAGCACATTAAAAATTCTTTAAAAAAAGCTTTAACATGTAAAAAATGTAAACAATTGATTTTGGAGTCATTTTTGAGCTGCAGGCAGTGCTGGGCAGTCTGCATGTGCGTGTGTGTTTGCATGTGCAATCAGGCTCCAATTCACCCCTGATTTATTTATTCATTTTCACTGATTTATGCAATGAATTAATATCCTGCCCTTCTGGTCAAAGAATGCTGTCCAGCAAAAATATGGATTAGAAACAAAAACCTGAATTGAAAGGTTCTATAAAAACAAACCCCTTCATGGAGCACTGCCTTGTCGTGGCGAAGGGGCTTGCATAGCTCAATGAAGCCATGAGGTCTGCCATGCAGGGCCACCCAAGGCAGACAGGCCATAGCAGAGAGCTCTGGCAAAACGTGATCCACTGGAGAAGGAAATGGCAACCCACTCCAGTACCCTTGCCATGAAAACCCCACAAACAGTACCAAAAGGCAAAAAGGTGTGACGCCGGAAGATGAGCCCCTCAGGTCGGAAGGGGTCCAATGTGCTACTGGGGAAGAGCAGAGGGCTAGTACTAGTAGCGCCAGAAAGAATGAAGCAACTGGGTCAAAGCCGAAAGGACACTCAGTTGCCGATGTATCCGGAGGTGAAAGGAAAGTCCGATGCTGCAAAGATCTATACTCCACAGGAAGCTGGAATGTAAGATCCATGAATCAAGGCAAGCAGGATGTGGTCAAACAAGAGATGACAAGACTGAACATCGACATCTTAGGAATCAGTGAACTAAAATGGACAGGCATGGGTGAATTTAATTCAGATGACCAGCAGGTATACTACTGCGGGCAAGAATCCCTCAGAAGAAATGGAGTAGCCTTCATAGTCAATAAAACAGTAGGAAAAGCAGTACTGGGATACAACCTCCAAAATGACAGAATGATCTCAGTTCGAATCCAAGGCAAACCATTCAACATCACAATAGTCCAAATCTATGCCCCAACCACGGGTGCTGAAGAGGCTGAAGTTGACCAGTTCTATGAAGGCCTACAACACCTTATAGAATTAACACCAAAAAATGATGTCCTTATCATCATGGGGGATTGGAATGCTAAAGTAGGAAGCCAAAAGATAACCTGAATAACAGGCAAGTTTGGCCTTGGAGTACAAAATGAAGCTGGGCACAGGCTGGTAGAATTTTGTCAAGAGAATACGATGGTCATAGCAAACACTCTTTTCCAACAAACCAAGAGATGACTCTACACATGGACATCACCAGACGGTCAACACAGAAATCAGATTGACTATGTGCTCTGCAGCCAAAGATGGAGAAGCTCTATACAGTCAGTAAAAACTAGACCAGGAGCTGACTGTGGCTCCGATCATGAGCTTCAAATTGCAAAATTTAGGCTTAAATTGAAGAGAGTAGGGAAAAGCACTAGGCCACTCAGGTATGACCTAAATCATATCCCTGATGAATATACAGTGGGGTTAAAATAGATTTAAGGAATTAGATCTGATAGACAGAGTGCCTGAAGAACTATGGACAGAGGTTCGCAACATTGTCCAAGAGGCAGCAACTAAAGCCATCCCAACGAAAAAGAAACGCAAGAAAGCAAAATGGCTGTCTGAGGAAGCTTTACAAATAGCTGAGGAAAGAAGGGAAGCAAAAGGCAAGGGAGAAAGAGAAAGATACAAACAATTGAATGCAGAATTCCAAAGAATAGCTAGAAGAGATAAGAATGCCTTCCTAAATGAACAGTGCAAAGAAATAGAGGAAAACAATAGAATAGGGAGGACCAGAGATCTCTTCAAGAAAATTGGCAATATGAAGGGAACATTTCATGCAAAGATGGGCATGATAAAGGACCAACATGGCAGGGACCTAACAGAGGCAGAAGAGATTAAGAAGAGGTGGCCAGATTACACAGAAGAACTATACAAGAAAGAGCTTAACGTCCCTACACTCATTTCACATGCTAGCAAAGTGATGCTCAAAATCCTACAAGCTAGGCTCCAGCAGTATGTGGACCAAGAACTACCTGAAGTACAGGCAGGGTTTCGAAGAGGCAGAGGAACTAGAGATCAAATTGCCAACATACGCTGGGTCATGGAGAAAGCTAGGGAGCTCCAGAAAAACATCTATTTTTGCTTCATTGACTATGCTAAAGCCTTCGTTTTTGTGGATCACAACAAATTGTGGCAAGTTCTTAAAGAGATGGGAGTACCTCACCATCTTATTTGTCTCTTGAGAAACCTATATGCAGGTCAAGAAGCAACAGTGAGAACTGGGCACAGGAGCACTGATTGGTTCAAAATTTTTAATGTCAATTTTAATTTTAAATAAGGTAACTGCCTGTTGTTTCATCTATCGTTGTGAGCCGCCCCGAGGCTTGGTTGCAAGGGGGTGGCATACAAATTTGTAAAATAAATAAAATTGAGAAAGGAGTTCGGCAAGGCTGTATACTGCAGAGCACATCATGAGAAAGGCGGGCCTGGATGAATCACCAGTTGGAATTAAGATTGCTGGGAGAAATATCAACAACCTCAGATATGCAGATGATACCACTCTCATGGCAGAAAGTGAAGAGGAACTAAAGAGCCTCTTGATGCGGGTGAAGGAGCAGAGCGCAAAAATTGGCTTGAAACTCAACATCAAGAAAACTATGATTATCGCATCTGATCCTCTCACTTCCTGGCAAATAGACGGGGAAGAAATGGAGGTAGTGACAGATTTTATTTTCCTGGGCACCAAGATCACCGCAGACGGGGACTGCAGCCAAGAAATTAAAAGACGCTTGCTCCTCGGAAGGAGAGCTATGGCAAGTCTAGACAGCAGACTAAAAAGCAGAGATATCACCGTGCCAACAAAAGTGCGTATAGTCAAGGCTGTGGTTTTCCCAGTTGCAATGTATGGCTGTGAAAGCTGGACCATAAGGAAGGCTGAGCGCCAAAGGATTTAGGCCTTTGAATTGTGGTACTGGAGAAGACTCCTGCGAGTCCCTTGGACTGCAAGGCGATCAAACCGGTCAGTCCTAGAGGAGATCAACCCTGCCTGCTCTTTAGAAGGCCAGATACTGCAGATGAAACTCAAATACTTTGGCCACCTAATGAGAAGGAAGGACTCCCTGGAGAAGAGTCTAATGCTGGGAACAATAGAGGGCAAGAGAAGAAGGGGACGGCAGAGGATGAGGTGGCTGGAAGGAGTCACTGAAGCAGTCGAAGTGAGCTTGGGTGGATTCCGGGGGATGGTGGAGGACAGGAGGGCCTGGAGAAGTGTTGTCCATGGGGTTGCGATGGGTCGAACACGACTTCGCGGCTAACAACAACAAATACAGCAATAATAATCATAATAGTTGTCTTTGACTTACAGCCTAGCCTATCTCACAGGGTTATTATGAGAATAATATGGAGGATTGTATAAGCCCCTCTGGGTTTCTTGCAGGAAAACAGTGGCGTATAACTGCTTTCTGGGAGGCGTACAACAAAATATAAGAATAGCATGCACTAGGCAAAAGCAGTAGTATCGAGAAAACATATAATTCATGTTCAAATAACTCAAAAAGTGGCTGGCTCTGCAAAAACCCTGGCAGGCCATGCCAGTGATGTCGTTCACATAGCCAAGCTTGCAGTGGCAGCAGAAGGAGCCCATCATGTTGATGCACTGGCCGTCGCAGCAGAGATGGGGCAGCACCCTGGACTCATCCGCATCTGCATGGGGCAGAGAGAGGCATCCGAGGCACTGGTCCGGGTGGCGGCACCTGCACCAGCCCTCCCCCATCCCCCCAGCGCCTGGACCCGGAGGGCTGGATGCTTCATTGAAGGCTTCTGCCTCCTGGTGGCGGCCGGCAGGTTGCGTCCCGCCCCCTCGTTACAAGTTCGGCTTCCGAGGGTTGGCTGGAGCGCAGGCAGGAGGCCGTTGGGATGCTCTCTTCTCCGCCACTTAATTCAGCCCTGCTGAATTTGGCTACCAGACAGACTGCGGCACCAGTGGCCAGGCAAGGCGTGGAGCGCAAGGCTGGGCCGTCTTAACGCATGGGCCTGATGGGCACTTGCCTGTGGGCCCCATACTAATCTGTGTATGTTAACCCTTGGAAAATGGGAAAACTTCCAAAATTAACAGTAGTTGTCGTAGGGGCCCCCGGACACTGCTTTGCCCGGGGCCCATAATGCTGTTAAGACAGCCCTGGCCCAAGGTTAACTCCCCGGCCCTTTGGAAGGTGGGACAGAGCCCTGAATCGCCCCCGCAGTCCCCGCCCCCACTGCAAAGAGCCCCGCGCCCGGCCTGCCCTCACCTTTCCCGTCCGTCATGTAGCCCGCCCCATGGGGACACATCTTCTTGTAGTGGGCCGTGCCTGGGAAGGGGCAGAGCTCGCACTGGGGGCCCCAGCCCTGGCCCTCGCTGCAGCAGCACTCCGACTTGGTCACCTGGTGGCGGTTGGTGGACGACATCTGGCACATGGTCTGGAGGACTTCCATGAAGCAGAAACCCTGGCGGGTGTCTGGGGAGGCCGGGGAGAGGCTGGGTCAGGCGTTGGAGCAGCCCATACTCCGCAGGCCTTGGAGCGGGGCAACGCCCTGGGCTTCGGCCTAGCAGAAAATCTCTCCTCCCTTTGGAATCTGGGGGGACGGTCGAAGCCCAGCCTCACACCCCATTTCCATTTGCAGGTGCGGCTTTGGAGAGACCTTTAGCAAAAGATGCTTTTCCAGAGCAGGGGGTGCAAAGCACACCTGGACGGACACCCCCAGGCCCCACCCACTCCAGCCACGCCAATGGTCAGCTGGTTTCCAGCCTTGCTGTAGGTTTCTATGCATTTCCCCCTCCCTTTCTTAAAGCGTGAAGCGGGTCCCCAGAGGCGCAACAAGCAGCAAGAACTTTCAGATACAGGAGGCTGGTTTTATGGCCTGTTGCCCCCCCCCCCCCATGTCAAACGGCCCCACCCCTGCCTTTGGCCACACCCCCAGAATCCCCCCCCCCAGGGTGGAATTCCACACCCATGCCCCCAACCTTTGCCCTGAAACTGCCGTGAGCCACCCAGGCCTGTGGGGTCTTGGCTGGCTGATGCGAGCTCTCCAGGCCCCCGTGCCCAGGAACTTCCGAGCTGAGTCATTTACCAAGACACTTGGTGCCAGAAGGGCTGCTCTGGAAGCCTTCGTTGCAGTCGCAGTGGTAGCTGCCCATGGTGTTGATGCAGCGCCCACTGGGGCAGAGGCCGGGCCTCGTGTGGCACTCATTCTCATCTGAGCACACGCGAGAGGGAGGGGAAGAGTGCGTTAGCAGCCAGCCCTGGAGCTAGTGTGACTATTTTAGCACACTTACTACTGTTTTCTTGCAGAACTCCCAGTTGCAAGGGGAAAAACAAAGGAGGATTTTGGTGACAGCAAATGAAGCGTCTCTATCTCATAATTTGCCAATGTATTCAAATCCTCAAGAGCTGGCCTTGCTGAAAATGATTGCTTAAAACAAAAATCAGGCAAGTAAATTTTGATGTGAAGTAAACATCCTTGACCCTAGCCATTTTCCTCTCCAGGCAGGAGCAGTGTAAGATATAAAAATATATATATCCAATAGAATCCAAGCAGTGATGGGGATTCAAGATGGCATTGGAACGAGACAGACGTGATTAATAGGGGCTCCTATTATTACGCCGGTACTGCTCAATAGTGAGTCATGGGAGACTTATCTAAGCCCTGTCGGGGCGAAGACAGATTGCCTGGCATCCTTTCTTCTGGTTGATGTAGAACAGCAATCCTACATCCTACTGGAAGAGTCTCAGGCATTTCTCAATCGGGCAATACAGGGGGTTCTCTTAGCCCCTGCCAGTTCTTGACATCTGATGGACTAATTAGCTTATTTTAGCCAGATAAACATTGGACGGCTGGTAAGCATTCTTATTTCTTATTTTTTTATATTACCCGTGGAAAAACTGTGTCTTATAATTGACTTAAAGAAGATAAAGCCCTCTCGAAATTTTTTAAGCGGCGACTGACATGAGAGAGATTGTGAAGACTCCTATTCGAATTAAAGCTGAAGAAGAAGATTCTTCTTCTAATCTCTCTAAGGGCGAAGGCGAAGTTAATAATTGGAAAATAAATCAGAGGATGTCAGATTAGAAAGTCAAGCAAACACTTTGGATGCTTGTTTGGATTTCTGCCGAGTCTAACTGGACATACGCCAGGGAAACTTTCGTTACGTGGTGTTTTCCTCTTTACTGTGATCAATTTCTGGTGAGCACTTTTACTCTTTTTTTAATTTGCCCTCTTTTTGCAATACTGCCTGTGGAAAAACTATATCTGTTGTTAATTGGCATAAAGAAGAAAGAAAAAGCCCCTAATTTGCCGGTGGCCATTTTTTTTTCTCCTTTTGTTCTTTGTTCTTTGGCTAGCTGTTACCTTCCCTGGCCTGCAGCCAAGGATTTTTTTTTTTAATCTGTTACTTTTTAAATAGCCTTTTGCTGCCACCCGGTGGCTATTGGAATTATTGCAAGCAAAAAAAAAATTCCCCCCCTCCTCTCTTTTTAATATTTTATTTAATTTATATTTCTCTTCCTTCCTTTTTGACGTGGATATATTGAAACTCCTTTGGTGAACAACTTCCAGCATGAGGAAAATTCAGCCTCCTTCAGCATCTTCTTCAATAGGGCAGAGTCCAACTCATCAACCTAAGACAGAAGATGTTGCAAAAAGCTTAATGGCGATACAGGCGACCTTAACAACTTTGCAAGCATCTCAAGAGGCGATGTCAATACAGCTGGAAAGCTTCTCAAATGAACAGAATGAGCGACTTGATAAAATTGATAACTCTATTAAGGAGGTGACAACTCAGTTATCTGATGTGTGACTTAAAGCAGAACAGAACACACAAAAAATACAAGTATCTGAAAAACTGGAGATAGTAGATAAAGAAATACATCTAATTAAGCAAACAAACAAGTCAACATGGGATTCAATGGCTGCATTAGAGATGAAGAAAGCATCTTTTTATTTAAGATTTCAAAATATCCCAGAAGAAAAAAATGAGGACCTCCGAGAGATCATAATGAGCATCCTGGCGGAGCTTTTAGAAATTGAGAATGAAGCCATGAGTATGGGGATTGATCTTGTTTTTAGGGTCAACTCCTCTTATACCAGAAAAAATAAACTCCCAAGAGAAGTCCATGTTAAATTTGCTCTAAGATCGATAAGAGATAATGTTTTGAAGGCCACACAAGAGAAGCCGTTAAAGAGAGATGATCATCAGGAGGTGAAGGTCCTGAAACAAATTCCATGAAGGATTAGAGAGGGAAGGAAGAAATATCGATTCCTTACTACAAAATTGATCAAGAAAGAGATTATCTTTAAGTGGCTGACACCAGAAGGAATATTTTTTACATGGAACTCTGTAAGTTATAAATTGGATTCAATTCTTAAAGCACAAGAGTTCTATGAAAAATTCAGAGCTATGTTGGAAGAGGAGGAACCTGTCATCTCTGAAGAAGGAGAAAAAGGTGCTGAAGCAATGGAAATAATAGTGTACCATTCTGAAGAAGGAGAAATACTGAAGATTGATTCCAACAAGAAGTACAGACACTGGACCCAAAGGAGAAAAAAAAAGGTAGAATTGTAAAGGCAAAAATAAGTAAATAATCTTATTAAATATGGCTCTTAAAAAGGAAGGGAAAATTGAACTGCTTTCTTTAAACGTTAATGGACTAAATGGATCAAATAAGAGAAGAAGGATTTTTGCCCAACTTCAAAAACGAAAATTAGAGATAATTTGTCTACAAGAAACACATATTAAGAAACAACATGTTAAATTTCTGGAATGTTCAAAACTGAGAAAATTGTTTGTATCTTCTGCATCCCAAAAGAAAAGAGGTTTAGCACTGTATGTTAAAGAAAAACAGGACCCTCAATACATTCTTGGTGATGAGGATGGTAGGATCTTGATGGTAGAAATTACAGTTAAACTTAAAAGGTGCTTTTAGTGGCAATATATGCACCAAATGACCACCAGGAAACTTTTTATCAAAAATTACATATGTTACTTTTACAAGTAGACTGTCAGACTATGTGTCTAATGGGCGATTTTAATGCAATTGTGAACAAGGAAATCGATTACAAGAGTGAAAGTAAGGGGAAAAAGGGTAGGAGGATCCTCCCAAAGTCTTGTTCCAACTTGAGTGAAGAATTCAGATTGGTAGATGCCTGGAGACATAAAAATCCATCTTCGGCTAATTATTCTTTTTATTCAAACAGACATAGGTCATGGTCCAGAATTGATATGGTTTGGATAACCCCAGACTTAATACCAGATCTGATAGAAGCTGAAATGGAGACAAATGTCTGGGCGGACCATAATCCTGTATCTATATCTTTGAAAGGGGCTGCAAGGATGCCCAGATGGAGTCTAGATAAAGCATTATTAAAAGATAAAAAATTTACAGAAGAGATAAGCAAAGAGATGCTAATATTCTTTCAAATAAACAAAGCCAAAGAAACTTCTTTACAGAATGTCTGGGATACAGCAAATGCCTATGTCAGGGGACTGATAACTTATTCAGCAAAGATAAATAAAAAGAAAAAGCAAGAGCGAGCAACATTAATAGAAGAGCTGAGGAAAAGGGAACAAGAATTGCAGGCGGATCCAGCAAAAATAAATCTTAGGGTTCAAATGAATTCTTTAAAGCATAAATTGAATCTCTTGGATACAAACGAACTTACTAAGCAAGTGAAATTGGCTAAACAGAATTTTTTTGAAAATGCTAATAAATCGGGGAGGTGGTTAGCATACAAAGTTAAAAAAGAAAGAGAGAAGAGATTGATCTCGAAACTGAAAAATGGAGAAGGACAATTGCAGGTACAAAATACACAAATTAAGAAAATAGCTGAAGATTTCTTTACAAGGTTATACTGGAAGGAGGACTTTTCGATTGAGAAGGTAAAAGAATATATACGAAAGGGAGGCTTACCAAAACTACCAGAAAAGTACCAAAAAATATTAAATCAAGAAGTAACTACTATGGAGGTAACAGAGGCAATTATGCGACAGAAGAACGATAAAACCCTGGTCCGGATGGACTACCAGCTGAATTTTACAAATCGTTTGAGGGAGTTTTTGCTATGTTTTTCAAAGATATATGTAATGAAGCATTGTCAAATGCAAAAATACCAGATACCTGGATAGAGGCAAATATCACATTAATACTGAAAGAAGATATGGACTTAACAGAGATTCAAAATTACAGACCTATATCACTACTAAATGTGGACTATAAAATCTTTGCCTCTATATTGGCAGAAAGATTGAAGAAGTTTCTGATAGACTTTATCCATCCAGATCAAAATGGTTTTCTGCCTAAAAGACAAATGAAGAATAATCTGAGGACTATCTTGGATATTCTAGAATATTACGAGATACACACAGAAAAATCAATGACCCTACTATTTCTAGATGCCCAGAAAGCCTTTGACAATGTTAATTGACAATTTATGATACAACAGATGGACCAAATGGAGTTCAGGGGAAAGTTTATGAATGCACTATCAAGTATCTATCAAAGACAACCAGCCAGGATTTTAATTAATGGAGAATGTACAAGGGCTATAGAGATACAAAAGGACACAAGGCAAGGATGCCCGTTGTCACCCCTGTTGTTCATTCTGACTTTAGCCTCATGGATGACGAGGACATTAGAGGTACTAAAATTAGGGATGAAAAATATAAATTGCAAGCATTTGCAGATGATTTGGTCTTTATAATAGAGGAACCTTTTGTAACAATCCCTAAACTTTTACAACGGATTGAAGAATATGGCGAGGTTTCGGGGATGAAAACAAATAAAAAAAAAACAACTTTTAGTTAAAAATCTTACGCAAGATCAGAAAAAAAGACTTCAAGAACAAGTGGATTTGCAGATTGTTAAAAAGGTAAAATACTTGGGAATTTGCCTTACAGCTAAATGTACAACTTTGAAAGAAGACAATTACGATAAATTACTGAAAGATATTAAAGGTGATTTGGAAAGATGGGCCAATTTACAACTGTCTTTGATGGGAAGAATAGCACTGGTCAAAATGAATATTTTACCAAAATTTTTGTTTTTGTTCCAAATGATCCCCATAAAAATTGATAAAAAGTTTTTTGAGGATTTAAATTTTCAAATTTTGAGATTTATTTGGAGGAAAAAGAAAGCAAGGATTAAACTAAAAATGCTTCAAGAAACCAAAAAGAATGGGGGTTTTGGTTTACCGGATTGGATGTTGTACTATCAAGTGTCTATTTTTACTTGGCTAAAAGAATGGATAACTTTGCGAAATAAGAGAATTTTGTATCTTGAAGGGCATGATTTGCAAATGGGTTGGCATGCTTATATGTGGTATGAGAAGGTCAAATTTCAGGGGACTTTTTAAAGTCACTTTATTAGAAGATCATTGTTCTCAGTGTGGGAAAAGTTAAAACTAAAATTGCATAATAAATTGCCAAGATGGCTTTCACCTATGGAAGCCTTTGTGTATCCAAATGTTTTGAATTTTGAAGGGATCATAAGATATGATGATATTTTGGATAAGGATGGAGGCTTAAAACTGGAGCAAGAAATACAAGAACAAGGACTTAATATCTCTTGGTGGTACAAGGTGCAGATGCAATCAAGATATGCCAAAGACTGCAAAATATGGGGGTTTTATAAAGATCTAACAGCCTTTGATCAACTGATGTTAAAAGCAGATGAGAAAATGATTAAAAGAATCTATGAGTTTTTGCTTGACAGGAAAATGGAAGGGGAACAGGTCAAGGACACTATGATAACATGGGCACAAAACTTTGGATATAATATTGAATTTGAAAAGTGGCAAAAGCTGTGGGAGAGAAATATTAAGGTAACCTTAGCAACCTTGTATAAAGAAAATTTATATAAAATGTTCTATAGATGGTATTTGTCACCAAATCGATTAGCTAAGATGTTTCCAAATATGTCAAACAGATTTTGGAAATGTAAACATGGTGTGGGTACATTTTATCATATGTGGTGGACCTGTGAATATGTGAAAAAGTATTGGATTAAAATACATAAATGGCTTGAGGAAATGCTACAAAAATCTTTAGCTTTTAAACCTGAAATTTTCTTGTTAGGCATTGTACCGGAAAATATTAGTAAACAAGAAATGTATTTGATACTACATTTAATCACAGCGGCGAGGATCGCGCTTGCTCAATACTGGAAGAGTGAGGAACTACCCACTGAGGAACTGATTTTGAAAAAGATTCTGGATTGTGCAGAAATGGATAGACTGACTCTATCACTGAAGGAGAAGGAAGACACTGACTTTTACCAAACTTGGGACTTTTTTTACGACTGGCTAGAGAAACGGGACTTGGCTTAGATTTAAAGATGTCTTTAGACTTTTATAAATTGATTTGATTATGATTATAGAATGCTAAAAGATATGTTATAGGGGGCTGACCTAGCTTGTCCGATGTATTTGATGATTGATGTTTTTAATTTTTAGTTTAAAATCTTAATAAAATCTTATAAAAAAAAAAGGCCCTACAACCTGTCCTGTCCCAAACGGTAGCCTGCTGCTTATGGCCCTTCCCTGCTCCACCCTTCCCTCTGACCCCCAATTGCATGGTGGCTTCCCCACTCTTAAAAAATCTGCAATTGGCATTCAGTGTGGATAAGTGCAAGATCTTTCCATTGGGACATGGAAATGAGCATCACGAGCTATTTAAAAAAAAAAAAAAAGTGAGGGGCTGATCCAGTATGTCCAATGTCTTTGATGATTGATGCTTTAGTCTTAGTTTGCATAAAATAATAATAAAAATAAAAAATATTTTTTTAAAAAAGTAATGATCATCATGAGGACAGGTTAAGGGACAAGTGGCTGGAGAGCAGCACTTGTGAAAGGAACCTCGGGGTATTGGTTGACTGCAGGCTGAACATGAGCCAGCAGTGTGATGCGGTGGTCAAGAGGGCAAACGCCACCCTTGGTTGCATAGCCAGAAGTGTGGCTTCTAGATCAAGAGAGGTATTACTACCACTCTATACGACTCTAGTGCACCCGCAGCTGGAGTATTGTGCTCAGTTTTTGGCCCCTCATTACAGGAAGGATATAGCCAGGTTAGAGTCAGTGCCGCATAAGGCCACAAGGCTGTTGGCTAGATTACAGGGAAAGCTGTAAGAAAGACAGGCTAGACATGCAGATGGTGGGCATGTTGCGAGCAAAGTAGCTGGAGCAGGGGGTCAGACTAGATGGCCCGAGAGACCCTTCGGACTCGCTCTGTTTCTATCTTTCTATGTTTCTAAGTACTTCCTGATGGTTAGGGCCACTACTGTATGAAATGGGCTTCCATGGGAAGTGCTTGAAGTCTCATTGGTGAGGGTGTGTAATGAGAGGCTGGAAATGCATGTGGTAGGCATGTCATGAGTGGAGCCAGCTGGCACTGAGGGTCAAACTTGATGGCCCGGGAGAGCTCTTCTGACTTGCTCTGATGCTCTGTTTCTAAGAGCGTAGAACCACTCACTCACGAACCATCACCCCATTGGCTGAGTCACTCTCCTCTTTCAGATTCTTGCCTCTTTGGCCAATGTTTGGTTTAACAGCCACGCTGGAGAGGAAGTCTCTTTCACCGCAGATGAGAAGAGATACAATATCCTGAACTGGATCCTTTTTCCTAAGGGATCTTTGCACCCTATGGAAGTTTGATTGGTTGGGTTGGGGACTTCCGGTTGCATCACGGTGAGATTGTGACCGTGCTAAAGCAGTCCTTGATTCAGTAAAGAGGATACTTACAAGTTTCTAAGGAAAGCTCCTTCAAAAAGAGACTGAACGCCAGATCTGGTTTTAAACACTATGCATGTGACATTTATTCTATGATATAAAGAATGCAGAAGTATAACAATACAAGTCCAGTGAACTCCTCTGAGCAGGGCTGACACACAGAACGTGCTGGTCCTTATCTTGAACACATGCCCTCTTGTCACATTCCATTCTCTCTCTGGATGGTACAGCTTGGGCTTATCTTATCAGTTTTGTTCCATTCTCCAACCACTTCCAGCCTCTCAGTTGTCTCAGTCTGGTCAGTCCCATCATGCTTTTTCATTCTTCATTTTCGTCTGGGTCTTAGGCCTTCAGGAACCCATGCACACCGTGACACATGCAAAGCTATCCCTTTAATATTGTAATCATTGAATGATGCTCACAGGGCCGCAAGACACATGAGAGTACACATGCAGAAGCTGAGATTGTGTGGTGACCCATTAAGTGCAGGGCTGAAAAACTGCAGGGGGGGGGAGGGATAAATTTATATGTTTTATCAATTACTGTATTTTAATTATGTTGTTAGCCGCCCCAAGGCTTTGTTGCGATGGGGCGGCCTATAAATGTTTTAATAAATAAATAAATAAATAAATAAATAAATAAATAAATAAATAAATTTTTATTTATTTATTTATTTAAAAATTTTATATGCCGCCCCTTGCAATAGCCTCGGGGCGGCTAACAACATAATATAAATAATTTATATAGGTTCAATTAATACTAATGTTAATTTATTCAGCTTCCAATCCTGAATAAAATTTCACCAGATAATAAAATCTTCAGGTTTTCCTTATAAGCTGGCCTCTGCTATTGAGACTGGGCCTTAAGAATATGATGTAGCATTTGGGAAGAAAGATGCAGCCCAGGAGACCAGCCCCAGAGGCCAAGATGGAGAAGACCTCCACAGCCACTGCATACTTCCCCTTGGTGCTCAGGTAGGTGGGCACAAAGGAGACCCACACGCTGCAGAAGACCAGCAGGCTGAACTTGGCTTTGTTGAAGCTGTCGGGCAGTTTCCTGGCCAGGAAAGCCACCAGGAAGCTGAGAAAAGCCAGGAAGCCCATGTAAGCCAGGACAGCATAAAACATGGTGACAGAACCTTTGTTGCATTCCACGATGATCTCCCCAGAGAGAGAATGGAAGTCCATGTTTGGGAAAGGGGGAGAGGTCAGCAACCAGACAACACAGATTATAGCTTGGCTGAGGGTACAAACCAGCACAATGGAGATTGTCAGTGGTCTCCTCAACAGTCTACTTGCCATGCTTCCTGGCTGGGTGGCCATAAAGACCAAGACCACCATGACAGTTTTTGCCAACACACAAGAAACTGCAAGAGAGAAGGTGATGCCAAAAGCAGCTTGTCGCAGAAGGCAGGTGACCTTTGTGGGTTGGCCAATGAAGAAGGAGGAGCAGAGGAGGATGTAGCTGAGGTCTCGGTTGTTGGCCTTGACAATGGGTGTCGCATGTTATTTAATGAAAATAGCCAACAGAACAGATGTGCCGAGACCGAGGAAAACAAGCAGAGAAACTAGAAGGATGCCAGCTGTCTCTTCATGGGAAAGGAAGTGGATCTTCTTGGGTAAGTACCAGTTGTGGTTCTCATTTGGGTGCTGATCCTGTGGGCATGCAGTGCAGTGAGGTGCATCTGAATTGAGCAATGATGTTTAGATGTTCATTTCATCTGAAATGAAATGGACCGTATCTACCAGGACACACAAGTTTGTTCTTTGAGGGCAGATCCACCCTCAAAGGACAGCATGCAAATCTCTTTTCCCTAGCTGGATCTGAAGTTTTAATTAAACTTTTGGACATGGTCCATGAGGTTTGAAAATAATTAAGAGCCCATTCCCACAATTGTTTAAATGATTCCTGTTCATTTTTTGGTCAGGAAGAGACTTTCTTACCTAGAAATGGGAAGAGGGAAGTGCTAAATTCTTCCCTTCACTGTCACCTTAATTTGCACACCAGCACAAGTAAGCATATTCAACACAATTTTCTTCTTGTTGCACGCTGTTTGTGCTGAAGCTGAAGACCCAGCAGGGGGTCATTCTAGTTTTGCACTCCGCGTACCAGAAAAGCACAGAGTTCTGCAATATAGAGAGCAGATGAAACTGTCCAAAACAATAACATCTTATCCTTTCCTTGAGCATTTTTTTGGAACACACACAGCTCCAATTAATTTCTGTTTCTTTATTTTTTAGGTACCCGTAGAGGTGGAGAACATTCCTTCTTTGCAATGTTCACAGGTGTAGCAGCAGACCGGCTTCCCCTCTGGAACTCTCCTCCAGAGCCCTGGCGTGCACCTCTCCACACACCTCGCTTGGGGCATTCTCTAAAATTGGAAGCAAGGGAGACAGAGAGAGAGAAAGAGACTTCCACATGAATGGGTGGCTTGATGGATAGGTTCGCCAACCTAGGTGAATGAGGAATTCAGGGAAAGATCATGTGATTCCCGCTGAGCAAGGTTTGTGCTTTACAAGTGAACATCCCCTTTCCCATACTGAGTTCCACATAAGTCTCACAAAGAAGCTCAGCATCATTTCTTACAGAGTACAATTGTGCCCTGCCTCTGCTACCAGGACTCATATGGTTCTCTCCAGTCCCACCTTTGTGGCCCACACAATAGCTGCAGGGTTGATGGAGAAATCGTGGCCGGGGGGAGCACCATGATGAACCCATCCTATCCTCAAAGGGTACAAAGTTCCATTTGGAGACAATCTCCAGTTCACGATGTCATATTTCCTGTCTTTTTCTGTGAAAGAAACTTCCTCCCCAGCACTGTTGTTAAACCGGACATTCCTCAGTGGATGCATTATCTGAAAATGCAGACATATTCAGAATAGATGATCACAAGAGAAAGTGTTTCCCAAAGCACTTGGACTCTGATCCAGGTCAGAGACCAGTTTATCCCTCATTATTCTATTGTAAACTTTAACTGTTAGATTCAGCCTCTTTTGGTGATACCTGCTCAGGCAAGCTGTCACAATGGTTTGGGCATCTTTACGAGTGGCAGCTGCCTACCAAGACCTTCATAATGTGACAGGGAATCTAGAAAGGATTTTCTGGAAGCAGCCAGGAGTCCAGCATTAATTTTCTCCCCTGCTGCCAAGAAGGAACATTCTGAATTAGTCAGGTCCACTCCCTGGTCTGCAGAAGTATATTAAACTCGAACGACATATCTGAGGCTGGAGCATGAATTCTCATGCTTTTCCTAAATTGAGCATCCTCACAGGCAATCCTTTCCCTCCAGGATCATTGTCTTAGCAACCACCAGAACTCCGTAAATCAGTTCTGGCCATCTGGATGTGGACATTACCTGCCATGGCTGAAAGTTCAGAAGCTGCTTTCTGTCCTCCATCGGTGAATATTTCAGTCCACTTGAAGATAGGACATGTAATGCATGTGCCACATAATAGACGGCATTGTAGATGCAGTAGCTGTGACTGGACATGCCCAATTTGAAATGGAACTTGCTTGGATCCTCCTGCATCTCCATCCCGGTACACACTGGAAAAGACTTTGGATAGGGTTTTCTTGATCTCAGAAACAAACAGTCAAATGCCGCTTCCCACCACTCATGAAGAAAGACATCTCCCTTAGGGTGGAAGGGATCTAAGTCCAAGAAAGAAGCTTTGAAATCTGGAATGTCCCTTGTGTGGGCTGTGAAGTGCAAAGCTCCATGAGGAGCCTTTAAAAGTGTTCTCAACTCATAGTGTGAAGCTTCCTCAACTTCAGAGTGGGAGGTCAGCATTCAGACCTTCCCAAATGGGATCTTTGTATTTTCTTCATGAGCATTTAACTGGATTGACAATTGTAGTGTAGCAGTGCTGTCACCAAAGAAGAGTATGACCTCAACTTCAAACCATACATGAGGAATGTATCCATTTTTCCTTGCATGCACTTGTGCAGGATCAAGTGTTAACCTCTCAGTGAAGGCCACACAGAGGTCCTCCTGCTGCATCAAGGGCATCACTCCCTGGAGGAAACACTCCCCATGGTCATCAGTCTGGACAAGCAGCCCGATCCAGTTCCAGTGGAAAAGCAGCAGCAGCCAGACTAGGCCCTTGTACCGAGGAATTTCTTGTGTATTGATCTGGAAGAAAAAGAGGAATCCATTGCTTATTATATGAATGTAATAGAGCAATCCTTTCCAGTGCTGAAGCAAAGAAATGCCAGGTATTCCTCAATACCAATATTTGCTTGCCCCTTGAAAAAAAGATGCTTCTTTCTGGACTAAGCATCCATCCTCTAGTAAGCATAATTTTAAATGCACAGAGTACTATCCCCGAAATGGTATTCCTCTTTCAACTACGATGTGTAAATATAAACACAATCTCTCAGTTTCCCTTGTCTGCTACCTCATGCACTATGAGTCCTTTCAGCCACGGGCACAAGCAAATGCCCACCTCTAGTGCTGGCGAGTCTACCAGTTTCAGGACTCAGATGGACTGAGCCCTGTCAGAAGGTCTATCAGGTAGGAGGTCTGTTCACATTCCAAGGGGGCATCCCACTGTTTGCATTTGCAGAGCTTTGGGGCTTTGGGGCTGGTCTCCAATGGCGACACTTGATGAAAATGGTTCCATTCTGTGTCCAAATAAATCAGGGCAGATAACACGGACAAGAAATATAAGGGAGGTTACATCAGAAGCAGAAAGTGCCTCACTACAAACCATTTCTGCTTGGATCAAAAAGCATGTGACTGGAACTTGAGGAATGGAAAAAGGAACTCGGGTTGAGCGCTACAGGAGAAGGCTTAGGTCCACTGAGGACCTTTTCCACAAAGGCCAACTAAATGCCCTCAGCAAGCCCACATGGAGAATGTGTGACAGAGCACATGTGCCATAGCATTGCTTTACCTAGGCATGCTAATTTATTTCTTAGGTTTAATCTTGTGTTTACATCCCCCCCTTTTTTTTTCCTTCCAAGTAACTCATGATAATTTGTACAGCTGTTCATTTCCTCTCAATTCTATCATCCCAATAAAAACCCTGCATAGGAGATGGTGGGAAGCCACAAGTCACCCAGGGAAGTCCATGACTCAGTGGAGACTTCCAGAGTCCCTGTGCCACCTTCTTAACACTCTTAACCACAGCACCACCCTGGCTTTCCTCAGGTCATGCAGCCTTAAATGGCCCACTACATCCCATTGTGAGATGCTGCATGGGATTCTTTTTGCAACCATCCCTGTGAGGCAGCTCATTCATTGATGCCAGAAAGAACTGCCTGCATTTTGTAGCTCCCTTTTTTTTTCTGTCTCCGTAAGCTTTCACAGGACTGCCAGATATTTCTCACAATTGGCTATCTCAGTAAGACAGTCTCATCCATTGCTAGCTGAGATTTATCTCCTAAGACTCTCCTGAAAAACACCCACCGCGGGGATAAATCTGTTCTCAGAGGTGACTCATCACGCTGCAGGTCCCCCACAACTATCTCCAGATGAACACATTTACCTCTGGGATCTTGTAGATGCCCATGATGGCTGCAATGTCTGATGAAGAATTGGAGTCAAAATCTTGTATGATGGAGATTAGTTGACCCTGCTTGTCACATCTATAATTGGGACTCATTCTTCCTGGTGTAGACACTAGGCAGAGGTTGATGCTTTGCACTTTTCTGACCACGTCCCAATGCTCATAGATGTGGAAGCCAAGAGTAGTGTTGGGAAGGATCAGTGGGTCTCTGTTGAGCTCAGTGATGGCAAACACGATGGTCAGGATGTGCTGGTAGTTCCTGACTTTTGACCTGTCATGGCAAGAGGAATATCAGGACAGGAGTGACGATAAGCACAGAACAGGTGACAATTTCTCTTTCTTCAAGCACAATGTTCCAGGATCCTTTCCCCACGGTGACTTACCAAGGATGACTCTGGATGAACACCCTGTATTGGACTTACCTGCTTCAATGATTTGCCAAAGGATAACTCAGGAGAAAGAAGGCTGCAGTGGAAATGCTTTCCATGCCGGACAGCCATGGATGTCTCCATTCATCATCCAAAGAGGTTATGGGGAGCCCCAGAATCAAGAGATGAACACAAAAGCCTCCCTTCCTCTCCCCCACCCTTGTACACAGACGAACTCCTAGCATGGAAGCTCTCTGCAGGGATCAGACTTGGGAGCCTCCTTCTGTCCCCCAGGAATTCACTGGAGCCTTTTCCAAGCCAAGGGAAATCCAGGAGTCATCAGGGCATCTCCACACTTTCTTGCCACTGAGTCAGCTTTTGTGGAACGATTCAGAGCTCATCCAGGGAAGGACCCTGTGAAAAGCTGGGGCCCTGCTTCCCATGCAGGGAGTGTCAGAATCAATCCAGGCATGTACAGGGGAGACTTGGGAGACCCTCCCTCAAACCCTGGGCTGCAGCTCCCTCTCAGTGCTGCGCTGGTGAATTTAAGTGTGAATTTAAGTGAGAGCCAGTGTGGTGTAGTGGTTAAGAGCATGGGACTGGGACTCAGGTGATCTGGGTTCTAGTCCCCGCTCTGCCATGGAGCCAACTGGATGACTTTGGGCAAGTCACAGACTCTCAGCCCAACCTACCTCACAGGGTTGTTGTTGTGGGGATAAGATGGAGGAGATGTAAGCTGCCTTGAGCCCTTTGTAGGAAAAAGGCAGGATATAAATAAAAAAATAAATAAATAAATAAGTGCACTAAAACAATGAGAGGATGTAAAGCATCTTCTGACCAAGCCAGTGTGGACTAGATTTATTGTTGTTGTTGTTGTTGTTAGTCGCGAAATCGTGTCTGACCAATCGCGACCCCATGAGCAACATTCCTCCAGGCCTTCCTGTCCTCCACCATCGCCTGGAATCCACTCAAGCTCACACCAACTGTTTCAGTGACTATATAACCACCTCATTCTCTGCTGTCCCCTTCTTCTTTTACCATCTATTGTTCCCAGCATTAGACTCTTCTCCAGGGAGTCCTTCCTTCTCATTAGGTGGCCAAAGTATTTGAGTTTCATCTTCGGGTTCTGGCCTTCTAAATAGCAGCCAGGGTGGATCTCCTCTAGGACTGACTGGATTGATTGCCTTGTGGGTCCACAATTTAAAGGCCTCAATTCTTCGGCGCTCAGCCTTCCTTATGGTCCAAGTTTCACAGCCATACATTGCAACTGGGAAAACCATAGCCTTGACTATACGCACTTTTGTTGGCAGGGTGATGTCTCTGCTTTTTAGTATGCTGTCTAGATTTGCCATGGCTTTCCACCCCAGGAGCAAATGTCTTTTAATATCTTGTCTGCAATACCCATCTTTGGTGGTCTTGGTGTCCAGGAAAATAAAATCTGTCACTACCTCCATTTCTTCCCCATCTATTTGCCAGGAAGTGAGAGGACCGGATGCCATGATCTTAATTTTCTTAATGTTCAGTTTCAAGCTAAATTTTGCACTCTCCTCTTTCACCCGCATCAAGAGGTTCTTAGTTCCTCTTCACTTTCTGCCACGAGAGTGGTATCATCTGCATATCTGAGGCTGCTGATATTTCTCCCAGCAATCTTAATTCCAACTGGTGATTCATTTAGCCTCACCTTTCTCATGATGTGCTCTGCATATAAGCTAAATAGGCAGGATGACAGTATACAGTCTTGATGAACTCCTTTCTCAATTTTGAGCCAATCAGTGGTTCCGTGCCCAATTCTGTTTCTTCTTGACCCACATATAGGTTTCTCAAGAGACAAATAAGATAATGTGGCACTTGGGAGAAAAATGCAAGCCAGGAGACTGGCCCCAGATGCCAAGGAAGAGAAGAACTCCATGGCCACTGCATACTTCCCCTTGGTGCTCAGGTAGGTGGGCACAAAGGAGACCCACACGATGCAGAAGACCAGCATGCTGAAGGTGATGAACTTGGCTTCATTGAAGCTGTTGAGCAGTTTCCTGGCCAGGAAGGCCACCAGGAAGCTGAGAAGAACCAGGAAGCCATTGCAAGCCAGGACAGTGTAAAACATGATGACTGAGCCTTCACTGCATTCCATGATGATCTCCCCAGCCAGGGAACAGAAGTCCAAGTTTGGGAATGGGGGTGAAGTCAGCAACCAGGCAGCACAGATCACGGCTTGGATGAGGGGACAGACCAGCACAATGGAGGTGGTCTGTGGCCTCCCCAAGAGAAGACTTGCTGTGTTTCCTGGCTTGGTAGCCAGAAAGACCAAAATCAGCATGATTGGTTTTGCCAACACATAAGGAACTGCAACTGAGAAGGAGATGCCAAACGCAGCTTGTCAGAGAAGACAGGTGACCTTTGTGGGTTGACCAATGAAGAGGAAGCAGCAGAGGAAGCAGAGCAGGAGAAAGCTGAGGAGGGCATAGCAGAGGTTTTGGTTGTTTGCTTTGATGATGGGTGTCTCATGATATTTAATGAACGTTGCCAACACAGCAGATGTGTCAAGACAGAGGAAAAGAACCAGAGAAACTAGAAGACGCCAAGAGACTCTTCCTGGGAAAGAAAGTGGATATCACCTACAAAGCCCAGAATGGCTTAGGCCCTGGTTACCTAAAGGAGCGCCTGCGTCCATATGTGCCCTCCTGCCCCCTGAGATTGGAGGACGAGGCCCTTCTCCAGGAACCATCTGTGAAGGATATTCAGAGGGCGAGTACTCGTAGGAGAGCTTTCTCTGCGATGGCACCCAACCTCTTCTTCCTTCCCAATCTACATCTACTTTAATTGGTAGATTTAGTGCTTTAGAGCTTTAGTGCTTCCACTTCTGGTGAAACTCGATTAGGTCAGCTTGTGCCCAGTGTTGGGCATGCTTGCCTGGTGTCTCCTTTCATCCCTGGATCTTGACAGGGAGATGGAGAACATTTGCCCATGGCAGTCAGGAGTCCAGCATGTGGGTTCTCCACCTGTGGGCAAGAGGGAAGATTCCAAGCAGGGCAGGCCAGCTCTCCCTTGCTGTCTGCCTGTACTAGATGAGAGCTACACATCCATGGCTGGGCCTGCTTCTTATGCCTTCCCAAGAAGGAACACTAAGCATCAGTTTTCAGAGGCCCCTCCAATCACTGCAAAGCTTTGCTCACTTTGGGATGCCCATTCAGAGAAATTGCTTCCATGGAGAGAAACGTCTCCTGTGTTTTGCCTAAGGTGGACTAGCAGGTTTCCTTGCAGACTCACTTTCTCCTCCCTGATCCATGGATGGAGAAACCCCCAAGACTCCTTGGTTCAAGTTCATTAGAACATTGCCTGCCATGGCTGAATGTTCAGCAGACCCTTGGTGTATGGTTCCCCCACTGGTGAATGGTTCAGTCCAGATGAGGACAGGGCATGAAGCGCATGAGCCACAGAGTAGACAGCATTGTGGATGCGGTAGCTGTGGCTGGACATGCTCAATTTGAACATGAACCCCCTTGGATCCTTCTGCATCTCCCTCTGCCATGCCTAAAGACTCAGAGGAGTTGTTAGCATGCGTAAGAGAGCAAGAGTCAGGCTTTAGAGCAAGGTTTCTACTTGGTGCCCATGGCACAAATACCCCACACCATCACCACCTGACTCTGATTAAGCTTTTATACACGTTCCTGGTAATGTTCATGAGCTGGCCATGGAAATGTCCATTGCCATGGAGAATGCCCAGCTGAGAAGACTTCGGTGCTTGAGCCAATTAGAAGAGAGGCAAAGTCCAAGAAGGAGGGAGAGGAGTTTATCTAGCCCCCAGGGGGAGGGGAGTTCCCGGCGGGTGAAAAGTGAGTCATAATTCTGAGATAGGAGGGGGCAACTGCGTTACTTAGAACTGCCATTAGCAGCTCCTGTATTGTTCATTGCCTGGGTAGCTTTGAAGTTGTTTAGAATAAAAGGCTTTAAACCTTTATTGCCTGTTCCTGAGTGAGTAATTGGGAAGAGCACTCCAGCCTCCCGACACTGAAGGAGAAAGAGGATACATATTTCTATCAAACTTGGAATTCTTTTCATTACTGGCTAGAGAATACGGTTATGGACTGTTAAAAAAAAAAAAAGAGTGGGGGCTGACCCAGTATGTTCGATGTCTTTGATGATTGATGTTTTAGTGCTAGTTTGTAGAAAATAATAATAATAAAACTTATTTTTGAAAAAAGCCAATTTTATGCATTGCTCATGCGTGCCAAGCTCTCAGAATGGTGTGCACTAAATGGCCTCCATTTGAGGGCTGGCTGCTGGTCTTCCCTCTCGGGAGGACTCACATCTGGACCCTCAGCCCAAAGGGAGTGCTGCTGTTCAGCCGGAGGGAAACCCACCTCTTGGACTGATTGGGGCGAGGGGGGTGTGGCCGGAAGAGCACATGGCTTGTGGTCACGCTCATTTTACGGGCCTGCTCAACCGGGTCTTGAGCAGGAGTGCTGTCCCACGCTGGGGTTCCTGGCCATATGGGGTGGAGGGGTGACAAGATCTGCCTGGAGACATGTCCAGAAGCATGCAGGGGACCAGTCCAAGTCCTGCTGACTGAGGTCTACCAGTATCAGGTGTCTACTTGGCAGCCACATGGGACACAAGCTGCAATGTTTTCTCCAAGGAAAGCTTCACACCAAGCCCTGTGCAGGAGCCTTGCTTAGACCTGGCCAGAGCATTGATTGCTGAGACCAGGCTCTCTGGGTCCATAGGGGGGCACAGCTTGGCCACAAACTGGGCCTGGTGAAAGGTGCCTTTGCCACTCAGACTATTTGGGCCTCAGGGGATGAAAATGGCCAGGACACATCCCCTAGCAGTGACCCAGCTCCGTCAAGGGCAATGCAGCCACATCCAGAAGAGGCAGAGCAGCATGCCTCCCATCAGAGGAACCCCCCAGTAAATGCATCCCAGTCCTCCATGGATTGGGTTTCAGGCCATAGCCCTCCTCCAGTGCAATGTCTCAGCCAGGCACCAGTTTAGTACATTCACAGCCTCACGTGCTCTGGGGAAGAAACGGAGGTAGTAAGTGATTTTATTTTCTTGAGCTCCAGGATCACTACAAACAGTGACTGCAGCCAAGAAATCAAAAGACGCTTGCTCCTTGGAGGAAAGCTATGGCAAATCTACACAGCAGACTCAAAAGCAGAGACATCACGTTGCTGACCAAAGTGTGTATAGTCAAGCCTGTGGTTTTCCCAGATTCAATGTATGGCTGGGAAAGTTGTACAAGAAGGAAGGCTGAAAACTGAAGCTGCGGGTAGCTATAGAGGAATGGAGAGAAGGGCAGAAACTAAGAACCGCTTATACTGACTTATTGTCCTTGTACAACCCAGTTCTGTCGCACGAAGCTGCGATACAGGAGAAAAGAGCGAGGAAGCAGTCTGGGCATTTCTTTGAGAGGCAACGCTGGGAAGCAGAAGAGGTGCCCACTTCCACATGCCACTCTTACAAGAGCGCAGGTATCCTGACTGTTAAGAATCAACTGCTAAAGAAAAAGAAAGCCTAGAGACAGGGAGTGGCTGAAAGGAAGAAAGTGGCATCCAAGCAACGTGGATGCAGCTAATTCCAGCAGGAATAGATGGAGACTCCACAGCTTTCTGGAAATTGACATCTAAATTTTCTCCCAAGGGAGTTTCCCCTCCAGACTCTTTTAGTGCACCTGCTATTTGGGGAAATCATCTTAGGAACATGTATGCCAAGGGTGCTTACGTCTTCCCCTTGCAGAATTTTGTGGACCTTCCTGAAGGGCCTCCAATTTCTGGAAAAGCAATCAAGACCCCTATTGATCACCCTGAGTGAGGAAAAACCCGGGGAATGATCAGATTCCCCCAGAACCCCTGACAAACTGCACCGACTTCCTGGTGGACATCTTGGCCTTGCTGCTTTCCTACATTGACCACTAAGGGCGCATCCCATAGGAATGGAGAGAGGCCATAATAATGCCAGGTTTTCAAGATGGGAAGAGGAAGCATCCAACTAATTACAAACCAATCAGCCTGCTCAGCATTGTCAGTAAACTCTATGCAAGCCATTTGGTAGATAAATTCCAACCATGGCTAAAATGAGGAAATGTGTTGCTGATGCACTGGCAGGATTCAGGGAGGGTAGATTAACATTGGGCCATAGTTTGATTGTTGTTGTTAGTCGCGAAGTCGTGTCCAACCCATCGCAACCCCATGGACAACATTCCTCCAGGCCCTCCTGTCCTCCACCATTCCCCGGAGTCCACTCAAGCTCACACCAACCGCCTCTGTGACTCCATCCAGCCACCTCATCCTCTGCCATCCCCTTCTTCTTTTGCCATCTATTGTTCCCAGCATTAGGCTCTTCTCCAGGGAGTCCTTCCTTCTCATTAGGTGGCCAAAGTATTTGAGTTTCATCTTCACTATCTGGCCTTCTAAAGAGCAGTCAGGGTTGATCTCCTCTAGGACTGACCGATTTGATCACCTTGCGGTCCAAGGGACTCGCAGGAGTCTCCTCCAGCACCACAACTCAAAGGCCTCAATCCTTTTGCGCTCGGCCTTCCTTATGGTCCAGCTTTCACAGCCATACATTGCAACTGGGAAAACCATAGCCTTGACTATACGCACTTTTGTTGGCAGGGTGATGTCTCTGCTTTTCACTATGCTGTCTAGATTTGCCATAGCTCTCCTCCCCAGGAGCAAGCGTCTTTTAATTTCTTGGCTGCAGTCCCCATCTGCGGTGATCTTGGAGCCCAGGAAAATAAAATCTCTCACTACCTCCATTTCTTCCCCATCTATTTGCCAGGAAGTGAGAGGACCGGATGCCACGATCTTAGTTTTCTTAATGTTGAGTTTCAAGCCAACTTTTGCGCTCTCCTCCTTCACCCGCATCAAGAGGCTCTTTAGTTCCTCTTCACTTTCTGCCATGAGAGTGGTATCATCTGCATATCTGTGGTTGTTGATATTTCTATCAGCAATCTTGATTCCAACTGGCGATTCATCTAGCCCTGCCTTTCTCATGATGTGCTCTGCATATAAGCAGAAGTAGATGTTTTTCTGGAACTCCCTAGCTTTCTCCGTGATCCAGCGTATGTTGGCAATTTGATCTCTAGTTCCTCTCCCTCTTCGAAATCCTGCCTGTACTTCTGGTAGTTCTCGGTCCACATACTGCTGGAGCCTAGCTTGTAGGATTTTGAGCATCACTTTGCTAGCATGTGAAATGGGTGCAATGGTGCGGTAGTTAGAACATTCTTTGGCATTGCCCTTCTTGGGGATCGGAATGTAAACTGACCTTTGCCAATCCTGTGGCCACTGTTGAGTTTTCCAAATTTGCTGGCATAGTGAGTGTAGCACTTTAACTGCATCGTCTTTCAGGATTTTGAATAGCTCAGCTGGAATGCTGTCACCTCCACTAGCTTTGTTGTTGCTCAGACTTCCTAAGGCCCATTTGACTTCACATTCCAGGATGTCTGGCTCGAGGTCAGTGACCACCCCATCGTGGTTATCAGGGATGTTAAGCTCTTTCTTGTATAGTTCTTCTGTGTAATCTTGCCACCTCTTCTTAATCTCTTCTGCCTCTGTTAGGTCCCTGCCATTTTGGTCCTTTATTATGCCCATCTTTGCATGAAATGTTCCCTTCATATCTCTAATTTTCTTGAAGAGATCTCTGGTCCTCCCTATTCTATTGTTTTCTTCTATTTCTTTGCACTGTTCATTTAGGAAGGCATTCTTATCTCTTCTGGCTGTTCTCTGGAATTCTGCATTCAATTGTTTGTATCTTTCTCTTTCTCTCTTGCCTTTTGCTTCCCTTCTTTCCTCAGCTATTTGTAAAGCTTCCTCAGTCAGCCATTTTGCTTTCTTGTATTTCTTTTTCTTTGGGATGGTTTTAGTTGCTACCTCTTGTACAATGTTGTGAACCTCTGTCCATAGTTCTTCAGGCACTCTGTCTATCAGATCTAATTCCTTAAATCTATTTTAACCCCACTGTATATTCTTCAGGGATATGATTTAGGTCATACCTGAGTGGCCTAGTGCTTTTCCCTACTCTCTTCAATTTAAGCCTAAATTTTGCAATTTGAAGCTCATGATCGGAGCCACAGTCAGCTCCTGGTCTAGTTTTTACTGACTGTATAGAGCTTCTCCATCTTTGGCTGCAGAGCACATAGTCAATCTGATTTCTGTGTTGACCGTCTGGTGATGTCCAGGTGTAGAGTCATCTCTTGGGTTGTTGGAAAAGAGTGTTTGCTATGACCATTGTATTCTCTTGACAAAATTCCACCAGCTTGTGCCCTGCTTCATTTTGTACTCCAAGGCCAAACTTGCCTGTTATTCAGGTTATCTTTTGGCTTCCTACTTTAGCATTCCAATCCCCCATGATGATAAGGACATCATTTTTTGGAGTTAATTCTAGAAGGTGTTGTAGGCCTTCATAGAACTGGTCAACTTCAGCCTCTTCAGCACCAGTGGTTGCGGCATAGACTTGGACTATTGTGATGTTGAATGGTTTGCCTTGGATTCGAACTGAGATCATTCTGTCATTTTGGAGATTGTATCCCAGTACTGCTTTTCCTACTCTTTTATTGACTATGAAGGCTACTCCATTTCTTCTGAGGGATTCTTGCCCGCAGTAGTATACCTGCTGGTCATCTGAATTAAATTCACCCATGCCTGTCCATTTTAGTTCACTGATTCCCAAGATGTCGATGTTCAGTCTTGTCATCTCTTGGTTGACCACATCCAGCTTGCCTTGATTCATGGATCTGACATTCCAGGTTCCTATGGAGTAAAGATCTTTGCAGCATCGGACTTTCCTTTCACCTCCAAATACATCGGCAACTGAGTGTCCTTTCGGCTTTGACCCAGTCGCTTCATTCTTTCTGGCGCTACTAGTACTAGCCCTCCGCTCTTCCCCAGTAGCATATTGGACACCTTCTGACCTGAGGGGATCATCTTCCGGTGTCATATCTTTTTGCCTTTTGGTACTGTCCATGGGGTTTTCATGGCAAAGATACTGGAGTGGGTTGCCATTTCCTTCTCCAGTGGATCATGTTTTGTCAGAGCTCTCTGCTATGACCTGTCCATCTTGGGTGACCCTGCACGGCATAGCTCATAGCTTCATTGAGCTATGCAAGCCCCTTCGCCACGACAAGGCAGTGATCCATGAAGGAGATAGTTTGATTAGGCAACATCAAATTCAGAAGTATGTGCCTTAATCCACAGTTGCAATATATGCAGTGTTTATGGACCCAAAGACTGCATTTGACTCTTTCTTCAGAGAAAAATTATGGGAGAAACTTGAGACTGCATCTCCTGACCAAAGGGTTTAATATTTGATACAAGCCCTGTACTCCAACACCGCTTTGAAAGTCAGTTGCAGTAAGAATAGGAATCTTTGTTGTCAGTCGCGAAGTCGTGTCCGAATGGGAAGCTTACTGATTGTATTAGAACCTCAAAAGACATGGAAGACGAATGTGTCCTGGCACCACTGCTATTCACATTTGCATCAATGACACGATTAGACAGTTGAATGATCCTGATACACTCTTCCCCAAGCTAGTTGGAAGAAAGATTCAGCACTCATCTAGGCTGATGACACGGTGTAACTCTCCAGAACCCCTGTAGGACCTCAAAGAGCTTTGCAGGCAGTTAGTCTCTTATGCAATGAGAACCTCTTTCACCGCCGCACCCACCCCCGCGCCGCACCATCATTGCGCCAGCTGTACCACCGCCGCGCCGGCCGTACCTTCGCCGGAGTCCGGACCGCCGCCACGGCGTCCACCCACCGGCACCCGCCGGCGCCAAGGCCCCGGCTCCGCAGCCTCCCCTCATGTCGTGAGTGGCAGAAGCGCCGAGGGGGGCAGGGCGGGGCGAGGCCTAGGCCGGAGGAGGAGGCCGGAAGTGGGTGCCGGCTGGGAGGCTCAAAGGGCCGGCGGCCGAAGGGCGATGGCCTAAGGGCGGTCGCCGTTAGGGCCGTTGAGGCCGCTTGGGGACTGGGTTGGCCGGGGACCTTGGCCGGGCTTGGATGGGCCGAGTTTAGCGGGGGTTGACGGTTGGGAGTTTTTAAGTGTTTTACCGTTTTAAGTGTTTTTAGGGGCCCATCTGTAGTCAGGATAGGAATGTTGCCTGGGGAGCACGTGGGGGCCACCATTGGGGTGGTGATGGGCAATGGTCGCTATGGTCGCAGTGGGGGTTTAACGATCCTGCCTAGGAGAAGGCGGGACAGATGGTTAAAGCCTGTCCCTCCTTCTGGTTATTCCCCCAGCTGGCGGGTGCCAGGTAGTCTTGTCAACTGCCCCACGGGCCTGACGGTGCTGTTGCTTAACGCCAGGTCGGTCCACAATAAAGCTACTCTCATCCATGACTTGATTGTGGATGAGAGGGCCGACCTGGCTTGTATTACTGAGACCTGGGCGGGGGAGGGGGGAGATGTTGCCCTCTCGGAACTGTGCCCGCCCGGGTACCTAGTTCAGCACCGTCCACGCCCAGAGGGGAGGGAAGGGGGGGTTGCTGTAGTTTTTCGAACTTCTTTTTCACTCACGGGGTTTCCTGTCCCCTCGAGACCGGGGCTGGAGTGCCTCCACTTGGTGTTGGGTGACCGAGACAGACTGGGGATTCTGTTGGTGTACCGTGCACCCTTCTGCCCAACAGACTCCCTGCCTGAGCTGACGGAAGTCGTCTCGGACCTGGTGTTGAAGACCCCCAGGATGTTGGTCCTGGGGGACTTCAATCTCCATGCCCAGACTGACCTTTCTGGGGTGGCTCAGGACTTCATGGCTGCCATGACGGCCATGGGGCTGTCTCAACATGTCAGCGGCCCGACCCATGAACGTGGACACACTTTGGACCTGGTTTTCTTGACGGGTCAGGAAGAGGGTGATCTGAGGGTGAAGAATTTACGTTTGACGCCCCTGTCATGGTCAGATCATTCCCTCGTGAGGTTTGAGCTCGAAAGTGGCCTCTCCCTCTGTAAGGGTGCGGACCAGATTGTGATGGTCTGCCCCTGGAGTCGGATGGATCCGGATGGATTCCTGAGGGCTCTGGGGGATTTTCCAGCTGACAAGGCGGGTGCTCCTGTTGATGCCCTGGTCGATGTATGGAACGGGGAGATGACTAGGGCTATTGACACGATCGCTCCCAAGCGCTCTCTCCAGCCGGGCAGAGCCCGTCCAGCTCCCTGGTATACACCTGAATTACGGGCAATGAAGCGGGTTGGTAGACGGCTAGAGTGCAGGTGGAGGAAATCACAGGACGAATCCAACCGAGCACAACTTAGAGCCCAGTATCGGGTCTATGCTGTGGTGGTGAGGGCAGCGCAGAAGAGATTCTTCTCCGCGTCCATTGCGTCCTCACAATGCAGTCCAGCGGAGATTTTTCGGGTGGTTCAGGGGCTGATTAAACCTGGCCCCACAAAAGATCTTGCGCCACCCTCGAAAGCCCGCTGTGACGACTTTGCCACGCATTTTAGGGAGAAAGTTGCTCAGATTTGTCACGAGCTGGACTCCACTGTTGTTGACGCAGATTCTTTTGGGGAGTGGCCAACCGTGCCGGCTTGTTCCCCATTGATGGATGAATTTCAGTTTTTATGGCCTGATGATGTGGACAAGGTGCTTGGATTGGTACGCTCAACCACCTGTTTACTGGACCCCTGCCCATCTTGGCTACTCAAGAAAGCCAAGGACGGGATTGGGCCCTGGATCTTGGAGGTGGCCAATGCCTGTTTAAGAGCCGGCCAAGTGCCTGCCCCTTTAAAGGAGGCGGTAGTCCGGCCAGTCCTAAAGAAGGCTTTCCTGGAGCCAGAGGTGGTCGCCAACTATAGACCGGTGGCCAACATCCCGTTTCTGGGCAAGGTGCTGGAGTGGGTGGTGGCGGGACAACTCCAAGCACTCTTGGATGAAACTGATTATCTAGACCCATTTCAGTCTGGTTTCAGACCTGGGTACGGCACAGAATCTGCCTTGGTCTCCCTGTACGATGACCTGTGCAGGGAGAAAGACAGGGGGAGTGCATCCCTGTTGGTTCTCCTGGACCTCTCGGCGGCTTTCGATACCATCGACCATGGTATCCTTCTGGATAGGCTGGCGGGGTTGGGGGTTGGAGGCACTGCTCTGCAGTGGTTCCGCTCCTACCTCAATGGTAATTCCAGAAGGTGGTGCTGGGGGACTATGGCTCTGCGCCATCGCAGCTATGCCATGGAGTTCTGCAGGGTTCCATTCTGTCCCCTTTGCTCTTTAATATCTACATGAAATCGCTGGGAGAGGTCATCAGGAGGTGTGGGCTGCGGAGCCATCAGTATGCTGATGATACCCAGCTCTACCTCTCGTTCTCCACCGATCCAGGTGAGGCAGTGGCTGTGCTGAACCGGTGCCTGGCCAAGGTAATGGGCTGGATGAGGGCCAATAAACTGAGGCTCAATCCTGACAAGACGCAAGTCCTGTTGGTGGGTGGGTTGGGCTTCGGAGTGGGGGACATGACCCTAGTCTTGAATGGGGTTGCACTCCCTCTGAAAGACAGGGTCCACAGCCTGGGAGTGCTCCTCGACCCGGAGCTGACTTTGGTAGCCCAAGTGTCAGCAGTGGCGAGGAGTGCTTTCCATCAGCTTCGGCTGATCCATCAGCTGCTTCCCTTCCTGGAGTTCGACTGCCTGACGGCAGTGACACATGCGTTGGTGACTTCCCAACTGGATTTCTGCAATGCGCTCTACGTAGGGCTACCCTTGAAGATGGTCCGGACACTTCAATTGGTGCAAAACAGAGCTGCCAGGGTGCTGACGGGGACTGGGCGTGGTTCTCATATCACCCCAGTTCTCCGTCAGCTACACTGGCTTCCCATTGAAGTCCGGGCCCAATTCAAGGTGTTGGTTCTTACCTATAAAGCCCTTAATGGCTTGGGTCCTGGCTACCTAAAAGAGCGCCTGCGACTATATATGCCCTCCTGCCCCCTACGATCGGCAGCTGATGCTCTCCTCTCACTTCTGTGAGAGAAGTGAGGAGGGTGAGTACCCAGAGGAGGGCTTTCTTTGTGGTGGCGCCCCACCTATGGAATGCGCTCCCCAGAGAGGCTCGCCTGGCGCCGTCATTATTTGCTTTTCGGTGCCAGGAGAAGACCTTTTTATTTAAAAATTATTTTAACTGTTAATTTATTATTGTATATTTTAAATGGTTATATATATTGTTTATTGTTTTTAACTTTGTGACTATGAGATGGGCCAGTTTTAGATTGTGTATAGTTTTAGATTGTGTATTGTTTTATATTGTTTTTCTATGAGTTGTGAGCCGCCCCGAGGCTACTTTGCAAGGGGGCGGCCTAGAAATTTGTCAAATAAATAAAATTTGTCAAATAAATAAACCTGTTGGAGGTTAACTGTCAAAAAACTCTGAGTGTGACTCTGGGAAAAAAACCTAAAATCAGGGTCTGTGACTTTAGAAAGAAGTGAGAAAGTCTCTGTTGCTTCTACCACAGTCCCAGCACAAATCTCATCACCACCAACTCAAGGTATCCTTCTTTCTGTATCCATCCAGCCAGCACAGTGCACTCAAAATTACAGAGCGACCTTCGCTGAACTCTGATGCTCTATAAACCTTCTGCTTTCCGTGTCTGAAGAAATATGTGCTCTCTGATGGAGTGTACGCACAGTGAGAACCAAGTTTCCCAACCATGTCTTGCCTACAGTGATGGCATGGGCCCACGCACAAAGGTACAAGAATGCCCCATCTTATCTTTTCCTCAAAATTTCATTTTCCCAGCATATACAACTACATAGTAGAGAAATAAAGTGCAAAAGAGGAACAAACATAAACAGGACAGACTAAAGTGAACAAAATAAACCAAATTGCCAAGGGAATTACAAACAACACAGCCCATATCCTGCAGCCCCCAGAATCAACTCTCCTCATCATTTCCCACACTCAATGAGAGTTTGCAAAAAAGGAAAAGAATCAATATTCGATGCATCAACAGTTTTTCTAACCAGTACAGATTTAATCTGAATTCTGGGGGGCAGCCTTGGGAGCACTCAAGCGGGTCTCCAGTGTAAGGCTCTGTTTTGAGGCCGGTCAGGCTAGAGTTGAGGCCAGTGTGAAGCAACCATCTTCTCCTCTTGGCTGAGAGGGGTCTTCCTTCCAGCATCCTGTCTCTTTCATTTGCCCGCATGTGGACAATTCTGGCTGCACAGCTGGGCAGCAAGTGGCAACTTGGGCCTCTCCCCCTCAGCTCTGCTAAATGTGGGCTTTGGTTGGGTTCAGGCCGCCATTAAACAGTGAATGATAGTCATGGAGGCCACAGAGATCTCGGCAGCAGGAATGAATGTCGTGTTAGTGAGAGGCACTGCTGCCCCACACTGTATTTTTGCTCTGCAGCTGGTTGTGTGCAGAGCATGGTGGGCTGGGGGTTGCCCTGGTATGAGCCAGCAGGTCATTCTCCTCTCTCACGGTCCGTCGTCTCCACCAACTGAAAATGGACCAGGAAATCCTTCTCCCACTGGTTCCACATCCATGTGAAAGAGCCTGGGGGGTAAAAGGGAGCCTCCTGGTGCTGCGTGGAATAAGCACCAGGAGCTGGGGCAATAATCCACCTCAGTCTCCTTCTGGGATGGACCAGTGTCCAGTCGGGCAGGAATGGAAGCACCACAGTGCAGCACCTCCAGGCCTGGCTGACAGAGCTGATCCAAATGGATGCTGTGGGTGGTGGGATCTGAAGCCCCTCGGGCTCCAAGGCAATCAACCGGGTTCCTCTCTCCTTCTCCAAGCAATGCTCATCACATAGGGTGACTCAGGAAGTTTCCATTTGGAAACAAACCTGAAGAGTGATTAAAATGGGTTGGGATGCTCAGTTTGGTCAAGACTCGTAGAATGTGGTCAGAAACCACCAGGCTGAGCCCCTTGCCCTTGAATGGCAAAGGCAGAAGAATGGGAGGAAGACCAAGGAGGAGGAGGATGGCCTCCATCAAGAAGGCGCTGCCTGGAGTTAGCAAGAACTGATCAGGAAGGAGGAAGACTGGAGGTTTAGGAGGGGAAGCATTCACGGTGTGGCCAGAAGTCTGAGGTGACTTGACTGCACACGAGAACAGGAACAATCAAGAGGATGCACCTCACTAGGCATTGCTAAAACAGGAGCCTCTAGAATGGAAAAAGCCCCGTCAGCAACACTTGAACCGACTGACCTTCAGCCTGCCCAGGGAAGCCATCCTGAGCACAACCAGTGGAACAAGATGGAAACCTCTCATCACCTCCCACTAACTGACCAGAGCAAGCATCAGTCTGCACATCCAGGTCTCCTATGGGGAAGCTTCCCTGTCTCATTTTAAACATGGCTTCCCCATTAGGGGAAGTTGGTGTGCAGAAACGAACGAAAGCTCAGGTGATGTTGCACTCCAACTGCCATCGCTCCCTCACTGTAGTTGCAGGAGGCCCCTTCCTCTCTTTGCATATATGGAGAACCAAGAGGAGAGAGGATGGAGACGTGGGCATTCCCAGAGAGGCCATGTGGGCTGGGCGTCATCAAATTGCCTGCTTTGCCAAAAAATGGTGGGGACAGCATCTCCAAAGGCAGCTGTCCAGACTCAGACCAGCTCACTGACGAGCTGGACAAATGACATGAACATCACTCTTGGACAGAGGCCTTTCAAGTGGGCCATCCAAGGGGTTCCGGCAGGTTGATTGGCCTTCTGACATGGCAGCCCTTCCATCCAACATTGTCTCTGCACTGCTGGAAGCTGGAGCTGCCCCTCCTTTTCAGGGCCAACAATTCTGATAACATCTTTGGTGCAGGCTTGGTCTCCTTCCTGGCTGAGGGGCTTCAATTTCCAAATTTCCAGGGTCAGAAATGGACAATCAATTTCCAAAGGTCCACGCAGGAGATAAAAGTGACACAAACTTCTGCCTTCAGGACCCCTGGGACCTCCCTATTTCTCTTCCCTGGAATTAAGGGACTTTCTTGACGAATTCCCCATGGGTTTACGCCCAGCAGGTCAATAACAGAAAATTCCCCAAGAATGCATGCGGAATACAAATGTGTCCCGAGCTCTCTGGTGTGGGGCTGCAACGGCTTCTGACGTCTGGCATCCTGCACGTCTCTTCCAGATATCGCTCCTCCTGGTGAGGCTGCAGGGACCGCTCCTCCCCTGCATCTTGCTACCAGAGCAGGGATGGCCTCCCTCCTCCAGTGATGATGGTTCTGCTCTCACTGCTCTTTTGGCTCCTGCCTCAGGCCACCCAGGGGATGTGAAGGGGCATGTGTCCTTCTTTCTCTCAGTTTAAGGGGCCAAGAGATTATTACCGGCTGGGAGACCTGATTGTTGCTGGGAATTTACTGCTTGGCAAATATTCATATACAGAGGAAGTGCAGTTTAGTACATCACCAGCTATAACGGTCAATGGTAATGAAATGTACGTTTTCCTCCAAGGGATCTGGGATGCATGTGTGCATGTTTGCTTTCTTTCCAGGGGCTCATTCTGAGGAGGTGTTTTAGGGATGCCACTCAAGAGGAATTGTTGAGCATGAGACTTGCAGAGGCCTTCCAGGAGGGCTCTGGACAGAAAGGAAGATCCAGGTCTGGGGCTTCCTCACTCGTCCTTTCCAAGGTGTGCTGAGCCTCTGCAGAGTCAGAGGGAAACAGCAGTTTCTTCTCATGCTGACAGTCCCTGTAAGAGGAAGGTCTGTCCTGCCATCCCTGCCCCAGGCCTTTTGTGTGCAGGCCTCTCTGGGTGGCTGCCACGGCTGCACAGAGAGGGGCTCTGCTTATTCGGGCTGAGAGAATTGATGGTCAGGGAGTTGTATCTGTGCTGCTTGGAGTAACACTTGTGCAATGCACATCAAATGTTATGAAACTGAGAAAAAGTTCAAGAAGAACAGAGTTGCTTCCTTTTCCAGGAAGAAGTGCCCCAGCGGGGAGCAAAGGAAGGCTGTGTCTCCACTTACCCTTCCTGCTCCTCTCCTTCAGTAATTGCAGGTCCTTTTCCCACCCAAGCAGTAAATGCCGCCTCTCACACACATTCAAAAACGTAACAGTCTGGCTAATTATTTGCCTTCTGGGCTAAAATATGCTCTAGGCTGCAAGATGGGATGATTTCTTAGTAAGTACTTGGATCCAATTAGGAAAGGCAGCCAGGGAGTTTCCTCTTGCCAAAGAAAACCTCACTCCATCTAGTGCCAGAATCTCTCTTTTCAGTTTGAGAGGAGGAAACAAAAACTTGGTTTCATGGGAAAGATCAGCCATTTGAAACTCTCCTTCTTTATTGTCAGGAGCTCCAGAATTCCTGCAGTCAACTAATGATAACGCATTACCAGGAAGAGGCAAACTCAACTGCCAGGTTTAAATAAAAATATGGAGCATTTTCTGCTCTCCCGATCATGTACACAGATATTGAGAAAGTAAGGACAGAATGCAGACCTTACAATGAAATTCTGAGGTCAACATATACATATACCAAACAGATAAGGAAGAGCAGCCAAACATGCATACAAATGACAATAGAAACATAGAAACATAGAAACAGAGCGAGTCAGAAGGGGCCTCCTGGGCCATCTAGTCTGACCTCCGGCACCAGCCGGCTCCGCTCATGACATGCCCACCATGTGCATGTCCAGCCTATCTTTGAACACCCTCACCGATGGGGCCTCAACGACCTCCCGTGGAAGCCCATTCCACGCCCTCGGGGTCCTAACTGTCAGGAAGTGCTTCCTGGCATCCAAATTGAACCTTGGCTCCCTGAGCTTTGCTCCATTGGAGCGCGTCCTGCCTTCCTCTGCAGGGGAGAACAGGCCTCTCCCCATCTCCATGTGACACCCCCTCACATACCTGTATGTTGCCAACATATCCCCTCTGAGTCTCCTCTTCTCCAGGCTGAAGAGACCCAGTTCCCTCAGTCTCGCCTCATACCCCATCCCCTGCAAACCAGCCACCATCCTTGTGGCCCTACGCTGCACTGACTCCAACCTGGCTATATCCTTTCTGTAATGAGGGGCCCAAAACTGAACACAATACTCCAGTTGCGGGCGCACCAGAGTCATGTAGAGTGGTAGTAGTACCTCTCTTGATCTAGAAGCCACACTTCTGGCTATGCAACCAAGGGTGGCATTCGCCCTCTTGACCACCGCATCACACTGCTGACTCATGTTTAGCCTGCGGTCAACCAGTACCCCGAGGTCCCTTTCACAAGTGCTGCTCTCCAGCCACTTGTCCCCTAACCTGTACTTATGACAGCTATTCCTATGCCCCAAGTGCAAGACCTTGCACTTCTCCACATTGAACGCCATCCTGTTGTCTCCTGCCCACTTCCATAGTCTGTCCAGATCCTTTTGGATCTGGAGTACCTGCTTCTCAGTTGTGGCCACTGCTCCAGTTTTAGTGTCGTCTGCGAATTTGATAAGCAGACTGTTCACCCTTCTTCCATGTCGTTAATGAAAAGATTAAACAGGATCGGCCCCAGGACAGAGCCCTGGGGGACCCCGCTTGTCACTGGCTGCCATCCCGACGATTCCCCGCTAATGGTTACCTTCTGCTTTCGGTCAGTCAGCCATGCCCTAATCCACCGGACAGTGCTTTGGTGTATCCCAAAACTCCTCAGTTTCTCCACCAGGATATCATGGGGCACTTTGTCAAAGGCCTTGCTGAAATCCAGGTATACCACATCCACTGCGTCCCCTCCATCCAGCCATCTCGAAACCTTGTCATAGAATTCCACAAGGTTTGTCTGGCAGGACCTGTTTCTGCGGAAGCCATGTTGTGTGGCTGTCAGCCTCCCTTCCCTATCTAGCATCACTAGATCTCTCTCTATTATGAGCCTTTCCATTGTTTTTCCTACAATGGACGTAAGGCTAACCGGTCTATAATTCCCCATGTCCTTCCTACTACCCTTTTTGAAAATTGGGACCACCGATGCCACCCTCCAGTCCTCTGGAACTTCACCCGTTCTCCACGAGGCCTCAAAAATGGAGGCCAGCGGGCGTGAGAGAACCCCTGCCAACTCTCTAAGTACTCTCGGGTGTAACCCGTCAGGGCCTGGCGCCTTTGTAATGTCCAATGCCCTGAGGAGCCCCTCGACTTCAAGGGGGGTGACTCTAATCTCTGCCCCTAAGTCCCCAGCCTCATCCAATCTCCTATACGGATATCCCCCGTCCTGCTTTGGGGAGAACACAGAGGCAAAATAGTCATTTAGCATCTGTGCCTGTTCCCTCATGTCAGTCACTGGATCTCCTTCCTCCTTATTTAGTGGTCCCACCACTTGTCTCCCCTTCCTTTTCCTATTTACATGCTGGAAGAAGCCCTTTTTGTTGCTCTTGATATTCTTGGCAAGTCTCAGCTCATAATCAGCCTTAGCCTTGCGAAGAATCCTTCTGCAACGGGCCTCCTCCTCCCGGTATACCCTTTTGTCTATTTCCCCCAGTACCCATTTCCTATGGAGGTTCCTCTTTCGTCTAATCCCCCTAACCACCTCCTTTCGCATCCATGGCGGCACTCTCCTCCGCCTCCCCACCTTACTGACTAGAGGTATTGTCAGGGCTTGCGCCTGCAAAACCTCCCTTTTGAGTGCCATCCACCCCTCCTCAACTCGCTTACCTTCCAGTAACCTATCCCAGGAGACTTTCCCCAGCCTGGCCTTCAGTTGGCCAAAGTTGGCCCTCTTGAAGTCCCAGCTTCTAGTGCTCGCCCTGCTGCACGGCCCCAGTCCTCTGATCTCAAAGCAAAGGATGGAGTGATCACTCGCATCCAGAGCTCCCCTAATCTGTACTTCATCTATCAGCTCCTCCCTATTGGTCAAGACCAAGTCCAGGATGTTTCCCCCCCTCGTCGCCTCTCGGACCCTCTGTGTGAAAAACCCACCCTCTAGAGCTTCTAGGAAGCGACGTGACCTGGCTGTCACCGCCGAGTGAGTCTCCCAAGTAATATCCGGGAGATTGAAATCTCCCATAATTACTGTGTCTCTCCCCCGAGATATCCTTAGAATCTGGCCTGTCAGGACATCATCCAGGGTCTCAAGTTGACCTGGAGGGCGATAACATACCCCCACTGTCAGGTCTCTTTCTCTGTCAAAACCCCTAAGTTTCACCCAGACTGCCTCTACCGAATCCCCATCTGTGCTGCACTCTATCTCACTGCATCCTATCCCTTCCCTGACATATAAAGCCACACCCCCACCTCTCTTTCCCTTCCTGTCCTTTCTAAAAAGGTGATACCCTTCTATGTTCACATTCCAGACTTGCCTTTCATCCCACCAAGTTTCTGTGATTCCCACCAGATCGTATCCTCCTATTCCCAGGAGAGCTTCAAGCTCTTCCTGCTTATTACCCATGCTCCTAGCATTGGTGTACATGCACCTCAACTCCTTCCCACCGCTTCCTTTCCTTGGAGTGCCCAGCATCCTCCTTCCTCCCATCCTCCCTGGTACCTGGCCCCTCTCTGTAGAAGTCCTGTCAGTCCCTGCAGTATCTCTAAAGCCCTGCTCCCAGAGCCCCGATCCTCCCTGCACACTTGTCCAGTGCAGACACGTTACTGGGGGGCCTGAACCCACCCCCCACTGGCTCAGTTTAAAGTCTTCCGGATGAAGCTCGCTAGAGCATCTCCAAAGGACCTTTTCCCCATCCTCGTGAGGTGTAACCCATCCCTTGCCAGAAGGCCATTGGCAAGAAAACGAGTGCCGTGGTCGAGGAATCCGAAGCGTTCCTTCTGGCACCACACCCTAAGCCAGTCGTTCACCTCAGAGGCCCTGCTGTCCCTTCCTGTCCCAAATCCCCGGACGGGTAAGATTGACGAGAAGGCCACTTGGGCCTTCAGCTCCCTGAGTTTCTTCCCCAAGGCCGAAAAGTCCCTGGTGATCCCGACCACCCCTGCCTGGCCACGTCGTTTGTGCCCACATGGATCACCAGGAGTGGCTGGTGACCCCCGGAGCGAACAAGACGCTCCACTCTGTCCTTCACGTGCCGGATGCGTGCGCCCGGCAGGCAGCAAACCTCCCTTGTCTGAAGGCTGGGGCGGCACACCGCCGCCTCAGTGCCCCTCAGCAGGGAGTCCCCAACAACTATCACCCGCCGCCGTACCTTCTCGGTGCTGGTGGGCAGCCGTGCCCTGGTCCTCGCCTCTCCTGCAGTGGCTCCCTTGCCTCCTGATGTCCCAGGCTGGGGGTCCTGCTGGTCCCCTGAGGCCTCGTCAGCCCCAGCCTCCCCAAGTGGAGAGAACCTGTTTCCCAGCTCCAGATTGGTGCCAGGAGAAGGAGGAGGCCGTGCTGGCCGCCTCCTCCTGTGGGTGACATACCTCCATGTCTCCGCAGCTGCTCCTCCCGTGGTCTCTCCCTCAGCCCTCTGTCGAGAGGGGGGCTGCTGCGGGGGGGCCTGAAGAGCTCTCTCGGCCCTCAGGCACCTCACCTCCTCCTCTAGCAGGGTCACCATCTTGCACCGAGGGCAAGTGTATCCCTGCCTCTCCTGGGGGAGAAGGGCGAACATGTCGCAGCTCTCGCAGCGGACAGCAACACCCGTGACTCCCGCCAAGGCCATCTCCTGGTCTGCCATCTGTAACCCTTCCGAGACCTTACCTTGGTCCCCTGTCTTGTAAGTCCTGCAGTTCCTCTCAATCTCCCAGTTCTCCCAGGCAAAAACCCCACTTGCACACACACACAAGGAGAAAATAAACTTAAATTTAAATTGAAAGAAAAAAAGAAAAAAAAAAAAAGCACAAGAAAGCAAAGCAAAGTGCAAACAAAACAAAACAAAACAAGAACACACAAACAAAACAAAAAACAAACAAACAATCAAACCAACAACCTCTGTGTCTCAGGGAAGGGAGTCCCTGGACCGCCCGGACCGCAGCTCAGGGACGCAGACGAGGGACGACGCCTTATCAGCCCCTCAGTCCAGTGGCCCTGCCCCCTGCTTCCCCCTGGCTGCTCTAGCTCTCTGGCCCACCCCCTCTCTCTCTGCTGCTCCTGGACCTCTGCTCCCACCTGCCCAGCTCCTACCTTGCCTGTGCCAGTCCCCTGGCCACTCAGCACTCTCTCCCAGCCTGTGCCTCTGCTGCTCTGCCAAGAGGCCAGAGCCAAAAGGGCTTGCAGTGGCTGAGCTTGGCCTTATCAGCCCCTCAGGCCAGTGGCCCCGCCCCCTGCTTCCCCCTGGCTGCTCTCGCTCTCTGGCCCACCCCCTCCCTCTCTGCTGCTCCTGGACCTCTGCTCCCACCTGCCCAGCTCCTACCTTGCCTGTGCCAGTCCCCTGGCCACTCAGCACTCTCTCCCAGCCTGTGCCTCTGCTGCTCTGCCAAGAGGCCAGAGCCAAAAGCCCAAGAGGCCAGAGCCAAAAGATCACAATATTTCCAATTGCAGTGTATTGACATTTCAGTTGAGTAAATTCCAGACACATGAACCCATCTCCGGGTCTGCTTAGACATGAAAATTCAAGCGATTGAGAAACCATTCATGAACTCATAAGCCCATATGTTGCAGTCCATTATCAGGAAGGCTCAGACCCTGAGTCAGGGATTAGCACCTTTCTGCACCTCTCTGATTGGCTCTAATGTGGGAAGCGCTCTAGGCTGGCTAACAAAATACTTCTTGGTAAACTGTGAATTCCTGCAGGAACGATGCAGCAACATTGTAGTGGTGATTGTGTATCAATAGCTCTGCAGATGCATCCAGGGAGCCGCTTTTCTGCAGTGTGAGAAACTCTAGATATTTGAAAGCTTAGCACTTCTGTCAAGGTTTCGTCCATACCATTCCTGACTTGTAGACATGTCTGCACTAGGGGTGTGATCAGGTGTGTGAGAGGGTGAGTACTTGGTGATGGGCAGGGGCACACTTCAGAGCTCCTCTTGCTTCTTAGATATCCATTTTGAAGATGCATGACTTCCTTCTGAGTAACACTTCATGCCTTCTGAAATCATCAAGCTCCTCTGTGGAAGCTTCTTCCACAAAAGTCATCCTTGCTTTTATCATGCCACCAAAATCTGCCGCAAAGGTCTAGCAGGACAACCCGACCGTCAGCATGGATCATGCATGCTCCACTGTATTTACAGACTCATGGAATAACAGAAGAGCAGAGCTGGAAGGAGCCAGAAGGCCATTGGTACAACCTCCTGCTATTGCAGGCCACTGAGAGACACCCTTTAGAAACCATTCAATGCGTTCTTGAATGCCTCGAGTGAAGGAGAGCCCACAACTTCCCCAGCTAATATGTTCCTGTGCCGTACTGCTCAGATAGTTGGGAAGTTCGACCTGGTGTCTGGTTTTATTCAGCCTCTTATTCCATGTCCTGCCCTGTGGAATGAGTGAGAAGAGAATTTGTCCTTCCTCTTTGTGAAGTCTTTCAGGTACTTGTACAATGGGATCATCTCACTCATCAGTCTTCACTTCTTCTGGCTGAATGTGCTTTGTTCTCTCAGTCTTCTCTCACTGGGCTTTTATTCAGCCCCTGGATGATCCTTGTTTCCCTCCTCTGAACTGTTTCCAGCTTTCTTGCCACTTTTTAAAACTTTGGTGCCCAGAACTGAGTACAGGACTCATGACATGAGTGCAGCCAACTGGAGCTGTGGGTCAGACTAGATGGCCCGGGAGACTCTTTCTGACTCACTCTGTTTCCATCCTGCTATGTTTCTGTGTGAGGTCTGACTGCTGAAGAGTGCAGGGGAACCAGTAATTCACATGGTCCGAATGGGATTCTTCCACTATTGTAGCACAAAGGAGGATCTAGCCTTACAGCAGCTGCATCACATTGTTGGTTCGTCTTTAGCTTGTGATCCACAACAATCACAGGATCCTTCTCCTTTGCAGTTTGTTTGAGCCAAGCATTCCCGACTTTGCAGGGGGGCATTTCGTTTCTTGTCCCTCCCTGCAGGACTTGGCACTTGTCCCTCCTCAATGTCACTCTGTTGTTTTCTGCCCAGCGTTTTGTGCTATTGCAATCTCCTGGCATCTTGTCTCTGCCTTTCAGTGTACTTGCTATCCCACATAGCTTTCCGTTGCCTGCATATTAAATTTCCATTCCTCGTACTGCCTTCTCTGAATCTTTTCTAAAAAGGTTGAAGAGTGTTAGTGCAAGGAAAGAATCCTGTGGCACCCCACTCTGACAATGTGCCACTGCCGAGCACTCTGAGTGCAATCCTGCAGACAATTGTGGATTGACCTAATTGTCTATTAGGGGGTGTTTCTATGTGATGAGGATGTCCTGAGGGACCTTGTTGGAGGCTTTGCTAAAGTCAAGATGAAATCAAGTTATCCACAACAATCCCACAGTCCATTTGGCAGTTTGCCTAGTCAAAAAAAGAGCTCAGGTTTGTCTGGCAGAATTTGCTTTTGAGACATCCCTGTTGGCTTCTCGCAAGCACGCCTGTGTATCCAAGGGGGTTTCTGGCTGGTTGCTGCAGAATTTCCCCCAGAATTGTTGTAGGGGTGGATTTGAGACTGACTGGTCTGCAGCTCCTGCGTTCTTGTGGTTTTCCCTCCTTGATGGTGGAGACCCTCTTAGCCTTCCTCTGGGCATATAGAAGCTCTGCTGTCCTCCCAGATTTCTGGAGGTAATAAACTAGTTCTTAGAGTTCTTCCACCTCCGTTATGATGCTGGGATGGAGTCCTTTGGGTCCTGAAGATGTGAACTTATTCAGCCCATGGAGCTGATCCTTGATTATTTGCCTGCTTAATTTAGGCCGCCATCCAACCTTCGCTGTGGAATTTCATCAGGAGGGCTGCAGGTCTTCTGGGAGGAGACGGAGCAAAAGTTGGAATTGGGAAGTTCTGCCTTTTGCATTTTTCATTTCTTCTCATACACTGTAAATTTAGCATTCGTATTGAGGAGTTGAAGCTCATTGCTTCAACACTATTTTTTAGTGTTGTGAGCCGCCCCGAGGCTGCTGCAAGGGGCGGCATAAAAATATTTAAATAAATAAATAAATAAAATTGCTTTCCTCTGACTTTGGACAGTTCTGAGAAAGGATTTTTTGTGGCTTCCGCATCCCTCGCTCGCCTCACTTCATTCCCAACTCAGCCTTCCTGTTGTCTCCTTTGCCATTCCCTGCCACCTGCCTGCTTTTGTCCCGTGCAGCCTGGCTGGCCTCCCACTTCCTGCTCATTTTCTTTCCAGTTTTCAGAAAATCTCCAAGCATTTTGCAAAGCCACATGCGCTTCCCCTCTTGTCTTCTACACCTTTTCCTTCTTGAAACCATTTGAACTTGTTCTGGTTGCATTTCTCTCTTTTTGTTTCCAAGCTATTCCACCCATTTGGAGCTGCTTCTTCCTTATGAGTGGCTTTGCATTATTGGCCTGATTTGGTTATAGTTGGGTTTTTGGAAATTTATTTATTCATTAAAAATCCAGGGGATTTGTTTGGCTTCCCCTATTCTTAGCTTACAGTGCAAAGAAATAGAAGAAAGAAATAGAAGAAAACAATAGAATAGGGAGGACCAGAGATCTCTTCAAGAAAATTAGAGATATGAAGGGAACATTTCATGCAAAGATGGGCATAATAAAGGACCAAAATGGCAGGGACCTAACAGAGGCAGAAGAGATTAAGAAGAGGTGGCAAGATTACACAGAAGAACTATACAAGAAAGAGCTTAACATCCCTGATAACCACGATGGGGTAGTCACTGACCTCGAGCCAGACATCCTGGAATGTGAAGTCAAATGGGCCTTAGGAAGTCTGAGCAACAACAAAGCTAGTGGAGGTGACAGCATTCCAGCTGAGCTATTCAAAATCCTGAAAGACGATGCAGTTAAAGTGCTACACTCACTATGCCAGCAAATTTGGAAAACTCAACAGTGGCCACAGGATTGGAAAAGGTCAGTTTACATTCCGATCCCCAAGAAGGGCAATGCCAAAGAATGTTCAAACTACCGCGCCATTGCACTCATTTCACGTGCTAGCAAAGTGATGCTCAAAATCCTACAAGCGAGGCTCCAGCAGTATGTGGACCGAGAACTACCAGAAGTACAGGCAGGATTTCGAAGAGGGAGAGGAACTAGAGATCAAATTGCCAACATACGCTGGATCATGGAGAAAGCTAGGGAGTTCCAGAAAAACATCTACTTCTGCTTCATTGACTATGCTAAAGCCTTTGATTGTGTGGATCACAACAAACTGTGGCAAGTTCTTAAAAAGATGGGAGCACCAGACCATCTTATTTGTCTCTTGAGAAACCTATATGCAGGTCAAGAAGCAACAGTGAGAACTGGACACGGAACCACTGATTGGTTCAAAATTGAGAAAGGAGTTCGGCAAGGCTGTATACTGTCACCCTGCCTATTTAACTTATATGCAGAGCACGTCATGAGAAAGGCAGGGCTAGATGAATCACCAGTTGGAATCAAGATTGCTGGGAGAAATATCGACAACCTCAGATATGCTGATGATACCACTCTCATGGCAGAAAGTGAAGAGGAACTAAAGAGCCTCTTGATGCGGGTGAAGGAGGAGAGTGCAAAAGTTGGCTTGAAACTCAACATTAAGAAAACTAAGATCATGGCATCCGGTCCCCTCACTTCCTGGCAAATAGATGGGGAAGAAATGGAGGTAGTGACAGATTTTATTTTCCTGGGCTCCAAGATCACCGCAGACGGGGACTGCAGCCAAGAAATTAAAAGACGCTTGCTCCTGGGGAGGAAAGCTATGCCAAATCTAGATAACATACTAAAAAGCAGAGACATCACCCTGCCAACAAAAGTGCGTATAGTCAAGGCTATGGTTTTCCCAGTTGCAATGTATGGCTGTGAAAGCTGGACCACAAGGAAAGCCGAGCGCAAAAGAATTGAGGCCTTTGAATTGTGGCGCTGGAGGAGACTCCTGCGAGTCCCTTGGACCGCAAGGCGATCAAACCGGTCAGTCCTAGAGGAGATCAACCCTGACTGCTCTTTAGAAGGCCAGATAGTGAAGATGAAGCTCAAATACTTTGGCCACCTAATGAGAAGGAAGGACTCCCTGGAGAAGAGTATAATGCTGGGAACAATAGATGGCAAAAGAAGAAGGGGATGGCAGAGGATGAGGTGGCTACATGGAGTCACTGAGGGGGTTGGTGTGAGCTTGAGTGGACTCCGGGGGATGGTGGAAGACAGGAGGGCCTGGAGGAATGTTGTCCATGGGGTCGCGATGGGTTAGACATGACTTCACGACTAACAACAACAACAACATTTTTAGCTTCCTTCTTCTCCCCCAGTAAGTTTGGATAGAAGCTGTCTCATGTCTTCTAAGGGCGTCAGTGGACTTGACTTCAGGGGAGGAAGGGAGACTTGCATTCACCTCTTCCTTTTGGGGAGCCCATAATTTTTCTGGGTGACTGAGGGAGAAACCTGTTACTTTCCTAGGTGGAAACAACTTTATTTGCAGTCTTCTCTTTGTTTTCCCCTCATAAATAATTTAATGAGATATGCTTAATATTGCGGCTAAAGCCAGGAATATCCTTGATAGTCACCCTGGGGGAAAGAATCCTGGCACATTTTTCATGAAGAAAATAATATCACCATTCTGTGCTTCTCCCCCGTGTCCTGATATTGCTTTCGCCACGACAGGTCAGCCATCAGGAACTACCAGCACATCCAGGCTTTTGTGTTTGCCATCACTGAGCTCAACAAGGACCTATTTCTCCTTCCCAACACAACACTTAGTTTCCGCATCTATGAGCACAGGGAACTGGTCAGCGTAATGCATGCAAACAACCTTCACCTGCTGTCTACACGAGCGAGATCGATTCCCAATTATAAATGTGACAAGCAGGATCAACTCATCTCCATCATACAGGATTTTGATACCAGATCAGACATTGCATCCTTTATGGGCATCTTCAAGGTCCCAGAGGTAAATGTGTTCAACTGGATATAGAAACAAGCATGTACTTATGACACCCATTCCTTTGCCCCAAGTGCAAGACCTTGCACTTACCCACATTGAACGCCATCCTTTTGTCTCTTGCCCACTTCCATAGTGTGTCCATATCCTTTTGGATTTGGAGTATCTGCTCCTCAGTTGTGGCCACTGCCCCAGTTTTAGTATCATCTGTGAATTTGATCAGCAGACTGTTCACCCCTTCTTCCATGTCACTGATGAAAAGATTAAACAGGATTGGCCCCAGAACATATGGACTTTGGCAAAAAAAATCATAAATGTAATAACAACTATCTATCAAAAAGAGACTGCCAGAATAGCAATTAAAAAACAACCTACAGAAACTATTAATATCCAAAAAGACACAAGACAAGGATGTCCCTTGTCACTATTGTTATTCATATTAATTTTACAGATTCTTAATAGAAACGTTAGGGAAGAAATTATAGGAACTAGAGTTAAAGATGAAATGTATACACTCCAAGCATTTGCAGGTGACTTAGTTTTTATCCTAGAGGAACCCACGGTAACAGCACCTAAATTGCTGAAAAAATAGAAGACTATGGAGAAGTTCCGGGGATGAAAATAAACAGAGAAAAAACTAAATTATTAGTAAAAAAAACTGTACATTGAACTGAAGAACAGCCTTGATGGAACAGTTAGATCCTCAAATAGTGAAAAGGGTCAAAAATCTGGGAATTCATGTAACAGCAAGATGTGCTTCATTGAAGCAAGATAATTACATTAAATTGTTTAAAAAGATCAGGGCAGACTTGGAAAAATGGTCTAATTTACAAGTATCATTGTTGGGAAGAATAGCTATCCTTAAAATGAACATATTACCTAAGCTTTTGTCTCTATTCCAAACCATTTCCATAAAAATTGTGAAAAAGTTTCTTGTTGACTTAAATACACACATTTTGAAATTAATATGGCAAAAGAAGAAACCAAGAATTAAAATAAAAATGCTTCAGGAGGCCAAAAGGAATGGGGGTTTTGGCCTCCCAGGTTGCTTGTTGTATTATCAAGCATGCGTTTTAGTGTGGCTAAAAGAATGGATAATATTAAGGAACAAAAGGATTTTATATCTTGAAGGTCACGATCTACACATCGGCTGACATGCTTTTATGTGGTATGAGAAGTGTAAAACGCATGGGTACCTTCAAAATCACCATATTAGGAATGCACTGATTTCGGTATGGGAAAAATTAAAGATAAAAATTTATAATAAGGTACCGAGATGGCTTTCTCCCATGGAAGCTTTTGTATACCCAAATGCATTAAATTTCAATGAGATTGTGACTTCTAATGACATCTTGGACATGAGGGAAGATTGAAACCAAATCAAGCACTTCAAGAGCAGGACATCGATTTTCTTGGTGGCATCAAACACCTATACAATCGGGACATACCAAAGATTTTAAATTGCATGGTTTCTATAAGGAACAAAATACTTTTGATCTATTAATTTTATAATCAGATGAAGAAATGATTAAAAGGTTGCCTAACTTTCTCTTAGGAATGAATATGGAAGATGAACAAATTAAAGTAAACAATGATGACATGGGTACAAAGCTGTGGGCATAACATTGAATTGCAGAGGTGGCAAAAGTTGTGGGAAAGAAATGTTAAGATAACCTTGGCAACTTCTTATGAAGAAAACTTGTATAGAATGTTTAATAGATGGTATTTATCACCCAACAGATTAGCTAAAATGTTTCTGAACATTTCAAATACGTGTTGGAAATACTAACAGAAACCTGGTGCCTTTAATCATATGTGGTGGACTTGTGACAAAGCAAAAAAAAAAAAAAAAAACTAGGTGAAAATACATAGATTGCTTGAGGATATGTTGCAAAGACTTGTAACGTTTAAGTCAGAAATACTTCAGTTAGGCATTCTCCCCGACGACCTTGATAAACAAAGTATATACTTGCCTTTGCATGTAATAACAGTGCAAGGATCGCATATGAACAGTGTAGGAGGAATGAAGAGCTACCGGCTGAAGATTGAATCTTGAACAAGATATTTGACTGCGCAGAAATGGGTAGACTGACTTTATTTCGAAGGAGAAAGCAGATACAGTTTAGTACCAAACATGGGACTCTTTCTATCAATGGCTACAGAATTGGAATTTTAATTTGGGCTGAAATACATAGCACTGGTAGAGAGAAATAGAAACATAGAAACAGAGCGAGTCAGACGGGGCCTCCCGGGCCATCTAGTCTGACCTCCAGCACCAGCTGGCTCCGCTCACGACATGCCCACCATGTGGACGTCCAGCCTATCCTTGAACACCCGCACCGATGAGGCCTCAACGACCTCTCATGGAAGCCCATTCCACACCCTCGGGGTCCTGACTGTCAGGAAGTGCTTCCTGGCATCCAAATGGAACCTTGGCTCCCTGAGCTTTGCTCCATTGGAGCGTGTCCTGCCTTCCTCTGCAGGGGAGAACAGGTCTCTCCCCATCTCCATGTGACAACCCCTCACATACCTGTATGTCACCAACATATCCCCTCTGAGTCTCCTCTTCTCCAGGCTGAAGAGACCCAGTTCCCTCAGTCTCGCCTCATGCCCCATCCCCTGCAAACTGGCCACCAACCTTGTGGCCCTATGCTGCACTGACTCCAACCTGGCTATATTCTTTCTGTAATGAGGGGCCCAAAACGTAACACAATACTCCAGTTGCAGGCGCACCAGAGTCATGTAGCGTGGTAGTAATACCTCTCTTGATCTAAAAGCCACACTTCTGGCTATGCAACCAAGGGTGGCGTTCGCCCTCTTGACCACCGCATCACACTGCTGACTCATGTTCAGCCTGCAGTCAACCAGTACCCCGCGGTCCCTTTCACAAGTGCTGCTCTCCAGCCACTTGTCACCTAACCTGTACTTATGGCAGCTATTCCTATGCCCCAAGTGCAAGACCTTGCACTTATCCACATTGAACGCCATCCTGTTGCCTCCTGCCCACTTCCATAGACTGTCCAGATCCTTTTGGATCTGGAGTACCTGCTCCTCAGTTGTGGCCACTGCTCCAGTTTTAGTGTCGTCTGCAAATTTGATCAGCAGACAGTTCACCCCTTCTTCCATCTTGTTAAAGAAAAGATTAAACAGGATCGGCCCCAGGACAGAGCCCTGGTCAAATAAGAGCAAAGAAGACTTTGTACAACGTATGTTGTAAGACTTGAAGTAATAATTTGTTTAGTGAGTGGAAAACAATAAAACTTTGAAACCAGAAGATGTAGGTCTTGCCGGTAGGTGGGTTAGCCTCACAGGTAAGTGCTTCTAATCCCATTCTGGATGGGGTTGCACACTCCCTAGAGGACAGGGTGTGCAGTTTGCAAGTGCGCCTGTACCCAGAGCTGTCCCTGGAATTTCAGGTGGCGGCGGCGGTGAGAAGCGCTTTTCTTCAGCTTCGGCTGATTCATCAACTGCGCCCCTATCTGGATGGGCAGTTCCTGGCAGCAGTGACCCATGCCATGGAAACTTGTTGATCAGACTACTGCAACACGCTCTATGTGGGACTGCCCTTGAAGATGGTCCAGATACCTCAACTGGTCCAGAAAAGAGTTTCCAGTTGTTAACAGGGACCAGCAGGTATGAACACCTACACTGGTTGGAGTCCGGGTCCAATTTAAGATGCTGATGATGACATATAAAGCCTTAAACAGCTTAGTGCCTGGTTACCTGAAGGGACATCTCCTTCTATATGTCCCTGCCCACACCTTAACATCTGCAGCAGAAACATATGGACTCTGTCTTTTAATATTTTATCCTTTTCTAACATTTTGTACTCCTTCATGGATCACTGCCGTGTCATGGCGAAGGGGCTTGCATAGCTCAATGAAGCTATGAGCGATGCCGTGCAGGGCCACCCAAGACGGATAGGTCATAGCAGAGAGCTCTGACAAAAGGTGATCCACTGGAGAAGGAAATGGCAATCCACTCCAGTATCTTTGCCATGAAAACCTCATGGACAGTACCAAAAGGCAAAAAGATATGATGCGGGAAGATGAGTCCCTCAGGTTGGAAGGCATCAAATATGCTACTGAGGAAGAGCAGAGGGCTAGTACTAGTAGCACCAGAAAGAATGAAGCAACTGGGTCAAAGGACATTCAGTTACAGATGTATCTGGTGTTGAAAGAAAACTCCGATGGTGTAAAGATCTATACTCCATAGGAACCTGGAATGTATGATCCATGAATCAAGGCAAGCTGGATGTTGTCAAACAAGAGATGACAAGACTGAACAACGACATCTTAGGAATCAGTGAACTAAAATGGACAGGCATGGGTGAATTTAATTCAGATGACCAGCAGGTATACTACTGTGGGCAAGAATCCCTCAGAAGAAATGGAGTAGCCTTCATAGTCAATAAAAGAGTAGGAAAAGCAGTACTGGGATACACTCTCCAAATGACAGAATGATCTCAGTTCGAATCCAAGGCAAACCATCCACTGTCACAGCAGTCCAAATCTATGCCGCAACCACTGGTGCTGAAGAGGCTGAAGTTGACATGTTCTATGAAGGCCTGCAACACCTTCAAGAATTAACACCCAAAATTGATGTCCTTATCATCATGGGGGATTGGCATGCTAAAGTAGGAAGCCAAAAGATAACCAGATTAACAGGCAAGTTTGGCCTTGGAGTACAAAATGAAGCTGGGCACAGGCTGGTAGAATTTTGTCAAGAGAATATGATGGTCATAGCAAACACTCTTTTCCAACAACCCAAGAGACGACTCTACACATGGACATCACCAGACGGTCAACACAGAAATCAGATTGACTATGTGCTCTGCAGCCAAAGATGGAGAAGCTCTATACAGTCAGTAAAAACTAGACCAGGAGCCGATATTGGCTCAGATCATGAGCTTTTGGTTGCAAAATGTAGGCTTAAATTGAAGAGAGTAGGGAAAAGCGCTAGGCCACTCAGGTATGACCTAACTCATATCCCTGATGAATATACAGTAGAGGTGACAGATTTAAGGAATTAGATCTGATAGACAGAGTACCTGAAGAACTATGGACGGAGGTTCGCAACATTGTACAAGAGGCAGCAACTAAAGCCATCCCCAAGTAAAAGAAACGTAAGAAAGCAAAATGGCTGTCTGAGGAAGCTTTCAATCCAATTGAATGCAGAATTCCTGAGAATAGCTAGATGAGATAAGAACGCCTTCTTAAATGAACAGTGCAAAGAATGGAAGAAAACAATAGAATAGGGAGCACCAGTGATCACTTCAATAAAATTGGAGATATGAAGGGAATGCTTCATGCAAAAATAATAAAGGACCAAAATGGCAGGGACCTAACAGAGGCAGAAGAGATTAAGAAGAAGTGGCAAGATTACACAGAAGAACTATATAAGAAAGAGCTTAACATCCCTGATTACCACGATGGGGTGGTCAGTGACCTTGAGCCAGACATCTGGGAATGTGAAGTCAAATGGGCCTTAGGAAGTCTGAGCAACAACAATGCTAGTGGAGGCAACAGTATTCCAGCTGAGCTATTCAAAATTCTGAAAGATGATGCAGTAAAAGTGCTACACTCAGTATGCCGGCAAATTTGGAAAAATCAACAGTGGCCACAGGATTGGAATAGGTCAGTTTACATTCCGATCCCCAAGAAGGGCAATGCCAAAGAATGTTCAAACTACCGCACCATTGCACTCATTTCACATGCTAGCAAAGTGATGCTCAAAATCCTACAAGCTAGGCTCCAGCAGTATGTGGACCGAGAACTACCAGAAGTACAGGCGGGATTTCGAAGAGGCAGAGGAACCAGAGATCAAATTGCCAACATACGTTGGATCATGGAGAAAGCTAGGGAGTTCCAGAAAAACATCTACTTCTGCTTCATTGACTATGCTAAAGCCTTTGATTGTGTGGATCACAACCAATTGTGGCAAGTTCTTAAAGAGATGGGAGTACCAGACCATCTTATTTGTCTCTTGAGATACCTGCATGCGGGTCAAGAAGCAACAGTGAGAACTGGACACGGAACCACTGATTGGTTCAAAATTGAGAAAGTGGTTCGGCAAGGCTGTATACTGTCGCCCTGCCTATTTAACATATATGCAGAGCATATCATGAGAAATGCGGGTCTAGATGAATCACCAATTGGAATTAAGATTGCTGGGAGAAATATCAAGAACCTCTGATATGCAGATGATACCACTCTCAGGGCAGAAAGTGAAGAGGAACTAAAAAGCCTCGTGATGCGGGTGAAGGAGGAGAGCGCAAAAGTTGGCTTGAAACTCAACATTAAGAAAACTAAGATAATGGCATCTGGTCCCCTCACTTCCTGGCAAATAGATGGGGAAGAAATGAAGGTAGTGACAGATTTTATTTTCCTGGGCTCCAAGATCACCGCAGACGGGGACTGCAGCCAAGAAATTAAAAGACGCTTGCTCCTGGGGAAGAAAGTTATGGCAAACCTAGACAGAATACTAACAAGCGGAGACTTCACCCTGCCAACAAAAGTGCGTATAGTCAAGGCTATGGTTTTCCCAGTTGCAATGTATGGCTGTGAAACCTGGACCATAAAGAATGCTGAGCACCAAAGAATTGAGGCCTATGAATTGTGGTGCTGGTGGAGACTCCTGTGAGTCCTGTGGACAGCAAGGCGATCCAACTGGTCAGTCCTAGAGGAGATCAACTTTGACTGCTCTTTAGAAGGCCAGATACTGAAGATGAAGCTCAGATACTCTGGGCACCTAATGAGAAGGAAGGACTCCCTGGAGAAGAGCCTAATGCTGGGAACAATAGATGGAAAAGAAGAAGGGAACAGCAGAGGATGAGGTGGCTGGATGGAGTCACTGAAGCAGTTGGTGTGATCTTAGGTGGATTCTGGGGGATGGTGGACAGGAAGGCCTGGAGAAATGTTGTCCTTGGGGTCGTGATGGGTTGGAAACAACTTTGCAACTAACAACAACATTTTGTACAGTTAAATCTTCAAGAGACTTCGAAAATGGGACAGTTTGGTAAAGTTTTAAATAAATAAATAATTAAAGTTTCAGCAAGTATTGCCATTGGACTCCCGCCCTAAAACCCCAGAGCTCTGCAAATGCAGACAGGAAATTGCCTGCTTGCAAAGTGAACAGTTCTCATTCCAGCCATGGGTGTCCTTCTGCCAGGCTGCTCCAGTGCAGTCCTGATATTGGTGGACATGTAGGCAAAAGGGCTGGGCACTTGCTTGTGTTGCTGGGAGAGGAGATCCATGGTCCATGCGGTGGAGAGGGGGAAGCTGAGTGCTTCGTCTTCCATTGATGCATTCCAGCTGAAAGAGGGAAACCTTTCCTGGGATAGTTCACCATGCATTTCATGCCATGCCCACAAGAGGGTGGAAGCGTATTTTGAATAAAAAGGTTCCCTCTTTCCAAAATGTAACTCAAGTATGTTATGAATGATTACCCGGAAGTTCTTTCTTCAGCTTTTTCACTGTTTTCTCTATTCCATGCAAGGAAAAATCAGTTTAAAAATCAGGTTTTTTCCTCCTTTTCTCCCAGATCAACACCCGACAAATTCCTCAGTATGAAGGACTAGTCTGGCTCCTGCAGCATTTCCAGTGGAACTGGATTGGGCTTCTTGTCCAGAGCGATGAACACGGCGAGCATTTCCTCCAGGCAGTGAGTCCCCTTCTGCAGCAGGAGGAACTCTGTGTGGCCTTCACTGAAAGGTTCTCACCAAATGATCCTGTGCAATTGCATGCAAGGACAAATGGATACATTCCTCATGTATGGTTGGAAACTGAGGTCATAGTCTTCTTTGGTGACAGCACTGAAACACTATTATTATCAATACGGCTAACTAATCATGAAAAAAATACAAATATCCAATTTCAGAAGGTTTGGATCCTGACCTCCCATTCAGGAATTGAAGCAGGCATAAATTTTAGGATGAGAATTCTTTTATTGGTCTTTCATGGAGCTTTGCACTTCAGGGCCCACACAAGGAATATTCCAGCATCCAAGGCTTTTTTCCTGGCTTTAGATCCTTTCCACCCTCAAGGAGACATCTTTCTTCATAAGTGGTGGGAGCTGGCATTCCGGTGTCAGTTTCTGAGATCAGGAGAACTCCCTCCAGAGGGAGATCGCATGTATACAGGGTGAGAGATGAGGGAGGATACGAGCTTCTTCCAATTTGAATTGGACATGTCCAGTCACAGCTACTGGATCTACAATTCTATCTATGCTGAGGCACATGCGGTACACGCCCTGTCTCCGTCTGGATGAAAATATTCACGGATGGGGGAAAGGAAGCAGCTGCTGAACATTCAGTCATGGCAGGTACTGTCCACATCCAGATCTCATGAATTTAGCGAAGGATTCCTCATGATTTCTCAGTGAAGGCATTCTGAAGGGAAAGGTTAGTCTGAGAGGAATCCTAAATAGAGAAATCAGTAGAAACTGTTCCTCTGGATTTATCCCCATGCATGCCATTTCCTTGAATAGACATTCCAAAGGAGGGTTTGTTTGGGCTCCTGGATAATTCATGCTTTCCAAATTGTGCATAATGAGAATGAATGAAACATTCCAGTTTGATACACTTATGCTGAAAGGGCAGTGGGCCTGCCCCATTCAGGATGTTCTTTCTTGCCAGCAGTGGAGGACCCACAAGCTGGACTCATGACTGCTTCAAGCAAATGTTTTCCAGCTCGCATCTCCCAGTGCTCTTAGGAAGTAGACACCTAGAACATTAATCTAAACCAGTGGGCAAGGTCCCCTGAACTGATGTGTTCAGCCTGCGTTTATGAAATAAATTTCAGAATACTATAATGATGAGGGAGAAAAGTTCTCTGAACTGGATGGGAGAGAGAGTTCTTTGGAAAACCATTCCACTAACTGTAACCTCTACTGCATAATTCTGCAATTTCAGCTACTGGCTCCTCTGAGGAATGTTCGGTTTAACAACAGTGTTGGGGAAGAAGTCTTTTTCACTGAAAAGGACCAGAACTATGACATAGGCTTGTGGCAAGGGGCGGCCTATAAATTTCTAAATAAATAAATAAATAAATAAATAAAAATTTAACTGGATCTTGCCTCAAAATGGAACTTTGCATTCTGTGAAGATCGGATGGGTTGATCATGGTGCTCCAGCAGACCAACGTTTTTCCATCAATTCTACAGCAATCGTGTGGGCTGCAAAGGTGGGGCTGGCAAGAACTATTTGGGTCCTGGAGGGAGAGACATGACAAAATTCCCCTCTTTCAAAAAGATGGTGACCTGAGTCCGGCTGAATCTGAGAATTTGGGGTGTGATTTTCCACTTGCAAAGGAGAACCTTTGCTTCCATGCTCTGGCCCTGGACACTCCAGGGAGGTTCAAGAAGATGTCCAACACCTGTATTCTGGGAGAGGTATCACCAGTAATTGGTAAAATTGGGCACAATTGTCCGGGGGTGTGATCCACTGGAAGACAGTCTGAATAGCTCCTGGCTTTGCCCCAGAAAGAATGGAATAGAATTCTCTTTTCACATGTTGCTAAGAAAGCTGGAATCATCCAGATTGTCCATTCCGCCTAGAGTGGTGACCCCATCTGCCAAGGAATTAAAGCTTGTTGAAGTCTTTCATTCTTTCTTTCATTTCCAGAAAATGCCCCTTGGGAGGTGTGCAGAGAGGTGCACTCCGGGGCACTGGAGGAGAGTTCCAGAGGGGAAGCCGGTCTGCTGCTACAGGTGTGAACGGTGTGCAGCAGGGATGTTCTCCACCTCCACAGGTACCTCAGACATTGAGAGCCTTTCATTAACACAGATGATAGTGAAATGGGAGTGGTGTGGAGCCCAGGAAAAGCTTGAGGAAAGGAGAAGTTTGGATACTTTCAGAAGGATGTATCCCCTCTCTATATTGCAGACCTCTGTACATTTCTGGTTTACAAAGTGTTCAACATTTCCAGAAGACATACCTTTTTGTAAACAATACAGCATTTTGCTCAGTATCTTTAACAGCATGCCACCGTACACAGATTCTTCTCCATCCCTGAATTTCTTCATGCTTCTGAATGTCCAGTTTCTTATTTTGCCAGCTTGACATGAAGTCTAGAGGTGCCTGGCCAAAACTCAGTTTGGGGCAGCTGGAGGATTCCTCCTGCAATATTGCAGGATTTCACTGCAACCAGTAACAGATTGCCCATTTATCATTAGTAGTTTCTGCAGCCTGGCCTCCAGCCACAGGGGAGAAAGATCTCAGAGATCAGTGCACAGGATGAAGAGAAGCTGTGCTTAGTAGGCTTCACTTAGTTTGGGTATGACTTACGTGCAAAAGTTAGGTCAAGACTTTTAACAACCACTGCTTTCATTTCTAGATGAGGAGTGGTCTTCATGACAAAACACTGAACAGGAATCTTACATAAGTCTGCGACCATGGAAAGTTTTTATTATTTCATCGCTATGGCCCCTTTCCCAAAGGTTAATTAAGCAGAGCATATTAAGCTAGGGAAAAGAGCTTTCCACATCTTCCTTTGCGGGTGGGAGTTACCCCCAGAGAATTGACTTGCATGTCCTCATTGGAATGGTTCCACAGTTATTGCTCTTTTCAGAAGCCGCTCACTGTGCTTCATGCCCTCAAGATCAGCAACCAAACAAAAACCACGACTGGTGCATCCCCAAGAAGATCCACTACCTTTCCCAGGAAGAGACACTCGGCCTCCTGCTAGTTGCTCTGTTTCTTTTCCTCTGTCTCAGCACATCTGCTGAGTTGGGGACATTCATTAGATATCGCAACACACCCATCATCAAAGCCAACAACCGAGACCTCAGCTATGCCCTCCTCAGCTCTCTCCTGCTCTGCTTCCTCTGCTCCTTCATCTTCATCGGACGACCCACTAAGGTCACTTGTCTTCTCCGACAAGCTGCGTTTGGCATTTCCTTCTCAGTTGCAGTTTCTTGTGTGTTAGCGAAAACTGTCATGGTTGTTTTGGTCTTTATGGCCAGCAAGCCAGGAAACATGGCAAGTCTCCTCATGGGGAGACCACTGACCATCTGCATTGTGCTTGTCTGTCCTCTCATCCAAGCTATGATCTGTGTTGTCTGGTTGCTGACCTCTCCCCCTTTCCCAAACATAAACTTCCATTCTCTCTCTGGGGAGATCATCATGGAATGCAACGAAGGCTCCGTCACCATGTTTTATGCTGTCCTGGCTTACATGGGCTTCTTGGGTCTTCTCAGCTTCCTGGTGGCTTTCCTGGCCAGGAAACTGCTCGACAGCTTCAATGAAGCCAAGTTCATCACCTTCAGCATGCTGGTCTTCTGCAGCGTGTGGGTCTCCTTTGTGCCCACCTACCTGAGCACCAGGGGGAAGTACACTTTGGCTGTGGAGGTCTTCTCCATCTTGGCTTCTGGGGCTGGTCTTTTGGGATGCATCTTTCTCCCCAAATGCTACATCATTCTCTTGAGGCCCAGTCTCAATAGCAGAGACCAGCTCATTAGAAAAATGTAATCGGAACATTTCATCATTTGGTGAATTTGTGTTAAGTATTTGTACCTGAATAAATCAAGATTTTGAATTTCCTTTTTTCAGAACTCCAGTCAATCAGGCACCCGGAAATGATGGTACCACTTAAGAGAAATCCTCTGTACTCATTTATTTATTTAAATCATTTTTATGCCGCCCCATCGCAACAAAGCCTCAGGGCAGCTTACAGCATATCAATAATACAAAAAATTTCATTACCCCCCCCCCCCAGTGCATCTCAGCTAAAAACTTTAAAATTCAATACATAATTCAACAGTTAAAATAAGTTTTAAATAAAAAGGTCTTGGCCTGGCACCGAAAAACAAATAACAACTGCGCCAGGCGAACCTCTCTGGGGAGTGCATTCTATAAATGAGGTGCCACCGCAGAGAAAGCCCTCCTCCGGGTACTTACCCTCCTTATCTCATTCACAGAGGGTTCCCGGAGGAGGGCCTCTGTTGCTGATCTCAAGGGGCGGGAGGGCATATATGGGTGTAAGCGTTCCGTCAAGTATCCAGGTCCCAAGCCGTTTAGGGCTTTATAGGTCATAACCAACACCTTGAATTGGGCCCGGACTTCAATCGGGAGCCAGTGGAGCTGACGGAGAACTGGGGTTATATGTGAATAATGCCAAGTCCCCGTCAGCAGCCTGGCAGCTCTATTCTGCACCAACTGAAGTATCTGGACCATCTTCAAGGGTAGCCCCACGTAGAGCACGTTACAGAAATCTAATCGGGAAGTCACCAATGCGTGTGTCACTGTCGCCAGGCAGTCATACTCTAAGAAGGGATGCAGCTGATGTATCAGCTGAAGCTGCAGGAAGGCACTCCTGCTGCTACCTGAGCTTCTAACGACAGTTCTGGGTTGAGGAGCACTCCCAAGCTGTGGACCCTGTCCTTTAGAGGGAGTGCAACCCCATCCAGGACGAGGCCCAAATCCCCTATCTCATGCATAGTGTGGCCCTGGGAGTGTCTGCCAATGATATCAGGATCTAGGGACAGGTACTTATCCAGAAAAGCTGTTGGACTAATTTCAAATGTTGCTTCCTGAAAATTCCTTAGGTGTGTTCACTACAAAGAACCCACAGAAATTGGGACCATTTTAGGGAGAAAGGGGAGGAGGATAACCGCAGGAGATCTTCTGGATCCCACCTTCATCTCCAACTCTGTCAGGGTTTCTGACCTGCAAGGAATGAGTGTCTCAATCCAAAACTGAAGCTCAATCCAGACAAGACGGAGGTCCTGTTGGTGGGCGGTTCGGTGGGCGGTCCTGTTGGTGGGGGACTTGGGCCTTGTCCTGGATGGGGTTGCACTCCCTCTAAAGGACAAGGTCTGCAGCTTGGGAGTACTCCTCGACCCGGAACTGTCGTTACAGGCCCAGGTGACGGCAGTGGCGAGAAGTGCTTTCCTACAGCTTCGGTTGATACATCAGCTGCGTCCCTTCCTGGACTATGACTGCCTGGCGACAGTGACACACGCACTGGTGACTTCCCGGCTAGACTTCTGCAACACAGTCTACATGGGGCTGCCCTTGAAGACGGTCCGGATACTTCAATTGGTGCAAAATAGAGCTGCCAGAGTTGTCTCTGCAGCCTCACCAGGAGGAGCAAGTGTCTGCAGGAGACAAGCAGGAGGCCAGACGCAGCTGCAGTCCCTCAGCAAAGAGCTTGGGGTACTTTTGCATTCAACCTGCTTTCTCGGGGATTTCTTTGTTGTTGACCACCTGGAGGAAAACAGGTGTGGAATTTCTCAAGCACTTTCCATAATTACAGGGGAAAGAAATGAAGAGAGCCCAAGAGGCCTAGGGGCAGAGTAAGGAGCTTGTTTCTTTCCTACCTTCTTTGTGATTAGGTGGGGATTGACTGGGCTTTTCTGCCCCTTGAACTATGGAAACTGATGTCCCGCCAGCCAGGAAGGAGATGTTGGACAGAGTGGGACATCGCTTCCGGTTTCCTTTGTTCCTTCCTGCCAACTTCCCCTGATGGAGGAAACAGGTTTGAAACATGACAGGGAAACATTCCCATGGCAGGCCTGGGTGTGCAGGCTGACTTTTGCACTGATCAGTTAGAGGGAGAGGATCACACTTTTTGGTCATTTTCCACTTGCTGTGCTCTGTACGGCTCACCTGAACAGGCTGAAGGACAGCAGGTTCTAGCCAAGGGCTTGCCACAGACTGGGATTTGGCAAACTCACAGGCTCCTGTTTCAGCAGCACCTGCTCAGGGGCGTCCTCTCTATTGTTCCTGTTCCCATATCCAGTCAAGTCTTCCTGGACCTCTGGCAGTCCCATGAATGCTTCCCTTCCGAAACCTCCCATCCTTCTCCGCCCTGACCGGTTGTGGTCAACTCAAGGCGGTGCTTTCCTTGTTGGTGGCCACCCATCTCCTTTCTGCTCCTCCCCTGTTCCTCTGCCTTTGCTTCTCCTTGCCAAGGGGCTTGGCCAGGTGGCTGCTGGCCACATCCAGGTACTCTTGAGCAAAACAGAGTATCCTCATCTGTTCTATTCATTTATTCATTTTATTTAAAACTTTTCTATACCGTCCCATCACAGACGTATTGGGATGGTTTGCAACAGATAAATACAGTAAAATAAGAATAGAAATAAGAGTAATGGTTGTAGAGCATCCACAGTTAAAATATAAAACCACTAAATAAAGCAGGTTGACAAATAAAATAGTAGGAGAATAGTAAGTTTTTCACCTCACGGCAAAAGGAAAGAAGGGTTGGTGTGAGACAAAGCACTCTGGGGAGTGTATTCCACAGCCAGGGTGCCACCACAGAGAAGGCCCTCCTCCGGGAGGTTGCCACCCCGATCTCTTGGAAGGACGGCTCTGGGAGGATGCCCTGCCCCTCAGATCTCAAGGGGTGGGGGAGCACATAGGGGAGAAACTGCTCCTTCAGGTATTCCAGACCCAAGCCATTTAGGGCTTTACAGGTCATCACCGGCACCCTCAACTGGAACCAGACTTCAATTGGTAGCCAGTGTGGACAACAGACAACCGGCGTTATATGTGAAGAGCTTCCGGTCCCCGGCAATATCCTGGGAGCTCCATTATGAACCAACTGAATGATCCAGACCATCTTCATGGGCAGCCCCACATTCACCCCTTGCAAGACTCCAGGCAGGAAGTTTCCATAGCGTGGGAGACTCCTGGACGGAAATGGGAGCACGAGGGCTTCCTGTGCTTGCTAATAGTGGTTCAGATCTTGCACGTGTTTAAGCCACCCTCCGATCTCCTGGCTGCTGCTTCTCAGTGCAAGCAGCTTCTCCTGGTTTGGGCCAAATTATTGCCTTTGCCATCACAGGAGGGAAGGCGTGGGGGGAGAAGGGTGCCAGCTGCTTTGTCCTTGCTGGGAAAAGAAAAACGAGGAAGGTGCTGGGAACTCTCCTGGTGGGAATCCAAGGGACTGTCAGAAAAAAATAGAAAGCAAAGGAAGATTTTGTTTACAACACGAGGGAAATTAGTTTCTTAATCCCTGGAAAACTGTTCTCTGGACTGTGTTTAGCTGGGAACAAAGAAATTGCTGGGAACAAAGATGAAAGTTCTCAGCACAAAGAGAGACCCTGAGCATGTGCAAAGTGCCTTTGAGAGTTAGATCAGCTCTGCTTCCAGCCACAGAGTGGAGGCAGGCTTGAGATAACCATCTAACGAAACCTTGGTGTGCCTGAAACAGAAAAGATTTGTGCCAAAGGGCCAAGGCCAGGCAGATGTTGAAGATTGAGGGAAATTCTACAAGTGTTCAACTCTTGTATTGTCTCATGGAGAACATCACTGTCGAGAGAGGATTAGTTTAAACAAAAGACCCGTCGAGCATGGTCAGGAAGGGCTGGAGGATTTTCAGGATGTGGCCTCCTGAAAGGGGTGTTGTGAGGATGCACCATGTTTGTCTTGACCTCCGGAAAGGACAAAGAAGGGAGTGCAAGGGCCCAGCTTTCCTCTTTGTCCAGAGACCGGGTGGCTTTCCCCTCTTTCTCACTTGGTGTCTGTGGGGCTAAAAGCCGTGATCTGCATCCTGGGTGTGCCAGCTTCTCCTTGCAATGCCACAACTGAACGATGGGATGAGAACTGGGGAAACCCTTGGGTTCGTGTGGGTGCGTTTGGATGGTTGCATTGGTGGGTGGGTGAGATCACTTGCCCCAATCCCTTTTCTCAGGCTCCTTTTCCCCTATGGCAGGGGTCGGCAACCTTAAACACTCAAAGAGCCATTTGGATCTGTTTCCCACAGAAAACACCTGGAGCCGCAAAAGCCCTTTGACATCTAAAATGAAGATAACACTGCATATATCATTTTTAAGCTTTATTTATTTATTTATTTTATTTATTTAAAAATTTATATGCCGCCCCTTGCAATAGCCACAACATTTATGTTATGTATAAAAAACTATAGTGCATTGCATTTATGAAATCAATGAACTGCTACAGAGAAAACAAATTTTTATTTCTGCATGGAACAGAAACATATTAAGCATACTGGTAAACCAGTCTCGTCAGCAGTGAAAGCAAATGAATCTGCCCACGTACCATTAAATGTTCTGTTTTCTTCTGAAACTTTTCTTTTCTTGGATTTATCCATGGTTGGCCTACTGGGGGTCAAAAAGCTCAATTAAGCGCATGCCAGCAGGTTTCGCACATTGCGGATGTGACACATATTTTGAGCAACAGGGAGCCTCAGCAGAGGAAAGAAAGAGCCACACGCAGCTCCGGAGCTGCGGGTTGCTGACCACTGCCCTATGGTACAAATAAGGCAGTTTCCATCACCCCAGTGATGCCCCCCAATCAGGCCACGCCGTTGAAAAGAGAACCCTGGAGACAGCACTGTGTGGTTTCTGCAGCAGCAAAGCTTGGCTCAGAGCCCACCGCTGTCCTGACTCCACACCTTTCAGGCATGGAGGCTGGAGCCCTGGACCTCGCAGCCACATCTGGGCTTTCTTTGAGAAATGCCACACAGTGACTCCAACACGGGAGGTGGCTGTGCTTGCTGGAGAACATGGAATTGCAGCATCTTTTCTCACTCAGAAGCTCCCCGATCAGGGGGTGCTGCTGCCATTCGTCAATCCTTCCAAATTTTCTGCCTGCCATTTCCCACGACATGCATGGACCAGGTGTCATGCAGGAGAGCACGACAGTGGCTCCTCCTCGCGAGGAGGAGGTAACCATGCTTACTAGGAGCAGGAAAGAGCAGACACTTCCAGAAGAAGAAACGAATCAGGTGGCTCCTGAGGGTTGTCAGGGGTCCCCAGCTGCTTCCCAGGAGGCTAGCCCTTTAAACCATACAGACTGTGAAGGAGAAAGGGAGGGGGAAAACACTGTGCCGGAGGAGGAGGAAAGCAGCAGACCGGAAGGGGACTGGCAGCTAGGAGGCATTGACTTGATTGACGCTAACCAACGACGAATGATGTGCTCTTATCAGCTTCGGGAAGAACGGAGAAGAAAGAAACAGGGGGAGGGGGAGGGATGAGATCATTGTTAGGGGAACATAGTTCCTTCACATACGTGCCTTGCCGTTAGGATATTTGTTTAACCGTAAATCTTGTAGATAATGAGCAATAAACCAATTTAGAACCTCAGCTCCTGTTTGAAGAATTTATTGCAGCTAAAGCACCTCCAAGCATGAGGGTGTTTTTATAACACCCTCACAACACCAGGGATGGGAAGAAGGCCTTGCCAAAAGCAGACTGTCTGACCTCTGTCAACTTTGGGTGCTGGTGCAAAACACGCCCTGCTGTTTCCAGGACTCTCTTTTTGAATTTCCAACCTTATTAGGGGACATCCGCAATATTTGGCCGGATTGCTAATGGAACTGACTTCTTGTTAACAAAAGGTAAAAAGCAGCCTAAAGAGTAGAGTTTGGGGTAAGGAATCCCCTGCCCCCAACCCCCTCATGAGTTTTTTTCAGTCCCATCCAATCATTCAGTTAAGGCATTGCAATGACAGGTTCGTAGAATCAGGATTCTGACGATGGGCCTTTACCTAGTTCAAATCCCACATGATTAAAAGAAGAAAGCCACCCAGTCCCTGAAGAGAGAGGAAAGCCTGGGTCTTACACTTCCTTCCTCCTTTCTGGTGGTTGGTACAAACACGATGCATGCTCACCACATCGCTGTCAGAAGGCTTTCCATCCTTGAAATTCCCCCATCCCCCCTGAGAGGGCCGACAGGGTCTTTTGCTTGAAGCCACCCTCTCTCCACACAGATCCTCTCCATGAGGCCATAGAAGCTTTGAACACTCAGAGATTCTCCCTCCGTGTACAGAACTGCCCTGCCCTGCCCTGCCTCCACTGAGTGTTAGCCCCGTGGATGAAAGCAGAGTGGATCGACCTCCCCAGTCTTTGCACTTTGCATATGCTCAGGGCTCCATGTGTGTGGCACTTCTGTGGCACTCACTAAGTGCTGCGACCTTTCGCTAGAGCACCCTCTTTTGTCTCAGCTCTGAGGTCTGGCTCAGAGGCAAGGACTTGACGGGGTTTCCAGCTGGCAGCTGCTCAGCAGCCAGGGCTGGCCAGGCCTCCTCCACCTCTGAGGAAAAACCGCTCCGATTTCCTCTCAGTCACCAGCTGCTCAGGCAAACAAGGTGAGGCCTCGTGGCGACCTGGTCGCAATTCCAAACATGTGTCTCCCGGAGCCATTCCCTTCTGTTTCCTTTCCCAGAGAATCCCAAGCTGCATTCCTCAGCCCATTTCTTTCCTTCTTTCTCCCGCATGCACTGGATCACCATTCACACCGGCCAAGACTCAGCCTCTCCCACAAACCAAGCACCCAGCAAGCAGGGAGCGTTCCAGCCATGCCCTCCGCCTCACCCTCCCCGTCCCACACAGCCTTGGGGGCCTCCACCCAAAGGGAGACCCCGGCCTGCCAAACCTCCCAAAGGCTTGGGGGTCCCCTGCTTTAACACACCCCTCCAGCAAGATGAAGTCTCAGGCTCCCTCCCATCCAGTGATGTCTGTGCAGCGGGGGTTTTCCTGGGAGATTTCACCAAGAAAACTTCTGAGGGTCGCAATGTAGAGGCCCCCCTTCATATCTAGCCAGCCTTCTCAAAGGCTGAGTGTGAGGAGACAGAGGGGCTCACCCCTTTTCCTGGGGCCTTCCACAGGGCCGGGCCGAAGACAAAAGGGCGAGTCTGGGAGTCCAGGTGGGGAGAGCAGTTTGCAAGGAAGCAGCGGACAGGGGATACGAGCGAGCGCACAGCTGTACGGCATTGCAGACCAGGGCAGGGACAGCTGGGCTGGAAGGAGTGGTGCGTGAGGAGGAAACATAAAGAGGTGGCAGAGGAAGGAGAAGGGGGAGGAGAGAGAGACAGCGAGAGAGCAAAGATCATGGAAACACATGTGTGTTGGAGGAAGAGCTGGTGCAGCTGCCACTGGCAGGCAGGCCAGGGCAAACCGCGAGCAGAGACTGGGCAGCGCTACTGCTGGGATGGAGCAGCTCATTGTCATAGCGACAGGGGGGAAGGGAGCCGGAGCAGGCCAGGGCAAGGCGCCTTGGGGTAGTGTTCGGTGGAAGTGTAACAGAAGAATAAAGGCCTGGTGAGTGCACCAGCTTTCTTGTGTTGCTCTTCATGGAGAAGCCAGGAAAACAGGGCTTTGACCCGCAGCCCCCTCCTAATGCAGTCACACTGAGGAACCCAGATTCCCTAACACCACTAATTGCAGGAATTGCCATTTTGAGCACACGTGCCCAGCAAAGCTCCCGCTCTCAATTATCTGCCTCTTCCCCACAGGAACAGGCTCCACGTCATTCCCACCCACTGCCTTTACTCTCCCTGATTCCTCACTGCGTAAAACCCCCACCGTGGCAGGGGAACTCTGAAAGGGATCCCAAAAGAGGGCTGAGCAGAGGGGCAGGCTGAACTGGAGACCTTCCTGGTGCCATAATGCATACCTGGAGGCAACATCTCAGGAGCACATGGGGAGCAGGAGTGACGGGAAGTTCCCCAGGCTGCACTCCCCCGCCCACCGCCTCACCCAATGGGACCTGGAATGCGGGCTTCCCTCCCGCAACTGCACATTGGCCGCCAGGGGTAGGGGCTCCATTTCTGCACATCACAGGGGGCAGCCAGGACCAGAGCACTCGACTCCTGCCCAGCTGCCTTGCTGTGGAACAAAGTCTGCAAACGTGACCATGGGCAGGCCATTTCCAGGCAGCCTGGATACCCACCTGGCAATGCATGCATTCGGAGGTGTTTTCTGCTGAGTTGTCTGCTGGAGTCTTCTATGGACATTCTTACCATCATTGTCACTACGATTATGAGCATCACATCACACTTTTGTCCTGACTTTTCTGTGCATGAGGAAAGCAAGCACTTTGCTTGCCTCTTCTGATTGTTCTTTTCCTGAAAACAACCCTGCCAGGTAGGATAGGCTGAGAGTGAATGACCGGACAAATGTCACGCAATGAGCTTCAGGGATAAGTGGAGATCCAGGTCTGTCTCTCTCAGTCCCCAACAATCTCCCCTGCTTCATCTTGTCAAGCAAGAATGGTTTCAGTTCTGCTTTTAGAAATGCCTAACCTAAACCTTGAGGGCAAAAGAAGAAGGGGACAGCAGAGAGTGAGGTGGCTGGATGGAGTCACTGAGGCAGTTGGTGTGAGCTTAAGTGGACTCTGGGGGATGGTGGAGGACAGGAAGACCTGGAGGAATGTTGTTCATGGGGTTGCGATGGGTTGGATTTGATTTGGCAACTAACAACAACAACAACAACATCCACAACCTGGCTTCCTCTCCAGGATAGACGAGCGGGAAACACCCAGTCCCAGCACAGGCACCCCAAGGGGAACCGGAAGCCAGGAATGGGCAGTGGGCACAGCCAGAAGGAAAGGAGAAGCTTTTTCCAAGGGAAATAGGAGGAGATGGAAGAGGAGAGAAGAGAACAATCTCCTTCTGAGTCCCTCAGAGGCAGCTGGGTTCCCCTCTTGTTGCCCTTCCTGGTCATCCCTGCAGGAGCAATGTTCTGACAAAATTTCAGCCTGTCCCATCCCAGGAGCTGAAGGCAGGCACCAAGGGAAAACCCGTCAGCACCATGATGATGGTGCAGCACTCAGAGGAACATGTGGCATGAGCATGACCTCCAGGGAGCAAGCTGAGTGCACCAGGAATGGGAAGGGGGAAAGCAATGCAGGGGCTTTGCAGGGCCAGGCTGACTCACTGCAAGGCAATACTTGGGTGGGCGGGATAGAAAGCGGGGGATGCAGCAGGTCACATGTGAAGGCCAGTTGCAAAGCACACGAGGGAACTATCCCTTGATCCTGCTTGCTTCACCTGGTCCGGATTGGCATATTCTCAGAGCGTGCCTCTCTTGCACATGGGAGTGAGGAAGGTTGTCAGGAAGCCAAAGAGGGGCTCCAGTAACGAGGCCGTATAATTATGGAAACCATCATGCATTTCTGTTCCTCTTGGTAAACCTCAAGTGCCCTCCTCCCCCAGGACCACCTTGAACCCCCCCCCAAGCCCCCCCTGAGATGGCAGAGGAGTGTCTTGCATCCAGGCACAAAGGGGAGGGTGTCTCCTTCCCTGCATTCCTTCTCAGGGATTGGGAGAGGCTGGGGGCAGAAGAGGAGTCAGCCGTGCAGGCACTTATTCTCACTTCCTTTGGCTGGAGTCTTGTCTGGCAGGGCTCCTTGTCCATTTAGAGGGAAATTCCTCTAAATGATCCTCTACTTGGCAGAAAGGGGCAGGATGGAGATAGTGCCAAGTGCCGGCAGAGTGGCACTCTTGGTCCTGCTGCTGCTGCTCCTCCCAGAGGCCTCAGGTGGGAGGCTGGAGGCCAAATGCCCCTGGAGCTGGCACAGGGCTGAGCTGCACCCACGCAATTATTTCCGGCCAGGAGACTTTGTCTTCAGTGCCAGCATTTCTGCGGCACAAGGCCCATTTTGACCACACACTTTCAACAAACCTGCATCTAATGAAAATATTATGTAAGTCACTGGCCTGCTGGACTTGATGCTGCTAAGAGCCATGGGCAGCAGCGCAGCACAGCTAGCGCTAGCAAGCAAAACCGGAGTGATTTCTTCTAGCTGGCGCCTTTCTCAGGAAGACCCAGTCAGGGAAGCACAAGCAGCAAAGCCCAGCGGGGAGTCCAGGGCAATGGGGCAACAGTCCCCAGAACATGCCCCACCTTCCTTGCCTCTGCATCACTCTGCGTTTCCATCCCCATCAGTGGGAACAGCTGCCTTGCTGGGCTGCTTCCTGGGATGGTCACCTTTGCTGCACGTTTCTTCTCTTGGGGGATGGAACTGGAGTAAGACGGGAAAGAGGCCAGTGGAATCCCACCTGAGGTTCTGCAGGAATCGGCAGATGGGCTCTGGCTTTTTGCTAGGACAAGGCTGAGCATGTGGAAGCCCGAGAAGCAGCATGCAGCCTGAAAGGGCACTTGAAGGATCCATGAGCAAGGATGTCAGCATGAAACTTTCTATTCATTTTTTTCCTTTCCAGGTTATCATCAACAGATTACAGGAAGTTCCTCTCCTTCCTGTTTGCCATCCAGGAGGTCAACCAGAATCCCAGCCTCTTGCTGAACCTCACTCTCGGCTATAGCATCTATGACAGCCTTCACGATGTTAGACTGACGTCCGACGCAGCCATAGACCTGTTCTCGACAGCTCAGGCCCACGTTCCCAACTACAAGTGTGGCAGGCGAGATCATCTGCTGGCCGTCCTTGAAGAATCTGACTCAGACAACTCCATACAGCTTTCCAACATGCTGGGCATCTTCAAAATCCCGCAGGTGGGAGGCTTGGGAGAAGTGATATGAGTTGTTATGTACAGAAAGTGAAAGATTCCTAAATCATTTCCAAGTATGATCTCCGTTCCAGGACAGCATACCATCCTACACAGTTCCATGAGGAAAAGGGTTCAAGCCCCCCAGGCCCCACACCAGGCCCCCATCTGGTCTTGTTAGTGTTGAGGATTAATCAAAGGTATCTCTTGTTCCTTGTCTGACCTTGAGAGAGATGGCAGCACAGCAAGTGACTGTATGGAAAAGACTCATTGCTGTATGTTCCCAACCAATAGCCACACGTTGAGGATTCCTACAGCAGAGCAGGCTGGGGCCAGGGGTCCTTCTGATTCGTTTTGTTTCCATGCTAATAATGTATCTCATCGAGAGGGAGTCCGCCTCCAGTTCAGCTTTTTGCAGGGATTAGATGCAGAGAGAAAATCAAAATTATTACTTTTGGACATGGTTAACTTAAGCTACAATTCTCATCTCAATACAAGGTGCTCTTGCTGATCATATGTAAAATGATCTTTTATATATGCTGACATCCTGGCAGAGGCTTCTATCTCCTACTTTCTTATGTCTCTCTGAAAGAACCCTGAATACTTGAGCCTTGCAGTTCAGTCCTCAGGAAAATATTGTTTTCTTAATTTGGATGAGATATAGAGCAAATAATTCAGCACTTCAGGGTCAAGCATCTCATGCACATCCAACATAGTTTTATTCAAGGATAGAATAGAGTTGCACATGATAGGCATGTCCTGAGCGGAGCCGGCTGGAACCAGGGGTCAGTCTAGATGGCCTGGGAGACCCCTTCTGACCTGCTCTCTTTCACTGTTTCTCTGTTTTCTTTTCTATCTCATCATCAAATGCAGAAGATCAAGAGTGACTCTGAGAGCCCAGGAAGGTGTCCACAGGATCTACCTTTGACTAACCCTACAAAACCTTTCCTCTCCCATTCATGGGATGAAGTCTTGGGACATGTATAACAGAATGGACAACTGGAGATTCACAAAAGTTCAGTCTGCTCCTGCCCTCCTTCTCTCAGTGTTTTAAACTTAGAATGCTAAAAAACTTAATTTTCCAGAAAATAATAAGCATTGCTTCCTTTCAATCCATGCTTCATCCAGATAGTTAAAGGATAAATGTTTTATGATAAACACTTTATTAATGGGAAAATTATCAGCATTGTTTTCTTTCAAATCATGTTTTATGTGGGTAACGTTTCAGTGGTTTGGTCCCATAAGAAGAGGAATTTTGATCTGGTGCTGAAATGAACCAATCCATCAGCGCCTCTCTTCCTTTCCTTCCCAGGTCACTTATGCTTTCAACACTCAGGTCAGGGGAGAAAAAAGCCAGTCCCCTTTCTTGTACAGGATGCTCCCTGAAGAAGGCCTCCAGTACCCAGGGATCGTCAGGCTGCTGTTGCACTTCAGGTGGATGATGGTGGGGCTCTTCTCACTGGACACTGAGAATGGAGACACGTTCATGAGGACCTTGAAACTGGAGCTCCTCAGGAATGGCATTTGCATGGTTTTTTCATGCAGCATCTCATTAATGAAATCGGGTTATGGGCAAAGCAGGTGGCAGTCATGGAAGGTTTTGGTAGAAATTAATGTCTTCATTTATTTTGAAGAGTTGCTTTTCTCCTTCTATGGAATAACTACTGTTGAATTTTTTATTCAAATGTTTATGCAACCTGTTAATGGGAAAGTCTGGATCACCACAACTATGTGTGACTTTACCTTTGCTTTAGCTTATGCAAATAGTAGAACAACATTCCAGCACTTGTATGCATATTTTTCCTTCCTTCCCCCAAAAAGTAAAAGGACCAACTATGATAGTTTTCTAAATTTTTATGCAAGTATGGGTGCGTTTGTGCAGACAGCTTTCAAGTGTTCGTATTCAAAGCATGTTCTGTCAGTAAAAGAGTGGATGAGATGCAGAGAGGAGGAACCGGAGGGGCTGCCCCAAGTGGACAAGGAGCGAGCACTCTCTCTGGACAGCTTCTCTTACAGCACCGTCCAGGCTGTGGCCCGTGCCGTGGATGCGGTTCTTTCCTCCAGATCCAGGAGGAAGAACAAGGAACGTGGAGGCAGGCCAGATGTACACCGGATTCCTCCATGGCAGGTATTCTCCCCAGTCACCATCTTCTTAGCTGTTATACTTACATTGTGGGAATAGAGGTGAGATCTTCCCAATGAAGGGGCAGCTGGAACACTCTCTGTTCTGGTCCCCCTGTTGGTCCCCTCTCCTGGCTTCCTAGGACTGAGTCCAGCTGCTCCTGGCCGGTGGAGTTGCTTCGAGTCACACTGAGGCAGTGCGTGTGCATACCAGTCTGTACAAGGACTGCACAGGTCCTTGCTCATATTCCTTGACCTCTGAATAATAGGGCTTTCAGCCTCCCTGGGTTCAGAAATCAAGGCAATCCATGTGTGACCCGGTATGCTCAACTGAACCCAGTCTGCCCTTCGTTGTGTGTGCATTCCTCACCCCAGGATACATGCAGGTTCATAGATGAGCGCGGCAGGGAATGGTGCCCCAGGAGGTCATGGGTGACCTATGACAGCAAGCAAGGTTCCAGTGAGTGGCTGATGTGGAGAGTTAGTTGGAGGTTGTCAGTGCAGGTGTAGTGGAAGCGGAGATCAGGGCAGAGGATCCGGGACTGTGCTGATCACCTTCAGGGAGGAGAAAAGAAAGGCCAGAATGTCACAAGCTGCAAGGAAAGGTAGACTCCAGAGTCAGGGAATGTGGCCCTGGAATCCTTTCACTCTATAGCAGCCTGCAACCTCCATGCCATGCCTGGTGCTCTGCCTAAGGTCAACGAGGGAGGCACGTGCAACAAGGGAAGGCTGGTGGCCATCTTGGAGGAAACCTGAGAGTGTCGGAACACTGTGTGGGCACCTCCAGGCAAGGGGAATTCTGTGGTCGGGGAGCACAGTGGCAACAGGATGTGTAGTGCAGGAGATGGGAGAATCGGGCATCATTGACGATTTGACTGGGGAAGTGCAGGCAATGCTGATGAGACCTGCAGATCCCACGTGTTCTTTATAGTGCCACCATCGACAGACATTAAATGCACAAGAGCTCAGTAGGAGAAACAGGGAGGCCTCCAGAGGAGGACAGCATGGATGATGATTGGGCCTGAAGCTCAGGTGTACAAGGAAAGAAGAATGAACTGGGCATGCTCAGCCTAGATGTGAAAGGACTGAAGGGGGTTTCACAGCACTCTTCCAGGACTGGGTGGGTCATCAGAGGGCAAGGCCACAACCCCTGATGGATCATTCCAAAGTGCATGATTGGAATTCAGGGCTCAAGTGACCAGGAGCACTTCTTGGCCCCTTCCAAATCCCCTGTGGTCTCCTGGGAGACTCCTCGGGAAGAAATCCTGTTGAGCACACTAAAAAGGACTCCTAGGTCATCTTCTAAAGCTCTGGAGGAGGTACGTCCCTTTGCTGCTTCTGAGGTTGCCTGAAATATTTCCTTCAGAGATGCTGCCCTCACTTTTCCTTCAGTGACAATGCTACCAGCAATGTCTCCTAAAGTCCGAAGTACATGATGCGTAACCAAAAATGAAATCAGAGACTTCGCCATAATTAGAGTGACATCAAGCCACATTGACCTGGGACCAGCTCTTAGCAAAGCCTGGGTGACATGAAATGTGCCTCCTCAAATGCTGCTTCATTCTCTGTTCCTCCAGCTCCACCCTTTCCTGAAAGACCCCCAGTTCCACAATCATTGCATTGATGGGGTGTATTTGGATGAGAACGGAGACTTGGCAGCCAACCTGGACCTTGTGAATTGGATGGGGTTTCCCAACTGGACTGCTGTAAACGTGAAAGTTAGGAGTCTGGAAAGGAGGGACTTGCCTGGCCCCAAACTCACCATCCACCGAGATCCCATTGTGTGGCCCTGATGGCAAGATCAGGTGAAGAAAACTGTCCCTGTCATTCCATAGTTTTCATTTCCCTTCCCTTTGCTAACATTCTGGCTATTCAGATGTTCAGACATTTAAGACATTAATACAAAGCATGAGATATAAAAGGGGGCATTCCTTTGGAGGGATGTCCAGTTGCTCCTGCTTCACAGGCTGGGGTTCAGTACTGGAACATGCTGAAATCCCAGACCTCCTCTCCAACCTTTCCAGCTCTGTCTCCCCATCCGCAGAATCAGCACCCCAAGCCTCCTGCCCTGACGCTCCTTCTCTCTCGCTCAGCCTCTGCCCCAGGCCAGGTGCGTGGAGAGCTGCCGCCCAGGATTCTTCAAGATGGCTCGGGAAGGAGAGCTTGTGTGCTGCTATGACTGCGCTCCATGTGCAGAAGGGACCTTCTCTGCTCGGGAAGGTGGGTGAGTGCGGAGGGAAAAGCAGTGCCCGGAAAGATCCAAGCCAGGGATGACCTTGCATTGCTCCTTGTCTTCTCCATCTCTGCAGAAAACTCCCTCCCTTCTCGTCGGTTGTGCTTTTCAGCAAACCTTCCTCTCTCTCCAAAGTGCCCCTCATGAAATCTTGGCATGTGAAGCCAAACGTGTTGTGCAGTCATTCCCCTCCTCTTATACAAAAAGCAAGTCCCCCTTGTGCGGCTCCCCCAAGGAGACCTGGGTGGCTTGCAGAGAAGGAGCATTCTTCATCTTTTGGAGCTTCTGTGGCCTCATCTGGAGAGCTGATGAAGGACTTCTCCTCTTGCTGGCACTGATGGGCTTTTTATCAGGGAGGATGCCGGGAAATGTTTATGGGCATGGAGGATTATGCTAGGAATGGTCCCTGTGTTTTTTGGGGCATGGAGTGCATCTGACTGTTGTGAGTGGAGCTGGCTGGAGCCGGGATCAGACTAGATGGCCCAGGAGACCCCTTCTGACTCGTTCTCTTACTATGTTCAGGAGTCACATATTCAAGAGAATGGTGGGAAGGAGGACCTTTGGGTCTGATGTTCAGCTGCACATGGTGGGCTGCAGCATATTTTGACATCATAAAGGGAACTGGAGTGCTTTCATGGAATTCTAAACAACTGGAGGTTCCAGTCACGTTCTATATTTTTCTAATGTTACAAAAAGAGGTATAAAATTTATTAAAATGAATGTGTTTTCATGTGTGCTGATGCTGCAATCCCATAGCATAAGTAATCCAGGATATCTCTATTCAGTTTCCTTATATCCTGCAAGTTTCCTTCAAGGAACTCCTAGTGGTTTCTGTAATTATCCTTCATTGCTCAGTGCTGTCCTCACAAGAACCCTGCGAGGTAGGCTGGACTGAGAGTCAAAGAGTGCCCCATAGGCGCCCAGTGAGCCCCGTGGCTGAGTCAGAACTAGCATCTGGACCGCCTTTGTACTGAACCAGGTTGGCTCCCAGTCAGAAAAGTGCTGCCAGGTGTGGAATTCCACCCACACCCCACTGAGGGAGCAGAACTCCCTCTACCAACTCAGAACCCCCCAACCCCCATCCTCATCCTCTTTCCTACTCTGATGAGCTCTGTGCAGTAGACGTAGTTCAAAACTCATAGAACCTTCATGGAATACTTTGCAAAGAAGAGGCGACCCACTCCAAAGGTTTTCCGGGGCAGAAGGAGCAAAAGGCACCCTGTTTCATTGAGTCACAGCCCCTTTAATTCTGACATGGTTCTATGCATGGCTGTGGAGTAGCTGATGCAACTACTTAGTGGGGAGGGGCATAGAAGACAGATCAGGTTCTGCTAGTTCCCCCATGTTTGTTTCCTCTTTTGGTCCTTCTCCATGCACATCTCACCTGGGTAAATGAAAGGGGTGGTTGAGCAAACAAAGGGACTCAATTCCTCAGTCTGCCCTGATTTATTTATTTATTTATTTATTTTCCGATTTATATCCAGTCTTTTTTCTACAAAGGGCTCAAGGCAGCTTACATCACCTCCTCCATCTTATCCCCACAACAACAACCCTGTGAGTTAGTTAGGGCTGAGAGTCTCTGACTTGCCCAAACCAACCCAGTTGGCTCCATGGCAGAGCGGGGACTAGAATTGTCCTTCTGTTTAACTCATGGAGGGGTGACTGTCTCCACTGAGCAGAGCTTGTGGCAGAAGATTGGCTGGATGGAGGCTGGGGAGGCATTGATGGAATTCCCAAGGTGCGCAGCTGGAACGTTAGAAACCATTGCAGGAAGGAATCCCATGTGGCTTTCATGCACTTGTGCTGGGTTCTCACCCAGCGTCAGGCTCAATGAATCTTGAGGCACTGGGGTTCAGGCTGGAGGAGTCCTGCATGGGAGAGCAGCACCCTTTCCCATTTCTTCCCTGACTCTCGATGGGAGGCTGAGGCATTGGAGTTAGGGCTGGGATTAGTAATGGGGCTGGGGAATCCCAGCAGAGAGGAGCAACCTTGCATTGAAACCCTCCGCCAAAGCAGAACTGCAGTGAGCTTGTCATGAGAAGGCTGCTTGCATGGTCTGACCTAGGGATGCTTGTTGGGGGCCATCTTCATCTCCTTGAACTTGCACAGCACATGCAGCTTCTCCTTGCCCTGAGCACGCTTGCAAGAGCAAATCTGCAGCTGCAGGAAGCAAGGACGGGGCTGTGTGCCATGCACAACCCTGATGGGCAACACAGCAGTCTGAGAGGGACCGTGCAAATCGTGGCAGACTCTGCAGAGGATCTATTTCAACCATTCCTAATCTCCCACTGAAGTCTGAGCACCAATGGTGGAAAATGCTGCTCTCCATTTGGGTTTGTGGTGGGGCAGTGGATAATCAAGGGATCTGCCCAGCACACTACACAGCCTTTCTGAACCTCCAGCCATAGACGTGTCCCCCACACTTCATCCTGGGATATTCACCCCGTACAAGGGATGGAATCCCGGTCAGGGTCAGACATTTTCTGGTGCGTGAATTGATTCACGATTGCAAGGAAAAATAGATGGCCACACATCCTAGTACGCTTGCCAATGTGCCTTCGAGGCTGTGGGCTGCCTTGACAGTACATCTGAGGCACTTTGCTGAATTTGGAGAATGAGGGGGCCCTGCAAGCCTCGCTTGGCAGGAAAGCACTCTGTGTTGCCTCTCACAAAAAAGTCATGCCCCTTCCAGTACTACTACAATTAACAACACTACTAGTAATAAGAAAAACAACAAAAATAATGAATAAAATATAAAGAGCAGAGACGGGAACAGAAGTCCACGTGCTGTTTCTCTTGCTTTCAACAGACGCAGAGCATTGCCTGAGGTGTCCGGAAGATCAGCATCCAAATGAGGCCCAGGATCAGTGCATCCCCAAGGTCATCACCTTCCTGTCCTGCAAAGAATATTTGGGATCCTTCCTCACTGGCTTGGCCCTACTCTTCTCCATCGCCACAGGAGGCATACTGGGGATCTTCAGAAAATTCCAAGAGACTCCAGTAGTCAAGGCCAACAATCGCGACCTCTCCTACATTCTACTGTCTCCCTCCTGCTTTGCTTTTTGTGCGCTTTCCTCTTCATTGGCCAGCCAAGAAGCATCACCTGCCTCCTGCAACAAGCAGCCTTCAGCATCATCTTCTCAGTGGCCATCTCTTCCCTCCTGGCCAAAACCATCACTGTGGTTCAGGCCTTCCTGGCCACCAAGCCAGGCAACAGGGCAAGGAACTGGCTGGGGAGGAGTTTGGCCAACTCCATTGTCATCTGCTGTTCCAGTGTCCAAGTGGTTCTCTCCACCATCTGGCTGGGGACTGCTCCCCCATTCCCTGACTCTGACCTGCACTCCCAGGCTGGGCAGATCATCCTGCAGTGCAATGAAGGCTCTGTGGCCATGTTCTACGCTGCCCTCAGCTATATGGGCTTCCTGGCTGACGTCTCCTTCACGGTAGCCTTCCTGGCCGGGAAGCTGCCTGGGGCCTTCAATGAGACCAAGCTGATCACCTTCAGCATGCTGGTCTTCTGCAGTGTCTGAATCTCCTTTGCACCCACCTACCTGAGCACCAAGGGGAAGTCCATGGTGGCCGTCCAGGTCTTCTCCATCTTGGCCTCCAGCACTGGGCTGCATCTTCCTGCCCAAGTGCTTCATCATTCTATGGAGGCCTGACCTGAATAGCAAGAAGCATCTCATGATGAAAAGCAAAGCATAAAGTGCTGTTTGTTTTGGTCATTAAGAGCGCAGAACTCCAACTTTTCTGAATAAGCCAGCGATCCATTCTGGGCACATAAACAGTATCAGATTAGGTGAATTGGGAAAAAAAATCATCCTTTGCACTTTTCGGTAGTTGAGAAAAATCAAAGCTCCATTTCATGCCTGGGGAAGCAGCAATGAAGAAATCTTCCCCTCTTAACCTCCTAAGCTAAGCTTTGTGTTTCGTCTTTTTTTGGTTTTATAAATAGTTTCTGCTCTCAGTCTTTGAAATTTTCATTCTTTATTTTGAAGTTTGGGCAGACAAATACTGTTTGCCCAGAAATTGACATGGAACCGGCAATGCAGATTGGAAATCCCTCCAGCTCCTTTTCCAGGGTGGGGAATTTATTTATTTATTTATTTTTCAATTTATATCCTACCTTTTTCCTACAAAGGGCTCAAGGCAGCTTACATCATTCTCATCCTCCATCTTCTCCCCACAACGAGAACCCTGTGTGGGTAGGTTGGGCTGAGAGTCTCTGACTGGCCCAAAGTCACCCAGTTGGCTCCATGGCTGAGCGGGGACTCGAACCTTGATCGTCTGAGTCCCAGTCCCATGCTCTTCACCAATACGCCACACTGGCTCTTTGGGGATGGGAGGGTTTGTTAGAGATGATCTGTCAGGCATTGCGGATCCCTTCCCTAGGCAGCCTGCACTGGGCTTGCTCCCTGTCATGTGCTCACAAAGCGGCTTGGCTGCAAGAGCGCACCAGCAGAGGCATTCTGCCAGAGCTGTGGGGAGGCCCGCAGACTGCTTTTGAGAGCAGGAAGAGAAAGATTCAGAGCAGAGAATGTCCTTCTCCACCTGGGGAAGGGTTGAAGAAGTCCGTTCACAGCCCTGAGAGATCCAGCTTCAGTCGGAGTCAGCAGGGACCCTGCCTGAGGGTGGAGGTTGCTCTGTTTGGAGCTGATGTCCAGCCAGGCTCCTCCAGTATGAGCAACCTTGGCCTTGCTTCCATCTAGGATGCCTTCTGGGAATGTAGCCACCCAGCTGGGGATGGCTGCATCAGCTCCTGCCCGGTGATTCCTAGGCCATGTGGGAAGCATCTCGCCCACTGAACTCAGTGCACCATTTCCAAAATTTATTTATTATTTATTTATTTTATTTTTCGATTTATATCCTCCCATTTTCCTGCAAAGGGCTCAAGGCAGCTTACATCTCCTCCTCCATCTTATCCCCACAACAACAACCCTGTGAGGTAGGTTGGGCTGAGAGTCTGTGACTGGCCCAAAGTCACCCAGTTGGCTCCATGGCTGAGCAGGGACTAGAACCCAGATAGTCTGAATCCCTGTCCCATGTTCTTAACCACTACACCACACTGGCTCTCCCCTCGTATTTGGGAGGCTAAGGGTCCATGTACTTCGGTGTCCCCCTGCCCCACACAGCGCACACTTGAAGGAGTGCAGCAGCCGAAAATTGACCCCCGGGGGAGGACATGGGAGCCAAAAGCGGAGGAATATCGGGAACTGCATTTTCTGTTTATGCTGCAGGTATTCTCTGCCTTTTCTCCTCTTGTGAACACCCAAAGTTGCTTACAAGTTTGTCCTCCATTCCTTTTACCCTGTGAGGGAGGTGAGCTCAGAGGGAGTGATTGGCCAAGCATCTGCCAGGAGCTTTGAGGATGGGGGGGGCTGAAACTGGGCCCCCCTTGCCTCACGCTTGGCACTCTCCCCACCAGGCCCCCCTGCCTCCCAGAAGACACTCCAGTCTCCCTCAGGTCTTGCCCACCACAGTTCAGCCCTTCAGCTTAGGGGGAATTTTATTCTTTGCTTGTTCAGCATTAGAGAAAGCAGGCCTGGTATCTCTGTTCCATGACCTGGGAAGTATCGAAGGTGGAGCCTCCCTTTTCCCTCAATCCCGTTCATCCCCGTGGTATACATCTGAATTATGGGCGATGAAGCGGGTTGGTAGATGGCTAGAGCGTAGGTGGGACAAATCCGACCGAGCACATCTTAGAGCCCATTATCGGGCCTATGCTGTGGCGGTGAGGGCGGCGAAGAAGAAATTCTTCTCCACGTCCATTGCCTCCTCACAATGCCGTCCAGCAGAGATTTTTCGGGTGGTTCAAGGGCTGATTAAACCTGGCCCCAATAAAGATCTGGTACCGCCCTCGAAAGCCCGCTGTGACGACTTTGACACGCATTTTAGGGAGAAAGTTGCTTAGATCCGTCACGAGCTGGACTCCACTGTTGACACAGATTCTCTTGGGGAGGCGCCAACTGTGCCGGCTTGTCCCCCATTGATGGATGAATTTCAGTTGTTGCGGCCTGATGATGTGGACAAAGTGCTTGGATTGGTACGCTCAACCACCTGTTTACTGGACCCATGCCCATCTTGGCTATTAAAGATGGCCAAGGACAGGATTGTGCCCTGGATCTTGGAGGTGGTCAACGCCTCTTTAAGAGACGGCCGGGTGTCTGCCCCTTTAAAGTAGGCGGTAGTCAGGCCAGTCCTAAAGAAGGCTTCCCTGGATCCAGAGGTGGTCACCAATTATAGACTGGTGGCCAACATCCTGTTTTTGGGCAAGGTGCTGGAGCGGGTGGCGGCGGGACAACTCCAAGCACTCTTGGATGAGACTGATTATCTGGACCCATTTTAGTCTGGTTTCAGACCCGGGTACGGCACTGAATCTGCCTTGGTCGCCCTGTACGATGACCTGTGCAGGGAGAGGGACAGGGGGAGTGTGTCCCTGTTGGTTCTCCTGGACCTCTTGGTGCCTTTCGATACCATCGACCATGGTATCCTTCTGGAGAGGCTGGCGGGACTGGGGGTTGGAGGAACTGCTCTGCAGTGGTTCCACTCCTACCTCAATGGCTGATTCCAGAAGGTGGTGCTGGGGGACTATGGCTCTGAGTCATGGCAGCTATGCCATGGAGTTCCGCAGGGTTCCATTTTGTCTCCTTTGCTCTTTAACATCTACATGAAACCGCTGGGAGAGGTCATCAGGAGGTGTGGGCTGCGGAATCATCAGTATGCTGATGATACCCAGCTCTACCTCTCATTCTCCACCGATCCAGGTGAGGCAGTGGCTGTGCTGAACCATTACCTGGCCAAGGTAATGGGCTGGATGAGGGCCAATAAACTGAGGCTCAATCCTGACAAGACGGAGGTCCTGTTGGTGGGTGGGTCGGGCTTCGGAGTGGGGGACCTGACCCTAGTCTTAAATGGGGTTGCACTCCCTCTGAAAGACAGGGTCCGTAGCCTGGGAGTGCTCCTCGACCCGGAGCTGACTTTGGTAGCCCAAGCGTCAGCGGTGGCGAGGAGCGCTTTCCATCAGCTTCGGCTGATCCATCAGCTGCGTCCCTTCCTGGAGTATGACTGCCTGGCAACAGTGACCCACGCGTTGTTGACTTCCCGATTAGATTTCTGTAACGCGCTCTACATGGGGCTACCCTTGAAGACGGTCCGGATACTTCAATTGGTGCAAAACAGAGCTGCCAGGGTGCTGACGGGGACTGGGCATGATTCTCATATCACCCCAGTTCTCCATCAGCTACACTGGCTTCCCATTGAAGTCCGGGCCCAATTCAAGGTGTTGGTTCTTACCTATAAAGCCCTTAACGGCTTGGGTCCTGGTTACCTAAAGGAGCGCCTGCGACCATATATGCTCTCCCGCCCCCTACGATCGGCAGCTGATGCCCTCCTCCGGGAACCCTCAGTGAGAGAAATAAGGAGGGTGAGTACCAGTAGGAGGGCTTTCTCTGTGGTGGTGCCCCACCAATGGAATGCGCTCCCCAGAGAGGCTCACCTGGCGCCGTCATTATTTGCTTTTTGGCGCCAGGCGAAGACCTTTATATTTAAGAAATATTTTAATTGCTAAATTATTAAATTTGTTATTTATTATTATATTTATATGTTTTTAATTTTTAGACTTTGAGATGGGTAAGTTTTAAATTGTGTATTGTTTTTAGATTGTTTTTCTATGTTGTTAGCCGCCCCGAGGCTTGTTTGCAAGGGGGCGGCATTCAAATATGTTAATAAATAAGTTAATAAATAGATAAACCTGGCTGACTCTCCAGGATAGAGAGTCATCTGGAAGGAGAACCGGATGCCAGGAATGGGCACTGGGCACAGCCAGATGGAAAGGAGATACTTTTTGCAAGGGAAATAGGAGGGGAGAGAAGAGGAGAGATGGGAAGACGCTCCCGCTGAGTCCCTCAGAGGCAGCTGGGATGGGACTGAAGGAACTGTTCATCCATCAGGGAATTTCCATCTCGCTGCCCTTCTTGGCCATTCCTGCAGGAGCAATGTACTGACAAAATCTCAGACTGTCCCATCCCTGGAGCGAAAGTCGGCCACTGAGGGAAAATCCGTCAGCACCATGATGATGGTGCAGCACTTGGAGGTACAGGTGGCCTGAGCATGACCTCCAGGGAGCAAGCTGAGCGCACCAGGAATGAGAAGGGGGAAAGCAAGGAAGGGGCTTTGCAGGGCAAGGCTGCCTCACTGCAAGGCAACTCTATCTATCTATCTATCTATCTATCTATCTATCTATCTATCTATTTAACGATTTATATCCTGCCATTTTCCTCAAAGGGCTCAAGGCAGCTTACATCATTCTCCTCCTCCATCTTATCCCCACAACAACAACCCTGTGAGGTAGGTTGGGCTGAGAGTCTGTGACTGGCACAAGGTCACCCAGTTGGCTCCATGGCCGAGTCGGGACTCGGACCCAGGTTGTCTGAGTCCCAATCCCATGCTGTAAACCACTACACCACACTGGCTGTCTTGCGGTGGAAGGGATAGCAAACGGGTGATGCAGCAGGTCACATATTGAAGGCCATTTGCAAAGCACATGAGGAAAAGATCCCTTGGTCCAGCATGTTTCGCATGGGCCGCATCAGCACACTCTCTGAGTGTACCTCTCTTTCAAATGGGAGTGAGGAAGGTTGTCAGGGAGCCGCAGAGGTGCTCCAGCCATGAAGACATATGATTATGGAAATCATATTGCATAGCTGTCGTCTTGCTAAACGTCATGGGGCCCCCCTCCCCCAGAACCACCCCGAGGCCCCGCTGAGATGGCAGAGGAGTGTCGTGAATCCAGGTACAAAGGGGAGGGCGCCTCCTTCCCTGCTGTCCTGCTCAGGGATCGGGAGAGACTGGGGGCAGCAGAGGAGCCTGCCGTGCAGGCACTTATGCTCACTTCCTTTTGCTGGAGCCTTGCCTGGCCGCACTCCTTGTCCATTTAGAAGGAAATTCCTCTAACTGTTCCTCTACTTGGCTGAAAGGGGCAGGATGGAGGCCGTGCCAAGCGCCGGCAGAGTGGCCCTCTTCGTCCTGCTGCTGCTTCCAGAGGCCTCCTGTGGGAGGATGGGTGCCAAATGCCCCTGGAGCTGGCACAGGGCTGAGCTGCAGCCACAGAATTTTTTCCGGCGGGGAGACTTCGTCCTCAGTGTCAGCATCTCTGCAGCACTAAGCTTCTATGGACCACACACTTTCAACAAACCTGCCTCTAATGAAAAGGTTATGTACCGTATTTTTCGCTCCATAAGACGCACCTGACCATAAGATGCACCTAGTTTTTAGAGGAGGAAAATGAGAAAAACAATATTCTGAATCAAATGGTTTACTAAACTATTTAAAAAACTATAACAGAATGGGATGTGTTGGGATGTCTTAATCCCAGTTGCTTTACTCTCATGTGCCTCTAACATACTGTGCGCATGACCCCCCCATCCCCCGCAGACTGCATGTAACTGTTAGGGCACGAAAACATCTTGTATAGAATCCATCTCTGCAGTCCCTTCAATGCCACATGTATTTCCTGTAGGACTGAATAAACTGTAAATATTCTTTTGATTGCACACCCCCAGCATACCTGCTTTCTCTGGTTTTAGTTGCCTCTATCTTAGACAAAGAAGGTGAGCAATGAGGAGACCTAAATTCAATCCTCCAACTTTTCTCTCTCTCTCTCTTGTTTTTTTTTTCATATTTAAAAGTGATGCTTAAGAAACTCGGGCTGCATCTATGCATCCTTTTGAGTTGAGAGGAATGCTCACTCACTGGTCTCTTGTGTGTCATTTCTTCCTCTGGGCCAAGGACATGAAAATCTAACATTTGCACAGTTGCAGAGATCACTATAATAATTGTGTTTCTTGTATCCTCAATTGGGAAGGTCTTCAGGCAATGAAACTTTATATCCACATTGTTTTTGTTAAGCATTTAGACGTTCCAGTTAATTATCCATGAGGTATTAAAAGGCCCAACCCCTCGAAAGAAAAAGCTAAATTGTGGGGAACTTCCCTTCCATCCCCAAAAGGTATTTCAAGCTCACTACACTTCTGCTGTTGAATCTTTTTTTTTTTTTTTCAGAACAAAGGGGTGATGGGTGTTTTCATGGGGATTAACCCATTTTTTTTTTCAGAGAGGAGGCAAATGTTCCACTTTCCACTTTTTCACACCATGCTTAATTTTGAACATCTTTGCCATGCTTTCCATTAGTCATCATTTTCCTAAGAGAAGCAATCCTGGTTGTTGTAACAAAGTCTGATAGGGGAGCTGCTTCAATCCCTTGATTATTTTAGTTGCCCTTCTTTGCACATTTTATATGCATATTATAGCATTCCCTCCTAACATTTGACATTTTCATCGAGCTGTCCCCCACATTCTCAAGACCCCTTTCTTGGTCTGTCAGCACTAGTTCAGATTCCATCAGCTTATACTTGAAGATGAGATTCTTTTCCCCCAGCATGCTAACTTTACACTTGCTTACACGGAACAGCATTTGCCGTTCTGATGCCCTTTTTCCCAGCTCTGAGAGATCCCACTGGAATTCCTCACAATCCCTTTTAAATGCTTTAAATAGTTTAGTATCATCAGCAAACTTGACTACTTTATTGCTCACTTCTAATTCCAGAACATTTATGAACAGGTTGAAAAGCACTGATCCTAATGCAGAATCTTGTGAGAATCTTGTGCTTACACTCCTGCACTGGGAGAAATTACCATGCATTCTCAATGTTGGCTTTCAATTCTTTAATCAGTTACTGATCCATAGGACAACGTGTGTGTGCGCACACAGCCCTTATTCCATCACTGCCAGGTTTTCTCAAGAGTCTGTTGATGGATTTTATCAAAAGGCTTTTGAAAGAAAACAATGTCTATTTGATTGTGGGGGTGAGCACTGTCTCTCCGTGCAACTGAAGGGTTAAAAGCAGTTCCCCAGCCAGACAGCGTGCTCATCCCCACCACTCGGGAACTGCTTTTAACCCTTCAGTTGCATGGAGAAACAAAGTCAGTTCCCCAGCGGGTGGGGGAGAGCTGTCCATCTCTCCATGCTGGAGGGGGGGGGGCAGAGCAGGGCGCACCGAGTGCGTGCCGGCCAGATGCGTGCTGGCCGAGTGTGTGCGGAGGCAGCAGCGATGCAGAGGGGAGGGGCAGACGCGGCAGCAGCGGTGCAGAGGCGGGTGTGCGGGCGCAGCGGCGATGCATGCGGCACGGGGGGGCCACGGCGGCACGCGGATGCGCCAGCAGCGTGGGGGGGTGTGGCGGCCTGGAGGCGGCGGTGGTGGGCGCCGTGCGGTGGGGCGCACCAGCTCGCAGATGTGCCAGCGGCGCGGGGGGGGGGGGCATGGCAGCAGCGGCAGGTCTTCCCAGTGCAGGTGGGCAGTTCCCGGAGTAGGGGGTGGAGCAGGGCACGCTGAGCACATGCCGGCCTGGTGGTGCCACATGGTGCAGCCAGCCGGCAGTGTCCCGGGTGTTGAGCACACACACATTCGCTCTATAAGACGCACAGACATTTCCCCTTACTTTTGAGGGGAGAAAAAGTGCGTCTTATAGAGCGAAAAATACGGTATATTGAGCGAAAACCTGTTTTCTCCTGCCACTAAACGATTAAACGGTATGGGCCCCAGGACAGAGCCCTGGGTGACCCTGCTTGTCACTGGTCGCCGTCCCGATGATTCCCCACTAATGGTTACCCTCTGATTTGGTCAGTCAACGATGCCCAAATCCATCGGACAGTGCTTTGGTCTATCCCAAATCTCCTCAGGTTCTCAACCAGGATATCATGGGGCACTTTTCAAAGGCCTTACTGAAATCCAGGTAAACCTCATCCACCGCATCCCCTCCATCTAGCCACCTCAAAAGCTTGTCAGAGAATCCCACAAGGTTTGTCTGGCTGGACCTGTTCTTTTGGAAGCCATGTTGTATGGCTGCCAGCCTCTCTTAAGTTTCTTACATCACTGAATCTCTAGCTATTATGTGCCTTTCCATGTTTTTCCCTACAATGGACATAAGCCTAAATGGTCTGTAATTCCCCACGTCCCTTCTACTACTGTTTTTGAAAATTGGGACCACTGACGCCACCCTCAAGTCCTATGCCCAAAGGTAGGATCAAGCCAGTCAGTCGTAGCGGAGAGCAACTCTGACTGCTCTTTAAATGGCAAGATACTGATGAGGAAACTCAAATCTTTTGGCCACAGAATGAGAAGGAAGGACTCACTGTGGAAGGCAGAGGGGTGCAGAGGCATGGAAGGTGGGGCAAGTTCTGGGACCTGCTGCCCCCCATTGCCCTGCTCTTCCCACTGGGCTTTGCTGCTTGTGAGTTGCCCGGCTGGGTCTTCCTGAGGAAGGCGCCAGCTAGAAGAAATCACCCTGGCTTTGCTGTGCAGCTGCAGGTGGCACTTAGGAGTAACAGGTCCAGCAGGCCAGGGACTTACTGATTCGGTCCATTAGAGGCAGGTTTGTTGAAAGTGTGTGGACACAAGAGGACTCCTGCTGCAGAGATGCTGGCACTGAGGATGAAGTCTCCCTGCCAGAAATAATTGCTTGGCTGCAGCTCAAGCCTGTGCCAGCTCCAGGGGCATTTGGCCTCCAGCCTCCCACAGGAGGCCTCTGGGAGGGGAAGCAGCAGCAGCAGCAGGACCAAGAGGGCCACTCTGCCGGCGCTTGGCTCCATCCTGCCCCTTTCAAGCAAGTAGAGGAGCAGTTAGAGAAATTTCCTTCTTAATGGACAAGGAACCTGGCTAGGCAAGGCTCCAGCTGAAGGAAGAGAGAATAAGTGCCTGCACGGCAGACTCCTCTGCTGCCCCCAGCCTCTCCCAGTCCCTGAGCAGGAGAGCAGAGAAGGAGGTGCCCTCCCCTGTGTGCCTGGATGCAAGACACTCCTCTGCCATCTCAGCGGGGCCTCGGGGGTTCAAGGTGGTCCTGGGGGAGGGGAGCCCATGAAGTTTAGCAAGAAGAGCAGCAATGCATGATGATTTCCATAATTATATGGCCTCTTGGCTGGAGCACCTCTGTGGCTTCCTGCCAACCTTCCTGCCACTAGAGGCACACTTTGAGTATGTGCCAATGTGGCCCATGTGAAGCAAGCAGGAACAAGGGATCTTTCCTTTCTGTTCTTTGTAACTGGTCTTCAACATGTAACCTGCTGCATCCCCCTTTTCTATCCCCCCACCACAAGTGGATATTGTGAGCCGCCCCGAGGCTTGTGGCAAGGGGCGGCCTATAAATTTCTAAATAAATAAATAAATAAATAAGTGTTGCCTTGCAGTGAGGCAGCCTGGCCCTGCAATGCCCCTGCCTCGCTTTCTCCCTTCTCATTCCTGGTGTGCTCAGCTTGATCCTGGGAGGTCGTGCTCAGGCCACCTGTACCTCCATGTGCTACGCCATCATCACGGTGGAAACAGATTTCCCCGTGGTGCCCAGCTTCAGCTCCTGGGATGGGACAGGCTGAGATTTTGCCAAAATGCTGCTCCTAAAGGAATGGCCAAGAAGGGCAGCAAGAGGGAAACTCGGTGATGGAGGAACAGCTTCGTCCGTCCCATCTCAGCTCCCTCTGAGGGACTCGGCAGGAGGGTATTCCCCTGTCTCCTCCCCCACCCCCATTTCCCTTGGAAAAAGCTTCTTCATTCCTTCCGGCTGTGTCCACTGCCCATTCCTGGCATTCGGTTCCACTTCCTGTGTGTGTGCTGGGACAGCGTGTTTCCTGCTCGTCTATCCAGGATATTAAAACAGGTTGTGGGTGTTGTTGTTGTTGTTGGTTGCAAAGTCACATCTAACCCATCACGATCCCATGGAAATATTCCTCCAGGTCTTCCTGTTGTCCACCATCCCCCAGAGTCCACCTAAGCTCATGCCCACTGCTTCAGTGATTCAATCCAGCCACCTCACCCTCTGCCGTACCCTTCTCCTTTTGCCCTCAAAGTTGAGGACTGGCATATCTAAAAGCAGAATTGGAACCATTCTTGCTGGACAGGACGAAAGAGGGGAGATGGTTGTGCATCTCCGCACGGGATCAAGTGCGCAAGAAGTGGAATGGGGACTGAGACATCCAGGTCCAAATCCCCACTCATCCCTGATGCTCACTGCGTAACTTTTCGCTGGTCATTCACTCTTGACCTGCCTTACCTTGCAGGGTTGTTGATGTCAAGAGGAGAACGATGAGGAGAGACAGCAAAGTGCTTGTTTTCCTTATGCATGGAAAAAGTCAGGATAAAGGTGTGATGTGATGCTCATTATCATAGTGACAATGATGGTAAGGATGTTCAGAGAAGACCCCACCACAAAACTCTGGGGGAAACAGCTCTGAAAGCAGGAGAGAAGTTCGCATCCCGGATGCCACGGCAGGTACTCTGGAGCACTTCCTGTTGCACGCACTGGGCCAGCCGTGCAGCCCCGAGGAGCTACCCATGGGGTGCAGCAGTGGGGAGGGTGTGTGTGTGGCCTAAGGAACTCCTGGGCCTTCTGCTCCCCATGTGCTCCTGAGATGTTGCCTCCAGGGGCGCATTATGGCCCCAGGAAGGTCTCCAGCTTGGGCTCCCCGTCTGCTCGGCCTTTCTTGGGACCCATGTTGGAGCTGCCCTGCCATGGTGGGGGTTTTATGGAGAGAGGAATCATGGAGAGAAAAGGCAGTGGGTGAGAATGACGTGGAGCCTGTTCCTTAGGGGAAGAGGCAGATAATTGAGAGGGGGAGCTTTGCTTGGGCACATGTGCTGCAAAGGGCAATTCCTGTAATTAGTGGTTTTTGGGAATCTGGGTTTCACGGCCAGTGAGACAGCCAGCAGGATATCAATGGGACCTCTCTGTTGCAAGCCTGAGAAGTTTTCTTGGGGAGATCTCCCAGGAGAGACCATGCTGCAAAGATGAACCATCCTGACCAGCTCTGCTAGGAACAGGTACACCCAACCACAGAGTTCCAGAACATAAGCAGAGTGTTTCATGGATTTGAGTCACATACATCGCCACACGGTTGATGCTGAGGGTGGAATAGGCACACGTTAAAAGGGTTTTAAATTAGAAAAACCAGTCAGAGAACTTTGGAGTCAGCAGAAGAGTGGACACAAGGCAACTTTCCTTTGGAACCTCTTTCCACACAGGATTAACTTTGCAAGTGAATGTAGTGGCCGCATCAGGCAAGCAGGGAGCTCAGTCTCTTAAAGGGACAGACGCCTGATAGAAAGAACTATTATGTGTTTTGCCCGTTGGGCTTTCTGGCTGCCCACATCCACGGGCTGTGAAATGGGCTCCTCGAACAGGAAACATTTGGCTACTGTGAGGGTCTCTCCCTTCCCCAAACACTTCCAACCATTCCATTGCGACATTGGAAGGACCAGTTGGCAGGCTCAGGATTCAGGACTTGGGGTCTCAGACCCAACCCAGATCCCAGGTCTGCGAGAGAAGGAAGCCATCCTGTCTCTGGACTGAGAAAGCCAACTGCGCAACCCACTCAGGTCACAATGCCAAAATCTGCCCCCAGCTCTCTTCCCTCCCACAAGTGCACTCTGCCCATGGAAGGGTGATGATGCTCGGGTCTCCTCAGGAAAGGGTGAAGCTGGAAGGGCAGGGGAAAGACCACGATGGAGGGGAGTACAATCAAAGGCTTTAGCATAGTCAATGAAGCAGAAGTAAATCTTTTTCTGGAACTCCTTAGCTTTCTCCATGATCCAGCATATGTTGGCAATTTGATCTCCAGTTCCTCTCCCTCTTCGAAATCCTGCCTGTACTTCTGGTAGTTCTCGGTCCACATACTGCTGGAGCCTAGCTTGTAGGATTTTGAGCATCACTTTGCTAGCATGTGAAATGAGTGCAATGGTACGGTAGTTTGAACATTCCTTGGCATTGCCCTTCTTTGGGATCGGAATGTAAACTGACCTTTTCCAATCCTGTGGCCACTGTTGAGTTTTCCAAATTTGCTGGCATATTGAGTGTAGCACTTTAACTGCATCATCTTTCAGGATTTTGAATAGCTCAGCTGGAATACTGTCACCTCCACTAGCTTTGTTGTTGCTCAGACTTCCTAAGGCCCATTTGACTTCAATAACAAAGGCCCCAGTGCCCTTTGGGTGGTTTAGAAACATTAAAACCTCAAATACAGTGTCCAATCCTAAACAAATAAAATTGGCTACACCACGACTGAGTATAAATTTACATGGTTAAAATGAATTAAATGAATAAATATAACCTTCAGTTTATTGGCCCTCATCCGGCCCATTAGCTTGGCCAGGCACCGGTTCAAGACAGCCACTCCCTCCCCTGGATTAGATGAAAAAGAGAGGTAATGCTGGGTGTCATCAGCATACTGATGACCCTGCATCCCATACCTCCTGATGACCTCTCCTAGCAGTTTCTTGTAGATGTTGAATAGCAAGGGGGACAAAGTGGAGCCCTGCTGTTCCCCATGGCAGAGTTGCCATGCCACAGAGTCAAAGTCCCTCAGCATCACCTTCTGGAATCGGCGAGCAAAGTAGGAGCTGAACCACTACCAAGCAGAGCCTCCTGCTCCCATTCCCACCAGCCTATCCAGGAGGATTCCATGGTCGATGGTATTGAAAGCTGCTGAGAGGTCCAGGAGAACCAACAGGGGTGCACTTCCCTTGTCCCTCTCCCTGTACAGGCCATCTACTGAATTTGAATAGCCCAAGTATGTCTTTGGATCGCAGCCCTTGCCACCAATTCTATATCTCACAATAAAACCCTTAGAATTACAAGTGAATTTTGCATTAGCCTTAGAAAGCTTTGACTACAGGGTGGTATAGAAATGACACTAATCAGGAGAAAGAATAAGAATAAAAGAATTGCACTGTGAGGAGGCAATGGAAGTGGTGAAGAATTTCTTCTTCTACCCCCTCATTGCCACAGCATAGGCCTGATAGTGAGCACGTAAGCGTGTTTGGTCATATTCATCCCATGAGTTCTGCCACCTGCACTCTGGCTGTCTCCCAACCCACTTCATCGCCCTTAATTCAGATGTATACCATGGAGATGAACAGGCTCTGCCTGGCAGGAGAGGACACTTAGGGGTGATCATGTCATTAGCTCTGACCATTTCCCCATTCTACAGCTTGACCAGATCATCAAAGGAGCACCAGCTTTATCAACCAGAAAATCCCCCAGAGCCCTCAGGAATCCATCTGGCTCCATCCAGCTCCATGGAAGGACCATCATAATAGGGTCTTCACCCTTAGAGGGGGAAAGGCCGGCTCTGAGCTCAAACCTCACGAGGAACTGATCTGACCATGATAAGGGAGTCAGACGCAAATTCCTCACCTCCAAATCACCCTGGCATGGGTGACAGGTGCGGAAATTGAGGGCGGTGTGCAGGGAAGGGGTGTGGGCTAAATTTGCCGGCTGTGGCCAGGGGCCGGTGGCAGAAGGGCCGGCGGCCTGAGGGCATCACCATTTGGGACTGTTTGGGGTTGTGCAGGGCCATGTGGGGCTGGGCTGGGCCAGGATCTCTGTATCTTTGTAGTGGGGTGGGTTGGAGGGTTTTAATTGCATTTTATGTATTCCACGATTGAGCTCGATTGTTGTTTTATGGAGTTGCCAGGGGAACACGTGTGCGCCACCAATGAGGTGGTGTTGGGCTGGGGAAGATATAGCGTTGGGGGATTGACACATCATCACAGAAGAAGGAGGGATGGATGGTTGGTATCTTCCCCTCTTCTAGTTATTCCTGCAACCAGCAGGTTCCGGGTAACTTTATCAACTGCCCCTCAGGCCTGACGGTGCTGCTGCTAAATGCCAGGTCAGTTCATAATATAACATCCCTCATCCAAGGCCTAATTGTGGATGAGGGGGCTGACCAGGCTTGCATTACAGAGACCTGGGCGGGAGACAGTGGGGATGTAGCCCTCTCTCAGCTGTGTCCGCCTGGGTATCTAATCCAGCACCAGCCATGCATGGAGGGGAGGGGAGGGGAGGGGAGGGGAGGGGAGGGGAGGGGAGGGGAGGGGAGGGGGGTCACTCTGGTTCATCGATCTGCAATTTCCCTTGCGGGGCTTCCTGTCCCCTCGTGACCAGGCCTAGAGTGCTTATACCTGTTGGTGGGTGATCGAGACAGATTGAGGATTCTGCTGGTGTACCGTGCACCCTTCTGCCCATCAGACTCCCTGCCTGAGCTGAAGGAGATCGTCTTGGACATGGTGTTGAAGACCCCCAGGAGGTTGGTTCCTGGGGGACTTCAATCTCCATGTCGAGGCTGTTCTGACCTGGGCCGCTCAGGACTTCATAGCCTCCATGACGGCCATGGGGCTGTCTCAGCATGTTATTGGTGATGCAAACTTCTTCTGCCTGCAGGACACTTGGGCCCTGCTCATTTCTCTTCCCTGGAATCAGGGGACTTTCCTGATGAATTCCCCATGGGTTTACACCCAGCAGGTCAATAACAAAAAATTCCCCGAGAATCCATGTGGAATACAAATGTGCTCTGAGCTCTTGGGTGTGGAGTGCGTGAGTAGAGATTTTGTCCTTCCTCTTTGTGAAGTCTTTCAGGTACCTGTAGAGTGCAATCATATCACCCATCAGTCTTCAGTTCTTCAGACTGAACATGCCTCATTCTCTCAGTCTACTCTTACTGGGCTTTTATCCAGCCCCTGGCTGATCCTTGCTACTCTTCTCTGAGCTGTTTCTAGATTTCCTGCCACGTTTTAAAATTTTGGTGCCCAGAACTGGATATGGGACTCCATGTCATGAGTGGTGCTGGCTGGAGCTGTAGGTCACACTGGAATGCCCTGGAGGCCCCTTCTGACTCACTCTGTTTCCGTGCCTCTATGTTTCTATGTGAGGTCTGACTGCTTGGAAGTGTAGGGGAACTAGGACTTCACATAGTTCGAAAGCAATTCTTCTGCTATTGTAGTATAAAAGAGCACCTACCCATTTAGGAGCTGCATCGTACTGTTGGTTCATCTTTCGCTTGGGATCCACAACAATCTCAGGATCCTTCTCCTTTTCAGTCTTTTTGAGCCAAGCATTCCCGACTTTGCAGGGGGGGAATTTGGTTGCTTGCCCCTGTCTGCAGGACTTGGCACTCTGTTGTTTTTTGCCCAGTGTTCTGTGCTATCGCAATCACCCAGTTTCTCACCATTGTAGTTGCTATTCCACATACCTTTGTGTCATCTGCATATTCAATTTCCATTCCTTGCACTGACTTATCTGAATCATTACTAAAAATGTTGAAGAGCTTTAATGCAAGGAGAGAACCCCGTGGCTCCCACTCTGACAATGTGCTGCTGCCGAGCACTCTGAGTGCGATCTTGCAGACAATTGTGGATTGATCTAATTGTATGCGATCGGGTGTCACATGGAGGTAGGTAGAGACTGCTTCTCCCCTGCAGAGGAGGTCAGGATGTGCTCCAATGAAGCCAAGTTCAGGGAACCGAGGTTCAATTTGGGTGCCAGGAAGTACTTCCAGTCAGTTAGGATCCCGAGGGGATTGAATGGGCTTCCACAGGAGGTGGTTGAGGCCCATTAGTGAGGGTGTTCAAGAATAGGCTGGACATGAATATGGTGAGCACGTCATGAGTAGAGCCGGAGGTCACACTAGATGGCCTGGGAGGCCACTTCTGACTCACTCTGTGACTTTGTTTCTTGTCTTAGTTTCATTAATCTGATCCAGCAAGATTGGCCAGGACCTCTTCTATCATCTCAGGGTGTTGGTGCACTTGAATCCACTGTGCCTGCGGCAGTCCAGGGGTGTGAGGGAGGATCTTTGCCAGCTTTCCCTGGAGATGCCAGGACAGATCTTTCTGAGCAAGGGGTAAGAAAGACCTGCAGCTTGCCCCATGGTCCTTCCCTAGATGATGTCAGGAGCATTAAGCAAAAGCTGACTCAGCGGGACAGAGAATTTGGACATACAGGAATGACTCCTGGATTTAAGGTTGCTTGGAAATCGTTCAAGTGAATTAATGGAGGAAGGACACTGGGAATTGGGGTCTTAGCAGCCTGCCCTCTACAGAGAGGTTCTATTCTAGGAGTCCATCCAAGCACAATGTCTAGGGAGAGGAAAGGAGGCTCCTGCCTTCTCGTTTTCCTTTTGGTGTCCCCCACAATTTATTTGGCTGACTAAGAGATACTTCTTGCTGTCCTGGAAGGAACCAATTTCCTCTTCTGTCATCTTCCTTCTGTGTTTCCTTTGGCAAATTATTGAAAGAGTTAAGCTTGAGAAAGGTGTTCAGCCAGAGATATCCTTGGCAAGCCACCCTGCGAGAAAGAATCCTGGCACAGTTTTCATGAAGAAAAACAACACCCTCTTCAGAGATGCATCACATTTGTACGGGGAGGGAGATGAGAAAGGATCCGAATAACTTTGTGTTCAATCTGGACATGTCCAGTCACAGCTACCGGATCAACAATGCTGTCTATGCTGTGGCACATGCACTACATGCCCTGTCCTCATCTGGACAAGAATATTCATCGATGGGGGAATGGAAGCAGCTGCTGAACATTCAGCCATGGCAGGTAGTCTCCTCAACCAGATCTCATGAATTTAGCGAAGGATTCCTCATGATTTCTCAGTGAAGGCATTCTGGAGGGAAAGGTTAGTCTGAGAGGACTCCTAAATAGGCAAATCAGGAGAAATTTCCCTGTGGATTTATCACCGCCTGTGCAATTTCCTTGAATGGACCTTCCAAAGTGAGCAAAGCTTAGCAGGGATTGGTGGTGCTCCTGGATTATTCACCCTTTCCAAATTTTAAATACTGAGACTGAATGAAGCATTCCAGTTTGATATACTTATGCTGAAAGGGCCGTGGGCCTGCCCCATTCTGGATGTTCCTTCTTGCTAGCAGTGGAGGACCCACAAGCTGGACACTCCCCTGCCTCAAGCAAGTTTTTTCCAGCGTGCATGTCCGTGTACTCTTAGGAAGTGGACACCTGGCAAGCATATCCAAACCAGCGGGCGAGCTCACCTGAACCGATGAGTTCAGGCTGTGCTTGCCAAATACAGTCCAAAATACTATAAGGATGGGAGGAAAGTTCTCTGAACTGGTTGGGAGAGAGAGCTCTGGAAAACCATTCCACTAACTGTAGCCTCTACTTCATGATTCTGCAATTTCAGCTACTGCTTCCTCTGAGGAATGTCCAGTTTAACAACTCTGCTGGGGAAGAAGTCTCTTTCAGTGTAAATGAGCAGAAATATGACATTTTTAATTGGATCTTTTCTCCAAATGGAACTTTTCATCCTTTCAAGATTGGATGGGTTGATCATGGCGCTCCAGCAGGACAAGGCTTCTCCATCAACTCTGCAGCAATCATGTGGGCTGCAAAGGTGAGACTGGCATTGACCTTCTGGGTCCTGGAGGCAGAGACATGGCACAATTCCCCTCCTTAAAAAAGATGCTTAACTGAGTCCACCTGTTTGTGAGGAATTGGGGTGTCATTTTCCACTTGCAAAGGGAAAACTTTGCTCACCAGAAATCCCATATTCTGTCCTTGGGCATTCCAGGGAGGTTCAAGAAGATGTCTCACACCTGTATTCTTGCAGAGGTATGGCCCATAATTGAAAAAATTGGGCACAATTGTCCTGGAGTGTGATCCACTGGAAGGCAGCCTCCATAGGTCCTGGCTCTGCCCCAGAAAGAATGGAATAGAGGCCTCTCTCCCTGTGTTGCTGAGCAACCTGGAAGCATCCTGATATTGTCCAATCCACCATGTTGAAGACTAAATTTCTTGTATTCAAACTTAGGCTATTCCCCTTGGGAGGTGTGTGGAGAGGTGCACTCCGGGGCACTGGAAAAGGGTTCCAGAGGGGAAGCCGGTGTGCTGCTACAGGTGTGAATGGTGTGCAGCAGGGATGTTCTCCACCTCCACAGGTACCTCAGCCATTGGGAGTCATTCCTTAACACAGACGATAATGAAATGGGAGTGGTGTGGAGCCCAGGAAAAGCTTGAAGAAAGGAGAAGTTTGGTTTGTTACGGAAGGAATCATCCCCTCTCTATATTGCAGACCTCTGTGTGTTTCTGGTTAACAATGTGTTCAACATTTCCAGAAGACATACCTTTTGTAAACAAGTAAACATTTTGCGCAGAAGTTTTAAAGGAATGAAATCATGCACAGATTCTTTTCCATTCTTGCATTTCCCCCTGCTTATGAATACTCTGTTTCTAACTTTGCCAGGTCGACATGAGACCTAGAGGTGCTTGGCCAAAACTGCTTGGGGCACCTGGAGGGTTCCTCCTGCAACTTTTCAGGATTTCACTGCAACCAGAACCAGATTGCCCATTTTTCACTGGTCGTTTCTGCAGCCTGGTCTCCAGCCTCAGGAGAGAAAGATCTGAGGGACCAGAGTACAGGATGAGGAGAAGCTGTGCTTACTAGGCTTCACTTAGGTTGGGTATGATTTCCATGCAAAATTGCAGCTCAAGACTTTTAGCACTTCCATGTTCTCATTTCTAGATGTGGAGTGGTCTTCACGACAAAAGAATGAGGAGGAATCTTACATAAGTCTGCGACCATGGAAAATTTTTATTATTTAATCCCTGTGGCCCCTTTCCAAAGGTTAATTAAAAGGTACATATTAAGCAAGGAAAAAGAGTTTTCCACATCTTCCTTTGAGGGTGGGAGTTGCCCCCAGAGAATTAACTTGCATATCCTGTTTTGGATGGTTCCACAGCTATTGCTCTTTTCAGATGCCGCTCACTGTGCTCCGTGTTCTCAAGATCAGCACCCAAATGAGAACCACGACAGGTGCAGCCCCAAGAAGATCCACTTCCTTTCCCATGAAGAGACTCCTTCTAGTTTCTCAGAACCTTTTCCTCTGTCTCAGCACATCTGCTGTGTTGGGAACATTCATTAAATATCGTAACACACCCATAGTCAAAGCCAACAACCGAGACCTCTTGTATGCGCTCCTCAGCTCTCTCCTGCTTTGCTTCCTTTGCTCCTTCATCTTCATCGGACGACCCACTAACGTCACCTGTCTTCTCCGACAAGCTGCGTTTGGCATCTCCTTCTCAGTTGCAGTTTCTTGTGTGCCACCAAGCCAGGAAACATGACAAGTCAACTCATGGGAAGGCCACTGACCATTTGCATTGTGCTTGTCTGTCCTCTCATCCAAGCAATGACCTGTATTGTCTGGTTCCTGACCTCTCCCCCTTTCCTGAACATGGACTTCCATTCTCTCCCTGGGGAGATCATCATGGAATGCAATGAAGGCTCCATCACAATGTTTTACACTGTCTTGACTTACATGGGCTTCCTGGCTCTTCTCAGCTTCTTGGTGGCTTTCCTGGCCAGGAAACTGCCCGACAGCTTCAATGAAGCCAAGTTCATCACCTTCAGCATGCTGGTCTTCTGCAGCGTGTGGGTCTCCTTTGTGCCCACCTACCTGAGCACCAAGGGGAAGTACGCGGTGGCCGTGGAGGTCTTCTCCATCTTGGCCTCTGGAGCTGGTCTCCTGGGCTGCATCTTTCTCCCCAAATGCTACATCATTCTCTTGAGGCCCAGTCTCAATAGCAGAGACCAGATCATTAGAAAAACATAATCGAAACATTTCATCATTTGGTGACTTTGTGGTCTTTAGTTGCACCTGAATAAATCAGTCATTTGTATTTCCTTTTATCAGCACTGCAGTCAATGGGGCTCCCCAGAAAGGTGGTTCCACTTAGAAAAAATCCTCTGTACTCATGCAAAGTGTGGCCCTGGGAGTGTCCACCAATGATATCAGGATTAAGGGACAAGTGATCATCCAGAAAAGATTTTGGACTAAGTTCAAATGTCTCTTCCTGAGAATTCCTTAGGTGTTTTAATTATAAAGAACACACAGAAATTGGAACAGTTTTGGGAGAATGGTGGGGAGGATAACTACAGGACATCCTCTGGATCCCACCTTCATCGCCAACTCTGTCAGGGTTTCTGACCTGCAAGGAATGAGTGTTTCAATCCAAAGGGGAGCCTTTAGTCAAGCATCTGCCACTTTCTTGGAAGCAGACCTTCCTATATTACTGCAGTGCCAAGGGGTAGCCAGTTTAATACTGAGTGCAAGGAATGGAGCACAAACAGAGTTTTTTATGCAGTTGTTGTCACGTATGCTTTGCAAGGAGACTTTGTGCCATTTGCAATAACTATGTAGAAGCACAAGATTACAATAAAGAAGTATCACAAAATTCACAGAAACATCTGCAAGATCGAATACATTGAAGGGTTGAATGCCAGATTAAGAAATACTTTTAAGTGATAGAATTTCACAGGTTTCAGTGTTTTTATCTTGAGTCTGAGTTAGGGAATTCCAAGAACCATGAGGAGTTGGCCCGGGATTGGAATATCCCAGCTATTTTCCTGAGAGTGATTAGATAGCAGGTGGATCATTCACACATGCTGGAGCTCTGGGGCTTGCCTCGTTTCCTGGAGACAGAACCTGAAGGGAAAACATTCCTGAAGATTGGAGGCAGGGGGTGAGGGAGAGAAAACAGGCCAAGCTTTCTCTTTTCCAAAATACAAAACTTGCAGGTTTATTAGGGAAACTCCACCACTGACAACCACTGACGTCCTCCTTTCCTAATCCCAAACCAGCCTGAAGTGTCTGCTTTCCACAGTAAAGGCCACTGAGGCATCTCTTGTCTTGTTCTGCATGGAAGGAGAAAAGCGTGTTTGTGTGAGGAAATCCCAAGTAGCAGGACCAGGAAGAGGTTCTTTCCGATTCACTGGAAGACGCTACATTCACTTTACACAGTTTATTTGCAGGTGAAGAAGGCAACCTCTCTGAATGCGAAAAGCAAGAGCATGTTGAACAGCCGAGATACAGTTCTGGCTGCAAGCTTCTGGATTGTACCCAACATGTGGGGGGTCCACATACAAATTTTCAGGGCGATGATGAGACATGAATATGTCCATTTGCAGAGGAGATTGTGAGTACAAATGGGACAATGTATGGCTAATGTCAGGAAGTATAGTGCAAAAGATGCAGTGGCATAGAGTGGCTGAGTGACCCATGAATAGACAAACAGTTAAGTGGTAGGAATGATTACAGCTCCTGGGTGAAATTTTTAACATCCAGAGGGAGGTGTTCAAATTGGCACAAAGTGAAGGGGTGAACAGTCTGCTGATCAAATTCGCAGACGACACTAAAACTGGAGCAGTGGCCACAACTGAGAACCAGGTACTCCAGATCCAAAAGGATCTGGACAGACTATGGAAGTGGGCAGGAGACAACAGGATGGCGTTCAATGTGGAGAAGTGCAAGGTCTTGCACTTGGGGCATAGGAATAGCTGTCATAAGTACAGGTTAGGGGACAAGTGGCTGGAGAGCAGCACTTGTGAAAGGGACCTCGGGGTACTGGTTGACCGCAGGCTAAACATGAGTCAGCAGTGTGATGCGGTGGTCAAGAGGGCGAATGCCACCCTTGGTTGCATAGCCAGAAGTGTGGCTTCTAGATCAAGAGAGGTATTACTTCCACTCTACATGACTCTGGTGCGCCCGCAACTGGAGTATTGTGTTCAGTTTTGGGCCCCTCATTACAGAAAGGATATAGCCAGGTTGGAGTCAGTGCAGCGTAGGGCCACAAGGATGGTGGCTGGTTTGCAGGGGATGGGGTATGAGGCGAGACTGAGGGAACTGGGTCTCTTCAGCCTGGAGAAGAGGAGACTCAGAGGGGATATGTTGGCAACATACAGGTATGTGAGGGGGTGTCACATGGAGATGGGGAGAGGCCTGTTCTCCCCTGCAGAGGAAGGCAGGACGCGCTCCAATGGAGCAAAGCTCAGGGAGCCAAGGTTCAATTTGGATGCCAGGAAGCACTTCCTGACAGTTAGGACCCCGAGGGCGTGGAATGGGCTTCCACGGGAGGTCGTTGAGGCCCCATCGGTGAGGGTGTTCAAAGATAGGCTGGACATGCACATGGTGGGCATGTCATGAGCGGAGCCGGCTGGTGCCGGAGGTCAGACTAGATGGCCCAGGAGGCCCCTTCTGACTCGCTCTGTTTCTATGTTTCTATGTTTCTATGAATGTATTCAGTGCTGATTCTTGCAAACAGAGAGCATGCAGGGAACTTCTTGGTAGCTTTTGACTGGCGCAGTAGCTAAGGCACGTGTGAACATTCCTGAATGGATGACATGCTCTCACCTGCTGATACTTCGTATTGAGTAGCCTCTGCCAAGTGTCTGATTTGCTCTGCAGGAAAATGCATTCATCTTGGAGACCCTGGAGCTGCTTGCTTTCCCAGGAATTTGGAGGTGGGTGAAAAGTTATAGTACTGTCGAGTGGAGAGGCGTAAGGGCACTGCTGCCAGATTTTATATATGAATGGACGCACAAAAGCATATCTTTTTATTTGAGGATTTTCTTGTACTTTCCCAGCATGTGCAAGAAAAGAATGGCTTCTGACAGAGCGGTGCTAACAAGGTTCCTCTTTCAGAGCCAGGATTTGTGCAGGAGGCTGCATTACGATGCCTGTGCAGTCACCTGCCCCAACCACAGGCTCTGTTGCTGGTCACGGAGCTCAGATTTCTGTAGGCCAAAGACAGACATAGAAACAAAGAAACGGAACAAGTCAGAAGGGTTCGCCGGCACCATTTAGTGTGACCCCCGGCTCCAGCCAGCTCCACTCATGACATGCCCACCATGTGCATGTCTAGCCTATCCTTGAGCACCCTCACCAATGGTTCCTCAACCACCTCCTGTGGAAGCCCATTCCATACCCTCAGGGTCCTCATGGTCAGGAAGTCCTTCCTGGCATCTAAATAAATTAAAGATAAATTGGGTAAAGCCCAGTTGGGCAAGAGAGAAGCAGGCAAGAAGGCCAATCTATTTTGCTCCCCCAAATTCCCATGCACTGTGGGCTCTACCCAGGCAGTATCAAAATGACTGTAATGCTTTGGGAATCTCCCATGGATTTCCATGCAGCAGGTACAAAACAAAGACATGAGAGAGAATATATGCTCCCTGGAGGTGTGGCCTGATCCCTTCTGTGGGGCTGGTGTGAGCTGTGGGGCTGGCGTGGCATTGCATGTCATCTCCTGGCTGTGATGGCAGGTCCAGACGACCTTCTCCAGATCCCTGGCCAAGAAGGAAAGGCCTGCAGGCCACTGATGCACTTCATCCACTGCCACCACCACTGCTTTGGCTCCTGCCTCAGATTGCCAGCAGGTGCCCAAGTGGCCTGCCACCAGGCCGAGCGAATCAGCCAAACAGGTGGTGCATCTTTCCACGCTCAACCCCATGGGGGGATTGGTGCCCTTTGGACTGGCTTTTGGTGTGTCACACACTTTCTCTAGAGGTAAATGTGCACACAAATATGCCCCAGAAATAAAGGAAAGGGTGCAAACTGCGTGGACTCTGTGGGACCTGGATTGGAGCCTGCTGGGGCACCCACGGGTTGCCCTCCTGGAGATCCTGTTTTATCAATGTCAGTTCTGGATTCTGTAGACATTCCAGGCATGTGACTGAGAGGCAGCAAAGAATGCAGGGTTTTCTCCTGCTTTGCTCATTCCACGTGCAGCAAAATGACTTTTCCCAGCAACATGGCGAGCAAGAAAGCAGGGCAGGGCTTTGGGCAGCTGAGGATGATTTCCCACCCATGCCACCCCCTGGAGAACACAGAAGGCGCATTCAAATGCACACACTACAAACCTCAGAGCCATGTAGGTGGGGAGATCGTGAAGGAGGTGCTCTCCCCTCTGCTGGTAAGGAACAGTAGCAGGGATAGAAGCAGCCATGAGGGCCTGCGTGACCTGAGCCTGCACCTATCAGGATGGTCCTGCCCCATGCCTGCCAACAGCGAGCCCCGACTGGCCCATCGGATTCCCAGGCCCATCAGCATGGGAGGGCTGCAAGGCCACGGACCAGCCAGCACTCTGCTGCTCTTCAGCCTGGCTGACCCAGCAGGGAAAACACTGCCTGGACAGGGGCTTTGGAGCATCAAAGCTAATGGAAAAGCCAGCAGAAATGCCCTGGGCTCTCTGGGCTGCATGTCATGTGTGCCCCTGGTGCGGGGAGGATGAGGAAGACTGGGAAGGTGGAACTGGAGTTGCACTCCTCAAAACCAGAAGTTCAATACTTCAGAGGATAGACAACTGCCTGTTTTCCCAAACCCCTCCCCCCAATCTGTAGGGTTTTTGCATTAAGGTTCCTTCTATGGGAAAACGAGGCCCACATCTAATGGGCACTGATTCACCCTAATCGCTGGGAAGTTGCTCTCAAACGCAGAGCCCAGATGGCAGGGGGAGGAAACCATGCAACTCGTCTGAATACTCAAATACTGGGAAAGCTGGTCATTTTCCTTTTGCAGTTTCCAACCTCAGACTGTAACAAGCAAATCATGCATCCTGTAAATTCTGTAAGAGCTGATTGAAACATAGAAACAGAGTGAGTCAGAACAGGCCACCCAGGATATCGAGTTTGACCCACCCTCCAGCCAGCTCCACTCACGAGATGCCCACCATGTGCATGTCCAGTCTATCTTTGAACACCCTGCTTCCTTTGTTATCTGTCATTCAAGATGTAAATGAACCATGATTTTTCCACTATTTTCCCAATGATTTCTCTATGTGCTCTGGTAGGTGGGCACAAAGGAGACCCACACGCTGCAGAAGACCAGCATGCTGAAGGTGATGAACTTGGCTTCATTGAAGCTGTCAGGCAGTTTCCTGGCTAGGAAAGCCACCAGGAAGCTGAGAAGAGCAAGGAAGCTCATGTAAGCCAGGGCCGCATAAAGCATGGTGAAAGAGCCTTCCTTGCATTCCAGGATGAACTCTCCAGAGAGGGAATGGAAGTCCAGATTTGGGAAAGGAGGAGAGGTTAGCCACCAGCCAAGGCAGAATGCAGCTTGGATGGGGGACAGATCAGCACAACGGAGGTCTAAAGTGCCATGAAGACCAAGACCACCATGATGGTTTTTGCCAACAAACAAGAAACTGCTAGAGAACGTGATGCCAAATGCAGGAGCTGGAAGCTTGCAAGAGAAATTACCCAAAAGAGACACTTCTTTCTGCAGTGTTGCCTTAAAGAGATATTGCACATTGCATGTTGGGAGAATATTGCAAATAAAGATGTATGAAGAAGAGGAGGTACCAGAAGACTCTCTGCTGGGTGACACAATCGGTGTGTGCATACAACATTGCTTTTAGAAGTGTTCCCTCCCTTCAAATAAATTCCCCCAACCCTTCACTGAGTGTGCTGAAAGGGTCTTTTGTTTTGAATCAATCCTCCCTCCATACCAATCTTCTTTAGGCAATATAAGCTCTGAACACTCAGAGGATCTCCCTCCATGTTCAGCAACTGCTGTGCCTCATTTGCATAAATCCTTCATTTTTCAGGCACACAAAGATTCCTTTCGGGTGTCAGCCCAAGCCCACCTCCCCTGTGGCTGGAAACAGAGCTGATCTACCTCCAAAAGATGCTTTGTGCTTTGCACATGCTCAGGGGCTCTGTGTGCACACTTCTGCGCTCACAAGGCAGTGATTCCTTCCTGTCAGGGTGTCCCCCTTTTTTGTAGTTCTCCAGACTGGGCATGGCCCCAGTGAAAAGAGTTTGTGCAAAGTGTCCCCCTGGTATTCCCTGAGTCAGGCTGGCCAAACGAAACCAGTGAAGGGCTGCAGGTGTTGCCTCACATCCCCACTTTCTCTTAGCAAGCAAGGCAACCTCCCTTTCTTCTCATATTTGTTTCCTTTCCAAAGGTTCAGCAGCTGCATCCCTCTCCCCATTTCTTTCTCTCTCTCTCTCTCTCTCTCTCTCTTGCACCAACTCTCCACCCACTCTGTTCAATCCTCTCAGAGCCTCTCACCCACCAAGCTCCATCCCAGGGGGCATCCACAGCCAACCCTCCCCCTCACACACTCACTCTCCCACAGGGCACTCTCAGCATAAACAAACTACAAACTTGCAGAGAATATGCAATGTGTTTTCTAGATTTCTACTTATGCACACAGGAGCGGCAAATAATGTGTTCATGAGGAAGTACAACATGAGAAACTGCTGAGCAAAGTGATCATAATAGCACAGTAATTATGGGTGATTACAGAGAGTTGACATGGCAACAAGGGAGGCACTTGAATCATGACGGGTCCAGCATGGGAGCTTGATTTTCCCAACACAGTGTTCTGCCTGCCTGGCCAGGGGGACCTCCAACAGCAGTCAGTTGAGTTGAAGGAAGGCTCCAGACCCATGACCACAGCAGGTCTCAATCCTCTGTGCTCCCCACCCCCACACACAGACTGGCTCTGGGACAATATCATGACTTCTCTCGGGTGATAGTTTTTATGCTGTTGGCTCCATGGGGATGATTTGATGACCGGTTTAATCCCGTGTCTTCTACTGATGTGCAAAATCCTTCCGTTCAAGGCTGCGCCTTTATTTTATACAGTCAGGATACTCAATAAGGAGTGAGGTTACTCAATAAGGAGGGGTCACAGTCAAGTTACTTAATGAGGAGGGGTCACAGTCAGGTTACTTAACAAACAGGAAAAACAGGTATTGTCTTGGGTCACTGACCTATGTGATGGACTGCATGCTTGTTTAGCCAGACCATTCTGACCTTGTTATCAATTGTCGCCTATTATCCTGATAATGCTGAGTGTGCAGGACATGCAGAACGTGCAGGGTCAACGTAGGTGTGCCTGACTGTTGACCTCTGCGACCTCCTGATGACCTCGCTACATCTCACTTTTTTTTCTTTTCTTTTTATTTTTTCTTTCAAAGGCCGTTAATAAAAAGGCTAATCAAACAAACATTCCTGTTCACTTTCTAAATAATCATCAGAAGCATAATTGCGAAGCTGCTGTGCAAGAGTCCGGGCCTGCCATGTCTGGAGTGTGTAGTTGTTTGGCTGTTGCCTGCATCCCTGTACAGTCATAGTCACTGGTGCAGCCGGTAATGCAAGGAGGCCGCCTCCCCCACTGGAGGAGAACAGAGAAGTAAGAATAGAATGAGAAGCGAATTGGCAGTGATAATCACAAAGATGGCAGCACATAAGTTCTCTGGTGTCTCTGGCTGGTTGTTGGCTGGAGCAGCTGCTGTGCTTTGCTCGTCGTCCTTTTGACTGCGCCCCAGGTCACCAATGGGGCCCTTGGCATCTGCGGACCCTTGGGAAGGGGCCGGAAGGGTCGCTGAGCCTGCTCCATGCTGACTCTTTCCATCTCGGGTACTGGGTTGGTTACTGCCTGATGCCACGCCATGAGCTGGACGTACGCACTTAGCCGGCACCCACAGAGTTCCTGTAGGGGCAAGAACAGAAACAAACCCTTGACCCCAGGCGATCAGCGGCACTGGTGCCTCTCAGTCACATACAGGTACAGGGCAATTGATGACAGAATGTAAAAATTACAATAAGATTCTGAGGTCATCACATACAGAACAGATAAAGAAATGTCAGTCAATCATACTGTAACAATGTATATTTGGCCTGAATGGCTCTGTCTTCTGTAGCCCACAGCTAAAGGTGAGAGAAAAGGGAGTGGGGGAATGCCATTTTACACAGTGCCTTCCAAGGCTGTAGGAAAAAGAGTCCTTTTTCTTTTTTATTCTGAGGTACCAGCATGGCTGTTTGGTTCCTGGAAAGGTGCAGCTCAAAAGAAAGGTTAAGTAAGGGGAAAAAATGCTTTTACATGTCTTCACAGAAGCTGGTTGTAGGCAGTGGCAGAGAGATCCACATGAGTTTGGAGAGAAACCTCAAGATGTAAAGTCTGTCCTTTTTTAGTCTCTTTAGCACAGTCTCCAAAAGAAAATATTTGGGTTGCTGAAATCAATCCAACCAATGCAAAAATGCACAAAAAGAAATCCTCTTTGTTGAACTTATGTTGCACAAACCTGTTGCTTGCCTAGGCTAAAGAGAAATGTGCTTCCTGCTGGACAATGAGAAGTTTTACACAATTTCTTATTACAGAGATGATACTCTCCCACATAGATGCAAAATGCACCAACCCATTGTTAACACAGACAAACATTTAGATGAACATGAATGCTTATGGTCATGGAAAGAAGTTTTGAGAACTTGCCATTTTAGCTGCCTACATCCTTGGGCTGGCAAATGGGCTCAGTCCCCAACAAACATTAGGCTACTGTATGGAAAAAATTTCTTTTAGCACAATCAATAACAGTAACAACAGTAACAATCATTATCACTATCATTATCATTATCATTAATACTGGGCAACATTGCAAAAGGGAAAAAAGAAACAAAACTTTTTTGTTGAATTCCAAAGGGAAAAGTAGCTTCATAGAAATGAAAAGAAATTCCTCCCACTGCATGCGTGTGCACGCACACATACACAGCCCCAGAGTTTCATACATTCCTTCCCAATCATTCAGTTGTAGCATAGCCGGTCTCCCGCCGGCTCCCAGGCCCTGCTCGGCACCCGCCCCCTCGCGCGGTGAGTGGCAGGCACGCCGAGGTGGGCGGGGCGAGGCCGGGGCCGGGGCCGGAAGCGGAAGCCGCGGGGCCTTGAAGGCCACGGGCCCGCCTGGGGGGGCAGCCGAGCGGCCTGACACCGCCGCTGCCGACGAGCCGCCCACCCGCCGTCGGAGGAGCCCGTGCCGCGCTGCGCCGGAGCCGGAGCCCGCGCCGTTCCGCCGTCGCCGTCGCCCCGGAGGCCGCCGGGGACCGGGAAGCCCAGCTGCTCCGCGGACCACCGGGCGGCCGCTGCGTCTCCCGCCGGCTCCCAGGCCCTGCTCCGCACCCGCCCCCTCGCGCGGTGAGTGGCAGGCACGCCGAGGTGGGCGGGCCGGGGCGAGGCCGGGGCCGGAAGCGGAAGCCGCGGGGCCTTGAAGGCCACGGGCCCGCCCGGGGGGGCAGCCGAGCGGCCTGACACCGCCGCTGCCGACGAGCCGCCCACCCGCCGTCGGAGGAGCCCGTGCCGCGCCGCGCCGGAGCCGGAGCCCGCGCCGTTCCGCCGTCGCCCCGGAGGCCGCCGGGGACCGGGAAGCCCAGCTGCTCCGCGGACCACCGGGCGGCCGCTGCGTCTCCCGCCGGCTCCCAGGCCCTGCTCCGCACCCGCCCCCTCGCGCGGTGAGTGGCAGGCACGCCGAGGTGGGCGGGCCGGGGCGAGGCCGGGGCCGGAAGCGGAAGCCGCGGGGCCTTGAAGGCCACGGGCCCGCCCGGGGCTGGCGGCCTCGGGCCGGCGGCCGAAGGGCGACGGCCTAAGGGCGGTGACGCTGCCGTTAGGGCCGTTGGGGCCTTGGGGGGCTGGGCTGGCCGGGACTTTTGGGTTTGGGGCTCCGGCTAGGCTCCACAATAACCTTGGCCATGTTTGGGCTGAGAGGGTAAGTGGGTGGGGTTTCTTAATGTTGATATTTTAATTATTTTAGAGGCCCATCTCAGGAAAGTTGTTAATATGTTACCTGGGGAGTGCGGGGGCGCCGCCATTGGGGTGGTGATGGGCAATGGTCGGTATGGTCGCAATGGGGGTCTAACGTTCCCGCCTAGGAGAAGGCGGGACAGATGGTTAACATCTGTCCCCCCTTCTGGTTATTCCCCCAACCGGCGGGTACCAGGGAGTCTTGTTAGCTACCCCACAGGCCTAACGGTGCTGCTACTCAATGCCAGGTCGGTCCATAACAAGGCGAACATCATCTATGACTTGATAATCGATGAAAGGGCCGACCTGGCTTGTATCACCGAGACCTGGGCGGGCGAGGGGGGAGATGTCTCCCTCTCGGAGCTTTGCCCGCCCGGGTATCTAGTACAGCACCAACCACGCCTGGAGGGGAGGGGAGGGGGGGTCGCTTTAGTTTATCGGGCTGCTTTTTCCCTCACGGGGCTTCCTGTCCCTTCGAGACCGGGGCTGGAGTGTCTCCATTTGGTGTTGGGCGATCGAGACAGATTGGGGATTCTGTTGGTGTACCGAGCACCCTTCTGCCCAACAGACTCCCTGCCTGAGCTGACAGAAGTCGTCTCGGACCTGGTGTTGAGGACCCCCAGGATGTTGGTCCTGGGGGACTTCAATCTCCATGCCGAGACTGACCTTGCTGGGGCAGCTCAGGACTTCATGGCTGCCATGACGGCCATGGGGCTGTCTCAACATGTCACCGGCCCGACCCATGAACGTGGACACACTTTGGACCTGGTTTTCTCGACGGGCGAGGAAGGAGGTGATCTGAGGGTGAAGAATGTATGTTTGACGCCCTTGTCATGGTCAGATCATTTCCTCGTGCGGTTTGAGCTCGAGAGCAGCCTCTCCCTCTGTAAGGGTGCGGACCAGATTGTGATGGTCCGCCCCCGGAGTCGGATGGATCCGGACGGATTCCTGAGGGCTCTGGGGGATTTTCCGGCTGACAAGGCTGGCGCTCCTGTGGAGGCCCTGGTCGAAATATGGAATGGGGAGATCACCAGGGCCATCGACACGATCGCTCCCAAGCGCCCTCTCCAGCCTGGCAGAGCCCATTCGTCTCCCTGGTATACATCGGAATTACGGGCGATGAAGCGGGTTGGGAGACGGCTAGAGCGCAGGTGGAGGAAATCTCGTGATGAGTCCGATCGAACACATCTTAGAGCACACTATCGCGCCTATGCTGTGGCGGTGAGGGCGGCGAAGAAGCGATTCTTCTCCGCGTCCATTGCCTCCTCACAATGCCGTCCAGCGGAGATTTTTCGGGTGGTGCAGGGGTTGACGAGACCGGGCCCCGATAAAGAACTGGTGCCACCCTCGAAAGCCCGCTGTGACGAGTTTGCCACGCATTTTCAGGAGAAAGTGGCTCTGATTCGTCACGAGCTGGACTCCACTCTTGATACAGATTCTTTTGGGGAGGGGCCAACCATGCCTGCTTGTCCCACGTTATTGGATGACTTTCAGTTTTTGCGGCCCGATGATGTGGACAAGGTGCTTGGATCGGTACGCCCAACCACCTGTTTACTGGACCCGTGCCCATCTTGGCTATTAAAGACCGCCAAGGACGGGATTGTGCCCTGGATCTTGGAGGTGGTCAACGCCTCTTTGAGAGACGGCCGGGTGCCGGCCACCTTAAAGGAGGCGGTAGTCCGGCCAGTCCTAAAGAAGGCTTCCCTGGATCCAGAGGTGGTCGCCAATTATAGACCGGTGGCCAACATCCCGTTTTTGGGTAAGGTGCTGGAGCGGGTGGTGGCGGGACAACTCCAGGCACTCTTGGAGGAAACTGATTATCTGGACCCATTTCAGTCCGGTTTCAGACCCGGTTTTGGCACTGAATCCGCCTTGGTCGCCCTGTACGATGACCTATGCCGGGAGAGGGACAGGGGGAGTGCGTCCCTGTTAGTCCTTCTTGACATCTCAGCGGCTTTCGATACCATCGACCATGGTATCCTTCTGGAGAGGCTGGCGGGATTGGGGGTTGGAGGCACTGCTTTGCAGTGGTTCCACTCCTATCTCAATGGCCGATACCAGAAGGTGGTGCTGGGGGACTATGGCTCTGCGCCATGGCAGCTATGCCATGGGGTTCCGCAGGGCTCCATTTTGTCCCCCATGCTTTTTAACATCTACATGAAACTGCTGGGGGAGGTCATCAGGAGGTGTGGGCTGCGGAATCATCAGTACGCGGATGATACCCAGCTCTACCTCTCGTTTTCCACCGATCCAGGTGAGGCGGTGGCTGTGCTGAACCGGTGCCTGGCCGAGGTAATGGGCTGGATGAGGGCCAATAAACTGAAGCTCAATCCAGACAAGACAGAGGTCCTGTTGGTGGGTGGGTCTGGCTACAGTGTAGGGGACTTGACCCTAGTCTTGAATGGGGTTGCACTCCCTCTGAAAGACGGGGTCCGCAGCTTGGGAGTGCTCCTCGACCCGGAGCTGACCTTGACTGCTCAAGTGTCAGCAGTGGCGAGGAGCGCCTTCCAACAGCTTCGGCTGATACAACAGCTGCGTCCCTTCCTGGAGTTCGATTGCCTGACGACAGTGACACATGCGTTGGTGACTTCCCGGTTGGATTATTGTAACGCGCTCTACGTGGGGCTTCCCTTGAAGACGGTCCGGATACTTCAATTGGTGCAAAATAGAGCTGCCAGGGTTCTGACGGGGACTGGGCGTGGTTCTCATATCACCCCAGTTCTCCGTCAGCTCCACTGGCTCCCCATTGAAGTCCGGGCCCAATTCAAGGTGTTGGTTCTTACCTATAAGGCCCTAAACGGCTTGGGCCCTGGTTACCTAAAGGAGCGCCTGCGACCATATATGCCCTCCCGCCCCCTACGATCAGCGACAGAGGCTCTCCTCCGGGAACCCTCCATGCGTGAGATTAGGAGGGTGAGTACCCGGAGGAGGGCTTTCTCAGCGGTGGCGCCCCATTTATGGAATGCGCTCCCCAGAGAGGCTCGCCTGGCGCCGTCGTTATTTGCTTTTCGGCGCCAGGCGAAGACCTTTTTATTTAGACAATATTTTAATTAATATTATTGTTTAATTTAGGTTTATGTCTTGGTTTAGTTTATGTTTAACTTATGTTTAATTTATGTTTAATTAATTTATGTTTAATGTTTAATTTATGTTTAATAGGTTTAATTTATATTGTTATAAATTTTGTTCATGTTTTTATATAATAACCTGAGATGGGCCAGTTTTTAACTTTGTTATATGTTTTTAATAATGTATTATGTTGTAAGCCGCCCCGAGGCTATTGCAAGGGGCGGCATATAAATTTTTAAATAAATAAATAAATAAAAAAGATGGTATACTCAGAATTCATAACTTATAAACACACATATATAAAAGCCAGATCCATGCTGCATAGAAAAACAGAAATTATTGGAGAGGGAAAACTCTTGATGGTTGACACAAACAATTAAGACACATGCTCACAACATTTCCTTTTGGAAGGTTTGCCTTCCTAAAAAAATCCCCTAGCTACTCATTGAGAGTGCTTAAGGGTCCTGGTTTTACCCCAAACCTTCCTATGGAAATTTTTCCTTGAGGCAATACAAGCTTTTAACACTCAAAGAACCTCAAATGCTTTGCTTCAGTTACACAACTCTTTTTCCTTTCCTTTTTTTCTTTTTAAAGACACCCAGATTTCTTTTGAGAGTTTTCTAGAGACTCAAAGACTTTCTTTTGAGAACTAGTGCAAGCCCGCCTCCAATCCGTGGCTGGAAGCAGAGCCGCTCAAAGCTCCCAAAGTACTTTGAACTCTGCACGTGCTCAGAGGCTTTGTGTGTGCTGCTTCTGCAGTACTCACAAAGTGGTGGTATCTTCCTGCCAGAGCATCCCCCTTTTTCTTGGCTCCGTGGAATAGCCAAGCCCACATAGTCAAGAAATCCAAATTTCCAGCACAAATCCCCCTGAATTCAGTTGGCCAGACCAAACCCAGAGAAGAGGCTGCAGTTACTGTCTCTTTAAATAATGGGAGTGCTCTTAGCAAGGTAGACTATTCCTCTTTTCTTGTTTTCATTTGTGTGTTTTCTTGTCTTCACTCCAAAAGTTACATTTTTCATCATTTTTTTTCCTTTTCCAGTAAAAAAAAGTACCAGATCACCATTTACCAAAACTCTTTTAAAATTCTCTCACACACCAAGCACCATGCACCCCTTGAATCAAGGAATTCCTGTCAAATACATACTCATTCTCACATGGCATACACACAACATCCAGAAAAAAAATTGCTTTTTTTTTTTTTTCCAAACCTCACATTGCAAACAGTTGCAAGTTCAACGGGGGGGGGGGGGGACCAACCAATTTGGGCAGTAATATTTATCAATGGTTAATTGCAATCTGTCTTCCCCTGATTTTACACTCTGCCCTGTTGAATTCCAGCCTGCTACTGCTCAGGCTAATTGCTAAACACAACAATTTAAATTTTCAAGACTTTACCAGCAAAATGTTCCCAATATAAAAGAAAAACCCCTTTCTTTATCTCTCTGGAAATCCTTTCAGGATTCCTACTGAGAATTTAACAGTATATACCTTTTTTTTTTTCTCCCCATCTTTCATCTGCCTATCAGCATCCCCTCCTGGAATTTCACATTATTTAATCTAACAAGAAAATCTTCCTATTTAGGAGAGCTGTAAGGCAGATGGAAGAGACAGAAAAACTTACATTAAAGACATTAAAACAGTGTTCCCTGTTTCTGACAAGGAAAGGACCTGCATAAAACATGTTCCTATATAACCCCTTTCATACAGGGCTTTCACACAGGATAAGCTTATTGAGGATGCCCAGAAAACTGGGTAGGACCTGTGTTTGCAAGCCCAATTCAAAGGCCACACATTTCCTTTCTTCCCAGTTCTGGCTCGTATGGAAGGAATGGGGGAAAGAAAAAATCTCACACACACACACACATTTCCCTGATCATCATTTTTCCCAGCCGGACTCAGCCATGCTTGGGCTCAGGCAAATGACCTCATGAATCTATTCCTCAAAGCCAGGTTCACACATTCTCATCTCAGAGGCAAGAAACTTCCATCCATGCCCTTGCTTTCAACCATGCCCTGAAGAGGACAGATTGGTGCGGCTGCGTGGGGAGTTTCTATTTACTGAGGAACCCCCAAAACCCACTCTGGGCTATGCCTATCTCCCAGAAAGGGGAACACTTTTTAAAATACAAACAGACAAGACAGAAAACACAGACAGCAACAATGAACACAAGACTTTCACAAACAATGAACATAAAACTTTACACAAACCCCAGTGCAAACATACTCACACATGTAGATCTTTCCTGGTGCACCAAATACCATATTAGCTATCTTTTTTCTTCCACCAGCTTGGACCAAAGCAAACTTATTCCATCTCCTTAGAATGTATTTCCGCCAAATGCTTTTGCAAAAAGTGTAGCCAATTTCAAATCAAATGAGCCCTCTGAGGCCAAATTAGTTAGGTTTGGCCATGCTATTTTAAATCCAAATACCAAACACTTGTTTCCATGACAACCCCTCAGGTGTCGCCCATGGCCATTCACTCCACCCTGCAATTTGATGCAGAGGTGTTCATGGGGTAGTAAACTGAGATTCTGAAACCCCCATGCCTGCTGGGAATCCACAACGAAAGCCCTCGTGCAAGGAGGTTCAGAACCAGATCTAATTACATTGACCCGCCTGTGAAACAGAAGAGATGGCCAGTATCTGTGCTCCCCAAGTGGAGAGAATTTTGGCCGATATTCGATGACGCGATGACCCTGCGCATCCTGTTGACCAGTATCATGGACTGGACAGATAGCCAACATATCAGCCAATTCACCCAGACCCTCCAATTTGGCTTGTGCCAATTCTTTTTCTAGAACATCCTGAACCATTTTTCCAGGCTGGGCAGGTTCCGGGGGAGCTGAGGGATGAGTCGTGGGATCAGGAGGTACTGGGGCCGGAGGGGCCAATTGAACCTCAGAATAATTAGGTGGGCGATCCTTTGTTAAGTGGCCAGTGTGAGAGACTGGCTTAAATTTTTCCACTGCATGACGACATTGGTGCCATGCTTGTAATAATTCCACCCTGGCCCTGGGCTCAGAATGGAGAGTCTTACCAATTCTTTCCCAGTCCCTGGACTTCAGTGATCCCTGTTCTGGGTACCAGGGACATTTCTTGTGGATTTCTTGAATAAGTGCCTTTAAGCACCCTGAAGTCACGGACCCACCGGACTTGTTAATGAGAAATCCTAGTTCATCCGCATGCTGCCTTTGCGCTTGCGAAAATTGTCCTCCCATACTCACCAATGAAGGGGTCACCGTGGGTGACGGAGTGCACTCAAGGGGCCTATGACAGGCGTTGATGAGTATTGTCCCTGTGCAGGTGCCACTTGCAGGTTGTACAGACTTACACAACACAGGGATGTGGTTCTGCGCAAAATCCTTCCGTTCAAGGCTGCGCCTTTATTTTATACAGCCAGGGTACTCAATAAGGAGTCAGGTTACTCAATAAGGAGGGGTCACAGTCAGGTTACTTAATGAGGAGGGGTCACAGTCAGGTTACTTAACAAACAGGAAAAACAGGTATTGTCTTGGGTCACTGATCTACGTGATGGACTGCATGCTTGTTTAGCCAGACCATTCTGACCTTGTTATCAATTGTCGCCTATTATCCTGATAATGCTGAGTGTGCAGGACGTGCAGGACGTGCAGGGACAAAGTAGGTGTGCCTGACTGTTGACCTCTGCGACCTCCTGATGACCTCGCTACATCGATGGGATCTTTTTTTTGTGTTGCTCCATTTTCTTACTGCATTGAAGGGGGCATCCCTGTGTCCCTGGAGAATCATGAAGAACCACTCCATTTCACGTATTGCAGGAAAGCCCCTGGGAGGTGGATGCTCTGTATGGAGAGCTGAGGTTGGGATGGGGGTCTTCTTCTTCCTGTCCGCGGGGTCAACCAGCCATGGGAGCTGCGTGTTCCTGGCCGGCTGCATGCCATGAGCTGTGGCTGCTGCTAAGCTACCCTTCCCATCCCTTCCCCTCTCACGAGCCCCCTACCTCCCTTTTTTCCCTTTAATACACAGCTGTGTTCGCCCAGCTTGTGTGTGTGGTGTGCTGAATCCTGAGGCTGGTCCTGGATTGAGGGAACAGGGAAGCTTCACCTGGGATGCTTCCCAGGTTGTCACGGAACAGAGAATCCCGGCATGTTTTACGTAATACTCAACAAGCAGAGAATGAAAGCATCTTCATCCCAGCAAAGTAGGCAATGCTTCCCCTCCATTTTCCACTTCTGTGGCAATCTATTACTTTCAGGGTGAAAATAATGAATGAAACAAAATTCCCCCCAAGCTGAAGAGTTGAACTTTGGTGGGGAAGGCCTGAGAGAGACCGGAGTGTCTTCTGAGAGGCAGGGGGTTCTGATGGGATGACTGCCAAGAGGGAGGATGGGGAGGCCCAGTTCCAGCCCCCCCCCCCCATCCTCACTGTTCCTGGCAGATGCTTGGCCAATCATTCCCTCTGAGCTTACTTCCCTCACTGGGCAAAAGGCGAGGAGGACAAACTTTTAAGCTACTTTGTGTGTTTGCAAGAGGAGAAAAGGCAGAGAATACCTGTGGCATAAAAACAAAATGCAGAGCCCAAATTCCTCCCCTTTCTGCTCCCTCTGCATTTAACATGTTCTCCCCCTGGGGTCAATTTTGGGCTGCTGCATTCCTACAAATGTGTGCAATGAGGGGGCAGGGGGACCCCGAAGTGCATGGACCACTCGCCTCCAAAGTATGAGGGGATCATAGAAACTGAGTTGCTTCCCACATGGCCCAGGAATCACCAGCAGGGGGTGAAGCAGCCGTCCCCAGCCATGCAGCAACTTTCCCAGAAGGAGTCAAACCTGGAAGCAAGGCCAATGTTGCTCATACAGGAGGAGTCTGGCTGGACTTCTACTCCAAAAACAGCGACCACCTCCCTCAGGCAGTGTCCCTGCTGACTCCAAGTGATGCCGGAGCTCTCAGGGCTGGGAATGGACTTCTTCAATGCTTCCCCATGTGGAGCAAGACATTCCCTGTTCCGCATCTTTTTCTTTCTGCTATCAGGATCAGTCTGGGGGCTCCCCACAACTCGGGCAGGAATCCTCTGCCGGTCTGCTCTTGAAGCCAAGCCTCTTTGTGAGTAAATCCCGGGGAGCAACCCCAGTGCAGGCTGGGAAGGGAAGGGATATTCCCTGATGGATGGAATGATGGACAGATCTTCTACAAGGAACCCTCCCACCACCAAGATCCCCATCCTGGAAAAGGAGCTGGAGGGATTTCCAAGCTGCATTGCCAGTTCCCGTTCAAGTTCTGGGCAAACATTCTTTGTCTGTTCACACTTCAAAATATAGAATGAAAATATCAAAGACTGAAAACAGAAACTATTTGAAGAAACAAAAAAGACAAAAAACAAAGCTTACCTTGGGAGGTTCTCAAGGGAAGATTTCTTATATTCTGTGTCCCTGGGTATGAAATGGAGCTCTTATTTTTCCCAACTACCAAAAAGTGCAAAGGATTATTTTCTTTCCCAATTGGTTCAATCTGATACTGTCCATATGCCAAGAATGGATAACTGGCTTGTTCAGAAATGCTGGAATTTTGCGCTCTTGATGCACAAAATAAGCAGATTTTATGTTTTGCTTTTCATCATGAGATGCTCCTTGGTATTCAGGTCAGGCCTCCATAGAATGATGTAGCACTTGGGCAGGAAGATGCAGCCCAGCAGCCCAGCACTGGAGGCCAAGATAGAGAAGACCTGAATGGCCACATTAAATAATTAAATAAATAATAAAAGAAATACACTCTGTGCATGCTCAGTTGAATCCACTGCAGAGGCAGAAATTTGTAGCAGGTTGACTTTATTGCAAGCCTGTGTTTGCTGAAGAGGATTCAGTTCCAGTGGAAATGCAGCCTTCCCTGGACTAGACATTCATAGTGAGCTATTTCTTGTGTGTTGATCTGGAAGAAAAGGGGGATACATGGCTTCTTCTATGAATATAATGGCGCAATCCTTTCCAGTGCTGAAGCAAAGAAATTCCTGGAAATGCTCAAGAAAAATATTATGTTGCATTTTGAAAAAAAATGATGCCTTTTTGTGGACTAAGCATCCATCCTCTAGGAAGCATAACTTGAAATTAATGGAGTACTGTGTCTGACCCATTCATAGATCACTGCCTTGACATGGTGAAGGGGCTTGCATAGCACTACAAAGCTATGAGCTATGCTGTGCAGAGACACCCAAGATGGACAGGTCAGAGCACAGAGCTCTGAAAAAACATGATCCACAGGAGATGGAAATGGCTACCCACTCCAGAACCCTTGCCATGAAAACACCATGGAGAGTACCAAAAGGAAAAAAGATATGATGCTGGTTGATGAGCCCCTCAGGTCAGAAGGTGTCCAATATGCTACTGGAGAAGAGCAGAGGGCTAGTTCTAGTAGTGCCAGAAAGAGTGAAGCGACTGTGTCAAAGCAGAAAGGACGCTCATTTGCAGATGGATCTGGTGGTGAAAGGAGAGTCCGATGCTGCAAAGATCTATACTCCACAGGGACCTGGAATGTAAGATCCATGAATCAAGGCAAGCTGGACTTGATCAAACATGAGATGACAAGACTGCACAACGACATCTTAGGAGTCAGTGAACTAAAATGAACAGGAATGGGTGAATTTAATTCAGATGTCCATCAGGTATGCTACTGCGGGCAAGAATCCCTCAGAAGAAATGGAGGCTCCTTCATAGTCAAAAAAAGAGTAGGAAAAGCAGTACTGGGATACAATCTCCAAAATGACAAAATGTTCTCACTTCGAAACCAAGGCAAACCCTTCAACATCACAATAGTCCAAGTCTATGCCCCAACCACTGGTGCTGACGAGGCTGAAGTTGACCAGTTCTATGAAGGCCTACAACACCTTCTAGAATTAACTCCCAAAAATGATGTCCTGATCATCATGGGGGATTGGAATGCTTAAGTAGGAAACCAAAAGATAACCGGAATAACGGGCAAGTTTGGCCTTGGAGTACAAAATGAAGCAGGGCACAGGCTGGCAGATTTTTATCAAGAGAACACACTGGTCATTCCAAACACTCTTTTCCAATAACCCAAGAGACGACTCTACACATGGACATCACCAGACGGTCAACACAGAAATCAGATTGACTATGTGCTCTGCAGCCAAAGATGCAGAAGCTCTACACAGTCAGTAAAAACTAGACCAGGAGCTGACTGTGGCTCAGATCATGAGCTTCTGGTTGCAAAATTCAGGCTTAAATTGAAGAAAGTAGGGAAAAGCACTAGGCCACTCAGGTACGACCTAAATCATATCCCTGATTAATATACATTAGAGGTGACAAATAGATTTAAGGAATTAGTTCTGATAGGCAGAGTGCCTGAGGAACTATAGAAGGCCTCATGACAGGCACACTGGTCAGTCACTTGGCCTGCCTTTGGGGATATTCTGCGTGATTTCATGGTCTCCATTTCACTCAGTCTTCTCAGCTTTGGCATTGAGGTTTTAGAGTGCCCTCACCTCTCATTGTTCACCTGGTTGTTTGGGTCTTTCATTTCTTGAGGTTGAATCCGGAACCGAGCCAGTACCCAGAGATGGATTCCAAAGGCCTCCCTCACTGCCACTGCCATTCCTGGCACGTGAGTGTAGCACAAAGACTGGTAAATACCCTTCTTCCCACAGTGAAAGGAATACGCTTTCCTCCGAGGTGCCTGTACACATGCTGGGTTTCTCAGCAGTGGTGGATTGCACAGCACACCTGGGTCCTGGCAAAGCGCAGTGTCAAACAGCTGGAGGTAAACAACCTTTCACACTTCAGAGACGCTTGTCGTAGGCAGGAGATGGCTTCACCTGCTCTCAGGATAGTTTGAAGAGGCACATAAGTTGGGGAAGAAATTGTGGAAGACTGGGAAAAAAGACGGAAAGACTTTTGTCTTTTTAACTCTGTTGCAGCACAAGTCTCTTAAGCACAGCCTCAGTTGTGTCAGTCCAGACAACACAAAGTGTGCAAATGTGAGAAAGAACCTGCTGCTTACTTGGCAAAAAGAGACTGTTTGCTCTAGTGGAGTTTTGGACAATGAGAATCAAGTTTTCCTCAATTTCTCATCAACTCTGGTGGAATTGGCCCATATACATAAGTGCAATGTATGACTGTCAAAGATGGAGCATACGGAAGGATATGCGCCCAAAAATTGAGACCTTTGAATTGTGGTGCAAGAGAAGACTCCTGCAAGTCCCTTGGACTGCAAGAAGATCAAACCAGTCAGTACTAGAGGAGATCTACCCTAACTGCTCTTTAGAAGGCCAGATCCTGAAGATGTAACTCAAATACTTTGGCCACCTAATGAAAAGGAAGGACTCACAGGGGAAGAGCCTGATGCTGGGAACAATTGACGGCAGAAGAAGGGGGCAGCAGAGAATGAGGTGGCTGGATGGAGTCACTGAAGCAGTGGTGTGAGCTTGAGTGGACTCCGGGGGATGGTAGAGGACAGAAAGGCCTGGACAAATGTTGTCCATGGGGTTGCGATGGGTCAGATTTGTATTTGCAACTAACAGTAACGCATAGGACTTGCCCTACTGCAAACATCAGCCTCCTGAGGCAGTGGGTCACCCACCCCCCTTTGGCACCATCAAGCAAGCTTGTGGTTTGCTTTTCTCTGCCTGCAACATCCCAAGACATGCCTGCACTTGGTCTGGGAAGAAAGCCTTGGCAAAACCAGGCCACCTGAATTTTACCCATTTTTAAATGTTGGGGTAAACCGCTCCCTTCAAACAGGGAAGCATGATGGAAGATATTGCAAATATAGGGCAATCACAAGAAATATGTCCACATTTCTAAACCTCTTCAAAATAATTCTAGATGCTGTGTGAGAACTGAAAATGGCACCTCTGATTTTTCACAACTGATACTTTCAGAAAGGGCTGCATGTGATCCCCATGTTTATATTTTGATTATTCTGGGTTATCCCGTGAGAAACCAAACAATGAAGGACTCAGACGTCAGCATCCCACAGAAGATCAAGGCCATGTGACCGGCGGGGGTTTGCTGGTGGCTTTGGCCTACGTGCAAATGCTGTGGAGCAGCAGAGAGAAGTGATGTGGGCCCTTGTAGCAAAAAGAGGACTGAAGAATGAGTGAAGACAAGGCCAAGGTGATGCAGGTTGGCTGTGTCCCTGATAGCGCCCCGGTCACAGCAGGGGGCCGAGTGCCAAGATTTGTGTAGCAGTCTTGTTAGCTGGGCGGAATTATGGATGCAGATGTGGAATTGAACCACCACATGGAAGAGGTCACCCCACATGGAAGAGGTCAATGCAAGAGTTTAGATCCGCTTCCCCCTAAACTCTAGTGGTGATAAAGGAAAATCAAAATACTGATTTATTCAGGTGCAAATATTGAACACAAATACACCAAATGATGAAATGTTTTGATTACATTTTTCTAATGAGCTGGCCTCTGCTATTGAGACTGGGCCTCAAGAGAATGATGTAGCATTTGGGGAGAAAGATGCAGCCCAGGAGACCAGCCCTGGAGGCCAAGATGGAGAAGACCTCCACAGCCACCGCGTACTTCCTCTTGGTGCTCAGGTAGCTGGGCACAAAGGAGACCCACACGTTGCAGAAGACCAGCATGCTGAAGGTGATGAACTTGGCTTCGTTGAAGCTGTCAGGCAGTTTCCTGGCCAGGAAAGCCACCAAGAAGCTGAGAAGAGCCAGGAAGCCCATGTATGTCAAGACAGCATAAAACATGGTGACGGAGCCTTCATTGCATTCCATGATGATCTCCCCAGTGATGGAATGGAAGTCCAGCTTGGGGAAAGGGGGAGAGGTCAGCAACCAGACAACGCAGATCAACGCTTGGATGAGAGGACAGATCGCCACAATAGATGTTGTCAGTGGTCTCCCCAAGAGCTGACTTGCCATGTTTCCTGGTTTAGAGGCCATAAAGACCAAGACCACCATGATGGTTTTTGCCAACACACAAGAAACCGCAATGGAGAAGGTGATGCCAAATGCCACTTGTCTCAGAAGACAGATGACCTTAGTGGGTTGACCGATGAAGAGGAATGAGCAAAGGAAGCAGAGCAGGAGAGAGCTGAGGAGGACATACGTGAGGTCTCGGTTGTTGGCTGTTACAATGGGTGTGTTGTGATATCTAATGAATGTTCCCAAGACAGCAGATGTGCTGAGACAAAGGACAAGGACCAGAGAAACTAGCAGGAGACCAAGTGCCTCTTCCTGGGAAAGGAAGTGGATCTTCTTGGGGATGCACCAGTCATAGTTCTCATTTGGGTGCTGATCTTGAGGGCATGGAGCACAGTGAGCAGCATCTGAAATGAGCAAGAGCTGTGGAAGCATCCAAATCAGGACATGCAAGTTAATTCTCTGGGGGAAATTGCCACCCTAAAAGAAAGATGTGGAAAACATTTTTCCCTAGCTTAATATGCTCCGTTTAATTAAGCTTTGGGAAAGGGGCCATGGGGATGAATACTTGAAACCTTTCCATGCCTGCAGACCTATGTACGATTCCTTTTCAGTCTTTTTCATGAAGACCATTCCCTATCTAGAAATGAAAACATGGTAGTGCTAAAACCTTTCACCTGCACTTTTGCATGGAAATCACACCAAAACTAAATGAAGCCTAGTAAGCATAGGTTGTCTTCATATTGCACATTGATCTCTGAGATCTTTCTCCTCTGATGCTGGAGACCAGACTGGAGAACCGACCAATGAAAAATGGGCAATGTGGTTCTGGTTGCAGTGAAATTCAGCAATGTTGCAGGAGGGACCCTCCAGCTGCCCCAAGCAGTTTTGGCCAGGCACCTCTAGGTCTCATGTCGACCCGGCAAAGTTAGAAACTGGGTATTCAGAAGAGGAAATGCAAGGATGGAAAAGCATCTGTGCATGATTTCAGTATTTGAAAGCTCTCAGCAAAATGTGGTATTGTTAACAAAAAATATGTCTTCTGGAAATGTTGCACATACTGTAAAACTGAAACGCACAGAGGTGTACAATATAGAGATGGGATGAAAGCTTCAAAAACTATCGAAACGTGTACTTTCCTCAATATTCCTGGGCTCCACACCATTCTCAGTTCATTATCTTCTTTGTTTATTAATAGCTCCCAATTTCTGAGGTACCTGTAGAGGTGGAGAACATCCCTGCTGCACACCATTCACAACGGTAGCAGCAGACCGGCTTCCCCTCTGGAACTCTCCTCCAGTGCCCTGGAGTGCACCTCTCCACACACCTCCCAAGGGGCATATTCTGGAAATGAAAGAAAGACAGACAGGTTTAAACATGCTTTAATTGCTTGGCAGATGAGGTCACCAGTCTGAGTGGAATGGACAATATCTGGATTATTTTTTCTTCCTCAGAAACACTGGGACAGAGGATTCTATTCCATTCATTCTGGGGCAGAGTCAGGACCTATGGAAGCTGCCTTCCAGTGGATCACACCCTAAGACAATTGTGCCCAATCCTTCCAATTACTGGCGGTACCCCTTCAAGAATAAAAGGATGGGACATCTTCTTGAGCATCCCTGGAATGTCCAGGGCCAGAACATGGGATTTCTGGTTAGCAATTTATTGTCCTTTGCAGGTGGAAAATGACACCAAATCCTCATGTGCAGCAGGACTCAGGTCACCATTTTTCTGGAAGAGGGGAATTGTGCCATGTCTCTGCCTCCAGGACCCAGATGGTCCATGCCAGCCCCACCTTTGCAGCCCACACGATTGCTGCAGAGTTGATGGAGAAGCCTTGTCCTGCTGGAGCACCATGATCAACCCATCCAATCTTCACAGATTGAAAAGTTGCATTTTCAGACATGATCCAGTTAAGAATCTCATATTTCTGGTTGTTTTCAGTCAAAGAGATTTCTTCCCCAACACTGTTGTTAAACCGGACATTCCTCAGAAGATCCAGTAGCTGAAATTGCAGAATCATGCAGTAGAGGTTACACTTAGTGGAATGGTTTTCCAAAGAACTCTCCTCCCATCCACTTCAGAGAACTTTTCTCCCTCTTCGCTATATTATTCTGAGATTTATTTGGTAACGCAGCCTGAACACTTCGGTACAGGTGACCTTGCCCGCTGGTATGGATTAGTTTGCTAGGTGTCCACTTCCTAAGAGCACCAGGAGATGCAAGCTAGGAAAGATTTGCTTGAAGGAGGCGGGAGTCCAGTTTGTCGGTCCTCCACTGCTGGCATGAAGTAACATCCAGAATGGGGCAGGCCCACTGCTTTTTCAACATTAGTATATCAAACTGGAATGTTTCATTCTCTCTCAGTATGTACAATTCAGAAAGCATGAATAATACAGGAGCACCACCAGTCCCTGCTAAACCTTTCCCACTTTGTAATATCCATTTAAGGAAACTGCATGCATGGAGTTAAATCCACAGGGAAACTTTTTCCTGATTTCCCTGATTTAGTATTCCTTTCAGTCTAACCTTTCCCTCTAGAATGCCTTCACTGAGAAAACATGAGGAATCCTTCAGTAAATTCATGAGATCTGGTTCCGGTCCTTACCTGCCATGGGTGAACATTGAGTAGTTTCTTCAATTCCCCCATCAGTGAATATTTCACTTCAGACGAGGACAGGGCATGTAGCACATGTGCCACAGCATAGACAGTATTGTAGATCTGGTAGCTGTGACTGGACATTTCCAAATTGAAAAGGAGCTCACTTGGATCCTTCCTCATCTCCTTCCCCGTACACATGTGATTTGCCTCTGGAAGGGGTTCTCCTGATCTCAGGAACTGGCAATGAAATGCCACCTCCCACCACTCTTGAAGAAAGACGTCTCCTTGAGGGTGGAAAGGATCTAAAGCCACGAAAAAAGTCTTGAATGCTGGAGTATTCCTTGTGTGGACCCTGAAGTGCAAAGCTCCATGAAGGATCCCTAAATGAATTCTGGTCACCAGATTTATACCTGCTTCAATTTCAGAAAGGGAGGTCAGGATCCAAACCTTCTGAAGTTGGATCTTTGTATTTTTTTCATGAACATGTAACAGCATTACTAATTGTAGGGTTGCAGTGTTGTTACCAAAGAAAACTATGACTTCTGCTCCTAACCACACACGAGGAATGTATCCAGCTTCTATTTCATGACAGTGTGCAGGATCATTTGTTGAGAACCATTCAGTGAAGGCCACACAGAGGTCATCCTGCTGCAGCAGGGGGGTCAGTGCCTGGAGGAAGTGCTTGTCAGGGTCCCCGCTTGGAACAAGGAGCCTGATCCAGTTCCAGTGGAAGTGCAGCAACAGCCAGACAAGGCCCTCGTACTGAGAAATTTCTTGGGGATTAATCTGGAAGAAAAAGGGAATAAAGGGTACCATGGCTCACGAACGCTTCAGTTCATGACCAAATCAGGTCATGAACAATAATTTCATAACATTTTAACTCAGGTAGCAAGCTCCGCATTGGGTGGCGACCATGATCGTGGCCTTCGTGGCAGGAGCGTGCCTGTGAGTGTGCCCATCTTTCCTGCAGGAGAGTAACTGCAATCTCAGCCACATCCCCCACCAGCATGATCGCACCTGTCCCTCCCTCCCCCAGTGCACCCCATTTGCGCCCATCTCTCCCTCCCCCAAAGCACTCACGATCTTGCCATCTCTCCCCCGCACCCAGTGCGCTGGGATGACGGGCCCATGCAGGGATGACAGGCACAATCGTCCTTGTGGGGGAGGGGGGAGATGGCCATGATAGTTGTTGTTGTTTGTCACTTTGCTTCACATTTTTTGATTACAAATGTAGTTACAGAATGGATTAACCTTATTTACATAGAACTTTAGGGGGAATTTAACTTGGCTCATGACCATTTTGGTTAACGACCAGAGTCCTGAAATGGATTAAGTGTGTGAGCCCAGGTAGCACTGCACACTGATTTATCCTTGAATCAAGAGCTGAAGAAAGAACTTCCTTCTAATCATTCACAATGCCCTTTGGTTACACTTTGAAAACAGGAATGCTTTTTACACAGAATACGCTTCCATCCTCTTGTGGCCATGACATGAAATGCATGAAGCAGCATCCCAGGAAAGGATTCCTTCCTTCCGCTGGAGGCATCAATGGAAGCAGTAGCTCTCAGCTTCCTCCTTTCCACCCCATGGACCATGGGTCTCCTCACCCAGCAACACAAGCAAATGCCCAGCCCTCGAGCTGACATGTCTACCAATGTCAGGACTGAAATGGAGCAACCTGGCAGAAGGACCCCCCCATGGACGGAACGAGAACTGTTCACATTGAAAACATGCACTTCTCTGTCTGCATTTGCAGAGCGTTGGGGTTTTAGGGCTGAACTCCAATGGAAATAGTTGCTGATCTTTTATATATTCATTCATTTATTTACTGTAGACTGTTCCATTATCGAAGTCCCAGTATAGTTTAACAACATAAAATGTTAGAAAAGTGAAAAAAATTAAAAAACAGAGTCCCTATGTGTCTGCCCCAGATCTTAAATAGTGGGCAGGTGCATATGGAAGGAGACCCCCTTTCAGGTAACCAGGAACTAAGCTGTTTAGGGCTTTATAGGCAATCACCAGCATCTTAAACTGGGTCCGGTCTCAACTGGCAGCCAGTGCAGGTGTTCATACCTACTGGCTAGAAACAGGCTTAGAATCACCAACCTGGGCTTGCCAAACTGCCTACCATGTTGTCTGGACTAAGGTTCCAGGCCCCAATCCAGCCCATCTCCCCTCCCCTGGAAGTTTCTTTCCCAGGCCCGGGAGCCATAGGTGTATGGGAGGAGTGGTGAGGGGAGCAACAGCAGCAGCGGCAGCATTAGCAGCTGGGCACAGTCCCAGCACATCAAGGTCTGTGGCACAGGTGTCCTGGGGGCCTTCATGCTGGCATGCAGATGGTGAGGCCCCCGGTAGAAGGCAGAAGGAAGGGCAGCTGCCCGTGCAGTTCCCACAGGCAGATTTAAGGCCAAGGCCTAGCGAACGGGCACATTCTGTGTCCAGATCAAACAGGGCACGTGAAATAGGAAGCGAAAATGCTACTGAGGCTTCCTCAGAACCAGAAATTGCCTGACTTCCAACCGTTTGTGCTTGGCTCTAAAACATGTGGCTGAAGCTCTCGGAGTGGAAAGAACATGGGATGAGCCCTGCAGGAGAAAGCTCAGGTCCACTTTCACCTTTCCACACTGAGGCTAACAAGTTGCTCGCTGTAGGCCCACGTGGGGGATGTCTGCCAGAGAACATGTGCCACAGGATTGCTCTCCCTTAGCATGGCATTGTTGATTGTGCCAGAGGTTACCTCTGACCATTCTTTTTAAAAATCTTATACTTACATCCCTTCTTTCCTGCAATGGAACTGATGGCAATTATACAATTTTGGTCGTCGTCTCAATCACATGCTCCCAACAACACTGTGATGTAGATTTGGCTGAGAGTCTGTGAGTAGCCCAAAGTCACTCAGGGAACTCCAGATCTCAGTGGGGTCTGGAACCCAGACTGCCAGTGTCCTGTCCCACCCTCCCAGCACCTCACCACATGTGGGCATTCATGGCCCAGTACATCCTTTTGAGAGATGCTGCACTGGATTGTCCTTGAAACACTCCCTTTGAGGCAGTTGTTCTCTGATGCCAGGAGGATCCACATGTTTCTTTTAGCTCCCTCTTATTCTCTGTCTCCATGAGGGGTCATGGGAATATCTGATATTTCCCTCAAATGGCCATCTCAGGAAGACAAACCCATTGCTGGCTGGAATTTCCCACCCAAGACTCTCTTAAGATTCATCCCTGGCCTCCTCCAAGGTGGCCACAAGCAGCACCACCAAGAGAGAAGGCCCCCTGTCTTGTCATCAAGATTGAAGGAGAAACACCCACTGCCAGGATTCATGTGTTCTCAGAGAGGGCCCTTCTCTCTCTGGATCCCTCACACCTATGTCCACATGAAAGCATTTACCTCTGGGACCTTGAAGATGCTCAGTAAGGATGCAATGTCTGATCTGGCATCAAAATCCTGTATGATGGAGATGAGTCGATCTTGCTTGTCACATTTAAAATTGGGACTCTTTCTCCCCCGTGTTGACAGAAGGTGAAGGTTGTTCGTATCCATTATTCTGACCAGGTCCCTGTTCTGATAGATGCAGAAGCCCAGTGTTGTGTTGGGAAGGAGAAACGAATCCTTGTTGAGCTCAGTGATGGCAAACACGAAAGCTGGGATGTGCTGGTAGTTCCTGATGGTTGACCTGTCATGGCAAGAGCAATATATGTAAATAAAGAGCAATATCAAGACATGGGCGAGAATCACAGAATGGGTGATATTATTTCCTTCATGAAAAATATGCCAGGTTTCTTTCTCCCAGGGTTTCTTAGCAAGGATATTCCTGGCTTTAGACCCTTATTGAACATGCCTCCTTCTCGCCTCCAGAAATTCACCTCAGCCTTTTTCAAGCGAACTTAAATCCACAATCCATCCCTGCATCTGAAAACTCTCTGTGCCATTGAGTCAGCTTTTCCTGAATTATCCAGATCTCATCAAGGGAAGGGCCATGGGACAGTCTGGGGCCCTTCTTCCCATTCAGGGGGTGCCTAGATCTGTTGTGGCATCTCCAGGGAGGGCTTGGGAAGATCCTGCCTCAAACGCCTGAAGTGCTGCTCCTTCTCAGTCCAGGCACATTGAATTCAAGTCCACCGACACCCTGAGATGATATGAGACAGCTTCTATCCAAACATACTGGAGGAGGAGAAGGAAGCTTAAAATAAAGATAACCTAACAGGTACCTGGATTTCCAAAAAGCCAACTATAACTAAGTCAGGCCAATAATGCCAAGCCCCTCTTAAGGAAGAAGCAGCCACAAAGGGTGGGATATCTTGGAAACAAAAAGAAAGAAATGCTTCCAGAAAAAGTTCATATTTTTCCAACAAGAAGGAGGTGCAGAAGACAGGAGAGGAAGGACATGTGGCTGCACAAAATGTTCAAGGATTATCTGAAAACTGAAAAGAATGCATACAGGAAGTGGGAGGCTGGCCAGGCTTCACAGGACAAAAGCAGGCAGGTGGCAGGGAACTGCAGCGGAGGCATCAGGAAGGCTGAGCTGGGAAGGAAGTGAGGTGAGTGAGGGATGCGGAAGCCACAAAAAAGCCTTCCTCAGATCTGTCCAAGGCAGAGGAAAGCAATGAGCTTCAACTACTCAATGTGGATGTTAAAATTGAAATATATGAGAAGAAACAAAAAAAGGCAGAAGGCAGTCCTTCCCAATTCGAACTTTGGCTCAGTCTTGTCCCAGAAGAAGACCTGCGGCCCTCCTGATGAACTTCCACAGTGGAGGCTGGATGGCAGCCCAAATTTATCAGGCAAATGATCAAGGATCATCTCCTTGGGCTGAAGAAGTTCACATCTCCAGGGCCCAATGAACTCCCTCCCAGCATCATAAAGGAGTGACGGAAGATATCTAAGAACTGCTCTAAATTACCTCCAGAAATCAGGGAGGACAGCAGAGATTCGAGATGAACAGAGAAGGGCTAAGAGGGTCCTGCTCCCTGACCATCAATTATCTCAGCCTCAATATGGAGATACCCTCTCTGTGCAGCTGTGGCACCCACCCAGAATCTCCTTCGTGCAACAGGCTCCCATCTGCTGCATGTAATCGCCAGATGAATGCTGCCATGGGGACCTCCCAATTTGCCCAGAATCTAACTGGGAATTCTGAAAGTTGAGGGTCAAATGACCACTTCAGATTCAAGGAAGGGAAGGAGCAGGCCTCCAGCTCATCTGCTTTGCTTCGATAATCTGCTTCCATCCGGAGCCTCCACATTACCTGACATCACAACTCTTTTTCCAATGTAATCTTGGCTTGGAAGACTTTTTTGTGGAAGAAAGTCAGACTGAGCCAAGGGGTCCTCAACTCAGAAACTCAGTCAAGCTCATCCCAGAGTTTCCTTCTTCTGGAGTGCACAATTAGGTGTTGGAGGAAGTGCATTTCAGTGCAATTTTGACAGAGCTGCTTCTCCGAAAGGCTTGCTGAGTCCCTTTTGGTGCTAAAGTGATCTGCCAACAAATTCAGCAGATCTAAAAGGAGGAAGGTCTCAGAGCAGAGCCCACCTTCCCTTCCCTGTCTTGGATGGAGTCTGCCTGGCACAGGGATCGCAGGAAAGCCCTTCATCTTACAGGGACTGTCAGCATGGAAGAAACTGCTGTTTCCCTCTGACTCTGCTGCTGATTCAGCACACCTTGGACAGGACCAGCGAGGAAGCCCCACGCCTGACTCTCCCTCTCTGTCCAGAGCCCTCCTGGAACACCTCTGCAAGTCTCATGCTCAACAATTTCTCTGGAGCAGCATCCCTAAAACACCTCCCAGGAATGAACTCCGGGAGAGAAAGCAAACATGCACACAGGCATCCCAGGTCCAGTGGATGGAAACCTACATTATATTAACAAGGAACCTTCTTCTTGGTGATTTATTAAAGTGTTGTTGATCTTCATATGAATATCTGCCAAGCAGTAAATTCCCACCAACAATCAGGTCTCCAGGTCGGTAATATTCTGCTGGATCTGTAAATGGCTGGGTCACTAAACAACTTGCCCTCATCATCCCCTGGGAGGCCTGAGGCAGGAGCCAAAGGAGCAGTGAAAACAGGACCATCACCACTGGAGGCTGTCCCTGCTCTGGTAGCAAGATGCAGGGGAGGAGCAGTCCTTGCTGCCCACCAGGAGGAGCGCATCTCTGGAAGAGACGTGCAGGCGGCCAGACGTTAAGCGCAGCTGCAGCCTCACACCAGAGAGCCTGGGGCACATTTGCATTCAATGTGCTTTCTCCAGGCTTTCTTTGTTATTGACTTGCTGGGCGGAAACCCCTGTGCAATTCCTCATGGACGTTTGTAATTGCAGAGGAGAGAAAGAAGCCAAGAGCAGGAGCCCTGGAGGCAGAGCAGCAGTTTGAGTCACTCAAAGTTCTCTGTGGACTTGTGGGAATTGACTGCCCCTGTCAGCTCATTCAACATTCAACATCAAATCCTCATCACTCAGGAAGGAGACTGGGCTTGGGCCAAGGTTCTTAGCAGTATTGCTGGCAAGGAAAGGGGAGGCTCCAGCTTTTAGAAGTGCATTTGGAGACAAGATCCAGTTAAAAATGACATATTGAGGAGCGGCTTTTCCACCGCCGCACCCCCGTGCCTGCGCGGCTCTCCATCGCCGTGCCGGGAGCTGGACTGCCTACCGCCCGCTTGAGACCTGGGAGCTGGGAGGCCGCCGCCGACCACCGCGGCCGCTGCTACCGCCGCCAAGCACCGCGGACGCCGCGCCGGAGACCGGGCCGTTCGCCGCGGCACCCATCGACCGGCACCCGCCAGTGCCGAAGCCCTGCTCTGCGACCGCCCCCTCGGCCGTGAGTGGCAGGCACGACGAGGAGGCGGGGCGGCGCGAGGCAGAGGCCGGCGGGGCCGGAAGTGGGCGCGGCTGAGAGGCCTGGGAGCCCTGAAAGGGCCGGGCGTGGCTGGGGCTGGCGGCCGAAGGGCGGTCGCCGCCGTTAGGGCCGTTGGGGCTGCTTGTGGGGCTGGGCTGGCCGGAGGTCCTGGCCAAATTTTTCTTTGGGGCCAGCTGTGGCGGGTGTGCTGGTGGGTGGAGTTTTAGTGGGTTTTAGGTTTTAACGTTTTTAGGATGCCCATCTCTGGTCTAGTTAGGGATGTTACCTGGGGAGCGCGTGGGCGCCACATTGGGGTGGTAATGGGCAGAGGTCGTTATGGTTGTGGGGGTTTAACAGGCTCTCTTAGGAGAAGGTGGGACAGATGGTTGACACTTGTTCCTCCTTCTGGTTATTCCCCCAGCCAGCAGGTGCCAGGTAGCCTTGTCAACTGCCCCACGGGCCTGACGGTTCTGCTGCTTAATGCCAGGTCGGTCCGTAACAAAGCTAATGTCATCCACGATCTGATTGTGGATGAGAGGGCCGACCTGGCCTGTATCACCGAGACCTGGGCAGGGGAGGGGGGCGATGTTGCCCTCTCAGAACTGTGCCCGCCCGGGTACTTAGTGCAGCACCGTCCACGCCCGGAGGGGAGGGGAGGGGAGGGGGGGTCGCTGTAGTTTATCGGGTTTCACTTTCCCTTGCGGGGCTCCCTGTCCCCTCGAGACCGGGGCTGGAGTGCCTCCACTTGGTGTTGGGTGACCGAGACAGATTGGGGATTCTGTTGGTGTACCGAGCACCCTTCTGCCCAACAGACTCCCTGCCTGAGCTGACGGAAGTCGTCTCGGACCTCGTGTTGAAGACCCCCAGGATGTTGGTCCTGGAGGACTTCAATCTCCATGCTGAGACTGACCTTTCCGGGGCGGCTCAGGACTTCATGGCTGCCATGACGGCCATGGGGCTGTCTCAACATGTCAGCGGCCCGACCCATGAACGTGGACACACTTTGGACCTGGTTTTCTCGACAGGTCAGGAAGAGGGTGATCTGAGGGTACAGAATTTACGTTTAATACCCTTGTCATGGTCAGATCACTCCCTCGTGAGGTTTGAGCTCGAAAGTGGCCTCTCCCTCTGCAAGGGGGCGGACCAGATTATTATGGTCCGCCCCCGGAGTCGGATGGATCCGGATGGATTCCTGAAGGCTCTGGGGGATTTTCCAGCTGACAAGGCGGGTGCTCCTGTTGATGCCCTGGTTGATATCTGGAATGGGGAGATGACCAGGGCTATTGACTCGATCGCTCCCAAGCGCCCTCTCGAGCCTGGCAGAGCCCGTTCATCCCCTTGGTATACACCTGAATTACGGGCGATGAAGCGGGTTGGTAGACGGCTTGAGCGCAGGTGGAGGAAATCACGTGATGAATCCGATCGAACACATCTTAGAGCACATTATCGAGCCTATGCTGTGGCGGTGAGGGCAGCAAAGAAGTGATTCTTCTCCACGTCCATTGCCTCATCACAATGCCATCCAGCAGAGATCTTTCGGGTGGTCCAGGAGCTGATTAGGCCTGGCCCCGCTAAAGACGTGGTTCCACCCTCGAAAGCCCACTGTGACGAGTTTGCCACGCATTTTAAGGAGAAAGTTGCTCTGATTTGTCACGAGCTGGACTCCACTATTGATATAGTTTCTTGTGGGGAGGAGCCAGCCATACCGGCTTGTCCCCCGTTAATGGATGAATTTCAGTTTTTGCGGCCTGATGATGTGGACAAGGTGCTTGGATTGGTACGCTCAACCATCTGTTTACTAGACCCGTGCCCATCTTGGCTATTAAAGAGCGCCAAGGATGGGATTGTGCCCTGGATCTTGGAGGTGGTCAACGCCTCTTTAAGAGACGGCCAGGTACCTGCCCCTTTAAAGGAGGCGGTAGTCCGGCCAGTCCTAAAGAAGGCTTCCCTGGATCCAGAGGTGGTCGCCAATTATCGACTGGTGGCCAACATCCCTTTTTGGGCAAGGTGCTTGAGCGGGTGGTGGTGGGACAACTCCAGGCACTCTTGGATGAAGCTGATTATCTGGACCCATTTCAGTCCGGCTTCAGACCCGGCTTTGGCACTGAATCTGCCTTGGTCGCCCTGTATGATGACCTGTGCAGGGAGAGAGACAGGGGGAGTGCGTCCCTGTTGGTTCTCCTGGACCTCTTGGCAGCTTTCGATACCATCGACCATGGTATCCTTCTGGATAGGCTGGTAGGGTTGGGGGTTGGAGGCACTGCGTTGCAGTGGTTCCACTCCTACCTCAACGGCCGATTCCAGAAGGTGGTGCTAGGGGACTATGGCTCTGCGCCATGGCAGTTATGCTATGGAGTTCCGCAGGGTTCCATTTTGTCCCCTTTGTTCTTTAACATCTACATGAAACCGCTGAGAGAGGTCATCAGGAGGTGTGGGCTGCGGAATCATCAGTACGCTGATGATACCCAGCTCTACCTCTCGTTTTCTACCAATCCAGGTGAGGCAGTGGCTGTGCTGAACCGGTGCCGGGCCGAGGTAATGGGCTGGATGAGGGCCAATAAACTGAGGCTCAATCCTGACAAGACGGAGGTCTTGTGGGTGCGTGGGTTGGGCCCTGGAGTGGGGGACCTGGCCCTGGTCTTGAATGGGGTTGCACTCCCTCTGAAGGACAGGGTCTGCAGCTTGGGAGTGCTCCTCGACCCGGAGCTGACCTTGGTAGCCCAAGTGTCAGCAGTGGCGAGGAGCGCTTTCCATTAGCTTCGGCTGATCCATCAGCTGCGTCCCTTCCTGGAGTTCAACTCCCTGGCAATGGTGACACATGCGTTGGTGACTTCCCAGTTAGATTACTGTAACGCACTCTACGTGGGGCTACCCTTGAAGACGGTCCGGATACTTCAACTGGTGCAGAATAGAGCTGCCAGGGTGCTGACGGGGACTGGGCATGATTCTCATATCACCCTGGTTCTCTGTCAGCTCCACTGGCTCCCCATTGAAGTCCGGGCCCAATTCAAGGTGTTGGTTCTTACCTATAAAGCCCTAAACGGCTTGGGACCTGGCTACCTAAAGGAGCGCCTGCGACCTTATATGCCCTCCCGCCCCCTACGATCTGCGGTTGATGCTCTCCTCCGGGAACCCTCTGTGAAAGAAGTGCAGAGGGTGAGTACCCGGAGGAGGGCTTTCTCTGCGGTGGCGCCCCACCTATGGAATGCGCTCCCCAGAGAGGCTCGCCTGGTGCGGTCGTTATTTGCTTTTCGGCGCCAGGCAAAGACCTTTTTATTCAGGAAATATTTTAATTGTTAATTGGTTTGATTGTATTTTAGATATGTTGTTGTTTTTAGTTTTGACCGAGAGATGGGCTAGTTTTTAATAATGTTTTAAAATTTAAGCTGCTTTCTATTATTATTTGGTTGTCTGTTTGAAATTGTGAGCCGCCCCGAGGCTTATTGCAGGGGGCGGAATATAAATCTGTAAGTAAGTAAGTAAGTAAGTAAATAAAATAAAATAAAATAAAATAAAATAAAATAAAAATTTCTGGTCTTTTTCAGTGAAAGAGATTTCTTCCCCAACATTGTTGTTAAACTGGACATTCCTCAGAGGAGTCAGTAGCTGAAATTGCAGAATCATGAAGTAGAGGATACAGTTAGTGGAATGGTTTTCCAAAGCACTCTCTGTCCCATCCAGTTCAGAGACCTTTCCCCACCCACACCCCCCATCATTGTACTATTGTGAGCTTTATTTGGTGGACGCAGCCTGAACTCATCAGTTTAAGTGAGCTTGCCTGCTGGTTTGGGGATCTATGCCAGGTGTCCACTACCTAAGAGCACCAGGACATGTGAGCTAGAAAACATTTGTTGGAAGGAGGCTGGAGTACAGGTTGTGGGTCTTCCACTGCTGGCAGGAAGGAACGTTTTTTTGGACTGTTTTACTCATTCTCAATATGTACAATTTGGATAATCTAGGAGTGCCACCAATCCCTTCTAAGTACCTGCTAAGAACCAATCCCTGCTAAGGGCCTTACCTGCCATGACTGACTATTCAGCAGCTGCTTCTCTTTCCCCATCAATGAATATTTCTGTCCAGATGAGAGCAGGGCATGTAGTGCATGTGCCACAGCATAGACAGCATTGTAGTTCCGGTAGCTGTGACTGGACGTGTACAATTTGAAAAGGAAGAGGCTTGGATCCTCCCTGATCTCCCTCCTCGTACACTTGCGATCTGCCTCTGGAGGGGGTTCTCCTGATCTCAGAAGGTGACAGTCAAATGCCAGCTCCCACCACTTTTGAAGAAAGAGGTCTCCTTGAGGGTGGAAAGGATCTAAAGCCAGAAAAAAAAGCCTTGAATGCTGGAATATCCCCTGTGTGGGTGCTGAAATGCAAATCTCCATGAAGGAACTTTAAAACAATTCTCATCCCCAAATTTTTGGCTGCTTCAATTTCTGAATGGGAGGTCAGAATCCAAACCTTCCAAAGTTGGATCTTCGCATTTATTTCATGAGTATGTAACCCAAACATTAATTGCAGTATTGCAGTGTTGTCACCAAAGAAAACTATGACTTCTGCTCCTGACCACACCAGAGGAATATATACAGCTTCCATTTCATCCAAGAGTGCATCATCCACTGTTGAGAACCTGTCAGTGAAGGCCACGCAGAAGTCCTCCTGCTGCAGCAGGGGGGTCACTTCCTGGAGGAAACGCTCGCTGTGCTCATCGCTCTGGACAAGGAGTCTGATCCAGTTCCAGTGGAAATGCTGCAGCAGCCAGACTAGACCTCGTACTGAGGTATTTCTTGGGCATTAATCTGAAAGAAAAAGAGGAATACACTGATTTTTCCTTGAATACAACAGAGAAAAAAGTTTAAGAGCTGAAGAAAGAACTTCATGGTAATCATTCATAACACCCTTTGGTTACATTTTGGAAACAGGAATGCTTTTTATGTGGAATACACTTCCATCCTCCAGTGGGCATGATATGAAATGCATGGAGCACTATCCCAGGAAAGATTTCCTTCTTTCAGCTGGAATGCATCAATGGAAGCAGAAGCTCTCAGCTTCCCCCTCTCCACCCCATGTGCCATGGTTCTCTTCACCCAGCAACACAAGCAAATGCCCAGTGCTCATGCTGACATGTCCACCAATGTCAAGACTGAACTGGAGCAGCCTGGCAGAAGGACCCCCCCCCCCCCATGCCGGGAACCAGGACTGTTCACATTGAAAGCAGGAACCTCCCTGTATACATTTGCAGAGTGCTGGGGTTTTAGAGCTGAACTGCAATGGCAATACTTGCTGAAATTTTATTTATGTATTCATTTGTATACTTAATACTTTAGAAGACTATCCCATTATTGAAGTCTCAGGATGGTTTAACTATACAAAATGTTAGAAAAGGAAGAAAAATAAAACACAGCATCCATTTGTGTCTTCCCCAGATCTTAAGGAGTGGACAGGCACATATGGAAGGACACACCCCTTCAGGTAACCAGGGCCTAAGCTGTTTAGGGCTTTATAGGTAATCACCAGCATATTAAATTGGGCCCGGATTTCAACTGGAAGCCAGGGTAGGTGTTCATACCTGCCGGTCCCTGTTAACAACCTGGAAGCTCTATTATAGACCAGTTGAATTATCTGGACCGTCTTCAAGGGCACTCCAAGCTAGAGCATGTTACAGTGATCCAATCAGGAAGTTGCCAGGGCATGGGTCACCACAGCCAGGAACTGCCCATCCAGATGGGAGATCACTTCTGAGGAGCACTCCTGAACAGCACACCCTGTCCTTTAGGGGGAGTGCAACCCCGTCCAGAATGGGGTTAGAAATACCTACCTGGGAGGCAAAACTGCCTGCCAGCAAGACCTACATCTTGTGTGGAGTAAGGTTCAATGTATTAGCCCTCATCCAGCCCATAAACCCACCCCTGGTGTCCTCTCTCCCAGGCCTGGGAGCAGTAGGTGAGCATGTGTAGTGGTGAGGGGAGCCGCAGCAGCATTAGTGGGGGGGGGGTGCTGCAAAATGTCCTGGTACCTCAGGGTCTGTGGCAGAGGCATCCTGGGGCCTTTGTGTGGGCATGCAGATGGTGAGGCCCCCTGGTAGAAGGCAGAGGGAGGGACAGCCCATAGGCAGATAGCAAGGCACAACTCCCACAAAATGGAGCCATTCTGTGCCCGGATAAAACAGGGCACATGAAATAAGAAGTGAAAATGCTCCCAAGGCTACTGAGGCTTGATCAGGACCAGAAATTGCCTGACTTCCAACCCTTTGTGCTTGGCTCTAAAAGCATGTGGCTGAAGCTCTTGGGGTGGAAATAACATGCGATGAGCGTGCTGAAAGAGTCTTTTGTTTTGAATCAATCTTCCCTCCAAATGGATCTTCTCTGTGAGGCAATATCAGCTCTGAGCTCTCAGAGGTTCTCCCTCCGTGTCCAGCAACTGCCGTGCCTCATTTGCACAAACCCTCCATATTTCACCCACACCAAGATTCCTTTCGAGTGCCAGCCCACCTGTGCCTGGAAGCTGAGCAGATCTAACTCCCAAAGTTTCAATAGTTTTCATAGTTTTCATAGTTTTAAAATAATATATTGCTGTTGTTTATGTTGTGAGCCGCCCCGAGGCTGGTTGCAATTGGGGGCGGCATATAAATGTGTAAATAAATAAATAAATAAATAGTTGCTTTGTGCTTTTCACATGCTCAGGGATTCTGTGTGCACACTACCACGCTCACAAGGTGCTGATACCTTCCTGCCAGAGCATCCCCCTTTGTCATAGTTCTCTGGACTGGCCATGGCCGCAGAGCCAAGTCAGTCAGCAAAGTGTCCCCCTGGCATTCCCCAAGTCAGGCTGGCCAAACCGAACCAGGGAATGGGTGCAGGTGTTGCCTCGCATCCCCAGCGGCTCTTAGCAAGCAAGACAACACCCCTTTCTTCTCATTTTGGTTTTCTTCCCAAACGTTCAGCGTCTGCATCCCTCACCCCCTTTTTTCACGCTCTCTCTCTCGTGCACCAACTGTCCACCCTCGCTGGTCAATCCTCTCAGAGCATCTCACCCAACAAGCACCATCCCAGGGGGCATCCCAGGCCAATCCTCCACCTCACACACTCACTCTCCCACAGGGCACTGCCAGCATGAACAAACTGCAAACTTCCAGAGAATATGCAGAGTGTTTTCTAGATTTCTACTTATGCACACAGGAGTGGAGATGCTGATGAGGGAAGCATAGGGACATTTCAGCAGATAATGTGTTCATGAGGAAGGACAATATGAGAAACTGCTGAGCGGAGTGGACATAATAGCCCAGTAATTATGGGTGATTACAGAGTGTTGACATGGCAACAAGGGAGGCACATGAATCATGACGGGTCCTCCACGGGAGTTTGATTTTCCCAACTCAGTGTCCTGTCTGCCTGGCTAGGGGGACCTCCAACAGCAGTCACTTGAGTGGGCAGGAAGGCACCAGACCCGTGACCACAGCTGACTCAATTCTCTGTGCTCCCCCCTCCCCACACACACACACACACACACACACTGCCTGTGGGACCATCTCATGACTTCTCTCAGGTGCCAGTTCATGCACTGTTGGCTCCATGGGGATGATTTGATGACTGGCTGAATCCTGTGTCTCTAGTGATGGGATCTTTGTTTTGAGTTGCTCCGTTTTCTCACTGCATTGAAGGGGGCATCCAAGTGTCCCTGGAGAATCAAGAGGCACCTCTCCATTTCGCATATTGCAGAAATGCCCCTGGGAGCTCGAAGCTCCATCCAGAGAGGTGAGGCTGGGATGGGGGGTCTCCTGTTTCCTGTCTGAGGGGCCGCCAAGCCCTGGGAGCCGTGTGTTCCTGGCTGGGTGCATGCCCTGAGCTGTGGCTGCTGCCAAGCTCCCCTTCCCGTTGCTTCCCCTCTTTGACCCTTGTTTATCCTCTCAGACTGGATGCTCACAGCCCCCCCCCAACTCCCTTTTTACCTCATTACTACACTGCTGTGTTCCCCCAGCTTGGGTGTGTGGTGTGCTGAATCCTGAGGCTTGTCCTGGATTGAGGGAAAAGGGAAGCTCCACCTGGGATGCTTCCCAGGTGGTCGTGGAACAGAGAATCCCTGCCTGTTTTACGTAATGCTCAACAAGCATATAATGAAAGCACCACATCCCAGCAAAGTTGGGAATGCTCCCCTTCCATTTTGCACTTCAGTGGCAACCTATCACTTGCAGGGAGAAAATACTGGAAGAAACAAAATCCTCCCCAAATCAGAAGAGTCGAACTATGGCAAGGAAGACCTGAGGGAGACTGGAGTGTCTTCTGAGAGGCAGGGGGAACTGTTGTGGTGAGTGCCAAGCGGGAGGCCAGGGAGGCCCATTTCCAGCCCGCCCCCCCCCCCCATTCTCAAAGCTCCCGGAAGATGTTTGGCCAATCACTTCCTCTGAGCTCACCTCCCTCACAGGGTAAAAGGAGAGGAGGACAAACTTGTAAGCTACTTTGGGTTTTTGCAGGAGGAGAAAAGGCATAGAATACATGTGGTGTAAACACAAACTGCAGAGCCCAAATTCCTCCCCTTTCTGCTCCCTCTGCATACTCCATGTCTCCCCCTGGGTTCAATTTTTGGCTGCTGCACTCCTTCAAGTGTGCGCTGTGAGGGGGCAGGGGGACCCCCAAGTACATGGACTCCTGGCCTCCAAAATATGAGGGGATTTTGGCAATCGTGCACTGCATTCAGTGGACCAGTTGCTTCACACATGCCCTAGGAATCATCGGGCAGGGGCTGAAGCAGCCGTCCCCAGCTGTGCGGCAACTATCCCAGAAGGAGTACAAGCAGTAAGCAAGGCCAAGGTTGCTCCTACAGGAGGAATCTGGCTCGACTTCTGCTCCAAACAGAGTGACCTCCACCCTCAGGGCACTGTCCCTGCTGACTCCGAGTGAAGCCCGAGATCTCAGGGCTGGGAACAGACTTCTTCAACACTTTCCCATGTGGAGCAAGAGATTCCCTGCACCGCATCTTTCTCTTCCTGCTCTCAGGAGCACTCTGGGGGCCTCCCTGCAGCTCTGGCATGATGCCTCTGCTGATGCGCTCTTGCAGCAAAGCCTCTTTTTGGGCACATGTCAGGGAGCCAGCCCAGTGCAGGCTTCCAAGGGAAGGGATCCACAATGCCAGACAGATCTTCTTCAAGGAACCCTCCCACCCCCAAGATCCCCACCGTGGAAAAGAAGCTGGAGGGATTTCCAAGTTGCATTTCCGGCACCCTGTCAAGTTCTGGGCAAATGTTATTTGTCTGCTCACACTTCAAAATATAGAATGAAAATGAGAAAGACTGAAAACACAAACTATTCATAGAAACAAAAAAAGACAGAACACAAAGCTTCGCTAAGGAGGTTAAGAAGGGAAGATTCCTTGCGTGCTGCTTCCCCAGGTATGAAATGGAGCTTTTACTTTACCCAACTACCAAAAAGTGCAAAGGATGATTTTTTTCAATTGTTTCAATTTGATGCATTCCATATGCCCAAAATGGATCGCTGGCTTGTTCAGACAAGTTGGAATTTTGCGCTCTTGAAGAACAAAACAAACAGATTTTATGCTTTGCTTTTCATCATGAGATGCTCCTTGCTATTCAGGTCAGGCCTCCATAGAATGATGTAGCACTTGGACAGGAAGATGCAGCCCAGCGCTGGAGGCCAAGATGGAGAAGACCTGTACGGCCACCATGTACTTCCCCCTGGTGCTCAAGTAGGTAGGCACAAAGGATACCCAGACACTGCAGAAGACCAGCATGCTGAAGGTGATCAGCTTGGCCTCATTGAAGGCCCCGGGCAGTTTTCTGGCCAGGAAGGCCACCGTGAAGCAGACGGCAGCCAGGAAGCCCATGTAGTTGAGGGCAGCGTAGAACATGGCCACAGAGCCTTCGTTGCACTGCAGGATGATCTGCCCAGCCTGGGAGTGCATGTCAGAGTCAGGGAAAGGGGGAGCAGTCCCCAGCCAGATGGTAGAGAGGACTGCTTGGACACTGGAACAGAAGATGATAATGGAGTTGACCAAACTCCTCCCCAACCAGTTCCTTGTCCTATTGCCTGGCTTTTTGCCCTGGAAGACCAGCACCACAGTGTTTTGGCCAAGAGGGAAGAGATGGCCACTGAGAAGATGATGCTGATGGCTGCTTGTCACAGGAGGCAGGTGATGCTTCTTGGCTGGCCAATGAAGAGGAAAAAGGTCAAAAAGCAAAGCAGGAGGGAGACAAGCAAAATGTAGGAGAGGTCTCAGTTGTTGGCCTTCACTACTGGAGTCTCTTGGAATTTTCTGAAGATCCCCAATATGCCTCCTGTGGTGATGGAGAAGAGTAGGGTCATGCCAGTGAGGAAGGATCCCAAATATTCTTTGCAGGACAGGAAGGCGATGACCTTGGGGATGCACTGATCCCAGGCCTTGTTTGGATGTTGATCTTCTGGACACTTCAGGCAATGCTCTGCATCTGTCAGAAGGAGACAAAAAGCACCTGACAGCCATTCCAGTTTCTGTCCTCTACATTGTATTCATCATTCTGCTTGTTCCTATTACTACTAGTAGTATAAATGGTACTAGTACAAGTAAAGGCATGATTCTGGTGTGAGAGGAAATACAGAGAGTTTACCTGCCAGGAGTGGACTTGATGGGCCCTGTCTTTCACCCAATTCAGCAAATGGCCATATATAAATTATCATGGAAGCCAACTACCCAGAAGGCACTCTGCAAAGTGGGCTGGGATATTTTTCCTTGCAATCATGAACTGATTTATGCACCAGAAAATGCCTGACCCTGCCAGGGACTCCATCACTTGCAGCTGAATGGGCTGGAGATTTCACGAAGACATTGACACCCAACAACAAGACTTCCCAGGTCAAGCCAGGCATGCAGCCTCTCAAGACAAGCTCCTTGCAGTCCTGCTTGCATGGAGGGATGTGATGTGAGGGGCTACCTCTCTGCTGGAATGCCCCTAGTCCTCGCTCTAATTCCAGCTGTAGCTCCAACCCTTCAGCCACCCTTCGAGAGTCAGATAAGAAGCTGAAGGGATGCTCCTCTCCCAGCTGGGACTCAACTAGCCTGACTCCCAGGCCCTGAAGATGCACTGAGCCTGACACTGCCTGAGCTCCACCACCAGTGAACCCAAGCACCTCCGGGGTCCATCCTGACATTGTTTCCAAGCCTCCAACTGTCCGCCCTGGGAACTCCAACAAGGCACCAGCCAGCCCATCCACTCCCACAAGCTCTCCAAGAAGGAATTTCTCCTGTAACCGCAGAACCACCTACTCCACTCTATTCAATGGAGACCACCACCCCTCCATGGGGTGGGCCAGTTTGGATGGAATGAAGTCATGGGACTGGTCATTTGGTCAGCTATCCCCTTGACATATGCAGGTTACAGGAGGATGGGGAAGAACCCAAACGAGGACGCTGACGCTACCAGCCCTTCCTACTTCCAATCTTCCCTTTCTGCCCTTCCTACTTAGTAGCTGCATCAACCTTCCCCACAGCCATGCATAGATCCATCGCAGAACCAGATGGGCTAGGACTGAGTGACATGTTCAGGATTTGGCTCTTTCTGCCCAGGAAAGCCTTCTGAGTGGGTCTTGTCATGTTTGCACAATATTCTGGGAGGTTGGGTGAGTTCTGTCCCAACTCTACTTCACAGAGGTTATCAGGGTGGGACAGAAGAGGAAGAAAGCTGAGGGGTGGGGAGTTGTGATTTCCTAAAGCAATGTCTGCTCCCCCAGTGGGACGCCAGTTGGTGGAGGTTTGTTGGTAGCTGTACTGAGTTGGTAGAGGTGAGTGGAATTCCTCACTTGGCAGCACCTGCCAGACTGGGATCCAAGATGGTGCAGTGGAACGGTGAGGCAGAGTCTAGTTCTGACTCAGCCAAGCACTCCACTAGGTGACTGTGGGCCACCCCCAGACTCTTGTTCCTGCTTTCCTCCAAAAAGAGGAGGGTTCTTGTGTGAAGTTCTTGTGAGGGCTACTGTGGTTGGTGAAAAAGTTCAATGACAAAACCCTGCCCACTAGGGGAATGAAAAGCTATCTGGAGAAATGGAGAAGACAAGGAGAGATGCAGGGGCCATGGTGGGCAGGGGATGCTTCGCAGCAAACATAAGTGAACAGAAAACACACCTGGAGTGCCCTGAAGGCCAAGGAGCCTGGGGCTGTGGAAGCAATGAGGAATGAGGCATTCTGGGAAGTGGAGAACACAAGGCATAACTTGGCCCATGCAATGACTCCAGGTCTGGAGGGAGGGGTTGATAAAATGAAGATTTTCTGCCCTGATACTCCAGAAACAACCAGGCCATCCTAATTTCCTTGCAGGATGGTTTAGCACCCCCACATGTGCCACATACCATGGTTGGATCCTTGCCCTCCCCCCAGGTACTGCCTCTCCCTCTGCACTCACCCACCTTCCCGAGTGGAGATGTTCCCTTCATAGCTGCACAGGGGCTCTCCTTCCCGAGCCACCTTGAAGAATCCTGCGCTACAGCTCTCCACGTACCTGGCTTGTGGCAGGGGCTGAGCGAGAGGGAAGGAGCATCAGGGGAGGAGGTTTGGGGCTGAGGAAGCTGGGGGCTGGGGAGTCAGAGCTGGAAAGGGCAGAGAGTGGAGGAACTCCAGCACTTCAGTGGATTCCATAACTGAACCCCACCCTGCAAAGCTGAAGCAGCTGGACTTTCCCTCCCAGTGAAAAGCATCATGTTTCTTCACTACACCTGTTACATCTCAGGCTATTGATTTATTCATTAAAATCTGTACTTCAGATTATCCAGACTGAAAGTGAAGGGATGGGAAATGAAAATAAGAGAATACTGGGGATGGCTTTCTTCACCTGATCTTTCCATCCCAGCCACACAATGGGATCCCATTGGGATCCGCTGAATGGTGAATTTGGGGCCAGGCAAGCCCTGTCTTTCTAGACTCCCAACTTTCACTCTTACAGCAGTCTCATTTGGAAACCGCACCCAGCTGACAAGGTCCAGGTTGGCTGCCAAGTCTCCGTTCTCATCTAAATACACCCCCTCAATAGCACGATTGTGAAACTGGGGGTCTCTCAGGAAAGGGTGGAGCTGGAACAACACAGAAAGCAAAGCCTTTGAGAAGACCCGTTTCATATCCCAGTTTTTGCTAAGAGCTGCTCCCAGTTTAGTGGGGCTGGGTGTGACTCCTATAATGGACAGAATTATGATTTCACTGCTGGATGCCCACGCTCTGCTTTGGGAATTTAGGAACTAGACAAGGGTTACGGTTGTTGTTGTTGTTGTTAGTTGCAAAGTCGAGTCCGACCCATCGCGACCCCATGGACAACATTCCTCCAGGCCCTCCTGTCCTCCACCATCCCCCGGAGTCCACTCAAGCTCACACCAACCGCCTCTGTGACTCCATCCAGCCACCTCATCCTCTGTCGTCCCCTTCTTCTTTTGCCATCTATTGTTCCCAGCATTAGACTCTTCTCCAGGGAGTCCTTCCTTCTCATTAGGTGGCCAAAGTATTTGAGTTTCATCTTCACTATCTGGCCTTCTAAAGAGCAGTCAGGGTTGATCTCCTCTAGGACTGACTGGTTTGATCGCCTTGCGGTCCAAGGGACTCGCAGGAGTCTTCTCCAGCACCACAACTCAAAGGCCTCAATCCTTTTGCGCTCAGCCTTCCTTATTGTCCAGCTTTCACAGCCATACATTGCAACTGGGAAAACCATAGCCTGGACTATACGCACTTTTGTTGGCAGGGTGATGTCTCTGCTTTTTAGTATGCTATCTAGATTTGCCATAGCTTTCCTCCCCAGAAGCAAGCGTCTTTTAATTTCTTGGCTGCAGTCCCCGTCTGCGGTGATCTTGGAGCCCAGGAAAATAAAATCTCTCACTACCTCCATTTCTTCCCCATCTATTTGCCAGGAAGTGAGAGGACCAGATGCCATGATCTTAGTTTTCTTAATGTTGAGTTTCAAGCCAACTTTTGCGCTCTCCCCCTTCACCCGCATCAAGAGGCTCTTTAGTTCCTCTTCGCTTTGTGCCATGAGAGTGGTATCATCTGCATATCTGAGGTTGTTGATATTTCTCCCAGCAATCTTGATTCCAACTGGTGATTCATCTAGCCCTGCCTTTCTCATGATGTGCTCTGCATATAAGTTAAATAGGCAGGGTGACAGTATACAGCCTTGCCGAACTCCTTTCTCAATTTTGAACCAATCAGTGGTTCCGTGTCCGGTTCTCACTGTTGCTTCTTGACCTGCATATAGATTTCTCAAGAGACAAATAAGATGGTCTGGTACTCCCATCTCTTCAAGAACTTGCCACAATTTGTTGTGATCCACACAATCAAAGGCTTTAGCGTAGTCAATGAAGCAGAAGTAGATCTTTTTCTGGAACTCCCTGGCTTTCTCCATGATCCAGCGTATGTTGGCAATTTGATCTCTAGTTCCTCTCCCTCTTCGAAATCCTGCCTGTACTTCTGGTAGTTCTCGGTCCACATACTGCTGGAGCCTAGCTTGTAGGATTTTGAGCATCACTTTGCTAGCATGTGAAATGAGTGCAATGGTGCGGTAGTTTGAACATTCTTTGACATTGCCCTTCTTGGGGATCGGAATGTAAACTGACCTTTTCCAATCCTGTGGCCACTGTTGAGTTTTCCAAATTTGCTGGCATATTGCGTGTAGCACTTTAACTGCATCGTCTTTCAGGATTTTGAATAGCTCAGCTGGAATGCTGTCACCTCCACTAGCTTTGTTGTTGCTCAGACTTCCTAAGGCCCATTTCACTTCACATTCCAGGATGTCTGGCTCGAGGTCAGTGACCACCCCATCGTGGTTATCAGGGACGTTAAGCTCTTTCTTGTATAGTTCTTCTGTGTAATCTGGCCACCTCTTCTTAATCTCTTCTGCCTCTGTTAGGTCCCTGCCATTTTGGTCCTTTATCATGCCCCTCTTTGCATGAAATGTTCCCTTCATATCTCTAATTTTCTTGAAGAGATCTCTGGTCCTCCCTATTCTATTGTTTTCTTCTATTTCTTTGCACTGTTCATTTAGGAAGGCATTCTTATCTCTTCTAGCTGTTCTCTGGAATTCTGCATTCAATTGTTTGTATCTTTCTCTTTCTCCCTTGCCTTTCGCTTCCCTTCTTTCCTCAGCTATTTGTAAAGCTTCCTCAGACAGCCATTTTGCTTTCTTGCATTTCTTTTTCTTTGGGATGGTTTTAGTTGCTGCCTCTTGTACAATGTTGCGAACCTCCGTCCATAGTTCTTCAGGCACTCTGTCTATCAGATCTAATTCCTTAAATCTATTTGTCACCTCTACTGTATATTATTTTAATACTCAATGCTTGTAGATGTTTTAGGATTTTTCACTTCACAGTTGCAGTTTCTATTTTGTCCTCCTATTTCTCTAGTTGTGATGTGTTTAAATTTTTTTTTATTAATTGACATTTTATATTCTGTTTGTATATTTCATATTGTACTTTTATATTTTGTAAGCCATCCTGAGTGCTTGGCAATGGGACGGGATATAAATGCCTGTAATAAATCATGAATGAATAAATAAATAGATGGTCTTGTGTTCTGAACTCAGGCAAGATAGCAAGCCCAAGTATACTTAGGTCAGAGATCTGCACAAGGACCTGAACAGTCCTCACGCTGCTTCTACGTGCTGATTCAGGATGAGTTGAAGCAACTCCATGGGCCACGATCAGAGGGACTCAGTTCTGGGAAAGGACCAAAAGAGGAACAGGACAGAAAATGTTCAAGCTGCGCCATCATTTGGAAAATCTCATCCCAATTTCTCATACTCTGAATTCCATACAATACCCAAGAAGGGGAGGGAATTCCTGCCATGGATGATGCTGGTGCACATCTAGCCTGCCTTCAGGAGTCATGGACTTCCTCCTGGATCTGGAGGAAAGAGCTGCATCCACAGCACGTGCCACAGCCTGGACGATGTTGTAAGAGAAGAAGCTGTCCAGAGAGAGTGTTCACTCCTTGTCCACTTGGGGCAGGCCCTGCAGTTCCTCCTCCTCTCTGCATCTCATCCACTCTTTCACTGACAGCACATGCTTTGCATACGAACACTTGAACACACTGTTCATAAATTCCTGCATAGCAGTATACAAATCTTCAATACCATCAAGGCTGGTCCATTTACTTTTTTGGAGAAGGAAGGAAAAATATGCACAGACATGCTGGAAATCATGATTTACATAAGCTAAAGCCAAGGTAAAGTCACACAAACTTGTGCTGATCCAGACTTTCCCATTAACAGGTTGCATTGAAATTTCCATAGCTCTTTCTAGAATAAGTAATCCATAGAAGGAGAAAAACAACTCTTCAAAATAAATGAAGACATCAATTTCTACCGAAGTCTTTTCTGACTGCAACAAGACTAGTACATTTCCCGATTTCAGTTGTGAGATGCTCTGTGAAAAAACCACACAAATTCCATTCCTGAGGAGCTCCAGTATCAAGGTTCTCATGAACTTGTCTCCATTCTCAGTGTCCAGTGAGAAGAGCCCAACCATCGTCCACTTGAAGTTCAGCAGCAGCCTGACGATCCCTGGGTACTGGAGGCCTTCTTCAGGGAGCATCCTGTAGAAGGAAGCGGACTGGCTTTTTTCTCTCCCGATCCGAGCTGTGAACGCATAAGTGACCTGGGAGAGAAAGGAAGAGTGATGCTGATGGTTTGCTTCAACTCTGTACTCAGTGAAAGTTTCTCATCTCATAAATATACACCCCTTAGTATTGAATTATATGCATGAATCATGATTGGAAAAGAAGCAATGCTTATTGTTTTCTGAAAGTAAAGTCTATCACAGAGACATAAGAGAGTGGGAAATATAAACCTCTGCTAAGAAGGTGAGAATGTGGAGAAGCTCAACCTGGAGCACATTATTTCGAGATGAGAAATGTAGCTCAAGATAACCGTGTACAAAAGTACAGCAGCAGTAGGACGAAGAGTTCCACTCTGCCGGCGCTGGGCATGGTCTCCATCCTGCCCCTTTCAGCCAAGTGGAGGAGCAGTTAGAGGAATTTCCTTCTAAATAGACAAGGAGCCCGGCCAGGCAAGGCTCCAGCTGAAGGAAGAGAGAATAAGTGCCTGCATGGCAGACTCCTCTGCTGCTCCCAACCTCTCCCGATCCCTGAGCAGGACGGCAGGGAACGAGGTGCCCTCCCCTTTGTGCCTCGATGCAAGACACTCCTCTACCATCTCAGGGGTGCCTCAGGGGTTCAGGGTGGTCCTGGGGGAGGGGGCCCCATGAGGTTTAGCAAGAGGACCAGAAATGCATGATGGTTTCCATGATTATACGGCCTCATGGTTGGAGCACCTCTGCGGCTTCCTGACAACATTCCTCACTCCCATGTGCAAGAGCGGCATGCTCTGAGAATGTGCCGATGTGGCCCATGTGAAGCAAGCAGGACCAAGGGATCTTTCCCTCATGTGCTTTGTAATTGGCCTTCTACATGTGACCTGCTGCATCCCCCGTTTGTTATCCCCCCCACCCTCGCAAGTATTGCCTCTGCAGTGAGGCAGCCTGGCCCTGCAAAACTCATTCCTGGTGTGCTCAGGTTGCTTCCTGGAGGTCATGCTCACGCCACCTGTACCTCCGAGTGCTGTACCATCATCACGGTTCCGACGGATTTTCCCTCGGTGGCCAGCTTCCGCTCCAGGGATGGGACAGGCTGAGATTTTGTCAGAACATTGCTCCTGCAGGGATGGCCAAAAAAGGCAGTGAGAGGGAAACTCCCTGATGGAGGAACAGTTCCATCCATCCCATCAGAGCTGTCTCTGAGGGACTCAGCGGAAGGGTCTTCCCGTCTCTCCTCTTCCCGTGCTGAATAACTTACGGCATTATCCGATTTTTGTCCTCTCAATCACATCCTCCCAACAACACTGTGAGGGAGGTTTGGCTGAGAGTCTGTGACTGGCCCAAAGTCACCCAGGGAGCTCCAGGTCTCAGTGGGGCTGGGAACACAGACTGCCTCCGAACACTGAACCACAAGACATGTGGGCATTCATGGCCGAGTGCATCCCATTGGGAGATGCTGCACTGGATTGTCCTTCAAACCATCCCGTTGAGGAAACTCTTTCTCTGATGCCAGGAGGATTTGCAAGCATCTTTAGCCCCATCTTTGTGTCTGTCTCTATAAGGGGTCATGGGAAAACCTGATATTTCCCTCAACTGGCCATCTCAGGAAGACAAGCACATTGCTAGCTGGAATTTCCCACCCAAGACTCTCCCAAGATTCATCCCTGGCCTTCTCTAAGGTGGCCAAACGGCAGCACCACCAGGTGAGAAGGCCCCTGCCCTGTCATCCAGAATGAAGGAGAAACACCCACTGCAAGAGTGCATCTGTTCTCAGAGAGGGCCCTTCTCTCTTTGGGTCCCTCACACCTTTATCCAGGTGAATGCATTTACCTCTGGGACCTTGAAGATGCCCTTTAAGGATGCAATGTCTGACCTGGCTTCAAAATCCTGTATGACGGAGATGAGTCCATCCTGCTTGTCACATTTATAATTGGGAATCATTCTCCCCCATGTAGACAGTAGGTGAAGATTGTTCTGATATATTGTTCCAACCAGATCCTCATGCTCATAGATGAGGAAGCAGCGTGTTGTGTTGGGAAGGAGAAATGGATCCTTGTTGAGCTTAGTGATAGCAAACACGAAAGCCGGGATGTGCTGATAGTTCCTGATGGCTGATCTGTCGTGGAAAGAGGAATATCAGGCAAGGGTGAGAAGCACAAATGGGTGATAGTGCTTTCTTCACAAATGTCCCAGGGTCCATTCCCCCAGAGTGACTGACCAAGGATATCTCTGGCTGAAGACCCTTTGTCACACTTCAATCCTCCAATAATTTGTCAACGGCAAAGAAGAAGGAAGAGAGGAGGAGGAAGACTTGTTTCCATCCAGGACATCAAAAAGTTTCACTTAGCCAAATAGATTGTGGGCACCCCAGAAGGAAGTGGTGCATGGAAGAGTCTCCCTTCCTCTCCCCTTCCTCATGTACCTAGGAGGACTCCTGCCTTGGAATCTCTCTGTCAGGATCAGGCTGGAGAGCACCCTCTGTCCTCCAGAAATTCACCTCAGCCTTTTCAAAGCAAATTTCAATCCAGGAGTAGGCATTGTTTCTTCAGCTCTGAATTCCGGAGAGGCAGACTTTGCTGAATGATCCAGACCGTATGAAGGGAAGGACCATGGGACAGTCTTGGGCCCTCCTATCCATGCAGGGGCCGCCAAGATCAATCCTGGAATCTCCTGTGAGGTATTGGGAAGACCCTCCCTCAAATGCCTGAACTGCAGATTTTTCACAGTGAGTTCAAGTCCAACGACACCCTGAGATGTTATGAAGCAACTTGTATCCAAACTTAGTTACTGGGAGAGAATAAGGAAACTAAAACTATCGGTAGCCAGACAGGTAACCTGAATGTCCAAAAAGCCAACTTTAACCAAGTCAGGCCAGTAATGCCAAGCCACTCTTAAGGGAGGAGCTCCAAAAGGGTGGAATATCTTGGAAACAAAAAGAAAGAAATTCTTCCAGAACAAGTTCATATTTTTCCAACAAGAAGGAGGTGTAGAAGACAGGAGAGGATGGACCTGCAGCTCCACAAAATGATCAAAGATTATCTGAAAACTGAAAAGAACGTGTCCAGGAAGCGGGAGTCCGGCCGGAATACACGGGACAAATGCAGGCAGGTGGCACGGAATTTCAGGGGAGGTGTCAGGAAGACTGAGCTGGGACTGAAGTAACACTAGCAAGGGATACTGAAGCCACAAAAAAGCCTTCCACAGATATGTACAGAGGAAGCAAAGAGCTTCACCTACTCAAAATGGATAGTAAATTTACAATAGAAACAAAAATACAGAGTGAATCAGAAGGGGCCTCTAGTCAAGTCTGCTTTCCACCCACTTGTCCCCTAACCTGTACTGATGACACCCATTCCTGTGTGCCAAGTGCAAGACCTTGCACTTATCCACATTGAACGCCATCCTGTTGTCTCCTGCCCGCTTTCATAGTCTGTCCAGATCCTTTTTGATCTGGAGTACCTGCTCCTCAGTTGTGGCCACTGCTCCAGTTTTAGTATTGTCTGCGAATTTGTTCAGCAGATTGTTCACCCCTATTTCCATGTCACTGATGAAAAGACTAAACAGGATTGGCCACAGGACAGAGCCCTGTGGGACCCTGCTTGTCACTGGCCGCCATCCCGACAATTCCCCACTAATGGTCACACTCTGCTTTCAGTCAGTCAAGCATGCCCGAATGCACTGGACAGTGCATTGGTCTATCCCAAGACTCCTCAGTTTTTCCACCAGGATATCATGCGGCACTTTGTCAAAGGCCTTGCTGAAATCCAGGTAAACCACATCCACTGCGTCGCCTCCATCTAGCCATCCTGAAACCTTGTCATAGAATTCCACAAGGTTTGTCTGGCAGGACCTGTTTTTGCAGAAGCCGTGTTGTGTGGCTGTCAGCCTCCCTTCCCTATCTAGCATCACTAGATCTCTCTCTATTATGAGCCTTTCCATTGTTTTTCCTACAATGGACGTAAGGCTAACTGCTCTGTAATTCCCCATGTCCCTTCTACTACCCTTTTTGAAAATTGGGACCACCAATGCCACCCTCCAGTCCTCTGGAACTTCACCTGTTCTTCCCAAGGCCTCAAAAATGGAGGCCAGCGGGCATGAGAGAACCCCTGCCAACTCTCGAAGTACTCTTGGGTGTAACCCATCAGGGCCTGGCGCCTTTGTAATGTTCAATGCCCTGAGGAGCCCTTCAACTTCAAGGGGGGTGACTCTAATCTGTGCCCCTAAGTCCCCCATTCACTCCAGTATTGGCAGCATGTTTTTCCTTTGAAGGAACTCAAGGCCACTTATTCAATTCTCCTTCGCCTCTCAGTCCTGTCTTCTCAACACACCCCTGCAAGGTAGTTTGGTCTGAGAGTATGTGACTAGCACAATGTCACCCAGGGAACTCCAGGGCTCAGTGAGACCATTATGCAGACTGGGGGAGTCCCAGGCCAACCCTCTTAACATTCTGAAATATGATTCCGCCCTAGCTCTCTTAAGGACATGGAGGCTTTGATGGCCCAGTACATCCCAATCTGAGGTGCATTCTGGTCTGCAACCATCGCCGGGAGGCAGATCATTCTCTGATGCCAGGAAGAATTGCAAGGATCTCTTCGCAACTTTGCTGCTTCCGTCTCAGTAATGTGTCACATGAATGACCGATACTTCTTTCACCTGGTTTTCTCAGTAAGAAAGCCATTCGTTGCTAGCAGGGATTTCTCACCCAACACTCTCTGAGATTCAGTCCTGGTCTCCACTAAGTTGGTCACAAGGCAGGCTTGTCAGGTGAGAAGGCCGCCTGCTCAAGGGACCTAGAATTAAGAAAAACACCCACTGCGGGGCTGAATCACATTTGTCTCCAGATGAATGCCTTCTTTCTGGGATTGAAGAAGCCCATGAAGGCTGCAATGCCTGATAGCAATTTGGAGCCTAATCCCATATGATAGCTGATATTTCTCACAGTTGCTCATCTCAGTGAGACAGACCTGTTTCTAGCTGGGATTTCTCACCAAACCTCTCCTGAGATCCATTAGGGACCTCTCCTAATGAGGTCTCATGGCATTCTCTACCAGGGCGAAGGTCCCCTGCCCTGTCATCCGGAATCGATGAGAATCATCCACCGCAGGGGTGAGTCTGCTCTCAAGGAAGGCCCTTCATTCTGCAGGTCACCCTCACCAATCTCCAGATTAGGTCATTTACCTCTGGGATCTTGAAGATGCCCATGAAAGCTGTAACCTCTGATGAAGCTTTAGAGTCAAAATCCTGTATGATGGAGATGAGTTGCGCCTGCTCGTCACATTTATAATTGGGAATCATTCTCCCCTGTGTGGAGGTTGTGCCAATGTACTATTCTGACCAGGTCCCTGTGCTGATAGATACGGAAGCCGAGCGTCATGTTGGGAAGGAGGGCCGGATCTTTGTTGAGCTCAGTGATGGCAAACACCAAAGCCAGGATATGTGGGTACTTCCTGATGACTGCGCTGTCACAGAGGGAGCAATATTATGACAAAGATGAGGGTAAGCACAGAACGGATACTATTTTTGCTTCAAGCAAATGTGTGTCAGGAACCATCCCCAAGGGTGTCTTGCACAGGAGAAATTTTCAAGGACAACCTTTATTAAACTCAATTCAATAATCTGTCAAGGTAAAGCATTGGTAAGAGTGCAGGAGCTGTCCCAGATCAGAGGGATTGCTTACATAAACAAATAGCAAGGAATTGCAGAAATTGCATCAGGAAGGCTAAAGCAGAAAATGAACTGAGAATAGCAAGGGATGCTAAGCACAATAAGAAAGTCTTCTTCAGATACCTCCAGAACAAAAGACGTGAGAAAGAGAAGGGTGTCCCGCTTCTTTAAGTGGATGGCAGAGTGAAAACTGACAACAAAGAAAAGACAGAGGCGCTCAATTCTGACTTCGCCTCAGTCTTCTCCCACAAGGAAATCTGCAATCAAGAGGAAGCTCAAGCTGGAAGTGAGAGATGGCAGCCCAAGATTGACAGACAAATGGTCAAGGAAGACCTAGGTGGAATAAACACTTTCAAATCTCCAGGGCCAATGAACTCCATCCCAGAGCCATAAAATAGCTAGCGTAGGAACTCTCAGAACCACTGGCTGATTTCTATGAAAAATCTTGGAATACAGAAGGACCAGGTGCCTGGAGAAGGAGTAATGTTGTCCCTACCTTCAGAAAAGGGAGAAATGCTGAACCTGGGAAATGTGGGCCAGTTACTTGGACATCAATCCCTAGAAAAATTCTGAAGCAAATTATCAAAAAATCCATCTGCAAGCATCTTGAAGAAAATGCATCGATTAAAAGAAGCCAGCATGGCTTCATCAACAATAAATCCTGTCTGACTAATATAATCTCATTTTTGGACTGGGTAACCTCCCAAATGAACAAAGGGAACACCATGGACAGAATCTACCTAGACTTTAGCAGAGCTTTCGACATAGTGCCACATGGCATTCTGATAAGCAAATTAGCAAAACCCAGACTAGGTGGAACAACTATTAGGTGGATCCAAACTTGGCTGCTAAATCAGTCAGAAAGAGTGCTCATCAATGGCACCTTCTCAAATTGGATGGAGGTACCTAGTGGGGAACCACAGGGCTACGTCCTGGGCCCAGTGCTCTTCAACATCTTTATTAATGATTTAGATGAGGAAGTACAAGGAAAGGTACTCAGTTTTGCAGATGATACAAAACTGGGTGGAATAGCAACCACCCTAGAAGACAGAATGAAGATCCAGGGCAATCCTGATAAACTTGATCACTGGGCTGAAACCAATGAAATTCAATCAGGACAAGTGCCAAGTCCTTCACCTAGGAAAAAGTAGCCAAAGGCATCGCTACAAGATGGGGAATTCGTGGCTCAACAAAACAGAACAAGAAAAAGATCTCGAAGTAATTGTAGGCAATAGGCTAAACATGAGCCAACAATGCGATGCAGCCGCCAAAAGGGCAAATGCTATTTAGGGATGCATTAACAGAAGTATTACTTCCAAATCACGAGGAGGAAGAGTTCCTCTGTACTCCTCACTAGTCAGACCTCACCTGGAATCCTGTGTCCAGTTCTGGGCACCAAGATTTAAGGAAGATGCAGGGAAATTAGAAAGGATCCAGCAGAAGGCAACAAAAATGATGCAGCATTTGGAAACTCTGCCCTATGAGGAGGAACTGAGGATCTTCAGCCCTGAGAAGAGAAGACTGAGGGGGGCATGATATTCCTCTATATGTCTCTCAAAGGCTGTCCCAAAGAGGAAGGTCAAGATCTCTTCTTGCTGATACTAGGGTGTAGAACATGGAATAATCCATTCCAGCTGTGACAACCCAGATTCAGGCATGATATCAGAAAAATATTCCTCACTCTTGGAGCAATATGACAGTGGGACCAGCTGCCTACAATGATGCTGGGCTCTCCCACACTGGAGACACTCAAGAAGAACCTGGACAGCAACCCGAGTGGCAGGGTGTAACATGGTGCCTTGCAGCAGCCTTCATGGCCCCTTCCAACTCTTCTATTCTATGATTCAGGAAAATGAGTGGTAGGCAACAGAGGAAGTGCACATGCTACAAGATTGTCTGAGAAGAGAAAAGGAGATTTATATGAAGTGGAAGGAAGGGCAGGTAAGCATGGGGGATGAGGGACAGAAAGAGGAGGAGGGATCCTACTGCCCCCCCCCCAAGGAGGCGCTGGACCTTGAGAGGATTGCCTACCTAGCCCAGCATGGTGATGCTGTTTGAAACAGAACTTCCTGCAGAGCCATGAGAACTAGCACCATGCAATTGTTTTTGGCAAAGGACCAAGGTCAAATCACACAAACTAGCACCAAGGGCAGGCAAATCACTTACACCTATAGCAGGAGAGGCTGAGCTAGATGGACTGAGGTTCCTTCTGCAAAGAAGAGATCTTTGACTGCCTCTCCTAATTTTCTAAAGGTCCATTTCCAAGTAGATACAAAGCAGGTGCCCCATCTCAGGGCAGAAGGCAAAAACTATGTGGGAACATTGAGTTTGAGGGAGAGTGTGTGGCAGGAGGTCCTTGGCTGCCTGGGTGGTGAATGGACCTGCGGTTACTGAAGTAGGAAAGCAGAAGGGGCGACTGAGGACAGGGTTTTCCTTTGTGTCCCCAGTGGAAACATCTTCCTTGAAAATGGAGAGACTCCGTCATCCTTGAACTAGGTCTCTGTTTCAGAACATTTGAAGTGGTTGTGAGCCGCCCCAAGGCTTGTGGCAAGGGGCGGCCTATAAATCTGTAAATAAATGAAATAAATAAATAAATAAAGTGTGTTGCACAAGGGTTATGCCATGCAATAAATATACTGCTGTCTGACCATCAATACTCTCAGCCGCTGTTATCATGCAGCGGTGACACCCACCCAGGGACCCCTGCGTGCAAGAGGCTCCCCTCTGCAGTCTGGAATCACCCAGTGCCTGCAGCAGTGGTTATCTCCAGATTTGCCCGGTTTCTGGCTGGCAATGCAGGGAGGTCATTTGGGGGCTACCATTTGGGCTATCATTTGGGATGCAGCAGGTCTCACCCCTAAAGAAATGAACCCTGACTGCTCCTTAGAAGAGCAGAGACTGAAGCTGAAGCTCAAATACCTTGGATGCCTAATGAGAAGAAAGGACCCAGTGGAAAGGACCCTGATGCTGGGAGCAATTGAAGACAAAAGAAGAAGGGGGCGGCAGAGAATGAGGTGGCTGGATCGGGTCACTGGGGAGGTGGGTGTGGGGATGGGTGGACTCTAGGTGATGGTGGACGACAGGAGAGCCTACTGGAATGGGTTGCGAGGAGATGGTCACAACTTTGTGACTGAACCACGACAACAAATGTCTCACCCCAGAGTTTCCTTCTTTTGAGGTCCATTCTCTGGAGTGGGAGCACATGGATTTTGTGCTACTTTGACAGAGCCGGTAGTCGGAAAGGCTTGCTGAGTCACTCTGGGAGCTCAAGAGATCTGCCAGTACATTCAGGGCATCATAAAGGGTGAAGATTTTAGAGGAGAGCCCCACCTTCCACCCCCATGTCGGATGGAGTCTGCTTGGGGTAGGGATGGCAGGACAGCCTTTCATCGCACAGGGACTGTCAACAAGAGAGCAAACTGCTGGTTCCCTCTCATTCTGCTGCTTGTCCAGCACCCTCAGGATGAGGCCCATGAAGGAACCCCATGTCCGGCTCTCCCTTTTGGTCAAGGCCCTCCTGGCAAGGCTCTGAGGCTCACCTACTCACCATTTTCTCTTGAGGAGGATCCCTGACAAAATATCCCTGGACTGAGCTCCCTGGTTGTTGTGCATGAGGCCACGACAAGAAATACTACTCATGAGGAGGACCTGATCATGACAGCCAAAGTTCAAGAGACCTCGCCACGGCTCGATATAAACACAAACCAGCCTGTTGTTGAGAGCTCCTCTAATCTACAACCCACAGGACAGACGTCTGTCCCTTTAAGTCAGCCAGACTGCGAGAAGGAGGAGGATGCCAGAACAGAAAAGGAACACGACATCTCCTCCTCTTCTGAAGCAGAGCTGACAGGACCGGAAGCTGAAGGGATCATGGGATATGTAGACTTTAAAACAGCAAGGAACAGGAGAATTCTGAAAGCCTATGAAGTGAAAACAAAAAGAGAACAGGAAAGGAGGGAGGAACGAATGATGGGGGGAGATATGACGTAGAGGGGAGAGGCTATCGCCATTCAGAGGCGAACATCTGTTCACCAGGGACTATCATTAAGAAGCTCGTCAGTAGAACTGTAAATCTTGTAGATAACTAGCAATAAATAGATTTAGTTTTATTGCTCTTGCAAGTGTGGTTAATTACGACCAAAGCGATCGGGCCTCTGGCCCCTTGACAGAATATTCTCCTCTGAATCCTTTGGTTGTTAGCCACACGCTCCAGAGCAGAGAAGTTTTTTTTTTAAGAACTTTTTGATCATTCAGAAACTTCTTCCAAACTCCTGACTCCAGAGAACAACAACAATGCAATCACCACCTCCAACACTACAAGACTTTCAAAATTTACAAGAAGAAAATACTCTCCTGAGAAGCAAATACCAAGAAGCAACTCAGCAGTTAGAGACATTAAGAAAAGAAATGGATTGTTTGCAAGCAAAACTACAGGAAACAGCTACAAGGCCAGACCAAGAACTGATGCTAAGAAGATGCCCCCTCGAAGCCCCCCTGAAATACGATGGCAAGAAAGAAGGATTTACAACCTTCAGGGCTCAAAATGAATTGTACATCAATCTTCGCCTTCCAGACTTCCCCAACAAAAAGATAAAGGTAGGATTTTTAATAAATCAACTCACAGGGGTCCCAGCCCAATGGGCAACAGCAAGGCTAATTGCTAAAGACCCCATATTAAATGATACTGATCAATTTTTTAATGCATTGGGGAAATTTCTTGGAGTAGAAGCTTGCAAAGAAATAGCTATACATGAGATCAAGAATCAGAAGCAAGGACACGCTTCAGCGACTGAGTACACCACTAAATTCCAGCTTATCATGAATGATTTAGGGTGGAATGAGGAAGCCTTGATGGTTCGATATCGTGAAGGTTTAAGGGAGGAGGTATTGGATGAATTGGCACGCAGCTCCATGCTAGAACATTTACAAGACTTAATGACATTAACTATACAGATAGATGCACAGCTTAATGAGAGAAAACGCAACAAACATGAACGCTATGCTGGCTCACAGCCAACTAAAGAAAAATGGTTCCCGCGCGCGGAAGCCAATCCCCAACTACTCCCACCTGAAAGCTATGTAACCATAGCAACACCTCAGCCTCAGCAGGAACCAGAGCCTATGCAGCTGGGAGCAGCCGGGACTCACATTCCAAGGGGAGATAAGGCTTACCAGCGCAGTGCCGGACGCTGTTTTGTCTGTGGACATAACGGCCATATAGCTAAGTCCTGCCCACTGAAAAAGCAGATGGGAAACTTCCAGTCCCAGAGTCGTTAAGCACCGCGACACTGGGACACACACACATTCCTCAAAGGTGCCAAATACTAGGAGGAGCTCCCATAGCTCAACATCTCCTATTGGATATCACATTACAAATGAACTCTCAACCTGCAATTAGAGCCACAGCACTCATAGACAGTGGTGCCGCTGCCTCCTTCATGGATGAAAAATTTGCTCAAACACAGTGTTCCAACTTCTCCACTAGAAACTCCACTCCAGGTGGACTCTATACAAAAACTACCCCTGCAAGGCAGCCCCTCCCTTCTACCAGGTGCTACCAGGGATGTGGGGAGGTCCCATTGCACCTGGAGCACACAGTGGGGCCCAGACCCAATTCGAGGATCCTGAGAACTTGATTGGAGTGCATTCTCCAGCTGGAATCAGACCCATCTGGAAGCTGAATGTTACAGTGTCACCTCCAACTTGCAGGCCGTAATGGAAGGTTGTAGTCCATCCAGTGGCCAATATATATGTTTGCAGACAAGGGATGCTTGATGTGTTGGCTCCTGAACCTCACATCTCGGACATTCTGAAGGAAGCAGACCAACATGGGTTCATGGAACTGGAATACAACTTTAGTTTTCCCATACCTAAGTGGCAAATTCCTCTAGAAGGGAACACAGATTATATTATCCGGACCATCCTGTGAGGAAGCAATCTGAGAACTTTGGGGGTTCAAACGGAGATGCAGGTAGTTCTGTGAATGCCTGGTTGAAGTGTGGAGCACAGAGAAGACCAGCCAGGTGACATGGGAGCTCTGTAGTTTGTTCTCTCTGTGTGGAAGAGCTCATATTGTTTTGTTGTACAACATAGAGGGCAGTGAGGGCAGTAAAGGAACATGCTCTCACAGCTTGGTCAGTGGAGTAGTTTGAGCCTGTAGAAAGCATATTAGATGTTGGTCTCTAGAACATCCAAGATGCCTCCGAGACCCAGCATAGCATGATTGCCTGGAATGTCCAGGATCAAGCCACTTCCATCCACCAGGCTTGGGTCTTCTCTCTCTCTGTCCTGAGACCAACTCACACTGGGCTTGGTCAGTGGAGTGTTTGGGGCAGGTCTCCAATGGCAACCCTTGGTGAAAATGGTTCCATTCTGTGTCCAGATAAATCAGGGCAGATAACACAGAAACAGAGCAAGTCATAAGGGGCCTCCTGGGCCATCTAGTCTGACCCCCGGCTCCAGCCGGCTCCCCTCACGACATGCCCACCATGGGCATGTCCAGCCTGTCCTTGAACACCCTCCCCGATGGGGCCTCAACGAACTCTCGTGAAAGCCCATTCCACACCCTTGGGGTCCTAACTGTCAGGAAATGCTTCCTGGCATCTAAATGGAACCTTGGTTCCCTGAGCTTTGCTCCTTTGGAATGCGTCCTGCCTTCCTCTGCAGGGGCGAGCAGGTCTCTCCCCACCTCCGTGTGACACCCCCTCACATACCTGCATGTCGCCAACAGATCCCCCCTGAGTCGCCTCTTCTCCAGGCTGAAGAGACCCAGTTCCCTCAGTCTCTCCTCATACCCCATCCCCTGCAAACCGGCCACCATCCTTGTGGCCCTACGCTGCACTGACTCTCACCTGGCTATTGTTGTTGTTGTTAGTCGCAAAGTCATGACTGACCCATGACGACCCCATGGACAACATTCCTCCAGGCCTTCCTGTCCTCCACCATCCCCCAGAGTCCACTCAAGCTCACACCAACTGCTTCAGTGTCTCCATCTAACCACCTCATTCTCTGCCGTCTCCTCCTTCTTTTGCCATCTATTGCTCCCAGCATTAGACTCTTCTCCAGGGAGTCCTTCCTTCTCATAAGGTGACCAAAGTATTTGAGTTTCATCTTTAGGATCTGGTCTTCTAAAGTGCAGTCAGGGTTGATCTCCTCTAGGACTGACCGGTTTGATCGCCTTGCAGTCCAAGGGACTCGCAGGAGTCTCCGCCAGCACCACAATTCAAAGGCCTCAATTCTTCGACGTTCAGCCTTCCTTATGGTCCAACTTTCACAGCGACACATTGCAACTGGGAAAACCATAGCCTTGACTATACATACTTTTGTCGGCAGGGTGATGTCTCTGCTTTTTAGTATGCTATCTAGATTTGCCATAGCTTTCCTCCCCAGGAGCAAGCGCCTTTTAATTTCTTGGCTGCAGTCCCCATCTGCGGTGATCTTGGAGCCCAGGAAAATAAAATCTGTCATTACCTCCATTTCTTCCCCATCTATTTGCCAGGAAGTGAGAGGACCGGATGCCATGATCTTAGTTTTCTTAATGTTGAGTTTCGAGCCAACTTTTGCGCTCTCCCCCTTCACCCGCATCAAGAGGCTCTTTAGTTCCTCTTCACTTTCTGCCATGAGAGTGGTATCATCTGCATATCTGAGGTTGTTGATATTTCTCCCAGCAATCTTGATTCCAACTGGTGATTCATCTAGCCCTGCCTTTCTCACGATGTGCGCTGCATATAAGTTAAATAGGCAGGGCGACAGTATACAGCCTTGCCGAACTTCTTTCTCAATTTTGAACCAATCAGTGGTTCCGTGTCCAGTTCTCACTGTTGCTTCTTGACCAGCATATAGGTTTCTCAGGAGACAACTAAGATGGTCTGGTACTCCCACCTCTTTAAGAACTTGCCACAATTTGTTGTGATCCACACAATCAAAGGCTTTAGCATAGTCAATGAAGCAGAAGTAGATGTTTTTCTGGAACTCCCTAGCTTTCTCCATGATCCAGCGTATGTTGGCAATTTGATCTCTAGTTCCTCTCCCTCTTCAAAATTCTGGCTGTCCTTCTGGTAGTTCTCGGTCCACATACTGCTGGAGCCTAGCTTGTAGGATTTTGAGCATCACTTTGCTAGCGTGTGAAATGAGTGCAATGGTGCAGTGGTTTGAACATTCTTTGGCATTGCCCTTCTTTGGGATGGGAATGTAAACTGACCCTTTCCAATCCTGTGGCCACTGCAGAGTTTTCCAAGTTTGCTGGCATATTGAGTGTAGCACTTTTACTGCATCGTCTTTTAAGATTTTGAATAGCTCAGCTGGAATGCTGTCACCTCCACTAGCTTTGTTGTTGCTCAGACTTCCTAAGGCCCATTTGACTTAACATTCCAGGATGTCTGGCTCGAGGTCAGTGACCACGCCATCGTGGTTATCAGGGACGTTAAGCTCTTTCTTGTATAGTTCCTCTCTGTAAACTTGCCATCTCTTCTTAATCTCTTCTGTCTCTGTTAGGTCCCTGCCATTTTGGTCCTTTATCATGCCCATCTTTGCATGAAATGTTCCCTTCATATCTCCAATGTTCTTGAAGAGATCTCTGGTCCTCCCTATTCTATTGTTTTCTTCTATTTCTTTGCACTGTTCATTTAAGAAGGCCTTCTTATCTCTTCTAGCTATTCTCTGAAATTCTGCATTCAGTTGGGTGTATCTTTCCTTTTCTCTCTTGCCTTTTGCTTCCTTTCTTTCCTCGACTATTTGTAAAGCTTCCTCAGACAGTCATTTTGCTTTCTTGCATTTCTTTTTCTTTGGGATGGCTTTAGTTGCTACCTCTTGTACAATGTTGCAACCCTCCATCCATAGTTCTTCAGGCACTCTGTCTATCAGATCTAATTCCTTAAATCTATTTGTCACCTCTACTGTATATTCATCAGGGATATGATTTAGGTCATACCTGAGTGGCCTAGTGCTTTTCCCTACTTTCTTCAATTTAAGCCTAAATGTTGCAACGAGAAGTTCATGATCTGAGCCACAGTCAGCTCCTGGTCTAGTTTTTACTGACTGGATAGAGCTTCTCCATCTTTGGCTGCAGAGCACATAGTCAATCTGATTTCTGTGTTGACCGTCTGGTGATGTCCATGTGTAGAGTCGTCTCTTGGGTTGCTGGAAAAGAGTGTTTGCTATGACCAGCATGTTCTCTTGACAAAATTCTACCAGCCTGTGCCCTGCTTCATTTTGTACTCCAAGGTCAAACTTGCCTGTTATCCCAGTTATCTTTTGGCTTCCTACTTTAGCATTCCAATCCCCCATGATGATAAGGACATCATTTTTTGGTGTTAATTCTAGAAGGTGTTGTAGACCTTCATAGAACCGGTCAACTTCAGCCTGTTCAGCACCAGTGGTTGGGGCATAGACTTGGACTACTGTGATGTTGAATGGTTTGCCTTGGATTCGATCTGAGATATCCTTACTGTAATGAGGAGCCCAAAACAGAGCACAATATTCTAGTTGCGGGCACACCGGAGTCACATAGAGTGGTAGAATGTAGGGGAAAAAGCATTCCTTCAGGTATATGGGACCCAAGCCAGTTAGGTCTTTATAAGTCATCACCAGCACCCTAAATTGCAACCAGACTTCAATGAGTAGCCAGCGTAGATGACAGACGACCGGTGTTTTATGTGAATACCTTCCAGTGCCCATCAATATCCTGGCAGCTCTGAGGAAGAAACATGGCGTCAGGACAAGACAGATGTGTCTAACGGGGCTCTGTTAGCACGCTGGTTATCTTACTGGCTGAGGGCAGGGGTTATCTTACTGGCCTGGTCCAAGCCCTGTAGGGGTGAAGATAGATTGCTTGGCAAATTCCAAGTGGGTGTCTGAACAGCAATTCTGCGCTCACTGGGGAAAATTCAAGCTTTTCTCAGCCGGAAGAATACAGGAGGGAGTTTGCCCTCTACAAGTCCTCGACATGTTGAAATAGACTATCTTAGTTATTACCATCAGATCTACTGGAAACTACTTTTCTTTCTTTCTTTCTTTCTTTCTTTCTTTCTTTCTTTCTTTCTTTCTTTCTTTCTTTCTTTCTTTCTTTCTTTCTTTCTTTGCAATAATACCCATGGGAAAAGCCACATTGTTTATCAACAGATTTAAAAAGAAGAAATTGAAAGACCTTTGGGTGAAGTACGGGAAAGAATTTTTCCCCCCCTCCACGGAACTTAAACGCGGCATCTTACATGAAGAGAGATAAGACTGTTGTGTAAGTGACCAAAAGTTTTTTTTTCTTTAATCTCTCCAAGGGCAAGACTTGAACTAATAAATTAATGCTTGATTATATGATGGACGCAATCTTCTAGCTTATTGGATGGATGCCAGATACCGGCCATCTTCCTTCGTCTCTTGAAGTGTTTTGACCTCTGCCAAGGTTGTAAAATTACTGCTAAGATGGAAGCGTTTAATTCAGAAACCAAAGACTTTTCAGAGATAATTTTGGAAATACATAACTCCTTAAAAGCCATACTAAGTTTCCAAGAGAATGTCTTAATTAAGCAACTTGATGGTTTACTAATGGAATCGAAAGTTAAGAATAAGCAAAGTATCCAGCAAAATATCCAGCAAACAGAAGGAAATTTGAAGCTGAGAAGATAAAAAGTGAACTATCACAAGATGAGATTATAAATCAACAACAAGCAGCTGGCCATTTGAATGCATCAAAAAAAAAAATAATTGGAGTACAAGAAATAATGAGCGGACATGATCTAATACAGGATTTATTACAGGCATATCTATTTGTGCGAATGGAGAAGCTGACGTAATTACAGGAGTGGAAAAAGAAAACAGTTAACCATTTAAGGCGATTTTATAACTTGAAGTCAGATATATTTGGTAGAGGAGTAAAGAAGAAATTTAAATTTAAAGGGGAGATAGGAGAACTCTGTTCTTGTTGCTGCAAAAAGGGGTGATGCATGGAGATTGGCGTGTTCATATGTAACATAGAAAAAAACGTGCTATTGTTTTTGGTGAAGCATTATACTTCTGTTTTCATCTGTATTTGAAAATAAGGGAATTTATTATAGGCATTAATGTGTAAGCTAAGATGAAATATAAAGCTACTATCAAGCAGGGTATAGAGTTGTTAAGCTGTTATTAGAGAGGATAAATGGATGTTTTTGGATGTTATTTGTAATCGTAAGGAGTTATTTTTCTCTTTTTGGTTCTTCCTTTCTACTTCAAAAAGGGATGATTTAAATAGACTGATATGTAGATACAAGATAAAGAAAGACGAATTTGACGACTCAGCTTAATGAAGCAGTGTTAAATGGGTATCTCTGACTATATCTGAAATGGGAAATAGGAGAACCTATTTTATAACTAAAAACTATATGGAGTTAACTATATTTGTTTAAGTGGAGTTTAAGCTATGATGAAATATTTGTGAGTCTAAAGAGGATTGGTTTAAAGATATTATTAAGCAGTGTAGTCAGGATGCTCATTGAGATGTTAAATAGATTTTTTTGAGGTTACTATTAATTTTGATAGTGAGGAAGGCATTTTGTATAATAACAAAAATAATAGATAAGTTTTTGAAGTGTTTTGAAATGTCTAGAGGAAACTTCTTATTGAAGGAGGAAAAAAAAAAAAGATGTAATTTCACCCAAGTTGGAGAAGCTTCCCTTGACTAATGGACAAGAGAAGCAGGACTTTTCAAGAGAGAAAGATGGGATTGATGCTATGGAAGAAGGAAGATTGTGACTTCTATCAAATTTGAAAATATACCATGAATTGGCTGAAAAGACGGGACTTGTTTCTAAAGAAGTTTTCATATTGTTATAAAAAGGAGTATAATAAGACTATAGTATGTTAAAAGATATGTTGTAGGGGCTGGTCCAGTAGATCTGATGTGTGTTTGTGATGATGGATATGTGTAGTTCGTAGTTTAAAAACTCCAATAAAATTTATTAAAAAAAAATATATCCTGGCAGCTCTATTTAGAACCAACTGAAGCATCCCGACCATCTTCCAGGGCAGCCCACATGGAGCCCATTACAATAATCCAGTCAGGAAGTTTCCATAGTGTGGGTGACTGCTGCAAGGCAGCGCTCATCCAGGTAAGGGCACAGTTGGTAGCCTAGCCGAAGCTTGAGAAAGGCACTCATTGCCACCACTGCTACCTGTTATTCCAGCTCTGGGTCGAGAAGCACACCAAAATGTGCACCCTGTCATTTAGGTGGACCACAACCCCATCCAGAGCAGGGCAGGCGTCCTTCACCTGGAGGACTGAACCGTAGAGTTGGGTTTCATCAGTGCATTGAGGACTCTGCAGCCCAAGCCTCCGGCAGACCACTCCAAGTGGTTTGATGTGTATGTTAAAAAGCATGGGGGATAAAATGGAACCCTGTGGAACTACTGGTCTATGTTGCCATGGTGCAGAGCCATAATCCCCCAGCACCACCTGGAATTGGCCAGAGAGGTAGGAGTGGAACCAACACAGAGCAGTGCCTCCATCTCCCAACCCAGCCTTCCTATCCAGAAGGATACCAAGTTCGATGGTATCGGAAGCTGTTGAGAGGTCCAGGAGAACCAACAAGGATGCATTCTCCCTGTCCCTCTCCCTGCACAGGTCATCGTACAGGGCGACCAAGGCTTTCTCTGTTCTGTAGCCAGGCTTTAAGCCATTTTAGATGGGGTGAGATGATCCATTTCCTCCAAGAGTGCCTGGAGTTTTCCAGCCACTGCCCGTTTGAGCACCTTGCCCAAGAATGGGATATTGGCCACTGGTGTATAATTGGCAACTATCTCTGGGACCAGGTATGCTCTCTTCAGGACAGGCCTGATCTCCACCTCATTCAAAGGGGCAGGGACCTGACCATCCCTCAGGGAAGCGTTGATATCCTCCAGACTAGACCTGTCCTTGGTTGGACTAGTCCAACCACCTTGTCCAGTTCCTCAGGCCACAACAATTCAAACTCATCCATCAAAGATGAACCAGACTGTGCTCTGGACACTTCCTGATCTAAAGACTCAACAACTGTGGAATCCAGCTCGTGGTGAATTTGTGCGATTTTATCCTTAAAGTGCTGGGCAAAGTCATCACAGGAACCTGTGGATGGTACAGTCAAGTCCTTTTGGGCTCAAAGTACAATAGGCCCCTTGCACTTGAAAAAGCTCAGCTGGAAAGCATTGTTGTTGTTTTTAATAAATTTTATTTGAAATTATAATCCTAAAAAAAGAAAAGAAAACTACAAACAACATCCATCATCAAAAACATTGAGCCCACTCAATCAGCCCCCACACCCTTCTTTTTCCATTTATGATAACTTAAAAACATATCCAAATCTAAGCCAAGTCCCGTTTCTCTAGCCAACAATAAAAAGAGTCCCAAGTTTGATAGAAGTCAGTATCTTCTTTCTCCTTCAGTGATAAAGTCAATCTATCCATTTCTGCACAGTCCAGAATCAGTTCATCGGTGGGTAGTTCCTCACTTTTCCAGTGTTGAGCAAATGCAATCAAATACATTTCTTGTTTACTATTGTCCTCCAGTACAATGCCTAATAAAAAAACTTCAGGTTTAAAAGCTAAGGATTTTTGTAACATTTCCTCGAGCCATTTATGTATTTTGATCCAATACTTTTTCACATTATAGCAAGTCCACCACATATGATAAAAAGTACCCAATTTATGTTTACATTTCCAACATCCATTTGACATATCTGGAAACATCTTAGCTAATCTATTTGGCATCAGATACCATCTATAAAACATTTTATACAGGTTTTCTTTATACGAAGTTGCTAATGTTACCTTAATATTTCTCTCCCACAGCTTTTGCCACTTTTCTAATTCAATATTATATCCAAAATTTTGTGCCCGCATTATCATAGTTTCCTTAACCAGTTCATCTTCCATTTTCCTATCAAGTAAGAAGTCATATAGTCTTTTAATCATTTTCTCATCTGAATTAAGCATCACTTGGTCATAGGCTGTTAAGTCCTTATAAAAACCCCACACTTTACAATCTTTAGCATATCTTGATTGTATCTGCACCTTATGCCACCAAGAGATGTATTCTTGTATTTCTTGATTCAATTTCAGGCCTCCATCCTTATTCAAAATATCATCATATCTTATAATCCCTTCAAAATTCAATGCGTTTGGATGCACAAAAGCTTCCATCATCCTTCAATTTCGAAATCAGTCTCTTCTCTCTCTCTTTCTTTACTTTATAGGCTAACCATCTCCCTGGTTTATTAGCATTTTCAAAGAAATTCTGTTTGACCAATTTCATTTGCTTAGTAAGTTCATTTGTGTCCAAGAGATTCAGTTTATGCTTTAAAATATTAATTTGGACCTTAAGATTTTTTTTGGATGGATCTTCCTGCAGTTCTTGTTCCCGTTTCATCAATTCCTCAGCTATTTTTGCTCGTTCTTGCTTTTTCTTTTTGTTTATTTTTGCTGAATATGTTATTATCAATTCCCTGACATAGGCCTTAGCTGTGTCCCAGACATTTTGTAAAGAGGTTTCTTCAGCTTTATTTATTTGAAAGAATACTTGCATTTCCTTATTTATCTCTTCTATAATTTTTTTATCCTTTAATAATGCTTTATTTAAGCTCCATCTGAGTGCCATTGCTGTTCCTTTCAGTGATATAGCTATAGGGTTGTGATCTGCCCAAACATTTGCCTCTATTTCAGCTTCTACCAAGTCTGGTACTAAGTCTGGGGTTATCCAAGCCATATCAATACTAGACCACAACCTATATCTCTTAGAGTAAAAAGAATATTTAGCAGAGGTTGGATTTTTATGCCTCCAAGCATCTATCAATCTGAGTTCTTCAATCATGTTAGAACAAGACTTTGTGAGTATCCTCCTGCCCTTTTTCCCCTTAATCTCACTCTTATGATCCATTTTCTTGTCCACAATTGCATTGAAGTCTCCCATTACACACACAGCCTGGTAGCCCACTTGTAAGAGTAGAGTATGTAATTTTTGGTAAAACATTTCCTGATGGTCGTTTGGGGCATATATCGCCACTAAAAGCGCCTTTTTAAGTTTCATTGTGATTTCAACCATCAGAATCCTACCGTCCTCATCAGCTAGTATATATTTAGGGTCTAGATTTTCCTTAATATATAATGCTAGACCTATCTTCTTTTGGGAAGCAGAAGATACAAACAATTTTCCAAGCTTTGAACATTCCAATAATTTAACATGTTGTTTCTTAATATGTGTTTCTTGTAAACAAATTATATCTAATTTTTGTTTTTGAAGTTGAGAGAGAATCCTTCTCCTCTTAGAGGGTCCATTTAGTCTGTTAACATTTAAAGAGAGCAATTGAATTTTTCCTTCCCTTTTAAAGGCCATGTTTAAAGAGTATATACTTATCGACTTATTCTTCGCCTTTACACTTCTACCTTTTTTCTTTTCCTTTGGTTCCAGTGTCTGTACTTCTTGTTGTGAGTCAGTATTCACTATTTCTCCTTCCTCAGAGTGATACATTGTTAATTCCATTGATTTGGCACCTTCCCCTCCTTCTTTTGAAGCACCCGGTTCTTCTGCTTCAAGCATACTTCTAAATTTTTCATATAACTCTTGTACCTTAAAATTCGAGTTCAATTTATATCTTGTAGAGTTCCAAGTGAAGAATATTCCTTCTGGCGTTAGCCACCTAAACATAATCTCTTTCTTAATCAACTTTGTAGTAAGGAATAAGTATTTCTTTCATCCTTCTGTAATCCTCCATGGTATTTGCTTCAGAACCGTCACCTCATGGCGATCATCCACATTTAAAGGTTTCTCACGTATGGCCCTCAAAACATTGTCTCTTATAGACCTTAGAGCAAATTTGACATGGACTTCCCTCGGAAGTTTGTTTTTTCTGTCATAGGTCAAGTTAACTCTGTAAATAAGAGCGATCCCTGTTCCCATCTCTTCATTTTCTATTTCTAACAGCTCTGCCAGTATGCCAATCATTAACTCTCGCAAATCTTCATTCTTTCCTTCGGGTATATTCTGAAATCTTAAGTAGTTAGATGCCTTCTCCATCTCCAGTATGGCAAGCGAATCCCATAGTGACTTGTTTGTTTGCTTAATTAATTGTGTTTCTTTATCTGCTGTTTCCAGTTTTTCATGTGCTTGTTGTATTTTTTGTGTATTAACATCTACATGAAACTGCTGGGAGAGGTCATCAGGAGGTGTGGGCTGCGGAATCATCAGTACGCTGATGATACCCAGCTCTACCTCTCGTTCTCTACCGATCCAGGTGAGGCGGTGGCTGTGCTGAACCGGTGCCTGGCCGAGGTAATGGGCTGGATGAGGGCCAATAAACTGAAGCTCAATCCAGACAAGATGGAGGTCCTGTTGGTGGGTGGTTCGGGCCTTGGAATGGGGGACTTGGGCCTTGTCTTGGATGAGGTTGCACTCCCTCTAAATGACAAGGTCCGCAGCTTGAGAGTACTCCTCGACCCGGAACTGTCGTTACAGGCCCAGGTGACGGCAGCGGCGAGGAGTGCTTTCTGACAGCTTCGGCTGATGCATCAGCTGCATCCCTTCCTGGACTATGACTGCCTGGCGACAGTGACACACGCACTGGTGACTTCCCGACTTGACTTCTGTAACGCACTCTACGTGGGGCTGCCCTTGAAGATGGTCCGGGTACTTCAATTGGTGCAAAATAGAGCTGCCAGGTTGGTGACGGGGACTGGGTGTTATTCTCACATAACCCCAGTTCTCCGTCAGCTCCACTGGCTCCCGATTGAAGTCCGGGCCCAATTCAAGGTGTTGGTTTTGACCTATAAAGCCCTAAACGGCTTGGGACCCGGATACTTAATGGAACGCTTACGCCCATATCTGCCATCCCGCCCTCTGAGATCTGCAACAGAGGCTCTCCTCCAGGAACCCTCAGTGAATGAGATTAAGAGGGTGAGTACCTGGAGGAGGGCTTTCTCGGCGGTGGTGCCCCAATTATGGAATGCGCTCCCCAAAGAGGTTCGCCTGGCTCCGTTGTTATTTGTTTTTTGGCGCCAGGCGAAGACCTTTTTATTTAAATCGTATTTTAATTGTTAAATTGTTTATTTGTTTTTAGTTGATTTATATGTATTTATTTTTGTTTAGTTAATGGTTATGATTTGTTTATAGTTTATTTGTGTTGATTTATTTAATCATGTGGTTTATTGTTTATAATTTGTGTATATTTAATTTGGATCGTTTTTTGGGTTTGCCGAGATGCACCGGTGGGGGGGGGGGGATAGGTTTTATATATATAGATTGTCTGAATTTTTTATATGTTGTAAGCCGCCCTGAGGTTTTGTTGCAATGTGGTGGCATAGAAATGTTTTAATAAACACATAAATAAATATTCTGTTCAGTTTTAAGTCGAATGTCCGCCAATTGGGTTGATACCTCTTTAATAGAATTATCCAATTTGTCAAGACATTCTCTTGCTCAGTTGAGATGCTTTCCTGTCATGTTGACATTGCCTCTTGGGATGCTTGCAAAGCTGTTAAAGATGTCTGTATCGCCAGAAGCATCATTTGTAGCTCTTTTTGATATTTTTCAACATCTGCCGCTTTAGGCTGGTGGGTTGGACTCTGAGCAGCTGATGTAGGTGCCGAAGAGGAGGAAGAATGTACTTTTTTCATTATGATAATAATTTTTTGCCAAAAATGACAACAGCAGAGAAATAGAGAAGAGAAAAAAAAAAAGAGAGAGAAAAGAAAAAACAAAAAGGAACTTGCTATAAATCCAATAGCCACAGGGTGGCAGCAAAGGGCTATTTTGTCTTTTTAAATGATGTCACAACAACAACAGCAAAAACCCTGCAGGTTTGTTTTTCTTGGCACAAGAATTCTTGGCACAAAATGGACTGTAATAACAAAGAAACAGGATCCAAAAAAATAAAAAATAAAAATGGCCGCTTTGCAGGTAAGTTTTGTCCTTCTATCACTTAATTCCACAGTAATTATTTATTTTGATTCTTTGCCCTTGGGGAGATTAGAAAAAAGAGGTCTTTCTCTTCAGCCTCAAACTTTCCAAAAAAGCCTCAATTCCTCTCCCCCATATCAGTCACCACTTAGAACTCCGTGGGGGGGGGGGAATTCCTCCCTCCATCAAAGGGGCTTTCCTTTCTTCTTTATGCCAATTAGTAACAGCTGCAGCTTTTTCACAGGTAGTATTGAAGAAAAAAGATAAAAATGCTCACCCAGCAGGTCCAATGAACTTCTAGCTATTCTTCTATGCTATTATCTGGATGTCAATTACTTGCAGGGAGCTGATCTCTCCCCTGTACTGTTCAGTTGAGAAAAGCCCAAATTTCTCCCAGTAAATGCGGAGCTGCCGCCCCACACCAAACTGAAGAATGCTCGGACAGTCTTATCTTTGCCCCAACAGGGCTTGGATGAGCCTCCCACGGCTCACTGCCGAACAGATACCAGCTTGATAACGGGAGTCCCCACTCTTCACAGCCATCTCATCATGACGCCAACCGGAAGTCAGCTGGAAAGCATTGTGAAGATGCAATGGAAGTGGAGAAGAATTCCCACTTCGCTGCCCTCGCCACCACAGCATAGGCTCGATAGTGAGCTCTAAGGTGTGCTTGATTGGATTCGTCCCAAGATTTCTTCCACCCACGCTCTAGTCATCTCCCAGCCTGTTCCATCATCTGCATCCCAGGCATATACCATGGTGCCCAGTGGGCTCTGCAAGGCAGGAGAGGATGCTGAGGAGCGTTTGCATGGATTGCCCCGGCCATTTCCCCATTGCACAAATCAACGAAAGCATCAGCAGGACTGCCAGCTTTATCAACAAGGAAATTCCCCAGAGTCCTCTGGGATCCATCTGGATCCATCTGTCTCCAGGCGTACACTATCTTAATATTTTATTTATATTATTTGTAGGGTGCCCCTCACTGTCGTCTCTGGACGGCTTAATACGGTCTGCAACTTTACAGAGGGAGACTCTGGCCCCGAGTTCAAACCTCACAAGGAGGTGATCTGACCATTACAAAGGGATTAGAGTCAAATCCCCCACTTCCAGATCGCCAGCTCCCAGCACTATTGAGGAAACTAGGTGCAGAGTGTGGCCTTTTTCATGCGTTGGGCTGGTGACATGTTGAGATAGCCACATGGTTGTCCTGGAAGCCATGAAGTTCTGAACCGCACTGATCAGAGCAGCCTCGGCATGGAAATTGAAGTCCCCCAGGACCGACATCCTGGGCGTCCTCAACACCCAGTCCGAGATGATCTCCCTCAGCTCAAGCAGGGACCCTGTTGGGCAGAAGGGAGCATGGTACACCAACAGAATCCCTAAACTCGATCGCGCAGCGCCAAGTAGAGACATCCCAGACCAGGGCTTGAAGGAAGAGGAAGCCCCACAAAGGAGATTGAATCTTGGGGAATTTGGGCCACACCTCCTCCCCTTTCCTTCAAGGTGGGGCTGGTGCTGCACCCGATACCCGGGCGGGCACAGCCCTACTTCTCCCGCCAGCTCTCCCTCATGCATGCCAGATCAGCCGTTTCATCCATGAGTAAGTCATGGATGAGCGATTATTTGTTCTGGACTGACCTGCCATGCAAAGCACCAACCCCAGGCCTGAAGGTGGCTGACATCTCTGCCTGGGACCTTCTGGATGGGGGAGAAACCAGAGGAGGGATCAGATGCAAGGCATCATCCCCCGTTCTGTAAGCTCACCTTAAACGCCCAGTGCCATATCTTCCCATGTCATAACTACCCCAATGGGGGTGCCCATCTGCTGCCCAGGAACTCCCATAGCAATTAAAATCAAATGGAATAAAATACAAAGGCAGTTAAAGGCCCCAAATACGATGCTGTGCAATCAAACAAAGTCTGATCTAAGCTAGCTCCCAATTTGGGCATCTGCATTCAGGATCTTGCATTGGTGCACCAGGGGCCATGAAAAGCTGGATTTGTTTAGAGATCAAAACATGGAAGTACGTGACATGGTTGCACTGGGTTTTTATGGCTGTCTGCTTGTGTTTGTGTCTGTCTTGTTTGCATCGTGTCCGTGTAAGTCTTTGGCATAAAGAGATCTCCTTGCAGGGTGAGTGGGGGGCTGGGCCGACCTCAGGAAACAGAAACCCCAATGAAGCCCCCCCACCAATCTTGCTTGGCCAGCTTGCTGATGTCCAAGACTAGGCTTAGAGGAGGCCATGGAGGGGCTTCTTGTCCAGAGAGGAGCATGTGTGCGCCCCTGGCATGGCTGAGGAAGAGCCGTGAGGTCCTTGCCTAACCTAAGCAGGGCTGAGTCCAGCAGGGGGCAGCATGTTTGTGGAGTCCGCCCGTTCCCCATCCAACTTCCTGTGCAGAGAATGAGCCAGAACTGGGAAGTGGGGACACTTTTGCACCCTTTACTGGGTCTTCTGTACTGGTACTACCCGGCCTGGACACCCTCAATAAGCTCATCCTGGGTGGAAGCCCACTAAGAGAGTGGGGATATGGGGAACCGCTCAGTGGAGGTCCCTCCATGTACACAACTGCCCTGCCCTGCCTCTTTTGAGTGTCAGCCCCGTGGATGAAAGCAGAGAGGATCTAACTCCCCAGTCTTTGCACTTTGCATATGCTCAGGGGCTCCGTGTGTGTGGCACTTCTGTGGCACTCACTCAGTGGTGTGGCGGTTCGCTGAAGCACCTTCCTTTGTCTCAGCTCTGAGGTCTGGGCTCAGAGGCAAGGACTTGACAGGGTTTTCAGCTGGCTGCCACTTAGCAGGCTGGGCTGGCCAGGCCTCCTCCACCTCCGAGGAAAAACCGCTCCGATTTCCTCTCAGTCACCAGCTGCTCAGCAAACAAGGTGGAGCCTCGTGGCGACCTGGTCACAATTCCAAACATGTGTCTGCCAGAGCCACCCCCTTCCTTTTCTTTTCCCAGAGAATCCCAAGCTGCATTCCTTGGCCCATTTCCTTCCTCCTTTCTCCCGCATGCACTGGATCACCATTCACACCGGCCAAGACTCAGCCTCTACCACACACCAAGCACCCAGCAAGCAGGGAGCGTTCCAGCCACGTCCTCCACCTTGCCCTCTCTGCCAGATCCCTGTCCCACACAGCCTTGGGGGGCTTACACCCAAAGGGAGACCCTGGCCTGCCACACCTCCCAAAGGCTTGGGGGTCTCCTGTTTTAATGCACCCCATCAGAAAGATGAAGTCTCTGGCTCCCTCCCACATGGCTCACACACATCGCCCAGCAAACATTCTCTAGGGTGTACCTGTACCCAGCAGTGCTGGTCGTGAAGGTTTGTCTCTGCAGCGGGGTTTTTCCTGGGAGATGTCACCAAGAAAACTTCTGAAACTCACAACGTAGAGCCCCCCCTGCGTATCTAGCTGGCCTTCTCACAGGCTGAGAAACCCAGATTCCCTAACACCACTAATTGCAGGAATTGCCGTTTGGAGCACACGTGCCCAGCAAAGTCCCCGCTCTCAATTATCTGCCCCTTCCCCACAGGAACAGGCTCCATGTCATTCCCACCCACTGCCTTTTCTCTCCCTGATTCCTCTCTCCATAAAACCCCCACCATGGCAGGGCAGCTCCGAAAAGGGCCCCAAGAGAGGGCCGAACAGAGGGCAGCCTGAGCTGGAGACCTTCCTGAGGCCATAATGCATCCCTGGAGGCAACATCTCAGGAGCATGTGGGGAGCAGGAGGGCTGGGGAATTCCCCAGGCTGCACCCCCCACCACCTCACTCCATGGGGAGCTCCTTGGGGGCTGCCCGGCTGGCCCTGTGCGTGCAACAGGAGGCGCTCCAGAGGACCTGCTGTGACATCTGGGATGCGGGCTTCTCTTCCACCACTGCACGTTGGCTCCCAGGGGTCTGGGCTCCATTTTTGCACATCAAGGGCCAGCCCGCACCAGCTGCCTTGATGTGGCACGAAGTCTGAAAACATGACCATGGGCAGGCCATTTACGGGCAGCTTGGATGTCCACCTGGCAATGCCTGCTTTTGGAGGTGTTTTCCGCTGAATTTTCTGCTGGAGTCTTCTTTGGACATTATTATCATCATTGTCACTACAATTATGAGCATCACATCACACTTTTTTCCTAATCTTTTCGAAGCATGAGGAAAGCAAGCACTTTGCTCACTTCTCCTCATCGTTCTCTGCTGATAATAACAACCCTGGCAGGTAGGATAGGCCGAGAGTGAATGACCAGCCAGAAGTCACGCAGTGAGCTTCAGGGATGAGTGGGGATCCAGGCCTGGCTCTCTCAGTCCCCATCCCACTTCTTGCACACTCGATCCCATGCACGGATACACAACAAACTCCCCTGCTTCGTCTTGTCAATCAAGAACAGTTTCAATTCTGCTTTTAGACATGTCTATCCTCAACCTTGAGGACAAAAGGAGAAGGGGACAGCAGAGGATGAGGTGGCTGGATGGGGTCATTGAAGTAGTTGGTGCAAGCTTAGGTGGACTCTGGGGGATGGTGGAGGACAGGAAAGCCTCATCATGGAGGAATGTTGTCCATGGGGTTGCGATGGGTCAGACGTGACTTCGCAACTAACAACAACAACAACATCCAGAACCTGGCTTCCTCTCCTGGATAGAAGAGTGGGAAACACGCAGTCCCCACACAGGCACCCCAAGAGGAACTGGATGCCAGGAAAGGGCAGTGGGCACAGCCGGAAGGAAAGGAGAAGCTTTTTCCAAGGGAAATAGGAGGGGAGGGAAGAGGAGAGAGGGGAAGACCCTCCCGCTGAGTCCCTCAGAGGCAGCTGGGATAGGACAGACGGAACCGTTCCTGCATCAGGGAGTTTCCCTCTTGCTGCCCTTCTTGGCCATCCCTGCAGGAGCAGTGTTTTGGCAAAATCCCAGCCTGTTCCATCCCTGGAACGGAAGCCGGTCACTGAGGGAAAATCCATCGGAACCGTGATGATGGAGGTACAGGTGGCGTGAGCACAAGCTCCAGGGAGCAAGCTGAGCACACTAGGAATGAGAAGGGAGAAAGCGAGCAAGAGGCTTTGCAGGGCCAGGCTGCCTCACTGCAGAGGCAATACTTGCGGGGGAGTGGGATAGCAAATGGGGGATGCAGCAGCTCACATGTTGAAGGCCAGTTGCAAAGCACACGAGGCAAAGATCCCTTGGTCCTGCTTGCTTCACATGGGCCGCATAGGCACATTCTCAGAGCGTGCGTCTCTTTCACATGGGAGTGAGGAAGGTTGTCAGGAAGCTGCAGAAGTGCTGCAGCCTTGAGGCCATACAATTACGGAAATCATCATGTATTGCTGCTCTTGCTAAACCTCATGGGCCTCCCACCCCCAGGACCACCCTGAACCCCCCCCTCCCAAGGCCCCCCTGAGATGGCAGAGGTGTATCTTACATCCAGGCACAAAGGTGAGGGTGCCTCCTTCCCTGCCGTCCTGCTCAGAGATCGGGAGAGGCTGGGAGCAGCAGAGGAGTCTGCCATGCAGGCACTTGTTCCCACTTCCTTCAGCTGGTGCCTTGCCTGGCTGGGCTCCTTGTCCATTTAGAGGGAAATTCCTCTACCTGCTCCTCTACTTGGCTGAAATGGGCAGGATGGAGGCCATGCCAAGTGTCAGCAGAGTGGCACTCTTCGTCCTGCTGCTGTTGCCCCTCCCAGAGGCCTCCTGTGGGAGGCTGGAGGCCAAATGCCCCTGGAGGTGGCATAGGGATGAGCTGCACCCACACAATTATTTCCAGCCGGGAGACTTCATCTTCAGTGCTGGCATCTCTGCAACACAAGGCTACTTTGGACAACACACTTTCAATCAACCTGCTTGTAATAAACAGAATCGGTAAGTCACTGGCCTGCTGGACCTGATACTGCTATGTGCCACAGGCAGTCACACAGCACGGCTAGTGGTAGCAAGCAAAGCCAGAGTGATTTCTTCTAGCTGGCACCTTCCTCATGAAGACCCAGCCAGGGAACTCACGAGCAGCAAAGCCGAGCGGGGAGTCCAGGGCAATGGGGGGCAACAGGCCCCAGAACTTGCCCCACCTTCCTTGCCTCTGCACCCCTCTGCCTTCCCTTCCCCATCAGTGGGAATGGCTGCCTTGCTGGGCTCCTGCCTGGGATGGGCAGCTTTGCTGCAGGTGTCTTGTCTTGGGGGATGGACCTGGAGTAAGATGGGAAAGAGTCCACTGGAATCCCACCTGAGGTTCTGCAGGAATCATCAGTTGGGCTGGGACCAAGCTGAGCATGTGGAAGCCTGAGAAACAGCATGCAGCCTGAAAGGGCACCGGACGGATCCATGAGCAAAGATGGCAGCATGAAACTTTCTATTCATTTCCAGGTTGTCATCAACATATTATTGGAAGTTCCTCTCCTTCCTATTTGCCATCCAGGAGGTCAACCAGAATCCCAGCCTCTTGCCCAACCTCACCCTCGGCTACAGCATCTATGACAGCTGTCATGATGTTAGACTGATGTCCGACGCAGCCATAGACCTGCTCTCGACCGCTCAGGCCCACATTCCCAACTACAAGTGTGGCCGGCGAGATCATCTGCTGGCCGTCCTTGAAGAATCTGACTCGGACAACTCCATGCAGCTTTCCAACATGCTGGGCATCTTCAAAATCCCTCAGGTGGGAGGCTTGGGAGAAGCGATATGGGTTGCTCTGTACAGGAAGTGAAAGATTCCCAAATCATTTCCAAGTATGATCTCCATCCTAGGACAGCAGACCATCCTACGCAGTCCCACGAGGAAAAGGGTTCAAGCCCTCCAGGTCCCACACCAGTCCCCCATCTGGTACTGTTAGTGCTGAGGATTCAGCAAAGGTCCCTCTTGTTCCTTGTCTGACCGTGAGAGAGATGGCAGTGCAGAAAGTGACTGTATGGAAAAGACTCGTTGTATTTATTTATTTATTTATTTATTTAAAAATTTATAGGCCGCCCCATCACAACCAAGCCTCGGGGCGGCTTACAGCATAATTGTTGTGGGTTCCCAACCAATAACCATACGCTGAGGACTCCTAAAACAGAGCAGACTGGGGCCAGGGGTCCGTCTGATTCACTTTGATTCCATAATAATATGTTTCTCATCGAGAGGGAGTCCATCTCCGCTTGAGACCAGCTGCCAAGGCCATCATGCACAGGGCCTCTATATGTTCAGCTTTTTGCAGGGATTAGATGCAGAGAGCATATCAAAAATATTGCTTTTGGACATTACAATCTTAAACTGCACTTCTCATCTCAAAACAAGCTGATCTTGCTGATCATATGTAAAATGATTTTTTACATATTCTGACATCCTTGGGAGACGCTTCTATCTTCCACTTTCTTATTCTCTCTGAAAGAACCCTAAATACTTGAGTCTTGCTGTTCAGTCCCAGGAAAAAATTGTTTTCTTAATTTGGATGAGATATAGAGCAAATAATTCTGCACTTCAGGATCAAGCATCTCATGGGCATTCAAGATAGTTTTGTTCAAGGATAGGCGAGACATGCACATGGTGGGCATGTCCTGAGTGAAGCCAGCTGGAGCCAGGGGTCAGACTAGATGGCCCAGTAGGCCCCTTCTGACCCCACTCTGTTTCACTGTTTCTCTGTTTTCTTTCTCATCATCGAATGCAGAAGGACAAGAGTGACTCTGAGAGTCCAGGAAGGTATCCACAGGATCTACGTTTGACTAACCCTGAAAAAACTTTCCTCTCCCATTTATGGGATGAAGTCTTGGGACATGTATAACAGGATGGAACAACTGGAGATACTCAACCATTCAGGCCGCTCCTGCCCTCCTTCTCTCAGTTTTTTAAACTTAGAATGCTAAAACCCTTCATTTTTCAGAAAATAATAAGCATTGCCAGAAAGTAATAAGCATTACTTCCTGTCAATCCATGCTTCATGCAGATAGTTAAAGGTTAAATGTTTTATGATAAACACTTTATTATTAGGAAAATTATCAGCATTGTTTTCTTTCAAATCATGCTTTATGCAGATAACATTTCAGTGGTTTGGTCCCAAAAGATGAGGCATTTTGATTTGGTGCTGAAATGAACTAATCCATCAGCGTCTCTCTTCCTTTCCCTCCCAGGTCACTTATGCTTTCACCACTCAGGTCAGGGGAGAAAAAAGCCAGTCCCCTTCCTTGTACAGGATGCTCCCCAAAGAAGGCCTCCAGTACCCAGGGATCGTCAGGCTGCTGCTGCACTTCATGTGGACGATGGTGGGTCTCTTCTCACTGGACACTGAGAATGGAGACAAGTTCATGAGAATCTTGAAACCAGAGCTCCTCAGGAATGGCATTTGCATAGTTTTTTCACACAGCAACTCACAAATGAAATCGGGTTATAGAAAATTCAGGTGGCAGTCATGGAAGATTTTGCTAGAAATCAATGTCTTCATTTATTTTGAAGAGGTGATTTTCTCTTTCTATGGAATGGATATTGTTGAATTACTTATTCAAAAGTTTATGCAACCTGTTAATGGAAAAGTCTGGATCACCACAACTATGTGTGACTTTACCTTGGCTTTAGCTTATGCACAAGGTACAACAACATTACAGCACATGTATTTTTCCTTCCTTCCCACAAAAAGTAAAAGGACCAACTATGATGGTTTTCTGAATTTGTATACAAGTATGGGTGCGTTTGTGAAGATAGGTTTCAAGTGTTCATATTAAAAGCATGTGCTGTCATTGAAAGAGTAGCAAAGATGCATAGAGAAGGAGGAACCGGAGGGCCTGCTCCAAGTGGACAAGGAGCAAACACTCTCGCTGGACAGCTTCTTCTCTTACAGCACCATCCAGGCTGGGGCCCATGCCATGGATGTGGCTCTTTTCTCCAGATCCAGGAGGAAGAATAAGGAACGTGGAGGCAGGCCAGATGTACACTGGATTACTCCATGGCAGGTATTCTCCTAAATCACCACCTTCTTAGTTGTTATACTTACATTGTGAGAATGGAGCTGAGAGTTTCCCAGTGAAGGGGCAGCTGGAACACTCTCTGTTCTGGTCCCCCTGTTGGTCCCCTCTCCTGGCTTCCTAGGACTGAGTCAAGCTGCTCCTGGCCGGTGGAGTTGCTTCGAGTCACATGAGGCAATGCGTGTGCATACAAGTCCGAAGTATATGATGGGTATCCAGAAATGAAATCAGAGCCTTTGCCATAATAGGAGTGACACTGAGCCAAATTACAGTGGGATCATCTCTTAGCAAAAATTGGGGTGTGAAATGTGCTTTCTCAAATGCTGTTTCATTCTCTGTTCCTCCAGCTCCACCGTTTTCTGAGAGACCCCCAGTTTCACAATCATTCCATTGATGGGGTGTATTTGGATGAGAACAGAGACTTGGCAGCCAACCTGGACCTTGTAAATTGGCTGGGGTTTCCAAATGAGACTGCTGTAAGCATGAAAGTTGGGACTCTAGAAAGCAAAGGCTTGCCTGGCCCCAAATTCACCATTCTTTGATGAAGGTTGGACAGAATTACATGACACAGGGATGAGTTCTGCTCAAAAGCCTTCCTTTATGAGTCAGCCCCTTTATTTTATACAGTCAGGTTACCCAACAAGCAGGAAAACAGATGTTATCTTGGGTAACTTATTTACGTGACATTTGCTCGAACAGGAAAACTGCATGTTTGTTTAGCAAAGCCATAGCCAGACCATTCTGACCTTGCTATCAGTTGCTGCCTATTATATTGATAAAGCTGAGCATGCAGGACCAAGGTTGGTGTGCCAAACCTTTGATCCTTGCTACATCCCACTCTTCTCTTTTTCCTAAGGCCGTTATGACAAAGCTAATCCAACAAACATTCGTGTTCACTTTCTGAATAATCATCAGAAGCATAATTGCAAAGATGCTGTGCAAGAGTCTGGGCCTGACATGTCTGGAGTGCATAAATGTTTGGCTGTCGCCTGCATCCCTGCACTGTCATAGTCACTAGTGCAGGGAGACACTGCACAATGCAGCAGAGGGCAACAAGACAGGCCACAATAGCAAGGCCATATTGCACTAATACACGCAGCCATCCAGTGGGGAGCCAGAACCCCAAAGCTTCCCACCAGGAGGGCAACACGTCTTGCCTAATGGTTGCTGTGAGGTTTTTCAAAATATCCAATTGTGAGCGGATAGTTTGTGAGCTGTCTGAAATATTAAAACAACACATGTTACGGACAGATTCACAACCCTGGTGGTGCAACAGTAGTAAATAATCAATGGCCGCACAGTTATCCAACACTGCATGCTGGATCTCCATCTGTTCTGCATTTAAAGCAGCAATGGCTGTCAAAGTGGCGTTGATAGTCTTTGCGAGGCTACAAGCAAGTTTGCTCAACGTTTTGTGATTGATGATTGCCAAGGCCGGCACTCCCACCAGGGAGGCCGCCAGTGAGATATATTCAGCAGAACTGAGGAGAGAGATTTCAGAGTTACAATCTGCTGTCAACGCCGCTGTAGCACGTCGTTGTCGGGTAACCTGAAGGTCCTCCTTGGTTGGCAGAGCAGTGGTCAACCGGCTTAAACAGCAGAGGGTCATTGATAAGTTAGCGGGAATATAATTGAATGTCCGGGATCCGCACGTAAAGAACCAACCCGGGGGTAACAGGGTGTGTACATAAGCAAATGACATGTTTTCTATTTTGAAACAGTTGAATTGCGAATAAGGGCCGACCAGCAAACATTGAGGCTTGTGATTATCTGTGGTACAATTAACAATTCTAGCACAAATGGTGTGGTTAGTCTGGTTACTAGAAGCTACAAAAGGAGTATATAGAGAAACTGCTTCAGCAGGAAGCCTATGAGTGGTCATTCCCCAATCATAAGAGCTGCCATATCCAATGTCATCGAACCTGGCCTTTGTCAAAAACATTTTTAAATTGGTGTCATTAAGCAATAGAGTCAGCGGGGTACATACAGGAATGAGACAAGACGCCAAGAGCATATGCATATCAGTAGACTCCATCAAGCAAAAAGAGGAAATATTAGCCTGTTTAGCCATGTGCTCCCATATATTGTATTGCAGCCGGTCATGCAAGGAGGCCGCCTCCCCCACTGGAGGAGAACAGAGAAGCAAGAATAGAATGAGAAGCGAATTGGCAGTGATAACCGCAAAGATGGCAGCACATAAGTTCTCCGGTGTCTCCGACTGGTTGTTGGCCTGGAGCAGCTGCTGCGCTTTGCTCGTTGTCCTTTTGACAGCGCCCCAGGTTACCAATGGGGCCCTCGGCATCTGCGGACCCTTGGGAAGGGGCCGGAAAGGTCGCTGAGCCTGCTCCATGCTGACTCTTTCCATCTCGGGTACTGGGTTGGTTACTGCCTGATGCCACGCCATGAGCTGGACGTACGCACTTAGCCAGTACCCACAGAGGACCTGTAGGGGCAAGAACAAAAGCAAACCCTCGACCCCAGGTGATCAGCAGCACTGGTCCCAGCCATGTATGGTCCAGCAACGTCCGGTAATACACCAACGGCTGGGGCAGCTTGGATCGACTACAGAAATGTCTGTCATATGGGGAGACCGCCTCCGAATATCCCGACCCTGGAAGGCTAAAGAAATTTAATTGATTTATAGTAAATGATACTTTATGAACCTGCTGCGTGATGGACGCCAGATTAGGGGTCTGGTGTTCCCCCTGTTTTAATTGTTTTTGAAGGGCCATTTGGAGTGTACAATTGGCGCGTACCACGATGGCCTGTCCGGTGGAGTTGTATGGGAGAGGCCAATATCCCACTGAGTACAAAAGTCGTGGAAGGCAGAGGAGCGGTATGCAGGCCCATTATCAGTCTTCAGTTTACATGGGCGGCCCAACACGGCCATGGAGGCGAGCAAGTGGGAAACAACATGAGAGACAGATTCCCCCCTTTGGGAGGTAGCCCAAATCACCCCAGAATAAGTGTCCACCACGACGTGGAGAAACTTCCAGGGGGCCAAGGATGGCACCTGTGTCACATCCATCTGCCAGAGTTCACCCGGACCAAGGCCACGAGGGTTTACACCTGGTTCCGGAATATGGGAGAACCCGGAACAGTGGGGGCAGTTGGTGACAATAGCTTGTGTGTGGGAGAGAGGAATGCCAAAAGCCTTGGCCAGCCCTTTGGCATTTTGGTGGAAAAACTGATGACTAGCTAGAGAATCGGAGAAGAGGGGGTGGACAGCATGCTCAGCACACTGATTGCCCTCAGCGAAGGAACCAGGCAAAGAGGTGTGGCTACGTATATGGGCCACATAATACTCATGGACACATTGCTCCAATAGCGCCTGTAAAGTAAGGAATAATGCCAAAAGATTGGAGTCAATGCGTGGGGCCACATAGGCCCCATGGAGGCTGGAGATCAGGCAACAGACATAGTGAGAATCTGAAATTAGATTAAGGGGGCGATCTGAAAACAGGCGGAAGGCCAGGATCACTGCTGCCAGCTCTGCGCGTTGAGGAGAGGCCTGAGCTGCCAAATACTTGGTGATCCAAGTAGAATCCTCCTTATAGACGATTGCGCCCCAGCATTGGCCCCCATCCGAGAAAACTGTAAGAGTGTCGTGAAGGGGGAGAGGTGACTGCATGGGTGTGAGCCGGATGGGGACAGCTTGAACAAGCATCAGCTGTGGGTCTCGGGGGAGGTGGAACTGAATCTGCCCCACAAATTCTGCAAGAGCTGCCTGGATTGCAACAGAGACAGTCATGAGGTGATCAAAATCAGCTTTAGAGAAAGGAACTACTATGGCAAGCAAGTCTAGACCGATGCGAAATAACGAGCGCTCCCGAGCCTGAGCGATCAAGTCAGCTGTAGCTTGTGGGTATGGCAGAACATTTCGGTGCGGACCATGGGAGAAGTAGAGCCACTCCAGACTATAAACTTTCTCGGTTACTGCTGCTAGAATGCCAGTTGGGGTCTGCGATGATGGTAGGATAAGGAGGGAGAGGCCAGGAATACATGACGGAAGATGGTCCACACATTGCTGACCCAGATGGGAATTTATACATCGCAAAGCGGCATGACCCTCTGGGGGAACTGTTACGACATTTGCAGGGTGTTTTGCAGTTGTGAGTAATGAGAACAGCGGGCTTAACAGGCTAGTGGGTAGGGCAAAGAATGGTCGAACCCAGTTAAGGGTGCCTAAAAACTGCTGAAGCGCCACTAAAGTGAGTGGAGATGGAAAGTGCAGTCGGGGCACTACGGGAGCCGCGAATGAGTGGAGCATGTGATGCCCTAGGTAAAGGTAAGGCTCACTCAGTTGGATCTTTTCTGGGGCCACACATAGTCCAAAAGGGCGTAGAGATTGAACTAGATCATCCAGCCAATCCAAGGGAATGCGAGGGGCAGCTATTAATATATCATCCATATAATGATACACCAGCGCCGACGGATGTTTTTCCCAAAACGGACGCAGGGCTTGATCTACAAAATGTTGACACAAAGTTGGGCTATTCAACATTCCCTGGGGAAGCACCTTCCAGTGATAACGAGCCGTAGGGGCCTGATGATTAAGGACAGGCATGGTAAAGGCGAAGCGAGGTCGATCAGCTTTACATAGAGGGATGGTAAAGAAGCAATCCTTTAGATCTACAATAAAAAGCTGGGAATCATTAGGAATTAAATTTGGATTTGGTGTTACACATTGCAGTGGTCCCATAGGTTGAATGCAAGCATTAACTGCCCTGAGATCATGTAACATGCGCCATTTACCACTTTTTTTTCGGATCACAAACACCGGAGTATTCCAAGGGCTGGTTGTGGGCTTGATATGCCCAGCCTGTAATTGTTCATTTACGAGGCCTTGCAAAGCCACAAGCTTATCAACAGACAGAGGTCACTGATCTACCCACACAGGGTAATCACTCAACCATGTAAGCGGCAAGGCTGTTAGAGCCATAAAGATAACGGGGTCACTCAGCTATCGTGATTGTAGTCCCAAACTGGCTCAATAAATCTCGGCCCCACAAGTTAATATGAATATCAAGGACATAAGGTCTAAAATGGACTCGTTGATTGGACCCTGGAAGTTCTGCTGTTAGAAAAGAGGCGCTCTGCAGCGCACCTTGTTTTCCTCCTACACCCCACACACTAGGACACTGCTCGATGGGCCATTCAGGGGGCCATTGGGAACAGCTAATGACCGTGACATCCGCCCCAGTGTCTATAATACCTGAGAAGGGACGGCCTTGTATAGAAACAATCTGAGCAGGATGGCTCTGAGTGATAGATCCGGTCAACCCTACCAGCAACGTCCCGTCAGTGGAGCCAAAGCCGCCAGTGCCCCTGTCCCGTTCTGTTCCCCCTGCAGGCAATACATAGAAACATAGAAACAGAGCGAGCCAGAAGGGGCCTCCCGGGTCATCCAGTCTGACCTCCGGCACCAGCCAGCTCCGCTCACAACATGCCCACCATGTGCATGCCCAGCCTGTCTTTGAACACCCTCACTGATGGGGCCTCAACGACCTCCCGTGGAAGCCCATTCCACACCCTTGGGGTCCTGACTGTCAGGAAGTGCTTCCTGGCATCCAAATGGAACCTTGGCTCCCTCAGCTTTGCTCCATTGGAACGCGTCCTGCCTTCCTCTGCAGGGGAGAACAGGTCTCTACCCATCTGCATGTGACACCCCCTCACATACCTGTATGTCGCCAACATATCCCCTCTGAGTCTCCTCTTCTCCAAGCTGAAGAGACCCAGTTCCCTCAGTCTTGCCTCATAAAGCATCCCCTGCAAACCAGCCACCATCCTTGTGGCCCTACGCTGCACTGACTCCAACCTGGCTATATCCTTTCTGTAATGAGGGGCCCAAAACTGAACACAGTACTCCAGTTGCGGGCACACCAGAGTCGTGTAGAGTGGTAGTAATACCTCTCTCGATCTTGAAGCCACACTTCTGGCTATGCGTCCAAGGGTGGCATTCGCCCTCTTGACCACCGCATCACACTGCTGACTCATGTTTAGCCTGCGGTCAGCCAGTACCCCGAGGTCCCTTTCACAAGTGCTGCTCTCCAGCCACTTGTCACCTAACCTGTACTTATGACAGCTATTCTTATGCCCCAAGTGCAAGACCTTGCACTTCTCCACATTGAACGCCATCCTGTTGTCTCCTGCCCACTTCCATAGTCTGTCCAGATCCTTTTGGATCTGGAGTACCTGCTCCTCAGTTGTAGCCACTGCTCCAGTTTCAGTGTCGTCTGCGAATTTGACCAGCAGACTGTTCACCCCTTCTTCCATGTCGTTAATGAAAAGATTAAACAGGCTCGGCCCCAGGACGGAGCCCTGGGGGACCCCGCTTGTCACTGGCTGCCATCCCAACGATTCCCCGCTAATGGTTACCTTCTGCTTTCAGTCAGTCAACCATGGCCTAATCCACCAGACAGTGCTTTGGTGTATCCCAAAACTCCTCAGTTTCTCCACCAGGATATCATGGGGCACTTTGTCAAAGGCCTTGCTGAAATCCAGGTATACCACATCCACTGCATTCCCTCCATCTAGCCATCTTGAAACCTTGTCATAGAATTCCACAAGGGTTGTCTGGCAGGACCTGTTTTTGCAGAAGCTGTGTTGTGTGGCTGTCAGCCTCCCTTCCCTATCTAGCATCACTAGATCTCTCTCTATTATAAGCCTTTCCATTGTTTTTCCTACAATGGACGTAAGGCTAACCAGTCTATAATTCCCCATGTCCTTCCTCCTACCCTTTTTGAAAATTGGGACCACCGATGCCACCCTCCTGTCCTCTGGAACTTCACCCGTTCTCCACGAGGTCTCAAAAATGGAGGCCAGCGGGAGTGAGAGAACCCCTGCCAACTCTCTTAGTACTCTCGGGTGTAACCCGTCAGGGCCTGGCGCCTTTGTAATGTCCAATGCCCTGAGGAGCCCATCGACTTCAAGGGGGGGGTGACTCTAATCTGTGCCCCTAAGTCCCCAGCCTCATCTAATCTCCTATACGGATATCCCCTGTCCTGCTTTGGGGAGAACACAGAGGCAAAATAGTCATTTAGCATCTGTGCCTGTTCCCTCATATCATTCACTGGATCTCCTTCCTCCTTATTTAGTGGTCCCACCACTTGTCTCCCCTTCCTTTTCCTATTTACATGCTGAAAGAAGCCCTTTTTGTTGCTCTTGATATTCTTGGCAAGTCTCAGCTCATAATCAGCCTTAGCCTTGCAAAGACTCCTTCTGAAAAGGGCCTCCTCCTCCCGGTATACCCTTTTGTCTATTTCCCCCAGTATCCATTTCCTACGGAGGCTCCTCTTTCGTCTAATCCCTCTAACCACTTCCTTTCGCATCCATGGCGGCACTCTCCTCCACCTCCCCACCTTACTGACTAGAGGTATCGTCAAGGCTTGCGCCTCCAACACCTCCCTTTTGAATGCCATCTACCCCTCCCCAACTGGCTTACCTTCCAGTAACCTATCCCAGGAGACTTTCCCCAGTCTGGCCTTCAGTTGGCCAAAGTTGGCCCTCTTGAAGTCCCAGCTTCTAGTGCTCGCCCTGCTGCACGGCCCCAGTCCCCTGATCTCAAAGCAAAGGATGGAGTGATCACTCGCATCCAGAGCTCCCCTAAACTGTACTTCATCTATCAGCTCCTCCCTATTGGTCAAGACCAAGTCAAGGATGTTTCCCCCCCTCGTCGCCTCTCGGACCCTGTGTGAAAAACCCACCCTCTAGAGCTTCTAGGAAGCGACGTGACCTGGCTGTCACCGCCGAGTGAGTCTCCCAAGTAATATCCAGGAGATTGAAATCCCCCATAATTACTGTGTCTCTCCCCCGAGATATCCTTAGAATCTGTCCTGTCAGGACATCATCCAGGGTCTCAAGTTGACCTGGAGGGCGATAACATACCCCCACTGTCAGGTCTCTTTCTCTGTCAAAACCCCTAAGTTTCACCCAGACTGCCTCTACCGAATCCCCATCTGTGCTGCATCAGGCACAATAATCAGTTGTGCCGGGATGGAACCTTTTGGCAGGGTCTGTGGGAGATTAGTTCATAACTGGACATAAATCACGCCTTGATAGTCTGCATCGATGACCCCAGGGACCACAAAGATCCCTTTCTTGCCACTGGAGGAGCGGGGCAAGACAAGGGCAACAATGCCTGGAGCCAGGGGACCTTACATCTGAGAGGGAATTATCTGGACCTCAGCTGGAAATAGGAAAATGACCTCCTGTTGGAGAACAAGATCCATCCCAGCACTCCCTGAAGTGGCACTGGGAGTGTTGTAAATCGTGGCTTGTGCAGAGGAAGATTTTACTTGGTCATGGCTTCCGAGGTCTCTGTTTGGACTGGGGCCAGAGACGGGCCCATTCGGGAGTTTCCCGACCGGCATTCATTAGCCCAATGAAATCCCTTTCCACATTTAGGACATTTTGATCGAGGTTGGGCCTTATTCCCGGGTGCTCCCCCTGATTTTGTTCTTGGTTTGTTACCACCCCCACCCCCCAGGGGCCCAACACTCGGCCCTGAAATGTCCTGGTTTCCCGCAATTGAAGCAGTTCCCCATGGGACGATTGCCTTGCCGTAGGACGGCCGCCAGAAGAGATGCCTGATGCGTTGGTGTACCTATATCCTGACATGCACGTATCATGTCAGCCAACTCAGGGTTTCTGTCTAGCCCAGTAATAGCCCAACGACATTCGGTTGTCGCATTTTCCTTAGCTAATTTCAAGAGTAATTCTGTCTGTGCCTAAGGGTTATCAATCTGCCGTTTAAGGGCCTCCTGTAATCTGTTAATGAAGTCAGTATAGGGCTCACTCACCTTTTGGCGAACACTTGAAAAGGTCTGGAGGGGCTTACCCATAACTGGCACCCTCTGAAAGGCCCGAAATGCACATTCAGAGGACACCTGCAACGTTGCCACTGGTAAGATAACCTGCTGTTCTGGGATTGCAAAGTCCCCAGCCCCGTAAAGTTGTTCAGGAGTGTAAGCACCTCCTGACGCCTGGCCTCTTATGACACACTGCTGTCGAAATTCACTATCCCACACAACAAATTGTGCCGGGGTGAGGAGCATTCTAATAGTCGTTTTCCAATCCTCCGGGACTAAAGTGTGGGTTCTCATGGTGGCTTCTAGCATCCCCTGGACATATGAACTTTGAAGACCCATATCTCGAATAGCCATCTGTAATTCGGTTAAGATTTTATAAGGGAGAGGCCGATATTCAATGATGCGATGACCCTGCACATCCTGTTGACCAGTATCATGGACTGGACAGATAGCCAACATACCAGCCAATTCACCCAGCTCCTCCAATTTGGCTTGAGCCACTTCTTTTTCTAGGACGTCTCGAACCATTTTCCCAGGCTGGGCAGGTCCCGGAGGAGCCGAGGGATGGGTCATGGGATCAGGAGGTACCGGCGCCGGAGGGGCCAATTGAACCTCAGAATAATTAGGTGGACAATCCTTTGTTAAGTGGCCAGTGTGAGAGACTGGCTTAAATTTTTCCACCGCATGATGACATTGGTGCCATGCGTGTAGTAATTCCACACCGGCCCGGGGCTCAGAATGGAGAGTCTTACCAATTCTTTCCCAGTCCCTGGACTTTAGTGATCCCCATTCTGGGTAGCAGGGACATTGCTTGTCGATTTCTTGGATAAGTGAGTGTAAGCACCCTGAAGTCACGGTCCGGCCAGACTTGTTAATGATAAATTTTAGTTCATCCACATGCTGCCGTTGGGCTTGCGAGAATTGTCCTCCCATACTCACCAATGAAGGGGTCACAGAGGGTGACGGAGTGCACTCAAGGGGCCTATGCCAGGCGTTGATGAGTCGGGTCCCTGTTCGGGCGCCACTTGAAGGTTGTACAGAATTACACAACACAGGGATGAGTTCTGCGCAAAAGCCTTCCTTTACAAGTCAGCCCCTTTATTTTATGCAGTCAGGTAACTCAACAAGCAGGAGAACAGGTGTTATCTTGAGTAACTTATTTACGTGACATTTGCTCCTAGACCAGGAGCTGACTGTGGCTCCAATCATGAGCTTCTCATTGCAAAATTTAGGCTTAAATTGAAGAAAGTAGGGAAAAGCACTAGGCCACTCAGGTATGACCTAAATCATATCCCTGATGAATATACAGTGGGGTTAAAATAGATTTAAGGAATTAGATCTGATAGACAGAGTGCCTGAAGAACTGTGGATGGAGGTTCACAACATTGTACAAGAGGTAGCAACTAAAGCCATCCCAAAGAAAAAGAAATGCAAGAAAGCAAAATGGCTGACTGAGGAAGCTTTACAAATAGCTGAGGAAAGAAGGGAAGCAAAAGGCAAGGGAGAAAGAGAAAGATACACCCAATTGAATGCAGAATTCCAAAGAATAGCTAGAAGAGATAAGAATGCCTTCTTAAATGAACAGTGCAAAGAAATAGAGGAAAACAATAGAATAGGGAGGACCAGAGATCTCTTGAAGAAAATTGGAGATATGAAGGGAACATTTCATGCAAAGATGGGCATGATAAAGGACCAAAATGGCAGGGACCTAACAGAGGCAGAAGAGATTAAGAAGAGGTGGCCAGATTACACAGAAGAACTATACAAGAAAGAGCTTAACGTCCCTGATAACCACGATGGGGTGGTCACTGACCTCGAGCCAGACATCCTGGAATGTGAAGTCAAATGGGCCTTAGGAAGTCTGAGCAGCAACAAAGCTAGTGGAGGTGACAGCATTCCAGCTGAGCTATTCAAAATCTTAAAAGACGATGCAGTAAAAGTGCTACACTCAATATGCCAGCAAACTTGGAAAACTCAACAGTGGTCACAGGATTGGAAAAGGTCAGTTTACATTCCGATCCCAAAGAAGGGCAATGCCAAAGAATGTTCAAACTACCGCACCATTGCACTCATTTCACATGCTAGCAAAGTGATGCTCAAAATCCTACAAGCTAGGCTCCAGCAGTATGTGGACCGAGAACTACCCGAAGTACAGGCAGGATTTCAAAGAGGGAGAGGAACTATAGATCAAATTGCCATCATACGCTGGATCATGGAGAAAGCTAGGGAGTTCCAGAAAAACATCTACTTCTGCTTCATTGACTATGCTAAAGCCTTTGATTGTGTGGATCACAACAAATTGTGGCAAGTTCTTAAAGAGATGGGAGTACCAGACCATCTTATTTGTCTCTTGAGAAACCTATATGAGGGTCAAGAAGCAACAGTGAGAACTGGACACGGAACCACTGATTGGTTCAAAATTGAGAAAGGAGTTCGGCAAGGCTGTATACTGTCACCCAGCCTATTTAACTTATATGCAGCGCACATCATGAGAAAGGCGGGGCTCGAGGAATCACCAGTTAGATTTAAGATTGCTGGGAGAAATATCAGCAACCTCAGATATGCAGATGATACCACTCTCATGGCAGAAAGTGAAGAGGAACTAAAGAGCCTCTTGATGCGGGTGAAGGAGGAGAGCGCAAAAGTTGGCTTGAAACTCAACATTAAAAAAACTAAGATCCTGGCATCCAGTCCTCTCACTTCCTGGCAAATAGATGGGGAAGAAATGGAGGCAGTGACAGATTTTATTTTCCTGGGCTCCAAGATCACCGCAGATGGGGACTGCAGCCATGAAATTAAAAGGCGCTTGCTCCTGGGGAGGAGAGCTATTGCAAATCTAGACAGCATACTAAAAAGCAGATACATCACCCTGCCGAGAAAAGTGTGTATAGTCAAGGCTATGGTTTTCCCAGTTGCAATGTATGGTTGTGAAACCTGGACCATAAGGAAGGCTGAGCGCTGAAGGATTGAGGCCTTTGATTTGTGGTGCTGGAGGAAACTCCTGCGAGTCCCTTGGACCGCAAGGCGATCAAACCGGTCAGTCCTAGAGGAGATCAACCCTGACTGCTCTTTAGAAGGCCAGATCCTGAAGATGAAACTCAAATACTTTGGCCACCTAATGAGAAGGAAGGACTCCCTGGAGAAGAGTCTAATGCTGGGAACAATAGATGGCAAAAGAAGAAGATGACGGCAGAGGATGTGCTGGCTAGATGGAGTCACTGAGGCAGTTGGTGTGAGCTTGAGTGGACTCTGGGGATGGTGGAGGAGAGAAAGGCCTGGAGGAATGTTGTCCATGGGGTCACGATGGGTCAGACACGACTTCGCGACTAACAACAACAACAAAGCCATCCTGAGATGTTGTATAATAGGATGGTATACAAATGCTTTTCATAAATGAATGAATGAATGATGAGATGTTTCGATTACGCTTTTCTAATGAGTTGGTCTCTGCTATTGACACTGGGCCTCAAGAGAATGATGTAGCACTTGGGTAACTTATTTACGTGACATTTGCTCGGACAGGAAAACCGCATGTTTGCTTAGCAAAGCCATAGCCAGACCATTCTGACCTTGCTATCAGTTGCCGCCTATTATATTGATAAAGCTGAGCGTGCAGGACCAAGGTTGGTGTGCCAAACCTTTGATCCTTGCTACACTTCGAGATCCCATTGTGTGGCCCCAATGGCAAGATCTGGTGAAGAAAACCATCCCTGTCATTCCATTGTTTTCATTTCCCTTCCCTTTGCTAACATTCTGGCTAATCAGATGTTCAGACATTTAAGTCCTTAATACAAAGCATGAGGTGTAAAAGGTGACATTCCTTTGGTGGGATGTCCAGTTGCTCCAGCTTCACTGGCTGGGGTTCAGTAATGGAACGTGCTCAAATCCCGGGCCTCCTCTCCAACCTTTCCAGCTCTGTCTCCCCATCCGCAGAATCAGCACCCCAAGCCTCCTGCCCTGATGCTCCTTCCCTCTCGCTCAGCCCCTGCCCCAGGCCAAGTGTGTGGAGAGCTGCCGCCCGGGATTCTTCAAGGTGGCTCAGGAAGGAGAGTCCGTGTGCTGCTATGACTGCGCTCCGTGTGTGGAAGGGACCATCTCCACTCGGGAAGGTCGGTGAGTGCAGAGGGAGAGGCAGTGTCCGGAAGGATCTGACCCTGGGATGACCTTGCATTGCTCCTTGTCTTCTCCATCTCTCCAGAAACCGCTCTCCCTTCTCGTCGGAGCTGCTTTGTCAGCAAACCTTCCTCTCCCTCCAAAGTGCCCCTCATTACATCCTCGCACGTGAAGCCAAACATGTTCTGCAGTCATTCCCCTCCTCTTCCAAAGAAACCAAGTCCCCCCTTGTGTGGCTCCCCCAAGGGGAACTGGGTGGTTTGCAGAGAAGGAACATTCTTGAGCTTCTGTGGCCTCATCTGGAGAGTGGAAGGGGGACTTCTCCTCTTGCTGGCACTGACAGGCTTGTCATCAGGGAGGATGCCGGGAAGGGTTGATGGGCCTAGAGGATTATGCTAGGAAAGGATCCTGTGTTCTTTGGGGCATGGAGCGCATCCGGCTGTTGTGAGCGGGGCATGGAGCGCATCCGGCTGTTGTATTTTCACTTGGAAAAGGGAACTGGTGTGCTTTCATGGAGTTCTAAACAGCTGGTTACATCCAGTTATGTTCTATGTTTTTCTAATGTTAAAAATAAGGTATAAAACGTATTAAAAAGAAAGTGTTTTCATGTGTTCTGAAGCTGGAATTCCATACCATAAGTAATCCAGCATATCTTTATTCAGTTTCTTTAAATCCAGCAATTTTCCTTCAAGAAACTCCTAGTATTTCCTGTAATTCTCCTCCTTCTGTCAGTGCTGTCCTCACAAGAATCCTGTGAGGGGGGCTGGGCTGAGAGTCTTAAGCGTGGTTCACAGGAACCCAGTGACTCCGTGGCTGAGTCCGAACTAGCATCAGGACTGAACTAGGCTTGCTCCCAGTCAGGAAAGTGCTGCCAGGTGTGGAATTCCATGACTGTGGAGGAGTTGATTCAGCTACTTAGTGGGCTGGGGCATAGAAGACAGATCAGGTTGCTGCTAGTGGCCCCATGTAAGTGTCCAATTTTGGTCCATCTCCATCCACATCTCAGCTGAGTCAGTGAAAGGGGTGGTTGAGCAAACGATGGAACTCAATTTCTCAGTCTGCCCTGATTGTCCCTCTGCTCAACTCATGGAGGGGTGATGGTCTCCACTGAACAGAGCGGAGTCGGAAGGGCTGCTGGTGCTGGCAAAGTGCCTTATTGGAGAGCTTGTGGCAGAAGATCGGCTAGACGGGGAGTGGGGAGGCATTGAAGGAATTCCCTAGGCGCACAGCTGGAATCTTAGAAACCGTTGCAGGAAGGAATCCAGAGTGGCTTGCATGCACTTGTGGTGGGTTCTTACCCAGTGTCAGTCTCAATGAAGCTTGAGGCACTGGGGTTCAGGCTGGATGAATCCTGGGTGGGATAGCAGCACCCCTTCCTGTTTCTTCCCTGACTCTTGATGAGAGGCTAAAGCATTGGAGTTAGGGCTGGGATTAGTAATAGGGCTGGGGGAATCCCAGCAGAGAGGTGCAACCTTGCCTCAAAACCCTACATTCAGGCAGGACTGCAGCAAGTTTGTCATGACAAAGCTGCTTGCATGGCCTGACCTGGTAATGCTTGTTGAGGGCCGTCTTCATCTCCTTCAACTTTCACAGCACATGCAGCTTCTCCTTGCCCTGTGCATGCTTGCAAGAGCAAATCTGCAGCTACAGGAAGCAGGGACGGGGCTGTGTGCAATGCACAACCATGAAGGGCAGTACAGCAGTCTGAGAGGGACCGTGCAAATCGAGTCACACTATGCAGAGGATCTATTTCAACCATTCCTAATCTTCTCCCACTGAAGTCTGAGCACCAATGGTGGAAAATGCTGCTCTCCATGTGGATTTGCGGTTGGGCAGTGGATGGTCCAGGGATCTGCCCACCAGACTACACAGCCTTTCTGCGCTTCCAGCCATAGCCGTGTCTCCTACGCTTCATCCTGGGATGTTCACCCCACACAAGGGATGGAGTTCCTGGCTGGGTCAGACAGTTTCCGGTGCATGAATTGATTCATGATTGCAAGGAAAAATATACGGCCACACACCGCAGTCCACTTTCCAATGTGCCTTCCTGGCTGTCGGCTGCCTTGATAGTGTGTCTGAGGAACTTTGATGACTTTGGAGAATGAAGGGGCCCAGCAAGCCATGCTTGGCAGGAAAGCACTCTATGTTGCCTCTCACACCAGAGTCATGTCCCTACTAGTACTACCTCAGTTAATAACAGTACTAGTAATAAGAAAAACAACAACAATGAATAAAATGTAAAGAGCAGAGATGGGAACAGGAGTCAATGTGCTGTTTCTCTTTCTTTTACAGATGCAGAGCATTGCCTGAAGTGTCCTGAATATCAGCATCCAAACAAGGCCAGGGATCAGTGCATCCCCAAGGTCATCACCTTCCTGTCCTATCAAGAATATTTGGGGTCCTTCTCACTGCCATGGCCCTACTCTTCTCCATCGCCACAGGATGCATATTGGGGATCTTCCGAAAATTCCAAGAGACTCCAGTAGTCCAGGCCAACAACCGAGAGCTCTCCTACATTCTGCTTGTCTCCCTCCTGCTTTGCTCTTTGTGCTCTTTCCTCTTCATTGGCCAGCCAAGAAGCATCACCTGCCTCCTGCGACAAGCAGCAGCCTTCAGCATCATCTTCTCAGTGGCCATCTCTTCCTTCCTGGCCAAAACCGTCACTGTGGTGCTGGCCTTCCTGGCCACCAAGCCAGGCAACAGGGCAAGGAACTGGTTGGGGAGGAGTTTGGCCAACTCCATTGTCATCTGCTGTTCCAGTGTCCAAGTGGTCCTCTCCACCATCTGGCTGGGGACTGCTCCCCCATTCCCTGACTCTGACATGCACTCCAAGCCTGGGCAGATCATCCTGCAGTTTAACAAAGGCTCTGTGGCCATGTTCTACGCTGCCCTTGGCTACATGGGCTTCCTGGCTGCCGTCTGCTTCACGGTGGCCTTCCTGGCCAGGAAGCTGCCTGGGACTTTCAACGAGGCAAAGCTGATCACCTTCAGCATGCTGGCCTTCTGCAGTGCCTGGGTGTCTTTCGTGCCCTCCTACCTGAGCACCAGGGGCAAGTACATGGTGGCCGTGCAGGTCTTCTCCATCTTGGCCTCCAGCGCTGGGCTGCATCTTCCTGCCCAAGTGCTACATCATTCTATGGAGGCCTGACCTGAATACCAAGGAGCATCTCATGTTGAAAAGCAAAGCATAAAATGCTGTTTGTTTTGTTCATCAAGTGTTCAAAACACCAGCTTTTCTGAGCAAGGCATTAATCCATTTTGAGCATATGGACAGTATCAGATTGAACCAATTGGGAAAAAAATCATCCTTTGGACTTTTTGGCAGTTGGGAAAAATAAAAGCTCCATTTCATACCTGGGAAAGCAGCACAGAAGAAATCTTCGCTTTTTAACCTCCTTAGCTAAGCTTTGTGTTTTGTCTTTTTTTGTTTCTATGAATAGTTTGTGTTTTCAGTCTTTGATATTTGCATTTGATATTTTGAAGTGTGAGCAGACAAATAATGTTTGCCCAGAACTTGACTGGAAACAGGTAATGCGGCTTGGAAATCCTTCCAGCTTCTTTTCCAGGGTGGGGATCTTGGGGGTGGGAGGGTTCCTTGGAGAAGATCCGTCCAGCAGTGCTGTTCCCTTCTCTTCCCAGCCTGCACTGGGCTGGCTCCCTGGCTTGTGCACACAAACCGGCATTGCTGCAAGAGCCCACCAGCAGAGGATTCCTGCCAGAGCTGTGAGGAGGCCCCCAAGACTGCTCTTGAGAGCAGGAAGAGAAAGATTCAGAGCAGGGAATGTCCTTCTCCACATGGGGAAGGGTTGAAGATGTCCGTTCACAGCCCTGAGAGTTCCAGCTTCTCTCGGAGTTAGCGGGGACACTGCCCTTAGGGAGGAGGTCGCTCTGTTTTGAGCTGAAGTCCAGCCAGACCCCTCCCGTATGAGCAAGCTTGACCTTGCTTCCAGCTAGGACACCTTCTGCGAAAGTACCCACACAGCTGGTGAAGGCTGCATCAGCCTCAGACTGGTGATTCCTAGGCCATGTGGGAAGCAACTGGCCCACTGAACTCAGTGCACCATTTCCAAAATCCCCTCATATTTTGGAGGCCAGGGGTCCATGTACTTAGGGGTCCCCCCGGCCCCTCACAGTGCACACTTGAAGGAGTGCAGCTGCCCAAAAATGACCCCAGGTGGAGAACATGGAGTATGCAGAGGGAGCAGAAAGGGAAGGAATTTGGGGCTCTGCTTTGTGTGTTTACGCCGCAGGTATTCTCTGTCTTTTCTCCTCTTGCAAGCACGCAAAGTAGCTTACAAGTTTCCCCTCCTCTCCTTTTACTCTGTGAGGGAGGTGAGCTCAGAGGGAGTGATTGGCCAAGCATCTGCCAGGAGCTCTGAGGATGGGGGGACTGTGACTTTGCCTCCCCAGCCTCCTGCTTGGCACTCGCCCCACCAGGACCCCCTGCCTCTCATAAGGCTCTCCGGTCTTCCTCAGGCCTTCCCTGCCACAGTTCGACTCTTCAACTTTAGGGGGATTTTTTTTCGTCCATTAAATTTTCACTGCGAGTAATAGGTTCCCACTGAGTGCAAAACGGAAGGGGAGCATTTCCCACTTTGCTGGGATAAATATGCTTTCATTCTCTGCGTGTTGAGCATTACGTAAAACAGGCATGAATTCTCTATTCCATGACCACCTGGGCAGCATCCCAGGTGGAGCTCCCTGTTTCCTTGATCCAGGACCAGCCTCTGGACACAGAACACCACACACCCAAGCTGGGCGAACAGAGCAGGGTATTTAAGGGATAAAAAGGGATTGGGGGGGGGGGTCATGAGCATTTAGGCTGAGAGGATAAATGAGGGTCCAAGAGGGAAAGGGATGGGAAGGGGAGCTTGACAGCAGCCACAGCTCAGGGCATGCAGCCAGCCAGGAACACACGGCTTCCAGGGTTGGTTGGCCCCTCGGACAGGAAACAGGAGACCCCCCCCATCCCAGCCTCACCTCTCCAGACGGAGCTTCGAGCTCCCAGGGGCATTTCTGCAATATGCGAAATGGAGAGGTGCCTCTTGATTCTCCATGGACACGTGGATGCCCCCTTTGATGCAGTGAGAAAACGGAGAAACAAAAACAAAGATCCCATCACTAGAAGACACGGGATTCAGCACGTCATCAAATCATCCCCATGGAGCAAACACCGTAAAAACTGGCACCCAAGAGAAGCCATGAGATGGTTCCAGAGGCAGTGTGTGTGTGGGGGTGGGGAGCACAGAGGATTGAGACCTGCTGTGGACACGGGTCTGGTGCCTTCCTGCAATTCAAGGAACTGCTGTTGGAAGTCCGCCTGGCCAGGCAGGCAGAACACTGTGTTGGGAAAATCAAGTTTCCGTGCAGGACCTGTCATGTTTCATGTGCCTCCCTTGTTGCCATGTCAACTCTCTGTAATCACCCATAATTACTGGGCCTTATGTCCACTCCCCTCGGCAGTTTCTCATATTCTCCTTACTCATGAACACAGTATCTGCTGAAATATCCCTATTCTTCCCTCATCATGAACTCCACTCCTGTGTGCATAACTAGAAAACACTCTTTATATGCTCTGGAAGCCTTTAGTTTGTGCTGAGAGTGTTTCCTGTGGGAGAGAGATTGGGTGAGGTGGAGGATTGGCCTGGGATGCACCCTGGGGTGGCGCTTGGCAGGTGAGAGCTTTGAGAGGCTTGACCGGTGAGGGTGGAAAGTTGGTGGATGAGGGAGAGAGAGTGAAAGAAAGGGAGAGAGGGATGCAGCCACTGAACCTTTGGAAAAGAACCAAAAATGAGAAGAAAGGGGGGTTGCCTTGCCTGCTAAGAGCTGCTGGTGATGCGAGGCAACACCTGCAGCCCTTCCCTGGGTTCGGTTTGGCCAGCCTGACTCAGGGAATGCCAGAGGGACACTTTGCACAAAATCTTTTCTCTGGGGCCATGGCCAGGCCAGAGAACTATGAAAAAGGGGGATGCCCTGGCAGGAAGGTATCATCGCCTTGTGAGCGTGGTAGTGCGCATACAGAGCCCCTCAGCATGTGCAAAGCACAAAGCATCCCTGGGAGCTAGATCAGCTCTACTTCCAGCCACAGGTGGAGGTGGCCTTGGGCCGGCACGCGAAAGGAATCTTGGTCTGCCTGAAAAACAGAGGGTTTGTGCAAATTGCCTCATGGAGACGATCTGTATGGAGGGAGGATTGATTCAAAACAAAAGACCCTTTCAGTACGCTCAGTGAGGGGCTGGGGAATTTTTTAAAGGAAGGGAACCCTTCTAAAAGCAATGCTGTGCGCACACATCAACGATTGTGTCATTCAGCAGAGTCTTCTGGTACCTCTTCTTCTTCATATGTCCTTATTTGCAATAGTCTCCCAGCATGCAATTTATAATATCTCAGTAAGGCAACATTGCCGAAAGAAGTTTCTCTTCTGGGTAATTTTTCTTGCAAGCATCCAGCTCTTGTGTTTGGCATCACCTTATCTGTTGCAGTTTCTTATGTGATGGCAAAAACCATCATGGTGGTCTTGGTCTTCATGGCCACCATGCCAGAAAACATGGCCAGTTGGCTCTTGGGGAGACACTTGCGGCCTCTGTTGTACTGAGGCTATTGCAAGGGGCGGCATATAAATTTTTAAATAAATAAATAAATAAATAAATCTGTCCCCTCATCCAAGCTGTGATCTGCCTTGGCTGGTTGCTGACCTCTCCTCCTTTCCCAAATACGGACTTCCATTCCCTCTCTGGAAAGATCATCCTGGAATGCAAGGAAGGCTCCGTCACCATGTTTTACGCTGTCCTGGCTTACATGGGCTTCCTGGCTCTTCTCAGCTTCCTGGTGGCTTTCCTGGCCAGGAAGCTTCCCGACAGCTTCAACGAAGCCAAGTTCATCACCTTCAGCATGCTGGTCTTCTGCAGCGTGTGGGTCTTCTTTGTGCCCAACTACCTGAGCACCAAGGGGAAGTACGCCGCGGCTGTGGAGAAGCACCAAAGGAAGCACCGAAGGAAATTATAGAAACATGGAGAAATCATTGGGGAAACAGTGAAAAGAATCATGCTTCATTTACATCTTGAGTGACAGATATGAAAGGAAGCAGGGTGTTCAAAGATAGAGTGGACATGCACATGGTGGGCATGTTGTGAGTGGAGCCGGCTGGAGCCGGGGGTCAGACTAGATAGCCCGGGAGGCCTGTTCTGACTCACTCTGTTTCTATGTTTCAATCATCTCTTACAGAATTTAACTGAATGTAAGGTTTGCTTGTTACAGTCTGAGGTTGGAAACTGCAAAAAGAAAATGACCAGCTGGCCCAGTATTTGAGTATTCAGACGAGCTGCACGGTTTCCTCCCACTGCCAGCTGGGCTCTGCGTTTGAGAGCGACTTGCCAGTGATTACGGTGAATCAGTGCCCATTAGATGTAGGCCTCGTTTTCCCATAGAAGGAACCTGACTGCAACAACCCTACAGATTGGGGGGAGGGGTTTGGGGAAACGCAATTATCCATCCTCTGAAGTATTGAACTTCTGGCCTTGATGAGGGCAACTCCAGTGCCACCTTCCCAGTCTTGCCCATCCTCCTTGCACCATGGGCGCACATGACATGCAGCCCAGATTGCCCAGGGCGTTCCCGCTGGCTTTTCCCCTGACTTTGAGGCCCCCGGGCCCCCGTCCAGGCAGTGCTTTCCCCGCCGGGTCAGCCTGGCCGAAGAGCAGCAGAGCGCTGGCTGGTCCTTGGCCTTGCAGCCCTCCCATGTTGATGGGCGTGGGAATCCGATGGGCCAGTCAAGGCTCACTGTTGGCAGGCATGGGGCAGGACAGCCCTAAGAGGTGCAGGCAAAGATCATGCAGGACCTCATGGTTGCTCCTGCCCCCTCTACTGTTCCTTGCCAGCGGAGGGCAGAGCACCTCCTTTATGGCCTCCCCACCTACATGGCTCTGAGGTTTGCAGTCTGTGCATTTGAATGCGCCTTCCGTGTTCTCCAGGGGGAGGTGGCATGGGTGGGAAATCGTCCCTGCTGCCCAAAGCCCTGCCGAATTCTCTTGCTCACCGTGGTGCTGGGAAAAGTCATCTTTGCTCCATGTGGAATGAGCAAAGCAGGAGAACCTTGCATTCTTTGCTGCCCCTCAGTCACATGCCTGGAATGTCTACGGAATCCAGAACTGACAGAGATAACACTGGATCTCCAGGAGGGCAACCCGTGGGCACCCAGGCATGCTCCAATCCAGGTCCCGCAGAGTCCACACGGTTTGCACCCTCTCCTTTATTTCTGGGGCATATTTGTGTGCACATTTACCTCTAGAGAAAGTGTGTGACACACCACAAGCCAGTCCAAAGGGCACCAATCCCCCATGGGGTTGAACATGGAACGATGCACCACCTCTTTGGCTGATTCGCTCGGCCTGGTGGAAGGCCACTTGGGCACCTGCTGGCAATATGAGGCAGGAGCCAAAACTGTGGCAAAGGCAGCAGATGAAGAGCATCAGTGGCCAGGCAGGCCTTCCCTTTTTGGCCAGGGATCTGGAGATGGTCATCTGGGCCTGCTGTTGCAGCCAGGAGACCTCATGCAATGCCATGCCAGCCCCACAGCTCATGCCAGCCCCACAGAAGGGCTTGGGCCACAACTCCAGGGAGCATATTTTCTCTGTCATATCTTTGTTTTGTACCTGTTGCATGGAAATTCATGGGAGATTCCCAACAAGTTACAGTCATTTTGATACTGTCTGGGTAGAGCAAAATATTTATTTTTATTTTATTTTTTACCTTTTTATTTAGACAGTATTTTAAATGTTAACTTATTCAAATTTAAGATTGTTATTTATTAATTGATTGATTGATTTATGTTTTATGTTTTAATTTCACCTAGAGATGGGCCAGCTTTTAATAATTGTATATGTTTTAGTTGTTGTGAGCCTCCCCGAGGCTTGTTGCAAGGGGCGGCATACAAATATGTAAATAAATAAATAAAATAAAATAAAATAAAATAAAATAAAATAAAATAGATTGGTCTTCTTGCCTGCTTCTCTCTTGCCCAACTGGGCTTTACCCGATTTATCTTTAACTGATTTAGATGCCAGGAAGGACTTCCTGACCATTAGGACCCTGAGGGTATGGAATGGGCTTCCACGGGAGGTGGTTGAGGAACCATTGGTGAGGGTGCTCAAGGATAGGATAGACATGCACATGGTGGCCATGTCATGAGTGGAGCCAGCTGGAGCCAGGGGTCACACTAAATGGCACCAGCAAACCCTTCTGACTCGCTCCATTTCTTTGTTTCTATGTCTGTCTTTGGCCTACAGAAATCTGAGCTCCATGACCGGCAACAGAGCCTTTGGTTGGGGCAGGTGACTGCATGAGCATCATAATGCAGCCTCCTGCACAAATCCTGGCTCTGAAAGAGGAACTTTGTTAGCACCACTCTGTCAGAAGCCAATCTTTTCTTGCACATGCTGGGAAAGTCCAAGCAAATCCTCAAATAAAAAGATATGCTTTTGTGGGTCCATTTATTTGTAAAATCTGGCAGCAGTGCCCTTATGCCTCTCCATTCAACAGCACTAGAACTTTTGACCCACCTCCAAATTCCTGGGAAAGCGGGCAGCCCCAGGAGCTCCATGATGAATGCATTTTCCTGCCGGGCAACTCAGACACTTGGCAGAGGCTACTCAATACAAAGTATCAGCAGGCGAGAGCACATAATCCGTTCAAGAATGCTCTCACGTGACTTAGCTACTGCGCCAGTCAAAAGCGACCCAGAAGTTCCCTGCAACCTCTGGTTGCAAGAAGCAGCACCAAATACATTCACTTTGTGCCAATTTGAACACCTTCCTCTGGATGTTAAAACCTTCACCTGGGAGCTGTAATGATTCCTACCACTCAACTGTTTGTCTAGTCATGGGTCACTCAGCCACTCTACGCCACTGCATCTTTTGCACTATACTTCCTGACGTTAGCCGTACATTGTCCCATTTGTACTCACATTCTCCTCTGCAAATGGACATATTCATGTCTCATCATCACCCTGAAAATTTGTATGTGGGCCCCCCAAATTTTGCATACATTCCAGAAGCTCGCACCAGATCGGTATCCCGGCTGCGCAACACACTCTTGCTTTTCTCACTCAGAGAGGCTGCCTTCTTGACCTGCAAATAAACTGCGGAAAGTGAGCATAGCGTCTTCCAGTGAATCGGAAAGAACCTCCTCCTCATCCTGCTACTTAGGATTTCCTGACACAAACACGCTTTTCTCCTACCGTGCAGAACGAGGCAAGAGATGCCTCAGTGGCCTTTACTGTGGAAAGCACGCCCTGCAGGCTGGCTTGGGATTAGGAAAGGAGGACGTCAGTGGTTGTCAGTGCTGGAGTTTCCCTAATAAACCTGTAAGTTTTATATTTTGGAAAAGAGAAAGCTTGGCCTGTTTTCTCTCCCTCACCCCCTGCCTCCAATCTTCAGGAAAGTTTTCCCTTCAGGTTTCCTCTCCAGGAAACAAGGCAAGCCCGAGAGCTCCAGGATGTGTGAATGGTTCAACTGCTATCCAATCACTCTCAGTCAAATAGCTGGAATATTCAAATCCTGGGTCAACTCCTCATGGTTTTTTGGGAATTCCTTACTCAGACTCAAGAAAAAAACACTGAAACCTGTGAAATTCCATCACTTAAGAGTATTTCTTAATCTGTCATTCAATCCCTCAATGCATCCTGTCTTCCAGATGTTTCTGTGAATTTTGTGATACGTCTGTATTGTAATCTTGTGCTTCTACATAGTTCTTGCAAATGGCCCATTCAAAGTCTCCCAGCAAAGCATACGTGACACCAACTGCATAAAACCCTCTGTGTATGCGCCATACCTTGCACTAAGTCTCAAACTGGCTACCCCTCGGCACTACAGTAATACAGGAAGGTCTGCTGCCAAGGAAGGGCTGGATGCTTGACTGAATGCTCCCTTTTGGATTGAGACACTCATTCCTTGCAGGTCAGAAACCCTGACAGAGTTGGTGATGAAGGTGGGATCCAAAGGATCTCCTGCAGTTATCCACCTCCTCCCTAAACTGTATCAATTTCTGTGGGTTCCTTGTAGTGAACACGCCTAAGGAATTCTTAGGAAGCAATATTTGAAATTAGTCCAAAAGCTTTTCTGGATAATCACCGGTCCCTTAATCCAGATATCATTGGCGGACCCTCCCAGGGCCACACTTCGCATGAGTACAGATGATTTTTCTTAAGTGGTACCACCATTGTGGGGAGCCCCATTGACTGCAGTGCTGAAAAAAGGAAATTCAAAATTATGATTTATTCAGGTGCAAATAATGAACACAAATTCACCAAATGATGAAATGTTTTGATTATGTTTTTCTAATGAGCTGGTCTCTGCTATTAAGACTGGGCCTCAAGAGAATGATGTAGCATTTGGGGAGAAAGATGCAGCCTAGGAGACCAGCCCCAGAGGCCAAGATGGAGAATACCTCCACGGCCACAGTGTACTTCCCCTTGGTGCTCAGGTAGGTGGGCACAAAGGAGACCCACACGCTGCAGAAGACCAGCATGCTGAAGGTGATGAACTTGGCTTCGTTGAAGCTGTCGGGCAGTTTCCTGGCCAGGAAAGCCACCAGGAAGCTGAGGAGAGCCAGGAAGCCCATGTAAGCCAACACAGCATAAAACATGGTGACAGAACCGTCGTTGCATTCCAGAATGATCTCCCCAGAGAGACAATGGAAGTCCATGTTTGGGAAAGGGGGAGAGGTCAGGAACCAGGCAACACAGATCATAGCTTGGATGAGAGGACAGACAAGCATAATGCAGATGGTCAGTGGCCTCCCCACGAGTTGACTTGCCATGTTTCCTGGCTTGGTGGCCATAAAGACCAAAACCACCATGACAGTTTTCACCAACACACAAGAAACTGCAACTGAGAAGGAGATGCCAAACGCAACTTGTCGGAGAAGACAGGTGACCTTAGTGGGTCATCCAATGAAGATGAAGGAACAGAGGAAGCAAAGCAGGAGAGAGCTGAGGAGGGCATACGTGAAGTCTCGGTTGTTGGCTTAGTGTCGTGCAGGAGAGCACGACAGTAGCTCCTCCTCGCAAGGAGGAGGTAACCGTGATTACTAGGATCAGGAAAGAGCAGACTCTTCCAGAAGAAGAAACGAATCAGGTGACTCCTGATATTTGTAAGAGTTCCTCGGCTGCTTCACAGGAAGCTAGCCCTTTAAACCATACAGACTGTGAAGGAGAAAGGGGGGGGGAATACTTTGCCGGAGGAGGGGGAAAGCAGCGGACCGGAAGGGGACGGGCAGCTCGGAGGCATTGACTTGATTGACGCTAACCAACGACGAATGATGCGCTCTTATCAGCTTTGCGAAGAACGGAGAAGAAAGAAACAGGGGGAGGGGGAGGGATGAGGTCATTGTCAGGGGAACATCGTTCCTTCACATACGTGCCTTGCCGTTAGGATAGTTGTTTAACCGTAAATCTTGTAGCTAATGAGCAATAAACCAATTTAGAACCTCAGCTCCTGTTTAAAGAATTTATTGCAGCTAAAGCACCTCTAAGCGTGAGTGTGTTTTTACAACACACTCACTACACTTTGATGATGGGTGTGTTGCTATATTTAATGAATGTTCCCAACACAGCAGATGTGCTGAGACAGAGGAAAAGAATCAGAGAAACTAGCAGAAGACCGAGTGTCTCTTCATGGAAAAGGAAGTGGATCTTCTTGGGGATGCACCGGTCGTGGTTCTCATTTGGGTGCTGATCTTGAGGGCACGGAGCACAGTGAGCAGCATCTGAAAAGAGCAGTAGCTGTGGAACCATCCGAATCAGGACATGCAAGTTAATTCTCTGGGGGCAACTCCCTCCCGCAATGAAAGATGTGGAAACCTCTTTTCCCTAGCCTAATATGTACCTTTTAATTAACCTTCGGGAAAGGGACCACGGGGATGAAATAATAAAAATTTTCCATGGTCACAGACTTATGTAAGATTCCTGTTCAGTGTTTTGTCTTGAAGACCACTCCTCATCTAGAAATGAAAACATGGAAGTGCTAAAAGTCTTGAGCTGCAATTTTGCATGGAAATCATACCCAACCTAAGTGAAGCCTAATAAGCACAGCTTCTCCTCATCCTGTGCTCTGATCCTTCAGATCTTTCTCTCCTGAGGCTGGAGACCAGGCTGCAGAAACGACCAATGAAAAATGGGCAATCTGGTGCTGGTTGCAGTGAAATCCTGCAATGTTGCAGGAGGGACCCTCCAGCTGCCCCAAGCAGAGTTTAGGTCAGGCACCTCTAGGTCTCCTGTCGACCCGGCAAAGTTAGAAACAGAGTATTCATAAGCAGGAGGAAATGCAAGGATGGAAAAGAATCTGTGCATGATTTCATTCCTATAAAGCTTCTGGGCAAAATGTTTTATTGTTTACAAAAGGTATGTCTTCTGGAAATGTTGAACACATTGTCAACCAGAAATGCACAGAGGTCTGCAATATAGAGAGGGGATGAATCCTTCCGTAACTAACCAAACTTCTCCTTTCCTCAAGCTTTTCCTGGGCTCCACACCACTCCCATTTCATTATCGTCTGTGTTAAGGAATGGCTCCCAAAGTCTGAGGTACCTGTGGAGGTGGAGAACATCCCTGCTTTGCACCGGTCACACCTGTAGCAGCAGACCGGCTTCCCCTCTGGAACCCTCCTCCAGTACCCTGGAGTGCACCTCTCCACACACCTCGCCTGGGGCATGGCCTAAATTTGAATGCAAGAAAATTAGTCTTCAACATGTTTTAATTGCTTGGCAGATGGGGACACTAGTCTAAGTGGGATGGACAATATCTGGATGCTTCCAGGTTGCCCAGCAACACAGGGAGAGAGGCTTCTATTCCTTTCTTTCTGGGGCAGAGCCTTCCAGTGCAGGCTGCCTTCCAGTGGATCACACCCTAGGACAATTGTGCCCAATCTTTCCAATTAAGGGCTGCACCTCTGTAAGAATACAGGTGTGGGACATCTTCTCGAACCTCCCTGGAATGCCCAAGGACAGAATATGGGATTTCTGGTGAGCAAAGGTTGCCCTTTGCAAGTGGAAAATGACACCCCAATTCCTCACAAACAGTGGGACTCAGGTCACCACCTTTTTGAAAGAGGGGAATTGTGCCATGTCTCTGCCTCCAGGACCCTGGTGGTCAATGCCAGCCCCACCTTTGCAGCCCACACGATTGCTGTAGAGTTGATGGAGAAGCCTTTGCCTGCTGGAGCATCATGATCAACCCATCCGATCTTCACAGAATGAAAAGTTCCATTTGGAGAAAAGATCCAGTTAAAAATTGTAGGGAAAAGGGAGGAGAGAAGCAAGATGAGAGGAGAGAAGCAAGATGGTGTTGGAACGAGACTGATGTGATTAGCTATCTCTGCTAATCACTCCGGTGTTATCCAAGCAGGGGTCGGAAGACTCAATCAAACCCTGTAGGGGTGAAGATAGATTACCTGGGCATGTTTTGGCTGGATGTGGGGTGGCGATCCCATATCGGCTAAGAACTATTCAGGTGTCTCAGCTGGATGATACAAGAGGTTTTTTAGCCTCTGCAAGTTCTCGGCATCTTATTAGTTTAGCATGGAATTTTTACAAGCTGGATAAACATTGGAACTGCTGAGTAAATATTTTCTTAGGTTATCTTTTTCTGTAATTATATTCGTGGGAAAGCCTAGCACAAAGTTTGAAGGAGAACCCTCCAGATTGTTAAGCGGCGATGGACATTAAGAGACTTATGTGAGATTAAGAGACTTGTGTGAGTTGAATTGAAACTTTTTTTGTAAACGTCTCTAGGGTTTAATTTTATTAAATATATATGGTGCAACTAGACAGAAGTACGAGGACATGATTTGAGAAGAAGGGAAGGGAGAGGTGAAGGAAGGAATATTTATTTTCTCGCCTGCACTTTTGGGACCACTGCCAAAGCATTTGGTAACCTGCCAACCCTTTGTCTGCTTGTGTTATTGAGACCATGGCTTCGCTCCAGGAATCTCTCCTAAGAATTAACCAGTTAATGTTAAATTTGAAATTTTCTCAAGAAATATTTTTTACTAAAATCGAGGCTTTTTTCATGTGGGAGGAAAAAACTATTGTCTAAACTGAGACAGAACAGAGAATCCAGCAACAGCTATGTGAAAAAGCCAAAATGGTAGATAAAGAAACAAAATCAGCAAAACCAATAAATAACCTGCTATCAAGTTTGTCTGATGAACGGCAATTTCGGCAGGAAGGTGTGTTTACTTTTTCTGATGGATGGATGAACTTTGTAGTAACTATAATTGGCTCGGAGAAGGGAGTGAAGATTTTACAGCAAGAAACCAAGTCATTGCGAATGATTAATGTTTTCCAACAGATGATACGAGCTCTGGATTTCAAATGGCGACTGGATTTGAAATGGTGTGGCAGAGGTGTGAAACAGAAAAATATCCGTCTTAGTAGATACGTGATTCTGAAGGTGTTAAGGGAAGAAGTATCTTTTCCCTCTCTTTCTTCCTTCCTCTCTTTCGCTTTCTTGGACTGTTTTAAAGTTTAAAGATGATTGACTAAGAGCTAAATTGTATGACTCTCCGGTTTTTGGACTGCTGTTAAATAAGCTAGATAAGATGTATTTTTTGGCTATTGTATTCTCTTTTTTTAGTAGGTACCAGACTGGAATATCTGTAAGCAAAAAAAAAAAAAGGATATCTGAATGTATGTGTAATTGCTATTAGGAGGAGTCTATTTGTTTAATATCAGTAAAAAGGAAAGATTTGGAATTGTGTAGTGCTGGTTAGGCTGAAACCTCTTATCTGAAAAACGAGACTGGGCTGAGATCCAAAAAATAATTTTTAAGACTTTTTGAATGGCTTTGAAATGATTATAGAATGTTAAAGGATGTGTAATAAGGGGCTGACGTAGTAGTTTTGATGGTAAGAAGGATCCTTTCCTTTTATTCTTCCTTCTTATCTTTTGTTTTCGTAGATTGTTTTAAAGTTGTAAGAGCTTAACTGTATGACTCTCCGGTTTTTGGATTGTTGTTAAATAGGCTAGTCTTTACTATTGCATTCTTTTTTTAGTAGATATTAGACTGGAATACCTGTAAGCAAAAAATGTGTCTGATTGTATTTGTAATTGTTTTTAGGAGGAGTTTATTTGTTTATTAACAGTTAAAAGAAAAGATTTGGAATTGCATAGTGTTGGTTAGGTGGAAACCTCTTATCTGAAAAGAAAGACGATATTAACTTTTACAAAACGTGGAGAGTCCTTTTGCTATTATGAAGAACAGGAAATAGATGAACTTATTCTACTATAGAGAGAGGAAGAAGAAAATGACTTCCATCAAGTTTGGGAATTCTGTTTGTTATTCACTGGGAAAATGGGACTGGGATTAGATCTAAAAAAGAATTTTCAAGACTTTTTAAATGGATTTGAAATGATCACAGAATGTTAAAATGCAATAAGGGGCTGACTCAGCAGTTTTGATGTTTGTAATGATGGATGTTTTATTATTGTTCTGAAAACCAATAAAAAAGTGGTAGTGTGAAAGCTACCCACCCCCCCCAAAAAAAAAAATTGTAGGGAAAAGGCAGGATATAAATTGAAAAATAAGTAAGTAAGTAAGTAAGTCATATTTCTGGTCCTTTCCAGTGAAAGGGACTTCTTCCCCAGCAGAGTTGTTAAACTGGACATTCCTCAGAGGAAGCAGTAGCTGAAATTGCAGAATCATGAAGTAGAGGCTACAGTTAGTGGAATGGTTTTCCAGAGAACTCTCTCTCCCACCCAGTTCAGAGAACTTTCCCCCCATTGTTATACTATTGTGAGCTGTATTTGGTAAACGCAGACTGAACTCATCAGTTCAGGTGAGCTTACCCGCTGGTTTGGATATGTTTGCCAGGTGTCCACTTCCTAAGAGTATCCGGACATGCACGCTGGAAAACACTTGCTTGAGGCAGGGGAGTGTCCAGCTTGTGGGTCCTCCACTGCTGGCAGGAAGGAACATCCAGAACTCGACAGGCTCACTGTCCTTTCAGCATAAGTATATCAAACTGGAATGCTTCATTCAGTCACAGTATGTAAAATTTGGAAAGGGTGAATAGTCCAGGAGCACCACCAATCCCTGCTAAGCTTTGCTCACTTTGGAAGGTCCATTCAAGGAAATTGCATGGACGGTGATAAATCCACAGGGAAAGTTTCTCCTGATTTCCCTATTTAGGATTCCTCTCAGACGTACCTTTCCCTCCAGAATGCCTTCACTGAGAAATCATGAGGAATTCTTCACTAAATTCATGAGATCTGGATGAGGACACTATCTGCCATGGCTGAATGTTCAGCAGCTGCTTCCATTCCCCCATCAATGAATATTCTAATCCAGACGAGGACAGGGCATGTAGCACATGTGCCACAGCATAGACAACATTGTAGATCCGGTAGCTGTGACTGGACATGTCCAGATTGAACACGAACTGATTTGGATCCTTTCTCATCTCCCTCCCCATACACATGTGATCCGCCTCTGGAGGGGGTGTTCCTGATCTCACGAACTGACACCAGAATGCCTCTTCCCACCACTCTTGAAGAAATATGTCTTCTTGAGAGTGGAAAGGATCTAAAGCCAGGAAAAAAGCATTGAATGCTGGAATATCCATTGTGTGGGCACTGAATTGCAAAGCTTCAAAAAGGTTCACAAAAAAATTTCTCATCCTCAAATTTATTTCTGCTTCAATTTCTGAACGGGAGGTAAGGATCCAAACCATCTGAAGTCGAATCCTTGTGTTTTTTTCATGACAATATAACCGCACTGGTAATTGTACGGTTGCAGTGTTGTCACCAAAGAAAACTATGACTTCTGCTCCTGACCACACACGAGGAATGTATCCAGTTTTCACTGCATGAATGTGTGCAGGATCAGTTTGTGAGAACCTTTCAGTGAAGGCCACGCAGAGGTCCTCCTGCTGCAGCAGGGGGGTCAGTGCCTGGAGGAAGCGCTCGCCATGGTCATCGCTCTGAACAAGGAGCCCGATCTAGTTCCACTGGAAATGCCGCAGCAGCCGGACTATGCCCTCATACCGAGGAATTTCTTGGGGATTGATCTGGAAGAAAAAGTGGAATACACAGATTTTGCCTTAAATACAAGAGAGGAGACAGTTCAAGAGCTGAAGAAAGAACTTCCTGGTAATCATTCATAACACCCTTTGGTTACATTTTGAAAACAGGGGTGCTTTTTATGCGGAATACGCTTCCATCCTCTCGTGGCCATGGCATGAAATGCATGGAGTAATATCCCAGGAATGTTTTCCCTCCTTCAGCTGGAATGCATCAATGGAAGAAGATGCACTCAGCTTCCCCCTCTCCACCCCATGGACCATGGCTCTCCTCACCCAGCAACACAAGCAAATGCCCAGCCCTCGTGCCAACATGTCTGCCAATGTCAGGACTGAACTGGAGCAGCCTGGCAGAAGGACAACGCATGGGCGGAATGAGAGCTGTTCACATTGCAAGCAGGCACCTCCCTGGATGCATTTGAAGAGCTTCGGGGTTTTACGGCTGATTTCCAATGGCAAGACTTGCTGAAAAATTATTTATTTATTCAGTTATATATTTAATTCTTTGGTAGACTGTTCCATTATCGAAGTCTCATGATGGTTTAACAATACAAAATGTTAGGAAAGGAAAAACAATTAAAACACTTAGGGGCTGGGCAGGCACATATGGAAGGAGACGCCCCTTCAGGTAACCAGCCCCTAAGCTGTTTAGGGCTTTATAGGTAATCGCCAGCATTTTTAATTGGGCTTGGGCTTCAACTGGCAGCCAGTGTAGGTATTCATCCCTGCCGCTCCCTGTTAAAAACCTGGAAGCTTTATTCTGGACCAGTTGAATTATCTAGACTGTCTTCAAGGGTGCTCCACAGAGAGTGCCTTACAATACTCCAATTGGGAAGTTACCAGGGCACTGGTCACTGCTGCCAGGAACTGCCCATCCATTTAGGGGAGAAGTTGATGGATCAGTCAAAGCTGAAGGGAAGCACTCCTTGCCAGAACCGCCGCCTGGGATACTCCTGGTATTATACGTAATAATCAGCATCTTATATTGGGCCCGGATTTCAACTGGAAGACAGGGTAGGAATTCATACCTGCCGGTCCCTGTTAACAACCTGGAAGTTCTATTATAGACCAGTTAAAGTACCTGGACCGTCTTCATGGGCACCCCAAGCTAGAGCATGTTACAGAGGTCCAATTGGGAAGTTACCAGTGCATGGGTCACCACAGCCAGGCACTGCACATCCAGATAGGGAAGCACTTGAAGGATCAGCCAAAGCTGAAGAAAAGGGCTCTTTGCCTCTACCACTACCTGGGATTCCAGGGACAGCTCCGGGTCGAGGAGCACTCCCGAATGACACACCCGGTCCTTTAGGGGGAGTGCAACCCCGTCCAGAATGGGGTTAAAAGCACCTACCTGGGAGGCTAAACTGACTACCAGTAAGACCTATATCTTGTCTGGATTAAGGTTCAGTGTATTAGCCCTTATGCAGCCCATCACCCAACCCCTGACATCTTCTCTCTCAGGCCCAGGAGCGGTAAGTGGAGTGCTGAAGGGAGCAGCCGGGCACAGTCCTACCACCTCAAGGTCTGTGGCAGAGGTGTCCTGGGGGCCTTCGCGTGGGCATGTGGACTGCAAGCGTGCAGATGGGAGGCCCCCTGGTAGAAGGCAGAGGGAAGGGCAGCTGCTCTTGCACTGCCCACAGGCAGATAGAAGTTCCAAGGCCCAGAAAATAGACTCATTCTGTGCCCAGATAAAATGGGGCACATGAAATAGGAAACAAAAATGCTTCTGAGGCTACTGAGGCTTCCTCAGTACCAGAAATTGCCTGACTTCAAACCACATGTATTTGGCTGTAAAATTATGAGGCTGAAGCTCTTGGAGTGGAAAGAGCATGGGATGAACCCTGCAGGAGAAAGTTCAGGTCCACTGAGGACCTTTTCACACTGAGGCCAACTAATTGCCCACAGCAAGCCCATGTGGAGAACATCTGCCAGAGCACATGAGCCACAGCATTGCTCTCCCTTAGCATGCCAATTGTGATTGTGCCTGAGGTAACCTTAGACCATTTATTGATTTTTATCTCATGTTTACATCCCTTTTTCTCATGCCAAGAAACTCATGGCAATTATATAATTTTTGTCCTCTCAGTCACATCCTCCCAACAACACTGTGAGGTAAGTTTGGCTGAGAGTCAGTGACTGGCCCAAAGTCATCCAGGGAACTCCAGGGCTCAGTGATGGCAAACACCGAAGCCTGGATGTGCTGGTAGTTCTTGATGATTGATCTGTCAAGGCAAGGGCAGTATCAGGAAATGGGCAAGAGGCACAGAATGGGTGACATTATTTTCGTCCTGAAAAATGTGCCAGGATTCTTTCCCGCAGGGTGACTTGCCAAGGGTATCTCTGGCTGAACACCTTTTCTCAAGCTTATTTATTTTTCGTTGTTATTTGTTTTTCGGCACCAGACCAAGACCTTTTTATTTAAAACTTATTTTAACTGTTACATTATTTATTGAATTTTAAAGTTTTTAGCCGAGATGCACTGGGGGGGGGGGGTTAATGAAATTTCTTGTATTTTGATATGTTGTAAGCCGCCCCGAGGCTTTGTTGCGATGGGGCAGCATAAAAATGTTTTAAATAAATAATAAATAAATAAGCTTAACTCTTTCAATAATTTGCCAAAGGGAAACACAGGAGAAAAAAGATGGAAGAGGAAATTGGTTTGTTCCAGGACAGCAAGAAGTATCTCTTAGTCAGCCAAATAAATTGTGGGGAACACCCAAAGAAAAACGAGACGGCAGGAGCCTCCCTTCCTCTCCCCAGATGTTGTGCTTGAATGGGCTCCTAAAATAGGACTGCTCCATAGAGGGCAGGCTGCTGAGATCCCAATCCCCAGAGTCCTTCCTCCATTAATTCACTTGAGCATTTTCCAATCAACCTTAAATCCAGGAGTCATCACTGTCTGTCCAAATTCTCTGTCCCTCTGAGTCAGTTTTTGCTCAATGCTCCTGACATCATCCAGGGAAGGACCATGGGGCAGGCTGGGGGCTCTGTTTCTGGGCAAGGGGGAGGGCAAGATCAGTTCTGGTATCTCCAGGAAAAGCTTCCCCTGTACTCACTCAAACCCCTGTGCTGCTGCTCTTTCTCTTTTCTGGCATAGTGGATTCAAGGGCACCAACACCCTGAGATGATGAAAGAGCTCCTCGTCAATCCTGCTGGACCAGAACAATGAAACTAAAACAAGAAGCAAAGTCACAGAGTGAGTCAGAAGGGGCCTCCTGTGCCATCTAGTCTGACCCCCGGCTCCAGCCGGCTCTGCTCAGAACATGCCCACCATGTGCATGTCCAGCCTATCCTTGAACACCTGCACTGATGGGGCCTCAACCACCTCCCATGGAAGCCCATTCCACACTCTCGGGATCTTAACTGTCTGGAAGTACTTCCTGGCACCCAAATTGAACCTCGGCTCCCTGAGATTGGCTTCATTGGAGCACACCCTGACCTCCTCTGCAGGAGAGAAGCAGTCTCTACCTACCTCCATGTGACACCCCCTAACATACAATTAGGTCAATCCACAATTGTCTGCAGAATCGCACTCAGAGTGCTCAGCAGTGGCACATTGTCAGAGTGGGAGCCATGGGGTTCTTTCCTTGCACTAAAAGTCTTCAACATTTTTAGTAATGATTCAGATAAGTCAGTGCAAGGAATGGAAATTGAATATGCAGATGACACAACGATTTGTGGAATAGCAAGTACACTGGAAGGCAGAGACAAGATGCTGGGAGATTGCGATAGCACAGAACACTGGGTAGAAAACAACAGAGTGACATTGAGGAGGGACAAGTGGCAAGTCCTGCAGGGAGGGGCAAGAAACCAAATGCCCCCTGCAAAGTCAGGAATGCTTGGCTCAAAAAGACTGCAAAGAAGGATTCTGAGATTGTTGTGGATCACAAGCTAAAGATAAACCAACAATATGATGCAGCTGCTAAACGGGTAGGTGCTCTTTTATACTACAGTAGCAGAAGAATTGCTTTTGAACCATGTGAAGTCTTAGTTCCCCTGCACTTCCAAGCAGTCAGACCTCACATAGAAACATAGAAGCATGGAAACAGAGCGAGTCAGAAGGGGCCTCCCGGAGGTTCCAGTGTGACCCACAGCTCCAGCCAGCATGACTCATGACATAAAGTCCTGTGTCCAGTTCTGGGCACCAAAGTTTTAAAATGCAGCAGGAAATCTAGAAACAGCTAAGAGAAGAGGAGCAAGGATCAGCCAGGGGCTGGATAAAAGCCCTGTAAGAGAAGACTGAGAGAATGAGGCATGTTCAGTCTGAAGAAGTGAAGACTGATGCGTGATATGATCGCACTCTACAGATACCTGAAAGACTTCACAAAGAAGAAGGACAAAATCTCTACTCGCGCATTCCAGAGGGCAGGAATTCGAATAATAGGCTGAATAAAACCAGACACCAGGAAGAACTTTTTGACGGAGCAGTATGACCCTGGAACTTATTAACTGGGGAAGTAACAGGCACCCTGATTGCAGAGCCATGGGGACCAGCACCCTCATTTGCTTTTGCACAAGGAGCAAGACAGAACCAGCTTCACATGCTCCCGCAACCAGGGAGGGCAACCCCCTGGCACTAAAAGCAGGGCAGGCAGAACTGGGTGGAGTGAGGTTCTGATTGCCAAGACAGAAGTTCTCTGGCTGCTTCCCTTAATTTTATAAAGTTCCATTGCCAAGTAGTTACCTTAATAAAAGGTAAGATGGGAGGAATTGCCCCATCTTATATATCAGAATATATTATATACTAGAAGACAAATATTGTGCAGGAACATTTAATTTTAAATGTGTGTGTATTGGGGGGGGGGGCATTTTCTGCCTGGGTGGGGAAAGGACCAGCGCTTCCTGAAGGAGAAAAGCAGGAAGAGGAAAAAGGGGAGAGAACTTTCCTTTGCTCCCCCTTTGGGGGGCTTCTTCCTGGAAAGGAAGAGACTCTGTCATTCTTGAACTCTTCCTCTATTTCAGAATATTTTATTTGCATTGCACAAGTGTTACTCCATGAAATATATGTACGGCTTCCTGACGATCTGCCAGCAGATCTGAAAGGGGGAAGGTCTCAGAGCAGAGCCCACCTTCCCTTCGGATGGAGTCTGCCTGGGGCAGGGATGGCAGGACAGCCCTTCATCTTACAGGGACTGTCAGCATGAGAAGAAACTGCTGTTTCCCTCTGACTCTGCTGCTGGCTCAGCACCCCTTGGACAGGACCAGTGAGAAAACCCATGCCTGGCTCTCCCTTTCTGTCCAGAGCCCTCCTGGAAGGCCCCTGCAAGTCTCATGCTCAACAATTCCTCTTGAGCAGCATCCCCAAAATACCTCCCAGGAATGAGCTCTAGAGAGAAAGCAAACATGCACACAGGCATCCCAGATCCCTTGGAGGGAAACCTACATTGCATTAACATGTCTCCTTATTTGTGGTGATGTATTAAACTTTTCATGATCTGCATATGAAAATCTGCTGAGCAGTAAATTCCCACCAACAATCAGGTCTCCCGGCTGGTAATACTCTCTTGGCACCTTAAACTGAGAGAAAGAAGTACACATGCCCTTTCGCATCCCCTGGGTGGCCTGAGGCAGGAGCCAAAGGAGCAATGAGAGCAGGACCATCATCACTGGAGAAGGGAGGCTGTCCCTGCTCTGGCAGCAACATGCAGGGTGAGAGTGGTCCTTGCAGCCTCACCAGGAGGAGCGGCTCTCTGGAGGAGACGTGGAGGCAGCCAGACATCAGACGTGACTGCAGCCCCACACCAGAGAGCTCAGGACACATTAGTATTCCACATGGATTCTCAGGGAATTTTCTGTTATTGACCTGCTGGGTGTAAACCCATGGGGAATTCGTCAGGAAAGTCACCTGATCCCAGGGAAGAGAAATGAGCAGGGCCCAAGAGTTCTGGAGACAGAAGAAGTTTGCATCCCCAATGACATGTTGAGACAGTCCCATGGCCGTCATGGAGGCATGAAGTCCTGAGCCGCAGTCTGGGCATGGAGATTGAAGTCCCCCAGGACTGAGACGATCTTCGTCAGCTCAGGCAGGGAGTCTGATGGGCAGAAGGGTGCATGGTACACCAGCAGAATCCCCAATCTGTCTCGATCGCCCGGGTATTTATTTATTTATTTATTTAAAACATTTGTATGCCACCCCCATTGCAACAAAGCCTCAGGGCAGCTCACAACATAGAAATACAAAAAACATTAACAATTTAAAACCATTTAAAACTGGCTCATCTTGAATTACAAGTAAAATACTATAAATACAATTTATAACTAACAATTAAAATAACTTTTAAATAAAAAGGTCTTCACCTGGCGCCGAAAAGCAAATAATGACGGCGCCAGGCAAACCTCTCTGGGGAGCGCATTCCATAGGTGGGGCACCACCGCAGAGAAAGCCCTCCTCCGGGTACTCACCCTCCTCATCTCCCTCACAGAGGGTTCCCAGAGAAGGGCATCTGCTGCCGATCGTAAGGGACAGGAGGGAATATATGGGCGCAGACGTTCCTTTAGATAACCAGGTCCCAAGCTGTTAAGGGCTTTATAGGTGTTAACCAACACCTTGAATTGGGCCCGGACTTCAATAGGGAGCCAGTCAAGCTGATGGAGAACTGGGGTAATATGAGAACCCCGCCCAGTCCCCGTCAGCACCCTGGCAGCTCTATTTTGCACCAATTGAAGTGTCTGGACTGTCTTCAAGGGTAGCCCCACATAGAGCGCGTTGCAGAAATCTAATCGGGAAGTTACCAACACGTGGGTCACTGTTGCCAGGCAGTCGTACTCCAGGAAGGGACGCAGCTGATGGATCAGCCAAAGCTGATGGAAAGCGCTCCTTGCCACCATCGTCACCTGAGCTTCTAATGGTAGCTCGGGGTCGAGGAGCACTCCCAAGCTGCGGACCTTGTCCCTAAGAGGGAGTGCAACCCCATTTAGGACAAGGCCCAGGTCCCCCATTCCGAAGCCCAACCTACCCACCAACAGGACCTCTGTCTTGTCAGGAGTGAGCCTCAGTTTATTGACCCTCATCCAGCCTATTACCTCGGCCAGGCACCAGTTCAGCACAACCACTGCCTCACCTGGATCGGTGAAAAATGAGAGGTAGAGCTGGGTATCATCAGCGTACTGATGATTCCGCAGCCCAAACCTCCTGATGACCTCTCCCAGCGGTTTCATGTAGATGTTGAATAGCAAGGGGGACAAAATGGAACCCTGTGGAACTCCATGGCATAGCTTCCCTGGTGCAGAGTCATAGTCCCCCAGCACCACCTTCTGGAATCGGCGGTTGAGATAGGAGTGGAACCACTGCAAAGCAGTGCCTCCAACTCCCAGTCCCACTAGCCTATCCAGGAGGATACCATGGTTGATGGTATTGAAAGCCGCTGAGAGGTCCAGATGAACCAAAAGGGATGCACTCCCCCTGTCTCTCTCCCTGCACAGGTCATCATACAGGGCGACCAAGGCAGATTCAGTACCGTACCTGGGTCTGAAGCTGGACTGAAATGGGTCCAGAAAATCGGTTTCATCCAAGAGTGGTTGGAGTTGTCCCGCCACCACCCACTCCATCACCTTGCCCTAAAACGGGATGTTGGCCACCAGTCTATAATTGGCGACCACCTCTGGATCCAGGGATGCCTTCTTTAGGACTGGCCGGACTACCGCCTCCTTTAGAGATGCAGGCACCCGGCTGTCTCTTAAAGAGGCGTTGACCACATCCAGGATCCAGGTCACAATCCCATCCTTGGCTTTCTTGAGTAGCCAAGATGGGCACGGGTCCAGTAAATAGGTGGTAGGACATACCTGTCCAAGCACCTTGTCCACATCATCAGGCCGCAATAACTGAAATTATAACTGGTATAAGCACTCTAGGCCTGGTCTCGAGGGGAAAGGAAGCCCTGCGAGGGAGCGCCTGCGACCTTATATGCCCTCCCGCCCCCCACGATCTGCGGCTGATGCTCTCCTCCAGGAACCCTCTGTGAAAGAAGTGCGGAGGGTGAGTACCCAGAGGAGGGCTTTCTCTGCGGTGGCGCCCAACCTATGGAATGCGCTCCCCAGAGAGGCTCGCCTGGCGCCGTCATTATTTGCTTTTCGGTGCCAGGCGAAGACCTTTTTATTCAGGAAATATTTTAATTGTTAACTTTATAGTTTTGGTTTGATTGTATTTTAGATATGTTGTTGTTTTTAGTTTTGACCGAGAGATGGGCTAGTTTTTAATAATGTCTTAAAATTTAAGCTGCTTTCTATTATTATTTGGTTGTCTGTTTGAAATTGTGAGCCGCCCCGAGGCTTATTGCAGGGGGCGGAATATAAATCTGTAAATAAATAAAATAAATTGCAGCTCGATGAACCAGAGCGACCCCACCTCTTCTCCCCTCCAGGTGTGGCTGGTGCAGAATTAGATACCCAGGCAAACACAGCTGAGAGAGGGCTACATCCCCACTGTCTCCTGCCCAGGTCTCTGTAATGCAAGCCAGGTCGGCCCCCTCATCCACAATTAGGTCATGGATGAGGGATGTTATATTATGGACTGACCTGGCATTTAGCAGCAGCACCGTCAGGCCTGAGGGGTGGTTGATAAAGTTACCCGGAACCTGCTGGTTGCAGGAATAACCAGAAGAGGGGAAGATACCAACCATCCATCCCTCCTTCTTCTGTGATGATGTGTCAATCCCCCAATGCTATATCTTCCCCAGCCCAACACCACCCCATTGGTGGCGCACACGTGTTCCCCTGGCAACTCCATAAAACAACAATCGAGCTCAATTGTGGAATACATAAAATGCAATTAAAACCCTCCAACCCACCCCACTACAAAGACACAGAGATCCTGGCCCAGCCCAGCCCCACATGGCCCTGCACGACTCCAAACAGCCCCAAAGGGTGATGCCCTTAGGCCGCCGGCCCTTCTGCTACCGGCCCATGGCCACAGCTGGCAAGTTAAGCCCACGCCCCTTCCCTGCGCACCACCCTCAATCCCCACAGCTGTCGCCCATACCGGGGGGGGGAGGGGGAGGAACAAGGGTGGGACCCACGGAGAACTCGCAGGCGCAGATGGAAGAGCTGCAGGCAAGCAGCGTCCCTGGTCCTGCGATGGCTGTCGGCTGGAGCAGCAGCGGCGGTGTCAGCGGGGCAAGGTGGCATCAGCAGCAGCCGGTCAGTCCACGGGCAGCGGCAGTTATTGGCCGAACCCATGAATGAGATCACACTCTGGACCTGGCTTTCTCTCTCTCTCTCTTTTTTTTTTAAATTTTATTGGAGTTTTTAAACTACAAACTACACATATCCATCATCACAAACACACATCAGATCTACTGGACCAGCCCCTACAACATATCTTTTAACATACTATAGTCTTATTATACTCCTTTTTATAACAATATGAAAACTTCTTTAGAAACAAGTCCCGTCTTTTCAGCCAATTCATGGTATATTTTCAAATTTGATAGAAGTCACAATCTTCCTTCTTCCATAGCATCAATCCCATCTTTCTCTCTTGAAAAGTCCTGCTGCTCTTGTCCATTATTCTAGGGAAGCTTCTCCAACTTGGGTGAAATTACATCTTCTTCTTTTTTTTCTCCTTCAATAAGAAGTTTCCTCTAGACATTTCTAAACACTTCAAAAACTTATCTATTATTTTTGTTATTATACAAAATGCCTTCCTCGCTATCAAAATTAATAGTAACCTCAAAAAAATCTATTTAACATCTCAATGAGCATCCTGACTACACTGCTTAATAATATCTTTAAACCAATCCTCTTTAGACTCACAAATATTTCATCATAGCTTAAACTCCACTTAAACAAATATAGTTAACTCCATATAGTTTTTAGTTATAAAATAGGTTCTCCTATTTCCCATTTCAGATATAGTCAGAGATACCCATTTAACACTGCTTCATTAAGCTGAGTCATCAAATTCGTCTTTCTTTATCTCGTATCTACATATCAGTCTATTTAAATCATCCCTTTTTGAAGTAGAAAGAACCAAAAAGAGAAAAATAACTCCTTACGATTACAAATAACATCCAAAAACATCCATTTATCCTCTCTAATAACAGCTTAACAACGCTATACCCTGCTTGATAGTAGCTTTATATTTCATCTTAGCTTACACATTAATGCCTATAATAAATTCCCTTATTTTCAAATACAGATGAAAACAGAAGTATAATGCTTCACCAAAAACAATAGCACGTTTTTTTCTATGTTACATATGAACACGCCAATCTCCATGCATCACCCCTTTTTGAAGCAACAAGAACAGAGTTCTCCTATCTCCCCTTTAAATTTAAATTTCTTCTTTACTCCTCTACCAAATATATCTGACTTCAAGTTATAAAATCGCCTTAAATGGTTAACTGTTTTCTTTTTCCACTCCTGTAATTGCGTCAGCTTCTCCATTCGCACAAAAAGATATGCCTGTAATAAATCTTGTATTAGATCGTGTCCGCTCATTATTTCTTGTACTCCAATTATTTTTTTTTTATGCATTCAAATGGCCAGCTGCTTGTTGTTGATTTATAATCCCGTCCTGTGATAGTTCACTTTTTATCTTCTCAGCTTCAAATTTCCCTTCTGTTTGCTGGATATTTTGCTGGATACTTTGCTTATTCTTAACTTTCGATTCCATTAGTAAACCGTCAAGTTGCTTAATTAAGACATTCTCTTGAAAACTTATTATGGCTTTTAAGGAGTTATGTATTTCCAAAATTATCTCTGAAAAGTCTTTGGTTTCTGAATTAAACGCTTCCATCTTAGCAGTAATTTTACAACCTTGGCAGAGGTCAAAACACTTCAAGAGACAAAGGAAGATGGCCGGTATCTGGCATCCATCCAATAAGCTAGAAGATTGCATCCATCATATAATTAAGCATTAATTTATTAGTTCAAGTCTTGCCCTTGGAGAGATTAAAGAAAAAAAACCTTTTGGTTACTTACACAACAGTCTTATCTCTCTTCATGTGAGATGTCACGTTTAAGTTCTGTGGAGGGGGGGAAAAATTCTTTCCCGTCCTTCACCGAAAGGGCTTTCAATTTCTTCTTTTTCTTATCTAGCTTATTTAACAGCAGTCCAAAAACCGGAGAGTCATACAATTTAGCTCTTAGTCAATCATCTTTAAACTTTAAAACAGTCCAAGAAAGCGAAAGAGAGGAAGGAAGAAAGAGAGGGAAAAGATACTTCTTCCCTTAACACCTTCAGAATCACGTATCTACTAAGACGGATATTTTTCTGTTTCACACCTCTGCCACACCATTTCAAATCCAGTCGCCATTTGAAATCCAGAGCTCGTATCATCTGTTGGAAAACATTAATCATTCGCAATGACTTGGTTTCTTGCTGTAAAATCTTCACTCCCTTCTCCGAGCCAATTATAGTTACTACAAAGTTCATCCATCCATCAGAAAAAGTAAACACACCTTCCTGCCGAAATTGCCGTTCATCAGACAAACTTGATAGCAGGTTATTTATTGGTTTTGCTGATTTTGTTTCTTTATCTACCATTTTGGCTTTTTCACATAGCTGTTGCTGGATTCTCTGTTCTGTCTCAGTTTAGACAATAGTTTTTTCCTCCCACATGAAAAAAGCCTCGATTTTAGTAAAAAATATTTCTTGAGAAAATTTCAAATTTAACATTAACTGGTTAATTCTTAGGAGAGATTCCTGGAGCGAAGCCATGGTCTCAATAACACAAGCAGACAAAGGGTTGGCAGGTTACCAAATGCTTTGGCAGTGGTCCCAAAAGTGCAGGCGAGAAAATAAATATTCCTTCCTTCACCTCTCCCTTCCCTTCTTCTCAAATCATGTCCTCGTACTTCTGTCTAGTTGCACCATATATATTTAATAAAATTAAACCCTAGAGACGTTTACAAAAAAAGTTTCAATTCAACTCACACAAGTCTCTTAATCTCACATAAGTCTCTTAATGTCCATCGCCGCTTAACAATCTGGAGGGTTCTCCTTCAAACTTTGTGCTAGGCTTTCCCACGAATATAATTACAGAAAAAGATAACCTAAGAAAATATTTACTCAGCAGTTCCAATGTTTATCCAGCTTGTAAAAATTCCATGCTAAACTAATAAGATGCCGAGAACTTGCAGAGGCTAAAAAACCTCTTGTATCATCCAGCTGAGACACCTGAATAGTTCTTAGCCGATATGGGATCGCCACCCCACATCCAGCCAAAACATGCCCAGGTAATCTATCTTCACCCCTACAGGGTTTGATTGAGTCTTCCGACCCCTGCTTGGATAACACCGGAGTGATTAGCAGAGATAGCTAATCACATCAGTCTCGTTCCAACACCATCTTGCTTCTCTCCTCTCATCTTGCTTCTCTCCTCCCTTTTCCCTACAATTTTTAACTGGATCTTTTCTCCAAATGGAACTTTTCATTCTGTGAAGATCGGATGGGTTGATCATGATGCTCCAGCAGGCAAAGGCTTCTCCATCAACTCTACAGCAATCGTGTGGGCTGCAAAGGTGGGGCTGGCATTGACCACCAGGGTCCTGGAGGCAGAGACATGGCACAATTCCCCTCTTTCAAAAAGGTGGTGACCTGAGTCCCACTGTTTGTGAGGAATTGGGGTGTCATTTTCCACTTGCAAAGGGCAACCTTTGCTCACCAGAAATCCCATATTCTGTCCTTGGGCATTCCAGGGAGGTTCGAGAAGATGTCCCACACCTGTATTCTTACAGAGGTGCAGCCCTTAATTGGAAAGATTGGGCACAATTGTCCTAGGGTGTGATCCACTGGAAGGCAGCCTGCACTGGAAGGCTCTGCCCCAGAAAGAAAGGAATAGAAGCCTCTCTCCCTGTGTTGCTGGGCAACCTGGAAGCATCCAGATATTGTCCATCCCACTTAGACTAGTGTCCCCATCTGCCAAGCAATTAAAACATGTTGAAGACTAATTTTCTTGCATTCAAATTTAGGCCATGCCCCAGGCGAGGTGTGTGGAGAGGTGCACTCCAGGGTACTGGAGGAGGGTTCCAGAGGGGAAGCCGGTCTGCTGCTACAGGTGTGACCGGTGCAAAGCAGGGATGTTCTCCACCTCCACAGGTACCTCAGACTTTGGGAGCCATTCCTTAACACAGACGATAATGAAATGGGAGTGGTGTGGAGCCCAGGAAAAGCTTGAGGAAAGGAGAAGTTTGGTTAGTTACGGAAGGATTCATCCCCTCTCTATATTGCAGACCTCTGTGCATTTCTGGTTGACAATGTGTTCAACATTTCCAGAAGACATACCTTTTGTAAACAATAAAACATTTTGCCCAGAAGCTTTATAGGAATGAAATCATGCACAGATTCTTTTCCATCCTTGCATTTCCTCCTGCTTATGAATACTCTGTTTCTAACTTTGCCGGGTCGACAGGAGACCTAGAGGTGCCTGACCTAAACTCTGCTTGGGGCAGCTGGAGGGTCCCTCCTGCAACATTGCAGGATTTCACTGCAACCAGCACCAGATTGCCCATTTTTCATTGGTCGTTTCTGCAGCCTGGTCTCCAGCCTCAGGAGAGAAAGATCTGAAGGATCAGAGCACAGGATGAGGAGAAGCTGTGCTTATTAGGCTTCACTTAGGTTGGGTATGATTTCCATGCAAAATTGCAGCTCAAGACTTTTAGCACTTCCATGTTTTCATTTCTAGATGAGGAGTGGTCTTCAAGACAAAACACTGAACAGGAATCTTACATAAGTCTGTGACCATGGAAAATTTTTATTATTTCATCCCCGTGGTCCCTTTCCCGAAGGTTAATTAAAAGGTACATATTAGGCTAGGGAAAAGAGGTTTCCACATCTTTCATTGCGGGAGGGAGTTGCCCCCAGAGAATTAACTTGCATGTCCTGATTCGGATGGTTCCACAGCTACTGCTCTTTTCAGATGCTGCTCACTGTGCTCCGTGCCCTCAAGATCAGCACCCAAATGAGAACCACGACCGGTGCATCCCCAAGAAGATCCACTTCCTTTTCCATGAAGAGACACTCGGTCTTCTGCTAGTTTCTCTGATTCTTTTCCTCTGTCTCAGCACATCTGCTGTGTTGGGAACATTCATTAAATATAGCAACACACCCATCATCAAAGTGTAGTGAGTGTGTTGTAAAAACACACTCACGCTTAGAGGTGCTTTAGCTGCAATAAATTCTTTAAACAGGAGCTGAGGTTCTAAATTGGTTTATTGCTCATTAGCTACAAGATTTACGGTTAAACAACTATCCTAACGGCAAGGCACGTATGTGAAGGAACGATGTTCCCCTGACAATGACCTCATCCCTCCCCCTCCCCCTGTTTCTTTCTTCTCCGTTCTTCGCAAAGCTGATAAGAGCGCATCATTCGTCGTTGGTTAGCGTCAATCAAGTCAATGCCTCCGAGCTGCCCGTCCCCTTCCGGTCCGCTGCTTTCCCCCTCCTCCGGCAAAGTATTCCCCCCCCCTTTCTCCTTCACAGTCTGTATGGTTTAAAGGGCTAGCTTCCTGTGAAGCAGCCGAGGAACTCTTACAAATATCAGGAGTCACCTGATTCGTTTCTTCTTCTGGAAGAGTCTGCTCTTTCCTGATCCTAGTAATCACGGTTACCTCCTCCTTGCGAGGAGGAGCTACTGTCGTGCTCTCCTGCACGACACTAAGCCAACAACCGAGACTTCACGTATGCCCTCCTCAGCTCTCTCCTGCTTTGCTTCCTCTGTTCCTTCATCTTCATTGGATGACCCACTAAGGTCACCTGTCTTCTCCGACAAGTTGCGTTTGGCATCTCCTTCTCAGTTGCAGTTTCTTGTGTGTTGGTGAAAACTGTCATGGTGGTTTTGGTCTTTATGGCCACCAAGCCAGGAAACATGGCAAGTCAACTCGTGGGGAGGCCACTGACCATCTGCATTATGCTTGTCTGTCCTCTCATCCAAGCTATGATCTGTGTTGCCTGGTTCCTGACCTCTCCCCCTTTCCCAAACATGGACTTCCATTGTCTCTCTGGGGAGATCATTCTGGAATGCAACGACGGTTCTGTCACCATGTTTTATGCTGTGTTGGCTTACATGGGCTTCCTGGCTCTCCTCAGCTTCCTGGTGGCTTTCCTGGCCAGGAAACTGCCCGACAGCTTCAACGAAGCCAAGTTCATCACCTTCAGCATGCTGGTCTTCTGCAGCGTGTGGGTCTCCTTTGTGCCCACCTACCTGAGCACCAAGGGGAAGTACACTGTGGCCGTGGAGGTATTCTCCATCTTGGCCTCTGGGGCTGGTCTCCTAGGCTGCATCTTTCTCCCCAAATGCTACATCATTCTCTTGAGGCCCAGTCTTAATAGCAGAGACCAGCTCATTAGAAAAACATAATCAAAACATTTCATCATTTGGTGAATTTGTGTTCATTATTTGCACCTGAATAAATCATAATTTTGAATTTCCTTTTTTCAGCACTGCAGTCAATGGGGCTCCCCACAATGGTGGTACCACTTAAGAAAAATCATCTGTACTCATGCGAAGTGTGGCCCTGGGAGGGTCCGCCAATGATATCTGGATTAAGGGACCGGTGATTATCCAGAAAAGCTTTTGGACTAATTTCAAATATTGCTTCCTAAGAATTCCTTAGGCGTGTTCACTACAAGGAACCCACAGAAATTGATACAGTTTAGGGAGGAGGTGGATAACTGCAGGAGATCCTTTGGATCCCACCTTCATCACCAACTCTGTCAGGGTTTCTGACCTGCAAGGAATGAGTGTCTCAATCCAAAAGGGAGCATTCAGTCAAGCATCCAGCCCTTCCTTGGCAGCAGACCTTCCTGTATTACTGTAGTGCCGAGGGGTAGCCAGTTTGAGACTTAGTGCAAGGTATGGCGCATACACAGAGGGTTTTATGCAGTTGGTGTCACGTATGCTTTGCTGGGAGACTTTGAATGGGCCATTTGCAAGAACTATGTAGAAGCACAAGATTACAATACAGACGTATCACAAAATTCACAGAAACATCTGGAAGACAGGATGCATTGAGGGATTGAATGACAGATTAAGAAATACTCTTAAGTGATGGAATTTCACAGGTTTCAGTGTTTTTTTCTTGAGTCTGAGTAAGGAATTCCCAAAAAACCATGAGGAGTTGACCCAGGATTTGAATATTCCAGCTATTTGACTGAGAGTGATTGGATAGCAGTTGAACCATTCACACATCCTGGAGCTCTCGGGCTTGCCTTGTTTCCTGGAGAGGAAACCTGAAGGGAAAACTTTCCTGAAGATTGGAGGCAGGGGGTGAGGGAGAGAAAACAGGCCAAGCTTTCTCTTTTCCAAAATATAAAACTTACAGGTTTATTAGGGAAACTCCAGCACTGACAACCACTGACGTCCTCCTTTCCTAATCCCAAGCCAGCCTGCAGGGCGTGCTTTCCACAGTAAAGGCCACTGAGGCATCTCTTGCCTCGTTCTGCACGGTAGGAGAAAAGCGTGTTTGTGTCAGGAAATCCTAAGTAGCAGGATGAGGAGGAGGTTCTTTCCGATTCACTGGAAGACGCTATGCTCACTTTCCGCAGTTTATTTGCAGGTCAAGAAGGCAGCCTCTCTGAGTGAGAAAAGCAAGAGTGTGTTGCGCAGCCGGGATACCGATCTGGTGCGAGCTTCTGGAATGTATGCAAAATTTGGGGGGCCCACATACAAATTTTCAGGGTGATGATGAGACATGAATATGTCCATTTGCAGAGGAGAATGTGAGTACAAATGGGACAATGTACGGCTAACGTCAGGAAGTATAGTGCAAAAGATGCAGTGGCGTAGAGTGGCTGAGTGACCCATGACTAGACAAACAGTTGAGTGGTAGGAATCATTACAGCTCCCAGGTGAAGGTTTTAACATCCAGAGGAAGGTGTTCAAATTGGCACAAAGTGAATGTATTTGGTGCTGCTTCTTGCAACCAGAGGTTGCAGGGAACTTCTGGGTCGCTTTTGACTGGCGCAGTAGCTAAGTCACGTGAGAGCATTCTTGAACGGATTATGTGCTCTCGCCTGCTGATACTTTGTATTGAGTAGCCTCTGCCAAGTGTCTGAGTTGCCCGGCAGGAAAATGCATTCATCATGGAGCTCCTGGGGCTGCCCGCTTTCCCAGGAATTTGGAGGTGGGTCAAAAGTTCTAGTGCTGTTGAATGGAGAGGCATAAGGGCACTGCTGCCAGATTTTACAAATAAATGGACCCACAAAAGCATATCTTTTTATTTGAGGATTTGCTTGGACTTTCCCAGCATGTGCAAGAAAAGATTGGCTTCTGACAGAGTGGTGCTAACAAAGTTCCTCTTTCAGAGCCAGGATTTGTGCAGGAGGCTGCATTATGATGCTCATGCAGTCACCTGCCCCAACCAAAGGCTCTGTTGCCGGTCATGGAGCTCAGATTTCTGTAGGCCAAAGACAGACATAGAAACAAAGAAATGGAGCGAGTCAGAAGGGTTTGCTGGTGCCATTTAGTGTGACCCCTGGCTCCAGCTGGCTCCACTCATGACATGGCCACCATGTGCATGTCTATCCTATCCTTGAGCACCCTCACCAATGGTTCCTCAACCACCTCCCGTGGAAGCCCATTCCATACCCTCAGGGTCCTAATGGTCAGGAAGTCCTTCCTGGCATCTAAATCAGTTAAAGATAAATCGGGTAAAGCCCAGTTGGGCAAGAGAGAAGCAGGCAAGAAGACCAATCTATTTTATTTTATTTTATTTTATTTTATTTTATTTTATTTTATTTATTTATTTACATATTTGTATGCCGCCCCTTGCAACAAGCCTCGGGGAGGCTCACAACAACTAAAACATATACAATTATTAAAAGCTGGCCCATCTCTAGGTGAAATTAAAACATAAAACATAAATCAATCAATCAATTAATAAATAACAATCTTAAATTTGAATAAGTTAACATTTAAAATACTGTCTAAATAAAAAGGTAAAAAATAAAATAAAAATAAATATTTTGCTCTACCCAGACAGTATCAAAATGACTGTAACTTGTTGGGAATCTCCCATGAATTTCCATGCAACAGGTACAAAACAAAGATATGACAGAGAAAATATGCTCCCTGGAGTTGTGGCCCAAGCCCTTCTGTGGGGCTGGCATGAGCTGTGGGGCTGGCATGGCATTGCATGAGGTCTCCTGGCTGCAACAGCAGGCCCAGATGACCATCTCCAGATCCCTGGCCAAAAAGGGAAGGCCTGCCTGGCCACTGATGCTCTTCATCTGCTGCCTTTGCCACAGTTTTGGCTCCTGCCTCATATTGCCAGCAGGTGCCCAAGTGGCCTTCCACCAGGCCGAGCGAATCAGCCAAAGAGGTGGTGCATCGTTCCATGTTCAACCCCATGGGGGATTGGTGCCCTTTGGACTGGCTTGTGGTGTGTCACACACTTTCTCTGGAGGTAAATGTGCACACAAATATGCCCCAGAAATAAAGGAGAGGGTGCAAACCGTGTGGACTCTGCGGGACCTGGATTGGAGCATGCCTGGGTGCCCACGGGTTGCCCTCCTGGAGATCCAGTGTTATCTCTGTCAGTTCTGGATTCCGTAGACATTCCAGGCATGTGACTGAGGGGCAGCAAAGAATGCAAGGTTCTCCTGCTTTGCTCATTCCACATGGAGCAAAGATGACTTTTCCCAGCACCACGGTGAGCAAGAGAATTCGGCAGGGCTTTGGGCAGCAGGGACGATTTCCCACCCATGCCACCTCCCCCTGGAGAACACGGAAGGCGCATTCAAATGCACAGACTGCAAACCTCAGAGCCATGTAGGTGGGGAGGCCATAAAGGAGGTGCTCTGCCCTCCGCTGGCAAGGAACAGTAGAGGGGGCAGGAGCAACCATGAGGTCCTGCATGATCTTTGCCTGCACCTCTTAGGGCTGTCCTGCCCCATGCCTGCCAACAGTGAGCCTTGACTGGCCCATCGGATTCCCACGCCCATCAACATGGGAGGGCTGCAAGGCCAAGGACCAGCCAGCGCTCTGCTGCTCTTCGGCCAGGCTGACCCGGCGGGGAAAGCACTGCCTGGACGGGGGCCCGGGGGCCTCAAAGTCAGGGGAAAAGCCAGCGGGAACGCCCTGGGCAATCTGGGCTGCATGTCATGTGCGCCCATGGTGCAAGGAGGATGGGCAAGACTGGGAAGGTGGCACTGGAGTTGCCCTCATCAAGGCCAGAAGTTCAATACTTCAGAGGATGGATAATTGCGTTTCCCCAAACCCCTCCCCCCAATCTGTAGGGTTGTTGCAGTCAGGTTCCTTCTATGGGAAAACGAGGCCTACATCTAATGGGCACTGATTCACCGTAATCACTGGCAAGTCGCTCTCAAACGCAGAGCCCAGCTGGCAGTGGGAGGAAACCGTGCAGCTCGTCTGAATACTCAAATACTGGGCCAGCTGGTCATTTTCTTTTTGCAGTTTCCAACCTCAGACTGTAACAAGCAAACCTTACATTCAGTTAAATTCTGTAAGAGATGATTGAAACATAGAAACAGAGTGAGTCAGAACAGGCCTCCCGGGCTATCTAGTCTGACCCCCGGCTCCAGCCGGCTCCACTCACAACATGCCCACCATGTGCATGTCCACTCTATCTTTGAACACCCTGCTTCCTTTCATATCTGTCACTCAAGATGTAAATGAAGCATGATTCTTTTCACTGTTTCCCCAATGATTTCTCCATGTTTCTATAATTTCCTTCGGTGCTTCCTTTGGTGCTTCTCCACAGCCGCGGCGTACTTCCCCTTGGTGCTCAGGTAGTTGGGCACAAAGAAGACCCACACGCTGCAGAAGACCAGCATGCTGAAGGTGATGAACTTGGCTTCGTTGAAGCTGTCGGGAAGCTTCCTGGCCAGGAAAGCCACCAGGAAGCTGAGAAGAGCCAGGAAGCCCATGTAAGCCAGGACAGCGTAAAACATGGTGACGGAGCCTTCCTTGCATTCCAGGATGATCTTTCCAGAGAGGGAATGGAAGTCCGTATTTGGGAAAGGAGGAGAGGTCAGCAACCAGCCAAGGCAGATCACAGCTTGGATGAGGGGACAGATCAGTACAACAGAGGCCGCAAGTGTCTCCCCAAGAGCCAACTGGCCATGTTTTCTGGCATGGTGGCCATGAAGACCAAGACCACCATGATGGTTTTTGCCATCACATAAGAAACTGCAACAGATAAGGTGATGCCAAACACAAGAGCTGGATGCTTGCAAGAAAAATTACCCAGAAGAGAAACTTCTTTCGGCAATGTTGCCTTACTGAGATATTATAAATTGCATGCTGGGAGACTATTGCAAATAAGGACATATGAAGAAGAAGAGGTACCAGAAGACTCTGCTGAATGACACAATCGTTGATGTGTGCGCACAGCATTGCTTTTAGAAGGGTTCCCTTCCTTTAAAAAATTCCCCCAGCCCCTCACTGAGCGTACTGAAAGGGTCTTTTGTTTTGAATCAATCCTCCCTCCATACAGATCGTCTCCATGAGGCAATTTGCACAAACCCTCTGTTTTTCAGGCAGACCAAGATTCCTTTCGCGTGCCGGCCCAAGGCCACCTCCACCTGTGGCTGGAAGTAGAGCTGATCTAGCTCCCAGGGATGCTTTGTGCTTTGCACATGCTGAGGGGCTCTGTATGCGCACTACCACGCTCACAAGGCGATGATACCTTCCTGCCAGGGCATCCCCCTTTTTCATAGTTCTCTGGCCTGGCCATGGCCCCAGAGAAAAGATTTTGTGCAAAGTGTCCCTCTGGCATTCCCTGAGTCAGGCTGGCCAAACCGAACCCAGGGAAGGGCTGCAGGTGTTGCCTCGCATCACCAGCAGCTCTTAGCAGGCAAGGCAACCCCCCTTTCTTCTCATTTTTGGTTCTTTTCCAAAGGTTCAGTGGCTGCATCCCTCTCTCCCTTTCTTTCACTCTCTCTCCCTCATCCACCAACTTTCCACCCTCACCGGTCAAGCCTCTCAAAGCTCTCACCTGCCAAGCGCCACCCCAGGGTGCATCCCAGGCCAATCCTCCACCTCACCCAATCTCTCTCCCACAGGAAACACTCTCAGCACAAACTAAAGGCTTCCAGAGCATATAAAGAGTGTTTTCTAGTTATGCACACAGGAGTGGAGTTCATGATGAGGGAAGAATAGGGATATTTCAGCAGATACTGTGTTCATGAGTAAGGAGAATATGAGAAACTGCCGAGGGGAGTGGACATAAGGCCCAGTAATTATGGGTGATTACAGAGAGTTGACATGGCAACAAGGGAGGCACATGAAACATGACAGGTCCTGCACGGAAACTTGATTTTCCCAACACAGTGTTCTGCCTGCCTGGCCAGGCGGACTTCCAACAGCAGTTCCTTGAATTGCAGGAAGGCACCAGACCCGTGTCCACAGCAGGTCTCAATCCTCTGTGCTCCCCACCCCCACACACACACTGCCTCTGGAACCATCTCATGGCTTCTCTTGGGTGCCAGTTTTTACGGTGTTTGCTCCATGGGGATGATTTGATGACGTGCTGAATCCCGTGTCTTCTAGTGATGGGATCTTTGTTTTTGTTTCTCCGTTTTCTCACTGCATCAAAGGGGGCATCCACGTGTCCATGGAGAATCAAGAGGCACCTCTCCATTTCGCATATTGCAGAAATGCCCCTGGGAGCTCGAAGCTCCGTCTGGAGAGGTGAGGCTGGGATGGGGGGGGTCTCCTGTTTCCTGTCCGAGGGGCCAACCAACCCTGGAAGCCGTGTGTTCCTGGCTGGCTGCATGCCCTGAGCTGTGGCTGCTGTCAAGCTCCCCTTCCCATCCCTTTCCCTCTTGGACCCTCATTTATCCTCTCAGCCTAAATGCTCATGACCCCCCCCCCAATCCCTTTTTATCCCTTAAATACCCTGCTCTGTTCGCCCAGCTTGGGTGTGTGGTGTTCTGTGTCCAGAGGCTGGTCCTGGATCAAGGAAACAGGGAGCTCCACCTGGGATGCTGCCCAGGTGGTCATGGAATAGAGAATTCATGCCTGTTTTACGTAATGCTCAACACGCAGAGAATGAAAGCATATTTATCCCAGCAAAGTGGGAAATGCTCCCCTTCCGTTTTGCACTCAGTGGGAACCTATTACTCGCAGTGAAAATTTAATGGACGAAAAAAAATCCCCCTAAAGTTGAAGAGTCGAACTGTGGCAGGGAAGGCCTGAGGAAGACCGGAGAGCCTTATGAGAGGCAGGGGGTCCTGGTGGGGCGAGTGCCAAGCAGGAGGCTGGGGAGGCAAAGTCACAGTCCCCCCATCCTCAGAGCTCCTGGCAGATGCTTGGCCAATCACTCCCTCTGAGCTCACCTCCCTCACAGAGTAAAAGGAGAGGAGGGGAAACTTGTAAGCTACTTTGCGTGCTTGCAAGAGGAGAAAAGACAGAGAATACCTGCGGCGTAAACACACAAAGCAGAGCCCCAAATTCCTTCCCTTTCTGCTCCCTCTGCATACTCCATGTTCTCCACCTGGGGTCATTTTTGGGCAGCTGCACTCCTTCAAGTGTGCACTGTGAGGGGCCGGGGGGACCCCTAAGTACATGGACCCCTGGCCTCCAAAATATGAGGGGATTTTGGAAATGGTGCACTGAGTTCAGTGGGCCAGTTGCTTCCCACATGGCCTAGGAATCACCAGTCTGAGGCTGATGCAGCCTTCACCAGCTGTGTGGGTACTTTCGCAGAAGGTGTCCTAGCTGGAAGCAAGGTCAAGCTTGCTCATACGGGAGGGGTCTGGCTGGACTTCAGCTCAAAACAGAGCGACCTCCTCCCTAAGGGCAGTGTCCCCGCTAACTCCGAGAGAAGCTGGAACTCTCAGGGCTGTGAACGGACATCTTCAACCCTTCCCCATGTGGAGAAGGACATTCCCTGCTCTGAATCTTTCTCTTCCTGCTCTCAAGAGCAGTCTTGGGGGCCTCCTCACAGCTCTGGCAGGAATCCTCTGCTGGTGGGCTCTTGCAGCAATGCCGGTTTGTGTGCACAAGCCAGGGAGCCAGCCCAGTGCAGGCTGGGAAGAGAAGGGAACAGCACTGCTGGACGGATCTTCTCCAAGGAACCCTCCCACCCCCAAGATCCCCACCCTGGAAAAGAAGCTGGAAGGATTTCCAAGCCGCATTACCTGTTTCCAGTCAAGTTCTGGGCAAACATTATTTGTCTGCTCACACTTCAAAATATCAAATGCAAATATCAAAGACTGAAAACACAAACTATTCATAGAAACAAAAAAAGACAAAACACAAAGCTTAGCTAAGGAGGTTAAAAAGCGAAGATTTCTTCTGTGCTGCTTTCCCAGGTATGAAATGGAGCTTTTATTTTTCCCAACTGCCAAAAAGTCCAAAGGATGATTTTTTTCCCAATTGGTTCAATCTGATACTGTCCATATGCTCAAAATGGATTAATGCCTTGCTCAGAAAAGCTGGTGTTTTGAACACTTGATGAACAAAACAAACAGCATTTTATGCTTTGCTTTTCAACATGAGATGCTCCTTGGTATTCAGGTCAGGCCTCCATAGAATGATGTAGCACTTGGGCAGGAAGATGCAGCCCAGCGCTGGAGGCCAAGATGGAGAAGACCTGCACGGCCACCATGTACTTGCCCCTGGTGCTCAGGTAGGAGGGCACGAAAGACACCCAGGCACTGCAGAAGGCCAGCATGCTGAAGGTGATCAGCTTTGCCTCGTTGAAAGTCCCAGGCAGCTTCCTGGCCAGGAAGGCCACCGTGAAGCAGACGGCAGCCAGGAAGCCCATGTAGCCAAGGGCAGCGTAGAACATGGCCACAGAGCCTTTGTTAAACTGCAGGATGATCTGCCCAGGCTTGGAGTGCATGTCAGAGTCAGGGAATGGGGGAGCAGTCCCCAGCCAGATGGTGGAGAGGACCACTTGGACACTGGAACAGCAGATGACAATGGAGTTGGCCAAACTCCTCCCCAACCAGTTCCTTGCCCTGTTGCCTGGCTTGGTGGCCAGGAAGGCCAGCACCACAGTGACGGTTTTGGCCAGGAAGGAAGAGATGGCCACTGAGAAGATGATGCTGAAGGCTGCTGCTTGTCGCAGGAGGCAGGTGATGCTTCTTGGCTGGCCAATGAAGAGGAAAGAGCACAAAGAGCAAAGCAGGAGGGAGACAAGCAGAATGTAGGAGAGCTCTCGGTTGTTGGCCTGGACTACTGGAGTCTCTTGGAATTTTCGGAAGATCCCCAATATGCATCCTGTGGCGATGGAGAAGAGTAGGGCCATGGCAGTGAGAAGGACCCCAAATATTCTTGATAGGACAGGAAGGTGATGACCTTGGGGATGCACTGATCCCTGGCCTTGTTTGGATGCTGATATTCAGGACACTTCAGGCAATGCTCTGCATCTGTAAAAGAAAGAGAAACAGCACATTGACTCCTGTTCCCATCTCTGCTCTTTACATTTTATTCATTGTTGTTGTTTTTCTTATTACTAGTACTGTTATTAACTGAGGTAGTACTAGTAGGGACATGACTCTGGTGTGAGAGGCAACATAGAGTGCTTTCCTGCCAAGCATGGCTTGCTGGGCCCCTTCATTCTCCAAAGTCATCAAAGTTCCTCAGACACACTATCAAGGCAGCCGACAGCCAGGAAGGCACATTGGAAAGTGGACTGCGGTGTGTGGCCGTATATTTTTCCTTGCAATCATGAATCAATTCATGCACCGGAAACTGTCTGACCCAGCCAGGAACTCCATCCCTTGTGTGGGGTGAACATCCCAGGATGAAGCGTAGGAGACACGGCTATGGCTGGAAGCGCAGAAAGGCTGTGTAGTCTGGTGGGCAGATCCCTGGACCATCCACTGCCCAACCGCAAATCCACATGGAGAGCAGCATTTTCCACCATTGGTGCTCAGACTTCAGTGGGAGAAGATTAGGAATGGTTGAAATAGATCCTCTGCATAGTGTGACTCGATTTGCACGGTCCCTCTCAGACTGCTGTACTGCCCTTCATGGTTGTGCATTGCACACAGCCCCGTCCCTGCTTCCTGTAGCTGCAGATTTGCTCTTGCAAGCATGCACAGGGCAAGGAGAAGCTGCATGTGCTGTGAAAGTTGAAGGAGATGAAGACGGCCCTCAACAAGCATTACCAGGTCAGGCCATGCAAGCAGCTTTGTCATGACAAACTTGCTGCAGTCCTGCCTGAATGTAGGGTTTTGAGGCAAGGTTGCACCTCTCTGCTGGGATTCCCCCAGCCCTATTACTAATCCCAGCCCTAACTCCAATGCTTTAGCCTCTCATCAAGAGTCAGGGAAGAAACAGGAAGGGGTGCTGCTATCCCACCCAGGATTCATCCAGCCTGAACCCCAGTGCCTCAAGCTTCATTGAGACTGACACTGGGTAAGAACCCACCACAAGTGCATGCAAGCCACTCTGGATTCCTTCCTGCAACGGTTTCTAAGATTCCAGCTGTGCGCCTAGGGAATTCCTTCAATGCCTCCCCACTCCCCGTCTAGCCGATCTTCTGCCACAAGCTCTCCAATAAGGCACTTTGCCAGCACCAGCAGCCCTTCCGACTCCGCTCTGTTCAGTGGAGACCATCACCCCTCCATGAGTTGAGCAGAGGGACAATCAGGGCAGACTGAGAAATTGAGTTCCATCGTTTGCTCAACCACCCCTTTCACTGACTCAGCTGAGATGTGGATGGAGATGGACCAAAATTGGACACTTACATGGGGCCACTAGCAGCAACCTGATCTGTCTTCTATGCCCCAGCCCACTAAGTAGCTGAATCAACTCCTCCACAGTCATGGAATTCCACACCTGGCAGCACTTTCCTGACTGGGAGCAAGCCTAGTTCAGTCCTGATGCTAGTTCGGACTCAGCCACGGAGTCACTGGGTTCCTGTGAACCACGCTTAAGACTCTCAGCCCAGCCCCCCTCACAGGATTCTTGTGAGGACAGCACTGACAGAAGGAGGAGAATTACAGGAAATACTAGGAGTTTCTTGAAGGAAAATTGCTGGATTTAAAGAAACTGAATAAAGATATGCTGGATTACTTATGGTATGGAATTCCAGCTTCAGAACACATGAAAACACTTTCTTTTTAATACGTTTTATACCTTATTTTTTAACATTAGAAAAACATAGAACATAACTGGATGTAACCAGCTGTTTAGAACTCCATGAAAGCACACCAGTTCCCTTTTCCAAGTGAAAATACAACAGCCGGATGCGCTCCATGCCCCGCTCACAACAGCCGGATGCGCTCCATGCCCCAAAGAACACAGGATCCTTTCCTAGCATAATCCTCTAGGCCCATCAACCCTTCCCGGCATCCTCCCTGATGACAAGCCTGTCAGTGCCAGCAAGAGGAGAAGTCCCCCTTCCACTCTCCAGATGAGGCCACAGAAGCTCAAGACTGTTCCTTCTCTGCAAACCACCCAGTTCCCCTTGGGGGAGCCACACAAGGGGGGACTTGGTTTCTTTGGAAGAGGAGGGGAATGACTGCAGAACATGTTTGGCTTCACGTGCGAGGATGTAATGAGGGGCACTTTGGAGGGAGAGGAAGGTTTGCTGACAAAGCAGCTCCGACGAGAAGGGAGAGCGGTTTCTGGAGAGATGGAGAAGACAAGGAGCAATGCAAGGTCATCCCAGGGTCAGATCCTTCCGGACACTGCCTCTCCCTCTGCACTCACCGACCTTCCCGAGTGGAGATGGTCCCTTCCACACACGGAGCGCAGTCATAGCAGCACACGGACTCTCCTTCCTGAGCCACCTTGAAGAATCCCGGGCGGCAGCTCTCCACACACTTGGCCTGGGGCAGGGGCTGAGCGAGAGGGAAGGAGCATCAGGGCAGGAGGCTTGGGGTGCTGATTCTGCGGATGGGGAGACAGAGCTGGAAAGGTTGGAGAGGAGGCCCGGGATTTGAGCACGTTCCATTACTGAACCCCAGCCAGTGAAGCTGGAGCAACTGGACATCCCACCAAAGGAATGTCACCTTTTACACCTCATGCTTTGTATTAAGGACTTAAATGTCTGAACATCTGATTAGCCAGAATGTTAGCAAAGGGAAGGGAAATGAAAACAATGGAATGACAGGGATGGTTTTCTTCACCAGATCTTGCCATTGGGGCCACACAATGGGATCTCGAAGTGTAGCAAGGATCAAAGGTTTGGCACACCAACCTTGGTCCTGCACGCTCAGCTTTATCAATATAATAGGCGGCAACTGATAGCAAGGTCAGAATGGTCTGGCTATGGCTTTGCTAAGCAAACATGCGGTTTTCCTGTCCGAGCAAATGTCACGTAAATAAGTTACCCAAGTGCTACATCATTCTCTTGAGGCCCAGTGTCAATAGCAGAGACCAACTCATTAGAAAAGCGTAATCGAAACATCTCATCATTCATTCATTCATTTATGAAAAGCATTTGTATACCATCCTATTATACAACATCTCAGGATGGCTTTGTTGTTGTTGTTAGTCGCGAAGTCGTGTCTGACCCATCGTGACCCCATGGACAACATTCCTCCAGGCCTTTCTCTCCTCCACCATCCCCCAGAGTCCACTCAAGCTCACACCAACTGCCTCAGTGACTCCATCTAGCCAGCACATCCTCTGCCGTCATCTTCTTCTTTTGCCATCTATTGTTCCCAGCATTAGACTCTTCTCCAGGGAGTCCTTCCTTCTCATTAGGTGGCCAAAGTATTTGAGTTTCATCTTCAGGATCTGGCCTTCTAAAGAGCAGTCAGGGTTGATCTCCTCTAGGACTGACCGGTTTGATCGCCTTGCGGTCCAAGGGACTCGCAGGAGTTTCCTCCAGCACCACAAATCAAAGGCCTCAATCCTTCAGCGCTCAGCCTTCCTTATGGTCCAGGTTTCACAACCATACATTGCAACTGGGAAAACCATAGCCTTGACTATACACACTTTTCTCGGCAGGGTGATGTATCTGCTTTTTAGTATGCTGTCTAGATTTGCAATAGCTCTCCTCCCCAGGAGCAAGCGCCTTTTAATTTCATGGCTGCAGTCCCCATCTGCGGTGATCTTGGAGCCCAGGAAAATAAAATCTGTCACTGCCTCCATTTCTTCCCCATCTATTTGCCAGGAAGTGAGAGGACTGGATGCCAGGATCTTAGTTTTTTTAATGTTGAGTTTCAAGCCAACTTTTGCGCTCTCCTCCTTCACCCGCATCAAGAGGCTCTTTAGTTCCTCTTCACTTTCTGCCATGAGAGTGGTATCATCTGCATATCTGAGGTTGCTGATATTTCTCCCAGCAATCTTAAATCTAACTGGTGATTCCTCGAGCCCCGCCTTTCTCATGATGTGCGCTGCATATAAGTTAAATAGGCTGGGTGACAGTATACAGCCTTGCCGAACTCCTTTCTCAATTTTGAACCAATCAGTGGTTCCGTGTCCAGTTCTCACTGTTGCTTCTTGACCCTCATATAGGTTTCTCAAGAGACAAATAAGATGGTCTGGTACTCCCATCTCTTTAAGAACTTGCCACAATTTGTTGTGATCCACACAATCAAAGGCTTTAGCATAGTCAATGAAGCAGAAGTAGATGTTTTTCTGGAACTCCCTAGCTTTCTCCATGATCCAGCGTATGATGGCAATTTGATCTATAGTTCCTCTCCCTCTTTGAAATCCTGCCTGTACTTCGGGTAGTTCTCGGTCCACATACTGCTGGAGCCTAGCTTGTAGGATTTTGAGCATCACTTTGCTAGCATGTGAAATGAGTGCAATGGTGCGGTAGTTTGAACATTCTTTGGCATTGCCCTTCTTTGGGATCGGAATGTAAACTGACCTTTTCCAATCCTGTGACCACTGTTGAGTTTTCCAAGTTTGCTGGCATATTGAGTGTAGCACTTTTACTGCATCGTCTTTTAAGATTTTGAATAGCTCAGCTGGAATGCTGTCACCTCCACTAGCTTTGTTGCTGCTCAGACTTCCTAAGGCCCATTTGACTTCACATTCCAGGATGTCTGGCTCGAGGTCAGTGACCACCCCATCGTGGTTATCAGGGACGTTAAGCTCTTTCTTGTATAGTTCTTCTGTGTAATCTGGCCACCTCTTCTTAATCTCTTCTGCCTCTGTTAGGTCCCTGCCATTTTGGTCCTTTATCATGCCCATCTTTGCATGAAATGTTCCCTTCATATCTCCAATTTTCTTCAAGAGATCTCTGGTCCTCCCTATTCTATTGTTTTCCTCTATTTCTTTGCACTGTTCATTTAAGAAGGCATTCTTATCTCTTCTAGCTATTCTTTGGAATTCTGCATTCAATTGGGTGTATCTTTCTCTTTCTCCCTTGCCTTTTGCTTCCCTTCTTTCCTCAGCTATTTGTAAAGCTTCCTCAGTCAGCCATTTTGCTTTCTTGCATTTCTTTTTCTTTGGGATGGCTTTAGTTGCTACCTCTTGTACAATGTTGTGAACCTCCATCCACAGTTCTTCAGGCACTCTGTCTATCAGATCTAATTCCTTAAATCTATTTTAACCCCACTGTATATTCATCAGGGATATGATTTAGGTCATACCTGAGTGGCCTAGTGCTTTTCCCTACTTTCTTCAATTTAAGCCTAAATTTTGCAATGAGAAGCTCATGATTGGAGCCACAGTCAGCTCCTGGTCTAGGAGCAAATGTCACGTAAATAAGTTACTCAAGATAACACCTGTTCTCCTGCTTGTTGAGTTACCTGACTGCATAAAATAAAGGGGCTGACTTGTAAAGGAAGGCTTTTGCGCAGAACTCATCCCTGTGTTGTGTAATTCTGTACAACCTTCAAGTGGCGCCCGAACAGGGACCCGACTCATCAACGCCTGGCATAGGCCCCTTGAGTGCACTCCGTCACCCTCTGTGACCCCTTCATTGGTGAGTATGGGAGGACAATTCTCGCAAGCCCAACGGCAGCATGTGGATGAACTAAAATTTATCATTAACAAGTCTGGCCGGACCGTGACTTCAGGGTGCTTACACTCACTTATCCAAGAAATCGACAAGCAATGTCCCTGCTACCCAGAATGGGGATCACTAAAGTCCAGGGACTGGGAAAGAATTGGTAAGACTCTCCATTCTGAGCCCCGGGCCGGTGTGGAATTACTACACGCATGGCACCAATGTCATCATGCGGTGGAAAAATTTAAGCCAGTCTCTCACACTGGCCACTTAACAAAGGATTGTCCACCTAATTATTCTGAGGTTCAATTGGCCCCTCCGGCGCCGGTACCTCCTGATCCCATGACCCATCCCTCGGCTCCTCCGGGACCTGCCCAGCCTGGGAAAATGGTTCGAGACGTCCTAGAAAAAGAAGTGGCTCAAGCCAAATTGGAGGAGCTGGGTGAATTGGCTGGTATGTTGGCTATCTGTCCAGTCCATGATACTGGTCAACAGGATGTGCAGGGTCATCGCATCATTGAATATCGGCCTCTCCCTTATAAAATCTTAACCGAATTACAGATGGCTATTCGAGATATGGGTCTTCAAAGTTCATATGTCCAGGGGATGCTAGAAGCCACCATGAGAACCCACACTTTAGTCCCGGAGGATTGGAAAACGACTATTAGAATGCTCCTCACCCCGGCACAATTTGTTGTGTGGGATAGTGAATTTCGACAGCAGTGTGTCATAAGAGGCCAGGCGTCAGGAGGTGCTTACACTCCTGAACAACTTTACGGGGCTGGGGACTTTGCAATCCCAGAACAGCAGGTTATCTTACCAGTGGCAACGTTGCAGGTGTCCTCTGAATGTGCATTTCGGGCCTTTCAGAGGGTGCCAGTTATGGGTAAGCCCCTCCAGACCTTTTCAAGTGTTCGCCAAAAGGTGAGTGAGCCCTATACTGACTTCATTAACAGATTACAGGAGGCCCTTAAATGGCAGATTGATAACCCTTAGGCACAGACAGAATTACTCTTGAAATTAGCTAAGGAAAATGCGACAACCGAATGTCGTTGGGCTATTACTGGGCTAGACAGAAACCCTGAGTTGGCTGACATGATACGTGCATGTCAGGATATAGGTACACCAACGCATCAGGCATCTCTTCTGGCGGCCGTCCTACGGCAAGGCAATCGTCCCATGGGGAACTGCTTCAATTGCGGGAAACCAGGACATTTCAGGGCTTGGGATTCTCTGGGAAAAGAAAAGGAAGTGGGTGGCTCTGGCAGACACATGTTTGGAATTGTGACCAGGTCGCCACGAGGCTCCACCTTGTTTGCTGAGCAGCTGGTGACTGAGAGGAAATCGGAGCGGTTTTTCCTCGGAGGTGGAGGAGGCCTGGCCAGCCCAGCCTGCTAAGTGGCAGCCAGCTGAAAACCCTGTCAAGTCCTTGCCTCTGAGCCCAGACCTCAGAGCTGAGACAAAGGAAGGTGCTTCAGCGAACCGCCACACCACTGAGTGAGTGCCACAGAAGTGCCACACACACGGAGCCCCTGAGCATATGCAAAGTGCAAAGACTGGGGAGTTAGATCCTCTCTGCTTTCATCCACGGGGCTGACACTCAAAAGAGGCAGGGCAGGGCAGTTGTGTACATGGAGGGACCTCCACTGAGCGGTTCCCCATATCCCCACTCTCTTAGTGGGCTTCCACCCAGGATGAGCTTATTGAGGGTGTCCAGGCCGGGTAGTACCAGTACAGAAGACCCAGTAAAGGGTGCAAAAGTGTCCCCACTTCCCAGTTCTGGCTCATTCTCTGCACAGGAAGTTGGATGGGGAACGGGCGGACTCCACAAACATGCTGCCCCCTGCTGGACTCAGCCCTGCTTAGGTTAGGCAAGGACCTCACGGCTCTTCCTCAGCCATGCCAGGGGCGCACACATGCTCCTCTCTGGACAAGAAGCCCCTCCATGGCCTCCTCTAAGCCTAGTCTTGGACATCAGCAAGCTGGCCAAGCAAGATTGGTGGGGGGGCTTCATTGGGGTTTCTGTTTCCTGAGGTCGGCCCAGCCCCCCACTCACCCTGCAAGGAGATCTCTTTATGCCAAAGACTTACACGGACACGATGCAAACAAGACAGACACAAACACAAGCAGACAGCCATAAAAACCCAGTGCAACCATGTCACGTACTTCCATGTTTTGATCTCTAAACAAATCCAGCTTTTCATGGCCCCTGGTGCACCAATGCAAGATCCTGAATGCAGATGCCCAAATTGGGAGCTAGCTTAGATCAGACTTTGTTTGATTGCACAGCATCGTATTTGGGGCCTTTAACTGCCTTTGTATTTTATTCCATTTGATTTTAATTGCTATGGGAGTTCCTGGGCAGCAGATGGGCACCCCCATTGGGGTAGTTATGACATGGGAAGATATGGCACTGGGCGTTTAAGGTGAGCTTACAGAACGGGGGATGATGCCTTGCATCTGATCCCTCCTCTGGTTTCTCCCCCATCCAGAAGGTCCCAGGCAGAGATGTCAGCCACCTTCAGGCCTGGGGTTGGTGCTTTGCATGGCAGGTCAGTCCAGAACAAATAATCGCTCATCCATGACTTACTCATGGATGAAACGGCTGATCTGGCATGCATGAGGGAGAGCTGGCGGGAGAAGTAGGGCTGTGCCCGCCCGGGTATCGGGTGCAGCACCAGCCCCACCTTGAAGGAAAGGGGAGGAGGTGTGGCCCAAATTCCCCAAGATTCAATCTCCTTTGTGGGGCTTCCTCTTCCTTCAAGCCCTGGTCTGGGATGTCTCTACTTGGCGCTGCGCGATCGAGTTTAGGGATTCTGTTGGTGTACCATGCTCCCTTCTGCCCAACAGGGTCCCTGCTTGAGCTGAGGGAGATCATCTCGGACTGGGTGTTGAGGACGCCCAGGATGTCGGTCCTGGGGGACTTCAATTTCCATGCCGAGGCTGCTCTGATCAGTGCGGTTCAGAACTTCATGGCTTCCAGGACAACCATGTGGCTATCTCAACATGTCACCAGCCCAACGCATGAAAAAGGCCACACTCTGCACCTAGTTTCCTCAATAGTGCTGGGAGCTGGCGATCTGGAAGTGGGGGATTTGACTCTAATCCCTTTGTAATGGTCAGATCACCTCCTTGTGAGGTTTGAACTCGGGGCCAGAGTCTCCCTCTGTAAAGTTGCAGACCGTATTAAGCCGTCCAGAGACGACAGTGAGGGGCACCCTACAAATAATATAAATAAAATATTAAGATAGTGTACGCCTGGAGACAGATGGATCCAGATGGATCCCAGAGGACTCTGGGGAATTTCCTTGTTGATAAAGCTGGCAGTCCTGCTGATGCTTTCGTTGATTTGTGCAATGGGGAAATGGCCGGGGCAATCCATGCAAACGCTCCTCAGCATCCTCTCCTGCCTTGCAGAGCCCACTGGGCACCATGGTATATGCCTGGGATGCAGATGATGGAACAGGCTGGGAGATGACTAGAGCGTGGGTGGAAGAAATCTTGGGACGAATCCAATCAAGCACACCTTAGAGCTCACTATCGAGCCTATGCTGTGGTGGCGAGGGCAGCGAAGTGGGAATTCTTCTCCACTTCCATTGCATCTTCACAATGCTTTCCAGCTGACTTCCGGTTGGCGTCATGATGAGATGGCTGTGAAGAGTGGGGACTCCCGTTATCAAGCTGGTATCTGTTCGGCAGTGAGCCGTGGGAGGCTCATCCAAGCCCTGTTGGGGCAAAGATAAGACTGTCCGAGCATTCTTCAGTTTGGTGTGGGGCGGCAGCTCCGCATTTACTGGGAGAAATTTGGGCTTTTCTCAACTGAACAGTACAGGGGAGAGATCAGCTCCCTGCAAGTAATTGACATCCAGATAATAGCATAGAAGAATAGCTAGAAGTTCATTGGACCTGCTGGGTGAGCATTTTTATCTTTTTTCTTCAATACTACCTGTGAAAAAGCTGCAGCTGTTACTAATTGGCATAAAGAAGAAAGGAAAGCCCCTTTGATGGAGGGAGGAATTCCCCCCCCCCCCACGGAGTTCTAAGTGGTGACTGATATGGGGGAGAGGAATTGAGGCTTTTTTGGAAAGTTTGAGGCTGAAGAGAAAGACCTCTTTTTTCTAATCTCCCCAAGGGCAAAGAATCAAAATAAATAATTACTGTGGAATTAAGTGATAGAAGGACAAAACTTACCTGCAAAGCGGCCATTTTTATTTTTTATTTTTTTGGATCCTGTTTCTTTGTTATTACAGTCCATTTTGTGCCAAGAATTCTTGTGCCAAGAAAAACAAACCTGCAGGGTTTTTGCTGTTGTTGTTGTGACATCATTTAAAAAGACAAAATAGCCCTTTGCTGCCACCCTGTGGCTATTGGATTTATAGCAAGTTCCTTTTTGTTTTTTCTTTTCTCTCTCTTTTTTTTTTTCTCTTCTCTATTTCTCTGCTGTTGTCATTTTTGGCAAAAAATTATTATCATAATGAAAAAAGTACATTCTTCCTCCTCTTCGGCACCTACATCAGCTGCTCAGAGTCCAACCCACCAGCCTAAAGCGGCAGATGTTGAAAAACATCAAAAAGAGCTACAAATGATGCTTCTGGCGATACAGACATCTTTAACAGCTTTGCAAGCATCCCAAGAGGCAATGTCAACATGACAGGAAAGCATCTCAACTGAGCAAGAGAATGTCTTGACAAATTGGATAATTCTATTAAAGAGGTAACAACCCAATTGGCGGACATTCGACTTAAAACTGAACAGAATATTTATTTATGTGTTTATTAAAACATTTCTATGCCACCACATTGCAACAAAGCCTCGGGGCGGCTTACAACATATAAAAAATTCAGACAATCTATATATATAAAACCTATCCCCCCCCCCCCCACCGGTGCATCTCGGCAAACCCAAAAAACGATCCAAATTAAATATACACAAATTATAAACAATAAACCACATGATTAAATAAATCAACACAAATAAACTATAAACAAATCATAACCATTAACTAAACAAAAATAAATACATATAAATCAACTAAAAACAAATAAACAATTTAACAATTAAAATACGATTTAAATAAAAAGGTCTTCGCCTGGCGCCAAAAAACAAATAACAACGGAGCCAGGCGAACCTCTTTGGGGAGCGCATTCCATAATTGGGGCGCCACCGCCGAGAAAGCCCTCCTCCAGGTACTCACCCTCTTAATCTCATTCACTGAGGGTTCCTGGAGGAGAGCCTCTGTTGCAGATCTCAGAGGGCGGGATGGCAGATATGGGCGTAAGCGTTCCATTAAGTATCCGGGTCCCAAGCCGTTTAGGGCTTTATAGGTCAAAACCAACACCTTGAATTGGGCCCGGACTTCAATCGGGAGCCAGTGGAGCTGACGGAGAACTGGGGTTATGTGAGAATAACACCCAGTCCCCGTCACCAACCTGGCAGCTCTATTTTGCACCAATTGAAGTACCCGGACCATCTTCAAGGGCAGCCCCACGTAGAGTGCGTTACAGAAGTCAAGTCGGGAAGTCACCAGTGCGTGTGTCACTGTCGCCAGGCAGTCATAGTCCAGGAAGGGATGCAGCTGATGCATCAGCCGAAGCTGTCAGAAAGCACTCCTCGCCGCTGCCGTCACCTGGGCCTGTAACGACAGTTCCGGGTCGAGGAGTACTCTCAAGCTGCGGACCTTGTCATTTAGAGGGAGTGCAACCTCATCCAAGACAAGGCCCAAGTCCCCCATTCCAAGGCCCGAACCACCCACCAACAGGACCTCCATCTTGTCTGGATTGAGCTTCAGTTTATTGGCCCTCATCCAGCCCATTACCTCGGCCAGGCACCGGTTCAGCACAGCCACCGCCTCACCTGGATCGGTAGAGAACGAGAGGTAGAGCTGGGTATCATCAGCGTACTGATGATTCCGCAGCCCACACCTCCTGATGACCTCTCCCAGCAGTTTCATGTAGATGTTAATACACAAAAAATACAACAAGCACATGAAAAACTGGAAACAGCAGATAAAGAAACACAATTAATTAAGCAAACAAACAAGTCACTATGGGATTCGCTTGCCATACTGGAGATGGAGAAGGCATCTAACTACTTAAGATTTCAGAATATACCCGAAGGAAAGAATGAAGATTTGCGAGAGTTAATGATTGGCATACTGGCAGAGCTGTTAGAAATAGAAAATGAAGAGATGGGAACAGGGATCGCTCTTATTTACAGAGTTAACTTGACCTATGACAGAAAAAACAAACTTCCGAGGGAAGTCCATGTCAAATTTGCTCTAAGGTCTATAAGAGACAATGTTTTGAGGGCCATACGTGAGAAACCTTTAAATGTGGATGATCGCCATGAGGTGACGGTTCTGAAGCAAATACCATGGAGGATTACAGAAGGATGAAAGAAATACTTATTCCTTACTACAAAGTTGATTAAGAAAGAGATTATGTTTAGGTGGCTAACGCCAGAAGGAATATTCTTCACTTGGAACTCTACAAGATATAAATTGAACTCGAATTTTAAGGTACAAGAGTTATATGAAAAATTTAGAAGTATGCTTGAAGCAGAAGAACCGGGTGCTTCAAAAGAAGGAGGGGAAGGTGCCAAATCAATGGAATTAACAATGTATCACTCTGAGGAAGGAGAAATAGTGAATACTGACTCATAACAAGAAGTACAGACACTGGAACCAAAGGAAAAGAAAAAAGGTAGAAGTGTAAAGGCGAAGAATAAGTCGATAAGTATATACTCTTTAAACATGGCCTTTAAAAGGGAAGGAAAAATTCAATTGCTCTCTTTAAATGTTAACAGACTAAATGGACCCTCTAAGAGGAGAAGGATTCTCTCTCAACTTCAAAAACAAAAATTAGATATAATTTGTTTACAAGAAACACATATTAAGAAACAACATGTTAAATTATTGGAATGTTCAAAGCTTGGAAAATTGTTTGTATCTTCTGCTTCCCAAAAGAAGATAGGTCTAGCATTATATATTAAGGAAAATCTAGACCCTAAATATATACTAGCTGATGAGGACGGTAGGATTCTGATGGTTGAAATCACAATGAAACTTAAAAAGGCGCTTTTAGTGGCGATATATGCCCCAAACGACCATCAGGAAATGTTTTACCAAAAATTACATACTCTACTCTTACAAGTGGGCTACCAGGCTGTGTGTGTAATGGGAGACTTCAATGCAATTGTGGACAAGAAAATGGATCATAAGAGTGAGATTAAGGGGAAAAAGGGCAGGAGGATACTCACAAAGTCTTGTTCTAACATGATTGAAGAACTCAGATTGATAGATGCTTGGAGGCATAAAAATCCAACCTCTGCTAAATATTCTTTTTACTCTAAGAGATATAGGTTGTGGTCTAGTATTGATATGGCTTGGATAACCCCAGACTTAGTACCAGACTTGGTAGAAGCTGAAATAGAGGCAAATGTTTGGGCAGATCACAACCCTATAGCTATATCACTGAAAGGAACAGCAATGGCACTCAGATGGAGCTTAAATAAAGCATTATTAAAGGATAAAAAAATTATAGAAGAGATAAATAAGGAAATGCAAGTATTCTTTCAAATAAATAAAGCTGAAGAAACCTCTTTACAAAATGTCTGGGACACAGCTAAGGCCTATGTCAGGGAATTGATAATAACATATTCAGCAAAAATAAACAAAAAGAAAAAGCAAGAACGAGCAAAAATAGCTGAGGAATTGATGAAACGGGAACAAGAACTGCAGGAAGATCCATCCAAAAAAAATCTTAAGGTCCAAATTAATATTTTAAAGCATAAACTGAATCTCTTGGACACAAATGAACTTACTAAGCAAATGAAATTGGTCAAACAGAATTTCTTTGAAAATGCTAATAAACCAGGGAGATGGTTAGCCTATAAAGTAAAGAAAGAGAGAGAGAAGAGACTGATTTCGAAATTGAAGGATGATGGAAGCTTTTGTGCATCCAAACGCATTGAATTTTGAAGGGATTATAAGATATGATGATATTTTGAATAAGGATGGAGGCCTGAAATTGAATCAAGAAATACAAGAATACATCTCTTGGTGGCATAAGGTGCAGATACAATCAAGATATGCTAAAGATTGTAAAGTGTGGGGTTTTTATAAGGACTTAACAGCCTATGACCAAGTGATGCTTAATTCAGATGAGAAAATGATTAAAAGACTATATGACTTCTTACTTGATAGGAAAATGGAAGATGAACTGGTTAAGGAAACTATGATAATGCGGGCACAAAATTTTGGATATAATATTGAATTAGAAAAGTGGCAAAAGCTGTGGGAGAGAAATATTAAGGTAACATTAGCAACTTCGTATAAAGAAAACCTGTATAAAATGTTTTATAGATGGTATCTGATGCCAAATAGATTAGCTAAGATGTTTCCAGATATGTCAAATGGATGTTGGAAATGTAAACATAAATTGGGTACTTTTTATCATATGTGGTGGACTTGCTATAATGTGAAAAAGTATTGGATCAAAATACATAAATGGCTCGAGGAAATGTTACAAAAATCCTTAGCTTTTAAACCTGAAGTTTTTTTATTAGGCATTGTACTGGAGGACAATAGTAAACAAGAAATGTATTTGATTGCATTTGCTCAACACTGGAAAAGTGAGGAACTACCCACCGATGAACTGATTCTGGACTGTGCAGAAATGGATAGATTGACTTTATCACTGAAGGAGAAAGAAGATACTGACTTCTATCAAACTTGGGACTCTTTTTATTGTTGGCTAGAGAAACGGGACTTGGCTTAGATTTGGATATGGTTTTAAGTTATCATAAATGGAAAAAGAAGGGTGTGGGGGCTGATTGAGTGGGCTCAATGTTTTTGATGATGGATGTTGTTTGTAGTTTTCTTTTCTTTTTTTAGGATTATAATTTCAAATAAAATTTATTAAAAACAACAACAATGCTTTCCAGCTGAGCTTTTTCAAGTGCAAGGGGCCTATTGTACTTTGAGCCCAAAAGGACTTGACTGTACCATCCACAGGTTCCTGTGATGACTTTGCCCAGCACTTTAAGGATAAAATCGCACAAATTCACCACGAGCTGGATTCCACAGTTGTTGAGTCTTTAGATCAGGAAGTGTCCAGAGCACAGTCTGGTTCATCTTTGATGGATGAGTTTGAATTGTTGTGGCCTGAGGAACTGGACAAGGTGGTTGGACTAGTCCAACCAAGGACAGGTCTAGTCTGGAGGATATCAACGCTTCCCTGAGGGATGGTCAGGTCCCTGCCCCTTTGAATGAGGTGGAGATCAGGCCTGTCCTGAAGAGAGCATACCTGGTCCCAGAGATAGTTGCCAATTATACACCAGTGGCCAATATCCCATTCTTGGGCAAGGTGCTCAAACGGGCAGTGGCTGGAAAACTCCAGGCACTCTTGGAGGAAATGGATCATCTCACCCCATCTAAAATGGCTTAAAGCCTGGCTACAGAACAGAGAAAGCCTTGGTCGCCCTGTACGATGACCTGTGCAGGGAGAGGGACAGGGAGAATGCATCCTTGTTGGTTCTCCTGGACCTCTCAACAGCTTCCGATACCATCGAACTTGGTATCCTTCTGGATAGGAAGGCTGGGTTGGGAGATGGAGGCACTGCTCTGTGTTGGTTCCACTCCTACCTCTCTGGCCAATTCCAGGTGGTGCTGGGGGATTATGGCTCTGCACCATGGCAACATAGACCAGTAGTTCCACAGGGTTCCATTTTATCCCCCATGCTTTTTAACATACACATCAAACCACTTGGAGTGGTCTGCCGGAGGCTTGGGCTGCAGAGTCCTCAATGCACTGATGAAACCCAACTCTACGGTTCAGTCCTCCAGGTGAAGGACGCCTGCCCTGCTCTGGATGGGGTTGTGGTCCACCTAAATGACAGGGTGCACATTTTGGTGTGCTTCTCGACCCAGAGCTGGAATAACAGGTAGCAGTGGTGGCAATGAGTGCCTTTCTCAAGCTTCGGCTAGGCTACCAACTGTGCCCTTACCTGGATGAGCGCTGCCTTGCAGCAGTCACCCACACTATGGAAACTTCCTGACTGGATTATTGTAATGGGCTCCATGTGGGCTGCCCTGGAAGATGGTCGGGATGCTTCAGTTGGTTCTAAATAGAGCTGCCAGGATATATTTTTTTTTAATAAATTTTATTGGAGTTTTTAAACTACGAACTACACATATCCATCATCACAAACACACATCAGATCTACTGGACCAGCCCCTACAACATATCTTTTAACATACTATAGTCTTATTATACTCCTTTTTATAACAATATGAAAACTTCTTTAGAAACAAGTCCCGTCTTTTCAGCCAATTCATGGTATATTTTCAAATTTGATAGAAGTCACAATCTTCCTTCTTCCATAGCATCAATCCCATCTTTCTCTCTTGAAAAGTCCTGCTTCTCTTGTCCATTAGTCAAGGGAAGCTTCTCCAACTTGGGTGAAATTACATCTTTTTTTTTTTTCCTCCTTCAATAAGAAGTTTCCTCTAGACATTTCAAAACACTTCAAAAACTTATCTATTATTTTTGTTATTATACAAAATGCCTTCCTCACTATCAAAATTAATAGTAACCTCAAAAAAATCTATTTAACATCTCAATGAGCATCCTGACTACACTGCTTAATAATATCTTTAAACCAATCCTCTTTAGACTCACAAATATTTCATCATAGCTTAAACTCCACTTAAACAAATATAGTTAACTCCATATAGTTTTTAGTTATAAAATAGGTTCTCCTATTTCCCATTTCAGATATAGTCAGAGATACCCATTTAACACTGCTTCATTAAGCTGAGTCGTCAAATTCGTCTTTCTTTATCTTGTATCTACATATCAGTCTATTTAAATCATCCCTTTTTGAAGTAGAAAGGAAGAACCAAAAAGAGAAAAATAACTCCTTACGATTACAAATAACATCCAAAAACATCCATTTATCCTCTCTAATAACAGCTTAACAACTCTATACCCTGCTTGATAGTAGCTTTATATTTCATCTTAGCTTACACATTAATGCCTATAATAAATTCCCTTATTTTCAAATACAGATGAAAACAGAAGTATAATGCTTCACCAAAAACAATAGCACGTTTTTTTCTATGTTACATATGAACACGCCAATCTCCATGCATCACCCCTTTTTGCAGCAACAAGAACAGAGTTCTCCTATCTCCCCTTTAAATTTAAATTTCTTCTTTACTCCTCTACCAAATATATCTGACTTCAAGTTATAAAATCGCCTTAAATGGTTAACTGTTTTCTTTTTCCACTCCTGTAATTACGTCAGCTTCTCCATTCGCACAAATAGATATGCCTGTAATAAATCCTGTATTAGATCATGTCCGCTCATTATTTCTTGTACTCCAATTATTTTTTTTTTTGATGCATTCAAATGGCCAGCTGCTTGTTGTTGATTTATAATCTCATCTTGTGATAGTTCACTTTTTATCTTCTCAGCTTCAAATTTCCTTCTGTTTGCTGGATATTTTGCTGGATACTTTGCTTATTCTTAACTTTCGATTCCATTAGTAAACCATCAAGTTGCTTAATTAAGACATTCTCTTGGAAACTTAGTATGGCTTTTAAGGAGTTATGTATTTCCAAAATTATCTCTGAAAAGTCTTTGGTTTCTGAATTAAACGCTTCCATCTTAGCAGTAATTTTACAACCTTGGCAGAGGTCAAAACACTTCAAGAGACGAAGGAAGATGGCCGGTATCTGGCATCCATCCAATAAGCTAGAAGATTGCGTCCATCATATAATCAAGCATTAATTTATTAGTTCAAGTCTTGCCCTTGGAGAGATTAAAGAAAAAAAAAACTTTTGGTCACTTACACAACAGTCTTATCTCTCTTCATGTAAGATGCCGCGTTTAAGTTCCGTGGAGGGGGGGAAAAATTCTTTCCCGTACTTCACCCAAAGGTCTTTCAATTTCTTCTTTTTAAATCTGTTGATAAACAATGTGGCTTTTCCCATGGGTATTATTGCAAAGAAAGAAAGAAAGAAAGAAAGAAAGAAAGAAAGAAAGAAAGAAAGAAAGAAAGAAAGAAAGAAAGAAAGAAAGAAAGAAAAGTAGTTTCCAGTAGATCTGATGGTAATAACTAAGATAGTCTATTTCAACATGTCGAGGACTTGTAGAGGGCAAACTCCCTCCTGTATTCTTCCGGCTGAGAAAAGCTTGAATTTTCCCCAGTGAGCGCAGAATTGCTGTTCAGACACCCACTTGGAATTTGCCAAGCAATCTATCTTCACCCCTACAGGGCTTGGACCAGGCCAGTAAGATAACCCCTGCCCTCAGCCAGTAAGATAACCAGCGTGCTAACAGAGCCCCGTTAGACACATCTGTCTTGTCCTGACGCCATGTTTCTTCCTCAGAGCTGCCAGGATATTGATGGGCACTGGAAGGTATTCACATAAAACACCGGTCGTCTGTCATCTACGCTGGCTACTCATTGAAGTCTGGTTGCAATTTAGGGTGCTGGTGATGACTTATAAAGACCTAACTGGCTTGGGTCCCATATACCTGAAGGAATGCTTTTTCCCCTACATTCTACCACTCTATGTGACTCCGGTGTGCCTGCAACTAGAATATTGTGCTCTGTTTTGGGCTCCTCATTACAGTAAGGATATCTCAGATCGAATCCAAGGCAAACCATTCAACATCACAGTAGTCCAAGTCTATGCCCCAACCACTGGTGCTGAACAGGCTGAAGTTGACCGGTTCTATGAAGGTCTACAACACCTTCTAGAATTAACACCAAAAAATGATGTCCTTATCATCATGGGGGATTGGAATGCTAAAGTAGGAAGCCAAAAGATAACTGGGATAACAGGCAAGTTTGACCTTGGAGTACAAAATGAAGCAGGGCACAGGCTGGTAGAATTTTGTCAAGAGAACATGCTGGTCATAGCAAACACTCTTTTCCAGCAACCCAAGAGACGACTCTACACATGGACATCACCAGACGGTCAACACAGAAATCAGATTGACTATGTGCTCTGCAGCCAAAGATGGAGAAGCTCTATCCAGTCAGTAAAAACTAGACCAGGAGCTGACTGTGGCTCAGATCATGAACTTCTCGTTGCAACATTTAGGCTTAAATTGAAGAAAGTAGGGAAAAGCACTAGGCCACTCAGGTATGACCTAAATCATATCCCTGATGAATATACAGTAGAGGTGACAAATAGATTTAAGGAATTAGATCTGATAGACAGAGTGCCTGAAGAACTATGGATGGAGGGTTGCAACATTGTACAAGAGGTAGCAACTAAAGCCATCCCAAAGAAAAAGAAATGCAAGAAAGCAAAATGACTGTCTGAGGAAGCTTTACAAATAGTCGAGGAAAGAAAGGAAGCAAAAGGCAAGAGAGAAAAGGAAAGATACACCCAACTGAATGCAGAATTTCAGAGAATAGCTAGAAGAGATAAGAAGGCCTTCTTAAATGAACAGTGCAAAGAAATAGAAGAAAACAATAGAATAGGGAGGACCAGAGATCTCTTCAAGAACATTGGAGATATGAAGGGAACATTTCATGCAAAGATGGGCATGATAAAGGACCAAAATGGCAGGGACCTAACAGAGACAGAAGAGATTAAGAAGAGATGGCAAGTTTACAGAGAGGAACTATACAAGAAAGAGCTTAACGTCCCTGATAACCACGATGGCGTGGTCACTGACCTCGAGCCAGACATCCTGGAATGTTAAGTCAAATGGGCCTTAGGAAGTCTGAGCAACAACAAAGCTAGTGGAGGTGACAGCATTCCAGCTGAGCTATTCAAAATCTTAAAAGACGATGCAGTAAAAGTGCTACACTCAATATGCCAGCAAACTTGGAAAACTCTGCAGTGGCCACAGGATTGGAAAGGGTCAGTTTACATTCCCATCCCAAAGAAGGGCAATGCCAAAGAATGTTCAAACCACTGCACCATTGCACTCATTTCACACGCTAGCAAAGTGATGCTCAAAATCCTACAAGCTAGGCTCCAGCAGTATGTGGACCGAGAACTACCAGAAGGACAGCCAGAATTTTGAAGAGGGAGAGGAACTAGAGATCAAATTGCCAACATACGCTGGATCATGGAGAAAGCTAGGGAGTTCCAGAAAAACATCTACTTCTGCTTCATTGACTATGCTAAAGCCTTTGATTGTGTGGATCACAACAAATTGTGGCAAGTTCTTAAAGAGGTGGGAGTACCAGACCATCTTAGTTGTCTCCTGAGAAACCTATATGCTGGTCAAGAAGCAACAGTGAGAACTGGACACGGAACCACTGATTGGTTCAAAATTGAGAAAGAAGTTCGGCAAGGCTGTATACTGTCGCCCTGCCTATTTAACTTATATGCAGCGCACATCGTGAGAAAGGCAGGGCTAGATGAATCACCAGTTGGAATCAAGATTGCTGGGAGAAATATCAACAACCTCAGATATGCAGATGATACCACTCTCATGGCAGAAAGTGAAGAGGAACTAAAGAGCCTCTTGATGCGGGTGAAGGGGGAGAGCGCAAAAGTTGGCTCGAAACTCAACATTAAGAAAACTAAGATCATGGCATCCGGTCCTCTCACTTCCTGGCAAATAGATGGGGAAGAAATGGAGGTAATGACAGATTTTATTTTCCTGGGCTCCAAGATCACCGCAGATGGGGACTGCAGCCAAGAAATTAAAAGGCGCTTGCTCCTGGGGAGGAAAGCTATGGCAAATCTAGATAGCATACTAAAAAGCAGAGACATCACCCTGCCGACAAAAGTATGTATAGTCAAGGCTATGGTTTTCCCAGTTGCAATGTGTCGCTGTGAAAGTTGGACCATAAGGAAGGCTGAACGTCGAAGAATTGAGGCCTTTGAATTGTGGTGCTGGCGGAGACTCCTGCGAGTCCCTTGGACTGCAAGGCGATCAAACCGGTCAGTCCTAGAGGAGATCAACCCTGACTGCACTTTAGAAGACCAGATCCTAAAGATGAAACTCAAATACTTTGGTCACCTTATGAGAAGGAAGGACTCCCTGGAGAAGAGTCTAATGCTGGGAGCAATAGATGGCAAAAGAAGGAGGAGACGGCAGAGAATGAGGTGGTTAGATGGAGACACTGAAGCAGTTGGTGTGAGCTTGAGTGGACTCTGGGGGATGGTGGAGGACAGGAAGGCCTGGAGGAATGTTGTCCATGGGGTCGTCATGGGTCAGTCATGACTTTGCGACTAACAACAACAACAATAGCCAGGTGAGAGTCAGTGCAGCGTAGGGCCACAAGGATGGTGGCCGGTTTGCAGGGGATGGGGTATGAGGAGAGACTGAGGGAACTGGGTCTCTTCAGCCTGGAGAAGAGGCGACTCAGGGGGGATCTGTTGGCGACATGCAGGTATGTGAGGGGGTGTCACACGGAGGTGGGGAGAGACCTGCTCGCCCCTGCAGAGGAAGGCAGGACGCATTCCAAAGGAGCAAAGCTCAGGGAACCAAGGTTCCATTTAGATGCCAGGAAGCATTTCCTGACAGTTAGGACCCCAAGGGTGTGGAATGGGCTTTCACGAGAGTTCGTTGAGGCCCCATCGGGGAGGGTGTTCAAGGACAGGCTGGACATGCCCATGGTGGGCATGTCGTGAGGGGAGCCGGCTGGAGCCGGGGGTCAGACTAGATGGCCCAGGAGGCCCCTTATGACTTGCTCTGTTTCTGTGTTATCTGCCCTGATTTATCTGGACACAGAATGGAACCATTTTCACCAAGGGTTGCCATTGGAGACCTGCCCCAAACACTCCACTGACCAAGCCCAGTGTGAGTTGGTCTCAGGACAGAGAGAGAGAAGACCCAAGCCTGGTGGATGGAAGTGGCTTGATCCTGGACATTCCAGGCAATCATGCTATGCTGGGTCTCGGAGGCATCTTGGATGTTCTAGAGACCAACATCTAATATGCTTTCTACAGGCTCAAACTACTCCACTGACCAAGCTGTGAGAGCATGTTCCTTTACTGCCCTCACTGCCCTCTATGTTGTACAACAAAACAATATGAGCTCTTCCACACAGAGAGAACAAACTACAGAGCTCCCATGTCACCTGGCTGGTCTTCTCTGTGCTCCACACTTCAACCAGGCATTCACAGAACTACCTGCATCTCCGTTTGAACCCCCAAAGTTCTCAGATTGCTTCCTCACAGGATGGTCCGGATAATATAATCTGTGTTCCCTTCTAGAGGAATTTGCCACTTAGGTATGGGAAAACTAAAGTTGTATTCCAGTTCCATGAACCCATGTTGGTCTGCTTCCTTCAGAATGTCCGAGATGTGAGGTTCAGGAGCCAACACATCAAGCATCCCTTGTCTGCAAACATATATATTGGCCACTGGATGGACTACAACCTTCCATTACGGCCTGCAAGTTGGAGGTGACACTGTAACATTCAGCTTCCAGATGGGTCTGATTCCAGCTGGAGAATGCACTCCAATCAAGTTCTCAGGATCCTCGAATTGGGTCTGGGCCCCACTGTGTGCTCCAGGTGCAATGGGACCTCCCCACATCCCTGGTAGCACCTGGTAGAAGGGAGGGGCTGCCTTGCAGGGGTAGTTTTTGTATAGAGTCCACCTGGAGTGGAGTTTCTAGTGGAGAAGTTGGAACACTGTGTTTGAGCAAATTTTTCATCCATGAAGGAGGCAGCGGCACCACTGTCTATGAGTGCTGTGGCTCTAATTGCAGGTTGAGAGTTCATTTGTAATGTGATATCCAATAGGAGATGTTGAGCTATGGGAGCTCCTCCTAGTATTTGGCACCTTTGAGGAATGTGTGTGTGTCCCAGTGTCGCGGTGCTTAACGACTCTGGGACTGGAAGTTTCCCATCTGCTTTTTCAGTGGGCAGGACTTAGCTATATGGCCGTTATGTCCACAGACAAAACAGCGTCCGGCACTGCGCTGGTAAGCCTTATCTCCCCTTGGAATGTGAGTCCCGGCTGCTCCCAGCTGCATAGGCTCTGGTTCCTGCTGAGGCTGAGGTGTTGCTATGGTTACATAGCTTTCAGGTGGGAGTAGTTGGGGATTGGCTTCCGCGCGCGGGAACCATTTTTCTTTAGTTGGCTGTGAGCCAGCATAGCGTTCATGTTTGTTGCGTTTTCTCTCATTAAGCTGTGCATCTATCTGTATAGTTAATGTCATTAAGTCTTGTAAATGTTCTAGCATGGAGCTGCGTGCCAATTCATCCAATACCTCCTCCCTTAAACCTTCACGATATCGAACCATCAAGGCTTCCTCATTCCACCCTAAATCATTCATGATAAGCTGGAATTTAGTGGTGTACTCAGTCGCTGAAGCGTGTCCTTGCTTCTGATTCTTGATCTCATGTATAGCTATTTCTTTGCAAGCTTCTACTCCAAGAAATTTCCCCAATGCATTAAAAAATTGATCAGTATCATTTAATATGGGGTCTTTAGCAATTAGCCTTGCTGTTGCCCATTGGGCTGGGACCCCTGTGAGTTGATTTATTAAAAATCCTACCTTTATCTTTTTGTTGGGGAAGTCTGGAAGGCGAAGATTGATGTACAATTCATTTTGAGCCCTGAAGGTTGTAAATCCTTCTTTCTTGCCATCGTATTTCAGGGGGGCTTCGAGGGGGCATCTTCTTAGCATCAGTTCTTGGTCTGGCCTTGTAGCTGTTTCCTGTAGTTTTGCTTGCAAACAATCCATTTCTTTTCTTAATGTCTCTAACTGCTGAGTTGCTTCTTGGTATTTGCTTCTCAGGAGAGTATTTTCTTCTTGTAAATTTTGAAAGTCTTGTAGTGTTGGAGGTGGTGATTGCATTGTTGTTGTTCTCTGGAGTCAGGAGTTTGGAAGAAGTTTCTGAATGATCAAAAAGTTCTTAAAAAAAAAACTTCTCTGCTCTGGAGCGTGTGGCTAACAACCAAAGGATTCAGAGGAGAATATTCTGTCAAGGGGCCAGAGGCCCGATCGCTTTGGTCGTAATTAACCACACTTGCAAGAGCAATAAAACTAAATCTATTTATTGCTAGTTATCTACAAGATTTACAGTTCTACTGACGAGCTTCTTAATGATAGTCCCTGGTGAACAGATGTTCGCCTCTGAATGGCGATAGCCTCTCCCCTCTACGTCATATCTCCCCCCATCATTCGTTCCTCCCTCCTTTCCTGTTCTCTTTTTGTTTTCACTTCATAGGCTTTCAGAATTCTCCTGTTCCTTGCTGTTTTAAAGTCTACATATCCCATGATCCCTTCAGCTTCCGGTCCTGTCAGCTCTGCTTCAGAAGAGGAGGAGATGTCGTGTTCCTTTTCTGTTCTGGCATCCTCCTCCTTCTCGCAGTCTGGCTGACTTAAAGGGACAGACGTCTGTCCTGTGGGTTGTAGATTAGAGGAGCTCTCAACAACAGGCTGGTTTGTGTTTATATCGAGCCGTGGCGAGGTCTCTTGAACTTTGGCTGTCATGATCAGGTCCTCCTCATGAGTAGTATTTCTTGTCGTGGCCTCATGCACAACAACCAGGGAGCTCAGTCCAGGGATATTTTGTCAGGGATCCTCCTCAAGAGAAAATGGTGAGTAGGTGAGCCTCAGAGCCTTGCCAGGAGGGCCTTGACCAAAAGGGAGAGCCGGACATGGGGTTCCTTCATGGGCCTCATCCTGAGGGTGCTGGACAAGCAGCAGAATGAGAGGGAACCAGCAGTTTGCTCTCTTGTTGACAGTCCCTGTGCGATGAAAGGCTGTCCTGCCATCCCTACCCCAAGCAGACTCCATCCGACATGGGGGTGGAAGGTGGGGCTCTCCTCTAAAATCTTCACCCTTTATGATGCCCTGAATGTACTGGCAGATCTCTTGAGCTCCCAGAGTGACTCAGCAAGCCTTTCCGACTACCGGCTCTGTCAAAGTAGCACAAAATCCATGTGCTCCCACTCCAGAGAATGGACCTCAAAAGAAGGAAACTCTGGGGTGAGACATTTGTTGTCGTGGTTCAGTCACAAAGTTGTGACCATCTCCTCGCAACCCATTCCAGTAGGCTCTCCTGTCGTCCACCATCACCTAGAGTCCACCCATCCCCACACCCACCTCCCCAGTGACCCGATCCAGCCACCTCATTCTCTGCCGCCCCCTTCTTCTTTTGTCTTCAATTGCTCCCAGCATCAGGGTCCTTTCCACTGGGTCCTTTCTTCTCATTAGGCATCCAAGGTATTTGAGCTTCAGCTTCAGTCTCTGCTCTTCTAAGGAGCAGTCAGGGTTCATTTCTTTAGGGGTGAGACCTGCTGCATCCCAAATGATAGCCCAAATGGTAGCCCCCAAATGACCTCCCTGCATTGCCAGCCAGAAACCGGGCAAATCTGGAGATAACCACTGCTGCAGGCACTGGGTGATTCCAGACTGCAGAGGGGAGCCTCTTGCACGCAGGGGTCCCTGGGTGGGTGTCACCGCTGCATGATAACAGCGGCTGAGAGTATTGATGGTCAGACAGCAGTATATTTATTGCATGGCATAACCCTTGTGCAACACACTTTATTTATTTATTTATTTCATTTATTTACAGATTTATAGGCCGCCCCTTGCCACAAGCCTTGGGGCGGCTCACAACCACTTCAAATGTTCTGAAACAGAGACCTAGTTCAAGGATGACGGAGTCTCTCCATTTTCAAGGAAGATGTTTCCACTGGGGACACAAAGGAAAACCCTGTCCTCAGTCGCCCCTTCTGCTTTCCTACTTCAGTAACCGCAGGTCCATTCACCACCCAGGCAGCCAAGGACCTCCTGCCACACACTCTCCCTCAAACTCAATGTTCCCACATAGTTTTTGCCTTCTGCCCTGAGATGGGGCACCTGCTTTGTATCTACTTGGAAATGGACCTTTAGAAAATTAGGAGAGGCAGTCAAAGATCTCTTCTTTGCAGAAGGAACCTCAGTCCATCTAGCTCAGCCTCTCCTGCTATAGGTGTAAGTGATTTGCCTGCCCTTGGTGCTAGTTTGTGTGATTTGACCTTGGTCCTTTGCCAAAAACAATTGCATGGTGCTAGTTCTCATGGCTCTGCAGGAAGTTCTGTTTCAAACAGCATCACCATGCTGGGCTAGGTAGGCAATCCTCTCAAGGTCCAGCGCCTCCTTGGGGGGGGGGGCAGTAGGATCCCTCCTCCTCTTTCTGTCCCTCATCCCCCATGCTTACCTGCCCTTCCTTCCACTTCATATAAATCTCCTTTTCTCTTCTCAGACAATCTTGTAGCATGTGCACTTCCTCTGTTGCCTACCACTCATTTTCCTGAATCATAGAATAGAAGAGTTGGAAGGGGCCATGAAGGCTGCTGCAAGGCACCATGTTACACCCTGCCACTCGGGTTGCTGTCCAGGTTCTTCTTGAGTGTCTCCAGTGTGGGAGAGCCCAGCATCATTGTAGGCAGCTGGTCCCACTGTCATATTGCTCCAAGAGTGAGGAATATTTTTCTGATATCATGCCTGAATCTGGGTTGTCACAGCTGGAATGGATTATTCCATGTTCTACACCCTAGTATCAGCAAGAAGAGATCTTGACCTTCCTCTTTGGGACAGCCTTTGAGAGACATATAGAGGAATATCATGCCCCCCTCAGTCTTCTCTTCTCAGGGCTGAAGATCCTCAGTTCCTCCTCATAGGGCAGAGTTTCCAAATGCTGCATCATTTTTGTTGCCTTCTGCTGGATCCTTTCTAATTTCCCTGCATCTTCCTTAAATCTTGGTGCCCAGAACTGGACACAGGATTCCAGGTGAGGTCTGACTAGTGAGGAGTACAGAGGAACTCTTCCTCCTCGTGATTTGGAAGTAATACTTCTGTTAATGCATCCCTAAATAGCATTTGCCCTTTTGGCGGCTGCATCGCATTGTTGGCTCATGTTTAGCCTATTGCCTACAATTACTTCGAGATCTTTTTCTTGTTCTGTTTTGTTGAGCCACGAATTCCCCATCTTGTAGCGATGCCTTTGGCTACTTTTTCCTAGGTGAAGGACTTGGCACTTGTCCTGATTGAATTTCATTGGTTTCAGCCCAGTGATCAAGTTTATCAGGATTGCCCTGGATCTTCATTCTGTCTTCTAGGGTGGTTGCTATTCCACCCAGTTTTGTATCATCTGCAAAACTGAGTACCTTTCCTTGTACTTCCTCATCTAAATCATTAATAAAGATGTTGAAGAGCACTGGGCCCAGGACGTAGCCCTGTGGTTCCCCACTAGGTACCTCCATCCAATTTGAGAAGGTGCCATTGATGAGCACTCTTTCTGACTGATTTAGCAGCCAAGTTTGGATCCACCTAATAGTTGTTCCACCTAGTCTGGGTTTTGCTAATTTGCTTATCAGAATGCCATGTGGCACTATGTCGAAAGCTCTGCTAAAGTCTAGGTAGATTCTGTCCATGGTGTTCCCTTTGTCCATTTGGGAGGTTACCCAGTCCAAAAATGAGATTATATTAGTCAGACAGGATTTATTGTTGATGAAGCCATGCTGGCTTCTTTTAATCGATGCATTTTCTTCAAGATGCTTGCAGATGGATTTTTTGATAATTTGCTTCAGAATTTTTCTAGGGATTGATGTCCAAGTAACTGGCCCACATTTCCCAGGTTCAGCATTTCTCCCTTTTCTGAAGGTAGGGACAACATTACTCCTTCTCCAGGCACCTGGTCCTTCTGTATTCCAAGATTTTTCATAGAAATCAGCCAGTGGTTCTGAGAGTTCCTACGCTAGCTATTTTATGGCTCTGGGATGGAGTTCATTGGCCCTGGAGATTTGAAAGTGTTTATTCCACCTAGGTCTTCCTTGACCATTTGTCTGTCAATCTTGGGCTGCCATCTCTCACTTCCAGCTTGAGCTTCCTCTTGATTGCAGATTTCCTTGTGGGAGAAGACTGAGGCGAAGTCAGAATTGAGCGCCTCTGTCTTTTCTTTGTTGTCAGTTTTCACTCTGCCATCCACTTAAAGAAGCGGGACACCCTTCTCTTTCTCACGTCTTTTGTTCTGGAGGTATCTGAAGAAGACTTTCTTATTGTGCTTAGCATCCCTTGCTATTCTCAGTTCATTTTCTGCTTTAGCCTTCCTGATGCAATTTCTGCAATTCCTTGCTATTTGTTTATGTAAGCAATCCCTCTGATCTGGGACAGCTCCTGCACTCTTACCAATGCTTTACCTTGACAGATTATTGAATTGAGTTTAATAAAGGTTGTCCTTGAAAATTTCTCCTGTGCAAGACACCCTTGGGGATGGTTCCTGACACACATTTGCTTGAAGCAAAAATAGTATCCGTTCTGTGCTTACCCTCATCTTTGTCATAATATTGCTCCCTCTGTGACAGCGCAGTCATCAGGAAGTACCCACATATCCTGGCTTTGGTGTTTGCCATCACTGAGCTCAACAAAGATCCGGCCCTCCTTCCCAACATGACGCTCGGCTTCCGTATCTATCAGCACAGGGACCTGGTCAGAATAGTACATTGGCACAACCTCCACACAGGGGAGAATGATTCCCAATTATAAATGTGACGAGCAGGCGCAACTCATCTCCATCATACAGGATTTTGACTCTAAAGCTTCATCAGAGGTTACAGCTTTCATGGGCATCTTCAAGATCCCAGAGGTAAATGACCTAATCTGGAGATTGGTGAGGGTGACCTGCAGAATGAAGGGCCTTCCTTGAGAGCAGACTCACCCCTGCGGTGGATGATTCTCATCGATTCCGGATGACAGGGCAGGGGACCTTCGCCCTGGTAGAGAATGCCATGAGACCTCATTAGGAGAGGTCCCTAATGGATCTCAGGAGAGGTTTGGTGAGAAATCCCAGCTAGAAACAGGTCTGTCTCACTGAGATGAGCAACTGTGAGAAATATCAGCTATCATATGGGATTAGGCTCCAAATTGCTATCAGGCATTGCAGCCTTCATGGGCTTCTTCAATCCCAGAAAGAAGGCATTCATCTGGAGACAAATGTGATTCAGCCCCGCAGTGGGTGTTTTTCTTAATTCTAGGTCCCTTGAGCAGGCGGCCTTCTCACCTGACAAGCCTCCCTTGTGACCAACTTAGTGGAGACCAGGACTGAATCTCAGAGAGTGTTGGGTGAGAAATCCCTGCTAGCAACGAATGGCTTTCTTACTGAGAAAACCAGGTGAAAGAAGTATCGGTCATTCATGTGACACATTACTGAGACGGAAGCAGCAAAGTTGCGAAGAGATCCTTGCAATTCTTCCTGGCATCAGAGAATGATCTGCCTCCCGGCGATGGTTGCAGACCAGAATGCACCTCAGAATGGGATGTACTGGGCCATCAAAGCCTCCATGTCTTTAAGAGAGCTAGGGCGGAATCATATTTCAGAATGTTAAGAGGGTTGGCCTGGGACTCCCCCAGTCTGCATAATGGTCTCACTGAGCCCTGGAGTTCCCTGGGTGACATTGTGCTAGTCACATACTCTCAGACCAAACTACCTTGCAGGGGTGTGTTGAGAAGACAGGACTGAGAGGCGAAGGAGAATTGAATAAGTGGCCTTGAGTTCCTTCAAAGGAAAAACATGCTGCCAATACTGGAGTGAATGGGGGACTTAGGGGCACAGATTAGAGTCACCCCCCTTGAAGTTGAAGGGCTCCTCAGGGCATTGAACATTACAAAGGCGCCAGGCCCTGATGGGTTACTGATGGGTTCCTCTCCCACCTGTCAGAGCCTGCTCATCTCCTTGGTACACACCTGAATTACGGGTGATGAAGTGGATTGGGAGACGTCCAGAGCATAGGTGGAGGAGATCACGGGATGAATCTGACCGAACACACTTAAGAGCCCACTATCAGGCCTATGCTGTGGCAGTGAGGGCGGCGAAGAAGAAATTCTTCTCCGCTTCCATTGCTTCCTCACAATGCCGTCCGGCGGAGCTCTTTTGGGTGGTTCAGGGGCTGGTAAATCTGGGCCCAAAGAAAGATCTGGTGCCACCCTCAAAGGCCCGCTGTGACGACTTCGCCAAGCATTTCAGGGAGAAAATCGCTCAGATTCGTCACGAGCTGGACTCTACTATTGAATCAGATTCTATTGGGGAGGTGCCAATGACGCCGTCGAGTCCTCAATTGATGGATGAGTTTCAGTTGTTGCAGCCTGATGATGTGGACAAGGTGCTTGGACAAGTACGTCCTACCACCTGCTTACTAGACCCTTGCCGATCCTGGCTACTCAAGAATGCCAAGGATGGGATTGTGCTCTGGATCCTGGAGGTGGTCAATGCCTCTTTCAGAGATGGCTGGGTACCTGCCCCTTTAAAGGAGGTGGTAGTCTGGCCAGTCCTAAAGAAGGCATCCCTGGATCCAGAGGTGGTCGCCAACTATAGACTGGTGGCCAACATTCCGTTCCTGGGACAACTCCAAGCACTCTTGGATGAAACTGATTTTCTGGACACATTTCAGTCCGGCTTCAGACCCGGGTACGGCACTGAATCTGCCTTGGTCACCCTGTACGATGACCTGTGCAGGGAGAGAGACGGGGGAGTGTGTCCCTGTTGGTTCACCTGGACCTCTCAGCGGCTTTCAATACCATAGACTGCTGAGAGGTCATCAGGAGGTGTGGGCTGCGGAGTCATCAGTACTCTGATGATACCCATCTCTACCTCTTATTCTCCACCGGTCCAGGTGAGGCAGTGGCTGTGCTGAACCGGTGCCTGGCCGAGGTAATGGGCTGGATGAGGGCCAATAAGTTGAGGCTCAATCCTGACAAGACGGAGGTCCTGATGGTGGGTGGGTCAGGCTTCGAAGTGGGGGACCTGACCCTAGTCTTAAATGGGGTTGCACTCCCTCTGAAAGACAGGGTCCGCAGCCTGGGAGTGCTCCTCGACCCGGAGCTGACCTTGGCGGACCAAGTGTCAGCGGTGGCGATGATACCCAGCTCTACCTCTCATTCTCCACCGATCCAGGTGAGGCAGTGGCTGTGCTGAACCGGTGCCTGGCCGAGGTAATGGGCTGGATGAGGGCCAATAAACTGAAGCTCAATCCAGACAAGATGGAGGTCCTGTTGGTGGGTGGTTCGAGCTTCAGGGTGGGGGACTTGGGCCTTGTCCTAAATGGGGTTGCACTCCCTCTGAGGGACAGGGTTTGCAGCTTGGGAGTGCTCCTCGACCCTGAGCTCTCGCTAGAAGCTCAGGTGATGGCAGTGGCGAGGAGTGCCTTCCTTCAGCTTCGGCTGATCCATCAGCTTCGTTCCTATCTGGAGAACGACTGCCTGGCGACAGTGACCCACGCGTTGGTTACTTCCTGACTAGATTTCTGTAACGCGCTCTACGTGGGGCTACCCTTGAAGACGGTCCGGATACTTCAATTGGTGCAAAATAGAGCTGCCAGGTTGCTGATGGGGACTGGGCATTGTTCTCATATAACCCCAGTTCTCCGTCCGCTTCACTGGCTCCCTATTGAAGTCTGGGCCCAATTCAAGTTGTTGGTTATGACCTATAAAGCCCTTAACGGCTTGGGACCTGGTTACCTTAAGGAATGTCTGCATCCATATATGCCCTCCCGCCCCCTATTATCGGCAGTGGATGCCCTTCTCCAGGAACCCTCCTTGAAGGATATTAGGAGGGTGAGTACCCGGAGGAGGGCCTTTTCTGTGGTGGTGCCCCACCTATGGAATGCGCTCCCCAGAGAGGTCCACCTAGCACCGTCATTATTTGCTTTTCGGCGCCAGGCAAAGTCCTTTTTATTTAAAAGTTATTTTAACTGTTAATTTATTATTATTTTATTCATAGATTTTAATATATATAGCCAAAATGGTACCAGTTTTTAAATTATTGATTGTATTTTTATGTTTCTTTTGGATGTTGTGAGCCACCCAGAGGCTTTGTTGCAATGGGGGTGGCATAGCAATGTTTTAAATAAATAAATACTCTGCTTGCTCTCCTGCAACATATCAGGGACACCATCCTCCAGTGTGAGGGTTTCTGTTCCACGGTGAAATGAATTCCATAGACTGAATCCCACTGTAGGAATTCCCTAAGTAAAGTCTTTGTAAAATATGAATGGGCTCCCACAATCTTGCTACAGCTCGTAGGTTGTCTAACATGATTGTCGTATCACAGAAGTCCCCAGTCACTGTTTCCTCCAAGGTGGTTCATTGTAGGCACTTAAGCCACTCTGGAAATCTACAGCTTCCTTGAGGAGGTTGTTCAAGCAAAGATATGGTGTTTGTCACTCCGTCCCAGGACAGCTATTTTGATCTGGGTTCTAAGCATTGTCTACCAATCATTGGATGGGATTTGCAAAGAATATCTACTGCTGCTCCTCATGAGGGTCAAATTCCACCCAACGGTTTTTTGGCAAAGCTTTTACAGCTTTCTCCTCTCCCTTTCCTTTTGCCACCTGGCCCATTCACAAAGCAGGTGAGGTTTGCCCTGGTAAGACTCCTGCCTGTGCTCTAAATACTGACTGCCAAGGAGAGTTTCACAGAAAGACTTTCTTTGCATTGTCTTCAGGTTCTCGGATAAGTCACTACCCAAGCCTGTGCTGCTGGATGAAGGTGTTTTGTAGAAGGAAGGCCAGAAAAGTCCAGTACCTCTTCTCATTCTTCCTGTGTAGCTCATCTGAGGCCATGCAAGGGGCTGTGCACCCATCCTGTGGCCTCCATAGATTTCAGAGGGTTCAGTCTAGGGAAGCATTTGAGGCAAAACTAGATAGCCACCTGTGTAGGATGGTGTAACTTGGTGTCTTGGAAAAGCAGGGGTTATGATTCTATGATTTTAAGTTACCCCGACAGTCTCTGGCTCTGCAACTTCTCTGCCCAGGGCTGAAAGTCCACCCAAAGCCTCCGCAGCAACGGCTGGGGGTCTCTCTGCCCCATCCGCCCCCTCCCTTTCTTGTGTCCACCTTGCTTGTTTGTGATGCATCTGGGTCTTGCCCAATCCTGTCCCCATGGATCAAGGTGTTGTGCTAGGCAGAAGCGCAGGTAAGTTCACATTCTGTGCTAATTCATCCTCTGCAGCCTGTGCAGACCTTCCCATGAATGCAGGGGGGTCACTTTCCCTCCTCCTTTCCTTTCCAGACAGCCTCAGAGCTCCTTTGCTCCCATGCATGGTGCACATGAGCAGCAAAAGAAGAATAGAAAAGAGCCATGCTGGATCAGAACCAAGGTCCATCTTGTCCAGCACCCCGTAGTCAAGTGGCAGACCAGCTTCCCTCAGCTTCAGAGGAACAATGAAAATAAATGTTCTCAAATATTTGCAAGAATATATTTGATGCGGCTTCTAGATGGATTCTACGCAAGAAAATTCAGGTCTTAATATTGGTTGTGAAATGTCATTGCAGAGGGATGTCTGCTCGGCTCTGAAGGCATTCTCTTTTTGCTAAGGAATGTGGGGAGCTGATAATAAACACCTTGGAAGCAATTCCCATCATTAATGAGCTACCATTATCCCTGCATGTACCCCCTCAGTGAGATTAAAGACTGGATGCCTGGGGAGTTCCTGGATGGGGCAGGATCTGAGAACAGCCACAAGAATCCCCTCAGCACCCTCTTCATGAACAGCCCACATCTCTGGCATGATGGAAACACCAGAACCAAAGAAGCTTCATATGATTGTACTGAGAAAACAGGATGGTAGAAGTTTCTGTGGGAAGGAAGACTGTTGTTCCTAGGTGCCCTCAAGGAATCCTTGCATATGGCCAACCATAGGAATGAGCAGTATCCAAAAAGTCCTGTCTTTGACAGCCATGCTAAGCTCTTGTCTGTTCCAGCCTCTGGCTTCCTTGATGGAATTGGTCCATCTTGTACTCGGTCTTCAATTGGTCCGTCTTGTACTTGATCTTTCTCCTCCTCCTCTTCTTTCAACTTCCCTAGCAGGACTGGTCTTTCCAGTGAATGATGAAGCCATCTGAAATGAAGCAGGGGAAGAATGAGCTCAGCCAAACCACTCCAGGATGCTGGGCTCCCACATAGTGGGGAGGCAGACTCTTCCCAGGAAGGGAAGGGATCAGAGCCCCAGAGCAGAACTGCCACAAGCACCAGATTGCACCACAGGAGAGATCTTCTGCTTCAGTTCATACATGGGGCTACTTCTCAAGCAAAGTCCAGAGTGAGCTTGCAAGCATTTCTCATGTAGCACAACACAGAATGGAGAGGTAGGAGAACCACCAGGGGCACTTCCCGCCAGCCCTGTGACTCTAGCTCTGAAGGGCAATGTGGTTGGAGGTCTTGTGAATGGAGCAGGGATTGTGCACATCCTTGGTGCTTTCCTGGCAATCATGCAAGTCTGTTATTATATATCAACCACAGGCTCCTACAGCACTTCTAACATGGTCAGGCCATCTGGCAGGAGCACAGTCCACTAACTGAGAAAGAGCATCCAGATTCTTGGGATAGCCTGGCTGGAGCACATTCTTCCTTACTCTCATTGTGAACATCACAGGGAAGTCAGTTCAGAAGTTGTGGGTGAAGAACAAATAGGAGATGCATCGATTCCATAACAGAAGCCACAGCCTGTCCCTGCAAAGGCAACAGGAAGCCCTCCAGAGGAAGCCGTCGGGGTGTTCAGGATGCAGGCTTCTCTCCCATGACCTCAGACTGGCTGCAAAGAGCACATGGTTCCATTTCTGCGCATCACCATTTCAGCCAGGACCAGGACTCATGACTTCAGGCCAGCTGTATCCCCACAGCTGTCTCAATGTGGCATGAGTTTGGGAAACCTCTGAATGGACAGTCTGTTTTCTGGCAGCCTGGATGGCCACCTGGTCCACAAGTGCTCACTGCAGCATCTTCTGCTTAATTGTAGTGATAGACTAGAAACATAGAAACAGAGCGAGTCAGAAGGGGTCTCCCGGGCCATCTAGTCCGACCCCCGGCTCCAGTCAGCCCCACTCACAACATGCCCACCATGTGCATATCCAAAAGCTTCTGTTTATATTCTTAGCATCACAATCACTATCATTTTCAGGATCACATTGCAGATACATCCTTTTGTTTTCCATGCGTGAGGAAAGCAAGGAAGTTTCAATGCTTCCCCTGCCCACTATTTTGTGGCAGCATGATCAGTATCCAATCCGACATGAAAGACCTGATCCTTTGGCCCCTGGACAGGGCCTGAGAGCCCAGAAGCTCTGAGCACGTGGGCCCGTCCTCCCCTTCTCCAGCATTCATCCACAGCTGCCTCGTGGGTCAGGGAAAAATCAAAGGGAGGGGTCCCAGTGGGTGTTTCTGGGGAAGGAGTGGGACTGGGTTTATCTGGAACTGAGCAACTGCACTTTCCACTCCAGCAGATGTGCACAAAAGGAAAGAAGTGGCTTCATTGAAGAAGAGACAATACTCATAGAGTTCCTTGCAGAACAGGCAAGGAAGTGTCACTACCATTCCATGCAGATGCAGAGTAGTGCAGCTGGTGCCCAGAAGATCAGCACCCAAGTGAGGACCAAGATGGATGCATCCCCAGGACCAACACCTTCCTCACCTATGAAGAACCTTTGGGGATCATCCTGGTTTGCTTTGCCCTGTTCTTATCCCTCACCACAGAATTCGTGCTGAGGCTCTTCATTAAATTCCTTGAAACCCCAATCGTCAAGGCCAACAACTGGGACCTCTCCTACATCCTCCTCATCTCCCTCCTGCTTTGCTTGATGTCCTCGTTCCTCTTTGTTGGTCAACCAAGGGAAGTGACTTGCCTCCTCCAACAAATGGTCTTCAGCATCATCTTCTCAGTGATGCTTTTCTCTCTTGGCCAAAACCATCACTGTGGTGCTGGCCTTCCTGGCTACCAAGCCAGACAATAGGGTTTGAGGATGACTGGGGATGAGCTTGACCAACTCCATTGTCATCTCCTGTTCCAGTATGCAAGTTGTCATCTGCACCATCTGGCTGGCCACCACCCCACCCTTCCCTGACTCAGACAAGTACTCCTAGAGTCGGCAGATTGTCCTGCAGTGCAATGAAGGCTCTGCGGCCATGTTCTATGCTGACCTTTGCTACATGGGCTTCCTGGCTGCCACCTGCTTCATGGTGGCCTTCCTAGCCAGGAAGCTGCCTGGGGCCTTCAACGAGGCCAAGCTGATCACCTTCAGCATGCTGTTCTTCTGCAGTGTCTGGGTTTCCATTGTGTCCACTGTTCCTCAATAGATCAAGATTCTGACATTTGTGTACTGCCCAGGAATGTAAATGAGTAGTATATAAATTAAACAAACAAACAAACAAACATAATTCTGTTGCACTTTCTAGTTCTTGGTAAAAAAAAGAGGTTCCATATCAAACATGGGGTAGCATCAGGAAATATCTTTTCCTAGTTTAATCTAATTAGTTAAGGTTTGTGTTTTGTGATTGCTTTTTTCTACTAATGCTTTCTGCTTTCAAGTTTTCCTTGTGAAGGTGGCAGTTGGCACTTGTGCTTCTCACTTCAGGAAGGGATCGGTGTGAATGAGTTGAAGGACTGAGAAACACAAAGCGGAGACAGATACAACCTCAAAAGGCAACAGCTGAGGAATCCATGGAAGATGAGAGTTTCAAGAAGAATGGAATGGCAGGGAATAGAATGGCATCCCCTTATCTATCTAATCCATCTATCAGCTATTTAAATCATTAATTAAACATTTATGTATTCAAAATATTTATAAGCTGCCTATTCCACCAATGGCATCCCTAGGTCCAGGTTTGCCCTATTCAGGATGGGTCTGATCACCACCAACTTCAAAGGTGAGGGGACCTGACTCTCCCTTAGAGAGGCATTAACAACCTCCTGTAACCAAGGAGACATCCCGTTCTTGGCTCTGATGAGCATCCATGAAATGCAAGGGTTGAGTAAACAGGTGGTGGGATGGACTTGTCCAAGCACCTTGCCCACATCCTTAGGCCAGTATAATTGAAACCTGTCCAACAAGGATGGACCACCCAGCACTCTGGACACCTCCCATTCAAGGATCACATCAACTGTGGAGTCCAATCCATGGCAATCTGACTGACTTTATCCCCAGACGTGCTGGGCAAAGTCATCACAGTGGGCTGTCAATGGAGAAAAAGAATCACACTTAGGCCCAGAGTGCAACAGGCCCTGCACCACTAGGAAAAATTCCACTGGATGGCACTGTGAGGATGCAATGGAAGCAGAAAAGAATTCCGTCTTTCCCACCATAGCATAGGCCTGATAATGAGCTCTACGAAGTGTTTGGTCAGATTCAGCACAGCTTTTTCTTCACCTGCACTCTAGTCGTCTCTCAGCCTGCTTCATCGCCCACAGTTCAGAAGTATACCAAAGTGCTTAGTGAGCTCTGCTTGGCAGGAGAGGACATTTAAGAGTGTTCCCTGGTCATTTCTGCATTACATAGATTGACCAGGGCATTGACAGGAATGCCACTCATATCAACCGGGAATTCCCCCAGGGCACTCGGGTATCCATCAAGATCCATTAGACTCTGGGGGCAGTCTAGTTGGATAGGTCCCACACACTTATGGAGGAAGAAAGAGGCCCTCAGTCTAAATCTCACAAGGGAGTGATCTGATCATGACAAAGGGGCTAATGTCATGGCCCCTACTTCCAGATCCCCTTCTTCCTGCCCAGTCAAAAAACCCAGATCAAGAGTGTGACCTTTTTCATGTGTTAGTCCTATGTCATCCTGTGAGAGCCCTATAGTTGTCATGGCATCCATGAAGTCCTGAGCTGCCCCAGATAAAGCAGCCTTGGCATGGAAGTTGAAGGCCCCCAAAACAAACATCCTGGGGGTTCAACAAGAGTTCCAAGACAACCTCCATCCACTCAGGCAGGGTGTCTTTTGGGCAGAAGGGTGCATGGTGCGCCAAAAGAGTCCTTAATATGTCTTGGTCATCCAACAGAAGGTGCAGACACTTAAGACCCGTCTTTGAGTGGACTGAGAGCCTTGTGAGAGAGATTGTGACTCTATTGACTAGGGCCACAGCCCCTTCCCGTCTCTTCCAGGTGAGGTTGGTGCTGTAACAGATACCAGGGTGGGAACAGCTCCCACTGCTCCCACCCAGGAGTACTACATGCCAGGTCACCTCCACGACCAGAATTAAATCATGGATGAGGGGTGTTTTCTTCTGGAATATACTGAAGGAGAAAGATTTTGAAAAGGTCGGATACAACAAAGAAGAAAGAAAAGAGGTGAAAAAGCATGAATGCTCTCCTTCCAGCATGATGTAGCAAGAAATGGGAAAGGAAAGTTCTGCCATCATGAACCATTCCTCTTGCAAAACACCTTGGCTGGCTCCACTGGAGCAAGGTTTTGCCAGAAGCACAACTGCCTTTCCCTGCAGCTGAGGGTGGGTAACACTAAGAATAAATTTCTGCCTCATGAGGATGGCAGCTCTGCCAGTTAGAGAGGCCCTGAGTTGAGCCTCTAGGGGACTATGGAGACCTTTCCAAAATGGGAAGGAACAAAATCAAGGGTACCATTTGTGCTGTGCTACTAAAGATGGGAGTCTGCCTGAAACAGAGGCACCACTGGGAAGAAACTGGGAAGTGTGAGATCCAGCAGGTCACACTGTCAAGGCTGATTATACAGCATGCCCCTGACAAGAATCTCGCATTCCTGGTTCCTCTGAAGGAGCAACATCAGTGAGGTCTCAGAATCATGTTTTTCTCCAGCTGTTTACATGCGAAACATTCAGGAAGTTGCAGAGGTGTTCAGATGTTGTAACCTTCTAATTATGGAAAATGTAATGCATTCTTGGCTCTCATGCTAATACTCCTGGGATCTCTTGCCCAGAAATATCACACCTGAGTCAACTGATATAGAAATACCGTATTTTTTGCTCTATAAGACTCACTTTTCCCCCCCTCAAAAGTAAGGGGAAATGTCTGTGCGTCTTATAGAGCGAATATGTGTGTGCAGTAAGTCTGTCAGATGTGCAGCCCATGGGGAAGTGATGGGGAATGTGCCTGTGATTATGTGCCCATTTGATTCAGAATATTTTTTTTCTTGTTTTCCTCCTCTAAAAACTAGATGCGTCTTATGGTCAGGCGCGTCTTATAGAGCGAAAAATATGGTAGATCCAGTCAGAAGGGGCCTCCCAGGCCATCTAGTCTGATATATCGCCGCACCCCCGCGCCACCCCACTGCCCACCGCAGGAGGCCGCGCCGCGCCAGAGACTGCGCCGCACCAGAGACCCCGGAGACCGTGCCAGCCCCTCACTGCACCGGAGGCCATGCTGGAACCAGACCGGTACGCCACCCCACCGCGCCAGAGGCTCACCGGGCGGCCGTTGCGGCTCCCGCTGGCACTGAGGCCCCTGCTCCAAACCTGCTCCCCTCGAGCCGTGAGTGGCAGGCACGCTGAGGAGGACGGGGCGGGGCGAGGCCGGAGGCCAGAAGCGGAGGCCGGCGGAGCCCTCAAAGCGCCATCTGCGCCTGAGGGGCTGCCCGGAGCGGCCTGACATCACCACACCCCCGCGCCACCCCACCGCCCACCGGAGGAGGCCACACCACACCAGAGACTGTGCCACTCCACTGCCGCAGATGCTCTGGAGGCCGTGCCACGCCGGAGACCCCAGAGACCGCGCCAGCCCCTCGCCGCACCGGAAGCCACGCCAGAACCGGACCAGTACGCCACCCCACAGCGCCAGAGGCCCACCGGGCGGCGGTCGCGGCTCCTGCTGGCACCCACCGGCACTGAGGCCCCTGCTCCGAACCTGCCCTCCTCGAGCCGTGAGTGGCAGGCATGCAGAGGAGGGCGGGGCGGGGCGAGTCCGGAGGCCGGAAGCGGAGGCCGGCGGGGCCCTCAAAGCGCTGGCCGCGCCTGGGGCCGGCGGCTTCGGGCCAGCGGCCGAAGGGCGATGGCCTAAGGGCGGTCGCCGTTAGGGCCGTTGGGGCCGCTTGGGGGCTTGGCTGCCCAGGCACTCTAGCTGAGTTTTTGCGGACCGGCCGCTGGGTTAGATGGTGGGTGGAGGCTTTTAGTAGTTTTAAATTTTTTTAGCTAGCTTTTTAGGGGCCCATCTCAGGTCAGTGTAGGAATGTTCCCTGGGGAGCATGTGGGGGCCACCATAGGGGTGGTGATGGGCAATGGTCACTATGGCGGTGGGGGCTTAACGGTGCCGCGTAGGAGAAGGCGGGACAGATGGTTAACACCTGTCCCTCCTTCTGGTTATTCCCCCAGCTAGTGGGTGCCAGGTAGTCTTCTCAACTGCCCCACGGGCCTGACAGTGCTGTTGCTCAATGCCAGGTCAGTCCATAATAAAGCCACCCTCATCCATGACCTGATTGTGGATGAGAGGGCTGACCTGGCCAGTATCACCGAGACCTGGGCGGAGGAGGGGGAAGATGTTGCCCTCTCAGAACTGTGCCCGCCCGGGTACCTAGTCCAGCACCATCCACGCCCGGAGGGGAGGGGAGGGGGGTTGCTTTAGTTTATCGAGCTTCTTTTTCCCTCACGGGGCTGCCTGTCCCCTCGAGACTGGGGCTGGAGTGTCTCCACTTGGTGTTGGGCGACCGAGACAGATTGGGGATTCTGTTGGTATACCGTGCACCCTTCTGCCCAACAGATTCCCTGCCTGAGCTGACAGAGGTCATCTCAGACCTGGTGTTGAAGACCCCCAGGATGTTGGTCCTGGGGGACTTCAATCTCCATGCCGAGACTGATCTTTCCGGGGCGGCTCAGGACTTCATGGCTTCCATGATGGCCATGGGGCTGTCTCAACATGTCAGCGGCCCAACCCATGAACGTGGACCCACTCTGGACCTGGTTTTCTCGATGGGACAGGAAGAGGGTGATCTGAGGGTGAAGAATCTATGTTTGACGCCCTTGTCATGGTCAGATCACTCCCTCGTGAGGTTTGAGCTTGAAAGTGGCCTCTCCCTCTGTAAGGGTGCAGACCAGATTGTGATGGTCTGCCCCCGGAGTTGGATGGATCCTGACGGATTCCTGAGGGCTCTGGGGGATTTTCCGGTTGACAAGGCTGGTGCTTCTGTTGATACCCTGGTCGATATATGAAATGGGGAGATGGCTAGGGCTATTGACACGATCGCTCCTAAGCGCCCTCTCCAACTGGGCAGAGCCCGTTCATCCCCGTGGTATACATCTCAATTACAGGCGATGAAGTGGGTTGGTAGACTGCTAGAGCGTAGGTGGAGGAAATCATGAGATGAATCCGACCGAGCACAACTTAGAGCCCATTATCGGGCCTATGCTGTGGCAGTGAGGGCGGTGAAGAAGAAATTCTTCTCCGCGTCCATTGCCTCCTCACAATGCCGTCCAGCGGAGATTTTTCGGGAGGTTCAGGGGCTGATTAAACCTGGCCCCAAAAAAGATCTGGTACCGCCCTCGAAAGCCCGCTGTGACGACTTTGCCACGCATTTCAGGGAGAAAGTTGCTCAGATTTGTCATGAGCTGGACTCCAATGTTGACACAGATTCTCTTGGGGAGGGGCTAACCATGCCAGCTTGTCCCCCATTGATGGATGAGTTTCAGTTGTTGCAACCTGATGATGTGGACAAGGTGCTTGGACAAGTACGTCCTACCACCTGCTTACTAGACCCTTGCCCATCTTGGCTACTCAAGAATGCCAAGGACGGGATTGTGCTCTGGATCTTGGAGGTGGTCAACGCCTCTTTAAGAGATGGCCGGGTGCCTGTGTCTCTAAAGGAGGCAGTAGTCCGGCCAGTCCTAAAGAAGGCATCCCTGGATCCAGAGGTGGTCGCCAACTATAGACCGGTGGCCAATGTCCCATTTTTGGGCAAGGTGCTGGAGCGGGTGGTGACGGGACAACTCCAGGCACTCTTGGATGAAACTGATTATCTAGACCCATTTCAGTCCGGTTTCAGACCCGGGTACAGCACGATGACCTATGCAGGGAGAGGGACAGGGGGAGTGCGTCCCAGTTGGTTCTCCTGGACCTCCTGGTGGCTTTCGATACCATCGACCATGGTATCCTTCTGGATAGGCGGCCGGGATTGGGAGTTGGAGGCACTGCTCTGCGGTGGTTCCACTCCTACCTCAATGGCCGATTCCAGAAGGTGGTGCTGGGGGACTATGGCTCTGTGCCATGGCAGCTATTCTGTCCATTCTGTCCCCTTTGCTCTTTAACATCTACATGAAACCGCTGGGAGAGGTCATCAGGAGGTGTGGACTGTGGAATCATCAGTACGCTGATGATACCCATCTCTACCTCTCGTTCTCCACCGATCCAGGTGAGGCAGTGGTTGTGCTGAACTGGTGTCTGGCCGAGGTAATGGGCTGGATGAGGGCCAATAAACTGAGGCTCAATCCTGACAAGACGGAGGTCCTGATGGTGGGTGGGTCAGGCTTCGAAGCGGGGGACCTGACCCTAGTCTTAAATGGGGTTGCACTCCCTCTGAAAGACAGGGTCCACAGCCTGGGAGTGCTCCTCAACCCGGAGCTGACCTTGGCGGACCAAGTGTCAGCGGTGGCAAGGAGTGCTTTCCATCAGCTTCGGCTGATCCATCAGCTGCGTCCCTTCCTGGAATTCGAGTGCCTGGCAACAGTGACACATGCGTTGGTGACTTCCCAGTTAGATTTCTGTAACGCGCTCTACGTGGGGCTACCCTTGAAGACAGTCCGGATACTTCAATTGGTGCAAAACAGAGCTGCCAGGGTGCTGACGGGGACTGGGCATGGTTCTCATATCACCCCAGTTCTCCGTCAGCTACACTGGCTTCCCATTGAAGTCCGGGCCCAATTCAAGGTGTTGGTTCTTACCTATAAAGCCCTTAACGGCTTGAGTCCTGGTTACCTAACGGAGCTCCTGCAACCATATATGCCCTCCCGCCCCCTACGATCTGCAGCTGATGCCCTTCTCCGGGAACCCTCTGTGAGAGAAATAAGGAGGGTGAGTACCCGGAGGAGGGCTTTCTCTGCAGTGGCGCCCCACCTATGGAATGCGCTCCCCAGAGAGGCTCACCTGGCGCTGTCATTATTTGTTTTTCGGTGCCAGGCGAAGACCTTTTTATTTAAGAAATATTTTAATTGTTAGGTATCAATTTTATATTGTTATATTTATATATTATTGTTATATTTATTTATATATTTCTATTTTTATATTTAGACTCTGAGATGGGCCAGTTTTTAAATAGTGTATTGTTTTTAATTGTATTTTTTTTATTGTTGTTATCTGCCCCAAGGCTTGTCTGCAAGAGGGCGGCATACAAATATGTAGAATAAATATATAAAGATGAGGCTGCAGAGCAGGTTGAGCTGTGTCTTGCAGCCAGACACCCAGGCTCTGTTCTTCCACTCAGAACATAAGATAAACTTTTGGGCAAGCCAAGAGCTCCTTGTCCCAGTGACTTCTCTTCATCCCCCTCATGTGAACCATTGGAAGCAGGCTCATCTCTGTCTGGACAACCAGAGAAAAGGTGCTCTTCCGAGGGCTTTTGCATTCCTCTTCCTAATTACTCCTATAATTATTTGAAAGGGACAAGAACAGCCAGAATGAGACTTCCCTTCCTCCTGCTGCTACTCTCTGCAGAAGCTTCCTGTGGGATGCAGGAGGCCAAATGCCCCTGAACCTGGGACAGGGCTGAGCAGCAGCCCCAGAATTATTACAGGGCAGGAGACTACGTCTTTGGTGCCACCATCTCTACAGAACTGCTCCAGTTTACACCACACACTTTCAACAAACCTGCCTTGCATGGACAGCTTGAGTAAGTCATTCCCTGGTTCACGTGATATGACAAAGTGCCATGGGCAGCTGGGCAGCTCTGCTTGCAGTGACACAGAGAGCCCGAGCATTTTCTCCAAGCTGTCTTCTCTCTCATGAACTTGCCAGCCACAGAACTCCTGGCCAGCAATGCTCAGGGATGGAGTCGAAGAGAATTGGAGAGTGCCAAGTTGGAGAAGGTGTTCCATCTTTTCAACGTCTGTACTATCCTGTCACTTGTTTCTCCTTCCATGTGAAATGGTTGAATGTGCTGATGTCCAACTCTGCAATGCACACCTGTACTGCATGTGTTACACAATGCACAATGGATATTGCCTCGGGGGTGGGCGACATTGCTCACCCACAAAACTCCAAAGCAGGAATTCTGTAGGAAATCACACTTGGGTTTCCAGCTTCAAGACGGGATTAGTGTGAGTGTGTGGAAAGAATGACAAACAAAGAGCAGAGACAGACACAAGCTCAAAAGGCAACAGCTGAAGAAGCCATGAAATCCAAGAGTTTCAAGGAGAATGGGATGACAGGGTGACCCATCCATTTCCCTTCTTTCAGGTTTGGAGACCCATATTACTGGAAGTTCCCTCCTTCCTCTTTGCCATCCAGGAGGTCAACCAGAATTGCAGGCTCTTGCCCAACATCTCTCTGAGCTACAACATCTATGACATCCATAATGATGCTATACAGACATCCGATGCAGCCATAGACCTTCTCTCGACCACGCAGGCCCATGTTCCCAACTACAAGTGTGGCAGGCAAAATCATCTTCTAGCTGTCCTTGAAGCATCAAACTCTGACAACTCCATACAGCTTTCTAACATGTTGGGCATCTGCAAAATCCCACAGGTGAGAGGCGGGTTGGGGGAAGAAATTCCAGGTGCAATGTACAGAAATTTTCTCAAGAGTTGCCATGCATGATTCCATTCCCAGGACAAGAGGCAATACTGATGAAGCCTGGGTTGAGAAAGTTTAAAGCCCCCTATGCCGAGCAACAGGGCCCCTTTTGTACTATTAGGACCATCCAACTCTCAAGAGTGAGCAAGTCAAAATTTCAGGGTCCATCATATCCTGACGACCAAGGATAGATTCTTTCTCTTTCGCATGCAGATAATTCAGAGGGAAAAGGACTCCATATAGCCATACAACCTAACTCTGTTGGGCCAACCCAACAGCCTATCATGGCCTGACTGCAGGAAAAAGTGGAATGAAAGATTGGGAACTTTGTTCCAGGATTGAACTTCAGAGTTTGCTCAACAGTGCAGGGTGCTCACTGCATCCATTTTTCAATCTTGGGGGTGAAGGAGCTTGTGTAGCGCAATGAAGCTATGGGCTATGCCATGCAGGGGCACCCAAGATGGACATGTCATAGCAGAGAGCTCTGAAAAAAGCTGATCCACTGGAGAAGAAAATGGCAACACACTCCAGTACCCTTGCCATGAAACCCCCACGGACACCACTAAAAGACAAAAAGATATAACACTGGAAGATGAGCCCTCCGGTTCTGAAAGTGTCCCGTGTGCTACTGGGGAAGGGCAGAGGGCTAGTACTAGTAGCGCCAAAAAGAAGGAAGGGACTGGGTCAAAGCCAAAAGGACACTCATTTGTGGATGTATCTTGTGGTGAAAAGAAACTCCGATGCTGCAAAGATCTATACTCCATAGGAACCTGGAATGTAAGATCCATGAATCAAGTCAAGTTGGACAAGGTCAAAGAAGAGATGACAACACTGAACATCGACATCTTAGGAATCAGTGAACTAAAAAGGACAGGAATGGGTGAATTCAGATGAATATTAGGTGTACTACTGTGGGCAAGAATCCCTCAGAAGAAATGGAGTAGCCTCCATAGTCAATAAAAGTGTAGGAAAAACAGTACTGGGATACAATCTCCAAAATGACAGAATGATCTCAGTCCGAATCCAAGGCAAACCATTCAACATCACAATAGTCCAAGTCTATGCCCCAACCACCGGTGCTGAAAAGGCTGAAGTTGACCAGTTCTATGAAGGCCTACAACACCTTCTAGAATTAACACCAAAAAATGATGTCCTTATCATCATGGGGATTTGCAATGCTAAATTAAGAAGTCAAAAGATAACCGGAATAACAGGCAAGTTGGGTCATGGAGTACAAAATGAAGCAGGGCACAGGCTGGTAGAATTTTGTCAAGAGAATCCGATGGTCATAGCAAACATTCTTTTCCAACAACCCAAGAGACGACTCTACACATGGACATCACCAAACAGTCAACACAGAAATCAGATTGACTATATGCTCTTCAGACAAAGATGGAGAAGCTCTATACCAGGGGTCCTCAAACTTTTCTACCAGGGGGCCTGTTGAAAGCTGCCGGTGCTGGGCGTGGGCCAGAAAGGTGGTGCCGGCAGTGTGTGCGGGCCAGCACAGGGGCGAGGGTGAGGGCAAAGCATGCAGGCACGTGGGCTGAGGCGGGGGCAGCGCGCGCAGTGAGGCAAGGTGAGGTGATGTATGGGCGAGCGTGCACGGCGGAGGGAGGCAAGGCATGGGTGGACGTGCGCATGCGGCGATGGGAGGCAAGGCACGGGCAGGTGGGCATGTGCCACAAGGCAGGTGCACGAGGCAGCGGCTTGCTTGCTTGGAGATAGTTTTCTTTGAGTGAGCAAACCACTACCTTCCCGCGCACTGGCAAGGTAGGTGGTGGCGGGCCCACGTGTGGGTGGTGGGCACGTGTGGCAGGTCAAAATAGGCATGGCAGGTTGGATAAATGGGCAGGGCGGGCCAGATCTGGCCCCCAGGCCATAGTTTGAGGGCCCATGCTCTATGCAGTCAGTAAAAACAAGACCAGGAGCTGACTGTGGCTCAGATCAAGAGCTTATTGTTGCAAAATTTAGGCTTAAACTGAAGAAAGTAGGGAAAGGCATTAGGCCACTCTGGTATTACCTAAATCATATCCCTGATTAAAGTGCAGTAGAGGTGACAAATAGATGTAAGCAATTAGATCTAATAGACAGAGTGCCTGGAGAACTATGGACGGAGGTTCACAACCATTGTACAGGAGGTAGAAACTAAAACCATCCCAAAGAAAAGGAGGTAGTGACAGATTTTATTTTCCTGGGCTCCAAGACCACCGCAGACGGGGACTGCAGCCAAGAAATTAAAAGACGCTTGCTCCTGGGGAGGAAAGCTATGGCAAATCTAGACAGCATACTAAAAAGCAGAGACATCACCCTCCCTGCAAAAGTGAATAATCAAGGCAATGGTTTTCCCAGTTGCAATGTATGGCTGGGAAAGCTGGGCCATAAGGAAGGCTGAGCGCTGAAGGATTGAGGCCTTTGAATTGTGGTGCTGCAGGAGACTCCTGCAAGTCCCCTGGACTGCAAGGCGATCAAACCCATCAGTCCTAGAGGAGACCAACCCTGACAGCTCTTTAGAAGGCCAGATAGTCAAGATAAAACTCAAATATTTAGGCCACCTAATGAGAAGAAAGGACTCCCTGGAGAAGAGCCTAATGTTGGGAACAATAGATGGCAAAAGAAGAAGGGGGTGGCAGAGGATGAGGTGGCTGGACAGGGTCACTGGGGCAGAGGATGTGAGCTTAGGTGGACTTCGGGAGATGGTGGAGGACAGGACGGCCTGGAGGAAGGTTGTCCATGGGGTTGCGATGGGTTGGACGTGACTTTGTGACTAACAACAAGGCTTTGTCATACTTGAAAAACCTCCCTGTTTCATGATCACTGTTTCAGTGTGAAAACTGCATTTGGTTTCAATTTTTTCTCAGCTTTCCTTTCATACGGAGAGGTTTGCCTGGTGCCGAGCTTATACTCTTTTCAGTGCCAGGTCAAAACCTTTTTATTTCACCGTTATTTTAAAAATTAGTATTTTAATGTAACAATCATGTTCTATTTAATTTATTTTATTGACTTTACGCTATTGATTTATTGCTATAGATTGCTTTAATGTATTTGATTTGAATTGATTGTAAGCCATCCTGAGATGTCATGCATGAGAGAATGACGTGGCTAGATGGAGTCACTGAAGCAGTTGGTGTGAGCTTGAGTGAACTCTGAGGGATGGTGGAGGACAGGAAGGCCTGGAGGAATGTTGTCCATGGGGTTGCAATGAGTCGGACATGACTTCGTAACTAGCAGCAACAAAAACTTACAATGTTTAAACAGTATGTTTTTTTTTTTAGAAAAGATTAATGAATGATGTTATATGCATGTAATTAAACGTTAACTGGTTTAAGCTCACGAGATGCAGAATACGGATCTGGTCCTGAAATGAAATGATCTATCAATCTTTTCCTTTCTTTCCCAGGTCACTTATGCTTTCAGTTCTCAGGCTGTGAATGACAAAACCCAGTCCCCTTTTTTCTTCCGGATGCTCCCTGAAGAAGGCATCCAGTACCCTGGGATTGTCAAACTGCTGCTGCATTTCAGGTGGACGATGGTTGGTCTGATTTCTCAGGACACTGAGAATGAAGATAAGTTCATGAGAATTTTGAAACCGGAGCTCCTCAGGAATGGCATTTGTGTGATGTTTTCACACAGCTTTCCAGAAATGAAATTGGGTACTGTAACCCTCAGCAATGAGTTAATGATGAAGTTGGTTCATACCAATGTCTTTGTTTATTTTGTGGAGATGCTTCACTTCTTCTATGGGATAGAGATTATAGAAGCAGCAATTGGAAGTGTGATTGTGATGAGACCCATTGCAGGCAAAATCTGCATCACCACAACGTTGTGGGATTTTTCCCTTGAATTAACTCACACTTCTGTGCATTACCAGAATATCTTCATGTATTTCTCCTTTATTCTACGAACAAAACAAGGGAGAAACCTTAATGATTTTACGCTTTTTTATCTGGCTATGAAGCATTTTGTGCACACAACATTCAAGTGTGACTATTTAAAGCATATGCAGTCAGTGAAGGAGTGGAGAAGATGCAGAGAAAAGGAGAAATGGAGGGCCGTGCCTCAACGGGTCATGGATAGAGTCGCCTCTCTGGACAGCTTCTTAATTTACAGCACCATCCATGCTGTGGCCCGAGTCTTGGATGTGGCTGTTTCCTCCAGATTCAAGAGGAAGGATGTGGAAGGTGGAGCCAGGCTAGATGTGCACTGGCTTCATCCCTGGCAGGTATTCCCTCCCCTTCTTGGAGTTTTCTGCTCAGCATCTGGATTAATTTTTCATTTCAAAAATCATAGCCTTCAATTTAGAACTTCAGAGATTAAGATGAGATTTTCTGTATACATGAAACAGTTGGAACAATCCTTCCTGATGTTCCCTCTTTTTGTCCCTTCTCCTGGTTTCCCAGAATGGAATCCATCTCGTCATGGTCTCTAGACTTGTTTTGAGCCATTCTGAAGCAGGACATAGAAGGAGAGTCGGGGTCTTTATACATCCTTGCTTACATTCCATGAGCTAACAATTCATCATAGAAACATTATAACTCAATGTGAACATATTCTCAGTGGTCATGTGTGTCTTGTGACTGAATTATGGCTTTTTGCTGAAACACAGGCTATCATTTTGTCTCACCCAACACACAGAAGAAACACTGGTGAGCACAACACAGCAGCAATCATTGTCCTTCTTCATGGGTTGCTTGTGCTGAGCAAAAGAGGGCTTGCAGTCTTGGCTGGGTTTGGAACACAAAGCAATCCATGTTTGACATGCTATACCCTGCTGAACACAAGCTACACTTACCTCAGTCTGGATTCCTGATCCCAGGATAAATTCCCGTTGCTATCTGAGCAGAGCGGGGAATGTGCAGAATGTTGTAACATGAAGAGTGAGGTAGAATCCCCCATCAGAGCATATGGATCTAGCGACCTCCCCAATCGTGATGGCCTGCAATGGATGAGCAATGTCTGTTTGCTTGCCAGGGGATTACATGGCCAACACATGCAACAAGTGGAAGCTGGCAGCCATCTTGGAAGAAAAAGTGGAATCTGTGGAGCAGTGAGTGTGCACCCACATGGAAATGAGAAGACGGCAAATTCTAAGGCTGAGCAGTGCAGCTGTAAAACTCAGGGTAGTACTCAGGGAGATAGGAAAGCTGAGGCTGAAGAAGAGAATCCCAAGGGAATGGAAAATGAGGAGGGAACTCCCGGGAAAAGGAGGTCAGTCAAGACCAAAGGACCTAGAAGACGCTCTGCACTACTGAAAGCAGTAAACCATGTGACCACTTTCAGCTCCTTGAGAATCAGACTTGCAGGCTGTATGTAACTCACAGGGAAGATAGAGAGGACAAAGTGGCATCTACAGGAATTCTGAGGGAAGATCACCATGCCTTGCATGAATTCTTTTAGAAGGAAAACCCAACCATGGTTTTTGGGAAATCCATTTCAAGACACTCAGAAAATTGTGAAATAAATTCCATGACAAATGACTGTAATGAGAAAAGCAGGCTAAGGTGGGTGGGGATTTTTTTAAAAGGGCAATTCGAAAGGCACAGATGTTTCCTGCAAAGAGAAAAAGTATGAGGCAACAGAGAAAGTATGTGTGTTTCCATTTTAAAAATAAAATAAAATTTAATAAAATAAAAAGCTCTGATGGAGCTCTGAAAACTAAAACCCAAAAAAGAAGAAAGAATGACATCTTCAGGAAGTGGAAAGACAGCCAGGGTACAAAGGAAGTATACAGGCAGAAAGCACAGAATTTCAGGGTTGGCATCAGGAAGGCTAGAATGGAGAATGAGTAGAGGTTATTGAGGGGCCCTGAAAGCAACCAGAAAGTCTTCTCTAGAGTTGTCCAGAGGGAATGGCAGGGGAAAGATGTCACCATTCAAGTAGTCCCTGCAGATGAGAAAATGATGACAGAGGACAAGGAAAGCCCAAAGTTCTCAGTTTCTTCCTTCACTCTGTCTTGTTCCAAAAGAGAAGTGAGGAACCCCCTGTGGAAGGCAAGGACAAGCAGAAGGAGCATGACGGGAACCCAAGTTTAATCATCAAAGGGTCAAAGAACTATTTCCAGTGAAGAGGTGGAAACATGGCCTGGTACATGGCCTGATGAGCTTCATCCACAAGTAAGAAACGAGCTGGCAGATGTCTTGGATCCACTGTCTTACTCTATTTGAGTGATCATGGAGGATGGAAAAAGTGCCAGATGGCTGTGGGATGGCCAATCTACATGAGGGCAGGAAAGAAGACGACCTCTTGGAACTACAGATCAGTCAGCCTGACTTCAATCCTTGGGGAAATTCTGGAGCAGATTGCAGAGCTGTTGATCGTCAAACTCCTTGAAAAAAATGCAGTGATGCCAAGGAATAATATGAATTTGTCAGGAAGAAATCCTCTCAATCTAATCACATTTCACTTTCAGATTGGGTAGACTCCCTGCTGGAATGTGCAAATGCTCTCCACATCATCTGTCTGAATTCAGCATAGCTTTTGACAAAGGACCGCATGAGATTGTGATAAGCAAACTTGGTGTAAACAGGTTAGGTAAAACAACTCTCAGCTGGATCCACACCTCCTACAGAATCGGACTCAAAGTGTGCAGATTTCAGTACGAGGCTCATTGCTCTTCAAGAGTTGTATTAATGATTTGAAAGAGGAAGTGCAGGGAATGCTGATCAGATTTGCAGATGACACAAAAATGAGTGGGCTAGGTAATACCTTGGAAGACAGAAACAAAGTTCATGGGTTCTCAGTAGCAGAAGGAGGAAAAAATTCAGAGGAGGACAGCAAGGATGATCCAAGAATGAGAAAGAAAGTTGCATGAGGAGAGGTTGAATGAACAGGGCAAGTTTAGCCTGGAGAGGAAATGAGAAGACTGAGGGCAGATATGACAGCACTCTTCAAGTACATGAAGGGTGGTAGCAATGAGCAAGGCCACAATCTCTGTTTGATCATCCCAGGGTGCGGGACATGGACTAACAGGCTCAAATAACAGGAAGCTAGATTCCAGCTAAACCTTAGGGAAAGCTTCCTGACTGTAAGAGCAGTTGAAAAATGGAAACAGAGACCAAGGAACTTCGTGGACTCCCCTACAGTGGGGACAGTCCAGATGCCACTTGATGGTCTCCTATGAGGGATTGTTTAAGTTGCTATCCAGCCCTGGAGAGGGTGTTGGACCTGATGTCCTTCTTGGCCATTGCCAAAATTCCTGTTCCAAGATTCTTCTGAGCCTACTGAGAAACACATCCTATTAAGTACACAAAATGAAAACCCAGGTCAGTTTTTGAAGGACTGCAGGCTCTGGAGCATAGCTTGACCATTGGCTGCTTTTAAGGATACTTGAAAGAGAATCCAGCCACCCTTTCCCTTCTATTCACACTAGAATAGAATAGTGGGAGAGCCAGTGTGGTGTAGTGGTTAAGAGCATGGGACTGGGACTCAGGCGATCTGAGTTCTAGTCTCCGCTCGGCCATGGAGCCAACTGGGTGACTTTGAGCCAGTCACAGACTCTCAGCCCAACCTACCTCTCTTTCTCTTCAAAGAAAGCCAGAGATTGGTAGGTGGCCTTGATTCCCCAGATGGCCTTCCCCCTCCTTGGGGGAAGCAATGACTGGGGGTTTGCATAATGTGAAATCCATGATGGACAACCACCAGTCATAGAGGGATTGTGCAAACCCAGTCATCACCTGCACTGTTTTGATTCTCTAACCACCTGCCACTTGAGTGTAAGCACCAATGCTGGATGATGGCGCCCTCCATGTTGGTTTGTACGTGAGGGAGGGGAATGGTGAGGGACCAGCCACTCCAGACTGCACGGACTTCCTCCATTTCAGGCATAAGTGAGTCCCCGTGCTTCATCCTGGTATGTTCTCCCCACTCCATTGGGACGTGTGAGAGATGCAGTCCCTGCCAGGGTCACACATGTTGAAGTGTTTGAGTTTATTTGTGATGCAAAAGAGGAAGATTCAAAGGGTCTGCCACATTGGCTGCTGCCGGGGAAGTTTCTGAGAGTAAATTGGTTGGCTTTGGAGTGGCCTAAAAGTCCATGCTCTGCAGAAAAGCACTATCTGCTGTCAGTCACACCAAAATAATGCCACTACAACTACCAATAATAACAGTAGTAATAACAACTGCAATGATGAATGTAAAGAACAGAGACTGGAACAGATGTCAGGGTGCTATTTCTCCTGCTTTGACAGATGCAGAACATTGCCTGAAGTGTCCAGAAGACCAGCATCCAAACCAGGCGCAGGATCAGTACATCCCCAAGGTCATCAACTTCCTGTCCTATGAAGAATATTTGGGGATGTCTCTCACTTGCTTAGCCCTTCTTGTCACCCTTGTCACAGGAAGTATATTGGGAATCTTTAGAAAATTCCAAGAAACTCCAGTAGTCAAGGCCAACAACCGAGACCTCTCCTACATTCTTCTCATTTCCCTCCTGCTTTGCTTTGCATGCTCTTTCCTGTTCATTGGCCAGCCAAGTAGCATCACCTGCCTCCTGCGACAAACAGCCTTCAGCATCATCTTCTCAGTGGCCATCTCTTCCCTCCTGGCCAAAACTGTCACTGTGGTGCTTGCCTTCCTGGCCACCAAGCCAGACAACAGGGCAAGGAACTGGTTGGGAAGAAGTTTGGCCAACTCCATTGTCATCTCCTGTTTCAGTGTACAAGTTGTCATCTGCACCATCTGGCTGGGAATCTTTCCCCCCTTCCCTGATTCTGACTTACACTCCCAGACTGCTGAGATCATCCTGCAGTTCAACGAAGGCTCTGTGGCCATGTTCTACACTGCCCTCGGCTACATGGGCTTCCTGGCTGCCGTCTGCTTCACGGTGGCCTTCCTGGCCTGGAAGCTGCCCGGGGCCTTCAACGAGGCCAAACTGATCACCTTCAGCATGCTGGTCTTCTGCAGCGTCTGGGTGTCCTTTGTGCCCACCTACCTGAGCACCAGGGGCAAGTACATTGTGGCCGTGCAGGTCTTCTCCATCTTGGCCTCCAGTGCTGGGCTGCTGGGCTGCATCTTCCTCCCCAATTGCTACATTATTCTAGTGAGGCCTGACCTGAATATCAAGGAGCATCTCATGATGAAAAATAGTGTATAAATTATATTTGTATAGTTCAGCAACAGCACACGGTTCCAACATGTGTGAACTGCTCAGAGAAATTAAACATATAAAGAATTTTATTAAAAATATGTTGTTGTTTTCAGTATCTGGGAAAAAAGTGACTGGATTTCAAACATCGGGAAAAAGCAGGCAAGATGTGTTCCCATTTTAAGCTCCTTAGCAAATCTTTGTGTTCTGTGTTTTAGTGTTAATCAGGTAATGGTTTCTGTTTATAGTTGTTTGATATTTTCAAGCAATATTTTGAAGTGTCAGTAGACAAACCTGTGTTGACAAGAAGTTGAGAGGGGGAACAGGAATGCCACATTTCAGTTTAATAACTGCTTTTACACTGTGAGAAATTTTGTCATGAGTGATGTTGGGGCCGAAATCTCCCTTCCCAAATCTTCTTGGAAATGAATTCAGGGCACACAATCCTACCCAGTGTCCATTCAAATGTGCTTAACTTCATAAATCTGTTGTGAAGAGGAGCAGGCACAAGGAACATCAAGAACACTTTTTTTAGTGTCAGGAAGTTAGATTAAGCTTAAGCCACCTGTTAGGATGCACCAGGGGGTTTTAAGAAAATTTTACTGTTATATTGTTATTTATTTATTTGTGTATTTTGTTTTGTTGTAAGCCACCCCGAGGCTTTGTTGTGATGGGGGTGACATAAAAATGGAAGCCCATTCCATACCCAGGCCCAGGGCGGTGATGCCATTTGGGACCGTGTGGGTCCGTGTGGGGACTGGGCTGGCCAGGGACTCTGTGGGTCAGCTTCCTTAATCTGCTGTCGGGGGGTGGTGAGGTTTTATTGTTTTTAAATTGTTTTTAATTGTTTTTAATTGTTTTTATCTGGTTTTATTTTATTTGTTTTTAATGGATTCACACTGGGCTGCTTCTATGGGGTTGCCTGGGGAGAGCATGGGCGCCGCCATTGGGGTGGTTATGGGCAATGGGCGTTATGGCATTGGGGGGGTTTAATGGGTCCACATAGAAGAAGAAGGGACAGATGGTTGACACCTGTCCCCCCTTCTGGTTATTCCCCCAGCTGGAAGGTTCTGGGTATGCTTATCAGCCGCCCCTCGGGCCTGACAGCGCTGTTACTTAATGCCAGGTCGGTCCATAATAAAACATCCCTCATCCACGACTTAATTGTGGATGAGGGGGCCAACCTGGCTTGCATCACAGAGACCTGGGCGGGAGAGGGGGGGCATATCCCTCTCTCAATTGTGCCCGCCCGGGTTTCTGGTTCAGCATCAGCCATGCCCAGGGGGGAGGGGAGAGGGGTCGCCTTAGTTCATTGAGCCTCTCTTTCCCTTGTGGGGCTTCCTGTCCTCTTGAGACCAGGTCTAGAATGCCTCTACTTGGCGTTGGGTGACCGAGACAGATTGGGGATTCTGTTGGTGTACCGTGCACCCTTCTGCCCAACAGACTCCCTGCCTGTCGTGCAGGAGAGCACGACAGTAGCTCCTCCTCGCGAGGAGGAGGTAACCGTGATTACTAGGATCAGGAAAGAGCAGACACTTCTAGAAGGAGAAACGGATCAGTTGTCTCCTGAGATTTGTAAGAGTTCCCCGGCTGCTTCACAGGAGGCTAGCCCTTTAAACCATACAGACTGTGAAGGAGAAAGGGGGGGGGGGAAATACTTTGCCGGAGGAGGAGGAAAGCAGCGGACCGGAAGGGGACGGGCAGCTCAGAGGCATTGACTTGATTGATGCTAACCAACGACGAATGATGCGCTCTTATCAGCTTCGCGAAGAACGGAGAAGAAAGAAACAGGGGGAGGGGGAGGGATGAGGTCATTGTCAGGGGAACATCGTTCCTTCCCATGCGTGCCTTGCCGTTAGGATAGTTGTTTAACCGTAAATCTTGCAGATAATGAGCAATAAACCAATTTAGAACCTCAGCTCCTGTTTAAAGAATTGATTGCAGCTAAAGCACCTCTAAGCGTGAGTGTGTTTTTACAACACCCTCACTATACTGCCTGAGCTGACAGAGATCGTCTCAGACCTGGTGTTGAAGACTCCCAGGATGCTGGTCCTGGGGGACTTCAATCTCCATGCCGAGACTGATCTGACCGGGGCAGCTCAGGACTTCATGGCCTCCATGACGGCCATGGGGCTGTCTCAACATGTCATTGGCCTGACCCATGAACATGGACACAGGCTGGACCTGGTTTTCTCGATGGGACAGGAAGAGGGTGATCTGAGGGTGAGGAATTTGTGTCTGAATCCCCTGTCATGGTCAGACCACTTCCTCGTGAGGTTTGAGTTCGATGGCGGCCTTTCCATCTGTAAGGGTGCGGACCCTATTGTGTGGGTCCGCCCTCGGAGCCGGATGGATCCGGATGGATTCCTGAAAGCTCTGGGGGAGTTTCTGGTTGATAAAGCTGGCGCTCCTGTTGATGCTCTGGTCGAACTGTGGAATGGGGAAATGACCAGAGCTATTGACACGATCGCTCCTAAGCATCCTCTCCCGCCGAGTGTGGTGCAGGAGGTCACGACAGAGACTACTCCTCATGAGGAGGACGTGACTGTAATAACTAGAGTCCAGGAAAATCAACCCCAGTCGAATATAGATACCAATCCGCCTGTGCCTGAGAGCATCACTAGTCCAGAAGCCTCTACCCAGATGCCTGGCCCTTTAAATCAACCTGAATTCAAGAGGGGGAGAGGCGAGGAAAAGAAGACTGACAGCTCCTCCTCTTCTGAAGCGGAACTGACAGGGCCAGAAGCAAAGGGAATCATGGGATATGTTAACTACAAGGATGCCTCTAAGAGAAGATTGATAAGGTCTTATCAAATCAAAATGCAAAGGGAGAAGCAAAGGCGGGAGGCACGGCTGGGGGGAGAGGATATGACATAACAGAGAGATGAGATCGCCATTCAGAAGCGAACATCACTGAGAATAAGACATTTCAGGAGCAGCTCTACAGTAGAGTCGTAAATCTTGTAGATAACTAGCAATAAATAGATTTAGTTTTATTGCCTTGCAAGTGTGGTTAATTACAACCACAGTGCCTGGGCCGGCGGGCCCCCACCCTTGACACCGGGAAGAGCCTGTTCATCCCCTTGGTACACACCTGAATTATGGGCGATGAAGAGGGTTGGGAGATGACTAGAGCGTAGGTGGAGAAAATCACGGGATGAATCTGACCGAACACACTTAAGAGCCCATTATCGGGCCTATGCTGTGGCAGTGAGGGTGGCGAAGAAGAAATTCTTCTCCACTTCCATTGCCTCCTCACAGTGCCGTCCAGCTGAACTTTTTCGGGTGGTACAGGGGCTGGTACGCCCAGGCCCCAAGAAAGATCCTGTACCACCCTCAATAACCCGCTGTGACGACTTTGCCCAGCACTTCAAGGAGAAAGTCGCTCAGATTCGTCACGAGCTGGACTCCACAAGTGACTCAGATTCCTTAGGGGAGCTGCCAATGTTACCGTCTGGTCACACATTGTAGGATGAGTTTCAGTTATTGCGGCCTGATGATGTGGACAAGGTGCTTGGACAAGTACGTACCACCACCTGTGTACTGGACCCCTGCCCATCGTGGCTACTATCCAAAGCCAAACACGGGATTGGTTCCTGGATCCGGGAGGTCGTCAACGCCTCTTTGAAGGATGGCCGGGTGCCTGCCCCTCTAAAGGAGGCAGTGGTCAGGCCGGTCCTAAAGAAGGCATCCCTGGATCCAGAGATGGCCACCAATTATAGACCGGTGGCCAACATCCTGTTTTTGGGCAAGGTGCTGGAGCAGGTGGTGGCGGGACAACTCCAAGCTCTCTTGGATGAGACTGATTATCTGGACCCATTTCAGTCCGGCTTCAGACCTGGGTATGGTACTGAATCTGCCTTGGTCGCCCTGTACGATGACCTGTGCAGGGAGAGAGACAGGGGGAGTGCATTCCTGTTGGTTCTCCTGAACCTCTCAGCGGCTTTTGATACCATCGACCATGGTATCCATCTGGATAGGCTAAGGGAGCTGAGAGTAGGAGGCACTGCTTGGCAGTGGGTCCGCTCCTACCTCAACAGCCGATTCCAGAAGGTGGTGCTGGGGGACTTTATCTCTGCGCCATGGCAGTTATGTCATGGAGTTCCACAGGGGTCTATTCTGTCCCCCATGCTTTTTAACATCTACATGAAACCGCTGGGAGAGGTCATCCGGAGGTGTGGGCTGTGGAATCATCAGTACACTGATGATACCCAGCTCTACCTCTCGTTCTCTACCAATCCAGATGAGGCAGTGGCTGTGCTGAACCGGTGCCTGGCCGAGGTAATGGGCTGGATGAGGGTCAATAAACTGAAGCTCAATCCAAACAAGACAGAGGTCCTGCTGGTAGGTGGTTCGAACTCCTGGATAAGTGACTTGGATCTTGTCCTGAATGGGGTTGCACTCCCTCTAAAGGACAGAGTCCACAGCTTGGGAGTGCTCCTCGACCCGGAGCTGACTTTGGAAGCTCAAGTGTTGGAGGTGGCGAGGAGCGCTTTCCATCAGCTGCCTCCCTACCTGGAGGATGACTGCCTAGCGACAGTGACGCATGCATTGTTTACTTCCCGGTTGGATTTCTGTAACGCGCTCTACATGGGGCTGCCCTTGAAGAAAGTCCGGATACTTCAGATGGTGCAAAATAGAGCAGCCAGGTTGCTGACGAGGACTGGGAGTTATTCTCATATAACCCCAGTCCTCTACCAGCTTCACTGGCTTCCCATCGAAGTCTGGGCTCAATTCAAGGTGTTGGTAATTATTTATAAAGCCCTTAACGGCTTGGGACCTGGATACTTGAAGGAATGCCTGTGGCCATACTTGCCCTCCCGCCCCTTGAGATCAGCAGCAGGGGCTCTCCTCCGGGAGCCTTCCGTAAGAGATATCAGGAAGCAAAGTACCCAGAGGAGGGCCTTCTCTGCGGTGGCGCCCCATCTGTGGAATGCGCTCCCCAGAGAGGTCCACCTGGCGCCGTCGTTATTTGTTTTTTGGCGCCAGGCCAAGACCTTTTTATTCAAACAGTATTTTAATAATCTTTAATATTTATAGTTTTAATTATGCAGCCAGTGTGTTTCCAAGTTTTAATTGTAATTGTAATTCTACTTGTTTTATTTATTTGTGTTGTGAGCCATCCCAAGGCTGTGTAGCAATGGGGATGGCATATAACAAACGTTAAATAAATAAAATTAATAAATAAATACCCTCGGGGTCCTAACCGTCAGGAAGTGCTTCCTGGTATCTAAATGGAACCTTGGTTCCCTGAGCTTTGCTCTGTTGGAGCACATCCTGCCTTTCTCTGCAAGGGAGAACAGGTCCTACGCACCTCTGTTTGACACTCCCTCATGTACCTGTATGTCGCCAACATATCCCCTCTGAGTCTCCTCTTCTCCAGGCTGAAGAGACCCTGTTCCTTCAGTCTCACCTCAGGGCCTTTTCTGCAGTAGCCCCCCCACCCCAAATGGTTGCCATGGGGCTCCATCAGGCCCCATCACTGCAGACTTTAAGAAGGCCCTGGGGACCTAATTCTGCAACCTGGCATTCCTCAGAGTAGATTCTACCAAGAGAGCCGGCCAGCCTCTGCAGAAGCACCTCCAGCAAGGGAAAACCACCTGGAGGTGAGGCCAGACAGCTCCCACTTATTGGGGGCCGCTTTCAATGGCTAGCGAGAAACTGATCAAACCAGTCAGTCTTAGAGAACATCAGCCCTGACTGCTCTTTAGAAGGCCAGATCCTGAAGATGAAACTCAAATACTTTGGCCACCTGAGGAGAAGGAACAACTGAGGCCTTTGGATTCTGGTGCTGGGAAGACTCCTGCGAGTCCCTTGGACAGCAAGGAGATCTAACCAGTTAGTCCTAGAGGAGACCAACCCTGACTGCCCTTTAGAGGGTCAGATACTTAAGATGAAACTCAAATACTTTGGCCACCTAATGAGAAGGAGGGACTCAGTGGAGAAGAGCTTGATGTTGGGAACAATTGACGGCAGAAGAAGAAGGGGAAGGCAGAGAATGAGGTGGCTAGATGGAGTCACTGAAGCAGTCAGTGTGAGCTTAAGTGGGATCCAGGGGATGGTGGAGGATAGAAAGGCCTGGAGGAGTGTTGTCCATGGGGTCACGATGGGTCAGACACGACTTTGCAACTAACAACAACAAAACCCAGCTGCATTGATAAGCTATGGCTTTCTAACCGTGAATGACCCATGGTGAGAACCCATGGTTCAATATTTGCTTGTGAACTGTGGGTTGTTCACCATGGTTTGGTATCTCAGCTGGGTCCAGACAACACAATAACCATGCCTCCACAACAACTCAACAAGCCACACAGAACCCTTGATTGTGAGTTGTCGTGTTGCTTGGACCCAGTCATCAGCAGTAAGAGCTTTAAGCTGCAGTAAGGTGGTCTCCCTTCACCTTTGGTGTGCACACACTCTTAAGCCATGGTTCCACGTTGTCTGAATTTTGTTGCTTTAGCCATGCATTCTCTTCCAGATGAAAATGCAAATCAGGGATTCTTATCCTTGTTCTTGATTTGCTTCTCTCTTGTCTATTTGGCCGGCCCTCAGAAAAGAGTCATTTTCAGACTACTTTCACTGCATCAGGACACAGAAGCAGAACAAGCCACATTTCTGGGTTCAGACATCACAACAAGCCAGCCTTCATCATCCAACAACAAATCGTGGCTTCCAATGATGGCTTAACACATCCTGATTTGGTTGCAGGGATGGGTTTGGATGCAAACCATGGCTTAATGTTATGTGCGAACCAGGCCAACACGTGTTGTTCATCACAGTGGTCACTGGAAAGATGCTGACTTAAAAGATGCTGTGATTTCTACAGAGCCACCAGTGGTGAAGGTGTCGCACAAGGAAGACTACAACAGCCTAGAAACCCTTGTCTGCCATGCCTATGGCTTCTACCCCAAGGAGATCAACGCCACCTGGAGGAGGGACGGGGAGGTCTGGCAGCAGGACCTAATTCATGGGAGCATCACTCCCAATGCAGATGGGACCTACCACACCTGGCTGAGCATCTGAATTGACCTCAAGGACAGGGGGCGCTACCAGTGCCGTGTAGCACATGCTGGCCTGCCAGAGCCCATGAATTTGGCCTGGGAGGAACCTGGTGAGAGACCTCAGGGTGGAGGAAGGAGGGATTGGGATGGGGAACCTATCTGGGGAGGAAAAAACAGTCCTAGAACATCACTCACTGGGCCTCTGTATCGATTTGGGATACAGGGCAGGCAGTGGGAGGGGGCAGTGGAAGGGTGCTGCCCTGGATCTTCGTTCTGTCTTCTAGGGTGTTCGCTATTCCACCCTGCTTTGTATCGGACTTCCTCATCTAAATCCTTAATAAAGATGCTGAGGAGCACTGGGCCCAGGACAGAGCCCTGCAGCACCCCACTAGTTACCTTCCTCCTGTTTGTCAAGGTGCTATTGATGAGCACTCTTTGTGTCTGATTTAGAAGCCAATTTTGGATCCACCTCATAGTTTTCCATCTGGTCCAGGTTTTGCTAATTTTTTTATGACGATGTCATGGGGCATTATGTTGAAAGTCAAGGTACAGTAGTACCTCAGCTCACGAATGCCTTGGTTCACAACCAAATTGGGTTGCAAACAAAAATTTCATGAAAATTTTGATGTGGGTCGCGAACTCCACATTGGGTGGCAACCAAGATTGCAGCCATCTCCCTGCCCCCCCAAGTGGTCACAGCTGCTGTATTCCTGCAGGGAAGACGTGTGCAATCTTGACCATCTCCCCGCACCCAACCAGCACGATCGTGGCCATCTCCTCCCCCCTACAAGTAGGGAGATGGCCACGATCATGCTGGGGGGGGGGGGAATAGCCAAGATCGCGCCCATCTCTCCCTCCCCCAGTGCTCCCATGATCATGTCCATCTCTCCTGTGCCCTCCCAGGGCACTGGGATGACGGGCGCGATCGCGGTCGTGTTGGGGGGTGGGGAGATGGCTGCGCTCGTGCTCAGCATGGGGGTGGGGGAGATGGCCACAATCTTTGTTGCTCTTTGTCACTTTGCTTCACATTTTTCTGATTAAAAAAATGGTTATTGAATGGATTAACCATATTTACATTGAACCTTATGGGGAAATTAAACTCAGCTCACAACCAACCAACCATGACCAGAGTCCTGGAACGGATTAAGCTCATGAGCCAAGGTACCACTGTAGATTATGTCCACAGTCTTCCCTCTGTCCATTTGGGAGGTTACCCAGTCAGTTTAACTCAGTTTGACAGGGTGTATTTGTGATACATCCATCTTGGCTTCTATTAACCACAGGATTTTTTCCCCAAGATGCTTACAGACTGATTTTGTTTTCTGAGTAGGAATGAGGGGAAGAGAGGCAGTTTCTGCAATTTCCCCCACTCTTGCTCCCAGATCCCCGACCCGAAAAGCCTTCCTTGAGAAAACAGCAAGTGTCTGGGACAGGCAGGGAGTGGGTCTTCATGGAATCCTTGGAGAGGAGAGCTGGAAGGGGCCAGAGGGCCACCAGGTCCACCCCCCATGCAGTGCAGGACTCCACGTTAAACAGTCCCTCTCGGAGGGCTGCCCAGCTGACTCCCAGTGTGGGAGAGCCCTCCACCTCCCCAGGTCATGGACCCATTGCTGTACCATCAGGATGTTCTTCCCAATGTCCAGCTGGAACCCGGCTTCCTGCCACTTGAGCCCCTTCTTCCAAGTTCTGTGCTCTGGGAGGATGGAGAGGAGTTCCTGGCATTTCCATGGGTGACTTCTGCTTACTGTTTGAAGTTTGCTCTCCTACCTAAGTCCTCTCTTGCTCTCCCTCCCCATTCAGGGTCCAGCTTGGGGCTCATGGTGGGAGCCCTCCTGGCTGTTGTCATCTCTGCCACGGTCCTGCTTGCAGCTGGGGCAATTGTGTACAAGAGTAAGTCACCTGCAAATGCATTTGGTGGTCCCCATATGGGTGAAATACTCCCCCAGGAAGCCCTGTAGGTTCAGGCAGGTCCCTGAGGAATCTAGCATTGCGCACAAGCAGCCGTCCATCTCCCCTTTCTGGTGAACAGCCAGACACACGAGCGCTGTGCTGGGCTGCCTTTGGAGCAGCAGAGGCTCTCGGGGCCTCGTCAGAGCTGGCCCCGCATTCCCACGCAACCCCCTTGGGTCGTGCTGGATGACAACTCCCATAACCCAAAGCAGTTTCTCTGGCTGTGCTGCCTGGGGGTTATGGGAGCTGTAATACAATGCATCTCCGGGGAAACAGGTTGGGGAAGTCTAGGCTCGGCATCTAAGCTGAGTCTTAATGGTTAGGACCCCGAGGGTGTGGAATGGGCTTCCCTGGGAGGTGGTTGAGGCTCCATTGGTGAGGGTGCTTAAGGAGGTGGACATGCACATGGTAGGAATGTCATGAGTGGAGCCAGCTGGAGCTGAGAGTCAGACTAGATGGCCTGGGGGACCCCTTCTGACTTGCTCTGTTTCTATTTTTCTATGTGTGGGGCCTGATTCCTGGCAAGCATCCTCCAAGGGAGAAAAGCACAGGGAACCCAGGTTCCATTAAGATGCCAGGAAGCACTTCCTGACAGACAGGACCCTGAGGGTCTGGAATGGGCTTCCATGCGAGGTGGTTGAGGCCCCATCGGTGAGGATGTTCAAGGACAGGCTGGACATGAACATGGTGGGCATGTCGTGAGCGGAGCCGGCTGGAGCCGGGGGTCAGACTAGATGACCCAGGAGACCCCTTCTGACTCGCTCTGTTTCTATGTTAACTGGTCTGCATCAGAAAGCAACTGGACTTCCTGACTGCAGGTAACTCTGCCTCAGCCAGCTGTGGGACTTCCTCCCGGGTTCTTAGGAAGAGGCTGGAGGAGGACTTGGCTGGGGAGTCCAAGAGTGGGGGCTGGTTTTGCAGGGTGGGAACTAGTGATCTACGGAGGGACTTTCAGCTCTGATTTTCCGATTCTGTCTCTGCAGAGAAGCATCGGTGAGAAGCTCACAGAGCGGCCTCAAATGAGTCGTGTCAGTCCTTTGCGGAAGTGTCCCTTCGGCACGAGGCGGTCTTGCTGGGGGAGTTGGATGGGCAGGGTACCCAAGGTCCTGCTGATGGGTGCTTCTCTGGAAGGCCCTTTCCCAGGTTGCTCTCCAGGACTCTGGGCCCTCAGGGTGTGGGCTTTGCAGTGTGGCAAGATGTCCTCTGAGAATGAACAGAGTGCCTCCCCCTTCTGAAGGGTAGAAGCTTTTAAAATATCCAGAGCCTAAGTAGCTTAAAAAATAAATTCCAAATGGAAAGGATGGAGTGCCTCTAAACATGGGCAGACAGTCACCTCTACAGGGTCTCCAATCAGCATGAAGGTGAAGCAGCAGTGCGGCTCCTCGAAAAACATCAACGAGCAGCCCGTCTGCCCCTCAACCCGAGATCCAGTCTTGGAAGCGTGGGATTGCCCCGAAGATGCTACTATTTCAAGTTTCCCCTGAACCTGGAACAGCCAGCCCTGGACGTGCACCCTTCCTCGTGCTTCCACACTGACTTTATCTCCTGAAATGTCTCCCAGATCAAGGAGACGATCAGACTGGGAATCACGGGGGCAATTTACTGGGGAGACTAGGGAAAGGGAGCGGGTTGGGACATTTGGCTTTGCAGCCTAGCCGGTGATCCCTGCTTTCTGCTCTTTTGCAGGAATTCATGAAGTGGTAGACAGTCTTGGCAGTGGTGAGTGAGATTGGGAATGGAGGGTTTTTTTGCGGGGGGGGGGGGCACAGACAGACACCCCATAGCAGACACACCACTTTTCAGGCAGAATGTCCCAAGGTGCAAAGAGCGTCTTTGGAGCTCTGCAGAGATCAGTGTGGACCACAGGGCTGGCCCTCTTTCGGCCTGCCTTCAATTTCGGAGATGCCATCGGGGGGGCACCCCTTGGCACCCCCAATACAGGCATCTCAGTCTTTAAAAATAAGGCAGAGCCAATTGGAGGACTAGGACTGTGGGGGAAGCAGGAACCCACCCGGGAAAGGCTGTGTGGTTTTCTCATTTTAGTAAATTTGGTTGTCGTCTCACCTGGACGTGTTATTTGAACTGACCCTGGCTATATTATTAGTAATAATTCATTATTTACATTTTAGTGATGGTTTTAATCGTTCTGTTGTAATTCGGCTGTTGTACAGCCTCTGGAAAGTCTATTTGAATTGCTTGATGGCTTAGAAATCAATCGATCAATCAATTAATCAATAGCAGGCCGGGTTAGGATCAGGATCATGGGCAGTCCAGTAACCTGGGCAATACCGTGATGGGCAGGCCTTTGGTTTTTATTTCTTTATCTCTTAAAAGCTTTTATATGCCGTCCTATTATATAAATATCTCAGGACGGCGCTTCCTGGGATTCCAGCTTGCCTTCTGATCTCCCATGGCTGGAAATGCAGGGCTTTCCTGGGGTGATGCAGCTTTGCTGGAAGCTGATCCGGACCCCCAAGACTGCCCCCCTCGAACCCGTGGCCTTTCTTGGCTGTGCACGGGGGCGACGCAGGGGGTTAGCCCCCGGCATGAATTCGGAGAAGGCTGCAAGTAGAGGTCTGTGGCCGCTAGCTGGCTGCAGTGGCCGGGTCTGGACAATGCAAGAAAGTTGGGTGTGGGTTGCATGGAATGGGGGGTTGTGGTCGAAACATGTTGTCTGCACCCAGCCACACTACAAAGCCCAGGATGGTTAAGCACAGAGCTCCACCACCACAATCGGACAACGAATCGTGGTTTCTTTTCATGGGCTTGGCTCCAGTTCGGCAGCTCTGAGGCCTCCGTCATGGCGGCTCCTTGTGCCTGGATGTCATTTTCTCTGGTCTGTTGTTTCTGCAGCTTGACCCTTGGTGCACGAGAAGAGAGCACCACCCAAGCCTGGTCCAGAAGCATCCCTGCAGCACCAGGTGCTGGCTTTCGGGGGCCCCGGGGAAGCCTGCTTGGTGCCCCCCAGTCCCATGAGGAGGCTGCCTGCCTGGTGACCCCATCGCTCCCTGTGCCTGCTCCCCCTGGCCTTTGTGACGACCTCTTACTGCCTCCAGGTGCGGCTGGGCAGCAAGCACCATCATGCTGTTACGTCTCCTCTTCCATCTTGCCCCCGCAGGTGCCTGAGATGGAGCAGGGGGCAGAGGAGACGAGGGGAGCCAGCCTGGGGGCCTCTGGCCAGCGCCCTGGGAAACCTGCCTGGCCCTGACACCGGGGTGCTGGTTGACTGCAGGCTACACATGAGCCAGCAGTGAGATGTGGCGGCCAAGAGGGCAAACGCCGGCCTTGGTTGCATAGCCAGAAGTGTGGCTTCTAGATCGAGAGAGGTACTACTGTCACTCTATACGACTCTGGTGCTCTCACAGCAGGAGTATTGGGTTCAGTTCTGGGCCCCTCATTATAAGAGGGAGATAGCAAGGTTGGAATCAGTGCAGCACAGGGCCGCAAGGATGGTGGCCAGTTTGCAGGGTAAGCCATATGAGGAGAGACTGAGGGAACTGAGTCTTTTCAGCCTTTGGAGAAAGAGATTCAGATAGGACCTGTTGGCGATAGGACCTGTTGTCTGCCACAAAGAGGTGGGTAGGGACCTGTTCTACCCTGCAGAGGAAGGCAGGATGCGTTCCAGTGGAGCAAAGCTCAAGGAGCCAAGGTTCCATTTGGATGCCAGGAAGTACTTCCTGACAGTTAGGACTCCTCGGGCATGGAGTGGGCTTCCACGGGAGGTGGTTGAGGCCCCATGGGTGAGGGTGTTCAAAGATAGCCTGGACTTGCACATGGGAGACATGTCGTGAGTGGGGCCGGCTGGAGCCAGGGTCAGACTAGATGGCCCGGGAGGCCCCTTGTGACTCACCCGGTTTCTACTGGAGGGCCTCCTCAACACCCAAGTGAGGGGTCCTGCCCTCCCCTCCCCTCTGCCACCATTTGGAAGGCTTTGCAAGGGGTCTGGACCAGCTCCTGGAGCTGCATAGGCAGCATAGCCAGAAGTGGTGTAGTGGTTAAGAGTGTGGGACTGGGACTCAGACGATCTGGGTTCTAGTCCCCGCTTGGCCATGGAGCCAACTGGGTGACTTTGGGTCAGTCACAGACTCTCAGCCCAACCTACCTCACAGGGTTGTTGTTGTGGGGATAAGATGGAGGAGGAGAATGATGTAAGCTGCCTGGAGCCCTTCGTAGGAAAAAGGCAGGATACAAACGAAAAATGGATGGATGGATGGATGGATGGATGGATGGAGTGGCTTCTAGATCAAGAGAGGTATTACTACCACTCTATACAACTCTGGTGTGCCCGCAACTGGAGTATTGTGCTTAATTCTGGGCCCCTCATGACAGAAAGGATATAGCCAGGTTGGAGTCAGTGCCGCGTAGGGCCACAAGGTTGGTGGCCGGTTTGGAGGGTGAGCCATATGGGGAGAGACTGAGGGAGCTGGGTCTTTTCAGCCTGGGGAGGAGACTCCGCGGGGACCTGTTGGTGACATGCAGGTACTCGAGTGGGTGCCATGCAGAGGTGGGTTGTGCCCTTATTTCCCCTGTTCCCTGAAGCTCTTTCCGTACTCCAGGCACTGATATGGCCTCTGCCCCGTGTGGATCCTCTGGTGGGACGTCAGGTGTGAGTTCTGCCCGAAGCATTTTCTGCACTCTGGACATTTATGCTGCTTCTGATCTGTGTGGATGCTTTTATGGATGTTGAAGTGGGATTTGTGGTTAAAGGTTTTCTCGCATACCAGGCAGATGTACCTTTTCTTTTCTTTTTGCTTTTCTTGTGGAGCTTGACCTTCAAGGAAGTTGTTCCCTTGCCAAGACGTATGCCTCAGATTCCTAATTTGGGCCCCTTGCTGCTCCCTTGGTCCTTCGAGATTGATGAAAACTTGTTCCATCTTCTGAATCGCATTTCTTTCTGAGGATGCCCCAGATGGTCTGTCATCATTGTTAGTATCCCACCCATCACCTGATGGAGGGGGGAAGAGAGAGAAGAGACACAGACACATACACACAGACACAGAGAGACAATAGAGGCAGAGATAACAGAGAAAGAGGCAGAGAGGCAGAGGCAGGGAGAGACAAGAGACAAAAGGCAGAGGCAGAGAGAGGAAGGGAGAGAGAGAGAGAGACAAGAGGCAGAGACACAGAAAGAGAGACAGAGAACAAGAACAAACTGGTAAGAGCATGTGGAGAAAAAAGGAAACTTTTGATCAAGGATTGCCCTATGAACTCAAATGGGACCCAAAGAATAGTACTCTGCCTGCACTAGAGTTATATTCCAACTTTTCCCTCTTCCAAGGAACTCTAAGTACCTACAAAGGAGCCTTCTCCTCTCCATCTTATCCTTACAGCAACCCTGTGAGATGTGTCCAGCTGAGGGTCCATGACAGGCGTGAAGGCACCCAGTGAGCTTCATGGCCAAGTGGGGACTAGACCCCTTTCCCACCGACTCCCAGGCCACCACTGCACCCCACTGCCGTTCACTGTCCTTTTCTCAGTGTCGTGGCAGACAAGGTTAAGATGGGGCTGTTTTACACACACCCTGAAACCACAGTATGGTTTGTTGAATTCTAGCTCTGTGTTTTCATAGAATCATAGAATGGCAGGGTTGGAAGGGGCCATGAAGGCCATCGGGTCCAACACCCCCCCCCCCCACTGTTGTAGGACACCAAGTTCCACCAACCCACTCAGAGGGCTGTCCAGGTTCTTTTTGAATGTCTCTAGTGTGGAAGAGCCCAGAATCTCTCCAGGCAGCTGGTTCCACTGTTGCATTGCTCTGACAGTGAGGAAGCTCTTCCTGATGTCCAGCCTGAATCTGGGTTGTCGCAACTTGAATTGGCTGTTCTGTGTCCTACACTCTGGCATCAGCAAGAAGAGATCCTGACCTTCCTCTTTGTGACAGCCTTTGAGGCACTTACAGAGGGACACCATGTCCCCCCTCAGTCTTCTCTTCTCAAGGCTGAACATGCCCAGTTCCCTCAGTCTCTCCTCACAGGGCAGCGTTTCCAAACCCTGGATCATTTTTGTTGCCCTCCTCTGCACCCTTTCTAATTTACCTCCATCTTTCTTAAATCTTGGTGCCCAGAACTGGACATAATATTCCAGGTGAGGTCTGACTAGTGAAGAATATAAGGAAACTGCTACTTTGTCTGAACCACAACCTGTTGCAAAGAAACTGTGCGAGTCCCTTGGACCGCAAGGCGATCAAACCGGTCAGTCCTAGAGGAGATCAACCCTGACTGCTCTTTAAAAGGCCAGATCCTGAAGATGAAACTCAAATACTTTGGCCACCTAATGAGAAGGAAGGACTCCCTGGAGAAGAGCCTAATGCTGGGAACAATAGATGGCAAAAGAAGAAGGGGGCGGCAGAGGATGAGGTGGCTGGACAGGGTCACTGGGGCAGAGGATGTGAGCTTAGGTGGACTCCAGGAGATGGTGGAGGACAGGAAGGCCTGGAGGAAGGTTGTCCATGGGGTTGCGATGGGTTGGACGCCACTTTGTGACTAACAACAAGGTTTTGTCATACTTGAAAAACTTCCCTGTTTCGTGATCAGTGTTTCAGTGTGAAAACTGCATTTGGTTTCAATTTTTTCTCAGCTTTCCTTTCATATGGAGAGGTTTGCCTGGTGCTGTGCTTATACTCTTTTCAGCGCCAGGTCAAAACCTTTTTATTTCACCGTTATTTTAAAAATTAGTATTTTAATGTAACAATCGTGTTCTATTTAATTTATTTTATTGACTTTACGCTATTGATTTATTGCTATAGATTGCTTTAATGTATTTGATTTGAATTGATTGCAAGTCATCCTGAGATGCCATGCATAAGGGACGGCATAGAAAGGTTTTAAATAGAATAAATAAATAAATACTCCAGCCCGGTGAAAGGCCCGCCTGCAGTGAAGAACAGTGGATCTGGGCCCTTCCCAACTCTTTCTGCTCAAAGGGGACCCTTACTCAGCATGACTTTTGGCCTGAATCCAGCAGGGCCCACTCCTTGTTGGTGAAGTACGCAGCCACCTCCTCGAAGGTCATGGGGCACGGAAAGAGAAAGAAACATATTTCCCATTAAGACACCCAAACAGGTGCGGCACCTCCTCTTCCTGCACTCGTAATTCCCCCTGTAAAGCTTTGTGATGGATGCATGCGCAAGCCCCACGGGGACAGCTGGCTGCCTCCACTGGGGGATGCGCTTGCACCAAGTCGCAATAATTTTGGTGTGTCAGGAATTGCATTTGAAGAGCCTCCGGAAGCTTCACTTGGTCCAGAACATGCAGCAAAGGTGCTGCCCTGGGAGAATATGACAGATGGGCTGGCAACAACTTCAGCGCTCACAAATTTTGTTCATGGAAGTGGAAGTGTTGGACACAAAGAGTGCTCGTTAATGGCACCTTCTCAGGTTGGATGGAAGTAATTAGTGGGGTGCCACAGGGTTCAGTCCTGGGCCCAGTGCTCTTCAACATCCATATTGATGATTTAGATGAGGAAGTACAAGGAGAGACAATCAGATTTCCAGACTATGCAAAACTGGGTGGAATAGCAAACACCCTAGAAGACAGAATTAAGACCCAGGGTGATCTTGATAAACTTGGACACTGGGCTGAAAGCAACAGAATGAGATTCAACAAGGACAAGTGCCAAGTACTCCACTGAGGAAAAAGAAACCAAAGGCATTGATACAAGATGGGGAATACATGGCTCAGCAGAACTGAAAAGGAAAAAGATCTTGGAGTAATTGTGGACAATAGGCTAAACATGAGCCAACAATGCAATGCAGCTGCCAAAAGGGCAAATGCTATTTTGGGATGCATTAACAGAAGTATTACTTCCAGATCACAAGAAGAAGCAGTTTCTCTATACTCCTCAATAGTCAGACCTCACCTGGAAAACTGTGTCCAGTTCTGGGCACCAAGATTTAAGAAAGATGCAGGTAAATTAGAAAGGGTCCAGTGGAAGGTGAGAAAAATGACCCAGGGTTTGGAAACAGTGCCCTGTGAGGAGAGATGGAGAGAAGTGGGCATGTTCAGCCTTGAGAAGAGAAGATGGAGGGGGACATGATATCCCTCTATAAGGACCTCAAAGGCTGTCACAAAGAGGGAGGTCAAGATCTCTTCTTGCTAATGCCAGAATGTGGGACAAGAAATAATCAATTCAAGTTGCGCCAGCCCAGATGCAGACTGGACATCACGAAGAGCTTCCTCACTGTCAGAGCCTGGAAAGGTGGTGGGATCCCCACACTGGAGACATTCAAGATGAAACTGGGCAGTCATCTGAGTGGGATGGTGCAAATTGGTGTCCTGCAACAGCAGAGGTTAGACTCAATGGCCTTCATGGCCCTTCCAACTCTTCTATTCTAGGATTCTACGAGATGAGAACTGAGGCTCCAGGAGAACTTAGACACTGAGTTCAGGGATGAAAATTCAGGGTGGAATATGGGTTGAGTGTGGGTTATTATTGAGACTGTCCTGAGACTTTTGGTAATGAGGACAGTATAGAAAAGCTTTAAATACATGCATACATACTGGGCTCTTGGTGGAACATGCATGATCGTGTTGTAAAACCAGTTGTGATAGCAATCCATGGTGGACCACCCAACCAAAATCAAGCTGTGGGCTCTCGCTCAGGGTTATTTGGGGCCAATGTGCCAGGCGATACGGGAACCTCCATTTTGACAACAAGCCATACTCAGCCCCGGTGTGGTCCAAAAGGCCCCAGCGTGGATTCTGGAGCTTTGCCCTGCCCGGGAAGGCTGTGGATGGCACGATGGTGCTGTGGGACAGAAATGCCACCTCGGTTCCTCACCTCTGTCCAGCCACCGAGGGAAGGCTCCAAAATGGATGCTTGTGGGGCAGATCTGGGGCATGAAGGGAGGCAGATCCAGCAGAAGCGGAGGCCCCTGTTCCCATCCCTGCCTGGGGCCAGACGGGGAGCAATGCAGGATCAGTGGCCTACACAGCCCGAATGCAGAAGCAGAGGATGGGGAAGGGGGAGAAGGACCTGCCACTTCCCCCCGCCCTGATTAGCACCATTGGTGAGGCCTAGGAGAGAGGGAGGACCGCTAGATCCCGGTCCCACATCGCCTGGGAGCCGGTCCTGTAGGAGAGTGGCCAAATTGAGGAGGAAGATCGTGGGGACCCACCACGGGAGACCCATCTGCCCCCCCGACCCCCCCCCCCAGTTCTCTCTTAGGGCTAAAGGCTGTTTTGATCACAATGAACAACTTGTTAGCCATACAAATACATGTGGACAGGCTGGGCAAATATCTTTCCAATCAATCAATCAATCAATCAATCAATCAATCAATCATCAGCCTATATTTTTAACAGCTGCACCGCATTTCCTACTTCTGCTCCTGTTTTAAGATGCCACGTGCCACTTTCAATGTTGCAATCCGCCATGACCACCAGAGGGGAGAGCACAGATGCCGGTCAATAAATATGTTTTCACAACAGCCTTGTGAGGTAGGCCAAGCAGAGAGGCAGCAACTGAACTTAGCCCCCCCCCCACCCCAAAATGAACTTCTGCAGCAAAGCAGGGACTTGAACTCTGGTCTCCACAGTGCAGCCTTTCCTACTCTGACCATGCTGGCTGGGGATGATGGGAATGGTAGCCCACACATCTGAAGACGCCAGGTGCAGGGAGTGTGAATCTCTTTATTATTTATTTAATTTACTTGTTTATAAATAAATAACCTTTTTATTTAAGCGTTATTTTAAAAATTAGCATTTTTAGTGGTTCACAATCGCTGTTGATTTGATTTATCTGTATTGGTTTATAGTAATTTTATCATACTGTTTGCCTGATTGTTTTTATGACTATTGGTTTTAATCTTGTAAGCCATCCTGAGATGCGATAGTGAAGGACAGCATATAAAAGCTTTAAATAAAATAAATAAATAAATTTATTGTGTTTATATTTTATTTATTTATTTAAACTATTTTTATGCCGCCCCATCGCAACAAAGCCTCGGGGCGGCTAACAACATACTAAAATAATACAAAAATTTCAATTAAAACCCGCCCCCCCCCCCCAGTGCATCTTGGCTAAAAACTTTAAAATTCAATAAATAATTTAACAATTAAAATAAGTTTTAAATAAAAAGGTAAAATCACTGCAAAGATGGAGGCGTTTAATATAGAAAGTAAAGACTTTATAAGACAATTTTGGAAATTCATGATTCTTTAAAAGACATATTAAGCTTTCAGGAAAATGTTTTAATTAAGCAACTTCATGGTTTATTAATGGAAACAAAAAGGGACTCTGGCAAGATTGTTTTTTTTACTGATAAGACTCTGATCAGACAATTTGTACCTGAGCAGAATAAACAAAACATCCAGCAAGCAGAAGAGAAAGTTGAAACATAGAAACAGAGCGAGTCAGAAGGGGCCTCCCGGGCCATCTAGTCTGACCTCCGGCACCAGCCGGCTCCGCTCATGACATGCCCACCATGTGCATGTCCAGCCTATCTTGGAACACCCTCACCAATGGGGCCTCAACGACCTCCCGTGGAAGCCCATTCCACGCCCTCGGGGTCCTAACTGTCAGGAAGTGCTTCCTGGCATCCAAATTGAACCTTGGCTCCCTGAGCTTTGCTCCATTGGAGCGCGTCCTGCCTTCCTCTGCAGGGGAGAACAGGCCTCTCCCCATCTCCATGTGACACCCCCTCACATACCTGTATGTTGCCAACATATCCCCTCTGAGTCTCCTCTTCTCCAAGCTGAAGAGACCCAGTTCCCTCAGTCTTGCCTCATACGGCATCCCCTGCAAACCAGCCACCATCCTTGTGGCCCTACGCTGCACTGACTCCAACCTGGCTATACCCTTTCTGTAATGAGGGGCCCAAAACTGAACACAATACTCCAGTTGCGGGTGCACCAGAGTCGTGTAGAGTGGTAGTAATACCTCTCTTGATCTAGAAGCCACACTTCTGGCTATGCAACCAAGGGTGGCATTCGCCCTCTTGACCACCGCATCACACTGCTGACTCATGTTTAGCCTGCGGTCAACCAGTACCTCGAGGTCCCTTTCACAAGTGCTGCTCTCCAGCCACTTGTCACCTAACCTGTACTTATGACAGCTATTCTTATGCCCCAAGTGCAAGACCTTGCACTTCTCCACATTGAACGCCATCCTGTTGTCTCCTGCCCACTTCCATAGTCTGTCCAGATCCTTTTGGATCTGGAGTATCTGCTCCTCAGTTGTGGCCACTGCTCCAGTTTTAGTGTCGTCTGCGAATTTGATCAGCAGACTGTTCACCCCTTCTTCCATGTCGTTAATGAAAAGATTAAACAGGATCGGCCCCAGGACAGAGCCCTGGGGGACCCCGCTTGTCACTGGCTGCCATCCCGATGGTTCCCCGCTAATGGTTACCTTCTGCTTTCAGTCAGTCAACCATGCCCTAATCCACCGGACAGTGCTTTGGTGTATCCCAACACTCCTCAGTTTCTCCACCAGGATATCATGGGGCACTTTGTCAAAGGCCTTGCTGAAATCCAGGTATACCACATCCACTGCATCCCCTCCATCTAGCCATCTTGAAACCTTGTCATAGAATCCCACAAGGTTTGTCTGGCAGGACCTGTTTTTGCGGAAGCCATGTTGTGTGGCCGTCAGCCTCCCTTCCCTATCTAGCATCACTAGATCTCTCTCTATTATGAGCCTTTCCATTGTTTTTCCTACAATGGACGTAAGGCTAACCGGTCTATAATTCCCCATGTCCTTCCTACTACCCTTTTTGAAAATTGGGACCACCGATGCCACCCTCCAGTCCTCTGGAACTTCACCCGTTCTCCACGAGGCCTCAAAAATGGAGGCCAGCGGGCGTGAGAGAACCCCTGCCAACTCTCTAAGTACTCTCGGGTGTAACCCGTCAGGGCCTGGCGCCTTTGTAATGTCCAATGCCCTGAGGAGCCCCTCGACTTCAAGGGGGGTGACTCTAATCTCTGCCCCTAAGTCCCCAGCCTCATCTAATCTCCTATACGGATATCCCCCATCCTGCTTTGGGGAGAACACAGAGGCAAAATAGTCATTTAGCATCTGTGCCTGTTCCCTCATGTCAGTCACTGGATCACCTTCCTCCTTATTTAGTGGTCCCACCACTTGTCTCCCCTTCCTTTTCCTATTTACATGCTGAAAGAAGCCCCTTTTGTTGTTCTTGATATTCTTGGCAAGTCTCAGCTCATAATCAGCCTTAGCCTTGCGAAGAATCCTTCTGCAACGGGCCTCCTCCTCCCGGTATACCCTTTTGTCTATTTCCCCCAGTACCCATTTCCTACGGAGGCTCCTCTTTCGTCTAATCCCCCTAACCACCTCCTTTCGCATCCATGGTGGCACTCTCCTCCGCCTCCCCACCTTACTGACTAGAGGTATCGTCAGGGCTTGCGCCTGCAAAACCTCCCTTTTGAGTGCCATCCGCCCCTCCTCAACTCGCTTACCTTCCAGTAACCTATCCCAGGAGACTTTCCCCAGTCTGGCCTTCAGGTGGCCAAAGTTGGCCCTCTTGAAGTCCCAGCTTCTAGTGCTCGCCCTGCTGCACGGCCCCAGTCCCCTGATCTCAAAGCAAAGGATGGAGTGATCACTCGCATCCAGAGCTCTCCTAATCTGTACTTCATCTATCAGCTCCTCCCTATTGGTCAAGACCAAGTCCAGGATGTTTCCCCCCCTCGTCGCCTCTCGGACCCTCTGTGTGAAAAACCCACCCTCTAGAGCTTCTAGGAAGCGACGTGACCTGGCTGTCACTGCCGAGTGAGTCTCCCAAGTAATATCCGGGAGATTGAAATCCCCCATAATTACTGTGTCTCTCCCCCAAGATATCCTTAGAATCTGTCCTGTCAGGACATCATCCAGGGTCTCAAGTTGACCTGGAGGGCGATAACATACCTCCACTGTCAGGTCTCTTTCCCTGTCAAAACTCCTAAGTTTCACCCAGACTGCCTCTACCGAATCCCCGTCTGTGCTGCATTCTATCTCACTGCATCCTATCCCTTCCCTGACATATAAAGCCACACCCCCGCCTCTCTTTCCCTTCCTGTCCTTTCTAAAAAGGTGATACCCTTCTATGTTTACATTTCAGACTTGCCTTTCATCCCACCAAGTTTCTGTGATTCCCACCAGATCATATCCTCCTATTCCCAGCAGAGCTTCAAGCTCTTCCTGCTTATTACCCATGCTCCTAGCATTGGTGTACATGCACCTCAACTCCTTCCCACTGCTTCCTTTCTTTGGAGTGCCCAGCATCCCCCTTCCTCCCATCCTCCCTGGTACCTGGCCCCTCTCCGTAGAAGTCCTGTCAGTCCCTGCAGTATCTCTAAAGCCCTGCTCCCAGAGCCCCGATCCTCCCCGCACACTTGTCCAGTGCAGACACGTTACTGGGGGGCCTGAACCCACCCCCCACTGGCTCAGTTTAAAGTCTTCCAGATGACGCTCGCTAGAGCACCTCCAAAGGACCTTTTCCCCATCCTCGTGAGGTGGAACCCGTCCCTTGCCAGAAGTCCATTGGCAAGAAAACGAGTGCCGTGGTCGAGGAACCCGAAGCGTTCCTTCTGGCACCACACCCTAAACCAGTTGTTCACCTCAGAGGCCCTCCTGTCCCTTCCTGGCCCAAATCCCTGGACAGGTAAGATTGACGAGAAGGCCACTTGGGCCTTCAGCTCCCTGAGTTTCTTCCCCAAGGCCAAAAAGTCCCTGGTGATCCTGACCACACCCTGCCTGGCCACGTCGTTTGTGCCCACATGGATCACCAGGAGTGGCTGGTGACCCCCGGAGCGAACAAGACGCTCCACTCTGTCCTTTACATGCCAGATGCGTGCGCCCGGCAGGCAGCAAACCTCCCTTGTCTCAAGGCTGGGGCGGCACACTGCCGCCTCAGTGCCCCTCAGCAGGGAGTCCCCAAAAACAATCACCCGCCACCGTACCTTCTCAGTGCTGGTGGGCAGCCGTGCCCTGGTCCTCGCCTCTCCTGCAGCGGCCCCCTTGCCTCCTGATGTCCCAGGCTGGGGGTCCTGCTGGTCTCCCGAGCCCTCGTCAGCCCCAGCCTCCCCAAGTGGAGAGAACCTGTTTCCCAGCTCCAGATCGGTGCCAGGAGAAGGAGGAGGCCGTGCTGGCCTCCTCCTCCTGTGGGTGACATACCTCCATGTCTCCGCAGCTGCTCCTCCCGTGGTCTCTCCCTCAGCCCTCTGTCGAGAGGGGGGGCTGCTCTCTCGGCCCTCAGGCACCTCACCTCCTCCTCTAGCAGGGTCACCATCTTGCACTGAGGGCAAGTCTATCCCTGCCTCTCCTGGGGGAGAAGGGCGAACATGTCGCAGCTCTCGCAGCGGACAGCAACACCCGTGACTCCCGCCAAGGCCATCTCCTGGTCTGCCATCTGTAACCCTTCCAAGACCTTACCTTGGTCCCTTGCCTTGTTAGTCCTGCAGTTCCTCTCACTCGCCCAGTTCTCCCAGGCAAAAACCCCACTTGCACACACACACAAGGAGAAAATAAACTTAAATTTAAATTGGAAGAAAAAACAAAGCACAACAAAGCAAAGCAAAGTGCAAACAAAACAAAAACACACAAACAAAACAAAGAACAAACAATCAAACAAACAAACAACCCTCTGTGTCTCAGGGAAGGGAGTCCCTGTACCGTCCGGACCGCAGCTCAGGGACGCAGACAAGGGACGACGCCCTTGACGCGCCGCACCCGAGCTTGGCCTCCTCAGTCCCTCAGGCCAGTGGCCCTGCCCCCTGCTTCCTCCTGGCTGCTCTAGCTCTCTGGCCCACCCCCTCCCTCTCTGCTGCTCCTGGACCTCTGCTCCCACCTGCCCAGCTCCTACCTTGCCTTCGCCAGTCCCCTGGCCACCCAGCCCTCTCTCCCAGCCTGTGCCTCTGCTGCTCTGCCAAGAGGCCAGAGCCAAAAGGGCTTGCAGTGGCTGAGCTTGGCCTCCTCAGTCCCTCAGGCCAGTGGCCCTGCCCCCTCCCTCTCTGCTGCTCCTGGACCTCTGCTCCCACCTGCTCAGCTCCTACCTTGCCTTCGCCCATCCTCTGGCCACTCAGCCCTCTCTCCCAGCCTGTGCCTCTGCTACTCTGCCAAGAGGCCAGAGCCAAAAGCTGAGAAGTTAACAAAGGAACTTTTACAGAACAAACCAGCTGTTGGTTATTTGAAAATGTTGCAGAATGGGCAAGCAGCTGGTCATTTGAAAACTTCAAAGAAGATAAGCAGAGTAAGAGAGATAATGAGCGGACATGTTTTAATACATGATTTATTACAGGCATATCTTTGGAAGAAGCTGGAGCAGAAAAAGAAAGTAATTAACCATTTCAGGAGACTTTATAGCTTGAAGACAGATATATTTGGTAAAGGAGTAAAGAAGAAATTTACAGGGGAGATAGGAGAACCCTGTTCTTGTTTTAAAAAGGGGTGATGTATTGAGGTTGGCGTGTCTATATGTAACACAGAAAAAAAACGTGTTACTTTTTTTTGGGGGGGGAAGCATTATACTTTTGTCTCTGTATTTGAAAATAAGGGAATTTATTATATATATTAAGGTTTAAGTTAAGATGAAATATAAAGCTATTGCTTAACAGGGTATAGGCATTGAGGTTGGCGTGTTCACATGCAACATAGAAAAAAACATGTTATTGTTTTTGGTGAAACATTATACTTTTGTCTCTGTTAGTGTCTGGAAATAAGGGAATTTATTTTAGGTATTAAGGTTTAAGCTAAGATGAAATATAAAGCTATGGCTAAACCAAGTTTAGTGATCAAATAGAGCTGTTAAGCTGTTATTAGAGAGGGTAAATGGATGTTATTTGTAAGCATAAGGAGTTGTTGTTTTTTCTTTCCTTTCCTCTTTCTACTTTAAAAGGGGATGATTTAAATAGACTGGTATGCAGATACGAGATAAAGAAAGGCTGACTTAATAATTTAGCTTAATGAAACTGTGTTAAATGGATATCCCTAACTACATCTGAAATTGAAAATAGGTGAACTTATTTTATAATTAAAAACTATATGGAGTTAACTATATTTGTTTAAATGGAGTTTAAGCTATGATGAAATATTTGAGAGTTTACAGAGGACTGATTTAAAGATATCACCAAGCAGGGCAGTTAAGATGCTTACCGAGATGTTAAATAGACTTTTTTGAGGCTACTACTAATTTTGACAACGAGGAAGTTATTTTGTATAATTAGGGGAAAAAAAAGGTTTTGAAGTGTTTAGAAATGTTTAGAGGAAAATCATTACTGCAGGAGGAAAAAGATGTAACTTCACCCAACTTGGAGAAGCTCCCCTTGAATAATGGACAAGAGAAGCAGGACTTTTCAAGAGAGAAAGATGGGATTGATGCTATGGAAGAAGGAAGATTGTGACTTTTATCAAATTTGAAAATATACCATGATTGGCTGAAAAAACGGGACTTGGCTCTAAAGAAGTGTTTATATTGTTACAAAAAGGAGTATAATAAGATTATAGTATGTTAAAAGACATGTTGTAGGAGTTGATCCAGTAGATCTGATGTGTGTTCGTGATGATGGACATGTAGTTTGTAGTTCAAAAACTCCAATAAAATTTATTAAAAAAAAAAAAAAGAGATAGGAGCGGACCCACTGCCACGTGGTGCCCCCGACTCCCAATCCCGCTAGCCTATCCAGAAGGATACCATGGTTGATGGTATCAAAAGCTGCTGAGAGGTCCAGGAGAACCAACAGAGACACACTCCCCCTGTCTCTCTCCCTGCACAGGTCATCATACAGGGCGACCAAGGCAGATTCAGTGTCGTACCCGGGTCTGAAGCCGGACTGAAATGGGTCCAGATAATCCGTTTCATCCAAGAGTGCTTGGAGTTGTCCCGCCACCACCCACTCTAGTGCCTTGCCCAGGAACGGGATGTTGGCCCCCGGTCTATACTTGGCGGCTACCTCTGGATCCAGGGATGCCTTCTTTAGGACTGGCCGGACTACCACCTCCTTTAAAGGGGCAGGTACCCGACCGTCTCTTAAAGAAGCATTGACCACCTCCAGGATCCAGGTTCCAATTCCGTCCTTGGCTTTCTTGAGTAGCCAAGAAGGCATGGGTCTAGTAAGCAAGTGGTAGGGCGTACTTGTCCACATCATCAGGCTGCAACAACTGAAATTAATCCATTAATTGTGGACTCGACGGCGTCGATGGTAACTCCCCAATAGAATCTGATTCAATAGTAGAGTCAAGCTCGTGGCAAAGCTGAGCGATTTTCTCCCTGAAATGCTCGGCAAACTCGTCACAGTGGGCCTTCGAGGGTGGCACCAGATCTTTCTTTGGGCCTGGGCGTACCAGCCCCTGCACCTCCCGAAAAAGCTCCGCCGGATGGCATTGTGAGGAGGGAATGGAAACAGAGAAGAATTTCTTCTTCGCCATCCTCACCGCCACAGCATAGGCCCGATAATGGGCTCTTAAGTGTGTTCGGTCAGAATCACCCCGTGATCTCCTCCACCTACTCTCTAGACATCTCCCAACCTGCTTCATCACCCGTAATTCGGTCATATACCACGGAGATGAATGCGCTCCGCCAGGTGGGAGAGGACACTTGGGAGTGATCATGTCAATAGCCCTGATCATCTCCTCATTCCACAGTTCAACCAGGGCATCAACAGGATCACCAGCCTTGTCAACCGGAAAATCCCCCAGAGCTTCCAGGAATCCATCAGGATCCATCCTGCCCCAGGGGCAGACCCATACAATCGTCTGGGCATATGATAGGCTGGGCATGCACATGGGAAGCATGTCGTGAGCGGAGCCGGCTGGTGCTGAAAGTCAGACTAGATGGCCCAGGAGACCCCTTCTGACTCACTCTGTCTCTATGTTTCTATGAATTTCTCCCGGGGACTTCGCAGACCTCAGGGCCTCAGGCACAGGGAATTCTCGCTTACCTTGTGAGCCGTCCCAGCCTTGCTCCTCCTGCGAGGTCCCTCCAGAAAGCAATGAGGCAGGAGATGCAGTGACCACTTCCAGGAGCAGTTCTCGCATCTGCAAACCCAGCCAGAGTCCAACGCATGGACAGGAAGAGAAGTTGGAAAGGGAAAAAGCTTAAGGAAATGATGCACCCAAGGGAGAGATGGCCACCCTCTTCCTCGCTCCACTGACCTTTCTGGCTTCAGCGGGGCCAGAGCGCAATCTGGGCATCCCCTCCTGCCTGGATAATTAGTCTGAGGAGGCAAGATGGCCAGAAAGGTGGGACCATCTGCATGGAGAGACAAGATTTCTCCCTCCTATGGAGCCCAAAGAAGGATATCACAAATACAGGAACTACCAGGAGAAAACTCTCCCTCACCTGCAGATCTTCCTGCTTCTCATGTTCTGCCTGGCTCAGGAGGAAACCTTCGGCCAGGGCCACCGCCTGGGAACTGGTCTCCGATGTAGCGAGGTCAGCAGGGTCAATGGTCGGGCACACCTACCTTGGTTCTGCATGTCCTGCACACTCAGCTTTATCAGTACAATAGGCGACAACTGATAACAAGGTCAGAATGGTCTGGCTAAACAAACATGCAGTCCGAGCAAATGTCACGTAGATCAGTGACCCGAGGCAATACCTGTTTTCCTGTTTGTTGAGTAGCCTGACTGTATAAAATACAGGAGCTGCCTTGAATGAGAGAGGCTTTTGCCCAGAACCACATCCCTGTGTCTGTCGTGAGGGGGGCCAAAGGCCCAAGCACTTCGGTCGTAATTAACCACACTTGGAAGAGCAATAAAACTAAATCTGTTTATTGCTAGTTATCTACAAGATTTACGACTCTACTGTAGAGCTACTTAAGGAATGTCTTTAGTGAAGAGATGTTCGCCTCTGAATGGCGATCTCTTCTCTCTGTTATGTCATATCCTCTCCCCTCAGCCGTGCCTCCCGCCTTTGCTTCTCTCTTTGCATTTTGATTTGATAAGACCTTATCAATCTTCTTTGAGAGGCATCCTTACAGTCAACATATCCCATCATTCCCTCTGCTTCTGGCCCTGTCAGTTCCGCCTCAGAAGAGGAGGAGCTGTCATGTTTCTTTTCCTCGTCTCTCCCTTTCTCGCAGTCAGGTTGATTTAAAGGGTCAGACATCTGGGTAGAGGTTTGTGGACTAGAGATGCTCTCAGACACAGGCTGATTGGCATCTATATCCGGCTGGGGTTGATTCTCCTGGACTCTAGTTATTACGGTCACGTCCTCCTCGTGAGTAGTGGTCCCTGTCGTGACCTGCACGACACTACCCCCCTCTCCAGGACCTCGCCCACCCCTACCCTGATGTGCGGCACGACCCCCAGGCTTGAGAGGGAAACGAGCATGGAAGCGCCGGAGGAGAGCAGGAGCATGGATGTTGGAAGCTGGTTCCCAACTCCATTCTTCAGGCGGGTAACCCTTCCAGTGTATCAGATACTGGAGGCGGCCTCTGTGAAAGCGGGAGTCAAGCACGTCCTCAATTTCGAATTCTTCCTCACCATCCACAAGCACCAGTGGGGGTGGAGGAGGACAAGTCCGCAGAGGGTGTGGAGGTGGAGCCGGAGATAGCAAAGCCCTGTGAAAGACGGGGTGAATCTTCATGGAGGCAGGTAGACGCAACCGGAAAGCGACTGGGTTGATTTGAGCTGCAATCTGGAATGGACCAGTCCTCTTGCAGGCCAACTTCTGAGAGAGAGCTGACATAGGAAGGTGCTCAGTCGACAACCAGACCCCATCACCGACTGTCAGAGTCGTACCGTGTTGTCTCCATCTGTCAGCCACCTCCTTGTACGTCGCCTTGGCCTTGTCTAATTGCTGCTCTAGGACGGATTGTATGGACGCCAAATCATTGAGAAAAGTCCCGGCTGCCGGAACAGACGACGAAGGTAGTGATGTTGGAAAAGCTCGAGGATGGTAGCCGAGATTCGCAAAGAAAGGAGTCTGACGTGTCGAGGCGTGAACTGAGTTGTTATAGGCAAATTCAGCCAGAGGCAGGAATGAGAGCCAATCATCCTGCTGGTATTTCACGAAGCAGCGGAGATACTGTTCCAGAGTCGCATTGAGACGTTCAGTTTGTCCATCAGTTTGCGGGTGATGTGCTGAAGAGAGGCGCAAATCGACCTTGAGAAGCGTCAGGAGTTCCTGCCAGAATCGAGACATGAATTGACTGCCTCTGTCAGAAATTACAGCAAGGGGCCACCCATGGGCTTTATAAATATGATGGATAAACAGGGATGCCGTGGTTTTAGCAGAAGGTAGTCCCGTGCAGGGAATAAAGTGAGCCATCTTCGTGAAAAGGTCTGTCACTACGAGGATGGTAGTAAAGCCACTGGATCTGGGTAAATCAGTGATAAAGTCCATGGAAACCGTGTGCCAAGGTCCCGGTGGGGTTTCCACGGGTTGAAGTAGTCCGGGTGGCTGTCCCTGTTGCCGCTTGGCACGGTGGCATGTGGGACATGACAGTACATATGTCTTGACGTCATGGTACATCCGAGGCCACCAATAGTCTCTGGAAAGTGTATGCATCGTTTTGTACACCCCAAAGTGTCCAGCCGAGGGGGAATCATGACATCTCTGTAGAATGCTTTCCCGAAGCGATACAGGTACGTATGGAACTTGGTTAAATAGCAATATGTCGTTTTCAAAGGAGAAGCGATTTGGAAGGGTATTATTCAGTCTTTGGTCGTGTTTTGTACGCACAAATGGATCTGTCTTTTGTGCATGATGCATGTCATCATTGTATGCTAATGATATGGAAGTAATAGCTGCAATAGACGGTTGCAATATCGATGCAGGTTCCATTTGCTCCTTGATGTCGGGGAAATACTCAGGTTTCCTGGATAGTGTGTCAGCCAGAAAGTTCTGGGACGGCGGGATATACTTGATGCTGAAGTTGAAGTGAGAGAAGAACAGTGCCCATCGTGCCTGTCGCTGGTTAAGGATCTTCGCTGAGGTGAAGTGCATCAGATTCTTGTGATCAGTTTGTATGAGTATTTTGTGGGGAGATCCTTCTAGTAAATGACGCCATTCTTCAAGAGCAGCTTTGATCGCTAGCTGTTCTTTCTCCCAGATCGTGTAGTTCCGTTCTGAGCTGGTTAGTTTGCGTGAATAAAATGCAATTGGCCTAAGATTTCCAGAGGGTTTGTGGCGATTGTAAGAGGACGGCTCCTATGGCTTTGTCAGAGGCATCAGTCTGAAGTGTGAACGGTGCCAATGTATCTGGGTGTAATAAATGGTGTTCAGAAGTAAACTGATGTTTCAACGAGATGAAAGCCGCTGCTGCGCTAGGAGGCCATTTCAGAGCTCGTCCTTTGTCTTTCAAGAGATCAGTCAAAGGAGCGGTGATACGAGAGAAGTTTGGGATAAATCGGCGGTAGAAGTTCACAAACCCTAGAAACCTTTGTAGTTCTTTCTTCGTGTGTGGGGGTTGCCACGAAAGAGCTGCTTGTATCTTCTCTGGATCCATTTGTAATCCATTTGGGGAAATGCGGTAGCCTAGATACATCAAAGAGGTAGTGTGAAATTCACATTTTTCGAGTTTAGCTGAAAGATGATGTTCCCTCATGCGTTGTAAAACCATTCCTACGTGCTGTACATGCGATACAGGGTCATTGGAGAATATGAGCAAATCATCCAGATAAGCGATCATGAAGACATCGAGGAAATCATGGAAAATCTCATTGATGAATCTGCTAAAATATTGTCCCGAATTTAACAAGCCAAAAGGCATCACGCAAATCTCAAAGGCCCCATAGCGTGTCAAAAAGGCGGTTAGGTGTTCGTATCCAGGGCGTATGCAGAGTAAATTATATGCATTGCGCAAATCTAGTTTGGTAAATATGCGTGCTTGCCCCAAGCGTTCCAAAATTTCAGATATGAGGGGCATGGTATGTCTATTACGAATTGTAATCGCATTTAAACATCGGTAATCGATGCAGACCCTGGGTTCTTCTGAATCTTTCTTCAGTACCAGTAGTGGCATCACGGAAGAGGGAGATGAGGATGGGCGTATGAAGCCTTTTTCTAGGTTGGAGGATATGAAATCCTTAATGACCTTGAGTTCTTTGGGGGACATGGGTCGTAATTTGCCAGTAGGTAGTGTTGCCCCGGGTTGGATATGAATCTCCATGTCACATGATCGATGAGGCGGTAATTTGTCAGCCTCTCGTGGATCAAAAACGTCCCAAAAATCTTGATACTGTGGTGGGAGAGCCGTGGTAGAAGGTGGTGATATTTTAGAAGTCATGTGGGGTGTGGTATCTGTACAGTTTTTCAAACAAAATGTTGAATTAAATTGTATTTGTCCTGAACCCCAGGATATTTGGGGTTTGTGTTTGACTAACCAGTCCATGCCCAATACAATAGGGTAGTGGAGGTCTTTCACCAATAAAAATGTTGTTTGTTCTTGATGTTTCCCAATTTGTAGAGTGAGTGGTGAAGACTGGAGCAGGGAGGGGCCACCTTGCAATGGTATTTTTTGTATGGAGTCAACTTGGAGGGGAGTCTCCAGTTGATAAGTTGGAACACTTTGTGCTTGAGCAAAACCTTCATCCATAAAGGATGCAGTAGCACCACTGTCTATTAGAGCTGTGGCTTTGATTGTAGTATGAGGGTTTATTTGCAAAATCACATCCATTAAAAGATGTTGAGCTGTTGGGGCTCCTCCCATCTTTCGGCACCTTTGAGGAAGTGCGTCCCAGCATCGCGGTGCTCAACGACGCTGGGACTGGAAGTTTCCCATCTGCTTTTTCAGCGGGCAGGCCTTTGCTATGTGCCCAGCATGTTCACAGACAAAACAGCGTCTGGCACTGCGTTGATACGCCTTACCTGTCTGTGGAATGTGAGCTCTAGCAGCTCCAATCTCCATGGGTACCGCCTCCTGCTGACTTTGAGGGGTTGCCATCGTTACATGGCTTTCTGGCAAAAGTAGCTGCGTGCTGGCTTCTGCACACGAGAACCATTTTGTCTTACTTGGCTGAGAGCCAAAATAGCTGTCTGGCTTGTAGCGTTTCTTTTCGTTAAGCCGTGCATCCACTTTTATAGCCAGAGTCATTAAGTCTTGTAAATTTTCTGGCGTGGGACAGCGTGCCAGTTCATCCACCACTTCCTCCCTTAACCCTTCACGGTATTGCACCATTAAAGCTTCGTCATTCCACCCCAAGTCATTCATAATCAGTTGGAATTTGGTTGTATATTCAGTGGCAGAGGATTGTTTTTGAGTGAGATTTTTGATTTCTCATACAGCTAATTCTTTGCATGCATCTACCCCAAGGAACTTTCGCAATGCTTCAAAAAATTGGTCAGTATTATCTAATATGGGGTCTTTGGCAATCATCCTTGCTGTTGCCCACCTGGCTGGGACCCCTGTAAGTTGATTTATCAAAAATCCTACCTTTATCTTCTCATTGGGGAAGTCTGGAAGGCGAAGGTTGAAATACAATTCCGATTGTGCACGGAATGTGGCGAAGGTCTCTTTCCTGCTGTCGTATTTTGGGGGGGTTTCAAGCGGGCATTGCCTTACCATCACTTCTTGGTCTGGTCTTGTTGTCTTTTCTTGTAATTGGATATGTAAAGCATCCATGTCTCTCCTCAAAGCCTCTATCTGTTGATTAGCCTCTTCATTTTTAGTCCTCAGGAAACGATTCTCCTCTTGTAACCTTTGGAAGTCTTGCAGTGTAGGTGCTGTTGCTTGCATCTTGGATGTTTATAATAATCCACCGTTTGTACACACTTTTTGGCTGATGAGAGATTTCTTGAAATAAAAAAAACTTCTCTGCTCACCAGCGTGTGGTTAACAACCAAAGGGATTCAGAGGTGAACATTCTGTCGTGAGGAGGGCCAAAGGCCCAAGCACTTTGGTCGTAATTAACCACACTTCCAAGAGCAATAACACTAAATCTATTTATTGCTAGTTATCTACAAAATTTACGACTCTACTGTAGAGCTACTTAAGGAATGTCTTTAGCGAAGAGATGTTCGCCTCTGAATGGCAATCTCTTCTCTCTGTTATGTCATATCCTCTCCCCCCAGGTGTGCCTCCCACCTTTGCTTCTCTCTTTGCATTTTGATTTGATAAGACCTTATCAATCTTCTTTGAGAGGCATCCTTACAGTCAACATATCCCATCATTCCCTCTGCTTCTGGCCCTGTCAGTTCCGCCTCAGAAGAGGAGGAGCTGTCATGTTCCTTTTCCTCGCCTCTCCCCTTCTCGCAGTCAGGTTGATTTAAAGGGCCAGGCATCTGGGTAGAGGTTTCTGGACTAGAGATGCTCTCAGACACAGGCTGATTGGCATCTATATCCGGCTGGGGTTGATTCTCCTGGACTCTAGTTATTACGGTCACGTCTTCCTCGTGAGTAGTGGTCCCTGTCGTGACCTCCTGCACGAGTGTCATGTAATTCTGTACAACCTTCAAGTGGCGCCCGAGCAGGGACCAGACTCATCAACACCTGGCATAGGCCCCTTGAGTGCACTCCGTCACCCTCGGTGACCCCTTCATTGGTGAGTATGGGAGGACAATTCTCGCAAGCCCAAAGGCAGCATGTGGATGAACTAAGATTTCTCATTAACAAGTCCGGCGGTTCCATGACTTCAGGGTGCTTAAAGGCGCTTATTCAAGAAATCCACAAGCAATGTCCCTGGTTCCCAGAACAGGGATCACTAAAGTCCAGGGACTGGGAAAGAATTGGTAAAACTCTCCATTCTGAGCCCAGGTCCAGTGTGGAATTACTACAGGCATGGCACCAATGTCGTCATGCGGTGGAAAAATTTAAGCCAGTTTCTCACACTGGCCACTTAACAAAGGTTCGCCCACCTAATTATTCTGAGGTTCAATTGGCCCCTCCGGCACCAGTACCTCCTGATCCCACGACCCATCCCTCGGCTCCTCTGGGACCTGCCCAGCCTGGGAAACTGGTTCAGGACATCCTAGAAAAAGAGTTGGCACAAGCTAACGGTGCTCCTACTTAATGCCAGGTTGGTCCATAATAAGGCTAACACCATCTGTGACCTGATGGTCGATGAGAGGGCCGACCTGGCCTGTATCACCGAGACCTGGACGGGGGAGGGGGGAGATGTCTCCCTCTCGGAACTATGCCCGCCCGGGTACCTAGTGCAGCACCAACCACGCCTGGAGGGGAGGGGAGGGGGGGTCGCTTTAGTTTGTCGGGCTACTTTTTCCCTCACGGGGCTTCCTGTCCCTTTGAGACCGGGACTGGAGTGTCTCCACTTGGTGTTGGGCGACCGAGACAGATTGGGGATTCTGTTGGTGTACCGAGCACCCTTCTGCCCAACAGACTCCCTGCCTGAGCTGACGGAGGTCGTCTCGGATTTGGTGTTGAAGACCCCCAGGATGTTGGTCCTGGGGGACTTCAATCTCCATGCCGAGACTGACCTTTCCGGGGCGGCTCAGGACTTCATGGCTGCCATGACGGCCATGGGGCTGTCTCAACATGTCACCGGCCCGACCCATGAACGTGGACACACTTTGGACCTGGTTTTCTCGACAGGGGAGGAAGAGGGTGATCTGAGGGTGAAGAATTTATGCTTGATGCCCTTGTCATGGTCAGATCATTTCCTCGTGCGGTTTGAGCTCGAGAGTGGCCTCTCCCTCTGTAAGGGTGCGGACCAGATTGTGATGGTCCGCCCCCGGAGTCGGATGGATCCGGATGGATTCCTGAGGGCTCTGGGGGATTTTCCGGCTGACAAGGCTGGTGCTCCTGTGGAGGCCCTGGTCGAAACATGCAATGGGGAGATGACCGGGCCCATCGACACGATCGCTCCTAAGCGCCCTCTCCAACCAGGCAGAGCCCGTTCGTCTCCCTGGTATACACCAGAATTACGGGTGATGAAGCGGGTTGGGAGACGGCTAGAGCGCAGGTGGAGGAAATCATGTGATGAGTCCGACCGAACACGTCTTAGAGCACACTATCGAGCCTATGCTGTGGCGGTGAGGGCGGCGAAGAAGCGATTCTTCTCCGCGTCCATTGCCTCCTCGCAAAGCTGTCCGGCGGAGATTTTTCGGGTGGTGCAGGGGCTGATAAAACCTGGCCCCGACAAAGATCTGGTGCCACCTTCTAAAGCCTGCTGTGACGAGTTCGCCACGCATTTCCAGGAGAAAGTTGCTCTGATTCGTCACGAGCTGGACTCCACTCTTGATACAGATTCTTTTGGGGAGGGACCAACCATGCCAGCTTGTCCCTCGTTATTGGATGAATTTCAGTTTTTGCGGCCCGATGATGTGGACAAGGTGCTTGGATCGGTACGCTCAACCACCTGTTTACTGGACCCGTGCCCATCTTGGCTACTAAAGAACGCCAAGGACGGGATTGAGCCCTGGATCTTGGAGGTGGTCAACGCCTCTTTGAGAGATGGCTGGGTGCCGGCCCCCTTAAAGGAGGCCGTAGTCTGGCCAGTCCTAAAGAAGGCTTCCCTGGATCCAGAGATGGTCACCAACAATAGACCGGTGGCCAACATCCCATTTCTGGGTAAGGTGCTGGAGCGGGTGGTGGCGGGACAACTCCAGGCACTCTTGGAGGAAACTGATTATCTGGACCCATTTCAGTCCGGCTTCAGACCCGGCTTTGGCACTGAATCCGCCTTGGTCGCCCTGTATGATGACCTATGCAGGGAGAGGGACAGGGGGAGTGCGTCCCTGTTAGTCCTACTTGACATCTCAGCGGCTTTCGATACCATCGACCATGGTATCCTTCTGGAGAGGCTGGCGGGATTGGGGGTTGGAGGCACTGCTTTGCAGTGGTTCCACTCCTATCTCAATGGCCGATACCAGAAGGTGGTGCTGGGGGACTATGGCTCTGCGCCATGGCATTATGCCATGGGGTTCCGCAGGGTTCCATTTTGTCCCCATTGCTTTTTAACATCTACATGAAACCGCTGGGGGAGGTCATCAGGAGGTGTGGGCTGCGGAATCATCAGTACGCTGATGATACCCAGCTCTACCTCTTGTTTTCCACCGATCCAGGTGAGGCGGTGGCTGTGCTGAACCGGTGACTGGCTGAGGTAATGGGCTGGATGAGGGCCAATAAACTGAAGCTCAATCCAGACAAGACGGAGGTCCTGTTGGTAGGTGGGTCGGGCTACAGTGTAGGGGACCTGACCCTAGTCTTGAATGGGGTTGCACTCCCTCTGAAAGACAGGGTCCGCAGCTTGGGAGTGCTCCTCGACCCGGAGCTGACCTTGACTGCTCAAGTGTCAGCAGTGGCGAGGAGCGCTTTCCATCAGCTTTGGCTGATACATCAGCTGCGTCCCTTCCTGGAGTTCGATTGCCTGGCGATGGTGACACATGCGTTGGTGACTTCCCGGCTGGATTACTGTAACGTGCTCTACATGGGGCTTCCCTTGAAGACGGTCCGGATACTTCAATTGGTGCAAAATAGAGCTGCCAGGGTATTGACGGGGACTGGGTGTGGTTCTCATATCACCCCAGTTCTCCGTCAGCTCCACTGGCTCCCCATTGAAGTCCGGGCCCAATTCAAGGTGTTGGTTCTTACCTATAAGGCCCTAAACGGCTTGGGTCCTGGTTACCTAAAGGAGCGCCTGCAACCATATATGCCCTCCCGCCCCTTACGATCAGCAGCAGAGGCTCTCCTCCGGGGACCCTCCATGCGAGATATCAGGAGGGTGAGTACCCGGAGGAGGGCTTTCTCTGCGGTGGCGCCCCATCTGTGGAATGCGCTCCCCAGAGAGGCTCGCCTGGCGCCGTCGTTATTTGCTTTTCGGCGCCAGGAGAAGACCTTTTTATTTAGACAGTATTTTAAATGTTAATTTTTTCTAATTTAAGATTATTATTTAATGGTTTATTTATTTATGTTGTATCTTTTTAAATTTAACCTGGAGATGGGCCAGTTTTTAATATTGTATATGTTTTTTAGTGGTTGTGAGCCGCCCCGAGGCTGCTGCAAGGGGCGGCATACAAATATTTAAATAAATAAATAAATAAGCTAAATTGGAGAATCTGGGTGAATTGGCTGATATGTTGGCTATCTGTCCAGTCCATGATACTGGTCAACAGGACGCGCAGGGTCGTCGCGTCGTTGAATATCGCCCTCTCCCTTATAAAATCTTAACTGAATTACGGATGGTTATTCGAGATACGGGTCTTCAAAGTTCATATGTCCAGGGAATGCTAGAAGCCACCATGAGAAACCACACTTTAGTCCCAGAGGATTGGAAAACGACTATTAGAATGCTCCTCACCCCAGCACAATTTGTTGTGTGGGATAGTGAATTTCGACAGCAGTGTGTCATAAGAGGCCAGGCGTCAGGAGGTGCTTACACTCCTGAACAACTTTACGGGGCTGGGGACTTTGCAATCCCAGAACAGCAGGTTGTCTTACCAGTGGCAACGTTGCAGGTGTCCTCTGAATGTGCATTTTGGGCCTTTCAGAGGTTGCCAGTTATGGGTAAGCCCATCTAGATCTTTTCAAGTGTTTGCCAAAAGGCAAATGAGCCCTATACTGACTTCATTAACAGATTACAGGAGGCCCTTAAATGGCAGATTGATAACCCTGAGGCGCAGACAGAGTTACTTTTGAAATCAGCTAAGGAAAATGCGACAACTGAATGCCGCCAGGCTATTACTCGGCTAGGCAGAAACCCTAAGTTGGCTGACATGATACGTGCATGTCAGGATATAGGTACCCCAACGCATCAGGCATCTCTTCTGGCAGCCGCCCTATGGCAAGGCAATCGTCCCATGGGGAACTGCTTCAATTGCAGGAAACCAGGACATTGCAGGGCTGAGTGTCAGGCCCCCGGGGGGGGTAGTAACAAACCAAGAGCAAACTCAGGGGGAACAGAACAGGACAGGGGCACTGGCAGCTTTGGCTCCACTGACAGGACGTCGCTGGTAGGGCTGACAGCATCTGTCACTCAGAGCCGTCCTGCTCAGATTGTTTCTATACAAGGCCGTCCCTTCTCAGGTATTATAGACACTGGGGCGGATGTCACAGTCATTGGCCGTTCCCAGTGGCCCCCTGAATGGCCCATCGCGTAGTGTCCTAGTGTGTGGGGGGTAGGAGGAAAACGAGGCGCGCTGCAAAGCGCCTCTTTTCTAATGGCAGAACTTCCAGGGTCCGACCGACGAGTCTATTTTAGGCCTTATGTCCTTGATATTCATATTAACTTGTGGGGCCGAGATTTGTTGAGCCAATTTGGGACTACAATCACAATAGCTGAGTGACCTGTTGTCTCTGCCGCTTACATGGTTGAGTGATTACCCTGTGTGGGTAGATCAGTGGCCTCTATCTGCTGATAAGCTTGCGGCTTTGCAAAGCCTTGTAAATGAACAATTACGGGCTGGGCATATTGAGCCCACAACCAGCCCTTGGAATACGCCGGGGTTTGTGATCCGGAAAAAAAAAAAAAAAAAGTAAAAGAAAAGAAAGTGGTAAATGGCGCATGTTACATGATCTCAGGGCAGTTAACGCTTGCATTCAACCTATGGGACCACTGCAATGCAGAACACCAAATCCAATTTTAATTCCTAATGATTTCCAGCTTTTTATTGTAGACCTAAAGGATTGCTTCTTTACCATCCCTCTGAGTAAAGCTGATCGACCTCGCTTCGCCTTTACCGTGCCTGTCCTTAATCATCAGGCCTCTCCTCCACACGCAGAGCTGGCAGCAGTGATCCTGACTTTCCGCTTGTTTTCAGATCGCCCCCTTAATCTAATTTCAGATTCTCACTATGTCTGTCGCCTGATCTCCAGCCTCCCTGGGGCTTATGTGGCCCCACGCATTGACTCCAATCTTTTGACATTATTCCTTACTTTACAGGCGCTATTGGAGTGACATGTCCATGAGTATTATGTGGCCCATATACGTAGCCACACCTCTTTGCCCAGTTCCCTTGCTGAGGGCAATCAGCGTGCTGATCATGCTGTCCACCCCCTCTTCTCCGATCCTCTAGCTAGTGTTGGGAAAATGGGTAAGTCCTGTCTGAAAAGCATTACTTTTCTGTGTGCCTTTGCATTGTAGGATCAAATCCTGTCTTCATTCTCAAACCAAGCTGTCACTGTTTAAAAGCATTCCCCTGCTCCTTTCTCTCACCTTTAGCTGTGGGCTACAGAAGACAGAGCCATTCAGTCCAAATGTACATTGTTAAATAATCATTGTTGGAATCATTGTTGTATCTCCCTAGCCCAGAGGGCTGCATGTGCCCTGGTCAATTCACAATGTTTAGAATCTAGATAAGAGTTTGAGTTCATGCATAGTTTCAGTGGCTTGAATTTACATGTGTAAGCAGTCCTGGAGATGGGTTCAGGCTTCTGAACTAAAGTGTCAATTAGAAATATTGTAATCTTATTGTTACAGTATGATTGACTGACATTCCTTTATCTGTTCTGTATGGGATGACCTCAGAATCTTATTGTAATCTTTACATTCTGTCATCAATTGCCCTGTACCTGTATGTGACTGGGACCAGTGCTGCTGATCACCTGGGGTCGAGGGTTTGTTTCTGCTCTTGCCCCTACAGGAACTCTGTGGGTGCCGGCTAAGTGCATACGTCCAGCTCATGGCTTGGCATCAGGCAGTAACCAACCCAGTACCCGAGATGGAAAGAGTCAGCATGGAGCAGGCTCAGCAACCTTTCCGGCCCCTTCCCAAGGGTCCGCGGATGCCGAGGGCTCCATTGGTGACCTGGGGCACAGTCAAAAGGACGATGAGCAAAGCGCAGCAGCTGCTCCAGGCCAACAACCAGCCGGAGACACTGGAGAACTTATGTGCTGCCATCTTTGTGGTTATCACTGCCAATTCGCTTCTCATTCTATTCTTGCTTCTCTGTTCTCCAGTGGGGGAGGCGGCCTCCTTGCATGACCGGCTGCACCAGTGACTATGACTGTACGGGGATGCAGGCGACAGCCAAACATCTATGCCCTTCAGCCATGTCAGGCCCGGACTCTTGCACAGCAACTTTGCAATTATGCTTCTGATGATTATTCAGAAAATGAACAGGAATGTTTGTTTGATTAGCCTTTTCATTAACGGCCTTTGGGGAAAAAAAAACAAAACAAAGAAGGGTGAGATGTAGCGAGGTCAGCAGGGTCAATGATCGGGCACACCTACCTTGGTTCTGCACGTCCTGCATGCTCAGCTTTATCAGTATAATAGGCGACAACTGATAACAAGGTCAGAATGGTCTGGCTAAACAAACATGCAGTCCGATCAGTGACCCGAGGCAATACCTGTTTTCCTGTTTGTTGAGTAACCTGACTGTGGCCCCTCCTTATTGAGTAGCCTGACTGTATAAAATAAAGGAGCTGCCTTGAATGAGAGAGGCTTTTGCGCAGAACCACATCCCTGTGTCATGTAATTCTGTACAACCTTCACTCCAGCCCGCATCCCCTGACCCAGTTCTCCATCTCTGGGGGCAGGACAGCCAAAAAGTGCTCCAGGATCACCAGGTCCAGCATCTGAGCTTCCGTGTGCCTCTTGGGCTTCAGCCAGTGATGGCAAAGCTGGTAGAGTCGGCTGCAGACCTCGCGGGGGCCCTTGGATTCCTGGTAGTGGAAAAGTCTGAAGCACTGGCACTGTGCACCCGAGCTGGAGGTGTCCCCACCGAGGATATCCGGCACTGTCCCTGCCCAAAGCTCCCTCCCCTCGCCAGCCTGGAAGGATTTGGGTTCCCCGGTTGCGGCCTGCCCAGCTGGGCTTCCCGCATCCATTTCGGAGCTGTGCAGACGTTGGATTCTTGGTCACGGAACCGGCAAGGGGATGCTTTCTGGAGCAAACGTGGATCCCTCCAGCTGCCAAGGTGCACAAACTTGTTGGTTTCTGGGGCCAGTCCACGCTGCTGGTGTTGCTGACCTCTCCCAACCTCTCTGCCCATGCTCCGAGACCATAACTCAAGTGTGAGACCCTCTCACACTTGGATTCCTGGGGGGGGGGGCATTCATGAGCTGGTCTTTTCTGTGGTGGCCCCAAACTGAGCAACACCCCCCAGTGAGTTGTACAATGTCTAAAGTCTTGGGTGGGTGCGGATTTTAAAAAAAAAAACCTTTTGGGAATATTGGGGGGGGGGATGCAGTCTTAGCAACAGTGGTAGGTTAAAAGTCACTTACTTACTTTGGTTTGGGATCAAAACGATCTTATTTGACATGTTAAAGTACAGCTCATTCAGACAAATAGAAACTGAATTTACTTTGCAAAGTTAGTCTGTGTCCTGAACTGTAAGGAACCGCTTTGCTCTTGCCAGATTCTGGGGAGAGGCAGGCCCAAAAGGAAGCTGGAGAAAGCCGTCGAGATGAGTAAAACAAGGCTCTACCCAAAGAGATGGGGCACTCGTTCCCGTAAAATCCATTCGCATTTGAGAGTTGCGGTCTCCGTTTACAACCTGAGGCTTGCATGTTTTCCATGCACAAATGTCACAATGATCTGATACTGCACTGTCCTACATGAAAAGTATATAGGTTTTAGAAAATATTTTTAGGGAGTAAATATATGAAGACCTTCTTTAAAATTTGATTCATTATTTTGAAGAAAAATGAGATAGTGTTAACTGGTGTCTTGGGACCTGATGACCTTCTTGGCCCCTTCCAACTGTGCTATTTTATGATGCTCTTGTCTTGTCTTGTTAGTCGCGAAGTCGTGTCCGACCCATCGCGACCCCATGGACAACATTCCTCCAGGCCCTCCTGTCCTCCACCATCCCCCGGAGTCCACTCAAGCTCACACCAACTGCCTCTGTGACTCCATCCAGCCACCTCATCCTCTGCCGTCCCCTTCTTCTTTTGCCATCTATTTTATGATGCTATGAATCCCTAATAATTTTTTTTTAATTTTCAAATTTTTTTCCAGGAAAAAATAATAGTCTGGGGAAAATCCTACCTTTCCTCCTGGAATTTTTCCAGCCTGTCACATTTCTATACAGGTCTGCTTGGCATTGACTTTACTGACTTTTCAGAAACAGAAAAGTTTTTATTTTTAGTTTGTTTGATTCAGCATTTCCAAACCATTTCCCCATGTTTTAGCTGCCCCTAGGCGTTTGTTTCTGAATTATTGCTGCTACTTTAAAAAGTCATTTTAGTGTTTTTATTATATTTATTCTTATTATGCATGCCACCCTGAGATCTTTGGCTATGGAACAACCCATTAATTGAAAGAATAGACAAATTGTGTTTTACTGTTTCATCCCTGAAGTGGTTTTCTTATGTGATTCATTACTCATTTTGTATTAATTTGGCAGGGCTCCTGGCCTGAGAGATGGCCAAGAAATAGTTTAAATAACTATTTAATACATGAAATTAAGAGCCATGTGCCAAAACAAGGATACGTAGCAACTAGAAACTGAGAAACGCTTTCCCCCACCACTGCTGACATTAAAGGGTGTTGGTCCATCCAGACGCAGAGTCCTGTGTAGCCTGAAAACTCATACACATGGCTTTTCCCAGCAGGGTAAATGTAGGTACAGAAGGACAGCCCTGCTGAACCGGACTCCAACCTCCTGTCCATGCAGGGGCCAACCAGTTGCTCCCATGGGAGCCCCACAAAAAAGGCCAGGAGCACAACAGTGCCCCCCTGCCCATGAACCCCAGCGACATGGGCACTGACTCTCAGTCAACCTAGTCTACATCACAGGGTTGTTGGGCAGATAAAACAGGGAGGACGACTTGGGTTCCTTGCAAGAGTGAAACAGGAGAGGCAGTAATGCAATGCCATGACGACGACGACGATATGGAATGCGCTCTCTAGAGAGGTCCACCTGGCGCCCTCATAATATGCTTTTCAGTGCCTGGTCAAGACCTTTTTATTTTAACAATATTTTAATGCTAATCAATTTTAATTGTATATTTATTTATCTAATTTATTTTAACCATATCATTTATATGCTCAGTTGTGGTCTAGACAATTTATTTCGTTTAGGATGTATAATATACTGCAAGCTGTCCAGAAATGATAGTGATGGACAGTCTATAAATCCCCTGAATGAATGAATGAATGAATGAATGAATGAATGAATGAATGAATGAATGATGGCAGGGTGTACAAGTGAGGCTGAGACTGAAGGTTGGACAGACTTACACGACACAGGGATGTGGTTCTGCAAAATCCGCCCGTTTAAGGCTGTGCCTTTATTTTATACATTCAGGGTAATGAGGAGGGGTCACAATCAGGTTACAGGGTAATGAGGAGGGGTCACAATCAGGTTACTTACAAACAGGGAAAACAGGTATTGTCTTGGGTCACTGATCTACGTGACGGACTGCATGCTTGTCTAGCCAGACCATTCTCACCTTGTTATCAATGGTCACCTATTATCATGATAATGCTGAGCGTGCAGGACATGCAGAACGTGCAGGGCCAAAGTAGGTGTGCCTGACTGTTGGCCTCTGCGACCTCCTGCTGACCTCGCCACATCTCACTCTTTTGTCTTTTATTTTTATTTTTTCTTTTGAAGGCCAGTAATGAAAAGGCTAATCAAACAAACGTTCCTGTTCACTTTTGTAAATAATCATCAAAAGCATAATTGCGAAGTTGCTGTGCAATATTCCGGGCTTGATATGGCTGAAGGGCATAAATGTTTGGCTGTCGCCTGCATCCCTGCACTGTCATAGTCACTAGCGCAGGGATACACTGCACAATGCAGCAGAGGGCAACAAGACAGGCCACAACAGCAAGGCCGTATTGCACCAATACACGCAGCCATCCAGTGGGGAGCCAGGACCATAAAGCTTCCCACCAGGAGGGCAACACATCTTGCCTAATTGTTGCTGTGAGGTTTTTCAGAATATCCAATTGGGAGCGGATAGTTTGAGAGCGATCTGAAATATTAAAACAACACATGTTACTGACAGATTCACAACCCTGGTGATGCAGCAATAGTAAATAATCAATGGCTGCCCGGTTATCCAACACCGCATGCCGGATCTCCATTTGTTCTGCATTTAAAGCGGCAATGGCTGTCGAAGTGGCGTTGATAGTCTTTGCGAGGCTACAAGCAAGTTTGCTCAACGTTTTATGATTGATGATTGCCAAGGCTGGCACCCCCACCAGGGAGGCCGCTAGTGAGATATATTCAGCGGAACTGAGGAGAGAGATTTCAGAGTTACAATCTGCTGTCAACACCGCTGTAGCACATCATTGTCGGGTAGCCTGAAGATCCTCCTTGGTTGGCAGGGCAGTGGTCAACCGGCTTAAACAGCAAAGGGTCATTGATAAGTTAGCAGGAATATAATTGAATGTCCGAGATCCACAGGTAAAAAACCAACCCAGGGGTAGCAGAGTGTGTGCATAAGCAAATGACATGTTTTCCTCTTTGAAACAGTTGAAATGCGAATAAGGGCCAACTGATGAACATTGAGGCTTGTTTTTATCTGTGGTACAATTAACAATTCTAGCACAAATGGTGTGGTTGGTCCGGTTACTAGTAGCTACAAAAGGAGTATATAGAGAAACTGCGTCAGCAGGCAGCCTACGAGTGGTCATTCCCCAGTCATAAGCACTGCCATACCCCATATCATCGAACCTAGCCTTTGTCAAGAACATTCGTAAATTAATGTCATTAAACAACAGAGTCAGTGGGGTACATACAGGAATGAGACAAGATGCCAAGAGCATATGCATATCAATAGACTCCATCAAGCAGAAAGAGGAAATGTTAGCTTGTTTAGCCATGTATTCCCATATGTTGTATTGCAGCCGGTCATGCAAAGAGGCCGCCTCCCCCATTGGAGGAGAACAGAGAAGCAAGAATAGAATGAGAAGTGAATTGGCAGTGATAACCGCAAAGATGGCAGCACATAAGTTCTCCGGTGTCTCTGGCTGGTTGTTGGCCTGGAGCAGCTGCTGTGCTTTGTTCGTCGTCCTTTTGACTGCGCCCCAAGTTACCAACGGGGCCCTCGGCATCCGCGGACCCTTGGGAAGGGGCTGGGAAGGTCGTTGAGCCTGCTCCATGCTGACTCTTTCCAGCTCGGGTACTGGGTTGGTCACTGCCTGATGCCACGCCATGAGCTGGACGTACGCACTTAGCTGGTACCCACAGAGGACCTGTAGGGGCAAGAACAGAAACAAACCCTCGACCCCAGGTGATCAGCGGCACTGGTCCCAGCCATGTGCGGTCTGGTAACGCCCGGTAATACACCAACGGCTGGGGCAGCTTGGGTCGACTACGGAAATGTCTGTCATATGGGGAGACAGCTTCCGAATATCCTGACCCTGGAAGGCTAAAGAAATTTAATTGATTTATAGTAAATAATACTTTATGAACCTGCTGTGTGATGGATGCCAGATTAGGGGTCCGAAGTTCCCCCTGTTTTAATTGTTTTTGAAGGGCAGTTTTGAATGTCCGATTGGCGCGTTCCACGATGGCCTGCCCGGTGGAATTGTAGGGGATCCCATGGGAGAGACCAATATCCCATTGAACACAGAAGTCGTGGAAGGCAGAGGAGCGATATGCAGGCGCATTATCAGTCTTCAGTTTACATGGGCGGCCCAATGGGTTTTTGGGTAAGGTGCTGGAGCGGGTGGTGGCGGGACAACTCCAGGCACTCTTGGAGGAAACTGATTATCTGGACCCATTTCAGTCCGGTTTCAGACCCGGTTTTGGCACTGAATCCGCCTTGGTCGCCCTGTACGATGACCTATGCCGGGAGAGGGACAGGGGGAGTGCGTCCCTGTTAGTCCTTCTTGACATCTCAGCGGCTTTCGATACCATCGACCATGGTATCCTTCTGGAGAGGCTGGCGGGATTGGGGGTTGGAGGCACTGCTTTGCAGTGGTTCCACTCCTATCTCAATGGCCGATACCAGAAGGTGGTGCTGGGGGACTATGGCTCTGCGCCATGGCAGCTATGCCATGGGGTTCCGCAGGGCTCCATTTTGTCCCCCATGCTTTTTAACATCTACATGAAACCGCTGGGGGAGGTCATCAGGAGGTGTGGGCTGCGGAATCATCAGTACGCGGATGATACCCAGCTCTACCTCTCGTTTTCCACCGATCCAGGTGAGGCGGTGGCTGTGCTGAACCGGTGCCTGGCCGAGGTAATGGGCTGGATGAGGGCCAATAAACTGAAGCTCACTCCAGACAAGACGGAGGTCCTGTTGGTGGGTGGGTCTGGCTACACTGTAGGGGACTTGACCCTAGTCTTGAATGGGGTTGCACTCCCTCTGAAAGACGGGGTCCGCAGCTTGGGAGTGCTCCTCGACCCGGAGCTGACCTTGACTGCTCAAGTGTCAGCAGTGGCGAGGAGCGCCTTCCAACAGCTTCGGCTGATACATCAGCTGCGTCCCTTCCTGGAGTTCGATTGCCTGACGACAGTGACACATGCGTTGGTGACTTCCCGGTTGGATTATTGTAACGCGCTCTACGTGGGGCTTCCCTTGAAGACGGTCCGGATACTTCAATTGGTGCAAAATAGAGCTGCCAGGGTTCTGACGGGGACTGGGCGTGGTTCTCATATCACCCCAGTTCTCCGTCAGCTCCACTGGCTCCCCATTGAAGTCCGGGCCCAATTCAAGGTGTTGGTTCTTACCTATAAGGCCCTAAACGGCTTGGGCCCTGGTTACCTAAAGGAGCGCCTGCGACCATATATGCCCTCCTGCCCCTTACGATCAGCGACAGAGGCTCTCCTCCGGGAACCCTCCGTGCGTGAGATTAGGAGGGTGAGTACCCGGAGGAGGGCTTTCTCAGCAGTGGTGCCCCATTTATGGAATGCGCTCCCCAGAGAGGCTCGCCTGGCGCCGTCGTTATTTGCTTTTCGGCGCCAGGCGAAGACCTTTTTATTTAGACAATATTTTAATTAATATTATTGTTTAATTTAGGTTTATGTCTTGGTTTAGTTTATGTTTAATTTATGTTTAATTTATGTTTAATTAATTTATGTTTAATGTTTAATTTATGTTTAATAGGTTTAATTTATACTGTTATAAATTTTGTTCATGTTTTTATATAATAACCTGAGATGGGCCAGTTTTTAACTTTGTTATATGTTTTTAATAATGTATTATGCTGTAAGCCGCCCCGAGGCTATTGCAAGGGGCGGCATATAAATTTTTAAATAAATAAATAAATAAACACAGCCATGGAGGCAAGCAAATGGGAAATAACATGAGAGACAGCTTCCCCCCTTTGGGGGGTAGCCCAAATCACCCCAGAATAAGTGTCCACCACGATGTGGAGAAACTTCCAGGGGGCCAAGGATGGCACCTGCGTCACATCCATCTGCCAGAGCTCACCCGGGCCAAGACCACGAGGGTTCACACCCGGTTCTGGAATATGAGAAAACCCAGAACAGTGGGGGCAGTTGGTGACAATGGCTTGTGCGCGGGAGAGAGGAATGCCAAAAGCCTTGGCCAGCCCTTTGGCATTCTGGTGGAAAAACTGATGACTAGCTAGGGGATCAGAGAAGAGGGGGTGGACAGCATGATCAGCACGCCGATTACCCTCAGTGAGGGAACCAGGCAAAGAGGTGTGGCTACGTATATGGGCCACATAGTGTTCATGGACACGTTGCTCTAGTAGCGCCTGTAAAGTAAGGAACAAGGCCAATAAATTGGAGTCAATGCGCGGGGCCACATAGGCCCCAGGGAGGCTGGAGACCAGGCGACAAACATAGTGAGAATCTGAAATTAGATTAAGAGGGCGATCCGAAAACAGGCGGAAGGCCAGGATCACTGCTGCCAGCTCTGCACGTTGAGGAGAGGCCTGTGCGGCCGAATACTTGGTGATCCAAATAGAATCCTCCTGATAAACAATTGCGCCCCGGCATCGGCCCCCATCTGAGAATACTGTAAGAGCATCGCGGAGGGGGAGAGGTGACTGCATGGGTGTGAGCCGGATGGGGACAGCTTGGACAAGCGTCAGGCGTGGGTCTCGAGGGAGGTGGAACTGAATCTGCCCCACAAATTCTGCAAGAGCTGTTTGGATTGCAACAGAAACCATCATAAGACGATCAAAGTCAGCTTTAGAAAAAGGTACTACTATGGTAAGCAAATCCAGGCCAACCCGAGATAATGAGCGTTCCCGAGCCTGAGCGATCAAATCAGCTGTAGCTTGTGGGTATGGCAAAACATTTTGGTGAGGACCATGCGAGAGGTAGAGCCACGCCAGAATATAAACTTTCTCAGTTACTGCTGCTAAAATGCCCGTTGGGGTCTGCGATGATGGTAGAATAAGGAGGGAGAGGCCAGGAATGTATGACGGAAGACGGTCCACACATTGCTGACCTAGATGGGAATTTATGCAGCGCAAAGCGGCATGCCCCTCCGGGGGAACTGTTATGACATCTGCAGGGTGTTTAGCAGATGTGAGTAACGAGAACAGCGGGCTTAACAGGCTAGTGGGTAGGGCAAAGAATGGTCGAACCCAGTTAAGGGTGCCTAAAAACTGCTGAAGCGCCACTAAAGTAAGTGGGGATGGGAAATGCAGCCGGGGCACTACAGGAGCTGCAAATGAGTGGAGCATGCGATGCCCTAAGTAAAGGTAAGGCTCACTCAGTTGAATCTTTTCTGGTGCCACACATAGTCCAAAAGGGCGTAGAGATTGAACGAGATCATCCAACCAATCTGAAGGAATGCGAGGCGCTGCAATTAATATATCATCCATATAATGATATACCAGCGCCGAGGGATGTTTTTCCCGAAACGGACGCAGGGCTTGATCTACAAAATGTTGACACAATGTTGGGCTATTCAGCATTCCTTGAGGAAGCACCTTCCAGTGATAACGAGCCGTAGGGGCCTGATGATTAAGGACAGGCACGGTAAAGGCGAAGCGAGGTCGATCAGCTTTACATAGAGGGATGGTAAAGAAGCAATCCTTTAGGTCTACAATAAACAACTGGAAATCGTTAGGAATTAAATTTGGATTTGGTGTTCCGCATTGCAGCGGTCCCATAGGTTGAATGCAGGCGTTAACTGCCCTGAGATCATGTAACATGCGCCATTTACCACTTTTCTTGCGAATCACAAACACTGGCGTATTCCAAGGGGTGGTTGTGGATTCAATATGCCCTGCCCGTAATTGCTCATCTACAAGGCTTTGCAAAGCTGCAAGCTTATCAGCTGATAGAGGCCACTGATCTATCCACACAGGGGAATCACTCAGCCATGTAAGCGGCAAGGCTGTTAGTGCCATTGAGACAACAGATCACTCAGCTATTGTGATTGTAGCCCCAAATTGGCTCAACAAATCTCGGCCCCACAAATTAATATGAATATCAAGGACATAAGGCCTAAAATAAATTCGCCGGTCAGACCCTGGAAGTTCTGCAGTTAAAAAGGAGGCGCTTTGCAGTGCACCTTGTTTTCCTCCTACCCCCCACACACTAGGACACTGCTCAGTGGGCCATTCAGGGGGCCATTGGGAATGGCCAATGACTGTGACATCCGCCCCAGTGTCTATAATACCTGAAAAGGGACGGCCTTGTATAGAAACTATCTGAGCAGGACGGCTTTGAGTGATAGATGCAGTCAGCCCTACCAGCGACGTCCCATCAGTGGAGCCAAAGCCGCCAGTGTCCCTGTCCCATTCTGTTCCCCCTGTGGGCAATACATAAGGCACAGTAATCAGCTGTGCCGGGGCAGAACCTTTTGGCAGGGTCTGTGGGAGATTAGTCCATAACTGGACATAAATCACGCCTTGATAGTCTGCATCGATGACCCCAGGGACCACAAAGATCCCTTTCTTGCCACTGGAGGAGCGGGGCGAAACAAGGCCAACAATACCTGGAGCCAGGGGACTGGATATCTGGGAGGGAATTACCTGGACTTCAGCTGGAAATTTAAAAATGACCTCCTGCTGGAGAACAAGATCCATCCCAGCACTCCCTGAAGTGGCTCTGGGAGTGTTGTAAATCGTGGCTTGTGCAGAGGAAGATTCTACTCGGTCATGGCTTCCGAGGTCTCTGTTTGAACTGGGGCCAGAGACGGGCCCGTTCGGGAGTTTCCCGACCTGCAACGTTGCCACTGGTAAGACAACCTGCTGTTCTGGGAGTGCAAAGTCCCCAGCCCCGTAAAGTTGTTCAGGAGTGTAAGCACCTCCTGACGCCTGGCCTCTTGTGACACACTGCTGTCGAAATTCATTATCCCACACAACAAATTGTGCCGGGGTGAGGAGCATTCTAATAGTTGTTTTCCAATCCTCTGGGACTAAAGTGTGGTTCCTCATGGTAGCTTCTAGCATCCCCTGGACATATGAACTTTGAAGTCCCATATCCCGAATAGCTACCCATAATTCGGCTAAGATTTTATAAGGGAGAGGCCGATAGTCAACGATGCGACGACCCTGCGCATCCTGTTGACCAGTATCATGGACTGGACAGATAGCCAACATATCAGCCAATTCACCCAGCTCCTCCAATTTAGCTTGTGCCAATTCTTTTTCTAGGACATCCCGAACCATTTTCCCAGGTTGGGCAGGTTCCGGGGGAGCCGAGGGATGGGTCATGGGATCAGGAGGTACTGGGGCCGGAGGGGCCAATTGAACCTCAGAATAATTAGGTGGGCAATCCTTTGTTAGGTGGCCAGTGTGAGAGACTGGCTCAAATTTTTCCACTGCATAACGACATTGGTGCCATGCATGCAATAGTTCCACACTGGCCCTGGGCTCAGAATGGAGAGTCTTACCAATTCTTTCCCAGTCCCTGGACTTTAGTGATCCCTGTTCTGGGTACCAGGGACATCGCTTGTGGATTTCTTGAATAAGTGCCTTTAAGCACCCTGAAGTCACGGACCCGCCGGACTTGTTAATGAGAAATCCTAGCTCATCCGCATGCTGTCTTTGAGCTTGCGAATATTGTGCTCCCATACTCACCAATGAAGGGGTCACCGTGGGTGACGGAGTGCACTAGAAGGGCCTATGCCAGGCGTTGATGAGTATTGTCCCTGTTCGGGTGCCACTTGAAGGTCGGACAGACTTACACGACACAGAGATGTGGTTCTGCAAAATTATTTTAACCATATCATTTATATGCTCAGTTGTGGTCTAGACAATTTATTTCATTTAGGATGTATAATATTTTGTTGTTGTTAGTCGCGAAGTCGAGTCCGACCCATCGCGACCCCATGGACAACATTCCTCCAGGCTCTCCTGTCCTCCACCATCCCCCGGAGTCCACTCAAGCTCACACCAACCACCTCAGTGACTCCATCCAGCCACCTCATCCTCTGCCGTCCCCTTTTTCTTTTGCCATCTATTGTTCCCAGCATTAGACTCTTCTCTAGGGAGTCCTTCCTTCTCATTAGGTGGCCAAAGTATTTGAGTTTCATCTTCACTATCTGGCCTTCTAAAGAGCAGTCAGGGTTGATCTCCTCTAGGACTGACCGGTTTGATCGCCTTGCAGTCCAAGGGACTCGCAGGAGTCTCCTCCAGCACCACAACTCAAAGGCCTCAATCCTTTTGCGCTCAGTCTTCCTTATTGTCCAGCTTTCACAGCCATACATTGCAACTGGGAAAACCATAGCCTTGACTATACGCACTTTTGTTGGCACAGTGATGTCTCTGCTTTTTAGTATGCTATCTAGATTTGCCATAGCTTTCCTCCCCAGAAGCAAGCGTCTTTTAATTTCTTGGCTGCAGTCCCCGTCTGCGGTGATCTTGGAGCCCAGGAAAATAAAATCTGTCACTACCTCCATTTCTTCCCCATCTATTTGCCAGGAAGTGAGAGGACCAGATGCCATGATCTTAGTTTTCTTAATGTTGAGTTTCAAGCCAACTTTTGCGCTCTCCCCCTTCACCCGCATCAAGAGGCTCTTTAGTTCCTCTTCACTTTCTGCCATGAGAGTGGTATCATCTGCATATCTGAGGTTGTTGATATTTCTCCCAGCAATCTTGATTCCAACTGGTGATTCATCTAGCCCTGCCTTTCTCATGATGTGCTCTGCATATAAGTTAAATAGGCAGGGTGACAGTATACAGCCTTGCCGAACTCCTTTCTCAATTTTGAACCAATCAGTGCTTCCGTGTCCAGTTCTCACTGTTGCTTCTTGACCTGCATATAGGTTTCTCAAGAGACAAATAAGATGGTCTGGTACTCCCATCTCTTTAAGAACTTGCCACAATTTGTTGTGATCCACACAATCAAAGGCTTTAGCATAGTCAATGAAGCAGAAGTAGATCTTTTTCTGGAACTCCCTGGCTTTCTCCATGATCCAGCGTATGTTGGCAATTTGATCTCTAGTTCCTCTCCCTCTTCGAAATCCTGCCTGTACTTCTGGTAGTTCTCGGTCCACATACTGCTGGAGCCTAGCTTGTAGGATTTTGAGCATCACTTTGCTAGCATGTGAAATGAGTGCAATGGTGCAGTAGTTTGAACATTCTTTGGCATTGCCCTTCTTGGGGATCGGAATGTAAACTGACCTTTTCCAATCCTGTGGCCACTGTTGAGTTTTCCAAATTTGCTGGCATATTGAGTGTAGCACTTTAACTGCATCATCTTTCAGGATTTTGAATAGCTCAGCTGGAATGCTGTCACCTCCACTAGCTTTGTTGTTGCTCAGACTTCCTAAGGCCCATTTCACTTCACATTCCAGGATGTCTGGCTCGAGGTCAGTGACCACCCCATCGTGGTTATCAGGGACGTTAAGCTCTTTCTTGTATAGTTCTTCTGTGTAATCTTGCCACCTCTTCTTAATCTCTTCTGCCTCTGTTAGGTCCCTGCCATTTTGGTCCTTTATTATGCCCGTCTTTGCATGAAATGTTCCCTTCATATCTCTAATTTTCTTGAAGAGATCTCTGGTCCTCCCTATTCTATTGTTTTCTTCTATTTCTTTGCACTGTTCATTTAGGAAGGCATTCTTATCTCTTCTAGCTGTTCTCTGGAATTCTGCATTCAATTGTTTGTATCTTTCTCTTTCTCCCTTGCCTTTCGCTTCCCTTCTTTCCTCAGCTATTTGAAAAGCTTCCTCAGACAGCCATTTTGCTTTCTTGCATTTCTTTTTCTTTGGGATGGTTTTAGTTGCTGCCTCTTGTACAATGTTGCGAACCTCCGTCCATAGTTCTTCAGGCACTCTGTCTATCAGATCTAATTCCTTAAATCTATTTGTCACCTCTACTGTATATTCATCAGGGATATGATTTAGGTCATACCTGAGTGGCCTAGTGCTTTTCCCTACTTTCTTCAACTTAAGCCTAAATTTTGCCACCAGAAGCTCATGATCTGAGCCACAGTCAACTCCTGGTCTAGTTTTTACTGACTGTATAGAACTTCTCCATCTTTGGCTGCAGAGCACATAGTCAATCTGATTTCTGTGTTGACCGTCTGGTGATGTCCATGTGTAGAGACGTCTCTTGGGTTGTTGGAAAAGAGTGTTTGTTATGACCATCGTATTCTCTTGACAAAATTCTACCAGCCTGTGTCCTGCTTCATTTTGTACTCCAAGGCCAAACTTGCCTGTTATTCCGGTTATCTTTTGGTTTCCTACTTTAGCATTCCAATCCCCCATGATGATAAGGACATCATTTTTTGGAGTTAATTCTAGCAGGTGTTGTAGGCCTTCATAGAACCGGTCAACTTCAGCCTCTTCAGCACCAGTGGTTGGGGCATAGACTTGGACTATTGTGATGTTGAATGGTTTGCCTTGGATTCGAACTGAGATCATTCTGTCATTTTGGAGATTGTATCCCAGTACTGCTTTCCCTACTCTTTTATTGACTATGAAGGCTACTCCATTTCTTCTGAGGGATTCTTGCCCGCAGTAGTATACCTGATGGTCATCTGAACTAAATTCACCCATGCCTGTCCATTTTAGTTCACTGATTCCTAAGATGTCGATGTTCAGTCTTGTCATCTCTTGTTTGACCACATCCAGCTTGCCTTGATTCATGGATCTTACATTCCAGGTTCCTATGGAGTAAAGATCTTTGCAGCATCGGACTTTCCTTTCACCTCCAGATACATCGGCAACTGAGTGTCCTTTCGGCTTTGACCCAGTCGCTTCATTCTTTCTGGCGCTACTAGTACTAGCCCTCCGCTCTTCCCCAGTAGCATATTGGACACCTTCCGACCTGAGGGGCTCATCTTCCGGTGTCATATCGTTTTGCCTTTTGGTTTTCATGTCCATGGGGTTTTCATGGCAACGATACTGGAGTGGGTTGCCATTTCCTTCTCCAGTGGATCACGTTTTGTCAGAGCTCTCTGCTATGACCTGTCCATCTTGGGTGACCCTGCACGGCATAGCTCATAGCTTCATTGAGCTACGCAAGCCCCTTCGCCACGACAAGGCAGTGATCCATGAAGGAGATGTATAATATACTGCAAGCTGTCCAGAAATGATAGTGATGGACAGTCTATAAATCTCCTGAATGAATGAATGAATGAATGAATGAATGATGGCAGGGTGTACAAGTGAGGCTGAGACTGAAGGTTGGACAGACTTACACGACACAGGGATGTGGTTCTGCAAAATCCGCCCGTTTAAGGCTGTGCCTTCATTTTATACATTCAGGGTAATGAGGAGGGGTCACAATCAGGTTACAGGGTAATGAGGAGGGGTCACAATCAGGTTACAGGGTAATGAGGAGGGGTCACAATCAGGTTACTTACAAACAGGAAAAACAGGTATTGTCTTGGGTCACTGATCTACGTGACGGACTGCATGTTTGTCTAGCCAGCCCATTCTGACCGTGTTATCAATGGTCACCTATTATCATGATAATGTTGAACGTGCAGGACATGCAGAACGTGCAGGGCCAAAGTAGGTGTGCCTGACTGTTGGCCTCTGCAACCTCCTGCTGACCTCGCCACATGAGACACACACAAAGGAGTTCGGCAAGGCTGTATACTGTCGCCCTGCCAATTTAACTTATATGCAGAGCACATCATGAGAAAGGCAGGGCTAGATGAATCACGAGTTGGAATCAAGATTGCTGGGAGAAATATCAAAAACCTCAGATATGCAGATGATACCACTCTCATGGCAGAAAGTGAAGAGGAACTAAAGAGCATTCTGATGCCGGTGAAGGAGGAGAGCGAAAAAGTTGGCTTGAAACTCAACATTAAGAAAACTAAGATAATGGCATCCGGTCCTCTCACTTCCTGGCAAATAGATGGGGAAGAAATGGAGGTAGTGACAGATTTTATTTTCCTGGGCTCCAAGATCACCACAGACGGGGACTGCAGCCAAGAACTTAAAAGACGCTTGCTCCTGGGGAGGAAAGCTGTGGCAAATCTAGACAGCATACTAAAAAGCAGAGACATCACCCTGCTGACAAAAGTGCATCTAGTCAAGGCTCTGGTTTTCCCAGTTGCAATGTACGGCTGTGAAAGCTGGACCATAAGGGAGGCTGAGCGCCGAAGGATTGAGGCCTTTGAGTTGTGGTGCTGGAGGAGACTCCTGCGAGTCCCTTGGACCGCAAGGCGATCAAACCGATCAGTCCTAGAGGAGATCAACCCTGACTGCTCTCTAGAAGGCCAGATCCTGAAGATGAAGCTCAATGGAGAGCAAACCAGACAATCTTAGATCAAACCAGTCAGTCCTAGAGGAGATCAGCCCTGACTGCTCTGTAGGTCAGATATGTAAGATGAAACTCAAATGCTTCGGCCACCTGAGGAGAAGGAAGGACTCCCTGGAGAAGAGCCTAATGCTGGGAACAACTGAAGGTAAAAGAAGAAGGGGACAGAGAATGAGGTGGCTGGATGGGGTCACTGGGGCAGTGGGTGTGGGCTTGGGTGGACTCCGGGGGATGATGGAGGACAGGAAGTCCTGGAGGAATGTTGTCCACGGGGTCGCGATGGGTCGGACGCGACGTCGCGACTAACAGCAGCAAGCCAAGAGGCGGAGAGCTTCCCCAGCCCGGCGCAGCCAGCAGATCGTGGCCCTAAGTTCCCGGGGGTTAGCCTGCTCCGCCGGCCACGTCCCGGCTCCAGAGGGACCTCCGTCCATGCAGCAGCGCTCGCCCCGCAGGCAGCTTCGTCCCTCCCCTCACTCCTCCACTTGCCGCTCCCCAGTCTCCTGCCCCCGCGCGGAGGACGGAAGCGGGGACAGTGGCAGTGGTGGCGGATGGATCCTGCGCTTTTGAGCCAGGCCTCCCTGCATGCAGAGAAAGGATCTTCCACCACGGAGCCACGCCAGCCAGCCACCCCCCCCCCAATTAGGGAGCCACCCCCCCCTGCAGAAATCCCCCCATCCCCCGATCTTCCATTGCACTCACCGGATGCTCAAATGGAGAGGAAGTGAAACCTCTCCGCGGCCTCTCTATGAAAGCGAGCAATGGCTTTAACCCTGGGAGTGCAGCTTCTCCAGCCTTAATCGGACGGCCGGATTGCAACTCCCATGATGGCCAGCCAGCGGGATCGGAAGTGGCGGTCTCCCCCCCCCCTCGCGCTACTGGCGCGTGAATGCAGGGAGGGGGAATATAAGCCGAGAAATTTAGCCCCCCTCTGTCCTCCATGGACATTCATGCAGATGTGGGGGAGACCCCGGGACCACCCCCCCCCCCCGCCCTTCAAACTGTCTGCTCTGCTACTGGGGAGAAACGAAGAAACAGATGCAAAGCAAAGCAATGCACAAATGCATTTTTGAGTAAAGCGTTCATTAGGCCTGCCACGAAGCCAGAAAAAATGTGCAAGGTTCGGGGATCTGCAGGTCTCTTCATCGAGCAAGGGGGCGGGGGGGTGGGGGGGCAGACGGGATGGCCAAGGCTTGCCCAGAAGGTGGAAATGGAGCCATGACCCTCTCCTCGCCCCCATCGCGCCAGTCCACCCCCCCCCATGGCTTTAAAAGGACGTTGGGGAAATGCATGCACACTGCTTGCTGGGGAACATGGGCGGGAGGATTATGATGTGTTTCTGCGTTCCTATCCTGCCTGTAGGATCCCGTGGGGGGTGGGGAGCGGTCCCTGAGTCTGATCCAGCACTCTTCTCCTGCTCTTCTTATGTTCTTTTATCCGATAGGCTAATATGGTCAGGAATGCAACTCTCGTGGGCTACACAGCACGCTTCATCAGACGGAGGTTTTTTTCCCGGGGGCGGGGGTGCACAACAAGGGGAGCACACGCACCAGGCAGGAGAGGAAGAGCAACGCACCAATCTTGGGGCTCTGGACAGTCCGCTGCAGGGGAGCCCACTCCCCAAAAGGAGACCCCCCCCCCAATTCCCTGACTCTTTTATGAGAGGCTCGGGGAAACTTCGCCCCCCCCCATTACTTCTCTGTTCCCCAAGGTGATGGACCGCAGCACCCTCCTCCAACCCGACGCCCACCAAGACGTGCGTGCCTGCAGCTCCCAGCAACCCCACGCTGGGAGGGGATGGTGAAATTTGGAGCTGCAGACCCCCGCAGGGCGCCCGGTTGGGGAAGGCGCGGTCGAGAAGGAACGGAGTCTAGACTCCTAGAAAGTCTAGAGCGAACACGCTCGGCATCGATCACTTCCGGGACTCTCCCCGCCCCGGGAATGGATCCTTTGATCTCCGGGCTGGCTTTGCCCTCCTCCCCAGAAGATACGGTGAGTGCTCGGAGCCTTCGAGGAACGGCGCGGGGGGGGGGACATGCAATGCCACTTGGGAAAGGAGAGGAGGGGGCCTGGAGCTAAATCCCCCTCCCATTTTTCTTTTGCAAGAAACGTGCGAAGTTCAAAAGGCCTGCAGGGCAGATTCCCCCCCCCCCAACCCAGTTGCCCCCGACCCAGGACAGATTTCCCCCCCCCCAGCCCACCTAGTGCCTGGCTTTATTCTGATGTGCAGCGGGACACGTTTTGTGCAATTGTAAAAAAAAAAATAAATAAATATGCATTGAAAAATAAGAGTCTGTGCGGCTGGGAATGTGAACTTGCAACTTCCGACCGGTTGCCATTAGGACATGGGTTGCCATTAGGTTGCCATTAGGACATGCCATTAGGACAATGGGGCGGGCGCTGCGCCGGATGCTTGCGCCGCCGAAAGGGAGGGTCGGGATGAATGTTTTGGGGATCCCTGCTGCTAGTGGGGCGCCGGGGGGGGGCGGGATGCAGCTTGAGAGGGAGGTGCAGGCGATCTGATGAAGCTGCGCAAGGTTGCGCGGCTGTTTCCTTTGCGAAATTTGCAGAGGATCGGAAGCGGTTTGCTGTGCACAGCGCGCGAGGAAAGGGAGAGCGGGTGGAGGAGGAAAACGGTGCTCCCCGAAGGAGGCATTGCGCGGCCACTGCGGCGGTTCGGTTCGGTTCGGTTCGGACTCCCACCTGGCCAAGGAGGGGCACGTGGGGCGGGGGCAGACAGGCCCAGCATCAGCCCCTGGGGCTAACACACCACTGAGAGCCAATGTGCTGTTGCAGCTGAGAGGGCAGGATGGAGACCTGGGATCCGGGGTCAAGTACCCCCGCTCAGCCATAGAACCAGCTGCCTGACTTTGGGCCAGTTGCAGACTCTCAGCCCACCCTACCTCGCAGGGTTGTTGCTGCAAAACAAGGGGTGTAGGTGAACTATCAAAACTCCCTTGAGTTTCTGGGAAGGAAAAGAGACAGCGGTATACACAAGTAATGGGAGTGGGCAGGAGACAACAGGATGGCGTTCAATGTGGATAAGTGGAAGGTCTTGCACTTGGGGCATAGGTATAGGTGTCACTAGTACAGGTTAGGGGACAAGTGGCTGGAGAGCAGCACTTGTGAAAGGGACCTCGGGGTGCTGGTTGAGTGCAGGCTGAACATGAGCCAGCAGGGTGATGCGGTGGTCAAGAGGGCAAACGCCACCCTTGGTTGCATAGCCAGAAGTGTGGCTTCTAGATCAAGAGAGGTATTACTACCACTCTACACGACTCTGGTGCACCCGCAACTGGAGTATTGTGCTCAGTTTTGGGCCCCTCATTACAGGAAGGATATAGCCAGGTTGGAGTCAGTGCAGCGAAGGACCACAAGGTTGGTGGCTGGTTTGCAGGGGATGCCGTATGAGGCGAGACTGAGGGAACTGGGTCTCTTCAGCTTGGAGAAGAGGAGACTCAGAGGGGTTCTGTTGGCAACATACAGGTATGTGAGGAGGTGTCACGCGGAGGTGGGTAGAGATCTCCCCTGCAGAGGAGGGCAGGACCTGGTCCAACAGAGCCAAGCTCAGGGAACCAAGGTTCAACTTGGGTGCTGTTGTGCAAGAGGTCACGACAGAGGCTAATACTCATGAGGAGGACCTGACCTTAATAACCAGAGTCCAGGAGAATCCACCCCAGCTGGGTATAGATACAAATCAGCCTGTGTCTGAGAGCATCTCTAGTGCACAACCCTCTACTCAGATGCCTGGCCCTTTAAGTCAACCTGACTGTGAGAAGGGGGAAGATGATAAACCGGAAAAGAAACATGACAGCTCCTCCTCTTCTGAAGCGGAACTGACAGGACCAGAAGCAGAGGGAATGATGGGATATGTGGATTGCAAAAGGGCTTCTCAGCGAAGACTGATTAGGTCTTATCAAATGAAAATGCAAAGAGAACAACAAAGGCGGGAGGCACGGCTGAGGGGAGAGGATATGACGTAGCAGGGAGAAGTGATCGCCATTCAGAGGTGAACATCTATTCACCAAAGACTCTCATTAAGTAGTTCTACAGTAGAGTTGTAAATCTTGTAGATAACTAGCAATAAATAGATTTAGTTTTATTGCCCTTGTAAGTGTGGTTAATTGCGACCAAAGTGATTGGGCCGTCGGCCCCCCACAACAGGTGCCAGGAAGCACTTCCTGACAGTTAGGACCCCCAGGGTCTGGAATGGGCTCCCACGGGAGGTGGTTGAGGCCCCATCGGTGAGGGGTGTTCAAAGATAGGCTGGACATGCTCATGGTGGGCATGTCGTGAGCGGAGCTGGCTGGAGCCGGGGGTCAGACTAGATGGCCCAGAAGGTCCCTTGTGCCTCGCCTGGTTTCTATTGGAGGTCCTCCACAACACCTAAGTCAGGGGTCCTGCCCTGCCTTCCCCTCTGCCACCATTCAGATGGCTTTGCAAGGGTTCTGGACCAGTTCCTGGAGCAGCAGCCTGCCAGTGCTGCTAGTCCTCATAGTTCTAGGCCGCCTCTGGTTTTAGAGGATGAATCTTCAGATGGTTCCATTGTGCTGCTGTGTTTGGCCACTGTGTGGACAGGATGCTGGGCTAGATGATCTGATCCGGCACAGCTATTCTCTGATTGTGTGATAGATCAACGCCCCATTTGCCTGGTTCAGGCAGGGCCTCTGGTGGGATTGTGGAGACTAGGGGAGAGAATTTATATCTTTGCACTGAAACTCTCCTCCTCTCTTGTCACCAATGTTTGTCTCACTTCTTTAGATTCCCCTCCTGAGTTCGTCATTGCAGGTCCATTGTGTGTATCAGCCTTCCCCAGCCATGGGCCTTCCAGTCACGTTTGGACTGCAACACCCAGAATGCCCAGTCAATGGCCCTGCTGGCTGGGAATTCTGGGAGTTGTGGTCCAAATGCCTCTTAAAGCCACTAGGTTGGGGAAGGCTGGCCTGCCTCTTTTGCAGTGAAGGCAGATGCAAAACATCAGTTTAGGTTTTTTGCAGGCCTTCCTATGTCTGGTGCTTGTTGTTGTTGTTGTGATTAATTCTCTGCCTGCATTTTAATTTCTTTGGTTGGAAAGGGGATTGTGTATCTCATCTTTTCTTTGTGGGCCTGGAAGGAATGTTACTAGAGTCAAAGGATAGCCAAGATTCGTGGTGTCCCTTGAAATATCCCCAACACACACATTTCCATCCTGTCCCACAGCACTTCCCTTTTCTTTACAGAGAAAGGCAAGTGTGCAAATGTCCTAGATGAGCTCCATCTTCCCAGAGCAATCTATCTGAAGCAGCTGCACTTACTATAGGAGTGAGGCAGACATCCAGCTAGGCTGGATAGCCAGGCCTTTCAGGACCATGAAGAGGTCTATGCTAGCTGGAACTCGCGCCGGAAGTGTTGTTGTCTTAGCAACAGGCAGAGGCCTCTGGAGACTTTACTGGCAAATCCAGACTGAGAGTTGCTCTCTAAAGAGCGTTCCACTTCTTAAAGAGCCATTGTCCAATTTTGCAGCCAGTCGTGTGTGCAAATCGCCGAAGTTCTCTGGGTGGCTTTCAACAGTTTAAAATATGCAGTGTGCAAAAATTCGTCACACATTGGCTAAGGAATGCTGAGATTTTAGGATTTAGACAGACATGCATAAAATCACATTTTTAAGCTACGTTGTTGTTGTTGTTAGTTGTGAAGTCGTGTCCAACCCATCGCGACCCCATGGACAACACTCCTCCAGGCCCTCCTTTCCTCCACCATCCCTGGAGTCCACTCAAGCTCACACAAACTGCCTCAGTGACTCCATCCGGCCACCTCATCCTCTGCCGTCCCCTCCTTCTTTCGCCATCTATTGTTCCCAGGATTAGACTCTTCTCCAGGGAGTCCTTCCTTCTCCTTAGGTGGCCAGAGTATTTGAATTTCATCTGCAGTATCTGGCCTTCTAAAGAGCAGTCAGGGTTGATCTCCTCTAGGATTGACCGGTTTGATCGCCTTGCGGTCCAAGGGACTCGCAGGAGTCTCCTCCAGCACCACTATTCAAAGGCCTCAGTTGTTCCTTCTCCTCAGGTGGCCAAAGTATCTGAACTTCATCTTCCATATCTGACCTTCTACAGAGCAGTCAGGGTTGATCTCCTCTAAGACTGACTGGTTTGATCTAAGATTGGCTGGTTTGATCTCCATTGAGCTATTTCTTCAGGATCTGGCCTTCTAGATAGCAGGCAGGGTTGATCTCTAGAAGGCCAGATACTGAGCTACATTAGAAAGCTACATTACACACTCACAAATTTAATGGGGACTCCACTTAAGCTTCACCATTCAGAGTATGGGCAATACCTCTCCTTCTGGAAGAGTCCTCCAAAAGGGAAAGCACGTACCTTCTGATAGTTCAACAACTCCCTCATGCCCATCAACCTGATGGTTCTTGCTGGCAGACACCTGGCCCAGAGCTCTAGCAGGTGAAGGTGGACCTTCAGATCATGTCCCAAACCATGAAGTCCTTCACAGCCCAAAGCCCATGCCTGGAATTGGCCCAGAAACTAACAGTAGAGATGATACAGAAGAGGAAGACTCATTGCCCAACAAGCACTTCCAGTGCATGATTCTGTGCCAGCCACAGCTCCCAAATTCTCTTCAAGGACAGCCCAGCATGGTCCTCATGGTGGTCTCTAATCTGGAAGGTCCAGAGCTGCTGTCTGAAGAAGGGGCTACAGTTCCCTTGAGCCCCTGCAGAAGGAAGAACCTTCTCCATCACCGTTCTTGCTTTTCAGATAGTGGTGGAGTCCCACCACCCCAAAGAGGAGGCCCAAAAGAGCCACTGTGACCCCTGTCCATATTTTTCGCCGGGCAGACGCTGATGTCCAAGGTTCTGTGGAAACAGAAGTAGCCCCATGTGAGGACACAGGTCCATCAGCCTCGAGCCATGGCTCTTTAAGGTGATGCTTATGGTAATACCCATAAAGCCCTAAACAGCTTGGGTCTGGGATACCTGAAGGAGCGCCTTCTTCCCCATGTGCCCTCCCACCCCTTGAGATCTGAGGCAGAGGCCCTCCTCCGGGAGCCCTCCTTGAAGGAGATCAGGAGAGCGAATACCCAGAGCAGGGCCTTCTTTGCAGTGGCGCCCAGACTCTGGAATACACTCCCCAGAGAGGTTCGCCTGGCATCGACGTTATATTCTTTTTGGCATCAGGCAAGACCCTCTTTATTTTCCCATTATTTTAATGTTTAATTGATTTTAATTGAGGCTTTAGTATATTAATGGTCGGATGCTGTGGGGCTGGTCTGTTCTATTTATTTATTGTAAGCCATCCCCAGACGTTCTGTAGGGCATGGGATGGAAAAGCTTTTAATTAATTGATTGATTAATTAATTAATTAGAAACATAGAAACTGAGCAAGTCAGAAGGGGCCTCCCAGGCCATCTAGTCTGACCCCCCAGCTCCACCCATGACATGCCCACCATGTGCATTTCTAGCCTATCCTTGAACTCCCTCACAGATGGGGTCTCATTAATTGATTAATAATCAATCAATCAATCAATCAAACTTTGGGCCTTCAGCCCAAACCAGGGATGACTTCTGCATCCTCTCATGACGTTGCCCCAGCAGAGAAGGAAGACATTCCCCAGGACTCTCCCAGAACCTCTGGCTGCAAACTCCAAGCATCAGAGAAGGGGTTGCAGCCCGGATATTTTGACTGGGCAAAATACTTGGGCACGATGCTGGCCAGGACTAGCACAGAATTGTGGGGATCATGAACGCATGGGGGAAATAAAGACTTTAGGCCAGTGATGGTGAACCTTGGAGAGACCGAGTGCCCAAACTGCAGCCCAAATCCCACTTATTTGTCGCAAAGTGCCAACACTGCAATAAAGCCTGAATACTGAGGTTTTAGTTTAGAAAAAGCAACTCACAGGCAATCCAAGCAAATTATCTATCCGCCCATCCTTGGCTGCGCACTGACCGGCCATGTGGAAGCTCAGAAAAGTCAAGGCTAATGAGTCGCAGCTCATGACGTCATCGCCTGGCACCGCTACTCCTTTCCAAGCCTGCGCATGGCCTGTATGGGCGCTGTAATCCGATGCTCGGCTGCTGGGGCGATGCTGGGGCGGCTTGGCTTGCATGCCAGCGGAGAGGGCTCTGCGTGCCTGCTGTGGCATGCGAGCCATAGGTTGGCCACCTCTGCTTTGTGCCACTGTGCCCTGCCCCACTGCACGGTGAAGGACATCTCCAGGCTGGCATGGTCCACCTGGCAGGACTGACGGGGGCCCATCCCATGCGCTACACGTGGGGAGAGGGACCCCACGGCTGATCTCTTGGGCCCTGGCCCGGTCTGAGAGGTCCACATGGCTGGGGTCATGTTTCTGTCCCTCCCGGGCAGGGCAGTTTTATTTATTTATTTGATTTATTAACAGATTTATATGCCGCCCCTTGCCACAAGCCTCGGGGCGGCTTACAACCTCAAAAGTATTAAAAGCATACACAATATTAAAAACTGGCCCATCTCAAGGTCCGAATTAAAACATACAAATACAATATAAAAATTAATCAAACTTAAACCAAAATAATTTAACATTTAAAATATTGCTTGAATAAAAAGGTCTTCGCCTGGCACCGAAAAGCAAATAAAGACGGCGCCAGGCGAGCCTCTCTGGGGAGCGCATTCCATAGATGCCTGGAATACCCTGAGGAGGCAAGTGGGGTGCTGGACGCAGCTCCAGGCTGAACAAAAAGGGGGGATGTGGGGCTGCCGACATCTCTATCCAGGGGGAGACCTTCAGCTTACCCATGGTGGGCATGTCGTGAGCGGAGCCGCCTGGAGCCGGGGATCAGACTAGATGGCCCAGGTGGCCCCTTCTGCCTCGCTCTGTTTCTATGTTTCAATATTGCCCACGGCTTCTTCCAAAGATGCCACCTTCCCCATGCCCACCATAGGCCCCTCCTTTCCTTCCCCCAATCCACCCACAGACCCACCCAGTTCCCCCCACAGAGGGAAGGGGGGAGGAGGGCCGTACCCCACTGCACGGTGTGGGGTGTCTCCAGGCTGGTGTGCTCCACCTGGCAGGTGTAGACGTCTCCTCGCTGGGGGGTGTCCTCCAGCATCACCTGGGTCTGGTACGTCCAGTCCCCGTTCTGGAGCTCCTCTCCATAGAAGACCCCCTCAGTCACCCCCCGCTCGTTCTTCAGCCACTGGACCTCGATCTCCCGCAGATAAAATCCTGCTGCGGCGCAGAGCAGCAGGGTGCGGGGGGAGAGGAGGTCATCCCTGGTGGGGGAGATGGTGACCGTGGGCTGGACTGGTAGGGAGAAAACAGGATGTGCCTTAGATAGATGTCATAGTAGGACCACAGAGTCAGAGCTGATGTGGGTTGCTAGTTCCCAGTTCCTCATTTCTGCAAAATTTCCAAGGAGCTCTCCGTAAAAGAGAGAAATACTTAGTTTCACACCAGCAGATCTGTAGGGGCTTGTGCACCTCCCTCCCCTTCCAGCAGCCCCGCTCATGAGTTCTGCAGTCACACAGGAGCATAAGAATGTGACAAATCCAGGACTGGATTGCAATGAAAGCAGCCAATGTGGTCTAGTGGTTAGAGCATTGGGCGACCTGGGTTCGAATCCGCAGTTGGCCGTGAAGTTCTCTGGGGTGATGTTGGGCCAATTGCTCGTGCTCAGCCTACCTCACAGGGTTAATGTTAGAATAAAATAGGGAGAAGGAGGAGGGGGGGGTTACATCAGCCCTTAGGTCCCTTGCATGTGTAAAAAAGGACAGACTATCAGTGCAATTAATAAAGGAATAATTAAACAAATTAGGGGCCAAATGACTTCCCCATTGGGATTTTATAACACGAAGGCACGTATAAGCAACCCCCTTCTGCCAGGATCTATCTGAATTTTCCGAACAATATGTATGTTAGTAGTAAGTATTTCGCTTACAGGGAAATCCTCTGGCCCATCTGGGAGTGTGGAGGGGACCCTCAGCTTTTGGAGTCTGAGCTGTGAGGTTGTGATACCTGTGTGTGTCTCCCCAAGTGTGTGTTTCCAATACACATACACACCTGCTTTGGTTGCTTCTCCGTGGCGCTGGATCATGGCTCAGATCTGGAACAGCTGCGCCCTGACAAATGAGTTTCTCGAAGTGCAGCAGGGGCTGCCGACCAGCCCAACCCACCCTGCCCTGGCTGAGGATGATGGGGCTTGCACTCCAGCATGTCCAGGTGACGCCTGTAGGGGGAGGCATGGAGAAAGCCCCCCCCCACGACACACTCACTCACTCACCCTGCCTGCCTGCCATCAGCTCTCGCGGCCTTGGCCGCCTCGTGGTTCTTCTGGCAGAAGTCCACCTTGGCCAGGTACATCTCCAGGAGGTCTTCCTGGCCGTTCCAGCTTCGGGCCTTGGGCAGGCCCAGCTCTGACACGGCCAGGAAGCCCCCCCCCCCCCAGGTCGCTGTCGAAGCGATGGATCTCCTGCTGGTTGTAGGAGTAGCAGGCCAAGAAGTGCACCTGGCGTGGTGGGGAGCCCCTGTCGAGTGGCACTCGGCTGTGCCCTGCATCAGGAATTGGGCTGCGGGGGTGAGACAGAGCAGCGATGGGCAGAAGGCCTTCGGAGGAAGGGGCTGCCTAGCCGAGTCTGATCATCCAAACCTCCCCCCTTGGGGGAGAGCCACTGGCACCCCCTGATGGGGGGCTCACCTGGGTCCCCACTCTGGGCTGAATGCATCCGGCCCCCGCTCAGATCCATACCACCCATGGCAGGAGCGGAGGCCCTCCAAGCCCGCCCCCTCCTCCCGACAGCCTCCTCTGCATGGGGGCTGCAGGAAGAAACAGAGAAACAGAGTGAGTCAGAAGGGGCCTCCCAGGCCATCTAATTTGACCCCCAGCTCCAGCCGGCTCCACTCATGACATGCCCTCCATGTGCATGTCCAGCCTATCCTTGAACACCCTCACCCTGTAGCTCTCTCCAGGATCAGGCAATGTGCCTTGCGCACAACTTGCTGGGGAACATGGGTAGGAGTGTGCCACAGCACCGGCATCCAGCTTGTGGGTTTCCCTGGGGAGCCCCTGCTGCATGCACAGAATCCCAGACGAGATGGACCCACGCGGTGTGATCCAGCACCGGGGCTCTCGGCACAGCCTCGTCTCTTGGCTTTGCTTTCGCTCTCCTTACGCAATTCGGCATGCAGCTTAGTACATTGTACCCCAAAAGTACCTGCACACCACCGATCCTCCTGAAGCCTGCAGAGCCACAGCTGCCTGCCCACATATGGGGTTACATGGACCAGGGACTGACTCAGTCTAAGGGAGGAACACAGAAACATTGGAACAGAGTGAGTCAGAAGGGGCTTCCCAGACCATCTAGTCTGACCTCTGGCACAAGCCGGCTCTGCTCACGACATGCCCACCATGTGCATGACCAGCCTGTCCTTGAACACCCACACCGATGGGGCCTCAACAACTTCTCGTGGAAGCCCATTCCACACCCTTGGGGTCCTGACTGTCAGGAAGTGCTTCCTGGCATCCAAATTGAACCTTGGTTCCCTGAGCTTTGCTCCCTTGGAGGGTGCTTGCCAGGAATCAGGTCCCACACATTGAAACAGCGAGTCAGGAGGGGTCCCCTGGGCCATCCAATCTGACCCTGGCTTCAGCCGGCTCTGCTCATGACATGCTCACCATGTCCATGTCCAGCCTGTCCTTGGACATCCTCACCAATGGGGCCTCAACCACAGCTCTCCCCCAGTGCGGCCACCCTGTCCTGCGTCTCTGGATCGGAATGTGAAGGCGTCTGCCTGGATTTCCTTGCCGGGGCTGATGGTGCTGCCACATTCTCCGCTGCTTTTGTAGTGGCAGGATAACACTGCCCCCCTTCTGCCTTCCTGCCCCTTGAGATCCGACCCGGAGGGTCTGCTCCGGGAGTCCTCCTTGGAGGAGATTACGGGAGGTGGGGGGGCTACCCAGAGAAGGGTCTTCTCTGCGTTGGCACCTCGATTTTGGAATACACTCCCCAAAGAGGTTTGCCTGGCTCCAACACTTTATTCCTTCTCGCACCAGAAGAAAAGCTTTTTATTTCCCTATTATTTTAATGTTTATTAAAAACATTAAACATTATTTTAATGTTTATTAAAAACATCTCCTTCATGGATCACTGCCTTGTCATGGCGAAGGGGCTTGCGTAGCTCAATGAAGCTATGAGCTATGCCGTGCAGGGTCACCCAAGACGGACAGGTCATAGCAGAGAGCTCTGACAAAACGTGATCCACTGGAGAAGGAAATGGCAACCCACTCCAGTATCTTTGCCATGAAAACCCCATGGACATGAAAACCAAAAGGCAAAACGATATGACACCGGAAGATGAGCCCCTCAGGTCGGAAGGTGTCCAATATGCTACTGGGGAAGAGCGGAGGGCTAGTACTAGTAGCACCAGAAAGAATGAAGCGACTGGGTCAAAGCCGAAAGGACACTCAGTTGCCGATGTATCTGGAGGTGAAAGGAAAGTCCGATGCTGCAAAGATCTTTACTCCATAGGAACCTGGAATGTAAGATCCATGAATCAAGGCAAGCTGGATGTGGTCAAACAAGAGATGACAAGACTGAACATCGACATCTTAGGAATCAGTGAACTAAAATGGACAGGCTTGGGTGAATTTAGTTCAGATGACCATCAGGTATACTACTGCGGGCAAGAATCCCTCAGAAGAAATGGAGTAGCCTTCATAGTCAATAAAAGAGTAGGGAAAGCAGTACTGGGATACAATCTCCAAAATGACAGAATGATCTCAGTTCGAATCCAAGGCAAACCAATTCAACATCACAATAGTCCAAGTCTATGCCCCAACCACTGGTGCTGAAGAGGCTGAAGTTGACCAGTTCTATGAAGGCCTACAACACCTGCTAGAATTAACACCCAAAAATGATGTCCTTATCATCATGGGGGATTGGAATGCTAAAGTAGGAAGCCAAAAGATAACCTGAATAACAGGCAAGTTTGGCCTTGGAGTACAAAATGAAGCAGGACACAGGCTGGTAGAATTTTGTCAAGAGAATACGATGGTCATAACAAACACTCTTTTCCAACAACCCAAGAGACATCTCTACACATGGACATCACCAGACGGTCAACACAGAAATCAGATTGACTAGGTGCTCTGCAGCCAAAGATGGAGAAGTTCTATACAGTCAGTAAAAACTAGACCAGGAGCTGACTGTGGCTCAGATCATGAGCTTCTGGTGGCAAAATTTAGGCTTAAGTTGAAGAAAGTAGGGAAAAGCACTAGGCCACTCAGGTATGACATAAATCATATCCCTGATGAATATACAGTAGAGGTGACAAATAGATTTAAGGAATTAGATCTGATAGACAGAGTGCCTGAAGAACTATGGACGGAGGTTCGCAACATTGTACAAGAGGCAGCAACTAAAACCATCCCAAAGAAAAAGAAATGCAAGAAAGCAAAATGGCTGTCTGAGGAAGCTTTACAAATAGCTGAGGAAAGAAGGGAAGCGAAAGGCAAGGGAGAAAGAGAAAGATACAAACAATTGAATGCAGAATTCCAGAGAACAGCTAGAAGAGATAAGAATGCCTTCCTAAATGAGCAGTGCAAAGAAATAGAAGAAAACAATAGAATAGGGAGGACCAGAGATCTCTTCAAGAAAATTAGAGATATGAAGGGAACATTTCATGCAAAGATGGGCATAATAAAGGACCAAAATGGCAGGGACCTAACAGAGGCAGAAGAGATTAAGAAGAGGTGGCAAGATTACACAGAAGAACTATACAAGAAAGAGCTTAACGTCCCTGATAACCACGATGGGGTGGTCACTGACCTCGAGCCAGACATCCTCGAATGTGAAGTGAAATGGGCCTTAGGAAGTCTGAGCAACAACAAAGCTAGTGGAGGTGACAGCATTCCAGCTGAGCTATTCAAAATCCTGAAAGACGATGCAGTTAAAGTGCTACACTCAATATGCCAGCAAATTTGGAAAACTCAACAGTGGCCGCAGGATTGGAAAAGGTCAGTTTACATTCCGATCCCCAAGAAGGGCAATGCCAAAGAATGTTCAAACTACCGCACCATTGCACTCATTTCACATGCTAGCAAAGTGATGCTCAAAATCCTACAGGCTAGGCTCCAGCAGTATGTGGACGGAGAACTACCAGAAGTACAGGCAGGATTTCGAAGAGGGAGAGGAACTAGAGATCAAATTGCCAACATACGCTGGATCATGGAGAAAGCCAGGGAGTTCCAGAAAAACATCTACTTCTGCTTCATTGACTACGCTAAAGCCTTTGATTGTGTGGATCACAACAAATTGTGGCAAGTTCTTAAAGAGATGGGAGTACCAGACCATCTTATTTGTCTCTTGAGAAACCTATATGCAGGTCAAGAAGCAACAGTGAGAACCGGACACAGAACCACTGATTGGTTCACAATTGAGAAAGGAGTTCGGCAAGGCTGTATACTGTCGCCCTGCCTATTTAACTTATATGCAGAGCACATCATGAGAAAGGCAGGGCTAGATGAATCACCAGTTGGAATCAAGTTTGCTGGGAGAAATATCAACAACCTCAGATATGCAGATGATACCACTCTCATGGCAGAAAGTGAAGAGGAACTAAAGAGCCTCTTGATGCGGGTGAAGGGGGAGAGCGCAAAAGTTGGCTTGAAACTCAACATTAAGAAAACTAAGATCATGGCATCTGGTCCTCTCACTTCCTGGCAAATAGATGGGGAAGAAATGGAGGTAGTGACAGATTTTATTTTCCTGGGCTCCAAGATCACCGCAGACGGGGACTGCAGCCAAGAAATCAAAAGACGCTTGCTCCTGGGGAGGAAAGCTATGGCAAATCTAGATAGCATACTGAAAAGCAGAGACATCACCCTGCCAACAAAAGTGCGTATAGTCAAGGCTATGGTTTTCCCAGTTGCAATGTATGGCTGCGAAAGCTGGACAATAAGGAAGGCCGAGCGCAAAAGGATTGAGGCCTTTGAGTTGTGGTGCTGGAGGAGACTCCTGCGAGTCCCTTGGACTGCAAGGCGATCAAACTGGTCAGTCCTAGAGGAGATCAACCCTGACTGCTCTTTAGAAGGCCAGATAGTGAAGATGAAACTCAAATACTTTGGCCACCTAATGAGAAGGAAGGACTCCCTGGAGAAGAGTCTAATGCTGGGAACAATAGATGGCAAAAGAAGAAGGGGACGGCAGAGGATGAGGTGGCTGGATGGAGTCACTGAGGTGGTTGGTGTGAGCTTGAGTGGACTCCGGGGGATGGTGGAGGACAGGAGGGCCTGGAGGAATGTTGTCCATGGGGTTGCGATGGGTCGGACACGACTTCGCGACTAACAACAACAACAACAATGTGGGTTTTATTATTCTGGAAGCATTGGATGCTGTGCTGCATTTTATTTGTGTTGCTTTGATTGTAAAACTGCCCCGAGATGCTAGTAGTTGGATGGGATATAAAAGCTTTAAATAAATAAAATACTAAATAAATAAATAGTGGACTACACTGCAGGGCTGTGGTGTATCCTCCCCCAGCCACCTGTGCTCCCTGGTGAAGACAGGAAAGGACTATGGTTCTGGGCCTTCCACCGTTTGGCCTGGGATGGCTGCAGCATCTTTTTCCCAGAATGCACTTGGGGATGGAGAAAGCAAAACAGAGAGAGCACAGCACTGGTTGGATTTCTGCCTGCTGCCCATCAGGAAGAAAAAGTGGAAAGGTCCTTTTGTGGTGAGGGAGGGCTGAATGGGATGCACCATTTGGGCCTGGTATATCAAGCACCAGAGCGGTGCAGCGTTGGACTGGGACTCAAGAAAGGCCGGTTTGCATATGGTAGGCATGTCCTGAGTGGAGCCGGCTGGAGCCGGGGGTCAGACTAGATGACCCAGGAGGACCCTTCTGACTCACTTTGTTTCCTTGAATCCCTTCCAGCCAAGCAACTCCTTTTTTTTTTTTTTTTTTTTTTTGTGGGTAGATTTTACACTACCACTTTTTTTATTGGTTTTCACAACAATATTAAAACATCCATCATCACAAACATCAAAACTACTGAGTCAGCCCCTTATTACATTTTAACATTCTGTGATCATTTCAAATCCATTTAAAAAGTCTTAAAAGTTCTTTTTTAGATCTAATCCCAGTCCCGTTTTCCCAGTCAATAACAAACAGAATTCCCAAACTTGATAGAAGCCATTTTCTTCTTCCTCTTTCTATAATAGAATAAGTTCATCTATTTCCTGTTCTTCATATTAGCAAAAGGACTCTCCACGTTTTGTAAAAGTTAATATCTTCTTTCTTTTCAGATAAGAGGTTTCAGCCTAACCAGCACTACGCAATTCCAAATCTTTTCTTTTAACTGTTATTAAACAAATAGACTCCTCCTAATAACAATTACAAATACAATCAGATAAATTTTTTGCTTACAGGTATTCCAGTCTAATGTCTACTAAAAAAAGAGAATACAATAGTAAAAAAAAATCATGTTGATATCTCTCTTCATCATCTTTAAGAACATCTTATCTAGCCTATTTAACAACAATCCAAAAGACCGGAGAGTCATACAGTTAAGCTCTTAGTCAATCATCTTTAAACTTTAAGACAGTCTACGAAAATGAAAGAAAAGAAGGAAGAGTAAAAGGAAAGGATCCTTTTTGCCATCAAAACTACTGAGTCAGCCCCTTATTACACATCCTATAACATTCTATAATCATTTCTAAGCCATTTAAAAAGTCTTAAAAATTCTAATTTGGATCTCAGCCCAGTCTTGTTTTTCCAGCCAATAACAAGCAGAATTCCCAAACTTAATAGAAGTCATTTACTTTCTTCCTTTTTCTGTGATAAAATAAGTTCATCCATTTCCTACAAAATCCTATTTTTCACATTAAAGAAGAGACTCTCCATGTTTTGTAAAAGTTAATATCGTCTTTCTTTTCAGATAAGAGGTTTCAGCCTGACCAGCACTACAATTACACATACCTTCAGATACCTTTTTTTTGCTTACAGATATTCCAGTCTAGTATCTACTAAAAAAGAGAATACAATAGCAAAAAATTTTCATATTCATATATCTCCCAACCATTCATAATCTTTAAGAACATCTTATCTAGCTTATTTAACAACAGTCCAAAAACCGGAGAGTCATACAATTTAGCTCTTAGTCAATCATCTTTAAACTTTAAAACAATCTAAGAAAGCGAAAGAGAAGAAGGAAGAAAAAGAGGAAAAGGATCCTTCTGTTTAATGCCCCTGCCACGCCATTTAAAGTCCAGAGTTCGTATCTTCTGTTGCAAAACATTAATCATTCGCAATGACTTCGCTTCTTGCTGTAAAATCTTCACTCCCTTCTCCGAGCCAATTATAGTTACTACAAAGTTCATCCATCCATCAGAGAAAATAAACACACCTTCCTGCCGAAATTGCCATTCATCAGACAAACTTGACAACAGGTTATTTATTGGTTTTGCTGATTTTGTTTCTTTATCTACCATTTCGGCTTTTTCACATAGCTGTTGCTGGGTACTCTGTTCTGTTTCAGTTTGAACAATAGTTTTTTCCTCCCACATGAAAAAAGCCTCGATTTTATCAAATCTCTTTTCCTGTTCAATCAAGAAGATTTGTTCTTTAATCAAAAACATTTCTTGAGAAAATTTCAAATTTAACATTGACTGGTTAATTCTTAGGAGAGATTCCTGGAGCGAAGCCATGATCTCAATAACACAAGCAGACAAAGGGTTGGCAGGTTACCAAATGCTTTGGTGGTGGTCCCAAAAATGTAGGAGAGAAAATAAAGATTCCTTCCTTCTCCTCTCCCTTCCCTTCTTCTCAAATCAAGTCTTCGTACTTCTGTCTAGTTGCACCATATATATTTCATAAAATTAAACCCTAGAGATGTTTACAAAAAAGTTTCAATTCAACTCACACAAGTCTCTTAATCACACGCAAGTCTCTTAATCTCCGTCGCCACTTAACAATTTGGAGGGGTCTTCTTTGTGATCTTTGTGCTAGGCTTTCCCACGGGTATAATTGCAGAAAAAGATAACCTAAGAAAATATTTACTCAGCAGTTCCGATGTTTATCCAGCTTGTAAAAATTCCACGCTAAACTAATAAGATGCCGAGAACTTGCAGAGGCTAAAAAACCTCTTGTATCATCCGGCTGAGACACCTGAATTGTTCTTAGCCGATATGGGATCGCCACCCCACATCCAGCCAAAACATGCCCAGGTAATCTGTCTTCACCCCTACAGGGTTTGATTGGGTCTCCCGACCCCACTGCTTAGATAACACCGGAGTGATTAGCAGAGATAGCTAATCACATCCGTCTTGTTCCGACGCCATCTTGCTTCCTCCCAGCCAAGCAACTTCTTGAGTGACTTTGAGCCGAGCATCAACTCTCAGCCTAACCCACCACACAGGGTTGTTGTGTGGATGCAAATAGCAGGAGGAGGTCCTTGGCTTCCTTGAAGGGAAAAAGAGGTGGGCTCTTCATGTAATAAGGAAACGGGGGCATTTTTTGAAGTAGCTTTTATAATCGCAAGTGGAAGATTAGGGACAAATTGCAGCGTGCGTTCCCTGAAAAGGTCACAAAACACCGGCACCCGCATCAGGCTGCAGCAGAGTCCATCTCCACCGGGCCCGTGACTTTTGTCATGTCATCGCCCAGGACTGAGAACCAAGAGCATAAAGAGAGAAGGGGGCAGGAGCCACTTCCCTCTGGAACTGCGGGGGGGGGCATGTGGGGGCTCGGAAGGGCCACACTTCGCCTTCTGCAGAACGCTATCCGTGTTGTGTCATTCTCCCTCCGCAGGCGCATGTGTCTCACTTTTTGCCACCACGGTTCCCACCGCAAGCCCTTCTGCTGGGGAACCAGGCCACCCAGCTGCCCTCACTTCCCCTTTGCGGCCACCCCACACCCGGCCTCTCCACAATCGCTCTCTCCTCTGGCCAAGGGATCTACACCCTCCCATCTGGCATCTGGACACCCCTGGGGGCAGCGATGGGGGCGGCCTCCATCCCCCCAGACCTGCTTGTGCTGCTGGTGCTCTCGGTGGCGAGGCCGTCCCTGGTGCGCGGAACGGAGGCAGGACAGGGCCGGGCCGGTATGTCTTCCTGGTGGGCAGCTGGATAGGCTGGCTGATTTAGGAATAGAAGGCACTGCGTGTCATGCAGGAGGTCATGACAGAGACTCCTACTCAAGAGGAAGCGGTGACGGTGGTTTATAGAGTTCGAGAGACGCAAACGCTGCCCGAAGGAGAGGCTGGTCAGCTCCCCCCTGAGGGCTGTGAAAGCCCACAGATCGCCTCACCAGCGACTGGCCCTTTAAATCAAACAGTCGGGGAGAAAGGGGAGAGAGAAAGCCCTGCCACGTCATCGGAAGAAGAGATTGTTGAGGAAGAAGGAGATGGCCAACTGGAGAACATAAATTTGATTGACGCAGCCCAACGACGAATGGTTCAGGTGTACCAGATCCGGGAAGACAGGAAGAGGAGGAGAAGAGAAGAGCTTCTCCTAAAGGATTGAAAGGGGAGGGGGAAGAGGGAACTTCATTCTCAGAAGAGCATCTAATTAGTATGCATGCTTTCGTACTAGTCTCATGGCAAAGCCATAAATCTTGTAGATAACTAGCAATAAACAGATTTAGTTTTACAGCTTGCATTTGAGTAATAAATTGCGGCCAAGGAATCTCAACGTGTGAGTGGTCAAAGACACACACACGCACTCCACAACACTGCGTGGCAGTGTTTCCACTCCAATTCCAGATGGTGGTGCTGGGGGGCTATGGCTCTGCACCATGGAAACTTTGCCATGGGGTCCCTCAGGGCTCTATTTTGTCCCCCATGCTTTTTAACATCTACATGAAACTGCTGGGAGAGGTCATCAGGAGGTTTGGGCTGTGGAGTCATCAGTCTGCTGATGACACCCAGCTCTACTTCTCATTTACATCTACTCCAGGTGAGGCGGTGGCTTTATTGAACCGGTGCCTGGCCGAGGTGATGGGCTGGATGAGGGCCAAGAAACTGAGCCTCAATCCAGATAAGACGGAAGTCCTGTTGGTGGGCAGTGTGGGTCTCCAGGTAGGTGTTTAGACCCAGTTCTGGACGGGGCAGCACTCCCTCTAAAGGACGGGGTCCGCAGCTTGGGGGTACTCCTTTACCCAGAGGTTTTACTGGAGTTCCAAGTGGCAGCAGTGGCAAGGAGTGCTTTCCTACAATTTTGACTGATCCATCAGCTGCATCCTTACCTGGATGAGCACTGCCAAGCAACAGTGATACATGCTGTGGTAACTTCCCGTTTGAATTACTGCAATGCGCTCTACGTGGGGCTGCCCTTGAAAATGGTCCGGATACTCCAGCTGGTACAGAACAGAGCTGCCAGGCTGCTGACAGGGATGGGCTGTTACTCTCACATAACACCGGTCCTCTACCAGCTCCACTCCACACCCAGTTGAAGTCTGGGCCCAATTGAAAGTGTTGGTCCTGACCTATAAAGCCCTAAAGGGTTTGGGATCAGGATACCTGAAGGAACGTCTCCTTCCTTATATGCCCTTACTTAAGATCTGTGGGAGACGCCCTGCTCCGGGAACCCTCTCTAAGAGAGGTAAAAAGGACATCATCTCAGAGCAGGGCCTTCTCTGTGGTGGAGCCCAGACTCTGAAATGTACTCCCCAGAGAGGTACGCCTGGCACTGAGCCAATGCTCCTTTTGGCACCAGGCCAAAACCTTTTTATTGAAACAATATTTTAAAAATTAGCAGCCTTTAAGTTTAGTCACTCTGTTTTGTGATTAATTGTTCTGAGAGAGAGGGGGGGAGAGGGGGAGAGGCCCAGGGGACCCCTCCTGACTCGCTGTTTCAATGTGTGGGGCCTGATTCCAAGGGAGCCAAGCTCAGGGAACCAAGGTTCAATGGTGTGGAATGGGCTTCCACGAGAGGTCGTTAAGGCCCCATTGGTGCGGGTGTTCAAAGATAGGCTGGACATGCTCATGGTGGGCATGTCGTGAGCGGAGCCAACTGGAGCCGGGGGTCAGACTAAATGGCCCGGGAGGCTCCTTCTGACTCACTGTTTCTATGTTAGTGCCAGATGACCCTCCTAGTTGGGGTGCCACTGCAGAAAAGGCCCTCCTCTGAGTAGTCACCCTCCTGATCTTCAAGGGGGGCTCCTGGAGCAGGACCTCCACTTCAGACCTCATGGGGTGGGAGGGTACCTAGGGAAGAAGGCTGGGAGACTGCCGGAAAAAGTCCAATGCTGTCACACAGGACTTCAAAAGCGGAAACTTCTAAAAGGAGAGAACTGGTGGAAAGGGAATTGAAAGGGAGAGTCAAGAGGCTTAAAGCCTTTGAAGATTCTTGGAAATAACTCAGAGCCACAGGAAGAGAGGCGCCGATAGGGAACTGTCTAACTGAGGCAAAGAAATAGGAGCTTGAGCTTGCACAAGGGGGATGCCATCAGAAAATTTGCAGGGGGGGGGGGCAAAAAGACAGTTTGAGGAATGTATTGCTAAGGACATCCAGGCCAGCATGAAAGAATTATTTAAATTCTTTAATCAGAGGCAAGAAACCAGCTAGAGAGGCAGCTGGACAATTGCAGGATAATGGGATTAATGGAGCATTAAGTGGGAATGAGATGTGGAGCAGCTGGATCAGACTATGTTCATTTGCCTTCACCTGGAGAGATGCAGGACGGATACGTCTTCCTGAATGGATGCTTTCAGGAAGGGCATCTGAGGAGCTGGAACTAAGGGTCTGACCCATTGTGACCCCATGGACAACATTCCTCCAGGCCCTCCTGTCCTCCACCATCCCCGGAGTCCACTCAAGCTCACGCCGACTGCCTCAGTGACTCCATCCAGTCACCTCATCCTCTGCCGTCCCTTCCTTCTTTTGCCCTCCATCACCCCCAGCATCAGGCTCTTCTCCAGGGAGTCCTTCCTTCTCATTAGGTGGCCAGAGTATTTGATTTGCATCTTCAGGATCTGGCCCTCTAAAGAGCAGTCAGAGTTGATCTCCTCCAGGACTGACCAATTTGATTGCCTTGCAGTCCAAGGGACTCGCAGGAGTCTTCTCCAGCACCACAATTCAAAGGCCTCAGTTGTTCCTTCTCCTCAGGTGGCCAAAGTATCTGAACTTCATCTTCCATATCTGACCTTCTACAGAGCAGTCAGGGTTGATCTCTAAGATTGACTGGTTTGATCTCCATTGAGCTCCATCTTCAGGATCTGACCTTCCACAGAGCAGTCAGGGTTGATCTCCTCTAGGACTGACTGGTTTGATCGCCTTGCAGTCCCAGGGACTCACAGGAGTCTTCTCAGGCAAACAGTCCTGACAAAAAAGTGACATCCTGAAGCTTATTGTCCAAAGCAAAGTTCATACATCACCAGGCTCAGATGGGATCCATCCCAGAGTCCTTAAAAGACCTGGGGATGAAATTGCGGATTGTCTAGCAAATGGATGTCACATGTCCTGAAACTGGCAGTGATGGAATAAGGAAAGAGGTCCTTTCATGGACCAGTAACTGGTCAAAGAGCAGAAACCAGAGAGTGGTAAATTGCCCCCATGGAGGGATGCTAACGGGGCCTGTATGGACATTGTATCTGTATGGATCTGTAGGAGAGATCTGTATGGAGGAGCTCCTACAGATCTGTATGGAGACCGATGCCAGCAGTGTGTGTGTGTGTGTGTGTGTGGGGGGGTTAATGCTCTTTCCCCTGGACTACTCCCCAGAGTTGAGTTGGAGGTCCTTCTCTTCTGACCCATCTTCTTCTCCTCCCCAGAAGCCCATGCCCCTTCCAGCTTCCAGTTTGTTTGTTTATTTATTTATTTAGGGAACTTCTATGCCGCCCCATTCTCTGAAGCCTCGGGGCGGTTTACAACCAAATAAATCGTCGTCGGAAGAGGGCCATCGTCGTCGGAAGAGGGCCGAGCCACGCCGGAGCCTGGAGCCACGCCTTTCCACCACCGCGGGAGCTCCGGAGGCCGTGTCAGCGCCAGCGCCTGCGCCGGAAGAAGACCTCCGACGCTGGACGCCGGACGCCTGCCGGTACCCCCTGCCCCGTCGCGCCGCGGACCCACCGGGCGGCCGTCGCGGCCCCCACCGGCGCCCGCCGGCACCCAGGCCCCTGCCCCGAGCCCGCCGCCCTCGTGCCGTGAGTGGCAGGCACGCCGAGGGGGCGGGGCGGGGCGAGGCCGGGGCCGGAAGCCGGAAGCCGGATGTCGCGCCGGAAGGGGAGGCCGCCGGGCCCATAAGGCGCCGGCTGTTCCCGGGGCCGGCGGCCTCGGGCCGGCGGCCGAAGGGCGACGGCCCAAGGGCGGTCGCCGCCGTTTGGGCCGTTGGGGCCGCTTGGGGGCTGGGCTGGCCAGGGGCTCTGTTTATTATGCCCCTTAATTGAACTCTTGGGGGCGAGGGACTTTTATTGTTTTAATCTTTTTAAGTGTTTTAGGGCCCATCTCCGGTCAGGTTAACATGTTACCTGGGGAGCGCGTGGGCGCCACCATTGGGGTGGTGATGGGGAATGGTCGCTATGGTCGCAATGGGGGTTTAACGGTCCCGCCTAGGAGAAGGCGGGACAGATGGTTAATACCTGTCTCCTCTTCTAGTTACTCCCCCAGCCGGCAGGTACCTGGAAGTCTTGTCAGCTGCCCCACGGGATTGACGGTGCTGTTACTTAACGCCAGGTCGGTCCGCAATAAAGCCAACATCATCCATGACCTGATCATGGATGAGAGGGCCGACCTGGCCTGTATCACCGAGACCTGGGCGGGAGAGGGGGGGGATGTTGCCCTCTCGGAACTTTGCCCGCCCGGGTACCTAGTTCAGCACCGTCCACGCCCGGAGGGGAGGGGAGGGGGGGTCGCTTTAGTTTATCGGGCTGCTTTTTCCCTGACGGGGCTTCCTGTCCCTTCGAGACCGGGGCTGGAGTGCCTCCACTTGGTGTTGGGTGATCGAGACAGATTGGGAATTCTGTTGGTGTACCGAGCACCCTTCTGCCCAACAGACTCCCTGCCTGAGCTGACGGAGGTCGTCTCGGACCTGGTGTTGAAGACCCCCAGGATGCTTGTCCTCGGGGACTTCAATCTCCATGCCAAGACGGACTTGGCCGGGGCGGCTCAGGACTTCATGGCTTCCATGACGGCCATGGGGCTGTCTCAACACGTCATTGGCCCAACCCATGAAGGTGGACACACCCTGGACCTGGTTTTCTCGACGGGACAGGAAGAGGGTGATCTGAGGGTGAAGAACCTCTGCTTGACGCCCTTGTCATGGTCAGATCACTTCCTCGTGAGGTTTGAGCTCGAGAGTGGCTTCTCCCTCTGTAAGGGTGCGGCCCAGATTGTGATGGTCCGCCCCCGGAGTCGGATGGATCCTGATGGATTCCTGAGGGCCCTGGGGGATTTTCCGGCTGACAAGGCTGGTGCTCCTGTTGAGGCCCTGGTTGACATATGGAATGGGGAGATGACTAGGGCCATCGACACGATCGCTCCTAAGCGCCCTCTCCAACCAGGCAGAGCCCGATCGTCTCCCTGGTACACTCTAGAGTTACGGGTGATGAAGCGGGTTGGGAGACGGCTAGAGCGTAAGTGGAGGAAATCTCATGACGAGTCTGACCGAACACATCTTAGAGCACACTATCGAGCCTATGCTGTGGCGGTGAGGGCGGCGAAGAAGCGATTCTTCTCCGCGTCCATTGCCTCCTCGCAATGCCGTCCGGCGGAGATCTTTCGGGTGGTGCAGGGGCTGACTAAGTCTGGTCCTGATAAAGATCTCGTGCCACCCTCGAAGGCCCGCTGTGACGATTTCGCCACGCATTTTAGGGAGAAAGTTGCTCTGATTCGTCACGAACTGGACTCCACTCTTGATACAGTTTCTTTCAGGGAGGGACCAACCGTACGTGCTTGTCCCTCATTAATGGATGACTTTCAGTTGTTGCGGCCTGATGATGTGGACAAGGTGCTTGGATCGGTACGCTCAACCACCTGTTTACTGGACCCGTGCCCATCCTGGCTATTAAAGAACGCCAAGGCCGGGATTGTGCCCTGGATCTTGGAGGTGGTAAACGCCTCCTTGAGAGACGGCCGGATGCCTGCCCCTTTAAAGGAGGCGGTAGTCCGGCCAGTCCTCAAGAAGGCCTCCCTGGATCCAGTGGCGGTCACCAATTATAGACCGGTGGCCAACATCCCGTTTTTGGGCAAGGTACTAGAGCGGGTGGTGGCGGGACAACTTCAAGCACTCTTGGAGGAAATGGATTATCTGGACCCATTTCAGTCTGGTTTCAGACCCGGGTACGGCACTGAATCCGCCTTGGTCGCCCTGTACGATGACCTGTGCAGGGAGAGAGACAGGGGGAGTGCGTCCCTGTTGGTTCTCCTGGACCTCTCAGCGGCTTTCGATACCATCGACCATGGTATCCTTCTGGATAGGCTGGCGGGATTGGGAGTTGGAGGCACTGCTTTGCAGTGGTTCCGCTCCTATCTTAATGGCCGATTCCAGAAGGTGGCGCTGGGGGACTATGGCTCTGCGCCATGGCAGCTTTGCCATGGAGTTCCGCAGGGCTCCATTTTGTCCCCTTTGCCGTTTAACATCTACATGAAACCGCTGGGAGAGGTCATCAGGAGGTGTGGGCTGCGGAATCATCAGTATGCTGATGATACCCAGCTCTACCTCATTCTCCACCGATCCAGGTGAGGCGGTGGCTGTGCTGAACCGGTGCCTGGCCGAGGTAATGGGCTGGAAGAGGGCCAATAAACTGAGGCTCAATCCTGACAAGACAGAGGTCCTGTTGGTAGGTGGTTCGGGCTTCGGAATGGGGGACCTGACCCTAGTCTTGAATGGGGTTGCACTCCCTCTGAAGGACAGGGTCCGCAGCTTGGGGGTCCTCCTCGACCCGGAGCTGACCTTGACAGCTCAAGTGTCAGCAGTGGCGAGGAGTGCCTTCCATCAGCTTCGGCTGATCCATCAGCTGCGTCCCTTTCTGGAATTCGACTGCTTGGCGACGGTGACTCACGCGTTGGTGACTTCCCGGTTAGACTACTGTAATGCGCTCTACGTGGGGCTACCCCTGAAGACGGTCCGGATACTTCAATTGGTGCAGAATAGAGCTGCCAGGGTGCTGACGGGGACTGGGCGTGGTTCTCATATCACCCGAGTTCTCTGTCAGCTTCACTGGCTCCCCATTGAAGTCCGGGCCCAATTCAAGGTGTTGGTTCTTACCTATAAAGCCCTTAACGGCTTGGGTCCCGGTTACCTAAAGGAGCGTCTGCGACCATATACACCCTCCCGCCCCTTACGATCTGCTGCTGATGCCCTCCTCCGGGAACCCTCTGTGAGAGATATTAGGAGGGTGAGTACCCGGAGGAGGGCTTTCTCTGCGGTGGCGCCCCATTTATGGAATGCGCTCCCCAGAGAGGCTCGCCTGGCGCCGTCTTTATTTGCTTTTTGGCGCCAGGCGAAGACCTTTTTATTTAAACAATATTTTAAATGTTAATTTATTTATATTGGGATGGTTTTAATTTAGACCTGGAGATGGGCCAGTTTTTAATGTTTGTGTATTTAGTATTTGGAAATTTTAATGTTTTAGAATTTGTTGTTGTATTGTTGTGAGCCGCCCCGAGGCTTGTGGCAAGGGGCGGCCTATAAATTTCCAAATAAATAAATAAATAAATAATTTTGGACCAGACAGCGACATTGGCATCTCCCCAGAAGCCTCTGAATCATTAGTGGAGTCTAGCTCATGACGAATCTGAGTGATTTTCTCCCTGAAATGCTGGGCAAAGTTGTCACAGTGGGCCTTCGAGGGTGGAACCAGCCCTTGTGCCACCCGAAAAAGCTCCGCCGGATGGCATTTAGAGGAGGCAATGGAAGCGGAAAAGAATTTCTTTTTTGCTGCCCTCACCACCACAGCATAGGCCCGATACTGGGCTCTTAAGTGTGTTCGGTCAGATTCATCCTGTGATCTCCTCCACCTACGCTCTAGATGACTCCCAGCCTGCTTCATCTCCCGCAATTCAGATGTATACCAAGGGGAAGAATGGGCTCTGCCTGGCGGGAGAGGACGCTTATGAGCGATCATGTCAACAGCCCTGGTCATTTCCCCATTCCATAGTTCGACCAGAGCCTCGACAGGAGCACCAGTCTTGTCAGCCGGAAACTCCCCCAGGGCCTTCAGTAATCCGTCTGGATCCATCCGGCTCCGGGAGCAGACCCACACAATTGGGTCCGCACCCTTACAGAGGGAGAGGCCACTCTCGAGCACAAACCTCACGAGGAAGTGATCTGACCATGACAGGGGTATCAGACACAGATTCCTCACCCTCAGACCATCCCCTTCCTGCCCCGTCGAGAAAACCAGGTCCAGAGTGTGTCCACGTTCATGGGTCGGGCCGCTGACATGTTGAGACAGCCCCATGGCCATCATGGAGGCCATGAAGTCCTGAGCCGCCCCGGTCAGATCAGTCTCGGCATGGAGATTGAAGTCCCCCAGGACCAACATCCTGGAGGTCCTCAACACTAGGTCCAAGATGACCTCCGTCAGCCCAGACAGGGAGTCTGTTGGGCAGAAGGGTGCACGGTACACCAACAGAATCCCCAATCTGTCTCGGTTGCCCAACACGAAGTAGAGGCACTCTAGCCCCGGCCTCGAAGGGACTGGAAGCCCCGCGAGGGAGATGGAGGCCCGGTAAACCAAAGCAACCCCCCCGCCCCTCCAGGCGTGGCTGGTGCTAGACCAGATACCTGGGCGGGCACAATTGAGAGAGGGATATGCCCCCCTCCCCCACCCAGGTCTCTGTAATGCAAGCCAGGTCGGCCCCTCATCCACAATCAATTCATGGATGAGGGAAGATTTATTGTGGACCGACCTGGAATTAAGCAGCAGCACCGTCAGGCCCGGGGAGCGGTTGACAAGACTACCTGGAACCCTCTGGCTGGGAGAAAAAACAGAAGGAGGGATAGGTGTCAACCATCTCTCCCTTCTTCTTCTATGCAGACGCGTTAAACTCCCACCGCTGTAACGCCCATTGCCCCAATGGCATCGCCCACGTGCTCCCCAGGTAACTCAACCATAAACGTGGCCAGGGACGACTCCATAAAAATACAATAAAACATTAAAACAATATAAAACTCCCCAATACACCCCCCCCCGATATAAACTTCCACCCACCAAGCAAGTCCCTCGCCCACCTAACCCCGCCCGGCCACAAACGGCGGCAACCACCTTTTGGCTGGCGGCCCAAGGCTGCTGGACCCGACCGCGTCTGGCGGGTTAAACTGGCGCCCACCCGCGCGCCACACCCCCCAGTCCAGCGTCACTCAGCGGGGGGGAGCGGAGAGGGGCAAGATGGCGACGCCCTTCTCCGCAGCGTCCTCGATGGCCAGACGGTGGCCCTGGCAACCTCCATCCCCGGGGTGGTCCAGCGGTGGCCGCGGAGCCATCTTATTACCATGCCATTTTAGTAGATTAGCATAGAAATTCTTATAAGCTGAATAAACATCGAAACTGCTTAGTAAATATTTTTATTAGGCTATCTTTTCTCTGCAACAATCACCCGTGGGAAAGCAGTATCTGGCACGAAGAGCTGCAGAACTCTCTTAATTATCAAAGCGGCGAATGAAAATATAGAGACTTCGGAACTTCTGTGTAAGTTAAACTCAAGCTTTTTTTTGTGAGTGTCTCTAGGGTTTAACTTTATTAAAAATATATAGTGCAACTTGATAGAAGATCAATAGAAGTAGGAAGATCTGACTGGAAAGGAAGAAAAGAGGGGGAAGGGAGACGTGGAGGAAGGAATCTTTATTTGTTCGTCTACTTTTTTGGGACCATTGCCAAAATATCTGGCAACCTGCCAATCCTTTGTCTGTTCGTGTTACTGGTACTATGGGTTCTTTACAAGAATCTCTTTCAGCAATTAATCAACTCTTATCAGCTAAAAGATCTTCTCAAAAAATATTTTTGGATAAAATAGAAGTTTTGCAAAATCTTCAGGAAAAAGGACTTGACAGACTCAAGGATCTGTTCAGGCTGCTGGGAATGAGCAAACCAGAACAGAGTATGCAGGAAACGCAACAAGTATGTGGGATCGCAGATAATGAAATAAAATTAACAGAATCAATAAATAACCTCCCATCAAGCCTGTTTGCTACGGTGGAGAAGCAGCAACTGCTGAACTTTCAAGCAATCATGATGGAATTTGAGATTGTGAAAATGGGAGTTTTTCTACAAAAGATACAGATACTATTAGTGATTAATGATTTCCAGAGGATGAAGAAAGAGGTGAAGGTCTTATTGCAATTAATCCAGTCATTGCGAATGATGCCACGGCTACTGAGATGGTCTGGTAGAGCAGTGAAACAGAAGAAATCTTTGTCTTAATGATATAAATGGCCTGATATGTTTATTGTGGTATGGAATGGCTAAGATATATGATTTTAATGGTGGAAGCACATCCATTTTTAAGTGTGTGGAACTATGAAGCGATGTAGACTTTAAGGGAAGATGAAGGATTCCTTTCCTCCCTTCTTTTTCCTTTTTTTGTCTCTTCTTTTACTTTCTCTTTCACACTTTGCCTTAAAGTTTAAAGATGAATGACTAAGAACATGAACTTCCCTTTTATTTTTAATGGCCTGATATGTTCACTGTGGTATGGAATGGCTAAGATATATGATTTTAATGGGTGAAGTTCACTTATTTTTAAGTGTGTGGAATTATGAAGCGATGTATGTTTTAAGGGAAGATGAAGGATTCTTTTCCTCCTCTCCTCTGTTTTTTTCTGTCTCATCTTTTGCTTTCTCTTTCTTATCTTGCATTAGATGAATGACTAAGAGCTAAACTGTATGACTTTTTGGTTTGTAAAATGTTAGAATATAAATTACTATTATGGGAGTAAGATGAGCTGTGCTAAACAGAATTAAGCGTGAACATGAGATTTTTTTCTATTTTACTTTCATTTCTTAGTAGACAGTAGATTGGAATACTGGTAAGCAAAACATCTATTTGTATTTGTAATTATTATTTCCTATTAAATTAGTTTAAAGAAAACCTGTTTAAAGAACATAATAGAAAATTGCTGTTGTTAAATTGGGTAGATAAGATGTCTTTAAAGAAGATGAATGGATTTTAGACATGCGAACATGAACCTCCCTTTTATTTTTCTTTCTTTTTTAGTGGATATTAGATTAGAATAGTTGTAAGCAAAGAATACATTTGATCATATTTGTAATTATTATAAGGAGAAGTCTATTTGTTGATTACTAGAAAAGTGAAAAGATTTGGAACTGTGTAGAGTTGGTCAGGCTGAAATGTTTATTAAAAAAGGAAGAAGATACTGACCTTTACAAAACTTGGAGAGTCTTGCTTCTAATATGAAGAACAGGACTTTGTAAGAAATGGATGAACTGATTCTATCACAGAAGGAGAAAGAAGATAGTGACTTCTATCAAATTTTGGACTTTTGTTTATTACTGGCTGGAGAAACGAGACCTGGCTTAGATCTAAAAAGGTTTTTTTTTTCTTTTTAAATGAATTTGAAATGATCACAGAATGTTTAAAGATGTGTAGTAAGTGGCTGATTCAGTAGTTTCGATGTTTGTGATAATGGATGTTTTAGTACTGTTTTGAAAATCAATAAAAAGTTGTATATATATAAAAAAAAAAGATGCCGTGAACTTGCAGAGGCTAAGAAAACCTCCTGTATTGTCCAGCTGAGACACCTGAATTGTTCTTAGCTGATATGGGATCGCCACCCCACATCCAGCCAAAACATGCCCAGGTAATCTGTCTTCACCCCTACAGGGTTTGATTGGGTCTCCCGACCCCCACTGCTGGAATAATACCGGAGTAGTTAGCAGAGATAGCTAATCACCTCCGTCTCGTTCCGACGCCATCTTGGAATCCCCCTTCATTTTCAACCAGGGCAGTAAGTGGGGTCAACAGGAAAGAGGGCGTTATGAATGGGGAAAGGGGGTGATAGAAGACATGCTCTGGGCTGCCTCAGTCTGGGCAACCGTGACCAGGGGACATGTGTGTCTACCTGGGTGGTCCTCAGCATGATGTCTGCAGGTCCGTGGGGGCCTTGGCCACCGCCGGCAGGACCTGGGAAGGCGTCTCCAATACAGGGTCTGTTAAGTATGTGTGTTTTTTTTAGAAAAACTCTTCCATTGTTTAAATTAAATGCACAGATCTCTGTGAAATGGAAACAACTTTCTAACGATTGCATATGGTTTGTTAGCACAGCTAACATTTAATCCTTCTCCTTCATCTCTTGTCTCCTCCTCCTCCTTCTCCTCCTTCTCCTTTATCTTTGTCTCCTTCACCTCTCCTCCTCCTCCTCCATCTCTGTCTCCTCTTTCTCTGTTTCCTCCTTCACCTTCTCCTTCATCTCTGTCTCCTCTTTCTCCTCCTCCTCTTCCTCCATCTCTGTCTCCTCCTCCTCTTCCTCCTCCATCTCTGTCTCCTCTTCCTCCTCCATCTCTGTCTCCTCCTCCTCCTCCTTCATCTCTGTCTCCTCCTCCTCCTCCTCCTCCTCCTCCATCTCTGTCTCCTCCTTCTCCTTCATCGCTGTCTCTTCCTTCTTCTTCTCATTCTCCTTCTCCTTCATCTCTGTCTCCTCTTTCTCCTCCTCCTCCTCCATCTCTGTCTCCTCCTCCAACTTCTCCTTCATCTCTGTCTCCTGTTCCTCCTCCATATCTGTCTCCTCCTCCTCCTTCTCCTTCTCCTTCTCCTTCTCCTTCATCTCTGTCTCCTGTCTCCTCTGTCTCCTCCTCCTCCTCCATCTCTGTCTCCTCCTTCTCCTTCATCTCTGTCTCTTCCTCCTCCTCCTCCTCCTCCTTCATCTCTGTCTCCTCTTTCTCTTCCATCTCTGTCTCCTCCTCCTCCATCTCTGTCTCCTCCTTCTCCTTCTCCTTCACCTTCATCTCTGTCTCCTCTTTCTCCCACTCCCCCTCCTGTTGTTGTTGTTGTTTAGTGCCCCATAGCCCAAAATGCTCTCTGGGAGGTTTACAATAAAATACAAACAGATCAGCAGCGGCTATAAGAATTGGCCTCGTCCCCACCCGAGGGCCTGGCACCCAAAGCCACGTCCAGCCAGCGCTGAACAGCTGTCATAGGAATGATGGGCTTTGGTAGCACCCTTTGGCATCACCCAAGGGCACCGCCCATTGAAGAAGAATAGCCGTTTGGGGAAGCCCCATTCTCATGGTGGAAGGTGGCTGGGGGAAGAGCGAGGAGGATGAGGATGGTTCAGGAGAGCGGGGCATGGCAGCGAGGTCGGGCAGGCAGATGGCTGCCAACCTGTGCACCACCTGCTGGAAAAGAATGTGTAAATTTCAACTCTAATAAGAATTTATTCGATTTACATCCCTCCTTTTTTCTTACCAGGAACTCAACGTGGCTTCCATCATTCTCCTCCTCTTGCTCTCAATCTTACCCCCAGAACAGCAGCCCTGCGAGGTAGGCTGGGCTGAGCGTCTGGGACTAGCTAGAACCCGGATCACTTAAGTCCCTGTCCCATGCTCTTAACCACTACACCATGCTGTCTCGGGCTTAGCAGTAACCTACATGCAACCCTTACTCAGCTCTTGAATGTGGGTTCTTGTGCTACTGGGCTGAGCGCATATCGTGTAGCTACCGGTGTTTTCTGTCTCCCAAGAATTCCTAGAGAAGAAATATTCTTCCATAGTTTGCTGCTAGTTGCGCTGGAAAGGGCCTTCCTAGATGCTGGACGGACGAGGTGCCATCCTCCAATTCACCTTGCCTCTCTTTTCTCATGTGGGCAACTCACCTCCAGTTCCAAGGGGAAGCCCAGTGCACCTTCCCCAAGAGGAGTTGGTCCCACTACCTGGAAAAGCAGGATTACAATGGGGAGCAGAGCATCAGCTTCGACGGCGATCTGGGCAGATTCGTGGCCATCAGCAAACGAGGAGAAGACATCGCCCAGAAATAGAACCGCCATGAGGACTATCTGATGTTCTGGAAGAAGAAGACGGCCGACTTCTGCCAGCACAACTACGAACTTCTGGAGAAACTCTTCTCCCCAAAAAAGGGTGCGTATCAGGGCCGGATGAAAAGCTGCCAAGGGGAAACCCAAGAAGGCCTGTTAGAGAGCTGCTCTGGATGTGGCCACTTCTCCAAATCCTGGCTTTCAAAAGTGCTTTGCCTGTTGAGTGACTCATCAACTTAATCCTGCTACTACTAACTCTTCCTAAACTCTTGTTTCACCCTGAATCTTTCCCACACTCAGATCCTTAACCGCCCTGAGAGCTTTGGCTGTGGGGTGACATGCAAGTGGAATCAATGTTGTTGTCAGTCGCAAAGTCGTATCCAACCCATTGCAACCCCATGGACAACATTCCTCCAGGCCTTCCTGTCCTCCACCATCCCCCAGAGTCCAGCTAAGCTCACACCAACTGCTTCAGTGACCCCATCCAGCCACCTCATCCTCTTCTTTTGCCATGATTTGTTCCCAGCATTAGGCCCTTCTCCAGAGAGTCCTTCCTTCTCATTAGGTGGCCAAAGTATTTGAGTTCCCTCTTCAGGATCTGTCCTTCTAAAGAGCAGTCAGGGTTGATCTCCTCCAGGACTGACCGGTCTGATCGCCTTGCAGTCCAAGGGACTCGCAGGAGTCTCCCTCAGCACCACAATTCAAAGGCCTCAATTCTTCGGTGTTCAGCCTTCCTTATGGAATCAATAAGGAAGTCCATTTTGTCCCCCTTGCTATTTAACATCTACATTAAACTGCTGGGAGAGGTCATCAGGAGGTGTGGGCTGCGGAATCATCAGTACGCGGATGATACCCAGCTCTACCTCTCGTTCTCCACCGATCTAGGTGAGGCGGTGGCTGTACTGAACCGGTGCCTAGCCGAGGTAATGGGCTGGATGAGGGCCAATAAACTGAAGCTCAATCCAGACAAGACGGAGGTCCTGTTGGTGGGCAGGTCAGGACTTGAGATGGGGGACTTGGTCCTGGATGGGGTTGCACTCCCTCTAAAGGACAGGGTCCGCAGCTTGGGAGTGCTCCTCGACCCGGAGCTGTCACTTCATGCTCAGGTGACGGCGGTGGCGAGGAGTGCCTTCCTACAGCTTTGGCTGATCCATCAGCTGCGTCCCTTCCTGGAGTACAACTGCCTGTCGACAGTGACCCATGCCTTGGTAACTTCCCGATTAGATTTCTGCAACGCGCTCTACGTGGGGCTACCCTTGAAGATGGTCCAGATACTTCAATTGGCGCAAAATAGAGCTGCCAGGCTGCTGACGGGAACTGGGTGTGGTTCTCATATTACCCCAGTTCTCCGTCAGCTCCACTGGGTCCCAATTGAAGTCCGGGCCCAATTCAAGGTGTTGGTTATGACCTATAAAGCCCTAAATGGCCTGGGACCTGGATACCTAAAGGAGCGCTTCCGCCCATATATGCCCTCCCGCCCCCTGAGATCAGCAACAGAGGCCCTCCTCCGGGAACCCTCCGTGAATGAGATTAGGAGGGTGAGTACCCAGAGGAGGGCTTTCTCTGCGGTGGCACCCCAATTATGGAATGCGCTCCCCAGAGAGGTCCGCCTGGAGCTGTCGTTATTTGTTTTTCGGCGCCAGGCAAAGACCTTTTTATTTAAATCGTATTTTAATTGTTAATAGTTTTTGTTATGAGTTGGATTTTAAAGGGTTTTTGCCGAGATGGGGGGGGGGGAAATGTGATTGAATTTTTATATGTTTTGTTTATAAGCCGCCCCGAGGCTTTATTGCGATGGGGTAGCATAGAAATGTTTAATTAATTAATTAATCAATCGATTGATTGATGCACTCTGATTCATGCACTCCAAGATGGTGGCAACCCCAGGTCTGCAAGGATGAAATGTTGGTGGAGCAGCACCAGCCTTCTCCAACTGCCCCCCTCCAAGAGCCCAAAAGGGCCGATCCCCTCAGTTCCCAGGAGCCGTTGGGCGCTTGGGAAGGAAAGACTGTGGTTCCTCATGTTGGGTTCCTCTGCAGTCTACCCATGTCCTGGGGAAGCACAGATGGGGTGCAAGCTGCACTCTGCATGGGACAAGCGGACGTGGGCATGAAGTGGCATGGCGTGACCCCAAAGCCCCTTGTGAGTATCCCTGCTTTCAGCCCCAAGCACACAGTCTGAGTTTGGGTGGAAACAGGGTAAAAGACTGATTGAAGGTTCAGGAGAAGCACAGAGCATGGGAAAGGTCGGTCCAGGTGTGAGCAAGCAGCTGTAAGCAGTCCAACATGGCAATAAGTTAATTTATTTTCTTTAGGATTTAGATTATAGTGTAAGCCATCCAGAGACGACAGTGATGGGTGGCCTATACATGTCCTAAATAAATAAATAAAAATAAAATTCTCTGGCGGAGGACAAACACAGAGAGGAAACTCAGTCTAGGTGGCCCAGCCCTGTGCAAACCGCCTGCCTGCTTCCTTGATGTCCCGCAACGTCCATGGCCAATTCTTCTGGGGACCCGCTGAGCCAGGTCTCCCCCGCTTTGGCTGGGCAAAAACGACACCCGAGTAGCCATGTCAGAGCAGCCTTGGGACCTGCCCGTGGGAAACTCGCTTCTGACCCCCTGCATGGAGGAGAAAGACCGTCCTCATTTTCTTTTCCAGTGGACCACATCTCCTCTGGTCCCTCGACTGGGTGGAAATCCCAAGAAAGTTATCTGCATTTTATTTATTTATTTACATATATTTATAGGCCTTCCTATCATTGCCGAGGCCTTCCTAGATGACTTACAATACATACAACATATTAACAAAGTCAAACACATTAAAACCAGTTAAAACATGACGGATTCAAACATCAATGAAAGCAATATGTATGTATGTATGTATGTATGTATGTATTAAAAGAATTTGTATGCTGTCCATTACTGTCATCTCTGGACGGCTGACAACATTATTTCAGACTTCAATAAAATAAGATAAAATTAACTATTCCACACTGACCATCATTTAAAATAAATTAAATGAGTCATTTCAGAATGAAAATTACTCTGTGTTAAAATATTGGCCAAATAAAAAGGTCTTGACCTGACGCCGAAAAACATATAATGACGGCGCCAGGCGGACCTCTCTGGGGAGCGCATTCCATAGTTAGGGTGCCACCGCGGAGAAGGCCCTCCTCCGAGTACTCTGTCTCCTGACCTTTTTCAAAGCGGGTTTCCGGAGGAAGGCCTCTGCTGCCGATTTCAGGGGGTGGGAGGGCATATAGGGAAAAAGGCATTCCTTTAGGTATCTTGGTCCCAAGCCGTTTAGGACTTTATAGGTAGTCCGGCCAGTCCTAAAGAAGGCAACCCTGGATCCAGAGGTGGTCGCCAATTATAGACCGGTGGCCAACATCCCGTTTTTGGGCAAGGTACTAGAGCGGGTGGTGGCGGGACAACTTCAAGCACTCTTGGAGGAAATGGATTATCTGGACCCATTTCAGTCTGGTTTCAGACCCGGGTACGGCACTGAATCCGCCTTGGTCGCCCTGTACGATGACCTGTGCAGGGAGAGAGACAGGGGGAGTGCGTCCCTGTTGGTTCTCCTGGACCTCTCAGCGGCTTTCGATACCATCGACCATGGTATCCTTCTGGATAGGCTGGAGGGATTGGGAGTTGGAGGCGCCGCTCTGCGGTGGTTCCGCTCCTACCTTGACGGCCGATTCCAGAAGGTGGTGCTGGGGGACTATGGCTCTGCGCCATGGCAGCTATGCCATGGGGTACTGCAGGGGTCCATTTTGTCCCCTATGCTGTTTAACATCTACATGAAACCGCTGGGGGAGGTCATCAGGAGGTCTGGGCTGCGGAGTCATCAGTACGCTGATGATACCCAGCTCTACCTCTCGTTCTCTACCAATCCAGGTGAGGCAGTGGCTGTGCTGAACCGGTGCCTGGCCGAGGTAATGGGCTGGATGAGGGCCAATAAACTGAAGCTCAATCCAGACAAGACAGAGGTCCTGCTGGTGGGCGGTTCGGGTCATGGAGTGGGGGACTTGGGCCTTGTCCTGGATGGGGTTGCACTCCCTCTAAAGGACAAGGTTCTCAGCTTGGGGGTACTCCTCGACCCGGAGCTGTCGTTACAGGCCCAGGTAACGGCAGCGGCGAGGAGTGCCTTCCTACAACTTCGCTTGGTATATCAGCTGTGCCCCTTTCTGGACGACTGCCTGGCGACAGTGACACACGCATTGGTGACTTCTCGTTTGGACTTCTGCAATGCCCTCTACGTGGGGCTGCCCTTGAAGACAGTCCGGATACTTCAGTTGGTGCAGAATAAAGCTGCCAGGTTGCTGATGGGGGCTGGGCGTTATTCTCATATAACCCCAGTCCTCCGTCAGCTTCACTGGCTCCCAATTGAAGTCCAGGCCCAATTCAAGATTTTGGTATTGACCTACAAAGCCCTAAACGGCTTGGGACCTGGATACCTTACGGACCGCTTACGCCCTTATATGCCCTCCCGCCCTTTAAGATCGGCTGCATCGGCCCTCCTCCGGGAACCCGCTGTGAGGGAAATCAGGTGGGTGAGGACGCGGAGGAGGGCTTTCTCTGCGGTGGCGCCCCAATTATGGAATGCGCTCCCTGGAGAGGTTCGCCTGGCGCCGTCGTTATCTGTTTTTTGGTGCCAGGCGAAGACCTTTTTATTTAAGTCATATTTTAATTGTTAGTATGATGTGATTATAATTTGCAATTTTATATATATATATATATATATATATATATATATATTGTGGTTGCTGTTGTTGTTGTTGCTGCTGAGATGCACTGAGGGGGGAGGGATATAGTGCTTATTGTTTAGATTTTTATGTTTTTATTGTATTTTATTATATTGTATTTTAATTGTTGTAAGCCGCCCCAAGGCTTTGATGCGCTGGGGTGGCCTATAAATGTTTTAATAAATAAATAATAAAACCAGCTCCTTGAATTGAGCCTGGACTTCCATGGGAAGCAAATGGAGCTGATAGAGGACTGGGGTTATATGAGAATAATATAAAAAGGGCCACAGCATTCAGGCTAAGTGTTAAAACATTTCCTTAAAAGCTATGTCTTTGCCTTGTGCCGAAAGGAAAATAAAGATGGCGCCAGGTGAATTTCCTTAGGAAGGGAGTTCCAAAGATTGGGGGGCAGCAGCAGAAAAGGCCCTGCGCCTGGTTGCCACCCCTCTCCCCTCCCTAATGGGTGGTTCTTGCAGAAAGGCCTCCTGGGCTGATCTAAGGGGGTGGGTAGGTATATATGGGGGCAGACAGTCCTTCAGATAGCCGGGCCCTGAGCCATGTAGGGCTTTCTATGGCAATACAAGCACCTTGAATTGGGCCTGGGCCACTCCTGATAGCCAGTGAAGTCCTTTCAGCACTGGTGTTATATGGGCCGCTCTGGCGGTTCCAGTCACCATCTGAGCAGCCCTATTCTGCCCCGGTTGCGATTGTCATACTGTCTTCAAGGGCAGCCGCATGGACAGCGCATTGCAGTAATCTATGTTGGGAGTTTCCAGAGCATGGGGAGCCATCTTCAGGTTCTCACTGCCTGGGTAGGGAGGGACGGAGGTGGGAAATGCGCCGCAGCTGGGCAGGATTGGGAAGGGGAGGGATGAGCAAGTGGGGGCTCCGTGGGGCAGTGGCTGGGGCAGGAGGGGCTCCCCTCCCCTCTTTCTTTTTTAAAATAAGTTCTATTGTTATTTTTCTACTAACGAAACTAACAACCCCCCCCCTAAAAAATCATCAATCATCAAAAGCATCAGACCTACTGGGTCAGCCCCCCATACTTTTTCTTTTTATGATAATCTGTAAACATATTTAAAATCTATGCATAGTCCCATTTCTCTAGCCAGTAATAAAAGGAATTCCAAGTTTGATAGAAGTCTGTATCTTCTTTCTCCCTCAGAGACAAAGTCAATCTGTCCATTTCGGCACAGTCCAAGATCTTTTTTAGGATCCATTTGTCTGTATCCCCTCCCCTCTTTCTACCCCCAGGGGGGCAGCAGGGCAAGGGAGGGTTTCGCACAGTGGACTGGATGCAGGATCCAGCCTTCACCGAACATGCCGGGAGCATGCCCAGGTGCAGGCTGCACCTGCATACCAGAGGGTACACCTGGACAGCAACTGCATTTTTAAGGATTTTCCTTAAAAATGCATTTTCCTCGGCCGCCTTCCCAGGCAGGAAGCTCAGTACCATAAATAGCCCAGACTAGGCTCCGTATTAGAAAAAGCCAAGCCATGCCAAGCAGCAGTCGTTCCAAACTTTTTTTTTCTTTTTTTTTTCCTGCCCCCCCCCATTTTTGACAGAAAAAACCCATAAATACAAAACTTCACAACAACAATAATAAAACAGAACCAGAATGCAATAATTAAGAAAAGAATAAATGATAAAGTGCCCCCACCACCCCAGAGACCGATACTACCACCATTCACATACCATGACAATTAATAATGTATAATATACTTCAATTATGCCCATATCCCCTCCAGAAATTCATATAATCTTGATTGGGTTTACAGCCTTTGCCTTCTATCAGTACTGCTTTTACAAAAACTTCCCATATTACATTATATTCATTTGCTTTCATTAACCCTCTTTTAATTTTTATTTCTGTCATCAGTTTATCATTAATTGCCATATTCCATATTTCATTATACTGTTCTTGCCTTTGCAAAATATATTTATTTTAGGATTGGTGGGATTTTAATGTTTCTAAACCACCCAGAGAGCCCTCTGGGCTATTGGGGAAAGTTTATAAATAAATTTAAAAAAAATAAAAATACAACCCAATTCTGTTTCCAATATTTAACTCTCACTAGCCTAACTGCCATTATCATACTTACAGTCAATTCTTGCTTAGTTGCATTTATATCTTAGTAGCCTTTCCAAACTCGGCATCTGCCCCTCAAACCCAGCAAGGTGGAAACATGAGGCCAAGGGAGACCCAGTCCACCTTCAGGGCCTTCTTAAATCCCACACAGCTGGGCTTGGCACAGTGTTTTTCGGCACTGTGGGGCCACTGCAGAAAAGGCCCTGCCCGGTTTTCACCCACCCAAAGGCCCTCCTTGGTGGCCAAGCGAGGATGGCTTGGGCACAGGCCCAGTCCCAGTCCCACCCAGGGGTCAACCAGCAGCGAACTGGGAACCCCAGGTTCCTCACCTGTTATATATATTGTGAGCTGTCCCGAGAGGCCAAGGCATGTGGTGGCAGCATACAAAAATTTTCAGTAAATAAACAAATACATTTCCTTTGGCCCAAACATTTGAGAAGGGTTCCAATTTGCAGTTCATCTATTTTAAAGCTTCTCATGTGGAATGTGTGGGTTGCTTTTTAATGTTGTGCAGCCATCAGGGGGTCCTTGTGGTGGGAGAGCTGCTTTTGCTTTTGTTTTACTTGAGAAATTAAGAAATCCGGTTTGCAAGGGGAAACAGAGAGGTTCCGGGGAGAGATTCTTCCGTGGTGCAGTTCTCCGAGTTCTGGATAGGATATTTGGGCTCTGGAGCTTCAGCCAGGATGGCTGGCCTGGCCTGATAATATGAATGCACAGGTGGAGGGGAGGAGAGACAGACAGACAGACAGACAGCCGGATGGACGGACTTAAAGACAGAGCTCACTCAAAGCTAAATTTATCCCAAATCTTCCTCCTCACCGGATGCTGCTCTTTCTTTGCACAGAACCATGGACCTTGGACTCTGCTCGAAGCAAAATGTGGTCCAGGATTGTGGGTGACGTGGTCGGCGTGACTTTTGTGGTAGTGGGACTTTACTTCTACCTGAAGAATAAGCAAGGTAACTGGGCAGGCGTGGGCTGGAGCGCTGTCCTCAGAGGACACTGGGGGCATTCCAGGAGTCCAGGACTCCCCAAATTGTTGCATCCATCAGGGATGTGTGAGGAATCCATTCTGTGGGGAAAACCCACTGGATTCCCTGGTTTCGGCTTCCCAGGCTCCAGTCTGCTTTGCAACAGCCCAGAATCCAGGTTCCTGGCAAGCACACCCAGCATTTAGAAACATGAAACAGAGTGAGTCAGAAGGGACCTCCCGGGTCATCTAGTCTGACCCCTGGCTCCAGCCGGCTCCGCTCACGACATGCCCACCATGTGCATGTCCAGCCTGTCCTTGAACATTCTCACTGATGGGGCATCAACCACCTCGCATGGAAGCCCATTCCACACCCTCGGGGTCCTAACCATCAGGAAGTGCTTCCTGGCATCTAAATGGAACCTTGACTCCCTGAGCTTGCTCCCTTGGAGGGTGCTTGCCAGGAATCATGTCCCACACACAGAAACATAGAAACAGAGCCAGTCAGGAGGGGTTCCCCGGGCCATCTAGTCTGACCCCCGGCTTCAGCCGCCATGCAGGTGGCATCCGGGAGTGGGAAAGCAGATAGGCCTCCAGGGATGGTGGCTCACGTGCCCCTTGCCAGTCCCCTCTTTCACATCCCGCAGCTGCTTCTGCTGGGGAAGTTTGCACAGCCAGCATCCACCTGCTTCCGTCGACCTCCTCCCAGCTTGGCTTGCTTTGCAGGACCAGACTGAGCACATGAGGGCGTCTGCGGATCCTGCATGGATGGATTCCAAAAGGGCTTGCCCCAAGCCTAGCATCCACTATCCATAAAGCATAAAGCTGCTTTAGATGCTTGTTAAGGAGAGAAACCAGAGCCAAGGAAAGATTCTCTCCTCCTCTGACTCCTCCTAAGTCTCCCCATCATTGGACAGGCAGGGAGAGATGAAGGCACATGGTTAAATAGATCCTCAGAGCTGGCAAATGTCACCTCTTGAACCTCTGCACCTGGGCATTTTTATTTATTTTTTTAACATTGATTTTCCATACCGCCCAAGAGCTAAAGCCCAAAAGCAGCAGCAATAAATGCAGTAAAGTATAATATAGAATAACCATAAAATGCCTTAACATTACATTAATCAATTCAAAACCATATTCACAACCACATTTTCTACAACGAGGCAGCTAAACCCAGTCCATGCTGATAGGCCTGCTGAAAAAAACCACTCCCACCCCATGTGAGATCCCAAATACAGTGGTACCTCGGCTCACAAACTTAATCCATTCCCGGACTCTGATTGTGACCCAAATTGGTCATGAGCCAAGATAAATTTCCCCATAAGGTTCAATGGAAATAAGGTTAATCTGTTCTGTAACTATTTTTTTTAATCAGAAAAATGTGGGTAAGTTTTTCTGATTCTTTGTTGTGACAAAGAACAACAAAGATCGCGGCCATCTCCCTGCCCCCCCAGCATGACCGTAATCGCAGCCCTCATCCCTGCAAGCGCCCATAATCCTGGCGCGCTGTGGGGGGGAGAGATGGCCAAGATCATGGTTGCGCTCATGCAGGAAAGCCGGGCACCATCTCGGCCATCTCCCCACTGCCCCCAGCATGATCACAGCCATCTCCCCACTCGGAGGGGGGGGGAGATGGCCATGATCTCCGTCGCCACCCAATGCGGAGTTCAAGACCTGAGTCAAAATGTTTATGAAATTTTTTTTGGCGACCCGATTTGGTCATGAACTGAGTAATTCGTGAGCTGAGGTACCACTGTATCTGGTGGTGAAAGGAGAGCCCGATGCTGCAAAGATCTATACTCCATAGAAACCTGGAATGTAAGATCCATGAATCAAGGCAAGCTGGACGTGGTCAGACAAGAGATGACAAGACTGAACATCGACATCTTGAGAATCAGTGAACTAAAATGGACAGGAACGGGGGAATTTAATTCAGATGACCATCAGGTATACTACTGCGGGCAAGAATCCCTCAGAAGAAATGGAGCAGCCTTCATAGTCAATAAAAGAGTAGGGAAAGCAGTACTGGGATACAATCTCCAAAATGACAGAATGATCTCAGTTCGAAACCTGGGAAAACCATTCAACATCACAGCAGTCCAAGTCTATGCCCCCAATCACTGATGCTGAGGAGGCTGAAGTTGACCCATCCGTGGCCTCACAGAGCATAGGGGCAAGATACACAGCAAGCGGGCACCTGCTAATGGAAAGGCACAGGCGGTGGGTGTACAGAAGAACCAAAGGAAAGCCCTGATGGCTCAGGTCAAAGGTCCACCTAGTCCAGACTTTGGCCAACCAGCTGCCCAAAGGACCCCTCCAGCAGGACAGGCGCAAGACCTCCCCCAGCCCAAGTTCCTCTGGAACTGGTTTATACAGGTGTGTCACCTCTGGGGAAGGAGGGAGCACGTGGCCAGCCAGGCTAGTAGCCACAAATAGCCTCGTCCCATACAAATCTGCCCAGCCCCCTTGTAAACCCATCCAGATTGGTGGCCACCACCACTTCCTGGGACAGCAAGTTCCATGGTTTCGCTGTACGCTGTGAGAAAAAGGACTTCCTTTTGTCTGTCCTAAATCCCCCACCCAGCCACTTCATGGGGTGACCCTGTGTTTGAGTGGTTGCACCGAAGGGATCTTTCTCTGAGTCCTCAGAGATCCACAATGGAGATTCCAGGGAGAAGGAAAACCAGGCCACCTCCAGCCACCTGGACCCCGGTCCTTCCAGGGGTGTATCCGTGGATGGACCCCTTTCTGCCAAAGCAATAAAGAAGAACCCCAGATGGGCCTTGGAGCAGGATCAGACCCAGTGTCCACATACTCCAGCTTCCTGTTCATACAGTGGCCAAGCATAGGAAGCCCCAAACAAGGCATGAGTGCGACACCACCCTCACTCCCATGCTCCCCTGCAGCTGTTGTACATGGGCACTGCGCCACTAAAACTGGGGCCAGTGTGTAGGCCACAAGGACGAGGGTCCCCAGGAGCCTCCTCCATGAGTTTGGCCATAAATTCATAACATAAAGTCACCAGAAGTGGTGCTCATCACTCCTTCTTGTTCAAATGAATTGCACAGTGTCAGCACTGCACAAAGAAATATTATTGTGCTATTTATTAATAATATAATAAATAATAAATGTACAATTTATTTCTAAGACACTTTCTTAAGATGCATTGAACAACTGTTTCCCATGGGGGAATTATCTGAACATTCAGGATGAAATGTTTTCAGTGAGAGTCAGTGGATTCCTGATGGTATAATTTTTAAAAAATGGTTAGTGTTGGCTTCTTCTGAAATAACTTCATGAAAGGTTCTAACACACAGTGCTGTGAAGCAGCTGTCATCTGAGAAGACAAACATTTTGAAAGTGAACTTAGAAGCAACTTCTTCCCATACGTACACGAGGGACTCTGCCGCACGGGATTACTTCCAAGCAGACACCTGTAAACTAACATCATAGGCAATTCTGCAGGCACCACTGAAAAATAATTAAATTGCCTCTCCCCCAGATGCAGAAGACACAAAGACGACCATTTTGTACAATAACACAACGCTCCCTTTCCATTCTAAGATCATCGTTCCCAAGAGTGCTAATTAATGCTCAGCGCTGAGCCAAGAGACCGCGCGTAATTAAATTTTCCCATGCAGCAAACTTCTTAATTAAGCAGGCAGAAGTGATGTAAAAGGAAAGTCAGTTTTTAAAAATAACGAGCCACCAGGGACCCTGTTCTTGGCACAAGTTCCTGCCTAGATAATAATCACCTGTCCTCCTTTCAGCGGATTACACCTTTTCATTGTGCTTTCCATTCAGAAAAGTATATCATCAACCCATTCAAGTGAAGCCTTTAATAAAAGGATTGTGCTTTTTTGCAAGTTCAGCTGGACAGAAACTAATTTGACTTTGAAACTTCCATCTGCTTCATGAGTTGATTAAATCTGTGTGTAGTGCTCTGTGTCAGCGCACCCCTTTGCGGCTCGTTTTTATTCCCAGAAGTTTGACAGCCTCAATTTGAAGAAAAGTGTCTTTTCTGGTCATTCCACACAAATCTTCATATAATCCACAACAAAGTAACTTTACTTTGTAGTTTTAATTTGAACATGAGCGCCAGGGAGGTGTTGTCAAGGGGTTTCCATCAGCAAACTCAAACCGGAAAGGCGAGATGGAATACTTGTACCCAGTGTCACGTTTAAGCATTGTGGGATTTTGGGGTCACGGCCTGTTCTCCAGTTCCTGGGTAACGACTCAGAGTAGACACCGGCCTTCATCCGAAGGATAAACTGAGCTGCAGCATCATACTCTTGTCACTTCCAAACTCTTGCCCTTGCCAAAACCTTCCTTAGAGAGTCTTTGGACTAATTAAGTGTGGAGCATAAGCAGAATGAATGAATAAATGAATTAAGTAATTAATTAATAAGGACGGATCCCTTCCCATTTCTCTTTCCACCCTTAGCCAGCCCTGCATGATCTAAATGCCTATAGCCATCAAATAGATGATTATCCAACATTTGAGCAAGTTGAGGAGAAATCGTGGGTATTTAAAAGAGAACGGCGACAAAGACGTTCTGTAGGGGACGGGATAGACAAGCTTTTAATTAATAAATAAAAATAAAAAATAAGAAGGCATCCCAGGGGAATCCCATGAGCCAGCCTCACCGTGCAAAGGCTTATGGGCATCTCACATCATGTGAGAGGGATGTGGGGCAACCTTCACTTTCCCACCCACCTGGTCCTTATTTTGAGAGGGTATCTTTACCCGTCTTAGCCGGGACATCTTGGAGGGAACAGAAAGAGGCTGGCCTGACATCACTCTCTGGCCTTGGAGAGCACCAAGTGTGATTCTTTTCATGTGCTTCTGGAGAGATGAGGAATGGCACTGGGCACCAGTTCCTAGCTCTGAGGCCATCGTGCTGAAATCCTGGCCTTCCTTTTTCTAGCAGCCTCTCAAGCATTTGCAGAGTGCCATCCTATCTCCCCTCATTCTTCTCTTCTCCAGGCTGAACATGCCTGGCTCTTTCTGTCTCTCCTCAGAGGGCTTTCTTTCCAGTCTCTGGATCATCCCTGTCGCCCTCCTCTGAACCCTTCCCAGCTTATCTGAGCCTTTCTTAAACTGTAATGCCCACAAATAGACACAGTACTCTAGTTAAGGCCCAACTAATGCTGAGTAAAGGAGAGCAAGTACCAGTTTGGAGGCTGCTGCCAAAAAGGCCCTTGTCCCAGGTACCCAACTCTCGAGATGGTGAGATGTACGCAGGTTCAATTTAGATGCCAGGAAGCACTTTCTGGCAGTTAGGACCCCAAGGGTGTGGAATGGGCTTCCACGGGAGGTGGTTGAGGCCTCATCGGTGAGGGTGTTCAAAGATAGGCTGGACATGCGCATGGTGGGCTTGTCGTGAGCAGAGTCAGCTGGAGCCGGGGGTCAGACTAGATGGCTCGGAAGGTCCCTTCTGACTCGCTCTATTTCTCTGTTTCTATGATTGCAAGCAGTAGTTTAGGGGCAAATTGCAAAGTGTGTTCCCCAAAAAGGGGGCTAAACATGCACGTGGTGGGCATGTCATGAGTAGAGCTGGCTGGAGCCGGGGGTCAAACTAGATGACTCAGGAGGCCCCTTCTGACTCACTCTGTTTCTCGCTATTGTAATATGACTTAGGCAAATGGAAAGGAGATAATACATAAGATCTGAGAAATTACACACCATTGGCTACAATGAACCCCAATCACTTAAAGTCCTTGGGCCATGCTGGAGATCAGAGCTCAGGGTGAGTTATAACTAAGTGCAGAGTTTCTGTGCGTGTTGAGAAAGAGAAAAGTCGTAGAGTTCCTAGAAAGCTTCTTCTTCACAAAAAATTGATGAACAAGATGCATTTTGTCTCCCGTACAGTGGAAAAAAGAAAAGATTTGGACTGCTGTGAAATGAATGAAATAAGATACATAGGGAAGAATAAACCCCATCCAGACCTTTCCAAGATGTAGTGCTAGTTGTTATATACCATATTTTTCGCTCTATAAGACGCGTCTGACCATAAGACACACCTAGTTTTTAGAGGAAAACAAGAAAAAAAATATTCTGACTCAAATGGGCACATAATCACAGGCACATTCCCCATCACTTCCCCATGGGCTGCACATCTGACAGACTTACTGCACACACACACATTCGCTCTATAAGACGCACAGACATTTCCCCTTACTTTTGAGGGGGGAAAAAGTGCGTCTTATAGAGCAAAAAATACGGTATTTAATTTCCATACTGCCCCACAGCCCAAGTTGTCTGAGCAGTTTACAACAGTCCGTAACACACACACCACACCACACCACATCACCCCCATCAGAAATGCCTTAAAAGTTTTAAGCCGCTAAAATCAAACAATAACAAAGGACTTGGTAAAATATCCAGAATGGGGAATACCCTCTGGTTATCCAGATATTTAATTTGGATTATAAAATATTTATTTATTTATTTTAAAACCTTTGTTCTCTGCAGTGGCGCCCAGACTATGGAATACGCTCCGCAGGGAGGTTCGCCTGGTGCCGAGCCGATATTCTTTTCAGCACCAGGTTAAAACCTTTTTATTTAATCATTATTTTTAAAATTAGCATTTTTATTGATTCACAGTCACTTTTGTTCTGATTTGATTTATTTCTATTGATGTTCAGTGATTATTGGTTTTAATCTTGTAAGCCGTCCTGAGACGCGATAGTGAAGGACGGCATATAAATGTTTTAAGTAAATAAACCACTGAGGTCTCGGGATGGTTTACAAGAAGAAACAAACACAGCATCCAGTAAGACACAGCATCTAGAAAGATGACAAATTTGGATACCTGTTATCAATTATTCTGTGCCTGCCCACCCCTTGAGATCTGAGGCAGAGGTCCTTCTCTGGGAGCCCTCTTTGAAGGAAATTGGGAGGGTAGCTACCTGGAGAAAGGCCTTTTCGGTGATGGTGCCCTGACTTTGGAACATGCTCCCCAGGGAGGTTCACCTGGCACCGTCACTTTATTCTTTTTAGCAACAGATGAAAACCTTTTTCTTTTCCCATCATTTTAACATTTAATTGGTTTTATCTTGGTTTTATCTTTGATTTTACCATTAATGGTTGGATGCAGCGTGTTGTTTGTTGGTATGTATGTTGTTGTATTTTTATTTTGTAAGCTGTCCAGAGACACTGGTATTGGACAACATATAAAAGCAATGAATGAATGAATGTGCAGATGTGGTGATCTTTGGGTGGCACGGAAATGTAACAAATACAAAATGCACACCAGTGTTGAGCTGAAGTATTGTCAGTGGAGCAGATGCCTGTACAGTGGTACCTCAGCTCACGAACTCAATCCGTTCCAGGACTCCAGTCGTGACCCAAATTGGTCGTGAGCCAAGTCAAATTTCCCCATAAAGTTCAATGTAAATAAGTTTAATCCGTTTCGTAACTATTTTTTTAATCAGAACAATTTGAAAAAAGTGACAAAGAACAACAAAGTGACAAAGTACTGTACAGAACAGTGGAGAACACTAACCTAGGTGGGGGGGAGGTTATTGTTTTGAGGGAGAGTCCCCCTCCATAAGGACTTTGGGGAGATCTCTTTCAGGGGTTTCCTCTCTTCTTTGTCTCTTAGCTGCAGGGTCAATTTTGGTGAAAAATCTGTCTATAGTCACTTGTTTTTTCCTGCGCTGCACAACCCTCCAGAAATGAGAGACCACGTTATTGTTCATCAGATTCAACATTCTGTCCGTTACATTTATGCTGGGGTGGTGCTTCTCAAAGAGACCCTGGCATGGGGTGCTCCTGCAGGAAACACGGGTGCAATCTCGGCCATCTCCCCCCCCCCACCAACCAATATGATCGTGGCCATCTCCCCACTCGGGGGCAGGGAGGAGATGGCTGTGATCTTGGTCACCACCCAAAGCGGAGTTCGTGACCCAAGTCAAAATTATCATGAAATTTTTGTTCGTGGCCCCATTTGGTCGTGAACCAAGGTGTTCGTGAGCCGAGGTACCACTGTATTTGGAAGTGACTGAAAATAGATACACGCACCTTGTGCACACGCAACAGCCAGCACAGCTCAGGAATACGTATTGCAGAGCCAAATCTCTGATGTGTCCCTTCTTAGATCCCGCCCGGGCCCTTGAGCTGCAGCAGCCCAGAGACATGTAACCCAGAAGGACCTCCATGGCATTCCAGTTGGACTGCAACTGGCACCCCACAAAGGCAAGCCAGTGGGCAGTTCCATGCCTCAAAAGTCAGTGCTATAACCACTACACCACACTGTGAGCCAGGAGCCTCATCTTGCAGCTATGAACGGGGATGGTGCTGGAGACCCTTTAGACAGCCAGAAACTGATGTTGCAAAACTGGGTGGACAGGCATTCAACCTTACAAGGCTTTTGACTTCTGAATGAGTGGCCCACATAAACCACCTTATATGTACAGTAAATATATATACAGTAAATATATTTGCTTTTCTGTGCCACCAAGTTCTCTCTGGCTTATGGCAACCCCTCCATGGTGTCCCATCCATAAACAGCCCCACTCAGCTCTTCTTCAGATAGAGAAAGAGCTGGGTATTGCTGGAAAGTTGGATGCATTTAAATTGTGTGTATCCAAATTAAAAAGGAGAAAGATGTGTCATTGTGGGGGCCTCCAGGCACTGCACTGCGGACTTCTTGAGGAGTTGTAGCCCTTTCCAGCCCAATGTTCAGGAACGCTGGGATAAGAAGCAGTCCAGGAGAGATTAAGGTAATTGCGGGGTAGCTTGGCCCATAAGCAGTTACAGCTGTGAGATTTTCAGTGCATTCCCTGTCTGCAGCCAAGTCGCGTCCGACCCATCACGACCCCATGGACAACATTCCTCCAGGCCTTCCTGTCCTCCACCATCTCCCGGAATCCACCTAAGCTCACACCAACTGCTTCAGTGACTCCATCCAGCCACCTCATTCTCTACCGTCCCCTTCTTCTTTTGCCATCTATTGCTTCCAGCATTAGGCTCTTCTCCAGGGAGTCCTTCCTTCTCATTAGGTGGCCAAAGTATTTGAGTTTTATCTTCAGTATCTGGCCTTCTAAAGAATAGTCAGGGTTGATCTCCTCTAGGACTGACTGGTTTGATCGCCTTGAGGTCCAAGGGACTCGCAGAAGTCTCCTGCAGCACCACAATTCAAAGGCCTCAGTTCTTCGGCGCTCAGCCTTCCTTATGGTCCAGCTTTCACAGCCATACATTGCAACTGGGAAAACCATAGCCTTGACTATACGCACTTTTGTTGGCAAGGTGATGTCTCTGCTTTTTAGTATGCTGTCTAGATTTGCCATAGCTTTCCTACCCAGGAGCAAACGTCTTTTAATTTCTTGGCTGCAGTCTCTGTCTGCGGTGACCTAGAGCCTAGGAAAATAAAATCTGTCACTAAACCTCCTGGGTAGGTGTTTCCAACCCTGTTCTGGATGGGGTGCACTCCCTCTAAAGGACAGAGTGTGCAGTTTGTGAGTGCTCCTCGATCTGCAGCTGTCCCTAGAATCCTGGGTGGCAGCTGTGGTGAGGAGTGCTGTCGTGAACGGGGAGCCCCGCAGGCATGGGCACTTTGGTTGCAATTAGTCACACAGACGCAAGCAATAAAACTAAATCTGTTTATTGCTAGTTATCTACAAGATTTATGACTCTACTGTTAAGCAAATAGAGGAGCCTCTTTGCTGAAAAGATGTTCGCCTGAGAATGGAGATCTCTTCTCCCCTTCACCTCATCTCCTACCCCTCCAGCCATTCCTCCCGCCTCCTTTTCAGTCTGTCCATCCTGATTTGATATGAACGGATCATGCATCTCTGGGAGGCGTCCATCATGTTCACATATCCCATCCTCCCTTCTGCTTCTGGTCCTGTCATTTCCTCTTCAGAAGAGGAGGAGGGATTTTCGCCCTCCTCCCTCTCACAGACTGTTTGCTTTAAAGGGCTAGGTGCTTGGGAGGGGGTCTGTGGATTTGCAATGCTTTCAGGCAGAAGCTGATTAGCCTCTATCTCTGGCTGGGTTTGATCCTCCCGGACTCTAGTAATTACTGTTACTTCCTCCTCACGAGGAGTAGTCCCTGTCGTGACCTCCTGCACGACAAGTGCTTTCCTTCAGCTTTGGCTGATTTATCAGCTGTGCCCTTATTTGGATGGGCCGTGCTGGGCAGCGGTGACCCATGCCCTGGTAACTTCCCGATTGGACTACTGTAACGTTCTCTATGTGGGGCTGCCCTTGAAGACAGCCTGGATACTTCAACTTGTTCAGAATAGAGCCGCCAGGTTGTTAACAGGGACTGGCAGATATGGACACATAGCTCCAGTCCTTTTCCACCTACACTGGCTACCAGTTGATGTCCGAGCCCAATTTAAGGGGCTGGTGATGACCTATAAAGCCCTAAATGGCATAGGACCAGGTTACCTGAAAGAGTGTTTGTACCTGCCCGCCCCTTAAGCTCTGGGGCAGAGGCTCTTCTCCAGGAGCCCTTCTTGAAGGAGATTAGGAGGGTGACTACCTGGAAAAGGGCGGTGGTGCCCTGATTGTGGAATTCGCTTCCCAGAAAGGTTTGCCTGGCACCATCACTTTATTCTTTTCAGTGCCAAACTAAAACCTTTTTATTTTCCCAATATTTTAAGGTTTGACTGTCATTTTAATATGGATTCTATTGTTGACTGGTTAAGAATTTGATTAGGATGCTGTATTTTAATTTTTATCTTGCTGTTAAACCATCCTGAGACTACTGTAAGGGACAATCTAAAAAAGTTTTAAATATGTACATACTTATGTAAAGGTAAAGGTACAGGTTTCCCCTTGACATCAAGTCCAGTCATGCCTGACTCTAGTGGGTGGTGCTCATCTCCGTTTCCTAGCTGAGGGAGCCAGTGTTTGTCCACAGACAGTCTCCGTGATCATGTGGCCAGCATGACTAAACACCCATGTGCATGGAACACTGTTACCTGCCCACCGAAGTGGTACCTTTATATCTACTTGTATTTGCATGCTTTTGAACTGCAAGGTTGGCAGGAGCTGGAACGGAGCAACGGGAACTCACCTTGTCGTGCAGATTCAAAACAGGTGACCTTTCAATCAACCAGTCCAGCAGCACAGCAGTTAAAACCACAGCACCACCTGCATCCATCCATCCATAGATACATAATCACACCTACGGAAATTATTTGCAGGCTTTACATAGGTTATAGATGGTGTCCAAACAATGGACCTTCTCTCCTGTTTTAGGATAACTTTGCTTGTGGGCAAATAAGGACTGATAAACTGGCAATTTGGTTCCTGCATTTATTGATTGATTGATTGATTGATTGAAACACTTATATGCCGCCCCATCACAACAAAGCCTTGGGGCGGCTCACAACATTTAAAATACAAACAATATATTAAAAACCCAACTATCTATCCCCCCCCCCCCGGTGCATCTCGGCCAACCTAAAAAATACAGTCAATATACAAAATCATAAACAACACGCCAATAAATAAACACAATTAAACTATAACAAATAACCAATTAACTAAACAAAATAAATACATAAATACCTAACAATAAACTAAAAACAAATAAACAATTTAACACTTAAAATAAGATTTAAATAAAAAGGTCTTTGCCTGGCGCCGAAAAACAAATAACGATGGCGCCAGGCGGACCTCTCCAGGGAGCGTGTTCCACAATTGGGGAGCCACTGCCGAGAAAGCCCTCCTCCAGGTACTCACCCTCTTAATCTCCCTCACTGAGGGTTCCTGGAGGAGGGCCTGTGTTTCAGATCTCAGAGGGCGGGAGGGCATGTAAGGGCGTAAGCGGTCCGTTAAGTTTCCAGGTCCCAAGCCGTTTAGGACTTTATAAGTCAAAACTAGCACCTTGAATTGGGCCCAGACTTCAATTGGGAGCCAGTGGAGCTGATAGAGGACTGGGGTTATATGAGAATAACTAAATAACTAAATTTAAAATCTAACCCCCATTTAAAACCCCCTTTAAAACAACTTACCCACCAAAGTAGTCCGTCCCCCACAGGCCAGAGCCCCTGGCCAGCCCAGCCCCCGCACGGCCCCCCAAATGGCGGTGCCCTTTGACCGCCAACCCGAGGCTGCTGGCTCTCAGCAGCGGCGGCACTTTGTGGGCCCGTGGGGCTCCTCCCCTAGCTCGCCCCGCCCAGCATGCCTCTCACGCGTGCCGGGGAGGCAGGCCAGGGATGAGTCCCAGGGCCGGCGGTGGTCCTGGCCCCGCGGCGGGCGACGGCTTGGCTCAGCTGGACTCGGCAGGATGGCAGTGGCGGCAGCAGCGGGTGCCCATGGGCACCGTGCAGCGGCACGGGGGGGCCTGGTCCAGCGGTGGTGCAGGTGGAGTGGGCGCGTGGGCACACGGGAGCTGGTCCCTCCCGCCAGCGGCATTTTGTGGGCCCGCGGGGCTCCTCCCCTAGCTCGCCCCGCCCAGCACGCCTCTCACGCATGCCGGGGAGGCAGGCCGGGGACGAGTCCCGGGGCCGGCGGTGGTCCTGGCCCCGCGGCAGGCGACGGCTCGGCTCGGCTCGGCTGGGCTTGGTGGGACGGCAGCGGCGGCAGCAGCGGGTACCCGCAGGCGCCGTGCAGCGGCATGGGGGGACCCGGTCCGGCGGTGGCACAGGTGGAGTGGGTGCACGGGCGCGCGGGCACTGGTCCCTCCCGACGGTGGCGGCGTCTTGTGGGCCCACGGGGCTCCTCCCCTAGCTCTCCCCGCCCGGGAGATTAAATACCCCTTTCCGCCTGCAGTGCGCCGACAGGTAGCAAGGTGATGCCAAGCAAACATCTTCAGATAGTGGACGCAGAGAAAAATAATAAGGACAATTAGAGAAGCATTGTCCCACTGATGTAATTGACTAAAATTAATAAAATAAAATAAAATAATAAATAAATAAATAAATAAAATCTTGACTGTGTGACAATTGGGGCCTGAAGTGGAGCAAAGTGACTTAGCACCCAATTGCATACGTCTTTCAACAGGGAAAAGGCCCACGACTCCTCATGTGCCCCGAGAGTTTGCATATGATCGTTCCTATACAGGGGTCCAGAAAGAGGCCCACCTTACATGAGTAAACATTTCATATACATAATTTTTGTGATTTTGGGGGGCAGTTTCTCACCTTCACCCAATTTTGGATGGGAAAGCCTGGGGAATTCATCTGTTGGTTCCTCAGAATTTAGCCAGAGAACACAAACTTGGACACCATCTGCAGTTCAAGGGCCACCCAGTTCTGAGGCTGTAGCATGATTTGTGGGTTCAATGCACTTGACAACACGCATCCATGTGAAAACTGCACATGAAACTATGGAGCTGTGAAAATTGCATCCATGTGCACATCTCTCCTCTGGAGAAAAATGCAAGCATTTCAAAACACCCAAAATGCAGAACATTGAGCACAAAGGTACACAAGAAACTACGCAGATGTTCATGCAGAAAGGAAAACTTGCAGTCTGATATAGACTGGAGCAGGAATGAACTTCAAGACGGGATTTAAAGAACCTCAGTGGGCTTCAGATTTGCCAGTCCAGGCACCCCTGCTAATTAGACACACAAAACCAATTAAGGTGGCCTGTGAAAGAGCTTTGCTGGCCCACTGGAAGAAAACTCCAAATCTGCATGCAGGCAAGTCCTGTATTCTGGCCAACCAAAACATCACAAAAAGAAAAGCAAACTGCTGACTTTTCTGGACTGTTGCTCAGGTTGCACCACGACCTTGATTCCCTCTAATACCCACTTCTTTGTTTGCCTTTTTGTCAGTCGAGGACATTTGCAGAGCTGTCCTCTAGAACCTTGTGACTGCATCCATTTTCTTCTTCTCAACCTTCTTCACCACCCAGGTTTCACATCCATCCCCAATGCTTGGAACTAAAAGTTCCACAATTTGAAATTGATTGGGTCCTTAGACCTTTTGCATGTTGCATAATAGCAAGTTTATTTCCACTTTTCTTACTCACACACATCACATGTCCACAGTGTCCCAAGACAGGAATGCCTTTTAGAGGAGTATATCCTGATGCATGGAAGCTAGAAGTGAAATTGCAATTGAGCTTGCAAAGGGCCTGAAGAAAGCATCCTACCTTGTCCTGCCAGTGCCAGCAGTTCTTCTTTCGGTCCATAGACAGAAAGTGCATTTGTGGGTTACGTGACAGAGCTTTGTTGCTGGTCTGCAGGACAGCCATGATAAGGCAAGGGAGGCGCATGGTGACATAGTTTGTCCCTTCTGCTCTTGAAGCTCTCCTTGAATCACAATGTGCCTGCTCCATGCTGGTGCTCCACACCTTCTGCAGCCAGGAGGGTCCTGGCATTCAGCTCATGGGAAGCTCTTCTGACCTTGGATGTGTCTTTGGTGTTCCAAGTCACACCTGCTCTCATTGAATTAACCAAGAAGAGTCTGGTGTGTGTAACTAATTAGGAAGGAACCTGCAAGGATCCAAATGGGTGTGCCTTGGACATCCACACACCAAAGGCCCGGCCTTGACCTACCTATCTGGTTCCCAGGCCATGATTATTTCAAATTCAGGCAAAGCTTCAGAAGAGCCATCAAAGCAAGGGAAGTGTGCCCACAAGATAATGGAATGACTTCCCCAGGGGTCAGCGGAAGTTTAGATTAAAAACAGGACTCTCCAAAAGCAGAACTGAGTAACAATTCTCTTGCATTCATGCAGAGTAGACTCTAAATGTCTTAGGAACTAGGAAGCTGGTGGTAAGAAAGAGGAAGAGGCAGAAAGCTCAGGCCCCAGTGGAGAAGAAGAAAAGAACTGCAAGCTACACAGAGAAGGCCCGAACACAACAGGGGGGTGGTGACACCACTGTCTCTTTGTGATCTCAGTGGTGTCCTGGCCTTTCCCTTTGCAAGATGCTACCTTGCAACTTCCAAGGCACCCTGGTAGTTCTTCAAAGGTTGAAAGCATCCAGCAAAAATTCATTTATGAACCAGCAAACTAGGAAGAGATATGGAATAATACAATATTAATTTGATTGGCCATTTAGGGAGCTGCAGGAGGATGCTTACTAAAGGGCACTGCTGAAAAACTAGAAGAATTAAATCATATTCTTTTCTTTAACTGTTAGCTGGTCTCTGGTATTCAAGTCAGACCTCAAGACAATGATGTAGCACTTGGGCAGGAAGATGCAGCCCAGCAGCCCAGCACTGGAGGCCAACATGGAGAAGACCTGCACAGCCACTCACCATGTACTTGCCCCTGGTGCTCAGGTAGGTGGGCACGAAGGAGACCCAGACGCTGCAGAAGACCAGCATGCTGAAGGTGATCAGCTTGGCCTCATTGAAGGCCCCAGGCAGCTTCCTGGCCAGGAAGGCCACCGTGAAGCAGATGGCAGCCAGGAAGCCCATGTAGGCAAGGGCAGTGTAGAACATGGCCACGGAGCCTTCGTTGCACTGCAGGATGATCTGTCTTGGCAGGGTGTGCATGTCAGATTCAAGGAAAGGGGAAGAAGTGGCCAGCCAGATGGTGCAGAGGAGAACTTGGACACCGGAACAGGAAAGGACAATGGAGTTAGCCAGGCTCTTCCCCAGCCATGCCCTGACCCTGTTTCCTGGCTTGGTGGCCAGGAAGGCTGGCACCACTGTGATTGTTTTTGCCAGCAAAGCAAAGACAGTGGCTGAGAAGATAATGCTGAAGGATGTTTGTTGGAGAATGCAAGTTGTCCCCCTTGGCCAGCCAATGAACAGGAAGCAGGACATGAATGAATGCAGGAGTGAGACGAGGAGAATGTAGGAAAGGTCCCAGTTGTTGGCTTTGACTATGGGAGTTTCTAGGAATTTTGTGAAGAGCCCTAACACACAGCTTGTGATGAAAGCCAAGAATAGGGCAATGAAAGCAAGGGTAATCCCCAAAGGTTCTTCATAGGACAGGAAGGTGGTGGCCTTTGGGATGCAGTGATCCTGACTCTCGTTTGGATGCTGATCTTCTGGACACTTGGTGCAACAGGCTGCATCTGAAAAGAACAAGAAGGACATTTCCTTTATATATACAGGACAGTCTGTTCTCTTTCTTTAATCCATTTTATTCTGTTTAGAGGGTGATGGCTTGGCCCAAGATTTAGCAGGGCCATGTGGGGATCTGGGGAACTTAGGTGGGAACTGACATTTCTCTTATTGGTTAAGAGAAATTGCTTAGGGTGAGACCTTGAGACCTCCCTGTTGGTGAGGGAAGGCTATGGCACAGAGGTGGAGCTCCTATCTTGCATGCTGTAGGTTGCAAGTTCAATAATCAGGCGCACCAGCTAACCGCATCAAACCAAATCAAAAATACCCTTGTTGAGAAGGAATCTTTGCCCTCCTCGCAAGGATGATGTTCTTCCCGGATTCACCCACCTTTCTGGACAGAGATGGTCCCTTCTGGGCAAGGAGTACAGTCATAGCAGCACACTGGCATTCCTTCCTGAGGCACCTTGAAGAATCCTGGGTGGCAGCTCTCCGCACACCTGGACTGGGGTAGCGGCTGAGCAAAAGTCAAGCAGAATATGTTAGAGATGATCTTTTCTCTGGATAGAAGAGAAATGGTTGGTGAGGGAATTGATGAAGTTTGAGTTGGTGAAGTTTGGGTTTGAATTCTCCTTAATATAATTAATGGCGAGTTCACATGACCCATGCAAATGGCCAAATGCTGAACAAGTGAATAAATAACTACACGACCAAGTGGGTCTTTCAGGGCTGTCCTTGGATGCACACCCAGGGAAAGATGCTGAACTGCAAGTAGGGCAACTCATCTGGAGTGACAGTGCACCATTCTAAGCCCTGCAGTTGGACTCCATCTAAGGAAGCTTCACAGCTTCATCTGAGAACTTTGTGCCCTTGGGACTGAACCTGAAGCAAAGACGAGAGCCACAGTTCTCCCCATGCAGTGTTGAGAATGGTTCAACATATAAACAACCCACACGTTCACGAGCAATAAAACTAAAGTCTTTTATTGCTACTTGTCTGCAAGATTTACAACACTACAGATAAGCTCTACTGTTAAGGTCTTTACAAGGCAGATGCTAACTCCTTAGTGACGTCTCTCCCTGAGCCCATGTGGGACTAGCTATCTTGGTCCTGCCTTTCCTCTCTGAGGCGGGACAAAGCCTGTTTTTGTTCCCATCTTCTCAGAATATGTCTATTGGTCACGAGGGAAAAGTCTATCCTGCCTCCTGTGTCATGCTCAGGAAGTTCAGCGTCAGGAGGAGGTGGGGCAGTCTGCTTAGGCTCTTCATGAGCAGAACTCATAGTGCCTTTTCCCTCGGAGCTCTCTTGCTTTGATGTAGGCTCGGATGTTTGCTCAATGGGCAAAGGGTCAGGATGAGGTACGGCTATCTGTTCAGCCATTCCCAAGCTAGGTTGTGGGGTTGACATTTGGGTACAGGGTCTTAAGCATAAGTCCTCCTTGTGAGGTGCTGCTTCTGTTGGGGCATCAGGCATGACATGCAGTTATCTTGGTGCATTGTGCATCCTGGTGATGCAAGCAGTGAATACTGGTTGGTCCTGCTGTGAAGTGAACCCTGGCCTTATGGGACGCTTGGTCTGGGCCAGCATCAGGGCTTTCTGGTTTTCCTTTATACATAGCCATATCCTCCTAGTGGTGGAAGGAGAATAATGTATCATTTCTTCTTTTAGTCCACAAAAGCTTTCAAGGCAATATTTCTTAAGGACTGTCCCTGGTGTTAGCAGGACAGAAGAAAAATGCATTATTCCAAAGACCTTAACAACATTCTGCTTTGTAGGCCAAGGCCCTCCTTCAGGCTGTCCATTCTCAAGTCATAAGAGCCTTTTTGGGTTAGAACCTGCACTGTGTGACATTGCTGCTGGAGTTGGACCTTTGGTCAGTGCAGGTATGGGGAGTCATGTGCTCTGCCTGGCTGGCCACATTTCAGTCCAGTTGGGGCAACATATGTTGAATGTTAGCATGTTGTCCCGTCAAGCCAACTTTTGGAAGTCAAGATAGGCTCCTGTCCTTCCATGCTCAAATCTCTCTGGCAGCCTGTACAACACATCCTTCTTCCTCACCTTGTTGAGCTTCTGGGGCCACACAAGGGCTTCCTGGTGGATGGAGTATGCAAGACCTGGAGATCCCCATCTTGGCACACTTCCAAACTTCTCTCTTACAACAAACAGGTTTGGGAACACCACTCAGTTCATGATGTCAAAGTCAGCCACTGGGTTTCCGCTCTCATCCAAATATACTCCATCCATGATGGAAGTATTGGAAGACTGTGAGTTCCTCAAGAAAGGGAGAAGCTGGGAAGAAAAAGGAACACCAGGATTCAATTAAAAGGAAAGGCACATTTGATCGAAGAGTGTTGCCTTTTTCTTACTTCAGCCACCTATGTCTGTTGCATTTTGGCTTGAAATGCATCAAATTCGGCTGCTCCTGTTTTAATTCATAGATGCTGGAGACCATGACAGGATCACAAAGGTGGAAGGCTCATAGCTGAGCCAGCAGATGAAGGTGCAAATGCTCTCCTGAGGAGGAATAGACACACCAGAAGAGTACGGATCACTCTAGCGGTGTTGAGGTTGGGAAACATCTAAAGAGCTGCACGTGGGCAGCAGTGCTAGCTGAAGGCAGTCCTCATGGAGGATTTTTTATGGACAATGTCACTGATGCTCAGGCCAACTCTGGTTAGCATTGCACAAAAATTGCCCATGGGAAGCTACTTGTCAATTTTTCTTACCTTGAAAAACCTATGATGAAACTCTTAGAAGCAAAATACAAGTTCGTGCTGTAAATAAGGGTGTCAGACAATATGGCATGTGTGGCCCCTTTCTGACTAGCTGTTTTTGTATGTTTCTAAGCAGAGACCCAGGATGGAAGGCCACAACCTGGTAGCAATGCATCTGCCAGGGCTCCAGCTCCAGAGGTATTCTCACAGATAAGGGAGAGCGAGATGGTCCTAACCAGTCCTGTGAGGTCACCTGTAGGAGAAGAAAGAGGAACCCGCAGTGGGGTTTTCCTACTTGGGAGGGTGGTCCTATAAGCTACATGGTCCCAACAGAGGATCCATTACTTTGCCTGGAAAAGTCTGAGGGAATAATCTGTGACATCTGCAACCTCAAAAAAAATGTTGCCTTCAAAATGGGCAACCTAATGATCGATGATCCAAGGGTCTGATTCAATGCAGTCCTGAACTAGATATGACCAACATTGCTATTACTCTCCACATTTTCTCAGATTGAAAAGCCAAGCCAAGACAAACGAGTCCTCTGATTCAGCAGAGTGATCAGTGAGCAAAAGGGAGTACCTGCCATGGCAGTAGGCTTCGAACATGCAGCTTGCCTCCACCCTCCCTCACCGTCCTCTTGGATCTGGACCTGTAGGCAGCATCCAAGGCACAGGCCACTGCCAGGACGCTCTGGTAAGTGACTTGGCTGTTGAGTGACAGGATCCTCTCCCAGGCCTCTTGCGAAAGGGCCTCCAGGTTCTTCATCTCTCCGCACCTCGCCAACCCTTTCACAGACAGGGCATGCTTTCTGTATGCATACGTGAATGCTTTATTCCCAAACCTCCTAATAAAGAAGGAAAAGTACAAAAGACCTTCACGTTTGACCGTATTCTTTGATCTTGGGAGGAAGGAAAATATGCCATGAATGTTTGGGGAATGTTGGTAAATGCTCAGCTCCAAGGTGAAGTCCCACACAGCTGTTGTGATCCAGACTTTCCCTCCAGGGTGTTTGCGGAAGTAATGACTGTTCTCTTGTATTACATATATTCCACCTATGAAGGAGCTGGACTCTACACTGTACACAAAAACATTGAGAAATGAAGCTGGATATATGTTTATTGGATTTGAATGCTCCATTGCAAATCTTTGTGTGAAAAAAACACAAACTCTCCTCTGGACAAGTTAAGCTGTCAAAGTCCTCAGGAACCGCTCTCCATTGTCGGTGTCTGCAGCAAGGAGGCCCACCAGTGTCCACTGGAAATGCAGCAGCAGGAGGGTGTTCCCCTGGTACTGGGTCAGGTCTCTGGGGACCCTGGGATGGAAATAGGGGAACTGGGCTAGATTGTTGCGAACACGAGTGATCAAAGTGTGACTGACCTGGCAAGGAAGGCAAGAGAGGCACACATGTTTGCTTCAGATCATCAAGCAGACCTTTCTGCCCCCCACACGATCATTGACTTGGGCCAGAGAGCTGCAAAGCATTGCCACCCTTGGTTGCATAGCCAGAAGTGTGGCTTCTAGATCAAGAGAGGTACTACTACCACTCTACATGACTCTGGTGCGCCCGCAACTGGAGTATTGTGTTCAGTTTTGGGCCCCTCATTACAGAAAGGATATAGCCAGGTTGGAGTCAGTGCAGCGTAGGGCCACAAGGATGGTGGCTGGTTTGCAGGGGATGGGGTATGAGGCGAGACTGAGGGAACTGGGTCTCTTCAGCCTGGAGAAGAGGAGACTCAGAGGGGATATGTTGGCAACATACAGGTATGTGAGGGGGTGTCACATGGAGATGGGGAGAGGCCTGTTCTCCCCTGCAGAGGAAGGCAGGACGCGCTCCAATGGAGCAAAGCTCAGGGAGCCAAGGTTCAATTTGGATGCCAGGAAGCACTTCCTGACAGTTAGGACCCCGAGGGCGTGGAATGGGCTTCCACGGGAGGTCGTTGAGGCCCCATCGGTGAGGGTGTTCAAAGATAGGCTGGACATGCACATGGTGGGCATGTCATGAGCGGAGCCGGCTGGTGCCGGAGGTCAGACTAGATGGCCCAGGAGGCCCCTTCTGACTCGCTCTGTTTCTATGTTTCTATGTTTCTATTGTTACTGGGGGAGGGGTGCCATCTACTGGAAGGAGGACCCATTGGTGAGAAAATCCTACCATTCTCATGCTGCACAAGTTCACGCACAATGGGGTGGATTTTCAACATGTGATGGCTGGATTTTTATCCACTCTATTTCATTTCAGTTCCATTGCACATCTGGGTAGACACAGCTGAGGGGCAGAAAAGCGCTTCCTTCTGCCCATGATCCACAGCTACTGTGACTGGGAAGCCTCTTGGAAAGATCACACAGCATTCCAAACTGGTTACCCTTTCTGCCTTCTCTTCCACATGTTTTTCGTGCCCCCTTTCAGCATTCTCTTTTCAGGCTGTCCTCATGTTGAAGAGTATTGGCACAAATATATGGCTTCACGAGACAACATGTGAAGGGCATATAATTTATTTATTTATTTATTTAAAACATTTGTATGCCGCCCCCATTCCAACAAAGCCTCAGGGAGGCTCACAACATAAGAAATACAAAACATTAACAATTTAACACTATTTAAAACTGGCCCATCTCGAAATACAAATTAAAATACTATAAATACAATTTATAAATACAATTTATAATTAACAATTAAAATAACTTTTAAATAAAAAGGTCTTTGCTTGGCGCCAAAAAACAAATAATGACGGCGCCAGGCAGACCTCTCTGGGGAGCGCATTCCATAGGTGGGGCGCCAGCACAGAGAAAGTCCTCCTCCTGGTACTCACCCTCCTTATTTCTCTCACTGAGGGTTCCCGGAGGAGGGCATCAGCTGCCGATCATAGGGGCGGGAGAGCATATATGGTTGCAGGCGCTCCTTTAGGTAACCAGAACCCAAGCCGTTAAGGGCTTTATAGGTGATAACCAACACCTTGAATTGGGCCTGGACTTCAATAGGGAGCCAGTGAAGCTGACGGAGAACTGGGGTAATATGAGAACCACGCCCAGTCCCCGTCAGCAGCCTGGCAGCTGTATTTTGCACTAATTGAAGTATCCGGACCATCTTCAAGGGTAGCCCCACGTAGAGCGCGTTGCAGAAATCTAATCGGGAAGTTACCAAGGCGTGGGTCACTGTCGCCAGGCAGTCGTACTCCAGGAAGGGACGCAGCTGATGGATCAGCCGAAGCTGATGGAAAGTGCTCCTCACCACCATCGTCACCTGAGCTTTTAATGATAGCTCGGGGTCGAGGAGCACTCTCAGGCTGTGGACCCTGTCTTTCAGAGGGAGTGCAACCCCATTTAGGACAAGGCCCAAGTCCCCCATTCCGAAGCCTGACCCACCCACCAACAGGACCTCCATCTTGTCAGGATTGAGCTTCAGTGTATTGGCCCTCATCCAGCCCATTACCTCGGCCAGGCACTGGTCCAGCACAGCCGCTGCCTCACCTGGATCGGTGGAGAACGAGAGGTAGAGCTGGATATCATCCACGTACTGATGATTCCACAGCCCACACCTCCTGATGACCTCTCCCAGCGGTTTCATGTAGATGTTGAATAGCAAGGGGGACTAGATGGACCCCTGCGGAACTCCATGGCATAGCTGCCATTGCGCAGAGCCATAGTCCCCCAGCACCACCATCTGGAATCGGCCGTTGAGATAGGAGCAGAACCACTGCAAAGCAGTGCCTCCAACTCTCAGTCCCGCTAGCCTATTCAGGAGGATACCATGGTGAATGGTATCGAAAGCCGCTGAGAGGTCCAGGAGAACCAACAGGGACGGACTCCCCCTGTCTCTCTCCCTGCACAGGTCATCATACAGGGCAACCAAGGCAGATTCAGTACCGTACCTGGGTCTGAAGCCAGACTGAAATGGGTCCAGAAAATCAGTTTCATCCAAGAGTGCCTGGAGTTGTCCCGCTACCACCCACTCCAGCACCTTGCCCAAAACTGAGATGTTGGCCACCGGTCTATAATTGGCGACCACCTCTGGATCCAGGGATGCGTTCTTTAGGACTGGCCGGACTACCACCTCCTTTAAATGGGCAGGCACCCGGCCGTCTCTTAAAGAGGCATTGACCACCTCCAGGATCCAGGTCACAATCCCGTCCTTGGCACTCTTAAGTAGCCAAGATGGGCACGGGTCCAGTAAACAGGTGGTAGGACGTACCTGCCCAAGCACCTTGTCCACATCATCAGGCCGCAATAACTGAAATTCATCCATCAATGGAGGACTCAACGGCATCATTGGCACCTCCGCAGTAGAATCTGAATCAATGGAAGAGTCCAGCTCATGATGAATCTGAGCGATTTTCTCCCTGAAATGCCTGGCAAAGTTGTCACAGCGGGCCTTCAAGGGTGGCACCAGATCTTTTTGGGGCCAGGATTTATCAGCCCCTGCACCACCCGAACGAACTCCACCAGACGGCATTGCGAGGAGGCAATGGACGCGGAGAAGAATTTCTTCTTCGCCACCCTCACCACCACAGCATAGGCCCAATAGTGGGCTCTTAAGTGTGTTCGGTCAGATTCGTCCCGTGATCTCCTCCACCTACGCTCTAGACGTCTCCCAACCTGCTTCATTGCCCGTAATTCAGGTGTATACCAAGGAGATGAACGGGCTCTGCCCAGTGTGAGAGGGTGCTTAGGAGCGATCGTGTCAATAGCCCTGGTCATCTCCCCATTCCACAGTTCAATCAGGGCATCCACAGGAGCACCAGCCTTGTCAGCCGGAAAATCCCCCAGAGCCCTCAGGAATCCATCCGGATCCATCCGACTCCGGGGGCGGACCAACACAATTGGGTCCGCACCCTTACAGAGGGAGAGGCCGCTCTCGAGCTCAAACCTCACGAGGAAGTGATCTGACCATGACAAGGGCGTCAAACATAAGTTCCTCACCCTCAGATCACCCTCTTCGTGCCCTGTTGAGAAAACCAGGTCCAGAGTGTGTCCACGTTCATGGGTCGGGCCGCTGACATGTTGAGACAGCCCCATGGCCATCATGGAGGCCAATAAGTCCTGAGCCACCCCGGTCAGAACAGTCTCGGCATGGAGATTGAAGTCCCCCAGGACCAGCATCTTGGGAGTCTTGAGCACCAGGTCCGAGACAATCTCGGTCAGCTCAGGGAGGGAGTCTGTTGGGCAGAAGGGTGCACGGTACACCAGCAGAGTCCCTAATCTGTCTCAATTGCCCAGCACCCGGTGCAAACACTCCAGACCCGGCCTTGAAGGGACAGGAAGCCCCGCGAGGGGGATTGAATCCTAACGAATTTGGACCACACCCCATCCCCTCCCCTCCAGGCATGGATGGTGCTGGACCAGATACCCAGGCGGGCACAGCTGTGAGAGGGTGTCATCTCCCCCCTCTCCCGCCCAGGTCTCCATGATACAGGCCAGGTTGGCCCTCTCATCCACAAACAAATCGTGGATGAGGGTCACTTTATTTTGGACCGACCTGGCATTAAGCAACAGCACCGTCAGGCCTGGGGGGCAGTTGACAGGGCTACCTGGCACCCGCCAGCTGGGGGAATAACCAGAAAGAGGGACAGATGGTTAACACCCGTTAAGCCCCCACTGCCATAGCGATCATTGCCCATCACCACCCCTATGGTGGCCCCCACGCGCTCCCCAGGTGACATATCCTATATTAGACTCGAGATGGGCCCCTAAAACCAACTAAAAAGTTAAAACAGCTAAAAACCAATTAAAAAGGCCACCCACCTTCACCTCCCACCTCCACCCAACTGCCAACAAACAGGCCGCAAGACCCCGACCAGAATCCCTGGCCAGCCCAGCCCCCATCCGGCCCTGAACGGACCTTAACGGCTCACCGCCCTTAAGCCGTCGCCCTTCGGCCACCGGCCCAAGGTCACCGGCACTTTGAAAGGCTGCGGGGCGCCTCTAGTCTCACCCTCGCCCCGCCCATCCCGGTGCGACTCCCACTAATGCCGAAGGGGAGTGGCCGGAGCAGGGGCCTCGGTGTCGGCACAGTGGCGGGCAGCAGCTGCGGGCACGGTGGTTGGTGCAGTGGTCGGCAGGTGTGGGGCTCTGGCGCGGTTGTGGGCCGCTCCTGCCACACTCTCCCGGGCTCCCCGGGCGTCGCCGGCACTTTGAAGGCCGCAGGGCGCCGCCGGCCTTGCCCTCGCCCCGCCCATCCCGGCGCGACTCCCACTCACGCTGAAGGGGCGGGGCCAGAGCAGGGGCCTCAGTGCTGGTGTGGCGGCAGGCAGCCACCGCGCCCAGTGGGCGCGGTGGTCAGTGCAATGGTCGGTGAGCGCGGGGCTCCGGCACAGTGGTCAGCATGGCGCGGCGGTGGAAGCGGCGGTGGTGGGCCACTCCTGCCGCACTCTCCAGGTCAATAATTCTGCTTATTGACCTGGAAAAACTCCTTCTCTGACCACCCTTCTTAGTGCATTTAAATAGAATGAAAGATGAATGATTGGCCCAATTTACCAAGCAAGTCCTATTTATTTATTTATTATTATTATTAAAACATTTATATGCCACCCCATCGCAACAAAGCCTCGGGGCGGCTCACAACATTAATTAAAATACAATAAAACAATAAAACATATTCATTTATCCCTCCCCCCTCGGTGCATCTCGGCATAAATAACTAAATACAATAAATAACTAAACAAATACAATAAATAACTAAACACAAATAAACTATAAACAAACTCAGACTAACAATTAAAATAAATAACTAAATACAATAAATAACTAAACAAATACAATAAATAACTATAAGTATTGAATTTTGTGCATGTTAGATCTGGCCTTCACAATTTCTCTACCCTTTGAATTGGGATAGGTTTTCCAAGAAATACATGCTTTATTGAACCGCAAATGAAAAATCTTGCAATTCAATTGAGAGAGGATTACCTCTTGACTCCATGTCTGCATTCTCTCTGTGGACCTCCTGCATACCTTTTTGAGTTCCCAGAGGAGGCTGCAAATGTCCAATTTTCGAAGAAATGTGTTCCACCCCGCCACCCCACTTTCTCACCTGAGGGATCTTGTAGATGCCCAAGAGGATGGACATCTGGATGGAGAAGTCAGACGCGGATCCTTCTAGCACAGCCAAGGGCTGACCGTGGCATCCACAACTGTAGTTGGGAATATTGGCCTGTCCCAGAGAGAGCAGGTCCAGCAGGGCATCTGATGTCATCCTTGCATCGGAATAGGTGTCATGGATGGAGTAGCCCAGGGTGAGGTTGGGCAAGATCCCGGGGTTCTGGTTGATGTCCTGAATAGCAAACAGGAAGGAGAGGATCTCCCAAAAGTTTTTCTTCAGCTCACTGCAAAAATATACAGTGGGATTAGCATGTTCAAATCTTCCTCCTTTGCCCTCAAATGCCCATTCTAGTTGCAGGGGAACATGGGGAGGAGGGTGCTGTTGCCCATGTGTCCTGCTTCTGAGCTTCCTATTGGGGTGCCTCCCTGGACACTTTGAAACCCAAATGTGGTCTTGACTTTTCTTGAACTGCAAGTTGCTGTTGCTCTCTCTCCTACGCTTTCCTCTCCACCTTTTTTTGGATGTCAGCCATATTTGCTACATGACTGTGTCCTGGTGGTTTTTTAAATCACTGAATAATATGAGACCATGGAAGAGGACAATTGTATTTTTCCAGAATTATCCTTCATTGTAACATTATCTGAATGACTTCTCAATAAGTTCAAAATGTGTACTCAGTAGAAAATGATAACCTCCTTGTTTCCTGTCTACATAGGCCCAGGATGAAAGAGGGGAGCTAAGCAGAAATAATAAAAGTAATCTATCCTCCCACACACCCATATCAGATTTCATAGAATGCAAGTCATCCAAAAATTGCTAGGAATGATATGAGAAAACATGGGGAAAGCAAATCCACCAATGTGAGGTCAAATCAGATCATCATCAACATTAATAAGCCCAAAAAACAGAAATTAAAGCAGCAATACTATCTGATGGGCCCTCGTGTAGGAAATATTTGTCCGGATCAGGCAAAAATATCACATCTCAGGGCAAGAAGGCTGCATATTGTGTGCATTGTTTGCTGTACAGAAAGGGCAAGTCAAAGTGATTGCAGGAAATACTGCACAAAATAATGCAGAACTGATTCATGCTGGGCAAAGGAAGCATTTTTATATCCCCAAGAATCCAAAGGTCTCATAGGAGATGGCTTGAATGTCTGAAGAAACAAAGATACTGGATTTGCAAAGAGAACGCCAGGTAGAGAAGAAACGGACAGAGGGCTGTGGTGGTTGTTCTAAACCCTTCTCTTATTTCAGACCATTCCAAAGGTAGCATATCTTGCAGTAGTTCAGCTATGCTTGGCATATTGATCAATAACCAAACCTCAGCTTTCTTGAGCTTTGGTTTGGCAAAGAGCTGATTGGCGTGTGGGACCCTTCCCCAAGGCAGGTGCTCTGCCTGAAGAAATCTTGCCTACCGCTACACTGCAACATTTCCAGACCACATGCCGTTCCCCCCCCAGGGTCAGTTCCCATCTTCAGAACAGGAAAGAATAATGTAGAGGGCCTTCCCCGGCACGGAGGTTTCCAGTCCCCCTTCAGGCCATCCAACCTGGTGACCATGCATACAGTCTGAGGATTGCCAGTCCAGGTACATGCTGTGTGACAAAATCCCTTCCCCATGCCCTGAATCTCCTAACATCATTGACATAGGATGGCCCACTGAGTTGTGGGGATGTGATAATTCCCGTGAGAGAAGATGGTCACACCATTCATCTGACCAGGTGCCTGTCTGGCTGCAGGGCTTGGAAGGGCAGCCTGAATACTGCATGCCCTCTGCACTGGATGAATGCATCTACACATTCTCACCAAAGAGGGGACCTCATGAAACCCTATCCTGGGGCAGTCCCTCGATCAGAGGATTTGTGTTCCCTGCTCTTCGATGCACAGATGGAGCTCATGAGGACAGTGCAGAGTGAATGGATACTGAACTCCACCAAATAACTATGACTTACAGTTCAATACTGCTTGATGAGGCAGGTTTGGAGACGACATCCCTCAATGTAAAAAATGCAGTACTTACAGAGTGGACCCCACTAATGAGGAAGTCACCTGGCCTGTCATAACTAGATGGTCTCAAGCCATGCTGCTGACCCAGAAGGCATTTGGCCTTGGGTGTCTCAGAGGTTACCCAGGGCAGATGCAAAAGCAGCAGCAGCTGAATCATTCCGGGTTCACCTGGAACAAAATCTGCTTTTCTCTCCTGAGCTGATATGACGATTCCTTGAAGGAAAGCAAGGCCCTCTCAAGGTCTTAGCTTAGCTGTCTTCCTAATGCAGGCGGAGCGCAGCCTCTGAAGAGCAGGGCAGCAGGTGCGAGCATGTGCTTCACATCCTCCTCTTCTTCCCTGACCCTCATCCAAATTCTCTGGAGATATTTATGTGCCCGGGTTTTCAGGCCCATGTGCCAAGTATGTTGTTCTTGCTTCTGATGTTGACTTGAAAAGAAATGTTTGGCGGGATCCTGTGGGGATCATTCTGGGTACACCTGGAGCAACATCTGCTTTTCTCTTCTGAACTTATGCGAAGATTCCATGAAGGAAATCCACCTTCAGTATCTCAAGAGCAGGGCAGCAGGTGCATCTGTCTTGTCCTCATCCTCTTAATCATCCCCAACACTGTTTCAACATCTCTAGATATCTTTATGTTCCCATGAGCATTGTTCCTGCTTCTCTTGTTTACTTCAAAAGAGATCTTTGGAAGAATCCCATGGGGTTTGGTGATACACCAAGAAGGAAATTGGTGTGGTTGTTCTAATTGCAATGGGAAGGAGGAGCACCTCTGCCCAAGGTGCTTCAGGCTTGGGTGAAGAAAGATAGTTGTGCACTTTGTCAGGTGTGGCTTCCTGCCCGGAGGTCTGATGTGCAAGGTGGCATGGGTACTTTTGGGGCAAAACAGCCAGATGATGCAGTTTGAAAGCAGGGTTTTGGGTTACATGGGGTTCAGTTTGCAACATTTCATTCAGTCATTCGAGAGGCATATTTCCCAGTAAACAGATCACAACAAATAAAACATACAATAATAAAAAAATAATAATTAAACTAGTATGAAAAAGAGAGACCATGCTCAGCTGTGGGCAAGAAGTAAAGCTTTAGATGTGGCCTCAGTTATGAGGGTCTATGATGTTGTTTGAGCTCTCAACACCTTCTAGAACCTTTTGCTGGAAACTCTGCCCCTCTTTTGCTCCTGCCTCTGCTTTAGGACCCTGCCCAGCTTCCTGGTCTTATCCTGCTCCACCTTCCGCTCTAGTCCCATGTTCCTGTTTCTTCTCAGCTTGTCTCTCTGACATTTGAATCCTGACCAGATTTGGCTCCTCTTCACTATTTGGACTGACTTACCTTGTACTTCTGTTACAAGCCTTGACCTCCAGCCTTATTGACTGCAGTTTGGAATAGGACCTCGTAGTGAACTGGTTGTCTGGGTCTTTGTGCCTTGATCCAATACCCAGCTGACTGCACCCTGGACCATGAGATGCTTAGGATGACCTGGAGGACTTCCTGAATGCCTTTGAAAGGATAGTTTTGACAGCTGGATGGCCTAAGGAACACTGGGCCCTGATACTGGCCCTGTGCTTGGCTGGACTTGCTCAAGAAGCATTCAGTAAATTAACACTGAAAGCTGCTGCAATCAGGTAATGGTTGCAATGCTGGGGATCCTGCAAGTGTCAGAATGCCCTTACTGGTAGTGGATGAGAGCCATCGACTTCATCTCACCCCATCTGACACCCCAGCAGAGGTGGTGGGGCAAAACATGTCTGAAACTGGCTGCCTGATTGGCAGAGAAGGTGGCTGAGCTGGTCCTTCTCAAACAATTTGCGACAATCTTAGCCCGAGCTGTTAGGTGCTGGGTGAGTAGCTAGAAGCCCACCTCCATGGAAGAGGCCTTGCAGTTACTGAAACTCATGTGGTGGCCCAAAAGGCCATCAAAGGGGGCAGCCAAGAAAACTCTTGGCAGTAAGTTGTAATAAGAGGTATACATACAAGGGAAATGAGCAAGGGGGTACTCAGGGCCAATTAGGCACGGACTAAGCATGGTTGGCAATTTTCAACAGAAGGATGGGTCCTTGGAGCAGGTGATGAGACAAGCCTGTGCTGAAACGGGTGCAGGCCCAGATCATGGGGAGGGGCCAGATTTTGCAAGATCAGGAAGCCATCTCCATCAGGTGGTTCCAGCTGTGTTAAAAATCACTCATGACATACTGGTCAAGTGATACCAGGTGGTGGAAAAAACAATAGAGAGAATGCTTCCATGCTTGTACTGGCTGGGGGTGTATGCACGTGGTAAATGGTATTGCCAAGGGAGCCCCCTCCCTTGCTGGGCCCCATATACCACTCCCCACCAAGGGGGAACCATTTGAGTGGAACAGGGTAGAATGGCAGGGCCCCTGGAGAAGTATTTTAAAGGTCACATCCTGGCCATAATAGGATATGCCTCCCGCTGCAAGGAGGCCATTCCATAATGTAGTACCTGGGCCAGGTTCATAGCCCAGGAATTGCCGGAAGCCTTCTCAAGATTAGGATTCCCCTAGGAAACCTTGATCGATCAAAGGACAAATGTTATAAGTTAGATATTAGGGCAGATGTGGAAGACCTGGAAACCCCTCCACACGTCAGCAAACCACCGCCAGTGGAGTCGTTTGGTTGAACCCTTCAACCAAACACTCCAACAAATGGTGAGGAAGTTCATCAGCTACTGTCCTAGGCAGTGGCACCTGCTACTGGGACCTCTGATGTTTGCCATAAGGGAAGTGCTCAAAGATTCTACTGGGTTCTCACCATTTGAGTTGTTATATGGGAGATACCCCTGGGGCATGTTGGATTTAGTAAAGGAAGGCAGGGAAGCAGAGCCCCTAATGAAAATTCCCCCCTCTGGTAAGTGCTGGAGATGCGGAAATATCTCACATCTGTAGCCCAGAGGGCGAGGGACAATTTGAAAGAGGCCCAGGAATAACAGTAGCTGAATCATAACCAGATGTTGAGACTTAGGGAGTTTAAGCCTGGCTAAAAAGTCCTTCTGATACTGTCCTCGAGCACTGACAAACTGTTTGCCCAGTGCCAGGTGCATATGAGGTCATCCAGAGGGCAGAACCTGTCCATTATGAGGTACAGTTAACAGATAGGGAAGGGTCACTGCAAATCCATCATGTTATACTCTTCAAGGAATGAAGACAGGGAGAGTCGCAGGCAGAGCTTACAGAGAAAGACCCAGTTGGAGGAGAAAGTGTCCCCTCATCTTCCATTAAGGTCACACTGTGCCTGGGCAACTTGCCCAGCAAATAGCTCAGGTCAGGGAGCCTGAGGGGGAGTCCTTGGAGGTCTTTTCAGACCTTCCTGGGAGAAGGCACATGATCTCAAACACACTGAGACTGCACCTGGAGTGGTCTTGTGGGTCCCTACATGCCCATGCCCCCAAAGTTAAGGCAGGTGAGGAGGGAAGAAGTGGCAAACATGCTTTGTCTAGCTGCAATACAGGAATGTGTGAGTCCGTAGAGAAGCCGGCCAGTCCCAGTACCAATACCTGATGGGTCAGTGAGATTGTGCATAGACTTTGAAAAGGTAAACACAGTTTCAATGTTTGATGCCTACTCCATGTCTATGGAGAAGACAGCTTTTCGAACCCCAGGAGTGCTCTTCCAATTCAAGTACATGCACCTTGGGTTGCATGGGGTGGCAGCCACGTTCCAAAGGCTGATGGACAAGGTCCTCACACACTTATCACATTGCACCACCACCTACATAGATGATGTAGTCATTTTATTCACTCCTGAGAAGAACATTTCAGGGCACTAAGAAAGGTCCTGGAGAGATTTCAGATGGTCCCCCTTACAGTCCACCCCAAGAAGTGTCGGATAGCATAGCAACAAGCAGTGTGCCTGGGGCCCAGGGTGGCAATGAATGTGGCCGAATACAGAATCATACACAACAAAAAAATCAATGTGGCACTACGCTGCACTGACTCTAACCTGACTATATCCTTCCTGTAATGTGGAGCCCAAAACTGAACACAATTCTCCAGTCGTGGGGGCACCAGAGTTGTATAGAGTGGCAGTAATACCTCTCTCATCTAGGAGCCATGCTTGTGGCTATGCAACCAAGGGTGGGGTTCGCCCTCTTGACTGCCACATCACACTGCTGACTCATGCATAGCCTGCAGCCAACCAGCACCACGAGGTCCCTTTCACAGGTGCTGCTCTCCAGCAAATTGTCCCCCAACCTGTACTTATGACACCCATTACAATGCCCCAAGTGCAAGACCTTGCACTTATCCACATTGATCGCCAACCTGCTGTCATGACTTCCTTGTCTTCTCATGAAGTTCCAAAGGAGGAAAGCTTCACGTTTGTCACTTGGCTTTCAGGGAAACCTCTGGTATGATTTGCTCTAAGACACACTTCTTTGTCTTTCTGTCAGTCCAGTGCTTTTGCAAAGCTCTCCTGTAGCAACTTGTTCTGACCGTATCCATATTTTCCCTATATGCAACCTATAAAAAAGCTGGGGCATATGTGTCTTTGGCAATTGTATACCTGATGCCCGGTATGGCACTACCCATCTGGTTCTCTGGCCACGTGTATTTCAAAAGCAGCAAAACCTTGGGAAGAAACATCTCAGCAAGTGAACTGTGCCCAGAAGATGGGCAATGACTTTCCCAGACTTCCAAGGAAGGTGATGCTACAAAAAGGACTGTCAAAAAAAAGAACTGAGTAACAATCTATGCACAGCAGATGCTAAACATCATAGGAAGAAGGAAGCAGGTGGTGAGAAAGAGCAAGAGGCAGCAGCTCAGGCCCCAGTGGAGAAGAGGAGAAGACTGGAAGCTGCACAGAGAAGGCCCAGACACAAGGGAAGTATGGTGACACTCCGCCGTCCATTTCTGATCCCTGAGGTGCACTGGCCTTCCCTTTTGGAAGATCCTACATTTCAACTTCCAATGCATCCTGGTAGTTCCTCAAAGGTCAAAACCATCCAGCAAACATTCATGTCCATGAACCAGCTAGCCAAGAAGACATATGGAATGACATCATTCTATTTCTATTGGCCATTGGGTGCTGCAGGAGAAGGCGAATTAAATGAACCATGTGGAAAACTGTTCAGTAAGAATTACATTTTATTTTTATTTTTTCTTGTTAGCTGGTCCTTGGTATTTAGGTCAGGCCTAAAAACAATGATGTAGCACTTGGGCAGAAAGATACATCCAAGCAGCCCAGCACTTGAGGCCAACATGGAGAAGACCTGCACGGCCACCATGTACTTGCCTCTCGTGCTCATGCAGGCAGGCACGAAGGACACCCAGACGCTGCAGAAGACCAGCATGCTGAAGGTGATCAGCTTGGCCTCGTTGAAGGCCCCGGGCAGCTTCCGGGCCAGGAAGGCTACCGTGAAGCAGACGGCAGCCAGGAAGCCCATGTAGGCAAGGGCAGCGTAGAACATGGCCACGGAGCCTTCGTTGCACTGCAGGATGATCTGCCCAGCCTGGGAGTGCATGTGCATCGATCCCAACCTTCGTTTGGATGCTGATGATCTGGACACTTGGTGCAACAGGCAGATTCTGAAAAGAACAAGAAGAATATCTTCCATACATATACGAGACAGTCTGTTTTCTTTCCTACTTCCATTCTATTCTTTTTGGAATTTGAGAGCTTGTGTCGCAGTTTTAGGATAGCCAAGTGAAGATCTGTTGTACTAGGGCAATTGACTAAGCTCCTTTCTGTAATTAGTGAAATCAAGTTTTGTTATTGCTGTTAGTTGCGAAGTTTATCTGACCCATCGTGACTCCATGGACAACATTCCTCCAGACCTTCCTGTCCTCCACCGTCCCCCAGAGTCCACCTAAGCTCATGCTGACTGCTTCAGTGACTCCATCTAGCCACTTCATTCTCTGATGTCCTCTTCTTCTTTTGCCATCTATTGTTCCCATCATTTGAAATCAAATAGGGTGAGATATTGTGAGTGTCATAATGGTGGGAAACAGCTGTAGCACAGCAGGTTGTTGGTCCAATATGGAGGACCTCCTTGTAGCTAAGTCACCACACCAATTCACATGAAACCGAGCCAAGAACAGCGATTATGAAAAGGAATCCTTGCCCTCCCCTGCAAGGATGGCCTCCTCCTTTAAGGCACCCACCTTCCTGGACAGAGAAGGTCCCTTCTGGGCAAGGAGAACAGTCATAGCAGCAAACCGGCATTCCTTCCTGAGCCACCTTGAAGAATCCTGAGTGGCAACTTTCCACACACCTGGATTGGGGTAAGGGCTGGGAAAAGATCGAGGAGAAAGTTTTAGGGCTATTTTATATCCTGATACAAGAAACAGAGTTGATGCGGGGATACATAGGCCTCTTCATCATGCGCTATTTGAGTCTGGGTTCTCCAGCATGAAGTGACCTGTCCACATGACTGATGAACACCTGGGGAAAGATGCTGATCTGCCAGGAGGGCAGACGGTTTGGAGTGACAGCACACCATTCTTAGTCCTGGCAGTCAGACTCCATCTAAGCAAGCTTCACAGGTGCATCTGAGGAGTTCCTACCCCTGGGACTGATCCCCAGAAGTGTGCAGCAGCACAGACCGGAGTCAAAGGTCACCTTGAGCTTTCATATTGGAGCTTTGTGCGTCTGGGTGCTGCATGCAGTAAACACTGGTTATCCCAGAGTGACCAGAACGCTGCCATTTTAGGACCTTTGCTCTGGGCTGAGACCTGTGCATTCTAGTGTTCCTTTATATATAGTGATTTCCACCTAGAGGTGGAAAGAGAATGAAGTCGCATTTTTCCATTTACTCCATGAAATACTTTAAGGTAATATTTCTTGTGGACATGTGGAGTGTTAGCAGTACAAAAGAAATTCCCATTATTCTGAAGAACTTGCACACTTTCCACTTAATAGGCCAAGGGCTGCCTTGAGGCAATTCATTTGCAAGTGCACTGAGCCTTTGCTGGTTAGAAGCAGCACCATGAGGGGTTCCAGCTCAACATAGACTTTTGGGCATTGAAGGTGCGTAGAAAGATGTGGTCTGCCCACCTGGCCTCATTTCAGTCCCTGGCATCTCCAGTCAGGGCAACGTATGTGGAATGTTAGCATATCATCCCCATAAGCTCACTTTTGGAAGTCAGGATTGGCTCCTGTCGTTACATGCTCAAACCTCTCTGACAGCCTGTACAACACATGCTTATTCCTTACCTTGCTGAGCTTTTGAGGCCACACAAGGGCCACCTGGTGGATTGAGTATGCAAGGCCTGCAGATCCCCATCTAGTCACACTTCCAAACTTCTCTTGAACTACAGATCGGTTTGGGAACACCACCCAGTTTATGATGTCAAAGTCAGCTGCCAGAGCTCCATTCTCATCCAAACAAACTCCATCCATAACAGATGTATTGGAACACTCTGAGTTGCTCAGGAAATGAAGGAGCTAAAACGAAGTGGGTACACCAGGATTTAATTAACAGGAAAACAGCACCTGAGCAATCAGTCCTCCCCATTTCACAAAGCAATTCCTTATGCTTGTGGAGGTGATTACGGTCTTAAATGTGTCATACTTTGTGTCTACCTAATTTTTCACAGATGCCTGAAAATATGGCAGGGTCACAGATTTTGAAGGCTCATAATTGAGCCACAAGATGAAGGTGGAAATGCTCTCATCTGGAGAAATAGTCACATCAGGAGAATAGTTGAACTCTTTCTAGTGGTTTTGGGATGGGAAAACCCTTAAGGGGAACTCATGGGCAGCAGTCCTAGCCGAATGTGGTGCTGGAAGGGTATTTCTCATGGACAATGGTACTGATGCTCAGACCAACTCTGGTTAGCATTTCACTGGGGAGGCCAATCAGAAACTAATTGTCCATTTCCTTACCTAGAAACCCCTATGATGAAATGCTTCAAAACCTATGATGAAACTCTACAAAGCAAAATAAAGAGCTCATGCTGTAATTTAGAGTGTCAGAAAAGATTGCTTGGGTGGCCCCTTCTGACTTACTCTGTTTCCTACTTTCTAAGTTGAGACAAAGGATGGAAGACACTCAGCCAGCCAGCAATCAATCTATGAGGTCTCCAGCTACAGCTCCACAGTCATTCTCACAGAAAAAGGAGGTCCTAGGTGGTCCTAGGTGGTCTTGAAAGGTTACCTATGGGAGCAGAAAGGGGAACCCTCTGTGGGCTTTTTCAACTTGGGAGAATAGACGTAAAGGCCCCATGGTCCCACCAGAGGACGTATTGCTTTCTGTGAAAAAGTTGCAGGGAATAGTCCCTGGCATCTCATGCCAGATATAGAAAAGTATCATACCTGCTACCTGGCGCAAAGGTTGCCTTCAAAATGGGCAACCTAATGAAGGATGGAAAAAGGTTCTGACTCAGTCCAGTCCCAAATTAGATATGGCCAACATTGCTATAACACTGTTTTTTCTCATATAGAATAGCTAAGATAAGAAAAATGAATCCTCCAATTCAGCAGGGAGAACATTGAGGAAAAGGGAGTACCTGCCATGGCTGTAGGCTTCGAACATGCAGCTTGCCTGTACCCTCCACCACCGTCCTCTTCAATCTTGACCTGTAGGCAGCATCCAAGCCACAGGCCACTGCCAGGACACTCTGGTAAGTGGCTTGGCTGTCGAGTGACAAGATTCTCTCCTGGTCCTCTTGTGAAAGAGCCTCCAGGTTCTTCATCTTTCTGCACCTTGCCAACCCTTTCATGGACCGGACATGCTTTCTGTATGCACATGTGAAAGCTTTCTTCCCAAAAACCCTAATAAAATGAAAAAATGCGAAAAGATTTTCATGTTTGAACCTTTTCTTTGACTGTGGGAGGAAGGAAAATATACCATGAATGTTTGGGAAATGTTGATGAATGTTCAGCTCGAAGGTGAAGTCCCACACAGCTGTTGTGATCCAGACTTTCCCTCCTGGGTTTTTGTGGAAGTAAGCACTGTGCCCTTGTATGATGTACATTCCATGTATGAAGGAGCTGGACTCTGTGCAATACACAAAAACATTGACTTGCACTGACCTGCGAAATGAAGCCGGATATAATTCCAATGGATTTGTACTCTTCATTGCAAATCTTTGTGTGAAAACAGTGCAAACTCCCCTCTGCACAAGCTCCGCTGTCAAGGTCCTCATGAACCTGTCCCCGTTCTCGGTGTCTGTGGCAATGAGGCCCACCAGTGTCCACCGAAAATGCAGGAGCAGCCTGGCGATTCCCTGATACAGAGTTGGGTCTCTCAAGACCCTTGGATGGAAATAGGGGAACTGGGCTGCATCGTTGCAAACACTAGTGATCAAAGCATAACTGACCTGGCAAGGAAACAAGAGAGGCACTCAAATTTGCTTCAGAATGTCAAGCAGACTGTGCTACCGCCCACCCAAATAATAGACTGGAAATAAAGAGGTGTGGTCCATTGATAAAGGGGGAGGGGGTCCCTTCTGCTGGAAGGAGGACCCATTCTTGTGGAAAATGCTTCTATTCGCACTCTTCACATGTTCACATGTACACTGAGTGGGTGGGTCTTCTACATGGTGCAGCTGGCTGTTCACAACTATATTTTTTTTCAGTTCCATTGCACATCTGGGTACACTCATGTGTGGGGCAGAAATGCAACAGCACCCTTCTGGCCATGGTCAACAGATACTGGGACTGGGGGGGCTCCTGGAAGAATCACACAGCCTTCAAAATAGGAAGCCCTTTCAGCCGTCTCTTCTTTCTGCTGCCCCTTTAAGTTTTCTATTTTCGGGCTGTCCTCATGTGGAGGAGTATTGGCAGAAAAAATTGGCTTCACGAGAGTGTGTGAACAGTATATAGTGCTGCTTATTCACCCAGAAAAACTCCTTGTCTGACCACCCCTTCTTAGAGTATTTAAACAGCATGAAAGGAAGAAAGATTTATTAAGAAAGTCCTATTGAACCCTTTGTGACTTAGATCTGGTCTTCACAGTTTCTCTACCTGTTGCACTATGGGTAGGTTTTCCAAGAAATTTATGATGTTTTGAACCTTAAATGAAACAACTTTCCAGGCACTTGAGAAAGGCATATTTTGAGGTTGCACTCAGAATCATCTCCTCCAATTCATGTCCCCTGTCACTCTGTGGACTTCCAGCAACCCTTCCTGAGTTCCCAGAAGACGCTGCAAATGTCCGATTTTCCAGCAAATGTGTGCCATCACCCCACCCCGCTTTCTATCTGTGGGATCTTGTAGATGCCCAAGAGGGTGGACATCTGGGTGGAGAAGTCAGACTGGGATCCTTCCTGCACAGCCAAGGGCTGACTGTGGCTTCTGCAGCCATAATTGGGAATATTGGCCTGCCCTGGAGAGAGAAGGTCGAGCAGGGTGTCTGATGTCATCCTTGCATTGGAATAGGTGTCATGAATGAAATAGCCCAGGGTGAGGTTTGCCAAGATCCTGGGGTTCTGGTTGATGTCCTGAATGGCAAGCAGGAAAGACAGAATCTCTGAAAAGTCTTTCCATTTTTCCCTGCACATATATAAAATGTGAAGAGCATGTTCAGATCTTCCTCCATTGACCTCAAATGCCCTTTCTAGTGGACGGGGAACATGGGGAGGAGGGTGCTGTTGCCCATGTGTCCTGCTTCTGGGCTTCTCATTATGTGCCTCCCCAGTCACTTTGAGACCCCAATGTGGTCTTGACTTCTCTTGAGCTGCAGGTTGCAGCTGTTCTCTCTCCTATGCTATCCTCTGAAGTCTTTTCCTGGAATGTCTGCTGATTTTGCTACATGATTTTCCCCCTGTGGTTTTTTAAATCACTGAATATGAGATAATGGAAGGGGACAATTGAATTTCTCCACAAATGTCCTTTGTTTTAGCATTATCCACATGAATTCTCAATGAGTTCAAAATGTGCACTCAATAGAAAATGAGCTCCTTGTTGCCTGTCCACATATTCCCAGGATGAAAGATGGGAGCTAAAGAGTAGTGGTAACCTATCCACCCACCCATTTCATATTGCATGCAACCCAAGTCACCCCAAAATTTCTGGCCATGATATGAGAAAACATGGGGAAATCAAATCCACCCATGCAAGGTCCAATCAGATCATCTTCACCATTGATAAGCCCAATGAAGCAGAAGTTCAAGCAGCAATTCTATCTTATGGGACCTCGTGCAGGAACTTTATCTTCTGATCAGGTGAAAATCTGACATCTCGGGGCAAGAGAGTAAGCTGGGTATTGTGTGTGTGGTTTGCTGTATAGAAATGATGCACAAAATTATACAGAAATGATTCATGCTGGACAAAGGAGTTTGTTTCTACCCCCAAGAATCCAAAGGTCTCATAGGGGATGGCTTGAATGTCTGAAGCAGCAAGGTAAGAGAAATGATATACTAAGAAAAGGCCAGGTAGAGAACAAAAGGACAAAGGGCTGTGGTGGTTCCTCTTAAACCTTATCTCATTTCAGAGCAGACAGAAGGTGGCATGTTTTGCATTAGTTCAGCTATGCTGTTCACATTGCTCCATAACCAAACATAAGCTGTCTTGAGGTTTGTTTTGGGCTAACACCTGACTAGTGTGTGGGTCCCTCCTCCAAGGCAGGTGGTCTGCCTGGAGAAATCTTGCCTACGGCTACACTGCAACATTTCCAGACCTCGTACCTTTAACTCCAGGGTCAGCTCCCATCTTCAGGATGTGAAAGCTCAGAATCATGCAGAGGACCTTCCCCTGCTTGAAGGTTTCCTATTTCCCTTCAGACCATCCAACCTGGTGACCAAGCCTCCAGCCTGAGACCCTGCCAGGCCAGCTACGTGATGTGTGATGTCCTCCCTTCCCCATGCCCTAAATCTCCTACCATCGTCAGCCCAGGGTGGCCCCACTGGGTTGTGGGGAGATGAGAAATCCCGTGGGAGAAGACGGTCTCACCACACATCTGACCAGGTGCCTGCCTGGCGACAGGGCATGGAAGGGCAGCCTGAGCCCTGGATGGGCTCTGCACTGCATGCGTGCATGTGTACAACCTCACCACAGAGGGGACCTAGTGAAGCCTTAGTATGGGGCAGGCCCTCGATCACAGGATTTTGGTTCCCTGAAAATCAATGGACAGATGGAGCTCATGAGGACAGTGCAGAGTGAATGGACACTGAACTCCACAAACTAACAATGGCTTGCCTGGCAATACTGCTTGATGGGACAGGTTTGCTGAAGACATCCCTGAGCAAAAAATCTGCATGGCCTGCAGAGAGGGCTGCACTAATGAGAAAGTTGCCTGGCCTGCTGTAAGTGGAAGGGCTCAGGCCATGCTTCAGATGCAGAGGGCATTTGATCTTGGGTGCCTCACAGGTCTCCCTGGGCAGAAGCAAAAGCAGCAGCAGCAGCAGAATCATTCCGGGTACACCTGGAGCAACTTCTTAACTGATGCGAAGATTCCTTGAAGGAAAGCATGGCCCTCTTCCAAGGTCTCAGCTTCGCCATCTTCCTAACACAGGCAGGGCACAGCCAGATACACCTTCACCTCTGAACAGCAGGGCAGCAGGTTCAAGCATGCTCTCTGCATCCTCCTCATCTTCCCTGACCCTCATCCAAATTCTCAGGAGATATTTACATGCCCGGAATTTCAGGCCCATGTGTTGCATACGTTGATCTTTCTTCTGATGTTGTTCGGAAAGAAATCTTTGGAGGAATCCCGTGGGGTTTGTTGAAATACCAAGAAAGATATTGGTGTGGTCGTTCTGATTGTAATGGGAAGGTGGAGCACCTTTCCCCAGCGTGAACTCCCCAGGGGTCATTGGGCACAGCTGGAGAAAGATGGTTGTGTACATTGTCAGGTGTGTCTTCCTGCCCGGAGGTCTGATGTGCCACCTGTCAGGGGACCTTTGGGGCAAAACTCAGCCAGAAGGTGAAGTTTCCAACCAGACTTTTAGGTTACATGGTGTTCAGTTTGTGACATTTCATTCATTCATTCATTCATTCATTCATTCATTGTTAGGCATAGTTCCCTCTAAATAGATTACAACAAATAAAACATACATTAAAAATAAAATAAATTTACTACTATGAAAAAGAGACAATAAAACAAGACCATGCTCACCTGCGACCAATAAGTAAAGCTGTACATATTGAAAACAAATTAATATTTCCCAAATAAAATCTAGGATTAAAATGCCTGGAGTGAAAGACTTTTCACCTATCACCAAAACGATGGCAGGGGACTTGGAACTCTTCATCTACTCTCCATCTTCCATGACCATCGCTGGTTTCACTGCCTTCACCCCGCACAGTTGGCAGCTGTGCGGGAGGGGCGAGCGGGCGTCAATTGTGGCAAGTACCAGGGAAGGTTCGCAATGAAGCACTCTTATTGCCAGCCGTGGCCAGGTCCAGATAAGAGGGAGGTCCTGTTGGTGGGCGGTTCGGATATTCAGGTAAGTGGTTTTGGTCCTATCCTGGATGGGGTAGCACTCCCTCTAAAGGACAGTGTCTGGAGCTTGGGAGTGCTCCTTGCCCAGAGCTGTCCCTGGAAACCCAGGTGATGGTGGTGGTGAGGAGCGCTTTCCTCCAGCTTCAGCTGGTTCATCAGCTGCATCCTTACCTGAACAAGCATGGCCTAGTAATGGTGATTCATGCCTGGTACCTTCCCGGTTGGAGTACTGTAACGCGCTCTACATGGGGCTGCCCTTGAAAATGGTCCAGATACTTCAATTGGTACAAAATAGAGCCGCCAGGTTGTTGATGGGGACCCATCATTGTCCTCACATAGCACCGGTCCTTTATTAGCTACACTGGCTCCCAATTGAAGTCCAGACTGAATTCAAGGTGCTGGTATTAACCTTTACAGCCCTAAATGGCTTAGGTCCAAAATACCTAAAGGATCGCCTCCTTCCCTACTGGCCCTCATGCCCCTTAAGATCATCTGGGGAGTCCTTGCTCTAGGAACCTTTTCTGAAGGAAGTACAGAGGGTGTCTACCCAGAGGTGGACCTTCTCCACAGTGGTGCCCAGACTATGGAATCTGCACCCCAGAGAGGTCCGCCTGGCACCGATGCTATATTCTTTCAGGTGCCAGGTAAATACCTTTTTATTTGATCATTATTTTACTAATTAATGTTTTAGATATTTTAGGATTTTATTTTATTTCTTTCCTCCTTTTTCATGGTTGCATTTTACAGTGATGTTATAATGATGTTTTATATTGCTTTTAATAATTAATATTTTATAGTAGTTTTATATTTATTGTATTTTTATATATTTTGCAAGCTGTCCTGAGCACTTGAAGCGATAGGACGGTGTATAAATGCATGTAATACTAAATAAAATAGCAACTGATGGCTTTCAAATGGGAAGGTGCCAAGGATGTCCTCAATTCCTCTTTTATATACCCTTGTATTGGAAATTTTAGCAAAACAGATAAGACAGGATCCGAAAATCAAAGTCATTAAAACAGTTGGAGAAGAATATAAAATAAGTATTCAGGATATAGAATCAATAAGAATAAAACCAAAATTATATTAAAATTTGTAACGAAGCAGAAAATGGAGAATATTAAAAAATCAGGATGTGAAACATCTTCAAACACAGTCAAAGACTTAAGGATAACATCACAGGATGTAATGATGAACTATTTCTAGACAATTATCAAATACCTTGGATGAAGATCCAAAAAGATTTCCAAAAATGGTACATGCTGGAAATGTAACAGGGTGGATGGAACTTTCTATCATATTTGGTGGATTTGTGAAATAATGAAAATAATTGGCAACTGATTCATTTGGAAATGCAGAAAATATTTAACATCAAGTGTCCCATGAGTCCCACGAATAAGCTTTTGAAAAACAGTACAAACTCCTGCTGGTATACAAGGTGAAAGAGCCCTGACTGATAATGATCCGGGCAAGTAGGGAAACAATTTCTGAATGTTGTGGCATTATATAAAGACATATTGGCCCACCTGTTCTTTAAATGATCTACCATCTTTCCAGAAGTTGACCCTTGGTTAGCACAAATAGACTTTACATGTTCTGTTCACAACTAAAAGACTGGAAATGAAACTTGGGAGAAATGCTCATTTGTACCAGTTCATCAAGTAGTGGTTAAACCGGACCAGTGAAAGGAGGTTTACTCAGACATATTTATTTTTATTTTATTTATTTATTTAAATATTTATATGCCGCCCCTTGCAGCAGCCTCGGGGCGGCTCACAATCACTAAAAACATATACAATATTAAAAACTGGCCCATCTCCAGGTTAAATTTAAAAACATACAACGTAAATAAATAAACCATTAATCTTAAATTAAAAAAAATAATATTAACATTTAAAATACTGTCTAAATAAAAAGGTCTTCGCCTGGCGCCGAAAAGCAAATAACGACGGCGCCAGGCGAGCCTCTCTGGGGAGCGCATTCCACAGATGGGGCGCCACCGCAGAGAAAGCCCTCCACCGAGTACTCACCCTCCTGATATCTCGCACAGAGGGTTCCCGGAGGAGAGCCTCTGCTGCTGATCGTAAGGGGCGGGAGGGCATATATGGTCGCAGGCGCTCCTTTAGGTAACCAGGACCCAAGCCGTTTAGGGCCTTATAGGTAAGAACCAACACCTTGAATTGGGCCCGGACTTCAATGGGGAGCCAGTGGAGCTGACGGAGAACTGGGGTGATGTGAGAACCACACCCAGTCCCCGTCAGTACCCTGGCAGCTCTATTTTGCACTGTGGCGAGGTCAGCAGGAGGTCGCAGAGGCCAACAGTCAGGCACACCTACTTTGGCCCTGCACGTTCTGCATGTCCTGCACGCTCAGCATTATCATGATAATAGGTGACCATTGATAACAAGGTGAGAATGGTCTGGCTAGACAAGCATACAGTCCGTCACGTAGATCAGTGACCCAAGACAATACCTGTTTTCCCTGTTTGTAAGTAACCTGATTGTGACCCCTCCTCATTACCCTGTAACCTGATTGTGACCCCTCCTCATTACCCTGAATGTATAAAATAAAGGCACAGCCTTAAACGGGTGGATTTTGCAGAACCACATCCCTGTGTCGTGTAAGTCTGTCCAACCTTCAAGTGGCACCCACGCAGGGACAATACTCATCAACGCCTGGCATAGGCCCCTTGAGTGCACTCCGTCACCCACGGTGACCCCTTCATTGGTGAGTATGGGAGCACAATATTTGCAAGCTCAAAAACAGCATGCGGATGAACTAGGATTTCTCATTAACAAGTCCGGTGGGTCCGTGACTTCAGGGTGCTTAAAGGCACTTATTCAAGAAATCCACAAGAAATGTCCCTGGTACCCAGAACAGGGATCACTGAAGTCCAGGGACTGGGAAAGAATTGGTAAGACTCTCCATTCTGAGCCCAGGGCCAGGGTGGAACTATTACAAGCATGGCACCACTGTCGTTATGCAGTGGAAAAATTTGAGCCAGTCTCTCACACTGGCCAATTAACAAAGGATCGCCCACCTAATTATTCTGAGGTTCAATTGGTCCTTCCGGCGCCAGTACCTCCTGATCCCACGACTCATCCCTCGGCTCCCCCGGGACCTGCCCAGCCTCAGAAAATGGTTCAGGATGTTCTAGAAAAAGAATTGGCACAAGCTAAATTGGAGGATCTGGATGAATTGGCTGATATGTTGGCTATCTGTCCAGTCCATGATACTGGTCAACAGGACGCGCAGGGTCATCATGTCATCGAATATCGGCCAAAATTCTCTCCACTTGGGGAGCACAGACACTGGCCATCTCTTCTGTTTCACAGGCGAGTCAATGTAATTAGATCTGGTTCTGAACCTCCTTGCATGAGGGCTGGACTCGTTGTGGACTCCCAGCAAGCATGGGGGTTTCAGAATCTCAGTTTACTACCCCATGAACACCTCTGCATCAAATTGCAGGGTGGAGTGAATTGCCGTGGGCGACACCTGGGGGGTTGTTGTGGAAGCAAGCGTTTGGTATTTGGATTTAAAATAGCATGGCCAAACCTAACTAATTTGGCCTCAGGGGGCTCATTTGATTTGAAATTGGCTACACTTTTTGCAAAAGCATTTGGCAGAAATACATTCTAAGGAGATGGAATAAGTTTGCTTTGGTCCAAGCTGGTGGCAGAAAAAAGATAGCTAATATGGTATTTGGTGCACCAGGAAAGATCTACACGTGTGAGTATGTTTGCACTGGGGTTTGTGTAAAGTTTTATGTTCATTGTTTGTGAAAGTCTTGTGTTCATTGTTGCTATCTGTGTTTTCTGTCTTGTCTGTTTGTATTTTAAAAGTGTTCCCCTTTCTGGGAGGTAGGCATAGCCCAGAGTGGGTTTTGGGGGTTCCTCAGGAAATAGAAACTCCCCACGCAGCCGCACCAATCTGTCCTCTTCAGGGCATGGTTGAAAGCAAGGGCGTGGATGGAAGTTTCTTGCCTCTGAGATGAGAATGTGTGAACCTGGCTTTGAGGAATAGATTCATGAGGTCATTTGCCTGAGCCCAAGCATGGCTGAGTCTGGCTGGGAAAAAGGTGATGATCAGGGAAATGTGTGTGTGTGTGTGTGTGAGATTTTTTCTTTCCCCCATTCCTTTCATATGAGCCAGAACTGGGAAGTAAGGAAATGTGTAGCCTTTGAATTGGGCTTGCAAACAGAGGTCCGACCCAGTTTTCTGGACATCCTCAATAAGCTTATCCTGCGTGAAAGCCCTGTATGAAAGAGGGGTTATATAGGAACATTTTTATGCAGGTCCTTTCCTTGTCAGAAACTGGGAACACTGTTTTAATGTCTTTAATGTAAGTTTTTCTGTCTCTTCCATCTGCCTTACAGCCCTCCCAGGTAGCAAGATTTTCTTGTTAGATTAAATAATGTGAAATTCCAGGAGGGGATGCTGATAGGCAGATGAAAGATGGAAAAAAAAAAAGTATATACTGTTAAATTCTCAGTAGAAATCCTGAAAGGATTTCCAGAGAGATAAAGAAAGGGGTTTTTCTTTTATATTGGGAACATTTTGCTGGTAAAGTCTTGAAAATTTAAATTGTTGTGTTTAGCAATTAGACTGAGCAGTAGCAGGCTGGAATTCAACAGGGCAGAGTGTAAAATCAGAGGAAGACAGATTGCAATTAACCATTGATAAATATTACTGCCCAAATTGGTTGGTTTTTCCCCCCCTGTTGAACTTGCAACTGTTTGCAATGTGCGGTTTGGAGAAAGAAAAGGCAATTGTTTTTTCTGGATGTTGTGTGTATACCATGTGAGAATGAGTATGTATTTGACAGGAATTCCTTGATTCAAGGGGTGCATGGTGCTTGGTGTGTGAGAGATTTTTAAAAGAGTTTTGGTAAATGGTGATCTGGTACTTTTTTTTACTGGAAAAGGAAAAAAAAAAGAATGATGAAAAATGTAACTTTTGGAGTGAAGACAAGAAAACACACAAATGAAAAAAAGAAAAGAGGAATAGTCTACCTTGCTAAGAGCACTCCCATTATTTAAAGAGACAGTAACTGCAGCCTCTTCTCTGGGTTTGGTCTGGCCAACTGAATTCAGGGGGGATTTGTGCTGGAAATTTGGATTTCTTGACTATGTGGGCTTGGCTATTCCACGGAGCCAAGAAAAAGGGGGATGCTCTGGCAGGAAGATACCACCACTTTGTGAGTACTGCAGAAGCAGCACACACAAAGCCTCTGAGCACGTGCAGAGTTCAAAGTACTTTGGGAGCTTTGAGCGGCTCTGCTTCCAGCCACGAATTGGAGGCGGGCTTGCACTAGTTCTCAAAAAGTCTAGAGTCTCTAGAAAACTCTCAAAAGAAATCTGGGTGTCTTTAAAAAGGAAAAAAGAAAAGGAAAAAGAGTTGTGTAACTGAAGCAAAGCATTTGAGGTTCTTTGAGTGTTAAAAGCTTGTATTGCCTCAAGGAAAAAATTCCATGGGAAGGTTTGGGGTAAAACCAGGACCCTTAAGCACTCTCAATGAGTAGCTAGGGGAATTTTTTAGGAAGGCAATCCTTCCAAAAGGAAATGTTGTGAGCATGTGTCTTAATTGTTTGTGTCAACCATCAAGAGTTTTCCCTCTCCAATAATTTCTATTTTTCTATGCAGCATGGATCTGGCTTTTATATATGTGTGTGTATAAGTTATGAATTCTGAGTATACCATCTTGTTACTGCTATGCTACAACTGAATGATTGCAAAGGAATGTATGAAACTCTGGGGCTGTGTATGTGTGCATGCACATGCATGCAGTGGGAGGAATTTCTTTTCATTTCTATGAAGCTACTTTTCCCTTTGGAATTCAACAAAAAGGTTTTGTTTCTTTTTTCCCTTTTGCAATGTTGCCCAGTATTAATGATAATGATAGTGATAATGATTGTTACTGTTATTGATTGTGCTAAAAGAAATTTTTTTCCATACAGTAGCCTAATGTTTGTTGGGGACTGAGCCCATTTGCCAGCCCAAGGATGTAGGCAGCTAAAATGGCAAGTTCTCAAAACTTCTTTCCAGGAACATAAGCATTCATGTTCATCTGTTTGTCTGTGTTAACAATGGGTTGGTGCATTTTGCATCTATGTGGGAGAGTATCATCTCTGTAATAAGAAATTGTGTAAAAACTTCTCATTGTCCAACAGGAAGCACATTTCTCTTTAACCTAGACAAGCAACAGGTTTGTGCAACATAAGTTCAACAAAGAGGATTTCTTTTGTGTGCATTTTTGCATTGGTTGGATTGATTCCAGCAACCCAAACATTTTCTTCTGGAGACTGTACTAAAGAGACTAAAAAAGGACAGACTTTACATCTTGAGGTTTCTCTCCAAACTCATGTGGATCTCTCTGCCACTGCCTACAACCAGCTTCTGTGAAGACACGTAAAAGCATTTTTTCCCCTTACTTAACCTTTCTTTTGAGCTGCACCTTTCCAGGAACCAAACAGCCATGCTGGTACCTCAGAATAGAAAAGAAAAAGGACTCTTTTTCCTACAGCCTTGGAAGGCACTGTGTAAAATGGCATTCCCCCACTCCCTTTTCTCTCACCTTTAGCTGTGGGCTACAGAAGACAGAGCCATTCAGGCCAAATATACATTGTTACAGTATGATTGACTGACATTTCTTTACCTGTTCTGTATGTGATGACCTCAGAATCTTATTGTAATTTTTACATTCTGTCATCAATTGCCCTGTACCTGTATGTGACTGAGAGGCACATGGCTGGGACCAGTGCCGCTGATCGCCTGGGGTCGAGGGTTTGTTTCTGTTCTTGCCCCTACAGGAACTCTGTGGGTGCCGGCTACGCAGCTCATGGCGTGGCATCAGGCAGTAACCAACCCAGTACCCGAGCTGGAAAGAGTCAGCATGGAGCAGGCTCAGCGACCTTCCCGGTCCCTTCCCAAGGGTCCACGGATGCTGAGGGCCCCGTTGGTAACTTGGGGCGCAGTCAAAAAGATGACAAACAAAGCACAGCAGCTGCTCCAGGCCAACAACCAGCCGGAGACACCGGAGAACTTATGTGCTGCCATCTTTGCGGTTATCACTGCCAATTCACTTCTCATTCTATTCTTGCTTCTCTGTTCTCCTCCAATGGGAGGGGCGGCCTCTTTGCATGACCGGCTGCAATACAACATATGGGAGTACATGGCTAAACAAGCTAATATTTCTTCTTTCTGCTTGATGGAGTCTATTGATATGCATATGCTCTTGGCATCTTGTCTCATTCCTGTATGTACCCCACTGACTCTGTTGCTTAATGACATTAATTTACGAATGTTTTTGACAAAGGCTAGGTTCGATGATATTGGGTATGGCAGTGCTTATGACTGGGGAATGACCACTCGTAGGCTGCCTGCTGACACAGTTTCTCTATATACTCCTTTTGTAGCTACTAGTAACCGGACCAACCACTCCATTTGTGCTAGAATTGTTAATTGTACCACAGATAAAAACAAGCCTCAATGTTCACCAGTCGGCCCTTATTCGCATTTCAACTGTTTCAAAGAGGAAAACATGTCATTTGCTTATGCACACACTCTGCTACCCCTGGGTTGGTTTTTTACCTGTGGATCTCGGACATTCAATTATATTCCTGCTAACTTATCAATGACCCTTTGCTGTTTAAGCCGGTTGACCACTGCCCTGCCAACCAAGGAGGATCTTCAGGCTACCCGACAACGATGTGCTACAGCGGTGTTGACAGCAGATTGTAACTCTGAAATCTCTCTCCTCAGTTCTGCTGAATATATCTCACTAGCGGCCTCCCTGGTGGGGGTGCCAGCCTTGGCAATCATCAATCATAAAACATTGAGCAAACTTGCTTGTAGCCTCGCAAAGACTATCAACGCCACTTCGACAGCCATTGCTGCTTTAAATGCAGAACAAATGGAGATCCGGCATGCGGTGTTGGATAACCGGGCAGCCATTGATTATTTACTATTGCTGCATCACCAGGGTTGTGAATCTGTCAGTAACATGTGTTGTTTTAATATTTCAGACCACTCTCAAACTATCCGCTCCCAATTGGATATTCTGAAAAACCTCACAGCAACAATTAGGCAAGATGTGTTGCCCTCCTGGTGGGAAGCTTTATGGTCCTGGCTCCCCACTGGATGGCTGCGTGTATTGGTGCAATACGGCCTTGCTGTTGTGGCCTGTCTTGTTGCCCTCTGCTGCATTGTGCAGTGTATCCCTGCGCTAGTGACTATGACAGTGCAGGGATGCAGGCGACAGCCAAACATTTATGCCCTTCAGCCATATCAAGCCCGGAATATTGCACAGCAACTTCGCAATTATGCTTTTGATGATTATTTACAAAAGTGAACAGGAACGTTTGTTTGATTAGCCTTTTCATTACTGGCCTTCAAAAGAAAAAATAAAAATAAAAGACAAAAGAGTGAGATGTGGCGAGGTCAGCAGGAGGTCGCAGAGGCCAACAGTCAGGCACACCTACTTTGGCCCTGCACGTTCTGCATGTCCTGCACGCTCAGCATTATCATGATAATAGGTGACCATTGATAACAAGGTGAGAATGGTCTGGCTAGACAAGCATGCAGTCCGTCACGTAGATCAGTGACCCAAGACAATACCTGTTTTCCCTGTTTGTAAGTAACCTGATTGTGACCCCTCCTCATTACCCTGTAACCTGATTGTGACCCCTCCTCATTACCCTGAATGTATAAAATAAAGGCACAGCCTTAAACGGGCGGATTTTGCAGAACCACATCCCTGTGTCGTGTAAGTCTGTCCAACCTTCATTGCACCAATTGAAGTATCCAGACCATCTTCAAGGGAAGCCCCACGTAGAGCGCGTTATAATAATCCAGCTGGGAAGTCACCAAGGCATGTGTCACCGTTGCCAGACAATCGAACTCCAGGAAGGGACGCAGCTGATGTATCAGCCGAAGCTGACGGAAAGCGCTCCTCGCCACTGCTGACACTTGAGCAATCAAGGTCAGCTCCGGGTCGAGGAGCACTCCCAAGCTGCGGACCCTGTCTTTCAGAGGGAGTGCAACCCCATTCAAGACTAGGGTCAGGTCCCCTACACTGTAGCCCGACCCACCTACCAACAGGACCTCCGTCTTGTCTGGATTGAGCTTCAGTTTATTGGCCCTCATCCAGCCCATTACCTCGGCCAGGCACCGGTTCAGCACAGCCACCGCCTCACCTGGATCGGTGGAAAACGAGAGGTAGAGCTGGGTATCATCAGCGTACTGATGATTCCGCAGCCCACACCTCCTGATGACCTCCCCCAGCGGTTTCATGCAGATGTTAAAAAGCAAGGGGGACAAAATGGAACCCTGCGGAATCCCATGGCATAGCTGCCATGGCGCAGAGCCATAGTCTCCCAGCACCACCTTCTGGTATCGGCCGTTGAGATAGGAGTGGAACCACTGCAAAGCGGTGCCTCCAACCCCCAATCCCGCCAGCTTCTCCAGAAGGATACCATGGTCGATGGTATCGAAAGCTGCTGAGATGTCAAGTAAGACTAACAGGGACGCACTCCCCCTGTCCCTCTCCCTGCATAGGTCATCATACAGGGCGACCAAGGCTGATTCATTGCCAAAGCCGGGTCTGAAGCCGGACTGAAATGGGTCCAGATAATCAGTTTCCTCCAAGAGTGCCTGGAGTTGTCCCGCCACCACCCGCTCCAGCACCTTACCCAGAAACGGGATGTTGGCCACCGGTCTATAGTTGGTGACCACCTCTGGATCCAGGGAAGCCTTCTTTAGGACTGGCCGGACTACTGCCTCCTTTAAGGGGGCCGGCACCCAGCCGTCTCTCAAAGAGGCGTTGACCACCTCCAAGATCCAGGGCTCAATCCCGTCCTTGGCGCTCTTTAATAGCCAAGACGGGCACGGGTCCAGTAAACAGGTGGTTGAGCGTACCGATCCAAGCACCTTGTCCACATCATTGGGCTGCAAAAACTGAAATTCATCCAATAACGAGGGAGAAGCTGGCATGGTTGGTCCCTCCCCAAAACAATCTGTATCAAGAGTGGAGTCCAGCTCGTGATGAATCAGAGCAACTTTCTCCTGGAAATGCGTGGCGAACTCGTCACAGTGGGCTTGCGAGGGTGGCACCAGATCTTTATCGGGGCCAGGTTTTATCAGCCCCTGCACCACCCGAAAAATCTCCGCCGGACGGCATTGCGAGGAGGCAATGGACGCGGAGAAGAATCGCTTCTTCGCCGCCCTCACCGCCACAGCATAGGCTCGATAGTGTGCTCTAAGATGTGTTCGGTCGGACTCATCACGTGATTTCCTCCACCTGCACTCTAGCCGTCTCCCAACCCACTTCATCACCCGTAATTCCAATGTATACCAGGGAGACGAATGGGCTCTGCCAGGTTGGAGAGGGCGCTTAGGAGCGATCGTGTCGATGGCCCTGGTCATCTCCCCATTCCATGTTTCGACCAGGGCCTCCACAGGAGCACCAGCCTTGTCAGCCGGAAAATCCCCCAGAGCCCTCAGGAATCCATCCGGATCCATCCAACTCCGGGGGCGGACCATCACAATCTGGTCCGCACCCTTACAGAAGGAGAGGCCACTCTCGAGCTCAAACCTCACGAGGAAATGATCTGACCATGACAAGGGCATCAAGCATAAATTCTTCACCCTCAGATCACCCTCTTCCTCCCCCGTCGAGAAAACCAGGTCCAAAGTGTGTCCACGTTCATGGGTCGGGCCGATGACATGTTGAGACAGCCCCATGGCCGTCATGGCAGCCATGAAGTCCTGAGCCTCCCCGGAAAGGTCAGTCTCGGCATGGAGATTGAAGTCCCCCAGGACCAACATCCTGGGGGTCTTCAACACCAAATCCGAGATGACCTCCGTCAGCTCAGGCAGGGAGTCTGTTGGGCAGAAGGGTGCTCGGTACACCAACAGAATCCCCAATCTGTCTCGATCACCCAACACCAAGTGGAGACACTCCAGCCCCGGTCTCAAAGGGACAGGAAGCCCCGTGAGGGAAAAAGTAGCCCGATAAACTAAAGCGACCCCCCCTCCCCTCCCCTCCAGGCGTGGTTGGTGCTGCACTAGGTACCCAGGCGGGCATAGCTCCGAGAGGGAGACATCTCCCCCCTCCCCCGCCCAGGTCTCGGTGATACAGGCCAGGTTGGCCCTCTCATCGACTATCAAGACACAGATGGTGTTAGCCTTATTATGGACTGACCTGGCATTGAGTAGCAGCACTGTTAGGCCGGTGGGGCAGCTGACAAGACTCCCTGGTACCCACCGGTTGGGGGAGTAACCAGAAGGAGGGACAGATGTTAACCATCTGTCACGCCTTCTCCTAGGCAGGAACGTTAAACCCCCATTGCGGCCATACCAACCATTGCCCATCACCACCCCGATGGCGGCGCCCCCGCGCTCCCCAGGTAACATCCTAAACAACTTACCTGAGATGGGCCTCTAAAATGATTAAAAATTTAAAACTCTAAAAACCCCCCACCCTCTTACCCTCTCAGCCACATAGCTGATAATATGTGTCCACCACAGCCGAAGTCCAGGGTTCCTGGCCAGCCCAGCCCCCAAGGCCCCAACGGCACTAACGGCGGCGACCGCCCTTAGGCCGTCGCCCTTCGGCCGCTGGCCCGAGGCCACTGGCCCCGGGCGCGTCCGGGGACTTGAAGGCCCCGCGGCCTCCGCTTCCGGCCCCAGCTACCAGCCCTGGCCTCGCCCCGGCCCGCCCACCTCGGCGTGCCTGCCACTCACCGCGCGAGGGGGCGGGTTCGGAGCAGGGCCTGGGAGCCGGTGGGAGCTGGCGGGAGTTGCTTTTGTGTGCTTTTGTGTGCTTTTGTTCAAGTTTGCATGCAAAATTTAGAAAGTCTTCCGCACAAATGCTTGCATTCTATTCATATGCACTGAAATATGCAAATGTATGCATTTACATCGCTTTTGTTTTGCACTGATGAAATTGTATATGAAAAATTAAAGTTATTGATCTTTGCAAGAATAGAGTTCCCTTGGGCACCTGACTGCTCATTGTGTGAAGCGAGTGCTGGACTGGGTGTTGCCTTGGTCTGAGCCAGCTGGATTTTCTTCTGTCTGGAAGTAACATTTATCTGTGAGTGAAGAATAGACAGGGGATCCTTCCCCCACCAGTTCCATGTCCATGTGAAAGAGCCTGAGGGATAAAAGAGAGCACCCTTTTGCTGCATGGCATCAGCTCTGGGAGCCAGGTCAAGAATCCACCTGGTCTCCTTCTGGGACAGAAGAGTGGCCAAGCAGGCAGGAATGGAAGCACCGCAGTGCAGCACCTCCAGTCCCAGCTGACAAAGCCTACCCAAAAGGATGCTGTGGGTGGTGGGATCCAGATCCACTGAGGGGTCCAAGGCAATCATCAGGGTTCCTCTGTCCTCTCAGATCAGCTAACAGATGTGGTCAGTTAACAAATGGGGAAGGGTCACTGCAAATCCATCATGTTATACTCTTCAAGGAATGAAGACAGGGAGAGTCACAGGCAGAGCTTACAGAGAAAGACCCAGTTGGAGGAGAAAGTGTCCCCTCATCTTCCATTAAGGTCACACTGTGCCTGGGCAACTTGCCCAGCAAATAGCTCAGGTCAGGGAGCCTGAGGGGGAGTCCTTGGAGGTCTTTTCAGACCTTCCTGGGAGAAGGCACATGATCTCAAACACACTGAGACTGCACCTGGAGTGGTCTTGTGGGTCCCTACATGCCCATGCCCCCAAAGTTAAGGCAGGTGAGGAGGGAAGAAGTGGCAAACATGCTTTGTCTAGCTGCAATACAAGAATGTGTGAGTCTGTAGAGAAGCCGGCCAGTCCCAGTACCAATACCTGATGGGTCAGTGAGATTGTGCATAGACTTTGAAAAGGTAAACACAGTTTCAATGTTTGATGCCTACCCCTTGCCTATGGAGAAGACAGCTTTTCGAACACCAGCAGTGCTCTTCCAATTCCATTTTATCATGTGAAACTGCTCAAGGAATGGAGAGAGTGAGAGTCTCAGGAGCACTTTGCAGATGAAGACCCTGTTGGAGAAAGTGGCCCCATGTCTTCCATTAAGGTCATACTGGTGCCTTGGCTACTAACCCAGCAAATTGCTCAAGTCAGGAAGCATGAGGAAGACTCTTTGGAGGCCTTTCTGGACCTTCCTGGATGAAGAGTCATGTTCCTCCACCACCCTGAGACTGACCTCTAGTGGTCTTGTGGGTCCCTACATGCCCATGCCCCCACAAGTTAAGGCAGGTAAGGAGGGAAGACATGGCAAACATGCTTTGACTAGCTCTATCATAGGAATCTGTTAGTCCATGGAGAACCCGGCCAGTACCACTGCCAATCCCTGATGGGTCAGTGAGATTTTGCTTAGACATTCAAAAGGTAAACACTGTTTCAAAGTTTGATGCCTACCCCATGGCTTGAGAAGAAGGCTGAGTAAAGCAACTGGGGCAAGCCACTTTTATAACCATATTTGACTTGACCAAGGGTTACAGGCAGAACTTCCTGATGGCTGAAGTTCAGGAGAAGACAGCCTTTCCAACACCCGCAGTGCTCTTCCAATTCGAGTACATGCACTTTGGGTTGCATGGGGTGGCAGCCACGTTCCAAAGGCTGATGGACAAGTTCCTCACACACTTATCACATTGCACCTCGATCTACATAGATGATGTAGTCATTTTATTCACTCCTGGGAAGAACATCTCGGGTATCTAAGAGAGGTTCTGGAGGAAGTGCGGAGCGTCCCCCTGACAGCCCACCCCAAGAAATATCAGATAGCTGAGCAACAAGTACAGTGCCTGGGCACCTATAGAGCCAGACAAGGTTGATATCCCAAATAAATGCCCCCAAATGCAGTCCAAAGGGGAGGTACAACAGTTCTCAGGGCTGGACAGCTATTATTGGAGGTTCATCCCCCATTTTGTCATCAAAGAATTTAAAAAAATGTTCAAGGCATTATGAGCATGAATTTTATTGGGAAATAATGTCACTCGCACAGTAGAGACATCCAAAAAGATACTGGACAGTCATCAGAGGGGGATCGTGTAAACAAGGGGTGTCCACTCCATGGTCCGCAGCCCGCATGCAGCCCAGGCTGGCTATGAATGTGGCCCAACACAGAATCGTATTCTTACATTAAAGTTTATGCGAGTTTATTGCAATTTTTTTGGTAACCCGATTGTGCAGTTCTCGAGCGTGAACTGTGTAGAGTGCAACGTTGAGCTGCAATATCACGTAATATAACCTACTATGCTCTTGTTATTTGTACACATGATGTGTGGCTTTAGTTTTACGGCAATGTGCAGCTTCCAGGGTGTTATCTTCCAAGCGCAGATCATCAAATTGACACCATCAGACGTTACATGTGCTTGTGGTGACTTGGCAAGTGAAATGCAATTATCAATAATGTTTCAACTTACTGTTGCAAACAATTTCATACATTAAAACACTTTGGCTCAACATAGCTCTGTGACCCAAGAAAAATATGCAGCCTTTCTTTTCAATTTGTTACAAGAATTTTAAAAGAGATTTCAAGATTTCTGGGAAAATGAGCATGATTTCAGTATATTTGCAACTCCATTTTCAGTCGTCATAAGCCTGCCAATTTTCAAATGGCATGTATAGAACTGCAATCTGACATTCAACTTAACAATATGATCATGGACTTGTACAGGTCCTACCTTTCCCGAGACAAGTAATCCTCGCTTCACAATCATGCCCTATTCATGTCTTCAATTTTTTGCAGCTCCTACATTTTTGAGCTACAATTTTCAAGAATGAAGCATGTTAAGAGTAAAATTAGGACCAAAATATCTGATGAGCACCTTGAGAACTCCCTGAGAACTGCAGCTACTTCTACTGAACCAGATACTGATCCAGTAGTTTCTCAAATATAATATCAGATATCCTATAGGTTATCTTGCCCTCTTTTCTTTAAATTTATACTAAAAAAATAATGAAGTTTTATTACTTAGAGATGTTCATTTTCTATATGAGTGATTGCTAATTTGGGACCAGCTCAAGGTTTTTAAAAGACTCTCTGAATGGGGTGCCCTATTTAGGATTATTATGTGGGAACTGCTTTTCTTATCTGTGGAGGTGGATATCACAAAAATTATGTGCAGATTTCTTTTCTTTTTCTGTTTTTGCTCATCACCTTGTTTTAGTTTTTGTATATTTAATGTGCAGCCCAAGACCATTTTTCTTTTTCCAGTGCGGCCCAGAGAAAATGAAAGCTTTGTCACCCCTGGTGTAAACTGGTGTCCTGCAACTGCTGGGGTTTGGAACTGATGGACTTTATGGATCCATGTAACTCTCCTATTGCATGATTCAATTATTTTCTGATATCAATAAATAAAAAAAATAACAAAGAAAAGCAGAACAATGAGAAAATGCAGCTACACTGAAAATGTGTCCACAACCACTGACTGGATAAACCCACCCACCAAGCCTTTGTCAAATGTGGCATTCAAGTGAAAATGGATGTGCTTGATATTATCTGGCATGTGTACAGCAAATTGGTCCCCATTGGAAATCCATCCCAGTCCACCTATTTCTGAGGCTGTAGCATGATTTGTGGATTCAAGAGGCACTGAAGAATGTTCACAGAACCACCTGCAGAAAGGAAAACTTGCAGTTTGGTGCAGAAATGAACTAGAAGATGGAATTTAAGGCACTTCAGTGGGCCTCAGTTTTTCCACTCCTGGCATCCCTGCTCATTAGACACACAGAGAAAATTAAAGAGGGCAATGAGATAACTGTGCTGGACCACCAGAGGAAAAATCTGTATCTACAGTATATGCAGGGAAAGTTTGTATTCTGGTCAACCAAAATGTAACAAAAGTGGAAGCAGGCTTTTGTGTTTTCTTTGACCTTTGCTCAGATTGGAAGCAATCTAGCTTGCTTTGGATGACACAAGATGTGCCATTTGACCCATTCATATGGGGGATTCCAGCTGGTCAGCCCTGGAAGATAAGCAGCAAATGTTCTGGGCTGGAAGTCCAGGACCAGGAAAGAAGGAGACAGATGGAGGTTCAGCATGACTTCAATCAGGGATCAGATCCTTGTCAGGATTTCACAGGGCCAGAATAGTAATCAGAAGAAGAAAGAGAAAGACCAGACATGATCGAAAGTGTTGCGGGATAGGAAGTAAAGCCCAAATCAAGGTCACAAAGCAGCCATGGCCAAGACTCCTGAGGCCACTGAAGGGGGAGCCTTTTCCAGGGCCTCCCATGTCTAGCAGCCGGTCTGCGTGATTGCACAAGCCATAGTCCTGCAAGCACCCAAAGACTGGCACAAATCCTGGAAGTATTTGCAGAACAACAAGACCTCCTTCTCTGCCAGACCAACAGGGGGACCGGACATTCACACCTTTCCTTCTGCTGCCTTCCAAGTCCAAAGGGTGACTTAGAAATATAGAAACAGAGCAAGTCTGGATGTTGTGAGCCGCCCCGAGGCTTGTGGCAAGGGGCGGCCTATAAATTTCTAAATAAATAAATAAATAAATAAAGTCAGAAAAGCAGAGCCAGTTGGAGTTGGGGGTCAGACTTCATGGCCCGGGAGGCCCCTTCTGTCTCGCTGTTTCTAAGTTTCATTCATACTATTTCTATTGGCCATTTGGGTGCAGCAGGGTAATGCTAACTAAAGGAAACCTCTGGAAAACTATTCAGTAAGAATTAAATATCATTTTCATTTGTTCTTGTTAGCTGATTCATGGTATTCAGGTCAGGCATCAAGACAATGATGTAGCACTTGGGCAGGAAGATGCAGCCCAGCAGCCTAGCACTGGAGGCCAACATGGAGAAGACCTGCACAGCCACTCACCATGTATTTGCCCCTGGTGCTCAGGTAGGTGGGCACGAAGGACACCCAGACGCTGCAGAAGACCAGCATGCTGAAGGTGATCAGCTTGGCCTCGTTGAAGACCCCGGGCAGCTTCCTGGCCAGGAAGGCCACCGTGAAGCAGATGGCAGCCAGGAAGCCCATGTAGCCGAGGGCAGTGTAGAACATGGCCACGGAGCCTTCGTTGCACTGCAGGATGATGTGTCTTGGCAGGGTGTGCTTGTCTGAGTCAGGGAATGAGGGAGAGGAGGAAAGCCACATGGTACAGAGGAGAACCTGGACACCAGAACAGGAGGTGACAATGGAGTTGGCCAGGCTCTTCCCCAAACATGCCCTGACCCTGTTTCCTGGCTTGGTGGCCAGGAAGGCAAGCACCACCATGATGGTTTTTGCCAGCAAAGCAGAGACAGCAACTGAGAAGATGATGAAGAAGGTTGTTTGTTGTAGAAAGCAAGTCACCTCCCTTGGCCTCCTAATGAACAGGAACGAGGACATGAATGAAAGCAGGAGAGAGATGAGGAGAATGTAGGAAAGGTCTCGGTTGTTGGCTTTGACTATGGGAGTTTCTCAGAATTTTGTGAAGAGCCCTAACATGCAGCCTGTGATGAAAGACAAGAAGAGGGCAATGGAGGCAAGGACAACCCTCAAAGGCTCTTCATAGGAAAGGAAGGTGGTGACTTTTAGGATGCATCCACCCCAACCCTTGTTTGGATGCTGATCTTCTGGACACTTGGTGCAACGGGCTGAATCTGAAAAGAAGAGGAAGAGGAATAGGAAGAAGAAGAAGATCTTCCTTACACTTACGAGTTTTCTTTCCTAATTCCAATCATTTCTTTTTTGAATTTGAGAGCTTGTGTCCCCAGAGTTGGATTAGCCAATTGGAGATCTGGTGTACTTGGACTAGAACTGACCATGCTACTATCCTTAATTAGTGAAATCAATTAGGGTGAGATATTGTGAGTGCCATAATGGTGGGTGACAGCTGTAGCACAGTGGGTCTTTGGTCCAACACGCATTATCTCTAGCTAAGTCTTCACAACAATCCACATACCAACGAACTATAAACACCCTTGATGAAAAGGAATCCTTGCTGCCCTCTGCAAGGATGACTTTCTCCCAGGAGACACCCACCTTCCTGGAAAGAGATGGTCCCTTCTGGGCAAGCGGTACACTCATAGCAGCAGAGCGGCATTCCTTCCTGAGCTGCCTTGAAGAATCCTGGGTGGCAACTTTCCACACACCTGGATTGGGGTAGGGGCTGAGAAAAGATCAAGGAGAATGTGTTAGGCCTATTTTATCTCCTGATAGAAGAGACAGAGTTCATACGGGAATAGATAGGCCTCTGCCTCATGCACTTTTGAGTCTGGATTCTCCAGCATGTAGTGACCTATCCACATGACAGCACACCATTCTTAGCCCTGGCAGTCAGACTCCATTGAAGGAAGGTTCACAGGTTCATCTGAGAAGTTCCTACACCTGGGACTGACCCCCACGAAGTGTGCAGCAGCACAGAGCAGAGCCAAGGTTCTCCTTGTGTTTTCATATTGGAGCTTTGTGCATTTGGGTGCTGCATGCAGTGAACACTGTTTGTCCCAGAGTGTGCAAAACCTGGCTTGTGGGACACTTGGTCTGGGCCAGAATCATAGCTTGTGTTCCTGTGTTCATATCAATATCCTCCAAGTTGCTGACAGAGTATAAAACCTCATTTTGCACTCAACTCCATAAAATGTTTCATGGAACTATTTCTTAAGGATGGTCTGGAGTATTAGCAGGGCTGAAGAAATGCCCGGTATTCTGAAGACCATAAAGACTTTTCACTTAATAGGCCAAGGCCTGCCTTGAGGCAATTAAATAGCAAGTGCATTGAAACTTTGTTGGTTTAGAAGAGGCATCCTGAGGAGTTCCAGCTGGACAGGGACGTTTGGGCAGTGAAGGTGTGAAGAACCATGTGGTTTGTCCAGCTGGACCATCTCAGTCCATGGCATCTCCAGTCAGGGAAATTGTTTGTAATAATCGCATGTCATCCGCTCATGACCACTTTTGGAAATCAGGATGAGTTCTGATCCTTACATGATATAATCTCTCTGCAGCCCTTAAAACACATGACTTTTCCTGACCTTCTTGTGTTTCTGGGGCCACACAAGGGCCACCTGGTGGATTGAGTATGCAAGGCCTGCAGATCCCCATTTTTTCACACTTCCAAACTTCTCTCCAATTACAGACTCATTTAGGAACACCACCCAGTTAATGATGTCAAAGTCAGCTGCCAGGTTTCCACTCTCATCCAAATAAACTCCATCCATAATGGAAATATTGGAACACTCCAAGTTGATCAGGAAGCGAAGAAGCTGAAAAGAAGTGGGTTTAATTCTGGCATGGTCTATGGCATAGCTGAGCCACCAGATGAAGGTGGGAATGCTCTCCTGAGGAGGAACGGGCACATCAGGAGAATAGTAGAAATCTCTCTAGTGGTGGAGGGGTGGAGAAACACCTGAAGGGCAGCTGCTGGGCAGCAGTGCTAGCTGAAGGCGGTGCTGGCAGGGTGTTGCTCATGGACAATGGGACTGATGCTCAGGCTAACTCTGGTTAGCATTGCAATGGAGAGGCCCATGGGAAACTACTTGTCATTTTTCAACCCTTGAAAACTGTGTAATGAAACTCTACCAAGAAAAATAAGAGCTCATGCCTCAATTTAGAGTGTCAGACAAGATGTCTTGGGTGACCCCTTCTGACTTTCTCTGTTTCTCTGTTTCTAACTTAGGACCCTGGAGAGAAGGCTTCAACCAACCAGCAATGGTCATATGAGGACTCCATTTCCACAATTACCGTATTTTTCGCTCTATAAGATGCACTTTTTTCCCCCTCAAAAGTAAGGGGAAATGTCTGTGCGTCTTATAGAGTGAATGTGTGTGTGCCCGATGCCCGGGATGCTGCCAGCCACCTGCACCACATGGCACCACCTGGCTGGCACGTGCTTGGCGCGCCCTGCTCCGCCCCCCCCCTCCGGTGCAGGTGAGAGCTGTGCTGCTCAGGGGGAGGTGTGTGGAGGAGGAGGAGCCACAGCCTTTAACCCGCTGGCAGCACGGAGAGACGGACTGCTCACCCCCACTGCCTGGGAAGACCTGCCGCCGCGCCACCTAGAAGACCATCGCCGGCATGCTGCCAGCCGCCTGCACCACCTGGCCGGCACACACTCGGCATGCCCTGCTCTGCCCTCCCCTCCTGTGCAGGTGAGAGCTGTGCCGCTCAGGGGAGACATGTGGAGGAGGAGGAGCCGTGGCCTTTAACCCGCCGGCCGCACGGAGAGCACGGAGAGACGGACTGCTCACCCCCACTGCCCGGGAAGACCTGCCACTGCCGCCGCACCGCCCAGAAGACCATCGCCGGCACGCTGCCAGCTGCCTGCACCTGGCTGGCACGCACTCAGTGCGCCCTGCTCCGCCCCCCTCCTCCGGCGCAGGTGAGAGCTGTTAATCACAGGTCAGTGTGTGTTTTCAAATGGCAGTAGTTAAAACAGTAACTTCGGACAAGGGGAGGAATTATTCCTTGTTAAATCAGTTTCCCCTGTGACCACTGCTCTGTGTGCACAATATAATTTGGATCAGCTTAGTGAGCAAATGTATCATTCTCTCACAGCAGTGGATGTTGCATGTTCTGTTTGAATGGCAATCACCTTGATAGTTATGCTAGCATGCGGAACAGAAAGGAACAGTATGTCCAATTGTTTGAGCAGGAAATTTCCATCATGATGGAAATGATGATGATTTAAATTAAAGATCTGAGGGGAGAAACTAAGGGGTCTTGACTAGGCCTCTTTGACACTGACAATTAATTGCAGGTGCAAAAATGACACATATTTCAGCATTGGTGCAAATCATTGGCCAAACAAAAGATGTTGGCACAAGTACTAGACCCTGAGGGAACAATGGCCCTCCACCCATTCAGACTGAAAGCAAAACACCCAATGATCTGAATGAAAGCAGGATCAGGTCCAAGTAATTCAGCCTCATTCTGCAACTAAGCTCCTTTTATTTATTAACGTATATTCACATGCTGTTGACTGGCAAATGCTGCTCATTATGAATGCTATGCTAGGATTACTTTACAGCTTAGTGCACTAGCACCTCTAAACAGCTGTTGACCTTTGCAAAATTGGAGCTTGAGAAATTCTAAACTATTGCCTGTGCTTCTGCATGTTGAGGTCTCAAGTGCAAGAAAATCAGATCTATTAGTAGGCACCATGCAGAATGTGAAATCCACCACAACTGGGCTGCAAATGCAAACCAATTCATTAGTAGCACTAGTTACCCAGTAACTGGAGTGTGTTCTCAGATGAAATGGCCTGCTGTCACTTACATTTTTTTAAGATTCAGCAGCGCAGATAGTAATGGCATATTATTCTAGATAAAATGTGTCTGCTGAGTACGGTAATAAATGTCATGTGGAATGTTCTGTGTGTCATCACCTGGCCGATAGATTGTCACTGGGAAATGTCATACCATATATTACTATACAGCTGTAATATATAGTCCTTGTACATGTATAGTCCTTGTACAGAGTGAATACAGTATACCGTATCATTTGTTGCACAGAGGTTTTCTGGTACATTACTGACAGTTCCTTCATCACTGTATTTTCTTGCAGAAAACCTCCTCCATTCTACATACAAGGATGATAAAGCAGAAAAGACTAGCATATAAGATTCCTTTTAAACTAGAGGTAGTAAACTATGCTAAGGAGCATGGAAACAGAGCAGCGGAGAGACATTTTGGGCCACCTCCAACTGAAAAAATAAGAGAGTGGAGGAAACAGGAGGATCAGCTGCAAAAAGTGAATAAAAGTAAGCACACTTTTTGTGGGAATTCTGCAAAGTGGCCACAGTTAGAGGCGGCCATGAAAGAATGGATCACACATCACCAGAATAATGGCTTCTCAGTCTCTACAAAAATGCTAATACATGAAGCCAAATGCATTGCTGTAGAGAAAGGCATTCTTGATTTTACTGGCTCACCATCATGGTGCTACAGATTTATGAAGCGATGTGGCCTTGCTATGCGCACCCAAACTAGAATTGCGCAAAAAATGCCAAAAGAATATGAATCTAAGATTCTGTCTTTTCAGAAATTTGTAATTGATGCTAGGAAGAAAAATGGGTTTGAAATTGGCCAGATTGGGAATATGGATGAAGTCCTACTAACCTTTGATGTGCCATCTAATAGGACTGTTGATTTGAAAGGTGCCAAAACTATCACCGTGAAAACCTCTGGACATGAGAAAACCCATTACACAGTTGTGTTGTCTTGCTGTGCAGATGGCACCAAATTGCCACCCATGTTAATTTTCAAAAGGAAAACATTTCCAAAAGAAGTGATTCCAAGAGGAGCTGTTGTACATGTTCATGAGAAAGGATGGATAGACAAAAATGGAATGAGAGTATGGGTTGAAAAAGTGTGGTCCAAGCGTCCTGGAGGGCTTCTGAAAAAACCTGCCTTATTAGTGCTTGACCAGTTTAGAGCACATATTAGCGAAACTACAAAAAAGCGCTTTAAAGAAGTGAAGACTCATCTAGCTGTAATTCCTGGAGGTCTTACCAGCCAGTTGCAACCTCTCGACATTTCCATCAACAAACCATTTAAGGTCTTTATGCGAGAAGAGTGGAACAAATGGATGGCTGCTGGTTATCATGATCTGACACCTACTGGACGAATGAAGAGGCCCACTATCACTCAAGTTTGTGAATGGGTGAAAACATCATGGCACTCAGTGAAGGAGGAAATCGTTGTAGAGTCATTCAAAAAATGTGGAATTATTTTTATTTAATTTTATTTTATTTTATTTAAAAATTTATATGCCGCCCCTTGCAATAGCCTCGGGGCGGCTTACAGCATAATACAATACATTATTAAAAACATATAGCAAATTTAAAAACTGGCCCATCTCAGGTTATTATATAAAAACATGAACAAAAATAATAACAATTTAAATTAAACTTAAATTAAACATAAATTAACATTAAACATAAATTAATTAAACATAAATTAAACATAAATTAAACATAAACTAAACCAAAACATAAACCTAAATTAACAATAATATTAATTAAAATATTGTCTAAATAAAAAGGTCTTCGCCTGGCGCCGAAAAGCAAATAACGACGGCGCCAGGCGAGCCTCTCTGGGGAGCGCATTCCATAAATGGGGTGCCACCGCTGAGAAAGCCCTCCTCCGGGTACTCACCCTCCTAATCTCACGCACGGAGGGTTCCCGGAGGAGAGCCTCTGTCGCTGATCGTAAGGGGCGGGAGGGCATATATGGTCGCAGGCGCTCCTTTAGGTAGCCAGGGCCCAAGCCGTTTAGGGCCTTATAGGTAAGAACCAACACCTTGAATTGGGCCCGGACTTCAATGGGGAGCCAGTGGAGCTGACGGAGAACTGGGGTGATATGAGAACCACGCCCAGTCCCCGTCAGAACCCTGGCAGCTCTATTTTGCACCAATTGAAGTATCCGGACCGTCTTCAAGGGAAGCCCCACGTAGAGCGCGTTACAATAATCCAACCGGGAAGTCACCAACGCATGTGTCACCGTCGTCAGGCAATCGAACTCCAGGAAGGGACGCAGCTGATGTATCAGCCGAAGCTGTTGGAAGGCGCTCCTCGCCACTGCTGACACTTGAGCAGTCAAGGTCAGCTCCGGGTCGAGGAGCACTCCCAAGCTGCGGACCCCATCTTTCAGAGGGAGTGCAACCCCATTCAAGACTAGGGTCAAGTCCCCTACACTGTAGCCAGACCCACCTACCAACAGGACCTCCGTCTTGTCTGGATTGAGCCTCAGTTTATTGGCCCTCATCCAGCCCATTACCTTGGCCAGGCACCGGTTCAGCACAGCCACCGCCTCACCTGGATCGGTGGAAAACGAGAGGTAGAGCTGGGTATCATCCGCATACTGATGATTCCGCAGCCCACACCTCCTGATGACCTCCCCCAGCGGTTTCATGTAGATGTTAAAAAGCAAGGGGGACAAAATGGAGCCCTGCGGAACCCCATGGCATAGCTGCCATGGCGCAGAGCCATAGTCCCCCAGCACCACCTTCTGGTATCGGCCATTGAGATAGGAGTGGAACCACTGCAAAGCAGTGCCTCCAACCCCAATCCCGCCAGCCTCTCCAGAAGGATACCATGGTCGATGGTATCGAAATCCGCTGAGATGTCAAGAAGGACTAACAGGGACGCACTCCCCCTGTCCCTCTCCCGGCATAGGTCATCGTACAGGGCGACCAAGGCGGATTCAGTGCCAAAGCCGGGTCTGAAACCGGACTGAAATGGGTCCAGATAATCAGTTTCCTCCAAGAGTGCCTGGAGTTGTCCCGCCACCACCCGCTCCAGCACCTTACCCAAAAACGGGATGTTGGCCACTGGTCTATAATTGCCGACCACCTCTGGATCCAGGGAAGCCTTCTTTAGGACTGGCCGGACTACCGCCTCCTTTAAGGGGGCCGGCACCCGGCCGTCTCTCAAAGAGGCATTGACCACCTCCAAGATCCAGGGTTCAATCCCGTCCTTGGCGGTCTTTAATAGCCAAGATGGGCACGGGTCCAGTAAACAGGTGGTTGGGCGTACCGATCCAAGCACCTTGTCCACATCATCGGGCCGCAAAAACTGAAAGTCATCCAATAACGTGGGACAAGCAGGCATGGTTGGTCCCTCCCTGAAAGAATCTGTATCAAGAGTGGAGTCCAGCTCGTGACGAATCAGAGCAACTTTCTCCTGAAAATGCGTGGCAAACTCGTCACAGCGGGCTTTCGAGGGTGGCACCAGTTCTTTATCGGGGCCCGATCTCGTCAACCCCTGCACCACCCGAAAAATCTCCGCTGGATGGCATTGTGAGGAGGCAATGGACGCGGAGAAGAATCGCTTCTTCGCCGCCCTCACCGCCACAGCATAGGTGCGATAGTGTGCTCTAAGATGTGTTCGATCGGATTCATCACGAGATTTCCTCCACCTGCACTCAAGCCGTCTCCCAACCCGCTTCATCGCCCGTAATTCCGATGTATACCAGGGAGACGAACGGGCTCTGCCAGGGTGGAGAGGGCGCTTGGGAGCGATCGTGTCGATGGCCCTGGTCATCTCCCCATTCCATGTTTCGACCAGGGCCTCCACAGGAGCGCCAGCCTTGTCAGCTGGAAAATCCCCCAGAGCCCTCAGGAATCCGTCCGGATCCATCCGACTCTGGGGGCGGACCATCACAATCTGGTCTGTACCCTTACAGAGGGAGAGGCCGCTCTCGAGCTCAAACCGCACGAGGAAATGATCTGACCATGACAAGGGCGTCAAACATACATTCTTCACCCTCAGATCACCTCCTTCCTCGCCCGTCGAGAAAACCAGGTCCAAAGTGTGTCCACGTTCATGGGTCGGGCCGGTGACATGTTGAGACAGCCCCATGACCGTCATGGCAGCCATGAAGTCCTGAGCCGCCCCAGAAAGGTCAGTCTCGGCATGGAGATTGAAGTCCCCCAGGACCAACATCCTGGGGGTCCTCAACACCAGGTCCGAGACGACTTCTGTCAGCTCAGGCAGGGAGTCTGTTGGGCAGAAGGGTGCTCGGTACACCAACAGAATCCCCAATCTGTCTCGATCACCCAACACCAAATGGAGACACTCCAGCCCCGGTCTCGAAGGGACAGGAAGCCCCGTGAGGGAAAAAGCAGCCCGATAAACTAAAGCGACCCCCCTCCCCTCCCCTCCAGGCGTGGTTGGTGCTGCACTAGATACCCGGGCGGGCAAAGCTCCGAGAGGGAGACATCTCCCCCCTCGCCTGCCCAGGTCTCGGTGATACAAGCCAGGTCGGCCCTTTCATCGACTATCAAGTCACAGATGGTATTCGCCTTGTTATGGACCGACCTGGCATTGAGTAGCAGCACCTTTAGGCCTGTGGGGCAGCTAACAAGACTCCCTGGTACCCGCCGGTTGGGGGAATAACCAGAAGGAGGGACAGATGTTAACCATCTGTCCCGCCTTCTCCTAGGCGGGAACGTTAGACCCCCATTGCGACCATACCGACCATTGCCCATCACCACCCCAATGGCGGCGCCCCCGCACTCCCCAGGTAACATATTAACAACTTTCCTGAGATGGGCCTCTAAAATAATTAAAATATCAACATTAAAAACCCCACCCTCTTACCTTCTCAGCCCAAACATGGCCAAAGGTTAGTGTGGAGCCCAGCCGAAGCCCCAGAACCAAAATTCCCGGCCAGCCCAGCCCCCAAGGCCCCAACGGCCCTAACGGCGGCGACAACCGCCCTTAGGCCGTCGCCCTTCGGCCGCCGGCCCGAGGCCGCCAGCCCCGGGTGGGCCCATGGCCTTCAAGGCCCCGCGGCTTCCGCTTCCGGCCCCGGCCTCGCCCCGGCCCGCCCACCTCGGCGTGCCTGCCACTCACCGCGCGAGGGGGCGGGTGCGGAGCAGGGCCTGGGAGCCGGCGGGAGACGCGGCGGCCGCCCGGTGGTCCGCGGAGCAGCTGGGCTTCCCAGTCCCCGGCGGCCTCCGGGGCGATGGCGACGGCTAACGGCGCGGGCTCCGGCTCCAGCGAGGCACGGCACGGGCTCCTCCGACGGCGGGTGGACGGCTCGTCGGCAGCGGCGGTTTCAGGCTGCTCGGCTGCCCCCCCAGGCGGGCCCGTGGCCTTCAAGGCCCCGCGGCTTCCGCTTCCGGCCCCGGCCTCGCCCCGGCCCGCCCACCTCGGCGTGCCTGCCACTCACCGCGCGAGGGGGTGGGTGCGGAGCAGGGCCTGGGAGCCGGCGGGAGACGCGGCGGCCGCCCGGTGGTCCGCGGAGCAGCTGGGCTTCCCGGTCCCCGGCGGCCTCCGGGGCGACGGCGACGGCGAACGGCGCGGGCTCCGGCTCCGGCTCCGGCGAGGCGCGGCACGGGCTCCTCCGACGGCGGGTGGACGGCTCGTCGGCAGCGGCGGTGTCAGGCTGCTCGGCTGCCCCCCCGGGGGCAATGCTTTGGATGGAACTGAAGATGATATCTTATATGAAGAGAGTGAAGAAAGTGATGTCAGTGATTGTGAGCAACAGAGCTTCATAAATTCTGACTCTAGCGATGATGAGTTCTATGGGTTCAATGAAAACTAGAAGAGTACTCGAACTTTAAAGTCTCTCTTTTGTTAATGACAGTGATGATGGTTCTTAATGCCACTGTTGACTGCTGTTCACTTTACAAGGTTGAAATACAGTATTACTGTATTCTGTTATAGTTTATCAAATAGTTTAACAAACCATTTCATTCAGAATATATTTTTCTTGCTCTATAAGACTCACTTTTTTCCCCCTCAAAAGTAAGGGGAAATGTCTGTGCGTCTTATAGAGCGAATGTGTGTGTGCAGTAAGTCTGTCAGATGTGCAGCCCATGGAGAAGTGATGGGGAATGTGCCTGTGATTATGTGTCCATTTGATTCAGAATATTTTTTTTCTTGTTTTCCTCCTCTAAAAACTAGGTGCGTCTTATGGTCAGGTGCATCTTATAGAGCGAAAAATACGGTATTCTCATAGATAAAGGGGGTCCAGATGGCCCTACCGGGTCCTTTCTGGACAGCAATGGGAGCAGGATGCAGAACCATTAGAGCGGCTGTCCCACTTGGAAGGTCTCAGGATGGATGATCCAATTTTCTGTCTCAGGACAGTCCCAAATCAGATATTGCCAGCATTGCTGTAACCCTTTGCTTTTAATCAGCTTGAAATGCTAAGACAAGACAAACAAATCCTCCAATTCAGTAGGGAGATCAGCGAGGAGAAGGGAGTACCTGCCATGGCTGTAGGCTTCGAACATGCAGCTTTCCTCCACCTTTCATAACTGTCTTCCTGGGTCTGGACCTGTAGGCAGCATCCAAGGCACAGGTCAAAGCCAGGATGCTCTGGTAAGTGACTTGGCTGTCGAGAGATAGGATCCTTTCCTGGTTCTCTTGTGAAAGGGCTTCCAGGTTCTTCTTCTCTCTGCACCTCACCAACCCTTTCACGGACAGGATGTGCCTTGTGTTGTTGTTGTTGTTAGTCACGAAGTCGTGTCCGACCCATTGTGACCCCATGGACAACATTCCTCCAGGCCTTAACTATAATTAAGTTATAGAAGGATATAATTTGTTGGTGGCCATTTTTGGCCAGCTTCCACTTTTTCTGGGACTTCTCCCAAAAGAAACTGGACTGTGATGACATTTTTCTTTCTTTTTTTTAAATAGCCCTTTGCTGCTACCCTGTGGCTATTGGAATTATTGCAAGCTATTTCCCTCTTTTTTTCCCCTCTTTCTTTTTTCTTTTTACTATTTTATTCAATCTTTATTTTTTTCTCTCTCACTTCTTTTCTTTTTCCCTTTTTCCCTTTCTCCTCTTTTCTATTTTTTGACTTTCATATTGAAATTTCTTTGGTGAACAACTTTCATCATGAGAAAAACTCAGCCCTCTTCCTCTTCGGCACCCTCCTCAGCTGGTCAGAGCCCAATTCATCAGCCTAAGACAGAAGATGTTGCAAAAAGCTTAAGAGAGTTCCAAATGATGGCTTTGGTGATGCAGATGGCTTTAACAACTTTGCAAGCATCCCAAGAGGCAATGGCAATACGGCTGGAAAGTTTGTCAAATGAGCAAAAGGAACGACTTGACAAATTTGATAATTCTGTTAAAGAGGTGACAACTCAATTATCTGATGTGCGACTTAAAGCTGAACAGCATACACAAAAAATACAACAAACGCGTGAAATATTGGAGACAGTAGATAAAGAAACACATCTAATTAAGCAAACTAATAAGTCAACATGGGACTCAATGGCTGCATTAGAGATGGAGAAGGCATCTTACTACCTAAGATTTCAGAATATACCCAAAGAAAAAAATGAAGACCTGCGAGAGCTAATAACTGGCATGTTGTCAGAGCTTTTAGAAATCGAGAATGAGGTTATGAGTATGGGAATTGATTTAATTTTTAGGGTCAATTCCACTTATACCAGAAAAAACAAACTTCTGAGGGAAGTTCATGTCAAATCTATTAGTTTTAATTTTGGCCAGGGTGACTCAAATTATAATTATTGTTATATTTTTAATATTGATTTATTTAGTAATATTGAAGGTGAATTTTGAAATATTTTTATGTATGTGAGCCACCCCGAGGCTTCGGCGATGGGGCGGCATAGAAGTGTGCTAAATAAATAAATAAATAAATAAATTTGCTCTAAGGTCCATAAGAGACAATGTTTTGAAGGCCGCATGGGAGAAGCCGTTAAAGAGAGATGACCACTAGGAGGTGACGGTTATGAAACAGATACCATGGAGGATTAGAGAAGGATGAAAGAAATACTTATTCCTCACTACAAAACTGATTAAGAAAGAGATTATCTTTAAGTGGCTAACACCAGAAGGAATATTTTTCACATGGAACTCTGTAAGATATAAATTGGATTCAATTTTTAAAGCACAAGAGTTCTACTAAAAATTTAGAGCTATGTTTGAAGAGGAAGAACCCGGCACCTCAAAAGAAGGAGAAAAAGGTGCTGAGGGCAATGGAAATAACAGTGTACTGTTCTGAAGAAGGAGAAATAGTGGATGTTGATTCACAACAAGAAGTACAGACTTTGGACTCAAAGGAGAAAAAAAAAGGTAGAACTGTAAAGGCAATGAATAAGTAGATAAGTGTGTGTGTGTGTGTGTATGTATGTATATATGTATGTATGTATGTATATATTTTTTCTATTAAACAGGGCTCTTAAAAAGGAAGGGAAAATTGAGTTGCTCTCCTTAAATGTTAATGGACTAAATGGACCTTCTAAGAGAAGAAGGGTTTTTGCTCAACTTCAAAAACGAAAATTAGGTATAATTTGTCTACAAGAAACACATATTAAGAAACAATGTGTTAAACTTCTGGAATGTTTAAAGCTGGGAAAATTGTTTGTATCTTCTGCTTCTCAAAAGACAAGAGGTTTAGCACTATATGTTAAAGAAAAATTGGACCCTAAATATATTCTTGCTGATGAAGATGGTAGGATCCTGGTGGTTGAAATTACAATCAAACTTAAAAAGGTGCTTTTAGTGGCAATATACGCACCAAATGACCATCAGGAAACTTTTTACCAAAAATTACATATGTTACTTTTACAAGTGGACTAGCAGACTATGTGTGTAATGGGTGATTTTAATGCAATTGTGGATAAGGGAATGGATCATAAGAGTGAGAGTAAGGGAAAAAAGGGTAGGAGGATGCTTCCAAAGTCTTGTTCCAACATGATTGAAGAATTCAGATTGATAGACGTTTGGAGGCATAAAAACCCAACTTTCGTCAAATATTCTTTCTATTCAAACAGACATAGGTCATGGGCTAGAATTGACATGGTTTGGATAACTCCAGACTCAGTTCCAGATTTGATAGAAGCTGAAACGGAGACAAATGTCTGGGCAGATCATAACCCTGTATCTATATCATTGAAAGGAGCTGTAAGGACACCCAGATGGAGCCTTGATAAAGCATTATTAAAAAATAAAAAGTTTACAGAAGAGATAAATAAAGAAATGCAAGTATTCTTTCAAATAAATAAAGTAGAAGAAACTTCTTTACAGAATGTCTGGGACACAGCTAAAACCTGTGTCAGGGGACTGATAATAACTTACTCAGCAAAAATAAATAAAATAAAAAGCAAGAGCGAGCAACATTAGTAGAAGAACTGAGGAAATGGGAACAAGAACTGCAGGAAGATTCAACAAAAATAAATCTTAAGGTCCAAATGAACGCTTTAAAGCACAAATTGAATCTCTTGGATACAAATGAACTTACTAAGCAAATGAAACTGGCCAAACAGAATTTCTTTGAAAATGCTAGCAAACCAGGAAGACGGTTAGCATATAAAGTAAAGAAAGAAAGAGAGAAGAGACTGATTCTGAAACTGAAAGACGGAGAAGGATGACTACATGTACAAAACACACAAATTAAGAAAATAGCTTTTCACAAAGTTATACCGTAAGGAGGAGATTTCGATCGAGAAAGTAAAAGAATACATCCAAAAGGGAGAATTACCAAAACTACCAGAAAAGTATCAAAAATTATTGAATGAAGAAGTAACAACTATGGAAGTAATAGAGGCAATTATACAACAAAAGAACAATAAAACCCCTGGTCCAGATGGGCTCCCAGCTGAATTTTATAAATCTTTTGAGAGAGTTTTTGCTACACTTCTTAAAGATATACTGTATTTTTTGCTCTATAAGACTCACTTTTTTCCCCCCTCAAAATAAAGGGGAAATGTCTGTGCGTCTTATAGAGCGAATATGTGTGTGCAGTAAGTCTGTCAGATGTGCAGCCCATGGGGAAGTGATGGGGAATGTGCCTGTGATTATGTGCCCATTTGATTCAGAATATTTTTTTTCTTGTTTTCCTCCTCTAAAAACTAGATGCGTCTTATGGTCAGGCGCGTCTTATAGAGCGAAAAATACGGTATGTAATGAAGCATTGTGAAATGCTAAAATACCAGCTACCTGGACAGAGGCAAATATTACACTAATACTGAAAGAAGATATGGACTTAACACAGATTCAAAACTACAAACCTATATCATTACTAAATGCGGACTATAAAATGTTTGCCTCTATATTGGCAGAAAGATTGAAGAAGTTTTTAATTGATTTTATTCATCCAGACCAAAATGGTTTCTTGCCTAAAAGACAAATAAAGAATAATCTGAGAACTATCTTGGATATCCTAGAATACTATGAGATACACATGGAAAAACCAATGGCTTTACTGTTTTTGGATGCCCAGAAAGCCTTTGATAATGTTAATTCGCAATTCATGAAGCAACAGATGGCTCAAATGGAGTTTGGTGGAAAATTTATGAATGTGATATCAAGCATCTATCAAAGACAACCAGCCAGGATTTTAATTAATGGAGAACTTACAAGAGCTATAGAGATGCAAAAGGGCACAAGACAAGGATGCCCGTTGTCACCCCTGTTGTTTATTCTGACTTGAGAGGTGTTGAATAGAAATGTCAGGGATGACGAGGACATTAAGGGTACTAGAATTAGGGATGGAAGTTATAAATTGCAAGCATTCGCAGATGATTTGGTTTTCATAACAGAGGAACCCTTTGTAACAATGCCTAAATTTTTACAATGGATTGAAGAATATGGTGAGGTTGTTGTTGTTGTTGTTAGTTGCAAAGTCATGTCCAACCTATCGCGACCCCATGGACAACATTCCTCCAGGCCTTCCTGTCCTCCACCATCCCCCGGAGTCCACTCAAGCTCACACCAACTGCCTCAGTGACTCCATCTAGCCACCGCATCCTCTGCCGTCCACTTCTTCTTTTGCCATCAATTGTTCCCAGCATTAGACTCTTCTCCAGGGAGTCCTTCCTTCTCATTAGGTGGCCAAAGTATTTGAGCTTCATCTTCAGGATCTGGCCTTCTAAAGAGCAGTCAGGGTTGATCTCCTCTAGGACTGACCGGTTTGATCACCTTGCAGTCCAAGGGATTCACAGGAGTCTCCTCCAGCACCACAATGCAAAGGCCTCAATCCTTTTGCGCTCAGCCTTCCTTATGGTCCAGCTTTCACAGCCATACATTGCAACTGGGAAAACCATAGCCTTGACTATACGCACTTTTGTTGGCAGGGTGATGTCACTGCTTTTTAGTATGCTGTCTAGATTTGCCATAGCTTTCCTCCCCAGGAGCAAGCGTCTTTTAATTTCTTGGCTGCAGTCCCCATCTGCGGTGATGTTGGAGCACAGGAAAATAAAATCTGTCACTACCTCCATTTCTTCCCCATCTATTTGCCAGGAAGTGAGAGGACTGGATGCCAGGATCTTAGTTTTCTTAATGTTGAGTTTCAGGCCAACTCTCCTCCTTCACCCGCATCAAGAGGCCCTTTGTTCCTCTTCACTTTCTGCCATGAGTGGTATCATCTGCATATCTGAGGTTGTTGATATTTCTCCCAGCAATCTTGATTCCAACTGGTGATTCATCTAGCCCTGCCTTTCCCATGATGTGCTCTGCATATAAGTTAAATAGGCAGGGTGACAGTATACAGCCTTGCCGAACTCCTTTCTCAATTTTGAACCAATCAGTTGTTCCGTGTCCAGTTCTCACTGTTGCTTCTTGACCCTCATATAGGTTTCTCAAGAGACAAATAAGATGGTCTGGTACTCCCATCTCTTTAAGAACTTGCCACAATTTGTTGTGATCCACACAATCAAAGGCTTTAGCATAGTCAATGAAGCAGAAGTAGATGTTTTTCTGGAACTCCCTAGCTTTCTCCATGATCCAGTGTATGTTGGCAATTTGATCTATAGTTCCTCTCCCTCTTTGAAATCCTGCCTGTACTTCGGGTAGTTCTCAGTCCACATACTGCTGGAGCCTAGCTTGTAGGATTTTGAGCATCACTTTGCTAGCATGTGAAATGGGTGCAATGGTGCGGTAGTTTGAACATTCTTTGGCATTGCCCTTCTTTGGGATCGGAATGTAAACTGACCTTTTCCAATCCTGTGACCACTGTTGAGTTTTCCAAATTTGCTGGCATATTGAGTGTAGCACTTTTACTGCATCGTCTTTCAGGATTTTGAATAGCTCAGCTGGAATGCTGTCACCTCCACTAGCTTTGTTGTTGCTCAGACTTCCTAAGGCCCATTTGACTTCACATTCCAGGATGTCTGGCTCGAGGTCAGTGACCACCCCATTGTGGTTATCAGGGATGTTAAGCTCTTTCTTGTATAGTTCTTCTGTATAATCTTGCCACCTCTTCTTAATCTGTTCTGCCTCTGTTAGGTCCCTGCCATTTTGGTCCTTTATTATGCCCATCCTTGCATGAAATGTTCCCTTCATATCTCCAATTTTCCTGAACAGATCTCTGGTCCACCCTATTCTATTGTTTTCTTCTATTTCTTTGCACAGTTCATTTAAGAAGGCATTTTTATCTCTTCTAGCTATTCTCTGAAATTCTGCATTCAATTGGGTGTATCTTTCCTATTCTCCCTTGCCTTTCGCTTCCCTTCTTTCCTCAGCTATTTGTAAAGCTTCCTCAGACAGCCATTTTGCTTTCTTGCATTTCTTTTTCTTTGGGATGGTTTTAGTTGCTGCCTCTTGTACAATGTTGCGAACCTCTGTCCATAGTTCTTCAGGCACTCTGTCTATCAGATCTAATTGCTTAAATCTATTTGTCACCTCTACTGTATATTCATCAGGGATATGATTTAAGCCATACCTGAGTGGCCTAGTGCTTTTCCCTACTTTCTTCAACTTAAGCCTAAATTTTGCAACCAGAAGCTCATGCTCTGAGCCACAGTCAGCTCCTGGTCTAGTTTTTACTGACTGTATAGAACTTCTCCATCTTTGGCTGCAGAGCACATAGTCAATTTGAATTCTGTGTTGACCGTCTGGTGATGTCCATGTGTAGAGTCGTCTCTTGGGTTGTTGGAAAAGAGTGTTTGCTATGACCATCGTATTCTCTTGACAAAATTCTACCAGCTTGTGCCCTGCTTCATTTTGTACTCCAAGGCCAAACTTGCCTGTTATTCCAGTTATCTTTTGGCTTCCTACTTTAGCATTCCAATCCCCCATGATGATAAGGACATCATTTTTTGAAGTTAATTCTAGGTGTTCTAGGCCTTCATAAAACTGGTCAACTTCAGCCTCTTCAGCACCAGTGGTTGGGGCATAGACTTGGACTATTGTGATGTTGAATGGTTTGCCTTGGATTCGAACTGAGATCATTCTGTCATTTTGGAGATTGTATCCCAGTACTGCTTTTCCTACTCTTTTATTGACGATGAAGGCTACTCCATTTCTTCTGAGGGATTCTTGCCCACAGTAGTATTCCTGATGGTCATCTGAATTAAATTCACCCATTCCTGTCCATTTTAGTTCACTGATTCCTAAGATGTCGATGTTCAGTCTTGTCATCTCTTGTTTGACCACATCCAGCTTGCCTTGATTCATGGATTTTACATTCCAGGTTCCTATGGTGTATAGATCTTTGCAGCATTGGACTCTCCTTTCATCACCAGATACATCGGCAACTGAGTGTCCTTTCGGCTTTGACCCAGTCGCTTCATTCTTTCTGGCGCTACTAGTACTAGCCCTCTGCTCTTCCCCAGTAGCATATTGGACCCCTTCCGACCTGAGGGGCTCATCTTCCAGCGTCATATCTTTTTGCCTTTTGGTACTGTCCATGGGGTTTTCATGGCAAAGATACTGGAGTGGGTTGCGATTTCCTTCTCCAGTGGATCACGTTTTGTCAGAGCTCTCTGCTGTAACCTGTCTGTCTTGGGTGCCCCTGCACAGCCTAGCTCATAGCTTCATTGAGCTATGCAAGCCCCTTCATCACGACAAGGCAGTGATCCATGAAGGAGATGGTGAGGTTACGGGGATGAAAATAAATAAAGAAAAAATGAAACTCTTAGTTAAAAACCTTACGCAAGATCAGAAAAAGAGACTCCAGGAACAAGGAGACTTGCAGATTGTTAAAAAGGTTACATACTTGGGAATCTATCTTACAGCTAAATGTACGACTTTGAAAGAAGATAATTACAATACATTTTTGAAAGATATTAAAGGTGATCTGGAAAGATGGGCTAATTTACAATTGTCTTTGATGGGAAGAATAGCGCTGGTTAAAATGAACATACTACCAAAACTTTTGTTTTTGTTCCAAATGATTCCCATAAAAATTGATAAAAAATTCTTTGATGATTTAAACTCTCAAATTTCGAGATTTATTTTTCTAGAAAAAAGAAACCGAGGATTAAATTAAAAATGCTTCAGGAAACCAAAAAGAATGGGGGTTTTGGTCTTCCTGATTGGATGTTGTACTATCAAGCGTCTAGTTTAACTTTTCTAAAAGAATGGATAACCTTGTGAAACAAGAGAATTTTGTAACTTGAGGGTCATGATTTGCAAATGGGTTGGCATGCCTATATGTGGTACGAGAAGGTTAAGTCATATGGGACTTTTTAAAGTCACTTTATTAGAAGATCATTAATGTCAGTGTGGGAAAAGTTAAAGTCAAAATTGTATAATAAACTACCAAGATGGCTTTCACCTATGGAAGCTTTTGTTTATCCAACTGTATTGAACTTTGAAGGGATCATAAGATATGATGATATTTTGGAAAAGGATGGAGGCCCGAAAATAGATCAAGAAATACAAGAACAGGGACTCAATATCTCTTGGTGGTATAAGGTGCAGATGCAATCAAGGTATGCTAAAGATTGCAAACTATGGTGGTTTTATAAAGATTTAACAGCGTTTGTTAAAGTGATGCTAAAAACAGATGAGAAAATGATTAAAAGAGTATATGATTTCTTACTTGACAGGAAAATGGAAGGGGAACAGGTTAAGGAAACTATGATAACATGGGCACAAAAGTTTGGATATAATATTGAATTAGAAAAGTGGCAAAAGCTATGGGAGAGAAATATTAAGTTATTAGCAACTTCGTATAAAGAAAATTTATATAAAATGTTCTATAGATGATATTTGTTGCCAAGTCAATTAGCTAAGCAGTTTCCGAATATGTCAAATGGATGTTGGAAATGTAAACATAAAGTGGGTACTTTTTACCATATGTGGTGGACCTGTGAAAATGCGAAAAAGTATTGAATTAAAATACATAAATGGCTTGAGGAAATGCTACAAAAACCCTTAGCTTTTAAACCTGAAATTTTCTTGTTAGGCATCATACTGGAAGATATTAGCAAACAAGAAATGTATTTGATGTTACATCTAATCAAAGCGGCGAGGATTGCTCTAGCTCAATGCTGGAAGAGTGAGGAACTACCCACCAATGAACTGATTTTAAAAAAGATTCTGGACTGTGCAGAAATGGACAGATTGACTCTATCACTGAAGAAGAAAGAAGATACTGACTTCTATCAAACTTGGGACCTTTTTTATGATTGGCTGGAGAAACGGGACTTGGCTTAGATTTAAAGATGTTTTTAAATGTTTATAAATCAATTTGAATATGACTACAGAATGTTAAAAAGATATGTAGTAGGGGGCTGACCCAGTACATCTGATGTATTTGATGATTGATGTTTTTAGTTTTAGTTTAAAATCTTAATAAAATCTTTATTTAAAAAAAAAAAGGAATATGATTTAGGTCATACCTGAGTGGCCTAGTGCTTTTCCCTACTTTCTTCAACTTAAGCCTAAATTTTGCAATGAGAAGTGCATGATCTGAGCCACAGTCAGCTCCTGGTCTAGTTTTTACTGACTGTATAGAGCTTCTCCATCTTTTGCTGCAGAGCACATAATCAATCTGATTTCTGTGTTGACCGTCTGGTGATGTCCATGTGTAGAGTCGTCTCTTGCGTTGTTGGAAAAGAGTGTTTGCTATGACCATCGTATTCTCTTGACAAAATTCTACCAGCCTGTGCCCTGCTTCATTTTGTACTCCAAGGCCAAACTTGCCTGTTATTCCAGTTATCTTTTGGCTTCCTACTTTAACATTCCAATCCCCCATGCTGATAAGGACATCTTTTTTTGGTGTTAATTCTAGAAGGTGTTGTAGGCCTTCATAGAACCGGTCAACTTCAGCCTCTTCAGCACCAATGGTTGGGGCATAGACTTGGACTACTGTGATGTTGAATGGTTTGCCTTGGATTTGGACTGAGATCATTCTGTCATTTTGGAGATTGTATCCTAGTACTGTTTTTCCTACTCTTTTATTGACGATGAAGGCTACTCCATTTCTTCTGAGGGATTCTTGCCCACAGTAGTATTCCTGATGGTTATCTGAATTAAATTCACCCATTCCTGTCCATTTTAGTTCACTGATTCCTAAGATGTCGATGTTCAGTCTTGTCATCTCTTGTTTGACCACATCTAGCTTGCCTTGATTCATGGATCTTACATTCCAGGTTCCTATGGTGTATAGATCTTTGCAGCATCAGACTCTCCTTTCACCACCAGATACATCGGCAACTGAGTGTCCTTTCGGCTTTGACCCAGTCGCTTCATTCTTTCTGGCTCTACTAGTACTAGCCCTCTGCTCTTCCCCAGTAGCATATTGGACCCCTTCCGACCTGAGGGGCTCATCTTCCGGCGTCATATCTTTTTGCCTTTTGGTAATGTCCTTGGGGTTTTCATAGCAAAGATACTGGAGTGGGTTGCCATTTCCTTCTCCAGTGAATCATGTTTTGTCAGAGCTCTCTGCTATGACCTGTCCGTCTTGGGTGACCCTGCATGGCATAGCTCATAGCTTCATTGAGCTACACAAGCCCCTTCATCACGACAAGGCAGTGATCTATGAAGGAGATGGAAGCTCTTACAGATATCCAAATCAATTGAATTTTAATATGATTGTGAGATATGATGATATTTTAGATAAAGTTGGAAAATTGAAGCTGAATCAAGAACTACAGGAGCAGGTTATCGCTCTTTCCTGGTGGCACAAGGTTCAAATATAATTGAGATATATTAAAGACTATAGAATATGTGATTTTTATAAAGAACTAACAACTTTTGATCAAATGAGGACTTCCAGTATGGCGTCGGGGCAACACAGACGTGATTAACAACGCTCCGTTATCACGCTGGTAATGGCCCGGTGGTGGGCCATAGGGGCTCAATCTAAGCCCTGTCAGGGCAAAGTTAGGGTGCTTGGGGAATCTCCTAGATGATGTGGAACAGCAACTCCACATTTACTGGGAGAAAATCAAGCTTTGCTCAGCTGGGCAACACAGGAGGGAAGAAAGCCCTCTACATGTCCTCAACATACCGTTTTTTTTAGACTAGTTTTAGCTATTAGCTATAAGCATATCGGATTTATTGGGAATCATTTTTATTTCTTTTTTTTTTCAATGATACCTGTGGAAAAAGCTGTATTCCTTGCTAATTGATACAAAGGAAAAAGAAAAAGCCCTTCGGATGGAGGAGGAAAGGAATAGTCCCCCCACGGAGTTGAAAAGCAGAGAATTACATGAGGAGAGAGAGACAGAGCTCTTTGTAAGTAAGGAAAAGATTTTTCTTCTTTAATCTCTCCAAGGGCGAAGAATCAAAATAATAATTACTGTGGAATTGAATGATAGAAGGATCTTTCTTGTATGTTGGAGTTTTGCCAAAATTAGCTGGCTATCTGCCAGAAAACTTAAATACTGAGTGATGCTTTTCTGCCTACTGTGGTGATTTCTTGGACTGAAGAATTAAAATATAATTACTGTGGAATTGAAGGACAGAAGGATTTTTTGTCTATGTTGGACTACTGCCAAGAACTGATACTTTTAGAAACGGCCATCTTTCCCTTTGTCCCTGGGACCCCTGGACATCTGCCAAGCCTTGGGTTTCAAGCTAATTACTGTTACTATGGAAGAAATACAGAAGACACTCTCAGCAATACAGACTTCTTTAACATCTTTGCAACTGTCCCAACAGGCGATAATAATACAGCAGAACACTGTTTTAATTGAGCAACTTGATTGTTTTTTAATTGAACAAAAAAAGTTGCTTTGATAAATTAGACATTTCCATTAATAAGGCTTTGGGCAAGCGATTTGTACCTGAGTAGAATATACAAAATATCCAGCAAGCAGAAGGAAAATCTGAAACTGGAAAGACAATAAGCAAGCTATCATGGGATGGGCTTGTAAATAGACAACAAACAGATGGAAATTTTGAAACAATGGGAAAATTAACACAACCAGTGAACTCAATAAGTAAGCCTTCATGGGATTTGCTTGTTATGCTGGAGAAGGAGAAGATAGCTTGGCTGCAATCCAAGACACATGATCTGTTGCAGACACCACGACATTCTAATGTAAACAAAAAAGGAAGGATCAGATATAATTTATTGCAGGCATGATTTATTGCATGGTGTTTTAATATAAATAAAGAGGCTAGTTTTGGTAGAGGTGTCAAGAAAAAGAAGAAATAAATATGGCAAGGATATAGGGAAAAAATAAGAGAATTTTTTCTTTTTACTTCAGAAAGAGATGACTCATATAGGCTGGTATGTTCATATGTGACGTAGAAAGGCTAAGCTATTATTGTTGATGAAACGCTAGCAAGTTAAATTAATAAAATCCTGTTTAAAAGGTATTATAGGTATCAGTTACCACCAAATAGACTAGTTAAGATGTCCTTAAGGATCTTAAATGGATATTCGTGATTTTATCTGTAACTGAAAATAAGAAAATTTACTATCTTGAAAACCTGTTTAAAAGATATTATAGGTATTAATTACCACCAAACAGAATAACTAAGATGTTTTTAGAGATGATAAATGGATGTTTTTGATGTTATCTGTAACTGTAGAGAATTTTTTTCTTTTTATCTTAAAAAGGGATGATTTAGATAGGTTGGTTTGTTCACATGTGACATAGAAAGGCTAAGTTAGTATGGCCGGTGAAACATTAGTAACTTAGATTAATGAAATTCTGTATAAAAAGCATTATAGGTATTAAATGCCACCAAATAGATTAGCTAAGACTTATTTAAAGATGTTAAACGGAGGTCTTTGATTTTATTTCTAATTGAAAATAAGAGAATTTATTATTTTACAAAGCAATGACTTAAATGGGTTGGCAGGTTGATATGTGATATGGGAAGGTCAAGCTACTGTTGCTGGTGATATAAGGGATGGATATATTTGATAGTTGTTTTTTTGTATGAAGTTAACTATATTTGACTAAATGATGTTTAAGCTAGATGAAACATTAGTAATTTAGCCCAAAGAAAATTTATTTAAAAGATACCATAGGTATTAGCTACCACCAAACAGAGTAGCTAAGATGCCTTTAGAGATGTTAAATGGAGGTTTTTGATGCTATTTGTAATTGGGTAATGAGGAAGTTATCTGTCTATTATTAGAAAAATGAAAAGATTCTGAATTGTCTAGAAATGTTTAGATTGAACTTATCACTGAAGAAGAAAGAAGATATTGCACTTTTATTTAACCTGGAGATGCTTCCCTTCAACATTGGTCAAGAGAAACAGGATTTTGCAAGAAATGAAGGGATTGTTTTTACTGATGAAAGAGAAGGAAGATAGTGACTTCTATCAAATTTGGAATCATTTCTCTCTCTTTTTTTTTTTTTGACTGGAGAAACGGGACTTGAATTTGATCTAAAGATGTTTTCAAGCTATTATAAATGAATTTGTGTGTGATCATAAAATGTTAAAAGATATGTAGTAGGAGGTTGACCCAGTAAGTCTGATGTGTGTGACGATAGATGTTTGTTGTATCAGTTTAAAATTTTAATAAATTTTTTCAGAAAAAAAATTTGATCAAATGATTTTAAAACCAGATGAAAAAGTGGTAAAAAGATTGTATAATGTTCTTTTGGATATGAAAATGGAAGATGAACAAGTTAAGAAAACTATGATAACTTGGGCACAAAATTTTGGATATAATAATGAGTTACAGAAATGGCAAAAGCTGTGGGAAAGAAACACTAACATAACCTTAGAAACTTCCTATAAAGATAACCTTTATAAAATGTTTTACAGATGGTATTTATTGCCTAATAGATTAGCAAAAAAGTTTCCAAATATGTCAAATACATGTTGGAAATGTAAACACAAACCTGGTACTTTTTATCATTTGTGGTGGACTTGTGTTAAGGCAAAAAAAATACTGGGTTAAAATATACAAATGCCTGAGGAAATGCTACAAAAACCTTTAACATTTTAACCTGAAATTTTTCTATTAAGCATTATTCCTGATGATTTTGAAAAACAGGCTATATATTTGATTTTACATGTAATTGAAATGGGCTCCCCTCCCCTCTGCTCCCCTCCTCTCCTCTGCCCTCCCCTCCCCTCCCCTCCCCTTGCAGACTGTGTTGGGGGACTTTGGCATTCTTGCTGTGCAGCAGCTTCCTGTACTGCCCAGTTAACATTTGACCCTGGTCTGGTGGTTTCCTAGCCAGGGTGAAAGAGATCTGAGTGAGTTGGGGTCAAACTGATTCACCAGCAATATATTTCTGGGTCATGCATGCAGGGATGAGCTGGGAACAGGTTCGAGAGGGAGAATGTGCTGTATTCCCAGGGCTCAGCTTTCCAGATGTTGCAGTAGCCCTGACTCCGAATTCTTGGCTGGTGCACCCAGGACTCGCAGAGAAGTCACCACAATTTGTACTGTGCATGGAGGGCCTTCTCCCAGATTGGATGCATCACCACTTAGGGAGGATCCTGATGGCAGAGAAAGCTGGTCACATGGGGCTTGCCAAGAAAGGTGCCTTTTGGAATTGCTGCACAAGCAGCATCCCTCATCCATGCCATCTGCAGATGCTTTTTGGGCTGCTCCAGCAATGTGGAAAGAGGGGGACAATTATGCCAGTTCATGGCACTAACGGACTTGCTCTTGGCTCAACTCATGTTGGAAGACGTTGCCAAGCAGGATGGATTCCTGGCCCCTTCCAGGCCTACCAGAATGAGATTCTTATTCTAACTGTAACAGCGAATGACTCTGATGAGGGTATGGCAGAACTCTGGAACTGGAACATAGACTGGGGAAATGTCTTAATCACTCCTCAAGGTCCTCTTTAGTTGCTTGGTTTTTTGAGGAATTTGAAATTGAGAATCAGGGAGGATGACAAAAACTTTGTCAAATTTTAAAGAAATCTTCAATGCATCATGTGCATATCTTTTACTGGAAAATATTAGTCTGATATAAACCAGAGCAGGAATGAACCTCAAGACAGAAATTAAAGAACTTCAGTGGACATCAGTTTGGCCAGTCGGGGTATCCCTGCCCATTAGACACACAAAGTCAAAGAAAGAGGGCTGTAGAAGAGCTTTGCTGGCCCACTGGGAGAAAAGTCCAAATCTACAGGAAGGCAATATCTGCATTCTGGCCAACCAAAATATCACAAACAAACAAAAAACCTGTTGACTTTTCTGGACTTTTGCTCAGGTTGGACTATGACCTTGATTCCCGCTAATAGCCACTAGTTTGCCTTTTTGTCAGTCCAGGATATTTGGAGAGCTCTCCCCTAGAACATTGTTGTGATTGCACCCATTTTCTTCTGTTCAACCTTGATTAAGCATTTAGAGAGCTGCAGGAGGATGCTTACTAAAGGACACCGCTGGGAAATTATAAGAATTAAATCTTATTGTTCTATTTCACTGTTAGATGGTTCCTGGTATTCAGGTCAGGCCTCACTAGAATGATGTAGCACTTGGGTAGGAAGATGCATCCCAGCAGCCCACCGCTGGAGGCCAACATGGAGAAAACCTGCACGGCCACCATGTACTTGCCCCTTGTGCTCAGGTAGGTGGGCACAAAGGACACTCAGACACTGCAGAAGACCAGCATGCTGAAGGTGATCAGCTTGGCCTCGTTGAAGGCCCCAGGCAGTTTCCTGGCCAGGAAAGCCACCGTGAAGCAGACGGCAGCCAGGAAGTCCATGTAGGCAAGGGTGGCATAGAACAGGGCCACAGAGCCTTCATTGCACTTCAGGATGATCTGTCTTGGCAGGGTTCTCATGTCAGATTCAGGGAAAGGGGAATAGGTGGTCAGCCGGATGGTGCAGAGAAGAACTTGGACACCAGAACAGATGACAATGGAGTTGGCCAGGCTCTTCCCCAGCCATGCCCTGACCCTGTTCCCAGGCTTGGTGGCCAGGAAGGCCAGCACCACCATGATGGTTTTGACTAGCAAAGCAGAGACAGCAACTGAGAAGTTGATGCTGAAGGCCATTTGTTGGAGAGAGCAAGTCACCTCCCTTGGCCTGCCAATGTAGAGGAAGGAGGACAGGAAAGAAAGCAGGAGAGAAATGAGGAGAATGTAGGAGAGGTCCCGGTTGTTGGCTTTGACTATGGGAGTTTCTAGGAATTTCATGAAGAGTCCTAACACACAGCCTGTGATGAAAGACAAGAACAGGGCAAAGGAAGCAAGGACAACCCCCAAGGGTTCTTCATAGGACAGGAAGGTGATGGACTTTGGGATGCATCGATCCCGACCCTCGTTTGGATGCTGATCTTCTGGACAATTGGTGCAATGGGCTGAATCTGAAAAGAACAAGTAGAATATCTTCCTTACACAAACGAGACCTTGTGCCCCAAGAGTTAGGCTAGCCAAGTGGAGATCTGGTGTACTTGGGGTAGAATTGACCAGGATATTTGTATCTGTAATTAATGAAATTAATTAGGTTGAGATACTGTGAAAGCTCTAATGGTGGTTGAGAGCTATAGTTTAGTGGATCATCGATCCAATACCCAGGATCTCTAGCTAAGTCATCACACCAATCAACATGACACTGAACAAAAAACACCCTTTATGAAAAGGAATCCTTGGCACCCTCTGCAATGATGACTTTCTCCCTGGAGACACCCACCTTCCTGGGCAGAGATGGCCCCTTCTGGGCACAGAGTACAGTCATAGCAGCAAACCAGCATTCCTTCCTGAGCCACCTTGAAGAATCCTGGGTAGCAGCTCTTCACACACCTGGATTGGGGCAGGGGCTGAGAAAAGATGGAGGAGAATGTGTTAGGCCTATTTATCTCCTGTTACAAGAGACAGAGTTGATGAGGGGGTAACATAGGCCTCTGCCTCATGCGCTATTTGAGTCTGGCTTCTCCTGCATATAGTGACCTGTCCACATTACTGATGCACAGCTGGAGAAAGATGCTGATCTGCCAGGAAGTTCAGAGGGTCTGTAGTGACAGCACACCATTCTAAGCCCTGGCAGTCAGACTTCACAGCTTCATCTGAGAAGTTCCTACCCCTGGGACTGACCCCCCGAAGTGTGCTGTAGCACGGACCAGAGCCAAGGTTCACCTTACACTTTCATATTGGAGCTTTGTCCATCTGGATTATGCATGCAGTAAACACTGGTTGTCCCAGAATGAGCAAAACCCTGGCTGCTGGGAAACTTACTCTGGGCCAGCATCATAGCTAGTGTTCCTTTGGACATAGTGATAGCCCCCAAGTTGCCAAAGGAGAATAACATCTCATTTGTTCTTAAATTCCATTGAATGTTCCATGGCAATATTTCTTAAGGACTGTCTCGGGTGATAGCACGACAGAAGAAATGCCCATTATTCCAAAGATCTTAACAACTTTCCGCATTATAGGCCAAGGTCTGCCTTGAGGAAATTCAGTCACAAGTGCATTGAGAATTAGCTGTTTTAGAAGAAGCACCGTGAGCCGTTGCAGCTGGACATGAACCTTTCAGCAGTAAAGATGTTGGGACACATGGTCTGCTGTCAGGGCAACTGATGGGGATTGTTAGCATGTCATCCCCTCAAGCCCACTTTCGGAAGTGAGGATTGGCTCCAGTCCTTACATGCTAAAATCTATCCAGCAGCCTGTAAAACACATGCTTTTTCCTGACCTTGTTTAGCTTCTGAGGCCACACAAGGGCCTCCTGGTGGATGGAGTATACTAAGCCTGGAGATCCCCATCATGTTACACTTCCAAACTTCTCTCTAAAAACAGACCGGTTTGGGAACACCACCCAATTTATGATGTCTTAGTCAGCTGCCAGGTTTCTGCTCTCATCCAAATAAACTCCATCCATGATGGAAGTATTGGAACACGGCAAGTTCCTCAGGAAATGGAGAAGCTAGGAAGTAATGGGAACACCATGATTTAATTAACGGGAAAGCAACATTTGGTCGATCAGTGTTGCCCTTTTTTTTACATCAGCCACCTTTGTCTCTGGAGCTGATTTTTGTTTTAAATGCATTGAATTTTGGTTCTTCCCATTCTTCTTCACAGATGTCGGTGACTATGGCAGGGTCACCAACGTGGAAGAGTCATAGTTGAACCACCAAATGAAGGTGGAAATGCTCTCCTGAGGAGGAACAGTCACATCAGGAGAAGAGTAGAAATCTCTGTAGCAGTGTTGGGGTGGAGAAACACCTGCAGGACAGCCCTGGGCAGCAGTGCTAGCTGAAGGTGATACTGGCGAGAGATCAGTCATGGACACCGTCAGCGCTGGTCAAGCCAACTCTGGTAAGCATTGCACATACAAGGCCTTTGGGAAAAAACTGTCAAAGCCCTTACCTTGAAAGCCCTATGATGAAATTCTCCAAAATGGAATAAGAGATGGTGCTGTAAGTAGAGATCCCAGGATGGAGGGCCCTCAACCAGCCAGCAATGGATCTACCTGGGCTCCAGCTCCAAAGTTATACTCACAGATACAGTAGGCCCAGATTTGCTGGTCCTGTCAGGCCATCAGTGGGAGCCAAAAGAGAATCCATTAGAGGGGTTTTTCTACTTGGGTGGGGATGATCCATAAGGCCCATGGTCCCACCAGGGGACCCATTGCTTTGCCAGGAACAGGTCCTGGGAACAATCCAAGGCATTTCCAGGTATATCAAGAATAGAATCCCACCTGCAACCCTGCAGAACTGTCCCCTGCAAAATGCACAACATTACCATGGATGGTCCAAGGGTCTGGCTCACTATAGGCAGTGTCCCCTTTCAGAGTCCCCAGCCAGGTAGGGTCCAAGGTGACACAAGTTGTGACCTTGCTACTACATGCCACAATTTCTCAGATTCAATTGGCAAGATGAATGTCCTATGATTATGCGACAAATCCCCCCACTCAGCAGGGAGATCACTGAGGAGAAGAGACTACCTGCCATGGATGTAGCCTTTGATCCTCCAGCCTCCACCATTGTCCTCTTGGATCTGGACTTGTAGGCAGCATCCAAGGAACAGGCCACAGCCAGGACGCTCTGGTAAGTGGCTTGGCTGTCAAGCAACAGGATCCTCTCCCGGTTCTCTAGCAAAAAAGCCTCCAGATTCTTCATCTCTCTGCACCTCACCATCCCTTTCAGAGACAGGATAAGCTTTTTGTATGCACATGTGAATGCTTTATTCCCAACATCCTCAATAAAAGAGGAAAATGAGAGAAGATTTTCATGTTTGACCCTTTTGTTTGATTTTGGGAGGAAGGAAAATATGCCATGAATGTTTGGGGGATGTTCATAACTGCTCAGCTCCAAGGTGAAGTCCCACACAGCTGTTGTGATCCAGACTTTCCCTCCAGGGTTTCTCCTGAAGTAAACTGTGCCTGCTTGTAAGAGGTACATTCCACCGATGAAGGAGCTGGACTCTGCACAATACACAAAAACATTGACTTGTGCTGACCTGCGTAATGAAGGTGGATATACATTTAGTGGATTTGAATCCTCCATTGCAAATCTTTGGGTGAAAACAACGCAAACTCCCCTCTGGATAAGCTCCGCTGTCAAGGTCCTCATGAACCGGTCCCCGTTGTCAGTGTCTGCAGCAATGAGGCCCACCAGTGTCCACCGGAAATGCAGGAGCAGCCTGGCTATCCCCTGGTATGGGGTTGGGTCTCTGGGGACCCTCAGATGGAAATAGGGGAACTGGGCTAGATTGTTGCGAACACGAGTGATCCAAGCGTAACTGACCTGGCAAGAAAAGCAAGCGGTGAACATCTGCTTTGCTTCAGAACAGACCTTGCTTCCCCCCACCCCAGTATTGACTGGCACTGGAGAGATGCAACCCATGGTTACTTGGGGAGGTGTCCCATCTACTGGAAGGAAGACCCTTTGCTAGGAAAATGCTTCCCTTCTCTCTCTGCTCAGGAGCACACACACTCGGGGGGGGGGAGGGGATTTCTACCTGAGACTGCTGGCAGTTTATTCACTATATTTTCTTTCAGTTCCATTGCACAACTTGGTACACATACATGTGGGGCAGAAATTCAGCAGCACACTTCTACCCATACTCCACAGCTATGGGGAATGTGAAGCCTCTTGGAAAAATCACACATCCTTCAAAACATGATGCCCTTTCAGCTTCCTCTTCCACCTCTTTGTCCTACCCCTTTTAAGTATTCTATTTTCTGGCTGTCCTCATGTTGCCATGTATTGGCAAAAAAATTGGCCTCCCAAGACAGTGTTTGAATGGCATATACTGCTGCTTAATGACCAGGAAAAACTCCTTGTTTGATGTCAGAAAATCCCAGAATTTCAATTCATGAGGAGGAAATAAAACTCGGGTTCCTGGGAAAGATCAAGTGTTCAGACCATCTGTGGCTTTATTGTTTGGCCCAGGTTCCCGCAGTAGACTCACAATAATGCATTACCGGGCAGGCAGAGGTAAACTCGCTGCAAAGTTTCAATACAACTACAGAGTATTTTATACCCTCCCGGTCACATACACAGGTACAGAGAAATTGATGACAGAATGCAGACATTACAATAAGATTCTGAGGTCATCATATACAGAACAGAGAAAGGAATGTCAGTCAATCATACAGTGACAATGAGATTACAATATTTCTAATTGCAGTGTATTGACACTTTAGTTGAGTAACTTGAACCCATCTCCAGGTCTGCTTAGACATGTAAATTCAAGCTACTGAGAAACTATTCATGAACTCATAAGCTCATCTAGACTCAGACCCTAAGTAATGCATCCACTCCATTCTGAATGGCCAGGGCACATGGAGCCCTCTGGGCTAGCAAAAGATACTTCCTGGTAAACTGTGAATTCCATCAATGATTATTTAATCATTGTGAAGGTATATAAAGCATATTTGGACTAAATGGTCTGTCTACTGTAGCTTACAGCTAAAGGTGAGAGAAAGGAGTGGGAGAGGAATGCAATTTTAAACAGTGACTTAGCTTGGAAAGCTGGTGCTTTTGAGAAGGAGTGCAGGACTGATTCCACAATGCAAAAGCATACAGAAACAATGTTTTTCTGACAGGATTTATCCAAATTTTCCTAACACTGACCACCCCTTCTTAGTGCATTTAAATATCATGAAAGGAGGAATGATTGGTCCAATGTAATAATCAAGTCCTATTGAACTCTGAGTGACTTAGATCTGGTCTGCAGTGTTTCTCTACAGGTCTTACTAGGGGTAGGTTTTCCAAGAAATTGATCCTCTTTGAATCTTAAATGAAGCATATTTCCAGGCACTAGAGAAAGGCATATTTTGAGGTTGCACTCAGGATTATCTCTTCAAATCCATGTCCTCTGTCTCACTGTGGACTTCCAGAACCCCTTTCTGAGTTCCCAGAAGAGGCAGCAAAAGTCCGATGTTCCAGCAAATATTTGCCACCACCCCTGCCCTGCTTTCTCACCTGTGGGATCTTGTAGATGCCCAAGAGGGTGGACATCTGGGTGGAGCAGTCAGACTGGGATCTTTCCAGGACAGCCAAGGGGTGACTGTGGCGTCTGCAACTGTAGTTGGGAATATTGGCCTGTTCCGGACAGAGCAGGTCCAGCAGGGCATCCAACATCATCCTTGCATCAGAATAGGTGTCATGGATGGAGTAGCCCAGGGTGAGGTTGGGCAAGATCCCAGGGTTCTGGTTTATGTCCTGAATGGCAAACAGGAAGGACAGGATGGCCAAAAAGTCTTTCCATGCTTCCCTGCACAAATATACAATGGGAACACCATGTTCAGATCTTCCTCCTTTGCCCTCGAATGCCTATTCTAGTGTATGGGGAACATGAGGAGGAGGGTGCTGTTGCCCATGTGTCCTGCTTCTGGGCTTCTTATTGGGTTGCCTCTCTGGTCTCTTTGAAACCCAAATGTGGTCTTGACTTCTCTTGAGCTGCAGGTTGCTGTTGCTCTTTCTCCTGCGCTTTCCTCTGCTCCTTTTTTCAGATGTCTGCCATGTTTGCTACATGACTCTTTCCTGGTGGTTTTTCAAATCACTGCCTAATATGAGACCATGGAAGGAGATAATTGATTTTTCTCCAGAATTGTCCTTCCTTACAGCATTATCTGAACGAATTCTCAGTAAGTTCAAAATGTGTACTCAGTAGACAATGATCTTCTCTTTGTTTCCTGTCCACATACACCCATGCTGAAAGATGGGATCTAAGCAGAAAAAGAACAAGTAATCTATTCACCCACTCACCCATCTCAAATTGCATAGAACCCAAGTCATCCTAAAATTGCTGAGCATGATTTGAGAAAACATTGGGAAAGCAAATCCACCAATGTGAGGTCAAATCAGATCATCTTCACCATTAATAAGCCCAATGAAACTGAACTTAAAGCACAATACTATCTTATGGGCCCTCGTGCAGGAAGCATTTTTTATGATCAGGTGAAAATCCTACATCTCAGGGCAAGACAGCTGCATATTGTGTGCGTGGTTTGCTGTATAGAAAGGGCAAGGCAAAATGATGGCAGGAAATAATGCACAAAATTATACAGGAATGATTCATGCTGGAGAACGAAAGTATTTTTATATCCCCAAGAATCCAAAAGTCTCACAGGAGATGACTTGAATGTCTGAAGAAACAAAGTAAGAGACAGGATTTGCAAAGAAAAGGCCAGGTAGAGAACTCAAGAACAAAGAGCTGGAGTGATTGTCCTGAACTGATCTCTTATTTCAGAGCTGTCAGGAAGTAGCACAATTTTGCATTAGTTCAGCTATGCTCTGCACATTGTTACATAATCAAACAAGCTTTCTTGAGCTTTTTTTTTTGTGGGGGGGGGGGACAAAGAGCTGACTGGCCCGTGGAACCCTCCTCCAAGGCTGGTGCTCTGCCTGAAGAAAGCTTGCCTACCACTAAACTGGAATGTTTCCAGACCTCATGCCTTTCCCTCCAGGGTCAGTTCCCATCTTCAGAACAGAAAAGCTAAGAATAATGCAGAGGGCCTTCCCCTGCATGGAGGTTTCCCTCTTCAGGCTATCCATCCTGGTGGCCATGCATGCAGCCTCAGAACCTGCCAGGCCATCTACGTGCTATGTGACATCCTCCATTCCCCATGCCCTGAATCTCCTACCATCTTCAACACAGGATGGCCCCACAGAGTTTTGGGGAGTGAGAAATTGCATGGGAGAAAATGGTCACACCACTCAACTGACCAGGGGTCTGCCTGGTGGCAGGACATGGGAAGGCAGCCTGAGCACTGGATGGGCTTTGCTCTGGATGCATGCATGCGTACAACCTCACCACAGAAAGGACCTAGTGAAGCCCTTGTCTGGGACAGGCCCTTGATCACAGGGTTTGGGTTCCCTGTCAATCGGTGGGCAGATTGGGCTCATGACAACAGTGCAGTGTGAATGGATACCACTGAACTCCACCAACTAACAATGGCTTGCCTGGCAATACTGCTTGTTGTGGCACGTTTGTTGAAGTCATCATTAAAGAAAAAAATGGCATGGCTTGCAGAGAGGGCTCCACTAATGAGGAAGTCGCCTGGCCTGTTGTAAGTGGATGGGCTCAGGCCATGCTCCAGATGCAGAGGGCATTTGGTTTCCCAGGGCAGAAGCAAAAGCAACAGCAGCAGCAGCAGAATCATTCTGGGTACTCCTGGAGCCACATCTTTTCTCTCCTGAACTGAAGCGAAGATTCTTTGAAGGAAAGCAAGGCCCTCCTTCAGGGTCTCATCTTTGCAGTCTTCCTATCGTATGCAGAGACCAACCAGTGATGCCTTCACCTCTGACGAGCAGGGCAGCAGGTGCGAGCATGTGCTCCGCATCCTCCTCATCTTCCCTGCCCCTCATCCAAATTCTCCAGAGATATTTATGTGCCTGGCCTTTCAGGCCCATCTGCCACGTATGTTGTTCTTGTTTCTGATGTTGACCTGAAAAGAAATCTTTGGAGGAATCTTGTGGGGTTTGGTGGTACACCAAGAAAGATTTTGGTGTGGTTGCTCTAATTGCAATGAGGAGGAGCACCTCTTCCCACCCTGAACTCTCTAAGGGGCTTTGGGCGCAGCTGGAGAAAGATGGCTGTGCACATTGCCAGGTGCGGCTTCCTGCAGGGAGTAATGATGTGCTTGCTGGCGTGAGTAACTTTGCTGCAAATGCACTTTCGGAAGAGCCTGTTTCACTGCATCTCTTTCAGTTACTCAGGGCTGATTTTGGGAGCTGTGGACTGGAGAAGTCCAGTGGGGCCAGCATGACTACAGCTATCCCTCAGTGTGTGTGTTGCTAGGCGCTGGGGCAGGAAGCACTGCTGCATCCATATTCTGCCTGTGGGACCCAGCATACCTCTGGTCGGCCACCATGAGATCCATGTGAGTATCTTGCCTGATGCCCCATCCACTCCACTTCACTGCCACACCAGCCCCTTACATGACCTGTTGTGGATTCCGTCAGAGGAGGGCTCCTTTCCCCCAAGCCAACTGTTTTGGGGGTCTTCAGCTTTCATACTGTGTTCCTGGCACTCCATCCCCAATGTTGGTTCACCACCATGGACAGTTCTTGTAACTCCTAGCATTCCTGTTACAATGGATAACCACCACTGAACCATCTCTTCTCCGCAGAAGGGGGACAGTCCCATGTGAAACATAGAAACATAGGAACAGAGCGAGTAGAAGGGGCCTCCTGGCCCATCTACTCTGACCCCTGGCTCCAGCCATCTCCGCTCACAACATGCCCCCCATGTGCATGTCTAGCCTATTCTTGGACACACTCACTGATGGGGCCTCAACCACCCCCTGTGGAAACCCATTCCAGACCCTCGGGGTCCTAACTGCCAGCAAGTACCTCCTGGCAGTAAAAGTGCTGTTGAGTGTCCAATCTCCACAAAACTTTTTTTTTTTGCCATATCTGGTGCAGCCTAAAATCTGTAGGTGCATATCAGAGCAATAAACTTCTTGTTAGGCATCTTCTTTCTGTGCCCTCAGCAGTTTCTGAACTCCCCAAAATTCAGGAACCTGTAATCCAGGTGTTCAAAAAATGGGTAGATTTTCTACAATTGAAAAGGAAGGAAAGCAGAAGTGACTCTGTCTAAAACCACAGGCAGCACTCCTAAATTCCATGGGCCAAATCCTTTGGGGTACTGATGCCTCCACTGCATGCAGTCCACCCTTCCAGTTGCCCTTCCCCATTGCTGAGTCTGGCCGAGTCACTCACACAAACAGGAGCTACTACTTTGCAAGGCACGGCCTGGAAGTGAGCAGGAAGACTCATTTCTGGAAGGGGACAGGTCAGTGGAGTTCTGTCGCACAAGTTCTGCCAATTCTCCTTTTCCAAACAATGACCCTTCAGCTATTTTGGGTGTCCCTGGAGATGCATTGGAGGCTGCTACCGCTGCAGAAAAGGTGACCAGGATGTGACTCTGAACTGGATTCTGCCCTATGTTTCCAGACTCTTTCTGTGCATGTATTATTGTGCTGGGGAACAGGTGGCACTATAGGTTAAGCCACTGAGTCCCCAGCTGTTGATCGGAAGGTCGGCAGTTCAAATACGCACTGCAGGGTGAGCCCTTGCTGCTCAGTCCCAGCTTCTACCAATCTAGCGATTCGAAAGCATGCAAATATGAGTAGATAAATACTGTAGGTACTATTTCAATGGGAAGGTAACAGCATTCCATGTGCCTCAGCGTTTCGTCCTGCTGGCCACATGACCACAGAAGTGTCTTTGGACAATGCTGGCTCTTTGGCTTAGAAATGGAGATGAGCACTGCCCCTAGAGTTAGACAGCACCAGCACACATGTGTGTGGGGACCTTTACCCTCCTCCTCCTCCTCCTCCTCCAAAAGAATTTGACCCAGCCTGCCAAAGGCCCATCCTTGTCACACTCCTCTCCAAGGGATTTTGTATATGGATGGAGAGGTCTAAGTCTTCAAGAACAACGAAAACACTAGTCTGCCTTCCACAACAGCAGTTTCGAACATTGAATGAGCCAGGCTATACAGAACTCAGGTTCTTTTTAAACAACTTCACACATGCTTCATGAACATCCAGGATATAAGCGCAACAGGCTGTGAAAGTTTGTGTGTGTTGAGGCAGCCAGGCTGGGGGCTGACAGAACCTTCTTGCTCTATCACCCATGGGTGTAACTGCTTTGGAAAGCCAACTGGGGGAACAATTCCCATGCTGGAAGTGTGCACACACCACCTTTCTTTTATGCCAACAACCTGTATTTGGACTCCTGAGTTCTCCGACACAGGAAGCCACCTTCAGCCAGAGAGGCCCTTCTCTTGCATTCATCACTGACCAGAAATGTAAACCAAGAGACAAAGCTCATTGTCATTGCATGAGCGCAGGCTGCATGATCTGGGGAAGGTGTGGCTTGAGGGTGTGGCTTTGAGGGGTGGCTCTGACTCTCATGAAGGGAGCCCTGCTTCTAAATCTGCCACCACAGCATTGGAGGTGACACTTGGGAAATTTCAGATAAATCCTGGTAGAAAAATGTTGCTTATATGTGCCTTTCTGTCATAAAATCAGACCTGCACCCCTTTCTTAGAAGGCACCAGCTTTCCAAGCCAGGTCACTGCTTAGCATTGCTGTTGCCTTAAGAAGATGCCATTCTTAGCTGGAATGACGCTGCTGGAGGCTAATACTGTTAGTGAGGAAATACCTGTCTTCTCATCAGCTGCAGCAAAATGAAAAAATGGTGTCCATTTGTTTCTGAATGGACCCACCTGCATATCTAGTCCCACAGAGGCAAGCCCCTGCAGAGTGTAGTGGCACCTCCTTCAGACACATTTGCATGTTTAAACAGACATAGAAACATAGAAATGGTGCGAGTCAGAAGGGGTCTCCCAGACCATCTAGTCTCTAAAATTAATATTTGAAATGATTAACCACTTTCTGCATGAAAGATGAATTAGAAAAATTATTAATTATTGTGCATACATATCACTCTAGGAAAAAAAATCAAAGAATGTCTAATTTAGACCTTTGGTATTCTCTGTTTAAGTTTTTTAGTAATTTGGAAAAGAAAAATGCTAATCCATTATTTTAGAAATTATAAGAATAGATAAAATTGTATAAAGGAAAAAATAAAAATGGCTTAGATTAAGTTTATCTATATGGGGCAGGCTTGAAATGCTAAAAGCATTTATATTACTAATATACTTATTTTGTTTCAAAATGTTCCTTTGCATCCAAATAAGTTGGCCAAAACAGTTGGAAAAGTGTATAGCTGAGAATAGCATAAGTTTAATATGCATTAAAAGTGCAAAACACAGGCCTGCTTCTCAAGGGGACTGGCAGCTCCAAATTTAATAAAGATAGAAACATAGAAACAGAGTGAGTGAGTCAGAAGAGGCCTCCCAGGCCATCTAATCTGCCCCCAGCTCCAGCCAGCTCTGCTCATGACATGCCCACCATGTGCATGTCCAGCCTATCTTTGAACGCCCTCACCGATGGGGCCTCAACCACCTCCTGTGGAAGCCCATTCCATACCCTCAGGGTCCTAACTGCCAGGAAGTGCTTCCTGGCATCCAAAATGGACCTTGGTTCCCTGAGCTTTGCTCCGTTGGAGTGCGTCCTGCCTTCCTCTGCAGGGGAGAACAGGTCTCCACCCGCCTCTGTGTCTCTCCCCCTCACATACCTGCATGCTGTCAACAGACCCGCTCGGAGTCTCCTCTTCTCCAGGCTGAAGAGACCCAGTTCCCTCAGTCTCACCTCATACAGCTTCCCTGCAAACTGGTCACCAACCTTGTGGCCCTACACTGCACTGACTCCAACCTGGCTATATCCTTCCTGTAATGTGGAGCCCAGAACTGAAGAATTTTACTCTATAGTGCAGGCTGTTAGACCAAGAGAAATTAATGACACACCAAATGGTCTCAAAGGGAGGGATCAGAGGAGTCCCGCTTCAGACCTCTTTTTTGCGAAAATTTCCAAGAAATAAAATTAAAAGAGATTGTCTTTTCAGTGAATTGGTTCAAATGGGGATCGAGAATATCAAATTTTTCGCTCCCCACATGTCGCCAGCAGGCCCTCTTTGGGACCATCCCAAAAGGGCTCTTCTGTGCATGGAAGTCCTATTTTGGCAGAGGACTGAGAGTGAGCCACCGCTGGGAGACCCGCCAGCTTCAGCAAAGGCGCAGGATATGCGCTCTGTGCGCACACAGCATTTGGGGCCACTCGGAGGCTTGGGGGAAGGAACGGGGCGGGGCGGCCTCACTCTGCCCAGGGACCCCACTCACTGAGCCACCTCCAGGAAATCGGCCCGAATACCTCTTTGTGGTTGTAGTGGCAGAAGCGATCCCCCACAGTCCGCCTGTACTCCAGCTCCTCCTTCCGGCTGTTCCAGTCCTCAACTATGGGCTCCCCCAGTGCCGTGAGGGCCTCAAACCTGCCCCGGGTGCTGTCGAAGCGCATGTACTCCTCCCGGTTGTAGAAGTACCTCTGCAGGTAGCGCACCTGCTCTGTCCCCGTTGCGTTGGAGAAGCGGCACTCTGCCTTTGCCTGTGCCAGGAAATGCTGTGGGGCTGTGGGGAGAGGAAGCCCAGGCATGAGGGGAGCAGCCAGGCTCCCCTCAAGGGTTCTCTCACCAGCACTTCCAGGCCAATCAGTCTGTGGGAATGGGCCTGGGCACACCTCCCCACTACCGCAGCCAATCAGAGAGGCGCACCTGCCACAGAGAGGTGTGATGGCCCCCACCTGATGCACACAGTCTCCCCCTCCTCTCCAACCTGAACTCAACAACCCTGCGAGGTAGGCTGAGCAGAGAGGCAGTGGCTGTCCATTGCTGGGGTCAGAAAGGGAACCCAGATCGCCAGAATCCCAGCCTGGCACTATGACCACTGCACCACACAGTCTCCCCTGGAAGCTGCCTGGAGAGATGCAGGACAGATCAGTGTTAACCTGTGGGATTCACCTTTGCAAAAGAGAGAGGGAGCTTGAAAAAGGGAATTGGAGGAATTTGGGCAGAAGACTATCCCTCGCTTCTAGTCCTCATGGTTCCATGCTAGCCTCAGCATGCCAGGTACTCCAGCTGCTGGGGAGCATGAGTGCTGTTGATCTTATCCACTGCTTGTGAGTTCCCTGGGGGATGGCAGCTGGTTGCATGAGGAGACCCCTTGGGCTGAATGGCCTCTCCCGACCCACCTCAGCTGATCCAAACTTGGGGCTCTTCTTCCCTTTATCTATGTCCAACATCCATCACAATGCCCCCTCCCCCGGATGTGTTGGACGCTAACCCCCACCATACTTTTCAAGGCAGAAGTCCAACAGGTCCAGATGCCCCCCTTCAATGCCCAGTACCTTAGATCCCACCCAGTACCTCATGGATGTTGGAGGGATTCTTGCAGTCCTCCTCAATGACATTAGCCTGGGACAAATGTTCCCCAAGAGCCGCTGCCCCCGAAGACCCTCCAGGGCAGGGAGAGGGGCTGCTTCTCCCCACTTTCACCCCCCCCCCATCCCTGCAGCCACCGGCTTTTCTGGGGGTGGGGACTGGGAGTTCTGCTCTTTCAGCACCTGCAACTTGTCCAGGACATCAAGCAAAGAAAAGGGACACTTCCCCTGCTGAACCTCTGCCTGCAGTGGAGCTGCAGAGGAGCCCCCCATCCAAAGCCTCCTTTCCCTGCACCCTCACCCTCCTTCCCTCCCCTTCTGGGGTTCCTGGGGGCAGTCAAGATTCCCCGGGCAAAGCACCCTAACATCATGTGAATTTCCCAGAGTACATGAGGGTGGATGGGAGGGCTGGCCACCAAGCCAGGAAACAGGTTCAGAGGATGGCTGGGGAAGAGCTTTGCCACCTCCATTGTCAGCACCACGGTGATCGTTTTGGCCAAGAGAGAAGAGACGGCCACTGAGAAGATGATGCTGAAGGCATGCTGCATCTGGGGCAGTGAGAACACGGGGGTGAGCCACCAGGGCACTGGTGCCAGGCAGGCTGACCCTACGGGACCAGTGCAAGGGGCTAGAAGGGGACCAGGACAGTCAGCTAAGTGACAGGGGTGGGCTGTCCTCAGGGCTGGAGCAGGAGCTCTCCCTGCAGAAAGCCCCATGTGTGGCGCCCGGTGACATGGGGAGAAGGTTCCTAGTCATTCCACACAGACAGATTTGACCTTTTCTGAATTCAAGTTTTTTCTGCTTTTGTCAATTCATTACTGCAGAGGAACACATTTGCACAAGTGTAACTCAGATAAAGTTGGTCAGCTGTAGGATTTAGAGGCCAGATACAGAGAAATCCAATTCCATTTGACTCAGAGAATCATGAATGGGAGAGTTGGAAGGGGCCCGAGGGCCAACAAGTCCACCTTCTGCTCAGGGTAGGGCTCTGACTCAGACCATCCCTGGTAGAGGGCCACCCAACTGCCTCTTGAATGCCTCCAGGGAGGGAGAGCCCACCGCTTCCCATGATCACTGGCTCCATTATTGAACTGCTGCAACAGGCAGGAAGCTTAGTACCATAGAATACCAGACCTGGAAGGGGCCATGAAAGACTTCAAGTCCAACCCCCTGCTGCTGCATGTCACCACGTTACACTATCCCACTCAGATGGCTCAGATGGCTGTCCAGTTTCTTTCTCACCACCTCTCTAGGCAGCTGTTTCCATTTTTGTATTGCTCTGACAGTGACAAGGCTTTTCCTGAAGTCCAGCCTGAATCTGGGTTGTCACAACTTGAATTGATTATTCCACGTCCTACACTCCGGTATCAGCAAGAAGTGATCTTGACCTTCCACTTTGTGACAGCCTTTGAGAGACATATAGAGGAATATCATGCCCCCCCCCTCAGTCTTCTCTTCTCAAGGCTGAACATGCCCAGTTCCCTCCATCTCTTCTCACAGGGCAGTGTTTCCAAACCCTGGATCATTTTTGTCACCCTCCACGGGATCCTTTCTAATTTATTGTATCTTTCTTAAATCTTGGTGCCCAGAACTGGACACAGTATTTGAGGTGAAGTCTGACTAGTGAGGAGTACAGAGGAATTCCTCCTCCTCATGATTTGGAAGTAAGACTTCTGTTAATGCATCCCAAAATAGCATTCGCCCTTTTGGTGGTTGCATCACATTTTTGGTTCATGTTTAGCCTACTGTCCACAATTACTCAAAGATCTTTTTCTTGTTCAGTTCTACTGAGCCATGTATTCCCCTTCTTGTATTGATGCCTTTGGTTTCTTTTTCCTAGGTGGAGGACTTGGCACTTGTCCTTATTGAATTTCAATTTGTTGTTTCCAGCCCAGCGGTCAAGTTGATCAAGATCGCCCTGCATCTTCATTCTGTCTTCTAGAGTGTTTGCTATTCCACCCAGTTTTTTTTTTTATCATCTGCAAATTTGATTATCTTTCCTTGTACTTCCTCATCTAAACCATTAATAAAGATGTTGAAGAGCACTGTGCCCTGGACTGAACCCTGTGCCAGCCCTCTCGTTAAATTCATCCAATTTGAGAAGGTGCCATTGATGGGCACTCTTTGTGTCTAATTTAGCAGCAAATTTTGGATCCACCTAATCATTTTTCCATCTAGTCCAGTTTTGCTAATTTGCTTATCAGAATGTTGTGTGGTGCTATGTTGAAAGGTTTGCTAAACTCTAGGTAGATAATTTCTACACTGTTCCCTTTGTCCATTTGGGAGTCAAAAAATGAGATTAAATTAGTCTGACAAAATAAATAAAAAGGATTTATTTTTTATTTCATTTATTTTTGTTCAGCCAGGACCTGGCATCTGGCCATGTGAGCCTGTAATTCTGTGCTCTGCACTCTAGGATGCCTGGGAAGAGATCCTGCCCTCCTCTGTGTCACAGCCTTGGAAATCTGCCACAGGTCTCTCTGGCTTTCCCATGAACAAACAGGATGGGGAAAGCCCACTGCCTGAAACCCAGAGAGCTGCTGGCAGCCTGTGTGCACAATACAGGGTTGGAGAGGTGGCTGGTGGCTCCCTTGAAGGCAGCTTCCAGTGTTCGCAATGGGAGCTGCACCAGAAACACACTGCCCTTCGCTCACTGCAGCATGGCATCATTCTCAGGGTCCCTGCCCAAGACAAGTTGTGCGGACAGAAGAACTGAGTACCAGGGTCAGCAGGGAGATCTGAGACACAAAGGGAATACCTGCCACGGCTGGAGCCTCCAAGCACCCAGCCTGTCTCCACCCTCCTGCCTTCTCCTTTTGGATCTGGATGCAGCAGCAGCATCCAGGGCCTGGGCCACAGCCAGGACGCTGTTGTAAATGATGTGGCTGTCCAGAGACAGGATCCTCTCCCTCTTCTCTTGCAAAATGGCTCCCCAATTCTCCTTCTTGCATCTTGTCTGGCCTTTCACTGTTAAGGCCTGCTTTGAAGAAGAGCACTGAAATGCTTTCTCCAGAAACCGCTCAATAAAGAAGTCAAAGCTGAAAAAGAAGCGATCAATTTCTTTTTTCTCGTTTTTCTGGATAAGGAAGGAAAAAATGCCATGGATGTTTTGTGAAGTTAAATGAGACACCAGTTCCAAGGAGAAGTCCCACACCACGGTGGTGATCCACACTTTCCCTGTCTTGGGTTCTCTAAGGTCATCAATATATTCTTTTATCATGTACATGTCCTCTATGAAGGTACTTGTCTCTGCACAATAAACAAAAACATTGGCTTCTCCTGATGTGTGAAACCAAGCACGGTGGCGCTTTTGGTTGCTTGTATACAGGCCTGAGATGTTCTGTGTGAAAACAACACACACTCTGCTACAGGTGAACTCTGTGGTCAAGGCCCTCATGCACCTTGCTTCGCTGTCGGTGTCTTCAGCAGCAAGACCCACCAGCATCCACCGGAAATGCGGGAGCAGCCTGGTGATCCCCTCATACTGGGTTGGCTCTTTGGGGACCATCGGGTAGGAAAAGGGGAACTGGGTCTTATCACTCAGGGTGTGAGAAGTAAACACATGGCTGAGCTGGTGGGGATAGAAGACAGCAAAGCTCTATTGTGCTTCTGATCAGAGCTGAAATCTTGCTCATCCTATTTTTATACCATCCAAATTAAGAGCCATTTCTGCACCTTGTGGTGTGAGTTCCACTGTTTAACCATGTGTTGTGTGCCCAAGTCCTTTGCTTTGGAAATCCACTTCTGCTACATACTGATCATGCAATCCTCCCTCTGCATCCCTCCTGTTTTCCCATGGTAATGCAACAAGGCTGTAGCCTGAGGGACATTTGCACAGGAATGAGTCCTGCAGAGCTACCTACACCTCGGCAGAAGGTGAGGGCTTCCCAGAGAGAAAGAGGCCTTTTTAGCCTCTCCCAAATGGCTGCAGCTCCTTCACACCTATGTCTTGGAACTCACTGCAGAGGCTCCTTCCCCGTTTCCTCAGCTCCCCAAGACACAACAGAGCGGCTGGGACTCAGGCTGCAGACACCGGTCCCTCTCCGTCCTCACCTGAGGGGTTTTATAGAGCCCCATCATGCCTGAGATCTGGATGGAGATGTCCGAATTAGCCCCTTCCAGGACAACCATGGGGGGAATCTGTCTCCCACAGCTATAGTTGGGCACTCTGGCCTGCCCCAGTGAAAGCAGGTCCAGCAGGGCATTCGAAGTCAACCTTGCATCAAAAAAGTTGTTGTGAACACTGTAGTCCAGGGAGAGTTTCTGTAGGAGCCTGGGGTTCTGGTTGACCTCTCAAACTGCGAACAGGTAGGACAAGATATTCCAACAGTTTGTGCGTCCATCCCTGCAAACAAACACCATGCAAAGAAAGTATTCAGAGCTGAGGCTGTTCAGGTGAGGAAGGGACATAACACTGCAACTGAATGGGTACTTCAAGGAAGCCCATCCATGAGGGAGCCAGGAAAGTGGATGCCCAGTTGCAAAGGTGGAGCCAACCAGCAGGACCATCATGCCATTGCACCTCCTATCCATATTCCTGCCAACTGACAGCAGCACACATACTGTTCCTGGCCCTGGAGGCTCCTTCTGAGGAAGGAGCCATGCCAGCCAGAAGCTTCCTGCATTGCTCTCAGGCCTTATGAGGAAAGCAGCAATGGATTCTCCCACTGGACATTACTTTACTCCCCAAATGGACTCACACCTGCTGCTGCACATGACACAGCATCATTGTTAATACTTGCACCTGTGGTGGACTCCAGGTGTCCACCTACACATCCACCAATATCCCTGGGCATTCAGGGAAAAGTGGATACTTCTGAGGAAAAGAAAAGGGTAGAAAGTAAGGAAAAAGTTGGTAATGTCACCACTTCATGGCTTACCAGAAAGGACGCTTGCTGGGGGGAGGTTTGTAGAAAGGTTCCACCTCTCGAAAGCCCAGAAGTTCTGCAGAGATGACCCCACCAACAAGGAGGTCTCCTGCCCTGTGATAGCTGGATTGTTGTGCAGGAGGTCACGACAGGGGCGCCTCCTCGTGAGGAGGAAGTAACAGTAATTGCTAGAGTCGGGGAAGATCAAACACAGCCAGAGAGAGAGGCTAATCAGCTCCTGCCTGAAAGCGTCGCAAGTCCACAAACTTCTTCCCCAGCACCTAGCCCTTTAAAGCAAACATTCTGTGAAAGAGAAGAGGGAGAAAACCCCTCCTCATCTTCGGAAGAGGAAATGATGGGACCGGAAGCAGATGGCAGAATAGGGTATGTGGACATGACCAACGCCGCCCAGAGACGAATGATTCGTTCATATCAAATAAGGATGGACAGAATGAAAAAGAGGCGGGAGGAGCGGCTAGAGGGGGAGTAGGTGACGTGAAGGAGGGAAGAGAGCTCTATTCTCAGATGGACATCTAATTAGCATAGACGCTCTCCTACTAGCTTAACAGTAGAGTCGTAAATCTTGTAGATTACTAGCAATAAACAGATTTAGTTTTATTGCTTGTGTTTGTGTGACTAATTGCAACCAAAGTGCCTATACGTGTGGAGGTGTCTCCCCCCCACACAACATGGATGGATTTGTCGTAATCCTGCCCAAGGTCAGGGGGCACCTGGCCACCATCCCCCCACAGGTTTCCTGGGGCTGCAGCAGGAGCAGCACCAGTGGCTTCAACTACCAGTCCATCTCGGCTGCCTGGCTTGGCACCCGTCCTCCCCTCTACAAGGTAGAAGCTCCTTTGGTCATGCCTGAGCCCCTATCAAGGCTGCAGCTCCCTGGCTGCCCCAGTGGAGAAGGAGCCCAGGCAGGTCGAGCATGTCTTCAAAGGGGAATGAGCAAAGGAAGCTCTGCAGCCCATCAGCCAAACTGCAACCCACAGCAGGACCTTTGCATAATCTCCCATTAGGCTCATGTGCACAGACACATCCAGCCCAGCTGCTCCAGAATCCCTTTTTTGTGCGAAAGCCCCAGGGGACACCACTTGAGACCTGGAAACTGGAGGAAGAGGAAAACACTAGAGTTGCCATAATTGTGGGGAATGAGCCTCTCCTCGGAAACACCCCGAGAGCCTTGGTTGCTTCATGCACTGTCAGAGAAATGTGCTGGTCTGAATTCCTTCGAAGGGCCCCCCTCTATGGGGAGAATTGATGAGCTTTTTCTGGGAAGGTGCATTCACAAGACGTGATGCAGGGAACCCTTCAGGAGATACACCTTCACGGGATTGAGGGGTCAGGACTGCTGAGGGTTCAGGGGACTGGTGCTATGGGGAAGGTCCCTGAATGCACAACATAGTGCACCTTCCAAATGCCTTGGCCTGCAAGTCCATAGTGCCCAGCCCGTATGACTGCTGGCCCATCCAACAAACCTGCAGAGCACCAGAACAGCTCAGCTGGCCCCTGCCCAGAGATCTTTCCACTGGAGCTGTTGCGGGCTGCATTGGATGAGGTTTCTTTCCCCTAAACCAGAGTGGGAAACTCTGGGGGGATGGGGGTGGTGGTAATCCACTGTAATTTTTTTTCATTTTCATCACAGCATGCATTGCCATGGAGCACTTTCCTGCCTGATTTTCTGCTCGGTCTCCTCTAGATGGCACTATGAATTGGTGCAATATTGAAAACTCACCAGTGGACAATGTAGGGGTTTTTACTTGCAGAATTAAATCCCACATTTCCCCTGCTATTACGAGGGAACTGAACATGCTGCTCTCCAAAAGACCACATTTGTGTTGAAAGAGCATTTCATGGACTGGGAAAGGGATGGATGTGTTGAGGTGTCCGTGAGGTTCTCAGCTTCTCTGGGCTTGGCCTGCATTCCTTTTGGGATATTATGTGGCAGGCAAGGTTTGAACAGGTGAAACTGCCCCTGGCTGCTACTCCCCCAGAGAATGTGGCTCTGCTCGGAAACAGCTTCCCCACATGGAGGAAGAGCTCAGGCCAGGAACAGTTGCTGGGAAGGGTGACTTGCCCGGACAGGGAGACCTTCCCTGCCTGCATGGTGCAAGGTACTGTACGAAACCCCGAGACCAAGCATCCCCAACCCCCAAGTGGACTACATGGCTGGAGGCAGAGGGGCTCCTTTTTTCTCCCTGCTCCACCTTGTCCAGAATCCCATGAGGGTCTTTGGTGGTGTTGCCTCCAGCCCCAAGAGTCCCTTCACTGCTTCAAGTGCCGAGCTCAAAGAAATTTGGGCAATGGGGACAGAGGCTCAGATGGAGCTTGGGCAAGATCCAGCATGGCTGTCGTCAGTTTCTTAGGGGCAAAATCTGATACTCCATTGGCAGGGGGCAGGGACAGAGGGATGCCATAGAGAAGCAATGAGGGAGGAAGGCAAGAATGAGGACTTCTTTTGCTCTGCTGTCTGTTGGGGTCCAAATTTTGCCAAAGGTACCCTGCAAGAGATTCCTACTGGTGTTGCTGATCAGCTCCTTCAACAAAAACTTGAGGAAGGCACTAGAGGGACAGCCATCCATGACTGGATAGTCCCTGAGTGGATACAGGCACCATTACACACATATTTGGGGAAGCTCCAATGTAGTACTTGAATTTCTGATTGCAATGAAAGCAAAAGTGGAGTGCAGTCTTGGTTTCAAGACTTGGTTTTTATGAGCTCAGAACAATGAAGTTAAACCTCATTACAGGCAAATATTTGAGGAAAAATGGTGGGAAATTTAAAAAATAGAACTCCAAAGGCACAATTAGGAACCAGTCCACACGGAAGTGGGAGGAAGGCCAGGAAACAAAGCAGACTACAGTGAGGACCTGGAATTGAAGGGGTGGAGTCAGGCAGGCTAAAGCTGCATGTGAGCAGAGATTGTTGAGGGATCCAGCTGTCATGTTTGGTCAGATCATTTCTGAGTAATGGGAGCCCTGTGAAGGACATGTGCTCAGAATGCCTGCACTGTGACAGCCCTTGATGGAGTCCTAGGTGACAGAGGGAAATTGAAAAAGGTCTGGGAAGTGAATTCAAAAGAATTGCTGCTGCATCAGAAGCCCTGCTTGGCTATTGCTCTTAGATGTTCCTTGGTATTCAGATCAGGCCGTAGTAGGATAATGTAGCACTTGGGAAGGAAGATGCAGCCCAGAAGCCCAGAGCTGGATGCCAAGATGGAGAAGACCTGGACGGCCACCATGTATTTGCCCCTGGTGCTCAGGTAGGTGGGCATGAAGGACACCCAGATGCTGCAGAAGACCAGCATGCTGAAGGTGATCAGCTTGGCCTTGTTGAAGGCCCCGGGCAACTTCCTGGCCAGGAAGGCCACCGTGAAGCAGAGGGTAGCCAGGAAGTCCATGTAACCGAGGGCAGCATAGAACATGGCCACAGAGCCTTTGTTGCACTGCAGGATGATCTGCCCTGCCTGGGAGTGCATGTCTGAGTCAGGAAATGGTAGAGAGGTGGCCAGCCAGATGGTGCAGAAGAGAACCTGGACACTGGAACAGGATATGACAATGGAGCTGGCCAAGCCCCTCCCAAGCCATCCTCTGACCCTGTTTCCTGGCTTGGTGGCCAAGAAGGCCAGCACCACTGTGATAGTCTTGGCCAAGAGAGAAGAGACAGCCACTGAGAAGATAATGTTGAAGGATGTTTGTTGGAGGAGGCAGGTGGTGCTTCTTGGCTGGCCAATGAAGAGGAAGCAGGACAAGAAGGAGAGCAGGAGGGAAACAAGGAGTGCATAGGAGAGGTCCTGCTTGTTGGCTTTGACAACTGGGGTTTTGAGGAATTTAATGAATTTAATGAAGATTCCCAGCACAACTCCTGTGGTTAGGGATAAGAGCAGGGAAAAACAAGCCAGGGTGATCCCCTGTCATGGGGCCAGAGGCCCGGTCGCTCTGTTCGTAATTAACCACACTTGCAAGAGCAATAAAACTAAATCCAGTTGTTGTACTGCACCGATGCTAAATCATTGAGAAAATTCCTGGTGGCCGGGACCGACGATGAATGCAGTGACGTCGGAAATGCTCGTGGATGGTAGCCTAGATTCACGAAGAACGGTGTTTGATGAGTCGAGGCATGAATTGAGTTGTTATAGGCGAATTCTGCTAGTGGAAGGAAAGAGAGCCAATCATCTTGTTGGTAGTTTACAAAGCATTGGAGATACTGCTCAAATGTGGCATTGAGATGTTCAGTTTGTCCATCAGTTTGAGGGTGATGAGCAGATGATAGGCGTAAATCAACTTTGAGGAGTGTCAAGAGTTCCCACCAGAATCGAGACGTGAATTGACTGCCTCTGTCTGAAATTACAGCAAGGGGCCACCCATGTGTTTTATAAATATGATGAATAAAGAGGGACGCTGTGGTTTTGGTGGATGGTAATCCCGTGCAGGGAATAAAGTGAGCCATCTTCATAAAAAGATCTGTCATCACAAGGATAGTAGTGAAGCCACTGGACCTGGGCAAATCAGTGATGAAGTCCATGGAAACCGTGTGCCAGGGTCCAGGCAGGGTATCTACAGGTTGGAGTAGACCTGGCGGCTTTCCTTGTTGCCGTTTGGCACGGTGGCATGTGGGGCATGAGAGTACGTGTGCCTTGACGTCATGGTACATATGAGGCCACCAATAGTCTCTGGAGAAAGTATGCTTCATTTTGTAAACCCCAAAGTGACCAGCGGATGGAGAGTCATGACATCTCTGTAGAATTTTTTCACAAAGTGACACTGGTATGTAAGGAACGTGGTTGAATAGCAATATGTCATCTTCAAATGAAAAGTGGTTCGGAAGGGTATTATTCTGTCTTTGGTCTTTTTTCATGCGTACGAAGGGATCAGTCTGCTGCGCGTGTCGGATGTCATTGCTGTATGCCAATGAGATGGAAGTAATGGCGGCAATAGTCGGTTGCAAGATCGGAGCAGGTTCTGGGTGTTCTTTGTTATCAGGGAAATACTCAGGCTTCCTGGATAGTGCATCAGCCAGGAGGTTCTGCGACGGTGGAATATATACGATGAAGAAGTTGAAGCGGGAGAAGAACAGGGCCCATCGTGCCTGTCTTTGGTTGAGAATTTTTGCTGAAGTGAAGTGCGTTAAATTTTTGTGATCAGTTTGGATGAGTATCTTGTGCGGGGATCCTTCAAGTAAATGACGCCATTCTTCAAGGGCAGCCTTGATCGCTAGCAGTTCTTTTTCCCAGATTGTGTAGTTTCGTTCTGAGTTGGACAGTTTGTGTGAATAAAAGGCTATTGGTCTGAGATTGTCAGAGGGTAGGTGCGTTGATTGTAAGAGGACAGCTCCTATGGCCTAGTTGGAGGCATCAGTCTGAAGTGTGAATGGTGCTGACGTATCTGGATGCAATAGGTGATGTTCTGAAGTAAATTGGTGTTTCAATGAGATAAACGCTGCTGCTGCGCTGAGCGGCCACTTGAGACATCGTCTCTTGCCTTTTAGTAGATCAGTTAAAGGCGCTGTCAGGTGAGAGAAATTAGGGATGAAATGACGGTAGAAGTTCGCAAATCCCAGGAACTTTTGGAGTTCTTTCTTCGTACGGAGGGGTTGCCATGACAGTACTGCTTGTATCTTATCTGGGTCCATTTGTAGACCATCTGGGGAAATGCGGTAGCCCAGGTACCTCAAGGAAGTCATGTGGAATTCACATTTCTCTAACTTGGCTGAGAGGTGGTGTTCCCGCATTTGTTGTAGGACGGTTTGTACGTGTTGGACGTGTGATTCAGGGTCATTGGAGAATACGAGCAAATCATCCAGGTAAGCTATCATGAAGACATCAAGGAAATCATGGAAGATCTCATTTATCATTCTGCAGAAATATTGTCCTGAATTTAGTAGTCCAAACAGCATCATGCAGAACTCGTAGCTCCCATAACATGTTAGGAAGGCTGTCAAATGTTCGAATCCAGGGCGTATGCGGAGCAAATTGCATGCGTTGCATAGGTCCAGCTTGGTAAATATGCGTGCTTGACCTAATTGTTCCAAAATTTTGGAGATGAGAGGCATGGTGTGCCTATTTGGGATTGTAATTGCATTCAAGCGGCGATAATCGATGCAGACCCTGGGTTCTTCAGAATTCTTCCGTGGTACGATGATTGGCATTGCTGAAGAGGGAGATGAGGCGTATGAAGCCTTTTTCCAGGTTGGAGGATATAAAGTCTTTAATGACTTGGAGTTCTTTGGAGGACATGGGTCGAAGTTTGCTGGTTGGGAGTGTAACTCCGGGCTGTATGTAGATCTCCATGTCACATGAGCAATGAGGTGGTAATTTGTCAGCCTCTTGTGGATCAAATACGTCCCAAAAATCCTGGTATTGCAGTGGGAGGGCAGTGGTAGAGGGTGGTGAGGAGTTTGAGGTTGTCTGGGGAGTGGTGTCATTGCAGTGTTGTGAGCAGAAGGTGGAGTTAAATTGTATTTGTCCTTAACCCCAAGATATTTGAGGTTTGTGTTTGATTAACCAGTCCATGCTCAGGACAATGGGGTATTGAAGATCTTTCACTAGTAAGAATGTTGCTTGTTCATGATGTTTCCCAATTTGTAGGGTGAGTGGTGAAGATTGGAGAAGGGAGGGGCCGCCTTGCAGGGGTAGTTTTTGTATGGAGTCCACCTGGAGTGGAGTTTCCAGTGGTGAAGTTGGAACACTGTTTTTGAGCAAATTCTTCATCCATGAAGGAGGCAGTGGCACCACTGTCTATGAGTGCTGTGGCTCGAATTACAGGCTGAGAGTTTGCTTGTAATGTGATATCCAGCAGGAGATGTTGAGCTACGGGAGCTCCTCCTAGTATTTTGTTTGTAATGTGATATCCAGCAGGAGATGTTGAGCTACGGGAGCTCCTCCTAGTATTTGGCACCTTTGAGGAATGTGTGTGTGTCCCAGTGTCGCGGTGCTTAACGACGCTGGGACTGGAAGTTTCCCATCTGCTTTTTCAGTGGGCAGGACTTAGCTATATGGCCGTTATGTCCACAGACAAAACAGCGTCCGGCACTGCGTTGGTAAGCCTTATCTCCCCTTGGAATGCGAGTCCCGGCTGCCCCCAGCTGCATAAGTTCCGGTTCCTGCTGAGGCTGAGGTGTTGCTATGGTTACATAGCTTTCAGGCGGGGGTAGCTGGGGGTTGGCTTCCGCGCGCGGGAACCATTTTTCTTTAGTTGGCTGTGAGCCAGTATAGCTTTCATGTTTGGTGCGTTTTCTCTCGTTAAGCCGTGCGTCTATCTGGATTGTTAAAGTCATTAAATCCTGTAAATGCTCTGGCATGGAACTGCGTGCCAATTCATTTAAGACCTCCTCCCTCAAACCTTCATGGTATTAGACCATCAGGGCTTCCTCATTCCACCCTAAATCATTCATGATAAGCTGGAATTTAGTGGTGTACTCAGTTGCTGAAGCGTGTCCTTGCTTCAGACTCTTGACCTCACGTATGGCTATTTCTTTGCAAGCTTCTACACCAAGAAATTTTCCCAGGGCATTAAGACATAGCTCAGCATCATTTAATATGGGGTCTTTAGCAATTAACCTTGCTGTTGCCCATCGGGCTGGGACCCCTGTGAGTTGATTTATTAGAAATCCTACCTTTATCTTTTCATTGGGGAAGTCTGGAAGGCGAAGATTGATGTACAGTTCATTTTGTGCTCTGAAAGTTGTAAATCCCTCTTTCTTGCCATCATATTTTGGGGGGGCTTCAAGGGGGCATCTTCTTAGCATCAGTTCTTGGTCTGGCCTTGTAGCTGTTTCCTGTAGTTTTGCTTGCAGACCATCTAGTTCTTTTTGCAATGTCTCCAACTGTTGGGTTGCTTCTTGGTATTTGTTTCTCAAGAGGGTATTTTCTTCCTTTAAATTTTGGAAGTCATGTAGTGTTGGAGTTGGCGATTGCATTGTTGTTCTCTGGAGTCAGGAGTTTGGAAGAAGTTTCTGAATGATCAAAAAGTTCTTAAAAAAAAAAATCTTCTCTGCTCTGCAGCATGTGGCTAACATCCAAAGGATTCAGAGGCAAACATTCTGTCATGGGGCTGGAGGCCCGGTCGCTCTGGTTGTAATTAACCACACTTGCAAGAGCAATAAAACTAAATCTATTTATTGCTAGTTATCTACAAGATTTACAGTTCTACTGACGAGCTTCTTAATGATAGTCTTTGATGAACAGATGTTCGCCTCTGAATGGCGATAGCCTCTCCCCTCTATGTCATATCTCCCCCCATCATTCGTTCCTCCCTCCTTTCTTGTTCTCTTTTTGTCTTCACCTCATAGGCTTTCAGAATCCTCCTGTTTTTGGCTGTTTTAAAATCCACATATCCCATGATCCCTTCAGCTTCCGGTCCTGTCAGCTCCACTTCAGAAGAGGAGGAGGCATCTTGTTCTTTCTCTTTTCTGGCAGCCCCTTCCTTCTCGTGGTCTGGCTGACTTAAAGGGCCAGTCGTCTGTTCAGTGGGTTGTAGACCAGAGGAGCTCTCAGCAACAGGCTGGTTTGTGTTTATGTCGAGCCGTGGCGAGGTCTCTTGAACTTCGGCTGTCAAGATCAGGTCCTCCTCGTGAGTAGTAGCTCCTGTCGCGGCTTCATGCACAACATCCCCAGAGGTTCTTCGTAGGTGAGGAAGGTGATGTCCTTGGGGATGCATCCATCTTGGTCCTTGTTTGGGTGCTGATCTTCTAGGCACCTGCTGCACTGCTCTGCATCTGCAAGGAATGGAAGTGACCCTTCCCTGCCTGGCCCACGAGCTCTGCTTTGCACAGGGAGGGCTCTCTGCTTGTGGGGCAGCAACTTGTTTTTGACTGTGCTCATCTGGTGATGTGGACAGAGCAGCTGACCAATCCCTGAGAAACCCGGCCAGACTGGTTTAGCTTGTGCCACCCCAAAAGCACCCACTGGGAATGCAGCCTGCTGTCATTCCCCAGACCCTCGAAGGCAGCTGTGCAGTTCTTTCCGCACTGGCTGCTGGGACATGGGAGGAGGGGAGCCAAGCAGACAGAGCTTCTGGCCCCCAGGCAGCATCCGTGGCCCCAAGATCAGGTCTTCCAGGTGGGGTGCTGATTGGGCTGCCACTGCTGAGAGAGCTTGGGCTGCTGGCCGGGACAGAAGTGGATGGAGGGAAACTTCCCCTCATGCAGCACCTTTGGGAGATGCAGTTGGAAGGGAATATCAGCTACAGAAATTTGTAGCCTGCAGTGCTGTAGTGTGCCAGGAGTTTTCCTTTACACTGCTTTGTGTTACTGTGAACAACCTGAAGTCCTGGCTGCATGGCAGCCCAGCAAGGTAGCAGGTGGAATACACCATTCTGAAGTAGCCCTGGTCTCCTCAGATATGTTGGCAATGGAGAACTGCTTCTGGGCAAGGTGTTGGAGCAGGTGGTGGCGGCTCAACTCCAAGTACTCTTGGATGAAACTGATGATCTGGACCCATTTCTGTCTGGTTTCAGACCTGGTTAAAGTACTGAATCTGCCTTGGTCACCCTGTATGATGACCTGTGCAGGGAGAGGGACAGAGGGAGTGTGTTCCTGTCGGTTCTCCTGGACCTCTCAGCGGCCTTTGATACCATTTATTTATTTATTTATTTACAAATTTATAGGCCGCCCCTTGCCACAAGCCTCGGAGCGGCTCACAGCATCAAACCATTAAACTTTAAAACTTTAAAACTGGCCCATCTCCAGGTCTGAATTAAAACAAATACAATATAATACATAAAATAAATTAACATTTAAAATATTGCTTAAATAAAAAGGTCTTCGCCTGGCGCCGAAAAGCAAATAAAGACGGCGCCAGGCGAGCCTCTCTGGGGAGCGCATTCCATAAATGGGGCGCCACCGCAGAGAAGGCCCTCCTCCGGGTGCTCACCCTCCTTATATCTCTCACGGAGGGTTCCCGGAGGAGAGCATCAGCAGCAGATCGTAAGGGGCGGGAGGGTATATATGGTCGTAGGCGCTCCTTTAGGTAACCAAGACCCAAGCCGTTAAGGGCTTTATAGGTGAGTACCAACACCTTGAATTGGGCCCGGACTTCAATGGGGAGCCAGTGAAGCTGACGGAGAACTGGGGTGATATGAGAACCACGCCCAGTCCCCGTCAGCACCCTGGCAGCTCTATTCTGCACCAATTGAAGTATCCGGACCGTCTTCAAGGGTAGCCCCACGTAGAGCGCATTACAGTAATCTAGCCGGGAAGTCACCAACGCATGAGTCACCGTTGCCAAGCAGTCGAACTCCAGGAAGGGACGCAGCTGATGGATCAGCTGAAGCTGATGGAAGGCACTCCTCGCCACTGCTGACACTTGGGCTACCAAGGTCAGCTCCGGGTCGAGGAGAACCCCCAAGCTGCAGACCCTGTCCTTCAGAGGGAGTGCTACCCCATTCAAGACTAGGGTCAGGTCCCCCACTCCGAAGCCCGAACCACCTACCAACAGGACCTCCGTCTTGTCAGGATTGAGCCTCAGTTTATTGGCCCCCATCCAGCCCATTACCTCGGCCAGGCACCGGTTTAGCACAGCCACCGCCTCACCTGGATCGGTGGAAAACGAGAGGTAGAGCTGGGTATCATCAGCATACTGATGATTCCGCAGCCCACACCTCCTGATGACCTCTCCCAGCGGTTTCATGTAGATGTTAAACAGCATAGGGGACAAAATGGAACCCTGCGGAACTCCATGGCATAGCTGCCATGGCGCAGAGCCATAGTCCCCCAGCACCACCTTCTGGAATCGGCCATTGAGATAGGAGCGGAACCACTGCAAAGCAGTGCCTCCAACTCCCAATCCCTCCAGCCTCTCCAGAAGGATACCATGGTCGATGGTATCGAAAGCCAGGGCCAGGTTTAATCAGCCCCTGAACCACCCGAAAAATCTCCGCTGGACAGCATTGTGAGGAGGCAATGGACGCGGAGAAGAATCGCTTCTTCGCCACCCTCACCGCCACAGCATAGGCTCGATAGTGTGCTCTAAGATGTGTTCGGTTGGACTCGTCACGTGATTTCCTCCACTTACGCTCTAGCCGTCTCCCAACCCGCTTCATCGCCCGTAATTCTGGTGTATACCAGGGAGACGATTGGGCTCTGCCTGGTAGGAGAGGGCGCTTGGGAGCGATCGTGTCGATGGCCCTGGTCATCTCCCCATTCCATATATCAACCAGGGCCTCAACAGGAGCACCAGCCCTGTCAGCTGGAAAATCCCCCAGCGCCCTCAGGAATCCATCCGGATCCATCCGACTCCGGGGGCGGACCATCACAATCTGGTCTGCACCCTTGCAGAGGGAGAAGCCACTCTCGAGCTCAAATCTCACGAGGAAGTGGTCTGACCATGACAAGGGCGTCAAACATAAATTCTTCACCCTCAGATCACCCTCTTCCTGCCCCGTCGAGAACCATCAACCATGGTATCCTCCGGGATAGGCTGGTGGGATTGGGAGTAGGAGGCACTGCTTGGCAATGGTTCTGCTCCTACTTGCTGGCCGATTCCAGAAGGTGGTGCTGGGGGACTTTTGCTCTGCGCCATGACAACTCTGCCATTGCATACCGCAGGGCTCCTTTTTGTCCCCCTTGATGTTCAGCATCTGCATGAAACCGCTGGGAGAGGTCATCAGGAAGTTTGGGCTGCAGAGTCATCATTATGTTGATGACACCCCACTCTACCTCTCTTTTTCATCTTAGGAGTGCTCTTCGACCCGGAGCTGTCCCTGGAAGCCCAGGTGACGGCAGTGGCAAGGAGCACTTTCCTTCAGCTTCAGCTGATCTATCAGCTGCATCCTTACCTGGAGAACTGCCTGGAAACAGTGACACATGCACTGGTTACCTCCCACTTGGATTACTGTAATGCGCTCTATGTGGGGCTGCCCTTAAAGAATGTCCGGATACTTCAGATGATGCAAAATAGAACTGCCAGGATGCTGTCAGGGACTGGTCATTATTCTCACATAATCTCAGCCCTCTATCAGCTCCATTGGCTTCCCATCAATGTCTGGGCTCAATTCAAGGTGCTGGTTATTACCTATACAGCCCTAAATGGTTTGGGACCAGGATACCTAAAGGAAAGCCTTTTTCTCTATATGCCCTCCTGCCCTGTAAGATCAGCAGCAGGGGACCTCCTCCGGGAACCCTCTTTGAAAGAGGTCAGGAGATGAAGTACTCAAAGGAGGGCTTTCTCTTGGCAACCTGACTATGGAATGCACTCCCTAGAGAGGTCTGCCTGGCATCGTCATTATATGTTTTTTGGCACCAGGTCAAGAACTTTTTATTTGATCAATATTTTAACATTAAGCAATTTTAATTGTATTTGACTTAATTTATTTTAAATAGGTTAATTTTAAGCTCAGTTGTGGAATACTTAATTTAATTTATTTAGGATTTAGAATAATGCTGTAAGCTGTCCAGAGTTGACAGTGATGGACAGTCTATAAATTTCCTAAATAAATACATAAATAAATAAAAGCGGAAGGGCTCCTTTAGAGAATGGCTCTGCTTTTGGCCTTTCCTTCTGAGTGAATCTCTCTCCCTTGCAGTGAACCACATGTCTCTGCTGCGAATGGCTCTGCTTTTGGCTCTGCCCTCTTGGGCTTTTGGCTCTGGCCTCTTGGCAGAGCAGCAGAGGCACAGGCTGGGAGGGAGCGCTGAGTGGCCAGGGGACTGGCACAGGCAAGGTAGGAGCTGGGCAGGTGGGAGCAGAGGTCCAGGAGCAGCAGAGAGGGAGGGGGTGGGCCAGAGAGCGAGAGCAGCCAGGGGGAAGCAGGGGGCAGGGCCACTGGCCTGAGGGGCTGAGAGGGCCAAGCTCGGGCGTCGTCCCTCGTCTGCGTCCCTGAGCTGCGGTCCGGGCGGTCCAGGGACTCCCTTCCCTGAGACACAGAGGTTGTTTGTTTGATTGTTTGTTTGTTTTGTTTGTGTGTTTTTGTTTTGTTTTGTTTTGTTTTGTTTGCACTTTGCTTTGCTTTCTTGTGCTTTTTTTTTTTTTTCTTTCTTTCAATTTAAATTTAAGTTTATTTTCTCCTTGTGTGTGTGTGCAAGTGGGGTTTTTGCCTGGGAGAACTGGGAGAGTGAGAGGAACTGCAGGACTTACAAGACAGGGGACCAAGGTAAGGTCTCGGAAGGGTTACAGATGGCAGACCAGGAGATGGCCTTGGCGGGAGTCACGGGTGTTGCTGTCCGCTGCGAGAGCTGCGACATGTTCGCCCTTCTCCCCCAGGAGAGGCAGGGATACACTTGCCCTCGGTGCAAGATGGTGACCCTGCTAGAGGAGGAGGTGAGGTGCCTGAGGGCCGAGAGAGCTCTTCAGGCCCCCCCGCAGCAGCCCCCCTCTCGACAGAGGGCTGAGGGAGAGACCACGGGAGGAGCAGCTGCGGAGACATGGAGGTATGTCACCCACAGGAGGAGGCGGCCAGCACGGCCTCCTCCTTCTCCTGGCACCAATCTGGAGCTGGGAAACAGGTTCTCTCCACTTGGGGAGGCTGGGGCTGACGAGGCCTCAGGGGACCAGCAGGACCCCCAGCCTGGGACATCAGGAGGCAAGGGAGCCACTGCAGGAGAGGCGAGGACCAGGGCACGGCTGCCCACCAGCACCGAGAAGGTACGGCGGCGGGTGATAGTTGTTGGGGACTCCCTGCTGAGGGGCACTGAGGCGGCGGTGTGCCGCCCCAGCCTTCAGACAAGGGAGGTTTGCTGCCTGCCGGGCGCACGCATCCGGCACGTGAAGGACAGAGTGGAGCGTCTTGTTCGCTCCGGGGGTCACCAGCCACTCCTGGTGATCCATGTGGGCACAAACGACGTGGCCAGGCAGGGGGTGGTCGGGATCACCAGGGACTTTTCGGCCTTGGGGAAGAAACTCAGGGAGCTGAAGGCCCAAGTGGCCTTCTCGTCAATCTTACCCGTCCGGGGATTTGGGACAGGAAGGGACAGCAGGGCCTCTGAGGTGAACGACTGGCTTAGGGTGTGGTGCCAGAAGGAACGCTTCGGATTCCTCGACCACGGCACTCGTTTTCTTGCCAATGGCCTTCTGGCAAGGGATGGGTTACACCTCACGAGGATGGGGAAAAGGTCCTTTGGAGATGCTCTAGCGAGCTTCATCCGGAAGACTTTAAACTGAGCCAGTGGGGGGTGGGTTCAGGCCCCCAGTAACATGTCTGCACTGGACAAGTGTGCAGGGAGGATCGGGGCTCTGGGAGCAGGGTTTTAGAGATACTGCAGGGACTGACAGGACTTCTACAGAGAGGGGCCAGGTACCAGGGAGGATGGGAGGAAGGAGGATGCTGGGCACTCCAAGGAAAGGAAGCAGTGGGAAGGAGTTGAGGTGCATGTACACCAATGCTAGGAGCATGGGTAATAAGCAGGAAGAGCTTGAAGCTCTCCTGGGAATAGGAGGATACGATCTGGTGGGAATCACAGAAACTTGGTGGGATGAAAGGCAAGTCTGGAATGTGAACATAGAAGGGTATCACCTTTTTAGAAAGGACAGGAAGGGAAAGAGAGGTGGGGGTGTGGCTTTATATGTCAGGGAAGGGATAGGATGCAGTGAGATAGAGTGCAGCACAGATGGGGATTCGGTAGAGGCAGTCTGGGTGAAACTTAGGGTTTTGACAGAGAAAGAGACCTGACAGTGGGGGTATGTTATCGCCCTCCAGGTCAACTTGAGACCCTGGATGATGTCCTGACAGGCCAGATTCTAAGGATATCTCGGGGGAGAGACACAGTAATTATGGGAGATTTCAATCTCCCGGATATTACTTGGGAGACTCACTCGGCGGTGACAGCCAGGTCACGTCGCTTCCTAGAAGCTCTAGAGGGTGGGTTTTTCACACAGAGGGTCCGAGAGGCGACGAGGGGGGGAAACATCCTGGACTTGGTCTTGACCAATAGGGAGGAGCTGATAGATGAAGTACAGATTAGGGGAGCTCTGGATGCGAGTGATCACTCCATCCTTTGCTTTGAGATCAGAGGACTGGGGCCGTGCAGCAGGGCGAGCACTAGAAGCTGGGACTTCAAGAGGGCCAACTTTGGCCAACTGAAGGCCAGGCTGGGGAAAGTCTCCTGGGATAGGTTACTGGAAGGTAAGCGAGTTGAGGAGGGGTGGATGGCACTCAAAAGGGAGGTTTTGCAGGCGCAAGCCCTGACAATACCTCTACTCAGTAAGGTGGGGAGGCGGAGGAGAGTGCCGCCATGGATGCGAAAGGAGGTGGTTAGGGGGATTAGACGAAAGAGGAACCTCCATAGGAAATGGGTACTGGGGGAAATAGACAAAAGGGTATACCGGGAGGAGGAGGCCCGTTGCAGAAGGATTCTTCGCAAGGCTAAGGCTGATTATGAGCTGAGACTTGCCAAGAATATCAAGAGCAACAAAAAGGTCTTCTTCCAGCATGTAAATAGGAAAAGGAAGGGGAGACAAGTGGTGGGACCACTAAATAAGGAGGAAGGAGATCCAGTGACTGACATGAGGGAACAGGCACAGATGCTAAATGACTATTTTGCCTCTGTGTTCTCCCCAAAGCAGGACGGGGGATATCCGTATAGGAGATTGGATGAGGCTGGGGATTTAGGGGCAGAGATTAGAGTCACCCCCCTTGAAGTCGAGGGGCTCCTCAGGGCATTGGACATTACAAAGGCGCCAGGCCCTGACGGGTTACACCCAAGAGTACTTAGAGAGTTGGCAGGGGTTCTCTCACGCCCGCTGGCCTCCATTTTTGAGGCCTCGTGGAGAACGGGTGAAGTTCCAGAGGACTGGAGGGTGGCATCGGTGGTCCCAATTTTCAAAAAGGGTAGTAGGAAGGACATGGGGAATTATAGACCGGTTAGCCTTACGTCCATTGTAGGAAAAACAATTGAAAGGCTCATAATAGAGAGAGATCTAGTGATGCTAGATAGGGAAGGGAGGCTGACAGCCACACAACACGGCTTCCGCAGAAACAGGTCCTGCCAGACAAACCTTGTGGAATTCTATGACAAGGTTTCGCGATGGCTAGATGGAGGGGATGCAGTGGATGTGGTATACCTGGATTTCAGCAAGGCCTTTGACAAAGTGCCCCATGATATCCTGGTGGAGAAACTGAGGAGTGTTGGGATACACCAAAGCACTGTCCGGTGGATTAGGGCATGGCTGACTGACCGAAAGCAGAAGGTAACCATTAGCGGGGAATCGTCGGGATGGCAGCCAGTGACAAGCGGGGTCCCCCAGGGCTCTGTCCTGGGGCCGATCCTGTTTCATCTTTTCATTAACGACATGGAAGAAGGGGTGAACAGTCTGCTGATCAAATTCGCAGACGACACTAAAACTGGAGCAGTGGCCACAACTGAGGAGCAGATACACCAGATTCAAAAGGATCTGGACAGACTATGGAAGTGGGCAGGAGACAACAGGATGGCGTTCAATGTGGAGAAGTGCAAGGTCTTGCACTTGGGGCATAGGAATAGCTGTCATAAGTACAGGTTAGGGGACAAGTGGCTGGAGAGCAGCACTTGTGAAAGGGACCTCGGGTACTGGTTGACCCAGGCTAAACATGAGTCAGCAGTGTGATGCGGTGGTCAAGAGGGCGAATGCCACCCTTGGTTGCATAGCCAGAAGTGTGGCTTCTAGATCAAGAGAGGTATTACTACCACTCTACATGACTCTGGTGCGCCCGCAACTGGAGTATTGTGTTCAGTTTTGGGCCCCTCATTACAGAAAGGATATAGCCAGGTTGGAGTCAGTGCAGCGTAGGGCCACAAGGATGGTGGCTGGTTTGCAGGGGATGGGGTATGAGGCGAGACTGAGGGAACTGGGTCTCTTCAGCCTGGAGAAGAGGAGACTCAGAGGGGATATGTTGGCAACATACAGGTATGTGAGGGGGGTGTCACATGGAGATGGGGAGAGGCCTGTTCTCCCCTGCAGAGGAAGGCAGGACGCGCTCCAATGGAGCAAAGCTCAGGGAGCCAAGGTTCAATTTGGATGCCAGGAAGCACTTCCTGACAGTTAGGACCCCGAGGGCGTGGAATGGGCTTCCACGGGAGGTCGTTGAGGCCCCATCGGTGAGGGTGTTCAAAGATAGGCTGGACATGCACATGGTGGGCATGTCATGAGCGGAGCCGGCTGGTGCCGGAGGTCAGACTAGATGGCCCAGGAGGCCCCTTCTGACT